>OY755044.1:76808681-79208681 GCA_963576565.1 Aspidapion aeneum | reverse complement strand
TCGTTGCTTAAATTAAATTATGCTTAATTTATTTCTAAAATCCATCAACCCGACGCGTTTCAGTAAACTACGCTATTTATTTCTCAACCTAACAGAAATTTGTGGAGTGACGACGTGTTTCCATAAGATTAATTTCAAGTCTTTAAAAGTTATCTACTGTTTTATTCCAGCTGTATATGCCAAACTTAAAAGACAACCCTCGTATTATTATAATAAATTTTCGAGTGTATAATTTTTTTAGGAACGAGATTTTTTGCTTGCCAAAACCCAATGAAACAAGGTGGCTCACGTCGAGGTCTTCCAAAATCATTTCTAAATCGATTTATTCAAGTATGTATCACTTCTTTAACACCCTCTGATATGCACGTGATTCTAAAGAGCGAATTTCCAAAGATTCCCGAAGAATCAATTACACAGATGGTTAAATTTTGCTATAAGTTGAATGAGGAACTGAACAAAAAAACATTCGGTTACAAAGGTGCACCATGGGAGTGCAACTTGCGAGACTTAACTCGTTGGTGTCAAACCGTTTTGTATCAGTTTGAGTCCAGTAAATATTTAGATAAAACCTTAAATCTAGATAGCACCATGGAGATAATTTTCGGAGATCGTATGCGAGATCAAAGAGACAGACAGTATATAAAAGAGATTTTCGAATATGCCACCAATCAGAAAATGCAGGAAACTAAGATTGTTGCTTATGTCAATCAAAAGCAAGTTTTGTTTGGGGATGTGGCGATAGAAAGAGCCCAAAGCGGAGTAAACGAGAATAATCTTAAGAAAGATAAGGGTTCTCTTGTATTAAGAAGGCAGCTTGGCGTTCTTAGAACCTTGAGTTATTGTGTTAATTTGAATTGGATGGCTATTCTGGTAAGTTATGACTTATACAGCTGCCAGGTAAAATAAAATTTAAAAAAAATAGTAAAAAGTTCAACTGACGGAAAGCTCTATCTGCGTTTCTAGAGGTCAACGTTTTCGCTGAATTTTCATTTTGATTGGAAAACGGATGTGCGCCGACCCAAGTTTGCCATTCGTGTCTTCTTCTGCTACCCATTTGACAACTTACCTATATTTTTCAAAATGATTGATTATTTTTAAAACAAAACGAAGTAAATTACCATAAAATACCAAACAAACTTAAAAAAAAAATCAAAATTTTATTAAAAACAAAAAACTAATACAAGAAATAACAAAAAAAATATGAATGGGGCAATTGACAAATTACTTGCTTTTCATTTCTGCAGTATATACTGGGATTTTCCATATTTAATTTATTGTTATTTTATTTTATCTGGCAGCATAAAAAAATACTTAATTTGTGAGTACAGAATACTGTTCTTTGAATAAACTACTATTTATAGCCTTTTAGATTAATAGATATTCCACTCTATGAATTTGGGATACATGATCAGATTTTCCACTTATTTAATTTGTTGTAGGTCGGTAACTCTGGGTCAGGAAAGAGCTCAGTGGTCAAAACATTAGCAAAGCTTGCTGGAAAAACTCTTAGAACGTTCCCCGTCACTTCGGCTATGGACACAACTGATA
Source organism: Aspidapion aeneum (assembly GCA_963576565.1). Classification (NCBI taxonomy): domain Eukaryota; kingdom Metazoa; phylum Arthropoda; class Insecta; order Coleoptera; family Brentidae; genus Aspidapion; species Aspidapion aeneum. The sequence goes on along the minus strand of OY755044.1, from coordinate 79,207,133 downwards.
TTCTTGGTGGATTTGAGCAGGTAACCTATACAAGGTGTTTCAACTTTAAGGTAACAGAGTTGTTTTTGGGTATCTTTCATGTGAATAATGAAAAACCCTCGAGTTTTGTTTGGAATGGGGCCATTTTTTGGCTTTCCCAAAATTTTTGGTTTATTTTCACGGACCAAAAGTTAAAAATTACATTAAACATTAATAGCGTGAGCTTAGGTGTCAATCAATTGGCAGAGTATTTTCTTACGTTATTATGTCAAAAAAATTATCCATCTTCATGATCCTAAGCGTAATAACAACCGAGAAAATGGCGTGTTTTACATTTGTTGCTCGGACAGGTATTTGCAAAAACTTTATATTGTCCGGCGCAGGTCAAAAGCATTCAGGAAAATAGAAGCCAAGGTAAATCTCTTAATATATGAATAAGTCATGGATAAACGAATAACTTCAACGAGCGGCTGTTGATTTTAGATTTTCACCGTGCTCATACCTGTAATTTGTTTACCTTCACTCTTAATGTGACGACAATTTCATCGAAATATTAGAAATATTAAATAAGTTTTTGTGGCTAATCGGGTAAAAATAAGGGTTTTTTTAACTGTTTCGTCTTTATGGGACTCTTCAGAACACTGCTTGGTCAATGTGACACCCTTGCTAAGTTAAATATACGGTTTGGTCTCTCACCTTACGTCTCTAGTGAAAGAATTTTATGTTGTAGGTCACGTGATGGATTCTTTCTTTCAATCGATATTTTCATCGATCGATGATATAGCAGTTTTACTCGCCTGCTGCTGTTTTAGTTTCTCTCGTACTTCGGTAAATAACGCTTCTTGCAGAGTATATGATTTTGTTTTCTCAGTAGAAACGACGGGTGACAGACAAAACCGTATACTTAATTTAGCAAGGGTGTCATATTGACCAACCAGTGTTTTGAGGAGTCCTATAAGGACGAAACAGTTAACTGTCAACACTTATTAGGTGTCCATTAGATCTTGGACCCCCGTAAGGTTAAGCTTTCGAGCTACCCACGGAAAAATACATACGAGAGAAACAAAAAACCCTTATATTTTTTTACCCGATTAGCCACGAAAACTTTTACATTTTTTAATATTTGACTTTAACTCCGTTGACAGACGCGATGCCGACGTCTTGATAGTGGAGCAAACGCAATTAGCGTTGATCTGATCTAGAAAGGCAATGTGTGTCGTAGGTCACGCGATGGATTGTTTCTTTCAATCGATATTTTCACCGATCGATGATATGGGAAGAGCTCCATAAGGAAAAAAACAGTTAACTGTCAACACTTAGGTGCGGACTTTTGAGCTACCCACTAGAGAGAAACAAAGAAATCCTTATTTTTACCCCATTAGCCACGAAACCTTGTTTGATTTTTATTTTTTTCTTTGTGGGGTTTTATATGAACGCACAAGGAAAGTCTTGGGTGGTTATATCAGAACTGTGTTTTATAAATTATATTTTTACAGCGATGATTACTGAAACAAGGTTGCAATCACACTGTTATTTTTTTAGACTGACTACAGTAGACATGTTTTGGAAATAGCTAAGAAAGCGGAAAAAAATACACTCTTAATAACTCAAAATTTATTGATTGAGGAACAAAAGATGAATGAAGCAATTCGACTGTTGGAATTTTGGGAGGAATACCTGAGTTTGTCAGGTAAGGTTTTAGAAAAAAAAATGTTTTAAAAAAATATAAAATTCAAGAACAATAATTTATAGACATAAAATGAAAACAACACAATAAATAAGTAAAAGTGAGCAAAGCCAAGACATGTAAATTTTAGGCGTCTTTTAATAAGATCCTTAATTCTATCGCTTTTAAAAAAAAATTGTATACTTTTTTGATTTATTGTTTAATAAAACACTCACAATTTTTTTTATATTAACTTTGTTATAATAATAATAATGTTATAATTTTCAACTGTAGTCGAGAAAGCTTTTTTCGACACTTTTTTCTTTTATGATCAAAGCGGGAACGCACTTGGTGGTCGCGATCCCGCGGTAAAACGTTTTTATTTTTTATAGTATATGTATATAGAGGCCGAAAAGGCCAATTGCAATTGTATACATTATTAAACATGGGGAGGAACCATCGGGATTAAGCCTAGCAAAGTTTGCGATGGAACAAGACCGCTACCACCTAGTGCGTTGCCGCCTTTAATGTTATAATTTGTATAAAATACACCAAAAAATTAGTCAATGCAGCCAGACACAGCTATTATTCACACTAGGTTTCAAAATATAAGCTAACTTGCCTTTATGTCGTAATTTCTGTCTAAAGACTAATTTATCTGTTTTACTCGTTGCTTAAGTATTAATCTTAGTAGCGGTTTTCAGGAAAGGAACTGTTTTAAAATATGATCTTCCTTTACCTAATCCAATATGCTTCGGGAGAAGGAGACAATTCGCCGCACGCCGATTTACCGCGGTCCGATTCAAACTTTTCCAATTAGGTTATTTGGTGGTTGATATAAAATTCAGCATTTTTTTATTAGAAAAAACGTTAAAATGGTGGACTTTCTTATTTATGAATTGATATGTATCAAACTCGGAACTTTGGGGTGTTTCAGGTCACTGATTCTGATATTAAACTTAAACTTAAAAAATCAAAATAGCGGATCCAAAATGGCTGATTGTTCTATTTTTTTAAGCGATATGCCATAAATTAGAAACTTTGCGGTGCTTAAGGTCGCTTAATACAATTTTTGACTCAAACTTTAAAATATCGACACGGCGCACACTGGTACGGATTCGACATCTGGAAGGACACGCCTGTTTTTGCTTATAATTTCATAGATCATTGCCTTAAATTCAACCAAATAGTTTTAAAATTATTTAAATGCATCCTAATAAATAATTATTATTATGAACAGGGTGTCCGAAATAAGATGACCCTGTACCTCATCTCAAAATGTGTATGTTATATTAGATAAATGTCTAAACAAAAGTACTTGGGTTTTAACTATATTATTTATTGTTTAACATAGACATATACAGGATGTTTTATTTTATCCGAACTAGGTTCAACTTCGGAAATTTAAATGAAACACCCTGTATGTTTTTGTTGTTTTGGTTTCTCTACTAAAATTTAGACTAATTTTATATGAGGCATTTTTTGCCTAAACCAAGCAGTTTTTGAGATATTTGTCCGTGTTTCAGATTTTTAATAGCTATTAAATGGTATTATCAGTTGATTATACCATTTTGGTACACTCAATGGTGCTCATAGAACCAAAGTCTGTTACCACCATTAAATAGTTACAAAAAAACTGAGAAATGGCGGTACGTTTTTTGATATGTCACATAGTTTTCGAGTTACCGCGTGGTAGAATTTAGAAATCGCGATTTTCGATATAAAATATCTGAAAAACTACTGGGTCTAGGCAGTATACAAAATTAGTCTAAATTTTAATGAAGAATGCAAAAGGAGAAAATTATATAGGGTGTTTTATTTGTTGGAACAGGGATAATTGCGGGATTCTCTAAAAGGATTGTAACGATTAGTATTTTACAGTTTGTGGGTTTCTTTTACCGGGTGTTAACTGCAATAAGGGAGTTTGTAGCATGCGTGTACTTTAGTTAAAAAGTTTATATTTATTTTTATTTACACTTTTTTTTGAATATGTTGTTCTAGAAATCCATTCCAGGTATTTTATTTAACTAAGGAAAAACTGGCGTATGCCCGCATGTATAAAAAGTATTTTAAGAAATTGGTTTTTTAGCTATATATTAGAATGTCTAAAGTGATTTAACTGCCACTTATAACATAAAAAGCAGTTTTTAAATTTAAAAAAAATGATTAAAAAACAGGGCACGCCACTGCATTTAAATGCCAAAATAGCTGGATTTATATTCTTTTAGCTTAATGAAATAGTGTAAATCTGAAAAATATTTTTTTGCCGTTTTATGACTAAATATTTTATTTTACGTGTATCTTTGATCCGTCTCTGTGTCGAAACGGGGGGAGCGGGTTCGGTTCGGTTAGGGGGGAGTCACATTCTAACCCAGATTTTATGATGTTCTTACATGGCCCTAGAGCATATTAAAATTTTAACAAAATCGGTTGGTGTCGGCGTTACATGAAGTTGCGTGTTTTAAAGCTGTTTTGACAAGCGAGCGCAACCTAGCACAAAAAGGCAAAAGCGGCCCTGTAAAGACAAAGGTTTTAGCTATCTTCTGTAAGAAAATTGAGACACGACATCGACATATATTTTTTATATTCTTCATCAAACTTTGCCATTTTTTCAAAAAAGTAAGTTTTCTCTCGAATTTACAAGCACCCTGTACTTTAAATTTTAAAAACTATATTGTTCTATAAAGAGTAATCTTCGTACTTACCACCCATTGCAAGAACAAAAATTTGTTACTTGAAATAAAGACACAAAAAAAATATATACTACTAAAAATGTTTCGCCACAAAAAAATACACATAAAACTGCAAAAGTGGGTAGAATTTGACAGGTTGTAGCAAGTCTGTCAGTGAAAATTTTAAGGTAACTTTTACGGTCATAGACCACTAGATATGTTATCTGTAGAATATGTGTAGTCTCCTGATATTTTAATGCATGTAAAAAATTATCCCATGTCCTCCCAGATTACACAGGACAGACCAGTGTGCGGGGTATCCAAAATGGAAGACTTTCTTATTTATGAACTGATATGTATCAAATTCGGAACTTATTTTACAAATAATTTACACACATTTTACAGATTTCCCAAAGATTTTATAGATTTCACATTCATCTAGAATCAAAGACGATGTGACCTACCGAAAATATAATTTAGATTTATCTCATTGCTTTTGAAGAGAAACTTAAAAAAACGTCTTTAATAAAAGGTAGTTTTAAAAAAGTCAATATATATCAAAGATATATATAATTTATGTAATTAACATCGGTTAAAAAGCAAAAAAATTATAAATTTTGGTGAGCACTGCATTTTTTACAACTCGAATGTAAAAAATTGAGTACTTTATTTATAGATATTTATTTATTAGTTTTTATGTTGTTTTCGATAAAATAAGGAGTTATATTTTACCTATCCTGTATCTATGTAGCATAAACATATTGTAGGTGTTAATTGTATATTAAAAATAAGCAATTTTTATCCCTATTTTCAATATTATTTGTTTATTAAAAAAATAATATGATGATTTTCTACATTAAATGTATTATTAATTTGTTACTTATTAATTGATTCTCATGACTGCCCGTAACAACTCAAGGGGTAACGCCTGTCCTAAGCGCAGTTTTGGCTTCAACGAAGTAGGCAAAGTGGATGATCAATACAAGGCCGTTGTTCAATTAAATCCTCTTTTAGAAAATAAAGTTGCCGTAAGGGTGCTTGGCAGGCCGGTCCATTAAGTTAGAGTTATCCCGGTCACCAAGTGAATTCGAGTCAGATAATCTTGGTGTCCACCGAATTGAGCTGGCAAATTGTCTGCAATAAGCGGACAAGGCCAACAAGTAAAAACAACGATATTTTATTGCCAGTCGTTTTAAGGTGGCATTCAAGAAAACACAACAAAATGGCACCAGAACGAGAAATAGTTAAAAAATCTAAGGTTTACTGTATCGATGGAAAACGGACCATAAGTAAATATATTAAGCCAAGGTATCTTTGTAAAAATTTCGGATTTTTTCAATCTTTTTTTAAATCAATCCGAAACATTGTCTAATATATCTCTTATTTTGGATATATCTTACCTACATCTTAAATAGGGGTCCAGCATGCAGGCAGGCATTTTACATTTAAAAGTTGACCAAACGCATGTCTTAGCTTAGCTACTGGAAATTAGTTTATGAACGATGTATTTCCAATATCTCTATTATTTTTTATATGTTTTAGATACTAAAACCAGTTCTACAAAGGAGGAAATCAATCTATTTTTACGTAAAATAACAAAATTAGAAGCTCTGCTTAAAGAACTAAAAAGCTCCGACCCAAATAATGACACGGAAATGTTGAGTTTGATTGACCAATGTGGTAAAATTTATGCTGGTGTTAATAGGGACCAATCTATTAGCGCTGGTGGCAGATTTGAATGGGTGAATTCTATTTTGATTAAGGTAATATTTTAATGTAAAAAAAGAAGCTGATCCTTTTTTTATTATCTTGAAAAGTTATAACAGACCTTAGAAACAGAAACATGCATTGCATTTCCACTTGCTGTTTACTTATAGCGAATTCTTTTGAGAAAGTTAGTGGGCCACTCGTGGTCCACTGACACTGTTTTGGTGCTGTCAAAAAATTGCCCCAGTGCAGTTTCACTGGGCTTGTCAGTGGGTCAAAAGAATACAAAAATTGCACTAGTTTTCCCAAACGAATACGAAAACTGCACTTGTGGCGCACCAGTGCTGCACTTATTTCCCAAAAGAATTCGCCATAATAACGCTACTGCATTGTCAATAACTTGCTGCTCGAATTGAGGAGTGACACAATGACTCCAGTAAACAAGACGGGAAACTCACTAGTCCAGTCGGGAAAGTTGGTTTGGTACACCGACGGATCCAAATCGGACTGTCGATCAAGAGCAGGAGAAGATGGCCTAGTCCCTAGAGCAAACTGGTTTGCATCTATGGGAAAACACAGTATTCCAGAACGAAATACATTGCATGGAGATCTGGAAAAACCGACGAAAAAAATATTAGTCCGGCGGCGGATCCGGTTTTTTTTCCTGAACCCAAAAATATGTTCTTAAGTTTTTTTAGAATGGATTTGATGTCTCTAGGAATCCTAGTTTTGGCAGCCGAGTGATGACAAGCTGTCACCTGTAACCTTACTGTAGGATGAATCAATCAATCGTTTAATCAATCAAGGGTCGTTAGCCTCGCAATCTTCTACTAAGCAGTCAGTCATCTTAGGTGCTCTAAGCGCTATCATGGTGGTCTGGTTGTCGAAAATGTTTTTTCGCTCCGTCTCTGCGTTCTTAACCTCTTCTAATGTAGTCTACACCGCTGCACCAGTAGCTTACTTTCTGAGCGAGTAGCTTTTCTGAACTTGTATTAAAGTTAAGCGCTCTGCTTAAACATTCTTAAGGTTTGTGGATTTTATTGTCTAATGTCCAACTTTTTGCCCTCTGTCGACTCATGTTTTCCTTAGACAAAGGAAGGCTTAATGTCTATTCTGTGATTGTACCTAAATTTCTAACTGCATTTGTTTTAGTGTCTTCAAGAAGGCTCTTGGCTCATAATTGATAACGTCAACCTATGCAACCCAGCCGTTTTGGATCGTCTAAATGCTTTATTGGAACCGAATGGCATTCTGACAGTTTGCGAAAGAGGTGTAGATCAAAACGGGCAGGTCTTTGAGATAAAACCACACAAAGATTTTAGACTTTTTTTGACAATGGATCCCAAAAATGGGGAGATTTCAAGGTAAATTAATTGAAATACTAAAAGAGTCATATCAATTATATCATATTTAAACATTCGTATATCGTTAGTAGAAAAGCTTAACTGTGAGTTATACCACTTAAGTTTTAAAATATTTGGATTTACACTGGCCATAAATAAAATTTTCAACCTATCGAAAAAAAAATTGCACATAGTTAAGGAAAGCTACCACCAATAAGGAAGTTGTTATGCTAGTAGTTAAATTTGATATAATTTATTAAAGGTGGTGGTAGTCTATGGACCAGTCAACTTATTGGTATCATTTCGTGGTAACTAGTACTAGTTCCTTTTTACCATTTTTTTACCATAGTTAGAACATTTTGCCAGGATGTTAAAAAATGCTCCGGAACGAAACAGGTATGTAACAAAATAGCGACTTTCAAAATAGCGATGTAACAAAATAGCGAGTATCAAAATAGCGATATTTCGATTCGGTTCGGTTTGTATTGGTTTGATTCGGCTCGGTTTGGTTTAATTCAATTTTGGCATCTAGTTCGTCTATGGGGTTTCATTCTAACATATTTTTTCAAAAAACAAAAACTTCCTTGACTTCTTTTCCGGGATCCTAGAGGGTGTCAATCCGAAGAACCACCTCTTCTAGGATCCCGGGAAAGAAGTCAGGGAAGTTTTTTTTTTAAATATGTTAGAAAGGAACCCTATACTGCCGTCCTTAGTAAGACCCACCTATCTACGTTTTCATTTATTTCGAGAAAAGCGAGTTTAAAGTTTAAATGCTTGCTAAGAGTACATGGAAATATTTTTTTTTGTTTTACAAAATAAAATACTTCCGAACAAAAATGTTGGTATTTTTCTTAAAAACAGATGTAAGTAACCTATTTGAAGCCATTTTCGGTCCTAACTCATTTTTAACTTTTTTGCAGATAGGTGGGTCTTAGTAAGGGCGGCAGTATAGTCGAACTATATGCTAAAACCGAATCAAACCAAACCGAGCCGAGTTAAACCAATACAAACCGCGTTTTTTGTTTAAATATGCTGGTATAGCCAAAATAGCACAGGTCACAATAATTTCATTTCGGTTTGGATTTGTTTAATTCGCTTCGGTTTGGTTTCATTCGGTATTTTAATTCATCGCTATTTTGATACATGGCTATATTGATACATCGCTGTTTTTATACATCGCTTTTTTGATTGTCGCTATTTTGATTGTCTCTATTTTGATTGTCGCTATTTTGATACATCGCTATTTTGGTTGTCGCTATTTTGATACATCGCTATTTTGATATGTCGCTCATTTGTAACAAACGCTATTTTGATAGTCGCTTTTCATTACATCGCTATTTTGATTGTCGCTATTTCATTACTCGCCATTTCGTAAGTAGCTATTTTGAACATCGCTATTTCGTTCCAGAGCCGTTAAAAAACTATGATGACCCTCTCGAAGTGGTAGCTTCAACAAATGGTGGCCATTTTGTCAGTGTAAAACACTAGTGAAATTTATTCAAAATAATTTCAGTATTCCGTTGCGGCATCGAACACTAAAAATAATTTTCAATTACCGTTTTTCAAATTATGCTATTTTTAAACATCGTCCACCATCTTTGATTTGTCACCATTTGTTTAAGCTACCGCTTTGAGATGGCCATCAGAGTTTATAACACCCTGACAAACCTTTCTAACTGCTGTGAAAAGGAGAACTATTACCCCCAAATTTCCCTTATTCTGGCGACCTTTTCCCAATTAAAATAATCCTTTTATAAAATAGTGTATTTCCTAAAATTGATTTGAATTAAATAGGAAACTCACTAATTAATAAAGATTGCGATCTACGGTTTCACCCACTCAACGTTTAAAAATAAAGTTTTTGGATTTTTGTCATACACAAGAAAATAGATATTTTTAAACTGTCGTTATTTCAAAGAACATCTTGTTTAAAACTGTTTGGTTTTCACTATCTCCAACGTCGATCACAAGGATACGAATGATCCCCGTCTGGAACACGTCCTGACAATCAGGAACAAGTGATCCATGCCAATCCACGACCGGTTTCGACCTTTTGGGCCATCCTCAGGTGAATGTAGGCGATAGCTCTGTGTAGAGCATAAGTTGTGTGAAGCCAACAGAAACAACTACTCCGAGGGAAAATACCCCCTAGGGGGGGGGGGGCAAAAGGTCGAAACCGGTCGTGGATTGGCATGGATCACTTGTTCCTGATTGTCAGGGCGTGTTCCAGACGGGGATCATTCGTATCCTTGTGATCGACGTTGGAGATAGTGAAAACCCAACAGTTTTAACAAGTTCCCAACGAAAGAATCAAACCATCAGTATAATTCAATGCCGGTAGGGGTATTTTCCCTCGGAGTAGTTGTTTCTGTTGGTTTCACACAAACATCTTGTTTATTTTACAAGATATTATATTACAATTTTGTAATAATATTTAAATGTCATCTTTTTTTAAAAAACAAAATCATTTAAACGTTACGCTGTATAATTTTTGAGATATTATAATGTTTTACATACCTATTTAATTCTTACTAAAAAATTAAGTGCGTTTTTTTTTATTTTTAAGCCGTGATTATTAATATATTTTTAAATATGTAAAAAATAATTTCGTCAAAATTTTATTATTTTGGTATAATTAGTAATCCCGACTTTAAAACAATATTTATGAAAAAAAAATTGAGATTGCGTAAAAAATTTGGCAACATACTGGGTTTATCAAAAAATTTGTATTGGAAATGTTTTTACATAATGAAAATATTCTGTAAAATAAGAATGATATAAATGTTTCTTGAAATTACAATATTTACAAATATATGAAGGTATGAGATATAAACAAAATCTAATTACACCAATTTTAATAACGCATAAAAGCATATTAAGGTAACACCGCAGATATCCCTTTTATCATAGGTTTTGTTGTTTTTTGTAGAGCTATGAGAAACAGAGGCCTAGAAATATATGTTGAAAACTTCACTCAAGTGGAAGATTGTAACAACTTTGACGTTAAAAGCTTAGTTAATCTCGAAGGTCTATCTGATTCTACTTATATCGACCAGTTGCTTAGAATACACAATTTCATATCAAGTCTTGTTCTTAGCGAAAAACCAAATGCTATTGAAATTTTGCAATGTTCAAACCTGATAGCTCAACAGTTACAACATGGAATTAGCTTAGAAGATGCATTTACTAGTGCTTTTATTGAAGTATATTTCAGAAAGAGAAATTTGTATGAATTTAATAGCAATAACATGGTAGAAATATTAAAGGAAGAAATCCAGAGGTGTTTAAATACCGAAAATCAAGAAAATGTGGATTTACCTTTTAATAAGGATATGTCTCTCAATACCGAAGATTTAGTCAAATGGTCCGATTGGGAAAAAGTTAAACAACAATGTGCTTTCTTGGGGGATATTTCAAAGAATTTGAAAGACGAAAAAGTGCAAGTGAGAAAACCAGATGAAAACGTTTTCAATACAAACCTTTTAATTTGGGCAGATTTGGAAAAGCTAAGAAAATTGCTTCAAGCTTTTGAAACTAGTGAATTTTACTACAATGCAAACCTTATTGCAAATATGTTTTCTATATCATCAAATAAAGATTTGCTCTACAAAACATATCTAGTTAAAGAAGTCGTAAAATCCACTGAATGGACAAATTTTATTAAGAGAAATATCGAAATCTGTACACAATATCATAGAAGGAACATGGACCTACCTATGGATTACCAGTGGATCGAAAACTCTCCCAGAGACGCAAAAGACGTAACCTTAGCAGGACGTATAAATATAGCCTTGCAAATCGAAATCCAACAACTTAATGATAACTTTCAAACCAAATCGGCTGGGAAAAACACACTATATAATTTCGTACTATTGCGAGCTAAAAATGCAGTGCCAGATGTTTTTAAAAACTCAATTTTAAACAACTACTTGCATTTGTACGAAGAAATCTACATACATTTAAGAAAACTGTTATCACAATTAGGAGAACTTAAACCAGAGCAAGTTATACAACTCGTTTTTTGTTTTCGATGGTTTCAAGCGTTACACTCATTTGTGGCAAGTGTTGAGTTACCTCAAAGTGGTTTTGAAAATCAAATGGCATACAAACATAAAATGAATTCTTTAGTTTTGCATTATAAGTGGTTGTACAAATATACTTTACAGAATACTGTCGTAAACCAACAAGAATTTTCCAAGAAATTAAGAGATATCTTAAAGTCTACAAACGAAGCGATGGACAAACAGTTCTCGATTATGTATAGAATAAACAAAAATTACAAACAGCATGATAATATTCCAGAACAATTTAAAACCAAAGATCAGGTCGATGCATCGGAGTTAGTAGACAAATATAACATTAACAATAAATCAACCGAGATATTGGCTTTCCTAAAAAATAATGCAGCTATTAAAAATAATCTTATACAACTTAAAAGTGATCTTTACAATAGTAGTTTGGATATTTCAGACAAAATTGACCTTATTAAAACAAATCATGAGTCTAAACTCAAATTGAGTGTCGAAGAAGAAGAGATTCTACCATTTCTTGACTTTTTTGTACACAAATTTGTGCTTACAAATCTTGACGCTATTGAATCTAACGAAAAATTGTCTAATATACAGCCTATTTTAAGCAATTTATTAGTTCCCATAGAGTTTAATGGCTTGCTATTAAGATTCACAGAATTGGACGATAAAAGTGTTTTACATGAACTTAGAAAAATATACTTTGTATTTTCTATGAATAATCATTCTACAAAACCAGATATTTATCTGAATCCTAAGGAAGAAAACCCTAAAAACTTACCGATTTCTGGTCTAAACCCTATTATTTCCTATTCAATGTGCAATTTGTTAATAAGTGGAGAAAAATCGGACGTAGCAACATTAAAAAGTTTCATGCATACCATGCAGCAGCAAAAAAGTTTGGCTGCTACGTTATGGAGTAATTTGGGGTTGATTGGAAATAAAAAATACAGTTTTATGTAAGTGGAAAATTTTACGAAAATGTATTCACAAAGTTTTAAATTTGTTTATTTTTTTAATTCAAAATTGACTTGTTACTTGTTTGTTATATGGTTCCCATTATATTTTTATTTATTTTTTAATCCATCCTTGCACTTATAACATATTATGTAGAACATTTTATTTTTTAGGATAAATAAAAATATAACTCAAATATTAAATAAAGTTGCGCCCTGCAGATTAGTTTTTATTTATATTTTAGGACTCTTCAGAACTCCCTTGTACGAACCTTAACGCTTAAATTTATTGATACTTTAGAAAAGTCAATAAATACTAAATTTTATGATTCTCAAAATTCTACACTCAAATTAGAGGACATAAAGAGTCGTCTTCCAAAATCAGTATTAGCTAAGATAACCGAAATTGTGGATACTTTTAATTTACTACACAAGGATGATGATATGTCAACCTCAGATTTCGTAACAGCCTTATCAGAAATAGCCGATTTACATTTGCTCTTGGGATTCACCCAAGCAAACATAAACTCATACTTACCTCAGGTGGATCCTTTAGCAAAAAAAGCTATGAAAAATGTTCACACAACCTCAATTCTGAACATGTTTAAGCAGATGCAAAAGAGTTTTGAAACGCAAAATTTGTTATTTAGTAATGATACAATTACTTTGCATCCTTACCATGCAGCTATTGGAAAAATTATTAAAAATTTGGAAGATAAACTTGAAAAGTATACGAAATTTGTGACTAGTGGACCAAAAAGCGTTGTTTATGAGCTGGTAGTACAGGTATGAAGTTTGTTTTTATTACATATAAAGAAAATGTATATATTTCTTAAATGCATGGTCAACTTACGTTATTTTTAATAATTATCCAAAATAAAAAAAGTAGTAGGGAATGTTAAACTTTGATAATTAATAAATAATTTATTTTTCTAAAAATGTCACCATTGGTTTAAAAATGTCGTCAAGATTGCCTGTGATTCACATGGGATGGCAAGGGATTTTCATGGTATTCCCAGAAATTGTCAAGGAATTTTCAAAGATTGTGAAGGGATTTCTAAATATGGCAAAAAAAGCAATAGTTTAGCGATTATTATACCTTTCAAATAATAAGCTTTATGAATTACCCTATGTTTTTTCAGCAAGTATATGGAGCTTTTGAGACGGTCATCCAAGAAACCATACTTCAAGATTCAAACGATATAAATAAGCTGCTTGAAAATATTAAAAACGATACTCAAAAACGAGATATTCTCTTTGAAAAAACTGCTTTTTACATTAGAAGAATAAAGGCTATTATACCAAGTTTTGAAAGGATAATTTTGGATTGGAAGTCTTACAAATACTCGTATCCTGAAATAATTGAACCACTTTTGAGCAATATTTCGCAGCTTCTCTATGGTTTAAAAATGAAATTGGTTCTTTTAAAACATTGTTCTATAAAATATTACTATTTGGAACATCACCAAAATGATTTAGAGGCAGAAATACAAGACCTCGTTTCCTTTCCCACATTGCCAGACTTGGAGACTGAAATTGTGCCTTACACTAATATTGACAGTGTTAAGATTTTGACAAATGCTGCAAATGGGCTTGTCACTACTACATTAGTTCAGAAAGAGTCAGTCAGGTTAGTAGTTTTTTTGTCTTTTGGTCTTTACTGTTTTGTTATATTACACGCATTTTGGTTAACGTTTCCAATTTAAGAATTAAGTTAAAAATTACTTTTTTCATACCTTTATGTCAAAAAAGTAGACTTTTTTTAGCTTGGTCATTTTCTAGGAGTTTTTTTGAATGTTAGCAGCATTTTATTGCAGGATCTCAACTTATTTTGATTTTTAGGTTAATAAAATGTGGAATACAAGAATTATTTAATCAGTGTGTAGTAGATGCGAAATTAAATGGTTCTCTAAACAAAGATATGCTTGACAAATTCAAAGAACTAGTAGCCATTTTTATAGATATGTACAGTCAACAACAAGAGAAGCAGGAACAAATGGAGAAAGACAAGGAAGCTTTATATAAAACAAGGTAAAAAAATATGTCCGGCACAACTCAAAGGGTCACTTGCAAATATGTTGGAATCTTAGTACCACAATATAGTTACTAAGGTTGGGTCAAATTTTAAATGAAGATTTATGGTACACACTGTCGCTAAATCCCAAAAAAGTATTACTAAAATTGGTATATGTAAATAAATTATTGTATACGCATAAAATTCATGCAAAAAATATTAAACTTGTTGGTTCTTAAAATTGTTGTCCATAGTCTTCCTCAGAAAAACCCTTGTAAAATTTGGTTCGGTTTATCAAATTATTTTTCAGAACAAAATGCGAAGAAAAGTCAGAAGAGGACCAAATCAAAGATGATTTTGACAAACTTTTTGCCATACAAGAAATTTCGGACTTTGATGACATCCACAGAGATCCCACCAAAGATCTTCCAGAAAAATCTGCTCCTACCAATGAAAATACCGATTTTATTTTAATTACCAGTGAAGATTTAAGAATTGTCATATCTTTGCACTCTTTACTATTCACAACTTTTACAAAGTCAGATTGGTTGGTGCCTCAATTGCAAAAAAATGTAAATATTAATTACGTTGACCCACTGGTGGAAAAAAGCCGATTATTAAGGGATATAGTAAACAAACACGTTGAAAATCTGACCTACAATATTGATGATAAAATAATTGGAAGTTTAGCAGTTTTATTGGGAGCTGTGAGACAGTTGAATGGTGGAGAAGAGTGTAAGTAATATTCTTCATTAAGACTATTTGGTTTTTAAAATTGGGTAACTTAACGCTGGTTTAGGAAACAATTTGACGGGTCCTGCCTATTTTTATGCCAGACGGGAGAGAAACGGTGCCTGAGGCCTTATTTTAATTTTCTTACAAAAAAATTGCGTTAGTTTCCAAAATTTTGCCCAGAAAAACATTTTATTCTCTTATGATTGCTGTTGCTGTGCTTATTTTCATAGTTCAGACCTTAGATAAACAAAAAATGTTTTCGTTTTCGCAGCCTCATTGGTCCTTCCCCTCTAAATATTCTAGATCCGTCACTGACGATTTCTTACGTTACATGATGCTACGATTGTAGCGATAATTTTTTTTAATGACTACCGAATATTGAAGAATTCCAGCATATTTTCGCTTTATCAAATTTAAAAATTTTAATGAAATAAAATAGTAAGTGCCTAAATGCAATGTTCTAAAAATGTCACCATAATTTATCTTGAAAATTTGTTTCTAGTTAGCAAGACTACTTAAAATTACGTTGGATATAAGAACGTCGAATGTCTAAGGGTGCATCAATATCTGGGCTGAACTAAGGTGGAATCTTAACGGACCGAAAAGCGGTTCAAAAGTTATGCCGTAATGGCTGACTTCGTCCCAACGTCCAATCCAATCATTTTTGCATCTCTAACTTAATTTGTAAATAAAACGGACGTCGGATTAACTTAAGGTTGTATGTTCCACCTGGCAACCAACTCGAGTTATATCTGACATTTCTTTGTTTAAATTAGATCAAACGCCAGTTCTTTACGTTTTGAACTTTCATCACTTTCAACCTTAATATAGGCTGATGGAGGACCAAGGAAAAAATGAATATTTAAAAAAGTTCTTATTAATTTAAGGTGAACCAATTTCAAATTCTGCCGCCTGGAAAAAAGAGGATGGTGATTTTTACAAAGATTCCAATATCACAGAAGTAAAAAATTGTTACTCAGTATTGGAAAATTTAGGAAAAACAGTCAACAAATATTTAGAGGAGTGGCCTGGTCAACCCTCACTTATGATGGTAAAAATAATTTTTTATAAGAGTTTAACAATAATGGGTTTGGTCTTCAACCGTTTTGAAGTTACAGGCCAACATTTTTTAATCAGAGATATGCGGTCCGCAATATAATAAAAGCCGACACACATATATACAGGGTGAGTCCTAAGTAATAGTCCAAAATTGCAAATTAATTCAGGAGCTCAAAATATTACTATTTGTTCATATTTGCCTTAGTCCGAAAGTTGATTAGAAGATTAAACGAGTTGATTAGATTTTGGTCCAAATCCATTAATGCTAGTGATTGAAGAAGCATTTCTAAGATATTTAGAAAAAACTTTTCAAGATTTTATAAAAAAATTATATTATATCTGAAAGTTTCTTGGGTTTAGGGATAGGAAAGAAAAACCAGTTTATCTTTCCGCAACGTTTCGCCTTTAACTAAGACTTTATCAAGCCCTAGGAAGAACAAACAATGAAAAAAATAAAACCATGGGCAAACTAAAATAAATTCAAATGATTTTTTTTATAATTATAAAAAGGGATATTTTTATGAAAAAAATTTTTTACTTAGACTTAATGGTTTGTCCTTAAGTGGTTTTCACCAACATTCCAGCAAACTAGATTCATGTCTACTAAATCTTTTGAAAAACGGCACATAATTTCTTTTCTTTTGTTTAAAAGAACTATTGTTTATAGTATTTTTATTTAGTTTGGAGGCAAATAAACAAGGTTAGATCTTTATAATTGTGTGCCTACAATCAATATCACTCTGTTTTGAACTAATGTAAAGAAAGTTTATTTTAATTTTTGGAAAATAAAAGTGATTATTAACATATTTTTAAAACTAGATTTTCTGTAAAATAATGATTAGACAAAGATACAAGGTTAAAATTTAAAACAACAAACAGTTAAAATTTTAAAATTAAAGTAAAATGAAATTTAAAATATAGTTACAAATACAAATATAAAGATTTCTACAAATCACATGGCAGTCTACAAAACAGTCTTATATATAATCACATTAAATACTAGGAACTATTAATATTATTGTTTAAGGAACATTTTTAAAGCTTTCTTAGATTTTTGTACACATTTAAAATATTAACATATATAGGAGTTAGACCATGTTTGTTCTAAGATTTACCGTGTTTTGTAAAACTATTTCACTGATTTTTCTTTTTTTGTAAATTAGGTTTCTTTTCAAGAATTAACGTTTCATCAAACATAAAGTTATGTACTACTATGTCGGTTTAGAACGTTTTTCTACGTTGTCCGACGCCTATTCTCCACGTCCTTCGATCCTGACAATCAACTTCTGTCAGATTTTTTTGACTCATTGATCTTTGGATTGACTGTTGCCATTCTAGTTTAGGACGTCCTCTTTTTCTGCGCCCTATTGGTTGCCATTCTAGGACCTGTTTTGGTAATCTTTCATCGTTCATCCGTTGTACATGGCCGTACCATATCAGTTGCCTTTTAGTGATGTCATCCGTTATGCTTCCCTCGATTCCCATTCTTTCTTTTATGACTTCATTTCTTATGTGATCTAATCTCGATATTTTCATTGATTTTCTTATTGCATCCATTTCGACACTTTCCATTTTTGTTTTGTATTTTTCTGTTACGCGACAAGTCTCTATTCCATACAACAGCGTGCTTTTCACCATTGTTTCATATATGTTAAATTTTATATTCTTTTTTATCTCTCTGCTCCATAAAATACTGTTAAGACATCCAATAACCTTTTTTGCTTTTAATATTATTTTTTCCAATTCTTTATAGTCTGTTCCTATCTTATCAAATGTGACACCCAAGTATACATACTCAATGCATGGAGATATTATTTGTCCATTGTCTAGTTCTAACTCACTGGATTCGTTTCCAATACATAAGTACTGTGTCTTGTCCACGTTCACTGTTAATCCCCACTTTTGGTATTCTTCCGTTAACTTTCTCATCATATACTCCATGTCTTCTTTATCATTAGCTATAATTACTTGCTCATCAGCAAACTGTAGTGTGTATATGGATGATTCTACAAAAATGGTGCTGTGGAGTGGGAATGCATATTTTTCAAACACAGACTGCAAGTGAAGCATAGTTTTAGTTATAAGATTTAAAACCAAATGTTTTCTTTATGGAGCATTTGAGGTTAATGTATAAAAAAAATTGCTTTTTAATTTTAAGTTTATAATTTTTTTTATTACAAAGCAAATACTTCATTCCTCTGGTGTAGTCCCAAACCAAATATTAAAAACTCAAATTGAAAAAAATATCTTAATAAATAATATTTAACCAAGTCTTAACTATTTATCAAAAAATTGATAAAACTTAAGTTTGCAGTCATATTTTTGAAAATCCGAATTTACTTCTTCTCCGGAAAATTTTACAATTTTAAACTTGCTCCATTTTTAATAACACAATATTTGTGAATACCACCGGTTAATTTCTAGAGAAAGAGACGGCCCTGGATATCTAATTTACTTGTGAGGGTGACAAACTTTACTTTGGTTTATGTTATAGATCTTTTTATTTTCTGCAGAAAATTAGTTTTTTTCGGAAAAATCAAAAAGGAACGCTTCAATTATCATCCCTCTGGTAAGTAAATATTCGACTGATATCAATAGTATAATTTTTTTGTTGATTGTTTTAAAATTATAAGTATAGGAACTTTGTTTATATAAAACTTAAGGGGCCTACAGACACGCGAACATTTCCAGAGATTAGTACGCGCGTACAAGTTTGCGCATACTAATCTCTTCGTGTGTAGACAATATCCGCCTAAAATATCTCTCGAAGATTAGTTCGCGCGCACAATGTACGCGAGCAAATCTCTCGGTGTCTAGGCAAAACGCATTGATAATATCGTGTTTATATTTAGAACGTTTAATTTTGTCTTCGTGTGTGTAGGCAATTCCACCAAACGTACATGTATGCAGAGATTAGTTCGTGTACTAATCTCAAGAAATGCTCGCGTGTCTGTAGGCCCCTTTAAGTTAAGTAGTCTAAATAGATTTTGATTTAAATTGGAAAACCATTAAAAAACTCATTCCTTTGGTACTCATTCCTCTAGAATTTTTATGCAATAATTCCTGAAATTCGGGAAAATAAATGTTTTTTAGCTTACACCTAATTAGTTACAAAAATTTTAAAAAACAAAATTATTTATTGTGCTGTACTGTTATTTAAAGGCAATGACCAAAAATGATATCGATATAGCCCACTTTTGGTAGAATCATCCATATAGTAAATCGGTCGTTAAGTTGTATTCCCATGCCGTGCACTTTACGTTTCCAGTTTTTGGAGTTGGAGAGATACAACATCCCTGTCTTAAGCCTTTTGTTAACAGAAATTCTTTTGAAAGTCGATTTTCAATTTTAATTTTAGATTTTGACCCTTTGTATGGTTCTTTTATCGCTTTTATGTATGTATAATTGATATTAGTTTGTTCCAACACCGTCCATAATTTTTCTACTGGAACGGTATCATATGCTTTTTCTAGGTCCACAAAGGTAACATGAGTCTCTATATTTCTGGCGCTTCTTTTCTCAATTACTTGTTTAAGACAACAAACATTATCACTACAAGATCTGCCTGCACGAAACCCACTTTGCTTTGTTATTATAAAGTTATGTCCCGTCTCAAAATGATGCTGGGACAGTGCAGTCTTGTCTGAGTCATATCTCTTATTATTTTTGCAATCATTTTTGTGTTGTAATTTTTTTTATGTATTATTTTGCTTGACCTGCATAACATTTTTGACATTTACAAGAAATTTTGTATATTATATTACCTATATATTTTTAAATTTCAAAAGTTTTGTTATTTAATTTTTTTTAGATTTTAACCGTGATAGACCGAATCCAAAGTTTCCCAATTACAAGCCCGATTTCCCGATTTTTGGCGGGTTTTGAAATTTTGCTAAGCAAATGTTATGAGTGGGAGCAAGTGGCTCATTCTGGTATTAGCATTAGTGATTTCTGTGCTGAACTAGTTAATCAGATTATATCGTGGCGTAAATTGGAATTAAGCAAATGGAAGGACCTGCTGGGAACCACATTTGACAGGTAAGGCTTTCCAAAACACCCTTTCATTTTCTAACTTTACACATCTCCACAATATAATCGAAACTTTGTGAGCCGGCCCATCGTATTAGATGTAATTGGGCAAGCTAAAATTGAATTCAGGGTCCAAATATTCTGATCACCTCAAGTTTTTTTCCTAACTATAAAAGTCATTTTAAACACCCAAAGGAAACCTTATAACGATAGATCCCATCATCCCACAACTACACCAGTCAATATAAAAAAAGGCAAACATTGCAAACGCGGATGTATTTACAATTTTTTTATATATTGTTAGGATCCTTGAGAGTAGTTCATCCTCAAGTTTGCAACCCTGAAATCCCTGTGGTATTCCCGTGTGACTAGAAAAACCATATAGTTTTTTCACGCCAGATCGATTTTCCATAATTTAAGGATAACCACAGCTCTCTATTCGATGCGGGGAACGTCTAGTCAAAGATGATTAATTTTTTCCAAAAAGTAAAATTTTATCGGTATGGTAATTTTTCAAGCCACGTACCGACGAAACAAATTCATAGAAAAATAATTTGTAGAGAATCGAATTGGCTTCAATCTGGTTTAAAAATATTGCCTCTAAGTTTTGGATTTTTTGTTTTATTTTTATGGTTGAAATTTACGTTTCTGTTTATTTGTTTCGTGTATAAATTTTTTTAAAAACTATATACTATTTTAAAGTGTTAAATCCACATTCTTTTACTTTTTTAAAGATGTTTATATAAACATATTGGTCAGTAGCCAGTGGCTTTTTGATGAAGGTTTTATAACACCTGTTTTGATCGACTTTTAATCTCCACAATTTATTTTTTTTTTAATTTTAACGGTTAGCCAGAGTAATGCAACTTGGCACGCATATCGACCTTTCAATACTGATTCATCAGTTCTAAGGAAAAATTACATTTATGTCCCCTAGGTATTATTTATTGGAGGCAAAATTGGTTTTTAGATTATCCCTTATATCTTCTAGACTATTGCACCTGTACATCTAGGTATCACTTAATTGTTAATTCATACAATTACCTACAGGCTTACTAATTAAAAACTCTTTTCTGGAGCGATTAAAGCGATTATGAAGCTTGATCAAAATAAGATTTTGGGTCCTTACAGCCCCTAGGGGCCGGGGGCCAATCAGAAAGTATTTAAAATTAAGAAGGGGGTCGACCCCTGAAAAAATTATTTTGATATTCTACTTTTTAGCATTTTTGTGTCTGTTAACAGATAAGGCAGTATTGGTTCCCACCAATTAGTAATTGGCTAAGACAGTATTTATAAAATCTTTATCAAAAAACAGAAGAAAGTTGCTATGTACAATGTTTTCTTTGTTTTCTGGAACATCGAAGGTTTACTATTTTTTCGTTATTGCCTAAACTATAACACCTAGAGGCTCAATGTACCGTATTAAAGCCAATAGAATTCTCTATAAATTCACCACGTTTCTCTAGAACGGTTAGTTTGGCCGGTACGAGGCTTAGAAAATGACCCTACCGGTAAAATTTCAGTTTTTGTAAACAACTGAACATCTTAGACCACACGTATCTCCACAATCAATAAACATAGGAGGCTAGAGTTGCGCTGAGATTGTAGAGAATTTGAAGGGTTTTACAAAAGTAAATACCCAAAAAAAAATTCTTAAGGTGGTGTTTTTGAAACAATTAAAAAAATTGCATGATTCTCTCGAGAGTAGCATAGGGATTTCCGGGTTGCAAACTTAGGTGCGAACTATCCTCAGGGATACTAGCAACATATCAAAAAATCGTAGATACATGCGCATTTGCAATGTTGAATGCTTTCATTGGCTGGCCTAAACAATATAACGAAAAAATTGTAGATTCTAGGTTATGTTCATGTGAATGTTTCCCCGTTTCCAAAGCGCAAAACCGCAAAAACAAATTCTTTATTTACGCTCTATTCACAGGGTAAACCTTGCACCTATTTATATTTATATATTTTTTGACGCTATGGCTTCTGACTATATTGTTTTGTTGTAGATTAAATGAACCTCTGAAAAAATGGTGGGTTTACATTTACAATATTATGCAGCAATACACTTCAGAAAACAAATACTCTCCAGATGAACTCACAACTACACTCAAAAACTTTATAACCACCTCGAACCTGGCAGAATTTCAGGGTAGAGTAGATCTACTATTTGAATTCCATTGCCATGCAGTGACGTTACCAAAGACCCACCAGACAGAATTGTTTTTAAATATCTTGTGGAATTTGTACCACTATTTCAAGCAGTTTTCATTCCAAATTGCGAACAAATTAAAAGAATTACGGGGACCCATCGAGAAAAAGGTTAAGGATTACTTAAAGATTGTTAAATGGAAAGATGTTAACTACTGGACGGTTAAAGATACTATTTTAAATACTCAAAAAGTTTTGCACAAGTTTGTAAGAGAATATAAGGTAAATATTATACATAACATAATTTTTAAGGCTAGCCAAAATGATTTCTTTTGGCTAGCCTCAAGTGAAAATCTGGCATTTGACATTCGTCAGCGTAAATACCAGAATTTAAGCATTCTGGAACCTAAAATGAGGTATTTAAATAAAAATTTTTGAGTGATTTAATAATCCCCATAAAGTCTCATGTAACTTTTATCTGGGACATATGTTAAAAACGGTAAGACATAAAATTTCGGTGAAATGGGATAAAAGTGCCACCGTTCTTAGCCTAATTAGTTGCTTTATCAAAAGAAAAAATATCTACAGAGGCTTTCAAAATGTGGAGCGAAAACAAAAAATTGTATTTTGTTTGAAAAATTGATGTATAATTTTTTTATGTGATTAATGTTCCTATTTTAATACGCGACTTTACCAAATTTTATGCTTTTGCTGTGTTTTTGAAAGAAATAACCAAAAAAGTTTTAAAAATCGTCAACTTTGATCCTCTGTACCTCGAAAACAAAAGAGCTTTGACCATCATGTTATATTAACTTTTCTCCTCTATCACTCATTAAAATACTGTGAGGCATACCGTTTAATCTCTGTATATTCTGTCCAGTGTATGTTTAGTATTCTGCGGTACAACCACCTTTCAAACCCTTTAAATAATTTTTTCATTGTGGCCTCAGTCAGCATTCATGCTTCCACATCATAAAAAATACTCTGCCAATATATGGGCCCCTAAGCTCACACTAGGTACTATAGTTATAGTGTCCTTGCCAGCTAATAAAAATAAAACTTGAAATATATCTTATTCAACTCCACATTAAATTACCTTTTGTTTGATACCACACAAGCCATGTTTTGACTTAAACTCAAATTTTTGAAATCTACCCCTTACCCTTTTTGAGTAAAAAAAAACTAAAATGTATTTTGTTTAACTCCATACTCAATTACCTTTCGTTTGATATCACACACGCCATATTTTCACATAAACTCTAATTTTTGAAATCTTCCCCCACCCTTTTATTTGGCTTGTGTTCGGTGGATTTTGTTCGTTTTTAAATGGGACCATCTCGACCCAAGACCCCGCCTAGGTACCAAATTTCATTAAAATCGGCCGAGCGGTTTTTGAGTTATGCGCGTTGGTCGTTACAGACAGACATATAGACAGACGGCGCGACAAAAAAGTTTCAAAATCATCTGAAACGCAAAGATATATAAAAAATTTTGAAATCGGAGCTACTTTTTTTTTCTCGAGAAAATTAGGATCACCATAGCTCACACTACTATAGTATAGTATATGTGTGAGCTAAAAAGGGGAACACGTGGCATCGAAGTATGTTGATCTTGGTGTTTACTGTTGTGTGATGACTTGTGAATAGTTTTAGCTCACACATATACTATACTATAGTAGTGTGAGCTATGGTGATCCTAATTTTTTCGAGAAAAAAAAAGTTGCTCCGATTTCAAAAATTTTTATATATCTTTGCGTTTCAGATGATTTTGAAACTTTTTTGTTGCGCCGTCTGTCTGTCTGTCTGTCTGTCTGTCTGTATGTCTGTCTGTGTGTCTGTATGTCTGTCTGTAACGACCAACGCGCATAACTCAAAAACCGCTTGGCCGATTTTAATGAAATTTGGTACCTAGGCTGGGTCTTGGGTCGAGATGGTCCCATTTAAAAATGAACAAAATCCACCGAACACAAACCAAATAAAAGGGTGGGGGAAGATTTCAAAAATTAGAGTTTATGTGAAAATATGGCATGTGTGATATCAAACGAAAGGTAATTGAGTCTGCAGTTAAACAAAATACATTTTAATTTATTTAAAAAAAAAGGGTGGGGGTATATTTTAAAAATTAGAGTTTAAGTGAAAATATGGCGTGTGTGATATCAAACGAAAGGTAATTGAGTCCGGAGTTTAACAAAATACATTTTAGTTTTTGTTTTTTTTTTATGGGTGGGGGTAGATTTCAAAAATTTGAGTTTATAATAAAACATGGCTTGTGTGGTATCAAACAAAAGGTAATTTAGTCTGGAGTTGAATAAAATATATTTCAGTTTTTAGTTATATTAGCTCACACGTACACTATAACTATAGTACCTAGTGTGAGCTTAGGGGCCCATATATTGGCAGAGTATTTTCATTTTGTTGAAAGTATTCTTGAATCACATGACCGTAATTGAGTATCTTCTCACTTACTTTAACCGAGGTGAAATGTGAGATAGGCAATAATGCACTCACCGCACGAACCTATAAGAATACGGGCTATGACCTTCTCAATTCGGATTCGTATCTATTGTGGCTGATCCCATTGTTTATTTACATAAGTTCCAACGTAAATGAAACTGCTTACTAGTTCTATTCATTTCTGGTTTACTGTAAGTTAACAGTTAATTATTCAACAAAGTATAAAAGGCAACTTCAAAGGGCCAAGTCAACCAGGACACCGGTGTTTCGGAAAAAGGCATTTCCATCCCCAGCGTGGCTTGCCTGACTACAGTAATCAAACTGACTACAATGCAATGAGTGAAACGACAGCGAACCAAAGAAACTAAGTCCATGGCGGGACGAAAACGTCCACTGGTCTATAAGGAAGAAAGACATTTCGTCACAGTTCAACCAGACCATGCTATCACTGCCTCCATGGCGTCGCGTCGGTTCGGAATCGAAAACAATGAGTTAACAAAGTATAAAAAGCAACTTCAAAGGGGCAAAGTCAACTACGTACACTGGTGTTTCGGAAAAAGGCATTTCCATTCAGCGTGTGTCCATTTATCCAAAATGGAACATCTTATTTTCATATATTTATTTTAGATCTGTATAATTATATAGATACGATATTTAAATTATTAAAATTACCACATGTATTGTAAATACGATATATTAAACAGTGTAATGTATATATAAACAGAAAATTGGTAATCAATAAAACTGATTGTTGTTTCTCACTGTTGTGCCCAAGTCTATTTTCGGCCTAGCATACCTGCTAGCAAATGTGAGACTGCATTCTGACAATATTCTTTAACTTTATAGTAGCAAATGCACCGTCTGGTTACTATATATAGTTCTTATTTAAACCTATAGCAGGTGTTTCGTCTGTTTATAGGTATTTTACTCAAAACTCGTAGCAAGTGCCTAGCCTGGTTGCGAGTTCTTATTTCCGACTTACAGCAAGTGCACTAGTCTGGTTAAGTCACCTTTAACATTCCTTCTGCCTTATTGCAAGTGCCGTGACATAAGTCTGTCCTCTACTTTAACAATCAAAAGTTTTAAGTAAATTAGCCTTAGGCTCAAACTGACTACAAGATACAAGGTAAATCAAAGAGAATGATAAAAACTGTGAAACCTATTTTTCATTCAACGAGTGACACGACAGCGAACTAAGGAAACTAAATCCATGGCGGGTCTATAAGAAAAAAAGACATTTCCTCACAATTCAACCAGACCATGCTATCACCGTCTCCACGGCGGTCGGTTCGGAACCAAAAAAAATGACTTAACAAAGTATTAAAGGTAACTTCAAAGGGTCAAAGTCAACACGGACACTGGTGGTGAAAATGCCTTTCTCCGAAACACCGGTGCCATTTTAGGACCTGCTATCAGTTGATTTTTAGTGATGTCATCCGTTATGCTTCCCTTATTGCATCCATTTCAACACTTTTGAAATTGTATTTTTCTGTTACGCCACAAATCTATTCCATAGAACAGCGTGCTTTTCACCATTGTTTCATATATGTTAAATTTTAAACATCCAATAATGGTTTTTGCTTTTACTATGCTTTTTTCCAGTTCTTTACAGTCTGTTCCTGTCTTATCAAATGTGACACCCAAGTATACATACATATTGTTTGTCGATCGTCTAGTTCTAACTTACTTGATTCGTTTCCAATACACAAGTACAGTGTCTTATCCACGTTCTCTGTTAACCCCCACTTTTGGTATTCTTCCGTTAACTTACTCATCATATACTCCATGTCTTCTTTATCATTAGCCACAATTACTTGGTCGTCAGCAAACTGTAGTGTGTATATGGTAAATCAGTCGTTAAGTTGTATTCCCATGCCGTGTACTTTACGTTTCAGTTTGTTACAGCTACTGCGATATTCATTTCAAAAAGAGTTGGAGAGATACAACATTCCTATCTTAAGTTTTGAATTCTCTCGAAAGTCGATTTCCAATTTTAATTTTAGATTTTGACCCATTTTATAGTTCTTTTAGGGCTTATATGTATGTATGATTGATATTAGTTTGTTCTAACACTGTCCATAATTTGTAGGTCCACAAAGGTAACATGAGTCTATATTTCTGGCACTCTTTTTCTCAATTACTTGTTTAAGACAAAAAACGTCACTACAAGATCTGCCTGCTCGAAACCCACTTTGCTTTTCTTCTTCTTCTTCATGAAAATGATTCTCTATTAGATCTCTAAGAATCCTACCGTACAATCTACTTAGACTACTGATTATTGAAATTCCTTTATAATTGTTGCAATCCAGCTTGTTTCCTTTTTGTATGTATTGAGGATATGAATGCTATTTTTCATGTTTGGATGTCCGTTTATGCATTGTTTGATAATATCTGTAAGATTTTCTAGTAGTTTCTCTGTTCCATATTTGAGCATTTCAGCGTATATTCCCCCAGGTCCGCTAGCTTTTCAGGATTTAAGCTTTTTATTACTATTCTTTATCATTTCTTTTTCGATAATTACTTCCTCTCCATGTAGAGACATCCTCGGAGAGGCTGAAAGATATTCGGGTCTCTTTTCCTGCAGCAGTCCCTTGTTCTGGTTTGATAAACATGAATGTTAACTTTTTCTTTTAATGGGTTTTTTTACCGTAGAAATGAATTTCCATACTCAAATTGCAAAACTCTGCCTACCTCCTACATTCGTATTTATATAGTTGAAATTCCGTAGATAACCTGTATAAAGTATAAAGAACACTCATTGTTTTTAGGAAGTCCTAACCCAGCCGGTCAGCACTTATCTCGTTAACACAACCTCAGAAGCGTCAGAGGAGAGCATAGGCATCTGGGACCGACCTCAGCGATCTAGTCCAAAATCGTATCACTATGCTTTGGAAGCTGATTCTTACACCATAAAAAGTCCAAAAAAAGAACGAAAAATCGTCCAGGCGAAAAAGATTTGTAAGGAGACTGTCTTGGGTACAAATTACCCCAATTTGTTGCAATGTTTAGATACTTTCGTAGCAGATGTAATTGAAAATAGCCGAAGACTTAAGGATCTAGAGGTAATATGCAGGGTGTACCATAAGAAGCTAAACACCTAAATATCAGGGAAACTAGCAGTTTTTAAAAAAATATTGATAGTTTTAGGGTTAGTACTAATCTACTTCACTAGTACCTTAAAATAAACTTTCTTTTTGATAAATTAGTTAAATAACAACATTTCCTAAGGACATCGTAAATTTATTTCTAAATATCTTAAGATCAGCTACACCAAAAATTTTTTTGATGCGCGTTCTTGTTAGGAATTGTTAGTTCTTCAAATTCAGTAAATAAAAAATGGGTGTTTCCATTAAAAAAAACTTCTTGACTTTCATTTTACCAATAAAACCAAAATATATTATAGTTTAGTAGATTAAGTTCAACCCTTCAATAAACGGCTAGTGTCCGTGTTATTTAGTTGTTCCGTTTACGGTACACCCTTTACTTAATTCATAACAAAATTAGACCAGATTCTAGTCTTATAATTTATTAGCAAGTTACTAATGTGTTGCTTTATTTTGTAATTCCAAAAATTATTTATTAATTTCATATTTGATAGATTAAACCTTGCTATATAAGTTATATGGTTTAGTGTTCTTGAGAACATACACCAAAGGAAAAACCTAAACTACCGTTGTGACGTTTGAATAAAATCGGTTTTATTCAAAATTTGTTGATACGTTTATCAAAATTATTTTACAACTTTTCTGTTTTTAAAAAAACCTGTAAACACTGTAAGAAAACTTTTTTTTAGGGTGTATAATTTAAAGTAAATATTGCTTGGCCTCACGACGGTGACGTCATGTGGGTTGTGGTAATACCACGTATGTCTCAAATATATCTGTACTGGGAAAGGGGCTCTAAAAATAAATGCTACAAGCGTGCCGGCATGTTGGATTACAAATGAACCCAAACGTATGTCTTGGGTAAATTCAGCCTACTGATAATGGGAGCTGCACACTCAGCACCATCTCTTTTCTAAGATTAAAAACACCCATTATCAGTTACCGTAGAATATTACATTTTAATTTGTTATATGCTAAGTAAGCGGCTACGTCAACTTAAGATAAATCGCTCTATATTTGACAAAATTATTCGAATATGGTTTTTGAATAGGGTGGGGGAATGAAAGGAGGGGAGATGGGTGGAAGCAGGGACGACTACAAAGTACAGTGCAAGCTGGGTAATGTGAACACTCGCTTGTACGAACAACGCGGTTTTGTGAACAAAATATTTTTTGTATTGGATACTCTATAACGTGAACAAGTCGGCCGCTCGATAATGTGAACACTCAAAACAATTTATTTAAAGCAAATATTTGTTTCATTTGGGGTCTTCTCTACTTCTTTTATTTTCCCGATGTCTCCAGTTTACATGATGTTTTATGAAATCATAATAAAAATTGACCCCAATTTGAAAGGAATCCGTTTCAAATTTTATTAAAAGCGTCTATTTTTTTTAATCCAAGCCTTACACGGTTGGGTTCAATTGACTCCAATATGGCGGAACGCATTTTCCATTAATGGTTTTAATAAGCTTTAGCAGTACAGATATACAGTTCCTATCATTATTTTTGAGACAACTTCTTACAACTTTTTTTCGTTGGTCTATGCTATTTGTTATGGTAAACAGTTGATAACTGTCAAAAAGTTATCTCAAAAATTATGATATGGAGTTTATTTAAGAAGTATGTGGGTAGTACCCATACCCATAATTTTGTTTTTTAGATTGACACCACTCTCCCGACCGAAAAACAAAAATCTCAAGCAAAAAACATCTTGCAACAAAAACAGCGAGGTTTGGCAGACTTGTTTAAATACCTTGCGAAAATAGGCCTCTCTTATAAAGCAGGTCTTATAAAATCCGATAATAAAACCTCAAGTGATAATTTAAGTCTGGCACCAATAGATTTGAAACCTTGTTTTTTGACGATGGGTAATACAAGCGCCGATGAAAAGATCCTAATTATTTGGGAACATTGCGAGACTTACTATTTTAGATGTTTAGTAAGGTACGACATTTTGCAAAATGCTTTAAAAAATCCTGCAGTGGATTTGGGATTAAGAAACGTTGAAAGATGTAAAGGATTTGCTGTACATTTACTGGTAAGAAAGTAAACTAAAATTGATAATAATACACGGTTATAATATTATTTATTTGCTATGTTTAACACACTAGCAGTAATAATGCTAGCACTATTTTGACATATATGCTAGACTTTATTATTACACGAATACAGTTATGCAGTATTTGTGTAACTTGGCCTTATTTTGGATGGTTGTTGTTCTTGTGAAATGCCTCAGCCCCTTCCTTTTCCTTTTTGTTAACTTACCATATTGCATTCTATGTTTGTTTTTTTTTTGATGGAATGTTCTATTTTAATTTTTGCATTGTTTCTTCTGATTCTTGTTTTATACGGCAAAAAAAAGTCAGTTTAAATCAATTACGATCTCGTACCTACCTCTCTTTGTCTTATATTTTAAACCAGAGAAAGCAAAATCATCTGTTTTGACCGTTCCGATAATATATCGAACTAAAACTAAAACAAGTATGGTTCCTGCCAGTTGATTAATTTGGAAAATAAAAAAATTCTTTGACAATCAGCTCATCGGAATTATAGTTTGAAAATAATCCAAGCCGCAAATATATTTTTGCATGGGCACTTTAAAAAGGTCATATGGAATTTTCGCTGTAAATTTTGTACATCATAGCTGTGACGTCAAATCAGTTCAGTTGGAAAGAGACTTGTATCAAGTTTACTTTCCAAACTTTTTAGGTAGATTTACTATTGTTGAAAACACATTTCTTTACGAGTGACCACAAAGGATAACTACTATTTTTATTTATTTAAAGGCAAATATTGTGTTTTGTAGAATATGGTCCAAAAACAGAAGAAATCTTTAGTGATTTCAAGTCGCAACTACAGTTACCTAAAAGCATTTAAACAACAATTACAAGAAGCTTGCGAAAGCCGCCATTATATTTCTGCTCCTACATACCAAAAACTGATTAAGGTACTGACAAATATTTCTACGAGTATAGAACAGTACAAGATATTGCTTAATTGTTGTCCTAAAAGTATATCTGAAGATAATTGGTATCAGACTGTTCCTTTGTATCCCGAATGTGATAAGTTTAAATGTCAAAATACGCCAGCATGGAAAGACGCTTACCGGTTTGTAAATAGCATTTTAAATAATGTTACAAAATTGTCCGTAAACATTAAAAAATATTGTACAAGCAATTTAAGTACAGAAAAAAATGATTTGGGTTCAGAATATTACCCTTTTATGGATGTTCAACAATTTAAAACCGAAATCGATGATCTGCTTGATTCTATGATGCAATTAAAACATACTCTTGAGCCTACGACTCTATCAAATGCCGTTAACAAACTAATAGATATTTTAAGCGATATCTCAGTCGAATGCTTAAAAGATTCTAAGCCGAATTCGAATGGTGAGACAGACGATCTTAATGTATTAGTAGAAAATCTTATTAGGACGCTGCTGTTGACGTTTCAAGCGTTTAATAATAAAGAAAAATCTACAATTTCGTCAACAGAAGATGCACAAAATGAACTTCAAGATCAACACTTAAAAGGCCATATAGTCAGTTCCATAAACTCTGATATCGGCATTCTAAATTTAAATGAAATAATAGCGTTGTCCAGAAAACTTCTAAACGCTTTGCTATCCGCACCAATGGAAAAGCAAGAAACGCTAAAAAAATCAGTTTTGGGTGCTTTGCCGCTACTGGAACAAGTATTGTTGCTGTCCCAGTACTTTATTACACAGCAAGTTTCATCTTACAGAATTAGTTGCAAATTAACTTCGACTTTGTTGAATATTTTTATTGACTTAGTTTCAAAGGTGAGCAAATAGCTAAGTAAGTTTAGTCTAGTTGTTTTATTTGGATCTTGGGATTTAGCATAGTCTTAAGACCTTAGAAATACAGGTGGTTAGATTTTACCAAATTAGCAATAGCTCAGTAGATTGTAGTGGGGAATTATCTTAGTAGTTTGTGTCTTGTTTTATTTTGACGATCTCTACCTGGACTAATTTCCTCAAATTAAATGATTCATACATTTACTATACTTTATAAAATAAGTATCATATACTAATTACAACAAAAATCACTGAACCTTTTTCAGGGCTTCTGCATTCCTCCGGAACTATCTGGAGAAAAGGATTCTGAAGGTATAAGCAAACCTTCCAATGGAATGGGTCTTGGCGATGGACAGGGCGAAAAGGACGTGTCAGATAGGTAAGGATTTAGGTGTTGTACTCAACTGGATACATCCTGAAAATTCGATAGGGTACTTTTGAAAACATGGGAATTCGTCACATGAAACATCAAAATGACATACCGCCCTTTTTTATTTAGATAATTATGCACTTAATTTACGTCTTTTAATATACCTAGGAAAATGTTAAAATCAACCTGGTCCTTAGACCTTAAATTTTAAGTATAAATTGCTTTAAACTTGTTTAAACTCACGGTCATAAAATATTGGTTCTGGTTCAAATGCAGCTTGCTTCAGAGGACAATTGCTGTTTTGTAACTAGACTATTGCGTAATATTCTAATTTACATTACCAAACTAATAATATACTTCACGAGAGAAAAACGCACCGTGGAGGCGGTGGGGGATCTGTTGGAGCTCTGCCTCCGTAACTCTTACTTTCAAGTGAACGATAAGTTTTACGCGCAAAATGAAGCCAGTGGTAGCAAAGATCTACATGGAGTGGTTTGAGGACCATGCGATCAACACTGCAAAAGTCAAGCCAAAACTATGGCGACGATACATGGATGACATATGTATTATATGGCCGGAAAATAATGACGAACTGCAGAATTTTCTACCCCATCTACGGTATTCGAGCAACAATCAAATGCACAATGGAAATTGAAAAAGATTCGGCCTTACCTTTTTGGGATGTTCTTGTCAAAGAATAGACAGAAACATTCAAACCACTGTATATAGGAAACCTACACACACGGAACAGTACCTAAATTTTAAGTATAATCATTCTGTTGCTACAAATCAAGGAGTTATAAGAAGTTTGTATTTAAGAGCCGTAAATATTTGTAGTAATAATGAAGAATTAACCACAGAAATTAACAACATTAAAAAGGACTTACAACAGAAGGGTTATTCCGAGAAATTAATAAGCTCAACGATCTCTAAAATTAAAAACAAACCAAATGTAGCAAATTCTCAAAATAATAATCCGTTGGGTGTTATTAACATTCCATATATTCAAGGGGTTTCAGATAACATCAGACGAATAGCCAAACACTAAACAGTAAAAACAATATTTTGATCGGAAAATACGATAAGGAGTTTTGTAACTAAAACAAAACCAGAAAATCCCTGAAATAATAAGGAATGTATTTAGCAAATCCCGTGTGAGTGTGGTAAATCATATGTAGGTGAAACGAAATGCTCTTTCAGGTTAGTCAATGAACATCTAAAAAGTACCCAATTAGAGGATATTAACTACATGTGATGTTATAAATATCAACTTAAACTAAAATTTTAAACAAAACGTAAAGGGCTAGATCGGATGTTAACGAGCAGTTTTACGTACAAATACGTAGCACAACTTAAACTATTTATTAAAAATCCCAATCCTTTTTCAGGGCCAAGATCACGAACTTCGTGATCAGTGACCTTACTTTATAAATAAATATATATAATGTTTTAACTCAATAACTCAAGTTGGCGAGAAGGAATGATTTTAAAGAGAAATAGTTCAGACCTTTTCTGGCAAATGGACTTAATAAGGCTGCTTCTAAATGATTTACCCGCAAAATCGTGTCGCGTGCCTTTAGCTTGGCTCTTCTTTCTTGATGGTTTTCGGGTTTTTGGAGTTTGTGAGACACGCGAATGATCACGGGAAAAAACTGTTAAAAACATGTCCTCTATTTTCTCAAAATGCTTGGGATCCGGCGGATTCGAACCCGAAAACGGAATCAATGCGTTTGCTAACAACACAGAATTTGACTAGAATGAGTAATATCATCCGTGCAAGACAGGTTGGCCCGCCGGTAGGTGATTGATTGGATATCTACAAATTTGACAATTTCGTTAAAAACAACTGGAATATACGCGAGCGTAACATAGTGGGTGAAATTAGACAAAAAAACTAAACTAAGTTTCTCGTAATAGGATTGAATCTGAGGACCAGCTTGTTGACGCTAGACCAGCAGGCGAAGAAAAGCAACAAGAAGAAGATCCGGATTGCAAAGAAAATGAAAAAGGCATTGAAATGAGCGATGATTTTGACAGTAAATTGCAAGGTGTGTATGTGGCGTTTATTTTTTGACAAATTCGATTAAGATGCAGATAAATCAATTAACAGAAGGCAGCAAATGCTCCGGACCCGCGCTTGTAGGAGCATTGCGTCTGTATGCCAAAAATCTATCCGGCAACATACATGGTAGTAGATAATTATTAAAAGTAGTAGTAATTATTCTAATATTACACACAAACTAGAACTAGGCTAAATTTCATTAAATAGTTTAATTGTTAAGAGCGTAATTTTTTGTTTACTGACATAAAGACAAAAATTGATAACTAAAATATAACATACCTATTGATATTCACAAATCTCGATATATTATAGCAGTTGTCATTATAACTCTAACACATTGCTGTTAATTCTAGATAAAACTCCCCAAAATGACGACAATAGTAGTGACGAAAGTGAAACCGCTTCTGATGTTGAGGAACAGATGGGCGAAACGGAAAAAGGGGCCGAAGAACTAGATAAAGAGATTTGGGGGTCCGACCAAGAAGACAACGACGGAGAGGACGAAGGTAAGCAGTTGCATTAATTGTTCAGCAGGTTATGAAAAACGAAGGTGACAAATTATATTCGACATGTAATGAAACGTAAATATTTTTCTTTGCAATGGTTTATTTAGGTTATCAAATATGTTTTTTTAAAATTGTGCAATCTATTGATTTTGCATAATAATTACCAGTTTTAATTTATTACCACTAAAGATATGTGAAATAAATTAATTAATATTTATTAATTATTATTATTATTTTGCACTGCAATTTAACGATAAATACAGGATGTCCCAGCGAAAACGTACCAAAGGCCATTTTGCGACGTATTTATAGCAAGTCCTTGGACTTACCTAACCTAAAGTAACCAAACTTTAACTTAACCCTTAGTTCTATCACAAATCTTAAAAATTTAATAATTTTTGAATTGAGAATTGGCAGATTCTTACAAGATAGTTTTAAACAAATACTAGCTTTCTGACTAGTAACGACACAAACAAACGACCCTGTATATTAATAACAATTGTATATATAGGGACTTATAAATATCAGTAATGTAATAAAAAAAAACACATAAATTTGTAAATAATGTTAGTAAATATCATAAACGAAGATACCAGAAAATGACAAGTGCATATCTATAAAAATTCTAATATAGCACAGATAATATACACTAGTTGCGAATAATAGCAACCACTTAAAACTGTAGGGAAAACTAATCCTACACTTACTAACAAAAAGTTAATATGATGTATTTTAATACTTAATAATATTCCTCCGCTCACGTGCTACGATAATTTTTTTCATCTGAAGGCACGGCAGTTCCCCGCCAAGTTTCCGCAACTGCTGTACCATCTTTTCTTAAAACATCTCAGCCCATATTTGACCTATCTAAAACTACTTCGGAATGAGCTACGAAACTCAAACTTTGCACAGTCGTAGATCATTGAGTTAACAACCCCTCCAAGTTTCATAGAGTTCAATAAAGTAGTAAAGTAGTTACGAAATTTTAAAAAACGTTGAAATTGTCACTCACTTACTCACTAGGTATAAACCCCAAAATTCTTCACTTCCAGAAGCGCTAGACAGCTGAGCTTTGGCAGACTGATAGGAACTATGATAAAACTATAGGAAAAAATTTAAAAACCCCATAATTTTAATTCACTTCCCTCTCCTATAAATGTAAAGTTATGTAACGGTAACATTCCCACTTCCAGAAACGCTAGAGAGCTGTGGAAGGCGGATAGGCACTATGATAAAACCATAGGAAAAAATTATTAAAACTCCAAATTTTAAATAAGGCAACAGTTTTGAACAATATTCCGCATATTTTACTACTTGAAACCTTAAATATTATCCTTTAAAAAAAGGAGTGAAATCATAACAAAACCATTTCATTAAAAAAAGCCAAGTACGCGACAATGGTATTCCGTAAAAAGAATTGAGATAAACGTAAAGACAAGTTCTCCAATACAAATTTCAAAATGAAACGTTCTCACTAGTTTGGAAATGTTTTTCTAAACTTGGCTATTACGGCTGCAAATGACTCTTAGACACAGAGCTAAATTGAACATAAACAAGTTTGGCTGTAATAGCAAAGTTAAAAAAAAAACATTTATAAACTAGTGAGAAACTTTCATTTTGAAATTTGTATTGGAGAACTTGGCTTTACTTTTAAATCGTTTTTTTTTATAGAATACTATTTTCCCTTACTTGGCTTTTTTTACATGAAATGTTTTGGTTATGATAAAGTTTTATGGTGCCTCCTTGTCAAGTTTAAAAATAAAGCTTTAATAAAAAATTGTTTGTAGTTTAAGACAAAAGCCAATACCATGTAAAAGGGGGTTCAAAATTTGATACCTCCTCAGAATTCTATAAAAATTGGACAAAAGATAGTCTAGTTATAAATGTTTAAATTTAGCAAAAATGATCAAAATTGGCAGAATTCGTAAAAAATTGAGTATTTTTATTAACTTTTTTCTATCTAGACAATCTTTTGTCCACTTATTATGAAATATTTAGGAGGTATAAATTTTTTACCCCTTTTTCAAATGGCGTCAGCCAGTTTTGCCAAAAAATACACAGAAATAAGCTTTCTAAGCTTTTTTTTAAACGTGAGAAAATGTACTATAAAATTTTATGGAAAAATCTCTGTAGTCCTGAACTGTGAAATAGATCAAAGTTTTTCAAAACACCAAAAACTTTTTGAAGTGCTAAACCCTCCAAATTTTATTTTTTATGTTTTTAAAATATCTCAACCTATGGTAGAATTTTTATGGATATGCAGTTACGAAGAACCCTCAAATTATCAAGCCCGATCCTTCTTTAAAATACAACACTGTCGAAGGCTGCCATTTCCTTTATTTTCTTGTCAGCAGGTGTTTATATACAAATAGGAACAACTTCCCCCTTCATCCCTCTCGAGTCTCCGCCTTCCATAAGCCGCGTCGAATGAATTTCATTGCATTGTTTTTGGTAGGGATAAATATATTTAATTGTCTAGTTTGGGTGTGATCTATGATTTAGTTACTTTCCGAAAAGGAATGTATCCATTTTTCGTTTATTATTGTCTCCAAACATGCGCTAAATTAGGCTGCCTACGAATTAAATTGATGTTTCAAACTGCTGCTGTCATGGTGCGTAGCCAATTCAAACAGCTTTAAAAAAGTAAGAATATGTAATTTTAAAAAGCTTACAAAGTCCTTTCAAGAGCTACCAAATTCATCAAATTAAAACTTAAACTTGCCACCCTGTTGTGCTAAACAATAACCTTAACAGTTATAAAATTCCTGCCGTACGTTGATTAGGATCTCAGGTGTGATCGAATTTAATGCCTCTTCAATTTTAATTCGAAGTTCTGTTAAATTATGAGCTCGAATGTTATCAAATGTAAATATCTTATTTTTGACATAAGGCCAAATAAAGAAATCACATACAGTAAGGTCAGGCGATCTAGGGGGCCATCTGGTAATACTGCGTCTGCTTATTACTCGTCGGGAAAGTTTCCCCCCTGGCGGGTATAATGTCATATGCCGGACACCCATGCTGCTGAAACCAAACTTGCTGACAATCAACATCCGGCAATTGTGGAAATTTATTAATCACTTGATTTTGCAACAAGTGGCCCGATAATATCATCTCCAAGAACCCCGGCCAAACATTAAATTTTTGAGGGTGTTGTGTTCGTACATTTATCGTCAAATGTTTATTTTCTTTTGCCCAGTAGCGAGTAACTAATGAATTGTGTGAATTATGTTTTTTTTATTTTTTCACAAAATTCCATCCTTAAAATATTGTCATCAGGAAACAGTTTCTGAGATTTTTTGAACTTGTAGGCTTTGTATCCATGTCTTTTTAAAATGTTTCGAATGGTTCTGAGAGGAATATCATCAGTTATCTCTTTAGCAATGTCTGAACCTGTACACGGAGGGAGTACTCAGCCTCAGCACAAACGGGAGTGTCTCGCTGTTGCTTTTGTTCCGATATGGGTCTTGGACCCTCATCCACTTCATCATTGTCACTACATTTTCTGCAGAGCTTCACGCACCCAAATTTATCAAAATGGTTAATTATGTTTAAAAAGGTAGTTTTGCAAGGAATATCACGGTCCGTATATTTAGCAATGAACAAATTTATAACATCCCGAGCGAAGTTTCCTGAAAAATACCATTTTAACATTTGAACCTTTACTCACTAATGCCCGAGAAAGAAATTCGCAAGGTTTATAAACTCAATTTTTGCCACTTTCTCGCAGAATTAAAAGAAAATACAATCTCGATCCCGTAACGCGACCTCGTTGGATCTCCCCTGATATCCCTAGTCAGCTCTTGTCTACCTGCCTATAATTTCTCCTCTGGTGTTCCCTCTCTTCTTTAACTTTTAGATCACGGACTGTCGCAATTTGCTGAGATCGGGGTACACCCTTATGTTTCTATTTTTATCTAAACAGAAGAATCCTTATGGTCAGTATATCTAACATTTGTTTCTTATTTTGTCTCACTTGTCGTAAAAATCGCGTCGTCATAGCGTCGACATGTTACAGAGTGTGTTCCCACGAAAACGAAATTTATTTTAGCAAAATCCTCCAATACTTCGATTTTGCTATTCAAGGGAGACGCTTTTTCTCTATCTTGAAATACTTGACCACCATATATATTGATTCTTTTTTGAGATATTTGCCCACAAAGTTGCCATAGAGCGATAAAAAAATGTGTCTCCGTCGAATAAAATATTGACTTGTCTAAGGATTTTTCCAAAATCAGACCTTATTACATTACATTACATTACAATACCTTTGTTCCTTTTTTGTTGGAACACACTGTAGCTTGTTAAAATAAGAATTTACTATTTTTTTAAAATTATTGAAATAAACTCTAGCTAGAAGGTGAGGTGTAAAAATGTAAATCCTATACGTTTAAAAATGTTAACATTTCTTTATTATAAGGGCTTAGCTTGTTTTGTTGACTAACATTTTTTATATAGGCGATGACAAAACAGATAACGGCAATAAAGGCGAAACCAAGGAGAAAGGTGAAATGGGAGCCAAAGATGACAAGACTCAAAAAAAATCTGACGAAACTGAACCCTCTGACGAACAAGAGGATAATTCAAAGAACGAGATAAATGAAATGAATGAACCAGAGTTTGATGACGAACAGGTACACTCTTTTTAAAAATAAGGCACTGATTGTGACGTAGCACGTTGAAACTGGCAACCCGACACAAACTATGATTCCTGAACGTAGCACCATCCAAAGTCCGCTTCTTATTACAGAAAAATTAACAAATATAATCTTTTTATTGACTGAACTTACACATTATTATCCTATTATTTACTATCTCTATTTAAACTAATGTATTAGTAAGGGCCCCTAATCTTAAACACACATGACGTCAAAGACCTTAAAGCAGAAATACAGGGCACACCCATGCATTCTTACACGCGGTGCTTGAAGCCAGGATTTCGATAACTGCACATGCCTGAGTTTTGCTGATTTTGGAACATACTCCATTACTTCACTACATTGTTTGACAATTATCAAAAACTTAGGGTTATGTCTATTTTTTTTTTTAAACTAGTTGGTTTGGTGAAAAATTTATCAAATTGTGGATTTTTCCAAAATTAATTGTGCAAATTTATTGTGGACATCATGAAGAGTGTTTAATGGTATCCATAAAGCATTTCCCATATTTCACAGAAAAAAAAAATCATTTTACACGACAAACGCAAAACACCGCAAAATGTAAAAAAAAACAACAAATATGGCGTCCAGCCACACAGCAGCTGTGTGTATACGTGACAAAAGACACGCGTGCGCAATTGATAATTTCGATTTTTTAAACCGGTATTTATATGCTTTAACGTATTTGCATGACATTAATAACTAAACAGAGGTATACTCGTTTTATTTACTAAACTCACACATTATCATCCAGGTACTAACTCGCTCTTTTTAACTCAATGTAGCGGGACGAGCGCAGACCTATCTAAAACAGTCTTTGGATTATTTTGCAAAGAGAAGTGTTTATAAGATGGCATTTTGACGATCAATGTCAAGACTTTCTTCCATCAGCTCACAGTGGGTTCGGAAACCAATTTTTTGCCAAAAAGGGTTAAATTAAAAACATACTGTAACTCCTGAACACCTTGATTAAACAAGAGAAGATAGTCCAGTAGGCCTTGAAAAAAATATGATTTAATTGGCTTTCAGTTATTTTTAGAGGTGTCTCTCTCACAAGCTTTATATTACAATGCAATTTCTTGCAAGGTTTGTTTGTACAGGGGACAATCACAAACTCATTCATACCACATGATGACCCAGCAGGCCGGCCTGCTAAGCACCTCCCTCTTGAAAGGACTTTGTAGGCAATTTTTCTTCTCTCCAGGAAGATTTAATTTTGCCTAATACCCTTTGTCGGGCACAGGGATCTTTATCGTGCTAGCGCCATCTACGCCCTTAACACGGGACCATCCGCTTAACGTGATTTCCGAACCACGGCCTTGTAGTTTTTCATCAACTTTGCCTACTTCGTTGATGCCCAAACTGCGCCCAAAACAGGCGTTACCCCTACCTACATACAACAAAGCATGTCGCTCTTAACAAAAGTGCTTGTCTATTATTTTTTAAGCACTTTATTATGCTAACTTAAACAATTAAAAATAGAAAAAAATTAATAATATTAAAAAGAAAAACAAATAATGTAAAGAATATTAAAAAAATAAGTTAAAAATACAAAAAAAATATAAAGTGTCATTTCAAAGATAATTTTAACTTCAAAAATCAAATAAAAAGAGGGTCACTCCATACAAAATACCAACTGTAATATCTTAAAAACCAAAAACTACAGATAAAGTTAACTTTGACTGGTGGATTGTTTAATAAAAATAGGTAAAAAAACTTTCAGGTAATAGTTAGCTAAAAATGTTAATTACAAAACGTGGAAAAGTGTCATTCTTTAAGTTTAATTTTGATAGTAACTTTCTTAAACTATGTATGCGTTAGGTTTTCATCCGGGATTGTAGAAGTAAAAGTTAGGTTTTAGCTTTTTTGGACTTTTATTTCTAATGACTGCTGAATTAGTCATTTAAAATAAAAGTCCAAAAAAGCTGAAAACTACCTTTTATTATTTCCTAAACTAACTGGAACATCCTGTATATTTCCCTTGATTTAAGAAATATATATTACTCTTTTGATAAGGTGATAAAATGTTTCCTTTGATATCTCCAAGGGTGTTTCTTAGTTATTTAAGTTAAAAATTTCGTTGAGGTCTATGGAAACTCTGGCGAACCTGATTATCATTAGTGCCAAGGGGTGGGCCATCCTACAGGACTTAAACATTTATTTTTGGTACTGTAGTGTATTGTCAAGTGTCCTGCGGATTCTTGTAGAAATATTTTGTGCTGTGCTGATCACCCCTCAATTAGATAAAAATAAAACATTTTTTTTTTTTTAAATTATAACCCTAATTACTTATACAACTACCGATAGATGTATTTTGGAAATTATGGGAAACATATTTCATTCTAACAGAGAACATTCACACAGTGTGTTGCATTTAACTTAAGAAAGTTGCTAGCAAACTCATATTCTATGAAAAATTCTGCATAATTTAGACCCCTCACATGTAGTTCCTCTATGTTTCTTTAAAATTAAAAATTACTTTACTTAAAAATAGTACATACATTTTAATTGTAAAAATATATAGAATGTTTAATTTAAAAAAGTTTACTTTATTCGCACCCTATTATATAGTAAGATACTAAAGAAAATCTGGGTTACATTGATATTGCAATTATAAAAAATCACCCTGTACCTACCTATTTTCCGAAAAAATTAGGTAATTTTCAAACAAAATCACTTGGCCCTTTTTAAAAATCTATGAAAATAATAAACATAAACTCTGGTGTTTAGCTAATTGTAAATTAAAAGAAAATACTAACATGAGTTCAGAGAAGTCCTAAAAACGATTGGACCTAAAAGAAATAAAAAATATAAATATTTCCTATAATCCTTCTATAATTTTTTTTTAATTTTATTAAAATTCAATTAATTTTATTGTTCTAAAAACAAATTGTTTTATACATTGTATTGTAATGAGTCATGTTCTGTAAAAGCTTTATTTTAATTCTATGTATGTAAACCTATCTTAACATATCTC
Source organism: Aspidapion aeneum (assembly GCA_963576565.1). NCBI lineage: Eukaryota > Metazoa > Arthropoda > Insecta > Coleoptera > Brentidae > Aspidapion > Aspidapion aeneum. The sequence continues at coordinate 79,164,839 of OY755044.1, read as the reverse complement.
GCCGCACATTTTTAAATAAAAAAAAACACACTAACACAAAATTGGAGATCCAAGGCTAGCCGCTTTAACACTATTTTCTTTGGAGTAGTTGTTTCTGTTGGTTTCACACAGATTGTGCTGTACACGAAGCTATCACCTGCATCTACCTGACGATGAAGAAAGTAAAAACTACATAGTTTTATCGTTTAAAAATCTTTCGCGATTGCGGACACTTCAATTTTTATATTATAATTTTTAATAATTTCTCTCAAAACACTATTTTCCCTCGGAGTAGTTGTTTCTGTTGGTTCACACAGCCTGTGCTCTACATGAAGCAATCGCCTGCATTTACTTGACGATGGAGATTGTAAAAACTACATAGTTTTATCGTTTAAAAATCTTTCGCGGTTGCGGACACTTCAATTTTTATATTATAATTTTTAATAATTTCTCTCAAAACACTATTTTCCCTCGGAGTAGTTGTTTCTGTTGGTTCACACAGCCTGTGCTCTACATGAAGCAATCGCCTGCATTTACTTGACGATGGAGAATGTAAAAACTACATAGTTTATCGTTTAAAAATTTTTCGCGGTTGCTGACACTTCAATTTTTTTATTATAAGTTTTAAAAATATCACTCCAAATTAAACAAAAATGTGGGCAAACTAGAATATTTTTTTATTTCCTTTTCGGAGAAAGGGTCGCAAAACAACTTTCCTGACTTCTTTTCCGGGATTCACACCCTCTAACTAACGCTAACTGACATCTTCCATATCTTATAACCAACCGGAAATCCCGCCAAAAAGTTTCTAAATTTTGATTGAATCCAGTATACCTTGGGAAAACTTTAAAATTTAAAATTTTATTTTCTTATAAGATTTGTACACTGTACAGAAATGTTGCAAGACAGGTACCCAATTGACTCAAAAAAATGATAAAAATCAGAAACTCGTTGTTAGAGGATTTTAAAGTATGAGAATAATGCTATATGTACCGGGTGGGCCAAAAAAAAACCGGACAATTTTTTTCTCATTATAACTTTTGAACTATACCATAGATTTTAATGAGACCAACTGCACTTGACAGAGAATTAGTCAGAGTCTTAACTAAATATATTTTCTTGTCCGCCAGCTGAAAATCCAAGAGTGCGGATGAAATTAAATTGTACCCTTCAAAGATGCTTGTTTATGTTTGTGTTGCGAACATGTTTTAATCATTTATTTAAATCAGTAAAAAAGCTGCATTCTTGCAAATAAATCAGCAAAATCGGTTTGATGGTTCTAAAAAAAATATTTTTGTTTCAACCATTGTTTTGAACATTATACGATTGTCTTGCCAATCATGTCTGCACTTATTTCCTTATAAATTTATTACTACTTAACCGATTTTGCTGAAATAAAAAACATCGTGATGAGAATTGATTGCTTTTTAAAGATCATGATCAAAATTTGTCGCTATCTTAAAATTTAGAATGGCGGACAGAATCATAATTGATTCTTCAAAATGGCGTGTTTATTCATATTTTTTGAAAATATTTTAGTTTTTTTTTAATCTATAGAAAAGCATTTGTTTTCTCCGGCTTAACAAGGTATAAAGTAATAAAATCGGTTAAGTGGTTCTCACAAAATCTGATTTTTGTTAACCATTGTTTTACAAATTATACGATTGCAAACCAAATCCGATTTTGTGAGAATCACTGCACCGATTTTATTAATTTGTACCTCCTTATGCGGGAAAAAATTAGTGTTTTTTATAAATAAAAAAAAACTAAAACATTTTCGCAAAATAAGAATAGCACGCCATTTTGAAGAATCAAGTATGATTCTGTCCGACATTTTAAATTCCAAGATAGCGGAAAATTTCGATAACAATCTTTAAAGAGCAATCAATTCTCACTACGATTTTTTTTATTTCACTCAAATCGGTTTAGTAATAACGAAATTATTGACAATGCAATCGTGGAATCTGTAAAACAATGGTTGAAACAAAAATAGATTTTTTGAGAACCACCACACCGATTTTATTAATTTGTACATCTTTGTGTGAGGAAAAAGTAGTAATTTTCTATAAATTAAAAAAAATAAAAACAATTTCGGAAAATAAGAATAAACACGCTATTTTGAAGAATCAAGTATGATTCTGACCGCAATCCTAAATTTTAAAATGGCGATAAATTTCGATCATGATCTTTAAAAAGCAATCAATTCTCACCAGGATGTTTTTTATTTCATCAAAATAATAATAAGGAAATAAATCCAGACATGATTAGTAAGGCAGTCGTATAATATGCAAAACAATGGTTAAAACAAAAAAAAATTAGAGCCACTGAACCGATTTTGCTGATTTGTACCTTATTGTGCGTGGCAAGAATGCAGCTTTTTCACTAATTTAAAAAAATAATCGAAACATGTTCGCAACATAATAATAAACGAGCATCTTTAAAGGGTACATTTTAATTAATACATTAATAATTTTGGATTTTCTTTAAGTTTTTACAGTACTGCAATAGCTACAAAATAAGTGCTCATAAGTACATCAACTGAATGACAACACTTGATTATTTTCAATTGTCTTTATTTTATACTTACATTCATTACTTGTATTTTTTAGATTGATAACTTGCACGGAAAACAACCTGAACTGCCAGAGCCTGAAGCATTAGATTTACCTGATGATTTACAATTGGACGAAGGTATTTAAATAAAATGTATTTCTAGAGATTTAAATCATATGTACCATAGACACCCAAAATCATAAGTGACTTTTATGGAAAACGATCGACGTAAGAATCAAAAAAATTAAAATATTTAAAACATAATTACAACTCAAGTTGCATTATCTATAGGTGTAGGAACCTCTTTTGTCACTTAGTCTATTTAATATGTTAAGTAGCTCTTCGACTGCTAATTAATATGTTAAGTAGCTCTGTGTCTGCTAGTTAAACTCTTTCAGGCGAGGAAAATGATGCAGAAGATCCAACTAACACTGAAGAAAATGACTTTGAGTGTGACAAAGAACGTGACCTAGAAAAGGAGTTACCGAAAGATGGAGATAAGAACGAAACTGAGGAAAAACAAGATGATGCTGAAAAAGAATTTGACAGCGATGAGGAAGACGTTACTAAAAAAGAAGGGGCAGATGTTGAAGATAACGAAGGGGAAAATCAAGAAGAAAAAGAAATCGAAAAAAGCAATACAGATGACGGCCCCCAAGATGCAGAGAATCAAGAAAATAATGATGAAAATACTGACGATGTCGATATAACTGAAGAAGAAAGCGGTTTAGATCAAAATCCTTCAAAAGAAGATAACGTAGAGGCAATGGAAGTCGAAAAGGCTGAAGCGCTTGATACAACACAATCAGTAGCGTCAGACAATAAGAATCAAAATTCTGAAAGACAGACGGAAAAGTCTGAAGAAGATGATGGTTTAGGTAAGTTATGGGGGGAAATTCCAAAATTACTGATAATTTTTGCATAAAACGTGTTTTCTATAAATGCAATTTTCATATTTTGATGAAAAATACTTTTTTTTAAGTATACATATATGATACAAATTTAGGCAGTTTGTTCAGTCACATCTTAAAACGAATTTCGTAATCACTCTTTAAGTTATCTTTAAGATGTTAAAATATTATCTGCTCATATTAATGAACACTATTTTTTCTTTTGTAGGCGAATCTCAGATGGAAGAAAATACAGCGGGGCATTCATCTTCAAACCAAAATCCAGAAATGCAAAGTTTTAATAAAAATTTAGATGATTCTCAAAGTGCAAAACAGAAACCCGGCAAATCTGATCCAAAGAGGACATTAGGTTAGTAAAACTGGATTTTTAATAATCTCTTTAATAATCTCTTTAAATTAACAAAAAATCGTCCATCATTTTCAAATAATTCTTAAGTTTTTTTTAATTTTTAAGAAAGAATACCAGTGACATTTTATATCTTTTCTTAAAAATGAAATTACTTTAAAAATATGTCAAGTGAATAAAAAAAATCTAAAAAATAAAACGTTGGCATGAGCATCATTTATACAAAACAAAATCAAAAAGAAATCCAAGGTAGGATTAATTAAAAACAGTTTGAATTTTCCTTTATGGTTCTGGATCTAAACTGATGCTTTAGATATTTTAAGGTCACAGCTACGGCAGTTGATTTGATGCTGAGTTCAGAAAGTCTCATGTACACTTGATAATCGCATAGTTTTTTTATTGACAGTAATTTATAAGATCATAAAACTAAACGCATTCTTATAAAGCTTCTAATTATTATTAATTACAGGTAATGTAAATGAACCAGCCAAGAAGAAACAAAAAACAATGGAAAGCGACAAAAGAGACCAAAAACCTGAAGAAAAAGAAAGCGCCACGGAAGATGTTGAAATGTATCAGCATATTGAAGACGAAATTGACTTAGATACTGCGCAGGTTCGTAGATCACTAAACCAAAATTATAATATTAGAAATACAATACATATTGATAAAAAATATATTGCAAATATACGATTTGATATGCAAGGTGTTCAAAAAGTCTTAGAATAGCAGAATAACTTGAAAACAAATAGTCGGGGAGTAAACTATTTTAAATAAAGGGTTAAAAGCAAGTTTAGTTTAAAAAGAAGCAATTTGTGATATTTATATTACTTAAAGTTTGCTGTTATACAAGAACACTTTTTAAATTTTGTGACACGTTTTTTAACAATAAAGTATGAAGTGGGGCTTAAATTTGAGCCCATATTTACTGTGGCCAAAGACGGAGTATAAATAATCAGAGAGTTTAAGAATCCAAAATTTTGAAATAATTGTAATGTTTGGTATATTTCTTCTATAGGTGTTCGATTCAGCTACAAAAGACCAAGTAGAGGAACAGCAAGGACTATGGGATGATGAACAAACTCAGGAAGATTCTGACGAAAAAGATATGGAAACAGAGAAGTTAGAAGAATTAAAGAAAGATAAAGAAAATGCGGAGAAAAGCGAGAAAGATGTCAACAGTGGAAAAAATGCAGAGAAAAATAAAGAAAAGTCATCAAAGTTAAAAGACACGTTAGAAAGTAAGTAGTAGAAGTATGAATAGGTGTCCCATTATGAATGGCTTCCGGATTTATCTTAGCTAAACTATTGCCAGATAACAGCAGATAGTCCATGACGAATCTGATACCTTCCTAGCTTGCCCATAAGCACACTCCAAGTGAACCATGATATATCAGTCTTGAAAACTGTTTTTTGTAAATATCTCAGAAACGAAAGCTCCTACGAAGTTTTTGGTACTAACACAAACTATGTGATCTACTATATTGGTCCTCCTTTAAAAAGTTAGCATTTTAAAAATGTTTTAATTGTCAAAAAACTATTATTAGCATTAATGGATTTTGACCAAAATCTAATCAGCTTGTTACAATGTCGAACACTAATTTACCTGAAAATTTCATGAAAATCGGTTTAGCGGTTTTGGAGTTATTGTGTTACGGACTGACATACACACACACGGACAGACTTCACGACGATTTTGCTAATATAGCTCCAAAAATACACCCAAATAGTTTTTCGTTAAAAACAATACCTTGTGTAGCCATTGCTATGATTAACATACAGATTGGTAAAAAGTTTTAGGATCCATGGACTGCATAGTGTGTGTAAGAGGGAAGTCAAAGAGATAAATATATTTTGGGCGATGTCTTGAGAGGTGATCCGTGCTTCCGCTTTCCTTTAGGCCTGTATTCGGGCTGGTAGTAGGGAAGAATACATCGTGACCACTCGCCTTCACGAAATTTTTGGTCATTTCGGTCATTCAACCATGGGCGTTTTTAACTTTCTCCCTCTACTTTACCCAAGCGCACTGGGTACAGTTATTCTATCTTTATATTATCTTCTATCCTTTTATCTTGCACAATACATATTTTTATGCATATACAGTTGTTATTGTTGCTTATCTTACATACAGTAATAATTCCCAATGACGCCTAAAACTTTTAACCATAGTGCATATATTCTATCATTTTCATATTCCTTGAAACATTCTGCATAATGCCCTACATGCAACTCTGTTTCAGAAATAATAAAACCCTATTTTTGCCGTAGTTTCTATTTGATCCTTTTAATAACATTAAGCAGCATTTCCTTGATTATTTTAAAATTTAAATCTGACTGACGACATATAACAAGTGACATATGACAACTAAGTGCTCGCGTTTAACAGTTGACATTGAGGTAATAAAGCTGCCTGTTGACATTTATCAGAATATAGCTGTTAAATATGAGTTGTCACTTATCTATGTTCAGCTTAAAATTAAAACGTGCTGATGAGCTCCTTCTCATCGTTCATTTTTTTCAGGTGAGCTTACAGGAGAGTTGCAAGACACAAATATTGAAGGAGAAATAACAAAAACTGAAACAGTTTCCCGTGGCGGGGACACTTTCCATGCCACCCAATATGATAACTCAAAAACTGTCTTGCCGCAATTCACCATCGAAGAAATTGCATCCATAAGAGCCGAAGTCGAACATCAGTTAGCCACTTGGAACTCCGTACCAAGTAGTTCGGAGGCCGAGTCCGCCTGGCAAAAGATATCCGCAGTGACCTTAAACTTAGCTCAGGATTTGTCAGAACAACTAAGACTAGTATTAGAGCCAACGCAAGCTAGTAGTCTTAAAGGCGATTTCAGGACCGGCAGACGTATTAACATGCGAAAGATCATACCTTACATCGCTTCACAGTTTAGAAAAGATAAAATTTGGTTAAGAAGAACGAAACCTAGTAAAAGAGATTACCAAATCGTGTTGGCTATAGACGATTCGTCATCAATGGACGACAGTCATTCAAAAGAATTAGCCTTTGAGAGCGTAGCCCTAATATCGAAAGCTTTATCGCTTTTAGAAAGCGGTCAATTGGCGGTTTTAAGTTTTGGTGAATCAACTAAAGTTCATCATAGTTTGGCAGATCAATTTACAAGTACGAGTGGTGTTAATCTTCTTCAAACTTTAAAATTTGATCAACAGAAAACTTGTATAGGGAAATTAGTAAACTTTACCACAGAGTTGTTTGAACAAACGCCTTCTCATTCTTCAGCACAAAACGCAAAGCTGTTGCTAATAGTTAGTGACGGTAGAGGAATATTTTCTGAGGGCAAATCATTTGTGGATCAAACTATTAGAAGAGCTAGGTTAGCAAATATCTTTATGGTGTTTGTGATCATAGATAATCCTACAAATAAAGATTCCATTTTGGATATTCGATTGCCGATATTTGACGCGGGAAAACTGATACAAATGAAAAGTTACATGGATGAATTTCCATTTTCTTTTTATGTTATTTTAAGAGACATTAATTCGTTACCTAGTGTTTTGAGTGATGCCCTTAGACAGTGGTTCGAAATAGTTTCAAATGTAGTAACATAGAGTTAAAGTTGTTAAAAATTAATAATACTTTTTACACTTTTCACAATTATGTTTTATTCCTCTTAAAGCGAAAAACTGTTAATATGAGTGCTGTGTTTATTGGTTTTTGAGTAGCTCAAAAGCCGAATTTGCCTGGCAAATAATATCTTCTAATAATCCTATGCTTAGCTTATGATTTATTTAAACAATTAAGGTTAGCCTTACACCCAACACAACAGTGTAGTTGTAAACACAATTTCAGGACCGGCATTTGGCAGACGTATAAACCCGCGCAAGGTATGTGCTACTAATGAACGCGTTATCGCTTTTGTAGGCGGTCACTTGAGTTTTTGGAACTTAAATTCATAATAGTTTGACACGACATAATTAAAGTACTAGTGGTGTTAAGCTTCTTCAAACTTGTAAATTTGATCAACAAAAAACTTGTATAGAAAAGTTAGTGAATTTTACTACAGATTTGTTTAAACAACCGCTTTCTCATTCTTCATCACAAAACGCGAAGTTGTTGCTAATAGTTAGTGACGGTAGAGGCATATTTTTTGAGGACAAATCATTTGTGGATCAAAACTAAGAAAAGCTAGCAAATATTTGTTATAATAGATAATCCAACAAATGAAGATTGTGCACTTTGAAGGCACAATGGATTTTAATAAAGGACAAAGCTTCAACAAAGGTAACTAAAAATGTATTTACTATTAGATTGTTAGCCTATTACAAAAGTGTCTTAATCTAATTTGTAATCTTTGGCTCAGGCAAGCAGAAAATAATCACGTTCGAATCAGCAACTACAAATTTGGCCCACATTTTAGTACTGTCAAACCAGTTTTTGACACCGACCAAAACTTGGTGACGTTTACCAGGAAATACTTTGTCCAGTTTGTTAGCTAAAAATAAGGTAGGTATTATAGTAGTTTTTGATAAAAATGTCATATTGACGTTTTTCTAGTTCTTATTTGGATGATTCTACCAAAAGTGGGCTATATGGATATCATTTTTGGTCATTGCCTTTAAATAACAGTACAGCACAGTAAATAATTTTGTTTTTTTAAATTTATGTAACTAATTAGGTGTAAGCTAAGAAACATTTATTTTCCCGAATTTTAGAAATTATTGCATAAACATTCCAGAGGGATGAGTACCAGAGGAATGAGTTTTTTAATAATTTTCCAATTTAAATCAAAATCTATTTAGACTACTTAACTTGAGTTTTATATAAACAAAGTTCCTATACTTATAATTTTAATACAATCAACAAAAAAATTATACTATTGATATCAGTCGAATATTTACTTACCAGAGGGATGATAATTGAAGCGTTCCTTTTTGATTTCTCCGAAAAAAACTAATTTTCTGCAGAAAATAAAAAGATCTATAACTTACAAACTAAAGTTGACATTATCTGTCACAACTTGTTACCCTCATAAGTAAATTAGATATCCAGGGCCGTCTCTTTCTCTAGAAATTTACCGGTGGTATTCACAAATATTGTGTTATTAAAAATGGAGCACGTTTAAAATTGTAAAATTTTCCGGAGATGTAAATTCGGATTTTCAAAAATATGACTGCAAACTTAAGTTTTATCAATTTTTTGATAAATAGTTAAGACTTGGTTAAATATTATTTATTAGAATATTTTTTCAATTTGAGTTTTTAATATTTGGTTTGGAACTACACCAGAGGAATGAGGTATTTGCTTTGTAATAAAAAAAATTATAAACTTGTAATTTTTTTTATACATTAAACTCAAAAGCTCCATAAAGAAAACAATTCGTTTTAAATTTTATAACTAAAACTATGCTTCATTTGCAGTCTGTGTTTGAAAAATATTCATTCCCACTCCACAGCACCATTTTTGTAGAATCATCCATTTAAGAATTTAAAACTTAACTTGCTTGCTTGTGCAAAAACGAATATTGGTAAATTTTATTTATTATACAGGGTGTAAATGGTATGACTCACGAAATTGTATAGGTTGTTAGAGGAGGCAAAAATAAGAAAAAGAAATTATATAACATCAAAACTGACTGATTTGTGTCTAAATCGTGTCAAAGTGTTAACATTTAGAAACCATTATCTTTATCTTTAAAAAATTAGGAATATTATTTAATAGATCTAAAAAAGTTCCATGAGTCTTGGTTAAAAAGTTTAAAAAATAATTTTAAAGTAGATAATAATTGAAAGTTAACGAGTTTGAAAATAAACAGCATCAGCCCTTCATTTTAGCCCACACGAAAACTTGACTTTTAACTTTGTCTACACACCTGTGCAAGAAAATTCCTTTGTAAGTTAGCCGACAAGTTCAAACTTTTGACTGCAGTCGCGTGTCACCTCACTGTCTCGTCTCATTCTGACGGTGGTCTGAAGATAGAGCATGTGTGGACGGAACGAACGCGCGCGAAATTTTTGCGTAAGACTTTAAAAAAATGTATTCTATCCAGAAGTATGCTGACATGCTAATTATTTATGGTGAAGCTCACCGAAGCTTAGTGCGTTTTTTAAAAAATACATCCCCTCCAGAAAAAATCCCTCTTGCGCGGGAGAACGGAGACAAGTCGAAAAATGTGCATTTTGAGTTAACTAGCTTTTGGGGGTTTTGTATTGTGTATTTTTTTATGAATTTCATGTGAATAAAAACTGCTTTATAAGTTAAAATTCTTAATATTGTTTTTTTTTTGGTCAGGAAATGATCTATAAAATGTGCAAAAAACTGGAAATTTCTCAAAAATGTGTTTTTCGACTTATCTCCGTTCTCCCCTTAAAATACAACCAGCGCAGTGTAGAGAGGTAACTATTTCCACCGAAAAATATCACCTTTTGCGGCTAAATAATTGTTTCAATAAACTTTAACGCTTTAACTTTATCAAACCAGATGCTCGTACAACCTGTCTATAAAGCCTAATTTTGGGGTGAGTAAAATTTAACTTTGTTTATCTAGCTGTTTTTGTTTTAATACATTTTTTTATAGAGTATAAAGAATAATGTTTTTAATTAATTTTATTAAACCGTTATGCTTGTATTTAGTTATCTATGTACCTGCTAATAGTGCTGATTAACACTAACTTTGGGGTGAATCGCTCTTTTAAGTGAACTGTTTTTGTTTTTAAAAATTGGCCAATTGAAACATAAAACAATAAAAACACAAAAAGGAAATGCGAAGATACCTACCGCACATAAATCGGTATTTAATTCACGTTTAACATTAAAGGCAATGAGTTAAAGGCCACCGTAGCTTTTGAAAGAATTTGCGCGAAATGCTCTTTATTTTGTTAATATGTTATATGAACTTTATTTTTATTTTGGCCACCTCTATCACTAATTAAAATATTGTGAGTCTGAGTTATCACTCTGTATTTTACTCAATAATTATCCGTTATTGTGGACCATACAATAAAGTTTAAATTGGCAAAGTTGTAGGATTTTTTCTCGCCGTAATAAGTCCGAAACTTTTGTCTTTGATTAGTCCTTGTCAATCAGTTTGATTTTTTTTTGTTGTTCAGTCTTTTGAATTGTCAACCGTTTGGTATTCAAGAAAATTACCTAAAAGTTTGGCAACCAAAGTATCGTCATCTACGGACATCCATATAAGCGGTAAGCTTTTCTTTAGTTCTTCTGTATACTTATCTATGGGCATGTCAGGACTAGCTTCTATAGGATCGACCTAAAAATTTATAGACAAAAGTTGCTTAAATAATATGGGACTAAATTGGCGACAAAAATTGACGACAAACTAATTCAAGGTCGCTCCTGTAAAGTGCCAAAAATTTAGTTGGCAGGACTGAGTTAAACCACCGCTACCTCTATTCTTTATGCATAAAAGAATGTGGTTGGAACTAAATCACGTAGTTGTTAATTCTGTTCTGTTCATGGAAAGGCTCTCCCAGAAATAACTGCAATATACAGGCAGCCCTATTAAATTTAAATATTAGTTAAAACGCATGTCTTAGCTGAATGTTTCTTTAAAGGCAGGTCGTAGCTGTATTCCTATATCGGTGTAATGATATACGGCCAATTGAATGACGTTAACAATTTTTTTCTAGGCCTTCTAATTTTTTTGAAACTATAGCCAACTTTGTTATTTCTTATGACCGCCATATTGGATTTATACTTCAATAAATAGAGAATAAAAGGAGCTTTTCAACCCTGTACAATAAGGAATTTGGATGATAGAAAATAGTTTTTCACTTAGTTTCCCGTGAAAGAAATGCCGTAGTTGTGTTTGTTGTCATACCTATGTAACTACCTTTCAAAACTTTTCCATTTATTTGATTTATATGCAAATAAATAATACAATTTCTTAAAATCTATCTTTTCTTTCTGAAACAAAAGTTTTTATTTATTATTTAATTTAAAATAAAACTAAAAACCGATAACAAAGCATTGAATTAAATAAGCAAATGTTCGAAAATTCCACCCTTATTCATGTAAATCCGGCATCGATGAATTAGAGACATGCATGACCATTTGTTCAGGAATTTCTTCTATGGCTTGAACAACGGCTGCCTCAAGTGCTTCTATCGTATTATGAGTAGTAGAATAAACTTTATCCTTTAGGTATCCCCAAATACAAAAATCAAGAGGCGTTAGGTCCGGCGAACGTGCAGGCCAGGCAACTGGACCTCGATTTCCGATCCAGTTATTTCCATGTTGCTGATTCAAATAGTCGGTTATGATTCTTCCATTATGTGGTGGTGCTCCATCTTGCTGAAACCGCATGTTTGCTACATCTTGAATAGGCAAATTTTCTAAAATTTGGTCAATGTAATTTTGTAGAATTTCTAGATATCGAGGTGCCGTCAAATTATTATGAAAAATGTTAAATAGTATGTGTCCGTTTATGACTCCTAGCCATACATTCAAACCCCACCTAACTTGATGGTGCACCTCACGATTTAAAAACGGTACAGTACACGTAGTTATATCTGTTAAACACCCCGCAGTTTGTAAACCTGCTTTCATCGGACCACAGAACCTTAAGCGGAAATTGAGGGTTTTCTTGCGATTTTTGTATGAACCAATTGCAAAACAAGGTTCTTCTTTCTAAGTCACCATCTCGGAGTGCTTGACTAATATGTGTTGCATATGGATGATACTTAAATTTTTTAAGAATTCTTTGTGACAGTTGATTTGGGTACTTCAACATTATTTTCCAGTTTATGAAGGGAGATGCGAGGATTGTTAACGACACTTTGTAAAACCAGAGCTTCAATATTTTCATCAGGTTGTCGATTACGATTTTGTTTTTTAAAGGAACCATATTCAATTAAATTACATATTTCTAAGTATTCTGAACATTGACAAACCTGGTTGTCATCTTTCTGGATATCTCTGAAAGTAAATATCTCGAGCTCTTTCAGCATTCTTATTACACAAACTATAACATTTATACATATCTACTTTCTTTCAATTTGGAAACCTTTCCATGTTAAATTTGATTGATAATGTGACTCAAAAAAAATCTTAAGTAATTTAGAAACTTTAAAACTCCAACAGATAAATCAAATAAATGACAAAGTTTTGACAGATAGTTACGTAGGTATGACAACAAACGCAACTACGGCCTTTGTTTCACAGCCAACCAAGTGAAAAACAGTTTTTTAAATAAATTCACATTTTCCGTCATTCATATTATACATGGTTGAAAATCTCTTTTAATGCTCTATTTACTGTCGTATAAATTCAATATGGCGGTCATAAGAAATAACAAAGTTGGCTATGGTTTCAAAAAAACTAGAAGGCCTAGAAAAAAATTTGTTAACATCATTTGATTGGCCGTAGTTGCTTATACAAAACTACCATATTTCATTAAATTTGTTTGCCAGATGGCGGCGATATTTCAATTTGTAAAAAAACACAATTTTTAGTTTTTGCTCGATATTTTAGTAACCCCTGTAGATATCTTTAATATTGATACAGCACCTGATTGGGCTTAGAATAGCGTAACTTTTTTCTAATTTAAACAAGCTCGTATCTCTTACCGTTTCCGAAATTCCCATGTAGTTGCTTTTATATGGGATACCCTGTATAGTACTACTAAAACGTATTAAAACCATTATAAGAAAATTACCGATACAAGCGTTCCGGCATATTGGATTCAAATGAACCCCAACGTATGGCTTGAATTAAAAAAGAAGACGCTTTTAATAAAATTTGATACGGACTGCAAAATTAGCTCACACTACTACTATACTATAGTAGTGTGAGCTAAGGTGATCCTAATTTTTTCGAGAAAAAAAAAAGTTGCTCCGATTTCAAAATTTTTTATATATCTTTGCGTTTCAGATGATTTTGAAACTTTTTTGTCTCGCCGTCTGTCTGTCTTGTCTGTCTGTATGTCTGTCTGTAACGACCAACCCGCATAACTCAAAAACCGCTTGTCCGATTTAAATGAAATTTGGTACCTAGGCTGGGTCTTGGGCCGTGGTGGTCCCATTTAAAAATGAATGAAATCCACCGAACGCAAGCCAAATAAACGGGTGGGGGTTGATTTCAAAAATGAGAGTGTATGTGAAAATATGGCGTGTGTGATATCAAATGAAAAATACTCTGCCAATCTATGGACACCTAAGCTCACACTAGGTACTATAGTTATAGTGTGAGCTAATATAATCAAAAACTGAAATATATTTTATTCAACTCCAGACTCAATTACCTTTCGTTTGATACCACACAAGCCATGTTTTGACTTAAACTCAAATTTTTTTAATCTACCCCCCACCCTTTAAAAAAAACTAAAATGTATTTTGTTTAACTCCAGACTCAATTACCTTTCGTTTGATATTACACACGCCATATTTTCACATAAACTCTAATTTTTGGAATCTACCCCCACCCTTTTATTTGGCTTGCGTTCGGTGGATTTTGTTCATTTTTAAATGGGACCATCATGGCCCAAGACCCAACTTAGGTACCAAATTTCATTAAAATCGGAGAAGCGGTTTTTGAGTTATGCGGGTTGGTCGTTACAGACAGACAGACATACAGACAGACAGACAGCAAAACAAAAAAGTTTCAAAATCATCTGAAACGCAAAGATATATAAAAATTTTTGAAATCGGAGCAACTTTTTTTTTCTCGAAAAAATTAGGATCACCATAGCTCACACTACTTATAGTAGTAGTGTGAGCTAATAATTAAGTCTGAAGTTAAACAAAAGTAATTTTAAGTTATTTTAAAACAAGGGGTTTTATTATAGTGAAATAGTAGATGTCAAAAATTAGAGTTTAAGTGAAAATATGGCGTGTGGGATATCAAACGAAAGGTAAATGAGTCTAGAGTTAAATAAAATACGTTTTAGTTTTTTAAAAAAGGGTGGGGGTAGATTTTAAAAATTAGAGTTTAAGTCAAAACATGGCTTGTGTGGTATCAAACGAAAGGTAATTGAGTCTGGAGTTGAATAAAATATATTTCAGTTCTTAGCTCACACGTACACTATAACTATAGTACCTAGTGTGAGCTTAGGTGCCCATAGATTGGCAGAGTATGTTTATTTTTGATTTAAATTTATCAAAATTCTTTTAATTTGGAACTTGGAAGAAAAAGCCAGTATCTTAACGTACCCGCTTACTTGGCATTTTTTAAAACAAATTAAACAATATTTATCCTAAGGTAAATGATAATGGGTGTTTTAAAGCTTTGAAAAGGAATGCACCCATTATTAAAAGCTTTAATTTTTCAAGCTATACGTTGGCGTTCATTTGAAATTCAACATGGCGGAACGCTTGTAGCACTCATTTTTAGAGGCCCTTTCCCTGAATCTTATTTAAAAATGACATCACACCAACACAGTAGAATTAAGACATACGTTCCAAGAAATATTGAGCAAAGACATACATTTTCTTGAAGAGATATCTTTAAAAAAGATGTGATCTTGAACTTGATTTGCAATTTATTAACACTCCGTTTAAGGTACTAACCATTACATTTCCCGTAATAACTTGAATATTTCTTTCGTCTCCTTCGTTGACTACATAGTTGTACAGGACTTCGGATGTTTGATGTTCGGGAATGTAAAAACCCTGTTTTCCATCTTTGTAAACAGTTAGCAGTCTGTAGTTTAGTGAATCTATAAACTAAAGTGAAACATTTAATGAAGTTTTATTATTTCGGTAAAAATAATAATACCTTGTCTGATGGATTTGAGAGATTCCTTTCGTTTGCCTACTTCAAACTATTACAATCTTTAGTTTTTTTTTTTTTAATTTTTATTATTCTGACATATTTTAATCACACTTGGTATATATTCCTATATATAATCCTACGTCAAACCGGTTCCTTCAAACGTCCACCCAACCAATCTAGCTTAAGGAAGAAATAACACAAATGATTTCCTAAACGTGGAATACATAAAATGCATTTGCGAATCTTCCCTGCTATTCATTTTGAAAATATATAATATTTGTTGCTAAATTTAATTTTATTGATATTACATACAACATCCAATCAAGACAAAGTGAAGAATATGTTACAAACGCATACTCTTTTTGGCATATTTTAAGATTCAGTTTTTTTGCACTTTAATATATACATAACTTTGATTAAAAAACATAAATAGAAAAAGAATAAAAAATAGAATAACTAGATGGATCAAGGTTCAAACATAGGAATTAAAAAAATAAATTTTAAAACTTACGTATTCATCGTGAAAAGTGTCTTGCGCCTCAGGGTGCTTGTCTTCTCCATTTTCAATACTAACAGTTCTTATTTTAGCACCAACTTTTTCCTTGCTATTTAGTTGTTTAATAGCTTGTAAATATTTAGCTTGTTCTGGTGTATCGAGGGTGGGAGTGGTCAATTTTTTCTACAAAAGAACAACACCCTATGCTCTTATTTTGCTGTTCCTTATTTGTCTCCTGTTTTTATTACTTTCTTGTTACTTTATAAAATGCTTTAAGGTATCCACAAAAATAATGTCGCCTTGATTTCCGTAGATTTAACAAATTACAGAAATATAGTATGCTATGACCCACTCAGACAAGAAAAGATAGACTGACTGACTTCCTACCTGATTTTGCTCAATACAATTGCGAAATTAGCAATAATTTGTGTCCCTATATATTTGAATTGCGAGATTTTTTGTACACGTTTTGAGCTAGCTGTACATCGTTTGGAAAGTACATACTTACATCATTTTTGGGCATATGAAAAGTGACAGCAATTTGCTCCTTGGTGTAACCTGCAGGTCCTTTTTTGTTTTGTGTAGCAATAACAGACACATTTAAGTCATGCTTATCAACAAATTCCACAAATTTCTTCAAAGCATCTGATATGGGAAATAAATCTTCTTCGCTAGATTTTTCTATGGATTTTGCAGAAATGTGCTAAAATTACAAAATAAGTCAATTACGAATACATGAGAATCGAGTGTGTAGAGTCCATTTTAAACAAGTGTGTAACTTGCGTAATAAATTTTTAAATTAGAATGATTTAAAAATAAATGTTTACATAATTTCTAAGTATGTTTGTAATTGCATAAGTGAACGAAAAGAACGAATATCGAGTCATTGGATCAAGACTGAGGTGATAGCGACCTACCTAAGTCTAGAAGCGAAACGTCAATATAAAGCAACTGGGCGCTTAGCCATAGATCTAACAGTTGGAGAAATCCCCTTTGCGTCGATGAGAGTCAATAGAGGATGCACACCTTGGAGGCTGCAAAGGAGGTACAAAGTCTACCTTACAGACACGAAAGCGTGGAGAGTAGAAACACTGTTGGAACAGCACTGATCGATCCACAACTTATTGAGGCAACCGACAGGAGCGGGACTTTCCGAAGAGGTACTCGTTCGGTTCGGTTATAATAATATATAGCTGCAACTCTAGAAGAAGTCAGGAATGGGGAGAAAGAGCAAATTATATATATTTGCTCTAACAGCCAGGTCATCCTTAAAGTACTTAACACATTGCTGATCACTTGGTAGAAGAATGCGAAGAGGCGCTAGAGACTCCAACAGTTGGTAAACGTGTGAGCAACAAGCGACGAAAAGTCAGATGAACCAGCGCGGATGGAAGCAGGAATCGAATTTGTAAGCCCTTCCTTCTGGGCATCACCAAAAGACTAATTCAAAGCGAAGTTAACAATTTTGCACAAGACGCAGTAACAAACTCCTGAGGAATAGAAATAGGTTGCAGACAAAGTAGAGAATCGACCAAATGCGACCAGAATTAGATGTTTACTGCAGATAGGAATTCTAACTGGACACAACCGGTTTAGGGATCACATAAAACGAATAAGCGTCGAGAACGTCCCTACCTGTGCAGCCGCTTGAATTTTTGTTCGCGCGCACTATGTACGCGTGCAAATCTCTTGGTGTCTAGGCAAAACGCATTGATAATATCGTGTTTATGTTTAGAAGGTTTGATTTTGTCTTCGTGTGTGTAGGCAATTCCACCAAACGTACATGTATGCAGAGATTAGACAAGTTTGCGCATACTAATCCATTCGTGTGTCGACAATATCCGCCTAAAATATCTCCAAGATGTATTCAGTCGCCTCTTGAATAATTTGTTCGCGCGCACGATGTACGCGTGCAAATCTCTCGGTGTCTAGGCAAAAGCATTGATAATATCGTGTTTATGTTTAGAAGGTTTAATTTTGTCTTCGTGTGTGTAGGCAATTTCACCAAACATACATGTATGCAGAGATTAGTTCGCGCGTACTAATCTCTAGAAATGTTCGCAAACATTTCTAGAAATTAGTGTTAAAATCTCTTGGGTTCTAGAAAACCAGTAGCGCACCCAGGAATATGTCTTGCGGGGGGCCCGAGATCCCATGATGTCGTATTTTATGCTATTTTTTGTGTTTTTTTATGAATTATGTAGAAAGTATAAAAAAAAACGGAATCGAACCGAACCCCCTCCCCCCTGGGTACGCCCATGAGAAAACGTATCGATGTCAGTGCGGTATGTGTTTCTGTTTAGAAGGTTTAATTTTATCTTCGTATGTGTAGGCAATTCCACCAAACGTACATGTACGCAGAGATTAGTATGCGCGTACTAATCTCAAGAAATGTTCGCGTGTCAGTAGGCCCCTTTATGGGCATGAGGCCTATTTAAACATGAAATAGACAAAAGCATACAATGGCCTAGTCACCGGGCCTTCGAGTCACCCCCACTAGGTCGATTTAATTTAGTTATAAAAGAAATGAACCGAACCCCCACTAGGTCGATTTAATTTAGTTATAAAAGAAGTGTAACCCCTGATTTATAAGTTGCCGTTCACGGTTGACGTTGACGGTTCACAGTTCGTAGACGGATTTTAGCATTTATAGGTTACCGTCTTCCGTTCGCAACCGTTCGGTAATAATAAGCTAAAAAAATTGTTTTTTTCATAGTTTTTTTGTTTAAAATGGAGCCTCTAACCTTTTCTGACTTAGCATTTATCATAAAGAAAAAAAATAATAGGAAAATAAAATAATAAACCAACTAAGTGTGATGTGATGTACGTGGCCGACTACGAATCTCTAACGGCGAAAGATAAAGATGAATTATCTATATAGGCCGAACTTTAACGAACGGCCACTTATAAATCAGGCGTAAAGGGTGTTTTGTTAGTTGACTTTAAAGGCATTTTCGTTTTGTTTTGACTCAACAAAGTCGCAATGTGTTTGCCAGCTTTATTGACTTGAGAATAAGCTTTCGATCGCGTAAACCATCAGAAATGAATAGAACCACTAACAAGTACCGCGATCAGATATTGGTGCTTTTTTTAACTTTTATTGAGAGCAGAAATTTTTTGTTTTTATGAAATAAACTGTAATGCCTTAAAATTTTGTATAGAACCGGTAATTAGCTAAATTTACTTTAAACAAATTAAAGCTTTTGATCGCGTAGACCATCAGAAATAAATAGAACGATTAACAAGTACCGATCAGATTGGTGCTGTTTTTAACATTTATTGGAAGCAGGAATTTTTTGTTTATATTAAATAAACTGTAATGCCTTAGAATTTTATATAAAGCGGCAATTGGCTAAATTTACCTTAAATAAATGAAAAAGTTAGTTATTATTTTCTAAAATCTTTAGTTTTAAATTATATAAAAGAAACAATTGTGACAGTTGGCATAATTTCCATTCACTTATTTTTATATTGTTTTTCATGTACATCGTAATTATTTTTTTACGTAAATATTTGGTTTTGGATGTTTTGCTTATTAAATATTTGGTATATTTAAAAAAGCAACTTGTTTTTTGTAATTTTAACACAGTTTTTTGCATCCATGGCCTTTTTAAGTTTGTTTAAAGCTATAACGTTTTTTGCCTGATGAGCCACTAAACTAGTTTAAATCTAATCTAACAAGTTTCAGGGAAAACGTACAAAAAGAATTATAACACTTTTTAAAATAGATAGTAATAACCTTCAAATGTAGTAATTGCATTATATCAGGCCCTTTGTGTAGCCTTTTTTATTTTGCTGCTATAAAGAAGACAAAAAATTGGCATTCAAAATCATTACAGGCCCCAGATTGAAGTTTTAAACCTGTCTGTAAAATATGCGTTGATTGGATTGACTTACCGAGACAAATATGGTAAAAACCAAAAAAATTGCAGTTCTTCCTAACATTGTGCGGTGGTTTAATAATTGAAACAGTTAATCACTACCAGTTAACATAATACTAAGAAGAGGTCAACAAAACAACGATTTTTTAGAAATTCGGTAAAAACATTTGCTATCATATTGACCTGCCTTCAAAAAAATAGAGATGAAGGTTAAAATGGTTGAAAATTTATTTAATTTTGTTATAAACAAAAAACTTTTAATAATCATAAATAATTTAATAGGAAAAAAAACTAAATAAAAACAAAATTAGCAACATAAACAAGATTATGTACAGGGTGGGCAAATTTTGTGGGATTCTGAGGGCTTAGGGCCATCAGTAAAGGGGGGGGGGGGCAATGGGGGTAGTCGACCCCGTACGATGTAGTAATCGCACGGACATTTTATGCAAAAATTTAAAATACAATAAATAAAGGATTATTCCATTAGAAAAAAATAAACTAAAAAATAAAAGTATTTTACTGCAAAAACCATTTTTTATAAATCTAAAAAAGTCACGGTATTATTATTTTATTATATTGATAGCTTTGCTAGAAATACCCTAAATTCTCAAAATCCAACAACATTGGCCCACAGGACATATACAGGGTGTCTCTAAAAGGTCTGTACAAAATCTTAGCACATATTCCTGAGGTCAAAATAAGTCGATTTAAAGCAACTTAACTTAGTCCGAAATTGCTCCGTTTTAGGGCTACAAGGTGTTTTTTATTTTAATTGATCCAAGTGAAAGGTAGCAGCAAAATCTTTTGATCCAAAATAATTTAAATATTCCGTTGCGGCATCGAACACTAAAAACGGAAATATCTCGAAAACTGCTCACCCTAGCAAATTTTATCAAAAGTACCTTTTTTGCTTAAAAAAGTTCAGGAAATTATTTTATTAACAAAAAAAGTTAAAAAACACACTGAGAAAAAAGTTATTGTCATTTTAAACCATAAGATGAGCATTTTGAAGCGCCCTCGTTAGAGGGCCGTTAGGCCACAGTGAAAAAGTGTCCATATTTAGGTTTCGCATTCCAAAAAACCCCCGAGTACCAATTTTTAAAGTAATGAGTTGAAAAATGTTCATAAATTTTAATAAAATTGATTTAAAATTTTTAAATTCACCACCCTGTATCTCTGAAACGGAGCAATTTTGTACTAAGGTAATTTGCATTAAATCGACTTATTTTGACCTCAGGAATACGTGCTAAGATTTTGTACAGACCTTTTAGAGACACCCTGTACATATATGTATACTATACGGACGTAAAAAGTTCCCCCTCTAACTTTTAAATAGACATAGTCCAAAAGTCGCGCGCGGTAAAGTAATTACTTTAACGCACACTGTGCGGTAAAGTTACTTTACCGCACACGCACCACTTAGAAAACTTAGCAACGCATCAATAATACAGCTTCAATATTTGTTTACATTAAAATTCCATCTAATTTGACATGTTTATTTATAAATTACATTCAAGTTAGATCCGCGTCGTTCGGTCAACTGCCGTCGCGTGCGGCAAAGTATTACTTTCCGCATTTGTTAGGTAAATAACTATTACAGAAAAAACCATACCTATTGTAAGAAAAATGTTAACCATAAATCGTGTTAAACTAAGGCCTAGTTGTATCTTGGTGTTGAGGTAGCCTTACTTTTGTTGAAAATGAAATTTTCAATCAATTGGAAAACTGACTAGCTGTTGTCGTTTTCGAGAAATACAGAGAAGATAGAGGAAAACCCTCCCGCTCTTTTTGCGAGCCTTAAATGTTAAAACATGATTTTTGGTAAAAACCACATTTTGATATATCAACCCGTTTCTGCGCTACGGGGGCTTTTTGAGAAATAAAAAATTTATTGGCCCCAATTCAAAATGCAGACTTAAAAAGCCCACGTAGCGTCTATTTTTACAAACCAAGATACCCATATTATAATTTTTTGAAACTTTTAAAGGATATGTCATTTTGTATTTCATTTTGAAAAATATATAAAAACATGCCAAAATATAAGCCAGTAGTTAACCATGCAATTTTAAAAATACCTATGTTTATTATGTACCTACCCCTACTATGATGCCGATAGTGCACCTACATAATATACGATTTTCTTTTCTGAAAAACTGTGACTTTACGACAAATTCTGTTGAAAATGTTATTCTAAATTCAAAAACTGCGTTTCACTAGTTGCTGTGGTTCGTAAGATATGATTTTTCTAACATTTCTATCTTAAAAACTGCAAGCCTGATCAACTTCCACGTTTTAACGAATTTTGCTGAAAATAGGTTTAATTCTCAATCTAAATTTGAAAATCGCCCTTTTCTATTTGTTGCGGTATTTTAACTTCCTTCTACCACCTACCTAAACCTAACCTAACTTCCAATCAAAAACTCATTGATTTTTCCACGGACATTGATTGAGCTATCCTGTTAGAGACTCAAAGACAGACAAGCACTATCACAAATTAGGTTTGGTGATATTTTTAACCCAAATAACTTATTTTGAGTAAAAATCCCATAGATAAAAACAGTCTTTTATCATAAACGGCTAAAAATATGTAAAAAAGTAGGAATTATGTTATTAGGCTATTTTTGGGTCAGTTAAAATAACAGCAAATTCAGTGGCGCACCCAGGAATATGCACAGGGGGGGGGGGTCGAGGCCTCATGATGTCGTATTTGATGCAATTTTTTGTCTAAAATATGAGGAAATTATCTAAAAAAATCCTAAGTTTGGCGGGGCGGGCCCCGAGCCAACCCACCCCCCCCTGGGTGCACCCATGTCCAATTTGATAGCTGTTACCGTTAATTTCAATAAGTATATAGGGACTTGCAGGGCAACTAAAGAGATATTTTGGAACACGAAAAAAGTTTTACATAACCTCAACTTAAGTTATTTATTTTTAACAGATTTATGACTTATCACAAAACAAACTAGCGAATTTTTCCAAAAAATTGTTTTAAGAAAAAAGAAAATAAAAATTAAATAAAAAAAACACCCAACTGCTAAATTTACTTGTAAGTACTAGTGAATAGGGTGGGGGGAATGACAGGAGGGGAGATGGGTGGGAGCAGGGAGTACTACAAAGTAACTACAGCAAATTAGATAATTTGTATGCCTTAAAGCCTACATCATGTGACAAAATGGCGTCTGAAGAACGCTATGTTGACTTCTGTTTAAAAAAATATAGCCTTAGCACCTTCGGGTCAGTAGCAACTCAACGACACCTTTTTTGTCAAAAACGGTTCATCCGTTTAGCCTCTAGCTCAGTGGCGGATCCGGGGGGGGGGCACTAGGGGCACTTGCCCCCCCCGAGAATTTTTTGAATATACAAAAAATGAGTAAAAAGTAATGTTTTTGCTAATAACATTTTTGCCTGCGGCGCATGAAAGTGTCTATTGTTATTATCATCGAAATTACAACCACTGACTAATTCAATAAAATGCTGCTTAAAAAAATATATACCGTTTTTTACCAACAGAGAATGTCACCTAAAGTGATCCCCCCCCGAACCGAACCCCCCCCCCAGTTAACAAAATAACTGTGACAATAAAGGATAAGAGTAAGCACCGGACGCCGCGCCGTTGTGTAAGTAGATAATTTAAGTTGTGCTACGTATTTTTAAGTAAAACTGCACGTTAAGCCCTCTACGTTTTGTTCCAAATTTGAGTTTAAGTTGAATGTTTTTACGTTACCATAACAAGTCTACTAATAGCAGAGAATATGGAATGCGGCACTGTGTTTTTTTGATGTTACAATTTTGTTTTTTGTCTTTTCAACTACAGTAGGAATATATTTGCAAAGAATCGTTTGTACTGGCAAGTACTGGAAGCGGAAATTATCGTCTAGGCCTCATTTTTCGATCGGTCAATCAACCAATTCTATTCTCTGGTAACGTTAAGGTGCCCGCAGACTGCCGTAAGCTAACGTAAATACGTAAGCTCCTAACGTGACCTTGACGACTGTGTGCCGAAGTGCGCTTGCGTATCTGTCAAATCTCATGCTTACGTAAAAATACGTAGCACAACTTAAACTATCTAGTATCGGACGCCGTTATCCTAAGTAACAATAAAGGATGAGAAACAAGTTGCCAAGGCGCAAACTCATTATGAACAATAACGGTAACGAAGTGTGAAATATGCCACCCAAAATGTCCCTAATATAATATTTACCTACCTGCTAATAGAATTTTTGCGCCCGCACGGCTTACTAAATTTTTGATATCTAAGCTAGAAATACTCTAAATCCGCAATCGTTCACTCTGTACAGAATACTAATAATATAACTTTTTGAGAGTGCATATTATAATTTGCTTGTACCTATCTAAAAGACGCAGAAATCTTAATCAGAAATAATGATTTTTTGCAAAATAATTTTTATAATTATTATATCTCAAATCAAGTTTTCTTCCTGTAAAGAAGATGAAAACTTTCTAGATTCAGTACCTTTAACAAATAGTGTGTCAAGCTTTCCTCATGGTACAGGAGCGTTCTTCCTGCGTTATTCTGTAAGTACTTACCACAAAAGTTAAAAATTATTACAATAGGTAGAGTCGGGGACTTTTTAAATTGCCGTTGTATTTTTTTTCTGTCAAAATTAATCATTTAAAGAATTCAATTTTTTTTAAAGTATGTATGTATACAGACAGAGGTAAGGTTCACAATTTTTTTGTTTTGGTTTAAACTACTTTTCCAAATTTTAAATAGGAATAATTTTTATTTTCGAGGACGGCAATTTAAAAAGTCCCCGACTCTACCTATACTGAAAACTTTTTACCAATGTGCTTTTTTAACTTGTCAAAAATGTGTTATTTGGGTATATTTCGACCTATCTTAGCAATATCGTCGTGATGTCTGTCTGCATGTGTGTGCAGTGGCGGCTCGTGAGGTAGAGCCACGGTGCCATGGTACTACCGTATTTTTTTGCAAAAACACGTTTTTTTTATTTTTAAAACATCTTTATTGGTTTTTATTTTATGCATTGCTTTTTAATTTATATATTATATGAAATTCGGTGACCCTGTGCAATGCAGTGGATCACACTCCGACTCAAGGCGAAGCGATGAATCCACTGAAACCCAAAGTAGTGTTGAAGACATTGCCATTTTTTTCTTGGCTCCTTCGAATAGAGATAGGTTTTATCTACAGCCTATATGAGCGACAGTGATATGTTGGGCATTTTACAGGCCATCAGTTAGTCGTATTACTGGCATTGTTTTTGTGAGTGGAGCATGGACGTTTTAATTTACGCCCTTTGTAATACATTTCAATTATTACAGCAGAATTTTTTGAAAAATTTTGAGTCATTTGGTGGCGGATTTCGGGTATGCCTGGGTTCGGTTTCTTTAAAAAAAAATTAACTACAAACCCCAAACGTAGTAGATGTGTTTTTTAATGATATAAACATTTGGGCGCAATACCCCGAATTTTTTTTTACTGCCTCAATTTTCTGGCACTACAATGTTGTATTGACACGAGCCGCCGCTGTGTGTGTGTGTGTTGTTTATTATTTCTGTCCGTAAACAAATTTGTAGACAATTTAATTCTTTACAATTTTTGTTTAAAAAACAATTTTGTAGACAATTTAAGTCTCTACAATTTTTGTTCCATCAAAATTTTTTAAAAAACTAGTAATGTAAAAAATAAGAACACTAAACCAGTTTTTTAAACTTAACTTAGAACCATTTTCATAAAAAATTATTAGCGTGTTTAAATAACAAAGTTGTTGAGGACTTGATTCCTAAAAATTTTTGTTCTAACAAGTTTTTTGTAGAACGTGTGGATTGTTTTATTAATTATTAAAAAGTGTTTTCAGAATTATCAGAAAAAGTTATAGTTATAATTACTTAATTCAAAAAAAAAAAATTAGGACAGAATACAGTGACGCCCTTTTTTTGTCAGAACCATTGGCTAGGATCTTTTCGGGTACGCCACTGGATTTTTTATTTTAATCTAATTAGAGCTAAATTAGCACCTTGCTACTACAAACAGCACTGCCAAATTTTAACAAAATTACCTAAAAGAGCAAAAGATACCTATTTGAAAAATCTTAAAAACTATGTTTTTCTAGACCCATGTTTACAAAAACATACTACTTACTACTACTATGTCGGTTTAGAACGTTTTTCCACATTGTCCGACGTCTATCAGGTTTTTTTCACTCATTGATCTTTGGATTGACTGATGCCATTCTAGTTTGGGACGCCCTCTTTTTCTGCACCCTATTAGTTGCCATTCTAGGACCTGCTTTGGTAATATTTCGTCGTTCATCCGTTGTACATGGCCGTACCATATCAGTTGTCTTTTAGTGATGTCGCCCGTTATGCTTCCCTCGATTCCCATTCTTTCTTTTATGATCTCATTTCTTATATGTGATCTGTTCTAGATATTCTCATTGATCTTTTCATTGTATCCATTTCGACACTTTCCATTTTTAATTTGTATTTTTCTGTTACGCGACAAGTCTCTATTCCATACAACAGCGTGCTTTTCACCTTATATGTTAAATTTTACATTCTTCTTTCTCTCTGCTCCATAAAATACTGTTAAGACATCCACATAAACATTTCTACTTAAAATAACCTAATAAAGTACCCTTTGAAGTTTGGCCACATACTTGTACATCGTAGGCTAATATGCCATACAAAAAATTTGTTGAAAATTAAGTCGTCTATAACTTTGTAATTTAAATGCTGAAACTTATTTTTTGTGAAAATGGTTCAAAAGTTAAACAAACTACGGTATTTTCTTATTTTTTTACACTTCTTGCTTATTATAAGCATATGAATAAGGTCGTTAGCAGAAGTACCGACCGGGCCACCTATTCTCGTACTCGAACGATGTGATTCTTCCCATCACATGCTTTGGCCAATGGCAATTTTTAAATTAGCTCCGAGTTGTCACGTGCTATACGAAAAGACCTCTATTGCGCAAGCTTCGCCTATAATCTGACCAAGAAACGTTCAGTTGGTACAGGACAGGAGATCAGATTTCACTTCAAAAGCGTGAAATTCACTACCTATGAAGAGCGGGCGACTATGCCATTGCTCGAGACAAGTTATTTCGCACAACACGCGACCACTCAGAGTTTGCTATTGGTCAAAGCGTGTGATTTGGATCACTACATCGTTCAAGTACGAGAATAGAGCCCTGAGGGTGTTCACAGGCTCGAGCGCTTGATTTGACGCCCCGAAGTGCTCGCCAGCTCTTCCTCTTTTTTGAAAGGGTTGCATTGAAGAGCATGCAATTTGCTTTAAAATATTTATTATTTTTAGTTTTGCCTTTTTTATAAAATTGCAAAATTTAAGTTGCTGAATGATCTCGTCAAAAAATTTCGATTTAAAACGGAGACTTCTAATGTTACTGTAGTAGCCACTCAAAATATTCTTAATGTCGATGGAAGTGTCAAGGAAATACGCACCATTGAGCTGTTTATACCTATGTTGGATAAGGTAAGAAATTTTACTAATTTTTCACCCGGTTGCCTATACAGGGTGTAATTAAAATATTGCACCAATCTTTGGAATGGTTAGGGAGGTCTATAGTGGACAAAAGAGTTCGAATAACTTTTGGTCAAAAATTTTTTGTTTCCAAGTTAGTGCATTTGTCAAGTTTGAAGAGTAGGGGAAAACTGTGCGTGTTAAAAATAACAAATTTAAAAACGTCAGAGACAGATGAAGGTTCCTGAAAACGTGAAATATTTTTGTGCATCATTAAGATCAAAACATAATCCAATGCTTTTTTAAAAAATTATATAGGTTAAGGAGATACAGTGTGGCTAATAAACCTTTGCAATAGGTATACATTTGTCAATGTTTTTAAGAATTAATGTTTTTATGCGCCACTAATTTTAGAAAAAAATATATATTTTTGTACATCTTTCTTCTCTAATCAAATGATAGTTTTAGGTGGAAAGTTTTGGTATAATTGTTTTTTATTTTATAGTTTTTGAGGTACTGACAATGAATCTAAAGTTTTTCAACAAAATTTCCCTTTGGCGGCCATAAGAAAAAAATAAAAAATATTTCGTAAAAACGTAAAACGACCAGACGCAATCAATAGCCAATGAGGTCCCTTAATTCATACTGAAAGCTCAAACCCCTTTCCCTTCACGAACACTGTCAAAATGGCGTCGCCATCATGGAATTTCGAATTTTTTTTATTTCTTAGCAATTTACTCCTAAACTGCAAATTTTTCCAAAAATTGTGTGATAAGGAAATTTAAAGCCCATTAAACGAGACATCTCCGAGCTATCTAGGTACTATGCATTAACGTATTTTAATACGTTAATGGTACTATGCTTTAAGCATCCCCAATATGCTGACTTTTTGTATATTTTGTTCAAAATACTTTTTTCAAAAATATATAGGTTTAAAGGAGATACAGTATGGCTAATAAACTTGCAATAGGTATAAATTGTCAATATTTTTAAGAATTTTTTTCATGCGCTATTAATTTTAGAAGAATATTTTTGCACCTATCTAAATGCTCCTTTAATTTCATAAAAACGTAATATTTAGCACTACTAAAAATTGATTTTTTTGAACACTCAATTATTAGAAAGATATTGTAAGATTATTGTAATACATAATTCCATAAAGTATTTATTGTCTGGTAATATTTAAGGATTTTGTAATAGTTAAAAAAAATTGCCAATTTTAACACCTATATCTAAAAAACAAAGATTTTGTTGCCTTTTCTACCGTCCCTTTAAGTTTGGTACAGTCCGGGACTTTTTAAATGGCCGCTTTTGAAAATAAAACATTTTCTTATTTCAAAGTAGGAAAACCATCTTAAACCAAACCAAAAATAATAATGAACTTAACCTCTGCCTCTATATGTATATATTTTACAAATTGTTTTTTCTGAAATTTTGACAATGACAAAAATTGACAGAAGAAAATGCACCGGCAATTTAAAAAGTCCCTGACTGTACATTATTTAAATTTCACCCTGTACAATGTAACCATCAAAAATGTTTTTTTTTCTACGAGTAACCGCATGCAAATGTACCAATACGGTTTTTGAGATTTGACTAAATTTAACTAATATTTATTTTTATCTATTTATGCACTTATTTCTTAAAGGCAATTCAAATATTTACGTTTTTCTCAGTTTGAAATCAAAACCTAGACAAAATATATATTTCTGGTTATCAGAATGGGGCGTGGGTTCGAATCCCACACCTGACACCAATTTGTAACAGGCGAGCGCTTTGACATAACTGTCAAATCGAATTTGTGCAACAACCTAAAAAATTATAAATTAAAATATTAAATATGTTAATGATTAATTATTGATTTAACCCTCGAAATGGAATTTCGCGGTTTTTGGAGGAAGTACTGCTATAAGTGTTTTTCTCAATTATATAAACAATGTAGGAAAATCATACATGCCTGTTCAATTGTTCTTTATCTTCTTTTTCTTCATACACTGAACTTTATCACTGCTTATATATGTATATACTAAAGTTTGATTAAATTTTTTTATGTTTTCTCTATGAGATTAGTTGCAACCATTTTGTTCTTATTTTATTATATTTTCTAATTACCTTGTTTATAGGTTTATTTTTAAATAAATTATTATTTCCTAAAATTCATTATAAGAAATGTTTTTTATAAACTAATGAATTTAACACTGTTGTGTCAGTATAATTGGTACCTGGTTTAGGCCGGTATGGAAACTATAAAATTATAAACAAAACGTTTGGCAACAATTTTTTATTAAAAAAAAAATTAAACTGATATAAACGTTAACTCAATTCAGAAACAAGTGATAATTAAATAATTAATAAAATATATTAATATGTTAATTGAGTAATTCTAAGAATTAAAGAAACCTGACTAAACTCTATCGTTTCAACGGTAAAAATATCTTCAGGTACTCTGGCACATCTTGTCGTTTGGTGCCTTTAGACGCTTTCCTGTGCTTCAGAAAAAAAAGCACCAAAGCAAGCTCTACAGAACTCCTAGATTTCTCTACTTGTGTTAATAATTTTTGTTTATCCAGTTTTACAATTTAAAGAAGTGATAAGATAATGGCCCTATGAATGAACTGGTCCAATACATTTCAAAACTATTTAAACAGTCAGAAAGTTCGCTTAAAAACTAACTGTTTTTATATTGTCATTTTCTCAAAATATCTTAAAGCTAGTTACAATACAATAGATATTAATTAATGCTTGTTAACTGAGAAAATATTAAGTCTTTAAAGTTAAAAGGAAGACCCTGGCAAAACGGGTATAATCATAAGTTTAAATAATACTTATGTGGTTAACTTTTGACATATGCACTTTATCAAAAGAACTATTTAAGTCTACATCAGGGATAATATAGACTGTCATAAATTACAAATAATCACTTCCAGAGATATATATTTTCTCTAGGTTTTGGTTCAAGTGATAATATAGACTAGGAAAACTTTTTCCCGCACACCAATTTTAAAGAAAAATTGATATTTAGTCCAATCAAATGGTAGTTTCAGGTGGAAAGTTTTGGTGTAATTGTTTTTTATTTTATAGTTTTTGGGGTTGCTGACAATGAATCTGAAGTTTTCCAACAAAATTTCTATATAAGATATTCAAGATGGCGGCCGATAGGGGTTAAAAAAAACAAAATAAAAAATATTTCTTAAAAACAGAAACAGACGCAATCAATAGCCAATGAGGTCCCTTAAATCATACTAAAAGCCCAGACTACTTTTCCATTAGGAACACTTAAAAAATGGCGCCGCCATCTTGAATTTTCGACGAGAAACTAATTTTTGGGAAAATTGTGTTATGAAAGCGTTTTCGACGAAGTAAGGTTGCTAAGTCCTTGTCTCGCAAGCCATTAATAAAGCGAGCTACCGTGAAGGGATCTCTGTAATTTTATGGCATTTCTGGGCAAGCTAAATACATCAGCCTCCTGATATCTGTTTCATGTTTATATAATGACTCTCCCAACCTGTGCTGACGAATATAAATTTCGCAAATGTTCATCTCCATACCTATTTTCTAACGCTGCCACTAAAGCGTTATAATTCTGCTTTTGTTCGGCTGGAATAGACCGCAAAAGACCCAAAGAGATTATCGTAGAGCTACTGGCAAAGCTCTAACATTCTCTTCATCGTCCCAGTCATTTGCAGAAGCGGCAGCTTCAAACTGTTATTTGTAGGTGGACCAGGAAGACTTACCATCAAAATTTGGAGGCTTAATGTTTTGTTAGAATTTACAACATATCCCTGAGATTTTATTTTGTTGTGTTCTTTCTGAAGCTGTATAGACTGTTTTGACATATCCTGAAATTTTTCTTCCATGGTTTGAAAAACTTCTCCACTAACATTCAGTAGTATTTCTTCAACATTTTGCAATTTATTTTGTACCTTTTCCTCAATATTATGCTTTTTTTGAGTTATTTCTTCCTTAAGATCTTCGGTTGCTGTCTTGAACTCTTCTCTTAGCTGATCGGAGTTGATCTTCATCTGTTTGAAGTTTTCCTGCATGCCATCCAATGTCTGGCTCATGTCGTTCTAGTTTTGTGCAATGGTCTGTCTCATATCGTCCTGGTTTTGTTTCATGGTCTGTTTCATGTCGTCCTGGTTTTGTTTTGTCGATCCTTGTCTAGTGCGCAGCAACTTCCCGACAAATCTATTTGTGGGCCATAAAGCTAATGTCAAAGTCGGTTTTTGAATATCTCTTCTGATTCTAAAGTATAACCTAATGGAATGTTCTGGAAAATACTGGCAAATGTCACCATTTTGGCTACTAGGCAAATATAGAAGTCACTGTTTGATCATAAGCTTTGCAATTGGGCTGTAAAGTTAATGTCAAAGTCGGTTCTCAAATATCTCTTTTGGTTTTTGAATAGAACGTCGTGGAATGTTGTGGAATTTTTCTAGAAAATCTTTTGAATTCTCTCTTTCTGGACCACTAATCTAATGTGAAAGTCGCTCTTAAAATATCTCTTTTAGTTCTGAAAAAAAATTTCGCCGTATGTTATGGAATATTTTGGAAATTATTCCTAATTGTCAATTTTTAGACTATAAAGGTAATGTCGAAGTCGGTTCTTGAATATCTCTTTTGGTTTATGAATAGAACACTATACAACTACTTTAAATGTTCTAGAAAAATCACTTACAATTCTTCTGTCCCATTGTCCTAGCCAGTGGTACTATGTAAGGATAGTCAGTTTTTCTAGTCTCACGTCTGACACTAATTGTTACGGGTTCACAACAATAAAAAAAACGAGCAAATGTCAAAAACAATATGTCAATTTATTTCGACAACTCAATGTACAATAACGGCACTTAAACTCTCTAGTAACTCACTACTCAAATCGACTTATTAACTTCGTGTTAATATCTCGCGATTTCTACAGCTCGTTATCTCTGACTGGCCCGTTCCACGATGTCCGGCCATTTATATACCCTCTTGGATCTTTCGCGAACTATCTATAGTCATAGATAACGCAACTAAAACTTAGACAAATAATACAGCCATAAGAGGAGGCAACCTAATACTACACTAAACCTAAATAAATTCTAACTATAAAATTTAAACAACTAAAATTTGTAACATTATGTTAAGTTAACACCGATTTTAACTTCCTAAAAGGAGAACAGGGGGTGCTAATACTATGGGTCAGGAGCTTTTGCTGTAGTGTAGTAAATAATGTTTACATTTCAATAGTTGAATTTTTTAACTCGGTAAAGCGGCGACAGCGGCGAAGTAAACTTTTACCACGGAATGACAGTAAACAACGTGAACAAGGTATTTATGGTGCGCGATTGCTCGACGAGTCAGTCATTTTTATAGCTACAGTATATTATTAATTGTTTTTAGTCTCCCTGGGAAACGGACCTCCGATTTTTTCCATTTAGCAATAAAGAAAAGCTTCCAGAAATGAACATAACTGAAACAATGTTTGAAAATTTGTTTTTGTTTGGTACCCCCCTAGAAGTGACCATTATGGAAAAGGAGGATGAGTCGAAAGTCAAAGAGTTAAACTATTTGGATAAAAATTATTTGGTAATTAATTTTTTTTATGTATACAGTGTCTTAACAAGAAGGTAACAGATCTTTTTCGGGTATTTCTCGATGGAAGTTGGAAAAACTCTCGGACTCGTCAATTTTGTTTGCACGGGGGACACGTTTAGGCTTAAAATTTTTAAAGCACGCACTTGATCCCTGTATTTTGAAAGTGGATCCAATGATACCTTCTTTTGAAGGTATCTTAAATGTTTTTAAAACCTTGTAAAATTCGACAAATGTTTCTAGGAACTTTTTTTCTTGAAAATTTTCCAGGAATCACACCACGAATTTTTGACCAATGTTTAGGAAACACCTGTCATACCCAAATATAGCATACCAGAATTCGATAAAATTGGAAATAATTCTTTATAGACTAAACTTAATTAATTAATATATTTCCTAGAAAAATATAACGATAGTTGAAATTAGTTGTTTTAGTAAACCTTTTGAATGATAGTTTCTTTATAATTACCCATATATAGCTGTTCTTTCTATGGATCTTGGTTTAAAAAACAGAGTTCTTCATCACTCGGAAAACGTGTATTAGTCCAACTCTGTTAACTGACTACGAGTATTTCTCATAAGACGCGCAGCATTCATTTTAAGTTAATTTAAGTAAGCGCCGTAACTAGGATAATTGGTGCTCGGTGCAATATTAGAGTTTGACGCAACCCCCCATTACAAAAATTGACTCAGAAGGCGCCTGGTGATGACGCCCTGTCCAGGGGTACCAGTCGCATCCCCCTAGTTACGGTACTGCTTAAGTGCAACAAATCTGCTTTAGAGTTGGAGCGAAAAAAAAATCATTAAAATAACGAGTTTGCAATTGACCGTAATAGTCAAAAAAGTTGAATTTAGAAAATTGCCTCATTATTTTCTATCTAAAAAACGGCAAAAATATACTGACCCATCCTGTGTGTCTGTCCGTAACATGATAGCTCCTAAACCGCTGAACCGATTTTTATAAAATTTATAGGTAAAATAGTGTTCGACACTCTCAACGACCTGATTAGATTTTGGCCAAAATCCAATAATTCTAACGACAGTTTCTGACAATTAAAAAAAATTTTAAATGCTAAGTTATTAACGGAGCATGGCATCAATATGCGGTTTTCGGAATATAGTAGTCTACTATACTTTGCCTAAAAATTTGCAACGAGCTTTAGTTTCTGAGATATTTAGAAAAACTGTTTCCAAGGCTGATATAGCATGGCTTCACTTGAAGTGTGCTAATAGGCTAGCTAGGAAGGTATCAAATCCGTCATGGATCCTTTTTTTTCTCATTACTTACAGATACAAGTTTCTCGTGGAGTTTTCTTTGTAAAAAATCCTACTAGAGTTGTTCAAAACCAGACTGAAATGAAGAAGATATTGGATGACTTTAAAACTAAAGAAGGCTTTATTAGCATCATACAAAGTGACAAAGATGGTATAATTTTAAAGAATGAATCTACTTTCGTACCTGAATTACTGGTAAGTTTTTCTTTATACAAGTTTGTAGATTTGTAGATTAAACTTAAGTGACCGTTTCTCCTTTTTCGAAGCGCGAGACCACAAAAACAATTTTTTTGTTCACGGTCTATGCACAGTAAGTTAAGTCGAAAAAAAAAATTTTGAAATTGATTTTGTCATAGTTCTAAAAATTTGTAAAATCCGCCCTAAAAAATAATAAATTTGGCCGCGCCCCCCACCCCCCAAATATTTCAAAATTTCAAGTTTAAAGTAAGGGGCTGTAATAATTATAAAATGTATCTTATTTGTCTAAGAAACACGAACACTAAAAAAATTACAATTATTATAATATTTGACCGCGCCCCTGAGCACATTCCCCTAAATACGTATACAGTTTTTCGCTTGGAAAAGAGATGGTATAATATAATCATTATTAATGGATATTTTTAAAATTTTAAACCCAGAACTCACCGCGTGGAGGTAACTGTATACAGTAGCGTGTATAAGAGGGGGGGCGCCCCCCCCACCCAAGCTAACATTTTTTAAGATATTTTCCACATATTTCATGAATACAAATATAAAATAGCATAAAATACGGCCTCATGAGGTCTCGCCCCCCCCCCCCCGAAACTTTCTCGGCCCCCCCGAAACTTTTTTATATATACGCCACTGACTGTATATCGAGTCCCACCCCCACCCTTCTTCCCTGCCCTGCATACTCTTCTATTTATCTATCTATTTAGCCTTCTTCGATCCATCTTTGGATATAGGCCTCCCCCAATATCTTCCACTCTTCCCTGTCTGTCGCCGTGTTCATCCATCTAGCTCCCGCATATTTCTTCAAATTGTCCGTCATCACATGTGTGGCCTTCCCCTACTTTTTTCCCAAGGTCTCAAGTTTACAATACATTTGTTCCATCGATCGTCTTTCTGTATTTTAATTTTGCTACTTCTCCTCTGACATCCCTTACTTTTGTTTTATTTCTCATCCATTCATTCCTTTTTCCATCTGTTAGCTTTACATGTAACATTTGTCTTTCCATTGATCTTTGGGTTTTTGTTACCTCATCCATGTATGATTTTGTTTCTGTCCAGGTCTGGGATCCATAGGTAAGGACAGGAAGGATACATTGGTTATACACGTTCGTTTTGAGTTACTGAGGATATTTTTTATTTTTTAATATGTAGCTTAATTTACCGAATGCTGCCCAGGCCAATCTTACACGTCTCTTGATTTCAGCTGTTTGGTTTTCTTTTTTTAGTTTAATAATTTGTCCCAGGTATTCCTCTACTATTCTATTCTATCTATCTATTCTGATCGTGATATTTTCATCTGTGTTTGTTATGATTTTAGTGTAGTTCATACTCAAGTCTATATTTTTAGCTGCTATATCCAGTTCTTCCAGCATTTTTATCAGTTCTTTTTTCTTGTCTGTTATTAAGGCGATATCATCAGCATATCTTAGGTTGTTCAAGTATTGTCCGTTTACTTTGATGCCCATTTCTTCACAATCTAAGTTTTAAAAAACATCTAGGGCCTGGTTAAATAGTTGTATCACCCTGTCTGACACCTCTACCTCTTCTTATGTGGACTGGCTTGGTTCCTTCGTGGATTTTGATATTGTTGCTTCGATATATATATATATATATATATATATATATATATATTGGCTATTAAATCTGTGATCGATTCGGCTATTAATTAACATTTTTAAAAAACTGCCCCTTTTACCCCCCAGGGGCGCGGCTAGAAATACTTTTAAAAATAAAAAAATATACGTTAGCGTTTTTGACCCATTACACAACTTTTTTTAACTATGACAAATCAATTTAAAAAAAAAACTTAATGCACAGGGTAACCCTTGCACTTATGCCTAGACATTTTATGCCCAGGATAACTGAAATTATATTAAAAAGGATAATTAAAACACATACCATCTTATAGTTTGAAAAGCTCTGCAGATCCTTAATAAAGGCTTTCAGTTATGACCCATTGATAAGTATGTCTCATGGCGCGTCATTGATTAGCCAATCAAGAAGCATTGAGAGCTCTTTTAGGGGCGTTTTATCCCTTCCTAAAGGTCTGTACAAAATATATCTAATCAAACTATGTGCCCATGATATGTCACGTGGTTGTTCAGCTGCGGTGAATGATCCGAATAATACAAATGTTACTTTGAGCGCTTTGGTTCCTCGGTTTTTATTAAATTACCGCAACACACCCCATTGCAGTACTGAATACTCACCGACAGAACTACTGTTTAATCAAAAAACGAGAACCCTATTGGATTTAGTGAAACCAGTAGTAAAAACAAACCTAGGAACACAAGTGCAATAGAAAACATGAAAAAGACACAAGAAAATCAGATCAAACATAAAGGTGGGAGAAAAAGAGAATTTGAGGAGGAAGAAGAAGTGATGGTAAGGGACTAAAAAGTGAGATACAAAAAGGACTGGGTAGAAGCGACCGTCATCAAGAGAATAGGTAGAACAGTCTATTTAATGCAGGCTAAATTCTGGTGCGCAGTATGAAAAAGGCAAGGCAACTAAAGATAAAAAGATCACAGACGCAGAGGAAAATGAGCTTAGGAAAATAGTCATGACGAAGACATACATCAGAAGAATTGGTCAAAGGCTAGAAGACCCTCAGAGTAGTAAAATGTCAGGAAAAGAGCCTGGAAGTGTCATAGAAGTAGACAGCAATATAGAAGTTTTAAAAGATCCTGACATTTCTTCCGTCAAGTTGTCAAGTCGATTCAAAGATCGACACTTTGGCATTGATGTGCAATACAAATTGATAAAATTGTAGGTAGAATTAAGTATTGAGAAAATTGTGATGTATTGCTGGTCGCCTAGCTCTCGTCGTCGCCTTGCTCTCGTCGTCGCCTTGACCGCCTATAAACGATCCTATAAAATAGACAATTGTACCTAAAATAGACGTCCAATTCGACCACGACCATTTGCCAAGTGTTCGGCCGTGTATTTCGTCCAGTAGTATTTTACAGGTTGTTAACAGAAAAGAGCCATCAACTTGTTAACGTCAAAAATAGACAAAGACAAATTGTTTTCCCTTCTACGATGAACAGATGCAATTCCCAAATTAAGTTGCTTTCAAAAGCTTGTAATTTTTAGCATGCCGTTGAAAAACATGACGGCACCGTAACCCAAAAAATCGTCACGTCTGCTTTGAAATCTTTAGCGGGGGCTAAAGTAGATACAGACACCATTGAAGTTATTTCCAATTCTTCTGAAAACATCCTGAAAACTAATCTTCCAGACTTTGATGTCAAAATATTTGAAGGCCATTGTTTGGACTGTAAGCTAAACCAAACAAAAGATTTCAGTTTGTTAATTAGATGTGGACCTAAAAATATTTTACATCGTGCAAAAAAACTTTGCTTGTGTGGAATTAAAAAAAGT
The DNA here is from genome assembly GCA_963576565.1 of Aspidapion aeneum. Lineage (NCBI taxonomy): Eukaryota > Metazoa > Arthropoda > Insecta > Coleoptera > Brentidae > Aspidapion > Aspidapion aeneum. Next base: position 79,127,060 of record OY755044.1, on the reverse strand, counting down.
GAGTAAAAACAGGTTACCTACAATAAGGTGCGAGTCTGCAACGTAAAATAAATTGAGATGTAACTCAAAAGTACTGGAATATATTAATTAGAATTTTTAGTTGCGGTCTTTTTTTATACTGAAAAGAAATATTCAGTGTAATTTTCAAATATTATTATAAATTATACCGTTAAAACGGCAAGCAATAAAAACATAAAAGATATGACACTGGGCCCATTATTCCTTGCGTCCATCAGATTTTGTTTATATTACAAGGCTATTCTCCTTTTTCAAACAAGCATTTTTTGTAAATGATATTTTTGTGTGAGCCTTCTGAGTATACCAGAAATCGGTTTCATAGTATTGACATTTTTGATATATAGATCAGTGCCATAAGATCAGTGCCATATATGGTTAACTTAATGCTACTGTATGTTTTTCCAACCTTTTTCAACTTCTTGATAGAGCTATATAGAGAGAAATATATCCTACAACTTTTAACACATGTTTTAGAATGCAATCTGACTAACCATGTAAACTCCCATGGGGTTTATTCTTTAAATGCTCTCTAGGAAGTAAATGTTCTCTTAAATTTACGGTTACCATTGGTCAATATCAGATATATGACATAAATTTGATAGTTATGACATTTTTTGTAAATGTTTTCAATAAGGAATCTCTCTTCAAAATTCTTCTATTGCAAACCAGGAGAGCAGTTATGTAAAATGTTCTTTCGAAAATGATCCCTTCCGCGTCAGTTTAAAGTCAGACACTATAAACTGACTAATGGTAACGGTGAATTGAAGAGAGAATTAACTCCTAGGAGAGCATTTAAAGAATAAACCCTCTTTTTTATTCTGTAAATGCTCCCTTGGGAGTACATTTTCTCTTCAATTTACCGTTACCATTGGTCAGTTTATAGTGTATAACTTTAACTGACGTGGAAGGGATCATTTTCAAGAGAACATTTGACATAACCTGCTCTCCTGCTTTGCAATAGGAGAACTTTGAAGTGAGATTTACTATTGAAAATATTCACCAATTATGTCAATACTATCAAATTTATGTCATATAACTGATATTGACCAATGGTAACCGTGAATTTAAGAGAACATTTACTTCCTAGGGGGCATTTAAAGAATAAACCCCCAGGAAGACGATTTTGCTAAGGTCAGACGGATTTTAAAAGTTTTTAAACCTACTATTATTTTGCATAAACGTTACCAGATAAAGCATAACTGAAGTTCCACAAACATTCCACATATGCAAAGGTTCCATCATACGTGTTATATTTAAAAATCCTCCATTCTCAGAACCGGAAAAAAAGTAATAATCTGTGAAAAAACTTATTTGAAACTATTTAATTTACCAAGCCAATGGAAGAACTCGCCGCCGCTAACTTCTTGCAACCGACTCGCCGCTAAGCTAAATCGCAGGTTAAGTCAGATCAGTTGAGCCGACGGTAGCTAGAAAGCGAGTTAACCATCAGCGAGTTGTCCAAAACCCTCTTACTATTTATCTACTGAATTGTTATGCAGCCAACGATAAAGACCGGCCATGGCTTGTTATAAGCAAGTCGCCGGTCACGTGATCTTAAGAGTTCCAGGATTCTTATTGTATTGCTTAATATATTATCTGTTTTTACACAATTTAAATAAATTGACAAAAATTTTTTGTTCTCATATAGGCAAAAATTGAAAAAAATATTTTGCTGATGTATGTGTTTATTATAGATAAAAGAACTGAATCTATAAAATAAAAAATTATATAAAATTTGCACTCTATTATCTTCAGGTATATTAGGTACATAATATCGTTAGTTACTTAAAATATACAAGTCTTTTAAAATTGGACATAACAAACCTAAGCTTTAAGTGTTTTAATTTTTCTTTGAGTGTCATCTTTTTGTCTGTGTTCTTATTCAAAGATTTATTAGCAGACACTAAATCATTATGCTTTTTAATAAAATTATTTTAAAAAACTTTACATGCCCTTAAACTAATTTTTTCAAGATTTAACAAAAGTTTTTCTCCACAAAAACACTCGCTAGAGTTATCTAAAGAAATTTTTTTCATATAAAACATTTCACAATAATTTATTAAAAAGAAACAAGTGATTTTGTGAATAAGTGAGATGGTTTTCACGTTCAATAAACTGAATGTATTGGTCGTCAATAATTTTTTGAAAAATTACCCAGCACAAAGTTTAATATATATTTCATCAATGTGTAAGTTAACTACCAACTCATGTTCTTTTAAAAGCTGTATCTTACTTTTTAAATATTGCACACTACCGGAGAGATTACTATCTGTTAGCGATATTTTACAAATCAGTTTTTTAATTTTGCGAGGGTGCAGAAGACATATTACCTTAGTTTTGTAAATTGACATGTATGCACTGGATGAGTAGATAAACAAAGATGAAGCCAACATTAAAGTGTATCCACAATATCTTCAATTCTCAGGTGACCTTTTCAAGAGACCTAATTGTTCAATAAGAAATGACAATTGAACACATTTTTCACTCTCACAATCGAAAATGTCACTAAGGATGTCTATTACTTGATCAATCTTATCTTTTACCACTCCTTTCCCGTTTGCAACTTTCATTTCAATAAACATTAGCTCTTCAAGTGTATCGGTGCTGTCCAAAAATAAAACTCCAACTTTTTTTGGCAGTTTGTTTTATGGTATGGACACATTATTAACATTTACAAAAAATGACAGATTTCCCTCAACAACTAGAGATGCTAACAGTGATGGATTTTTGTTCAAAATGTCATCAGGCACAGGCAGACTGTGTCACGTTCTTGGGTAAAAATCAAATTTTATTATGATTAGAACACTTTGAAATGTCCTCAATATTTGACAAAAACTTTTGATTTCTTATGAGCTCAAATTGTTTCAAGACTTTCTTGTATTGCTGTTTCCAGTTGTTGCCTCTCGACATCAGCTAATCGAACAGTAGATACAGGTTGTCTACTTAGGTATTTCGGAACATTTTCAACACTCTCCATTTACAACACACTTATTAAACCAAATAACCTGCTCGTTAGGAAAATGTTTGATGTAAACTTGTGGACGTTTTAAGATACTTAAATTATTAGTAATTTTTCGCAACCAAATTTTTTGCATTTGTTTATACACTGGCAAATTAAAAGTTGACACATATTCGGTTTCAATTTTATAGTTGGACCGACAACCAACAACACTACACGTTCGCGGCATTGTTATATAACTTTGATAAAATTCACAAAAAATTCATGCCCGAATTAAAAAAAAATCGACGTAAACAAATACCAAAACTGAAAACACACATGTTTTATAATGACAGCTGGCCGGGAGGCGTTCTTTTTTGACCCTCCTACGGTCACGTGATATTTCCGCGCCCGGGCCGGTCTTTCTCGTGGGCTGCGGAATTAACAGTTTTTACGGCCATAACCAACACAGCCCCGCAATATACCTTTCGTTCTCTCCGGGGCCCATTTGCCCTCACTTGTTTTGCGAGTTTTTAATTAGGAATTTCAAATGTCTTTTACCCTTTCGGGACGAGGAACGCACATCTGCGTTAGAACAAAACTTGCCGCACGGTCGGCTGACGCACATGTGCGTTATGAGCTTATATCCCCTCTCATGCCAACTAGAGTCAGCTGACATATACTTTAAAAAAGGATACGGTCGACGGCCGGCTAACGCATCAGTACAGACGTAGAAATGAGGATCAGCCTTCTTGCTCAAAAAAAGCCAAAATGAATGATACATATTGTAAAATTGCATATAAAAATAGCGACGCATATATGCGTAATCCGGTCATGCGGCAACGCATTTTGTCATGGGGCGCGGCACGTACTGCAGTTAGCCGTCCTGATAGGGTTAAACCTTCGTGACCGTTGCAGAGGATATTTTTACACATATTTTCCGCCTAACCTGTAATATTTTTTTAAAAATATATAAAATATTTTATTATCAACATAAATCAAAAATCGTAAAATCTAGTACCCGTATTTTAAAAATTAAACAAGTTTTCGTGGCTAAGCGGGTAAAAATTAGGGTTTTTTTGTTTCTCCCCTGGCTTTAAACACCGCTGACAGACGCGACGAAGACAATGTGTGTCGTAGGTCACATGGAGGAATCTCTCTTTTAATCGATACTTCCATCGATCGATGATATAGCAGTTTTAGTCGCCACCTGCTATTTTAGTTTCTCTCGTACTTCGAAAGATGGCGCTTCTTGCAGAGTACATGGTTTTCTTTTCTCACTAGATACGTAACCCACTAACCCTCAGATGCACCGTAACAACGCTAAGCTAATCCATTATCCCTCTTTGTTGTGTTGTATCTGAGCAACAAGGACTTAATACAGATTACACCCATAATCGCGCTTAAGTGCTGATGGTGCATATGAGGGTAAGCACAAAATCGTAAAAAACGTTAAATAAATGTTGAAAAAAAAAATGTTATTTTTCTAACACAAATCTGTATTAAAATTAAGTCAACTTAAAAAAAACATGTAGAAATCCTAACGAAAATTTCATGTAAAAGCATTACTAAAAATAGATTTCTTAATAACGTTAAGAAACCAGCATTAAAAAAAACCATAATTTCACTAACATTAAAAATAATACCATCAATATATGGTTATTATAGATCTCACTTCTAACGTTGAATTTAAGATATATGAAGCTAATAAATGTTTTGTTTTTGAAACATTAAAAAAATATATATGTACTATAGACGGCGCGATGGCAGCGCCCTATATAGTATACACGGTGGATAGAATAGACCGCTGTTCGGACCTTAAAAATATATGTCGAATTTTCACGACACTGGTGGTCCAGCTGATTTTTGTAAACAAAAGTTAGATATAATATGAACAACTAATAGGGCTGTCTAACAAAACTTATGATCCAATCCAAGATGTCTTCCGGAGGACACACAAACCGATTTCCCATAAGCCGTAATGTTAACAAAAACGTAAATTTTACAAAAACGACAAGACATTTAGTCTTACAAACGATTCAGTTTTAAGAACGGATTCTTTGTGCATATGGGAAAAATGCGTTTTTCTTAAAAATATTAAACTAAAGCGAGTAAATCTAAAATAAAAGAGACCATGTTTTCTTCAAAAAAGCTGAGCTCGGGGCCAGGACCACATATTTTCCATATATTTCGTGAATAAACAAAAAAAAAATAGTCCCCCAAGACATATTTCTGGGTGCGCCACTGATTATTATGCCAAGTTTTTTTGCTGTTGTGAATTGTGGCAGCGGAGGAGGTTATGATAATGTTAATTTTTATTGAATATGAAGTTTTTTGACCAATGAATCATTCTGATTTAAATGAACTATCAGCCCAATGAAGGGGAAAGTGGATAAGTAGTTTATTCGAAGAGCTCACTTCAAGGCTCATTAACAGAGAAGAAACTGAAATAGACTAACTCTTCTCTGAACATTTCTCGTCAGATTCAGATTTTCTATATCTTTTGTTGTACTTGACTAAACCTTTTGCTAATTGTGTTAACCCTCCCTTTATGACATGACATGAAAAAGAGGCACAACTTATAGGTAGGTCGGTCCAACAGATCAATATGCACATATAAGTTCCAACTGAGGTTGGTCAAGCAAACTTCTAATAAGTACTTTACAAAATATGGCTATTTAAAAAAAATATAAGTATATATACAACATATAAAAAAAAACTTGCTCAAATCAAAATACAGTTTTTCCTTGTCATTGGCCTCACACACCATACTTTTATTTACTGTTTTTTTGTAACAATATTCACTCAATTATGTATCTAAAAGTTTATGCAAATAAATATGTACTCTACTCTACAAGTGGACATAACAGAATATGACAGGACCCATCAGGACTCAAGTTTTTTTTAGAGAAATTGAAAAAAAAATCTGAGAGAACTTTTTTGTTTTTCTTGTGGTTATCAAAGCCAACAAAGTTGACCTTAATAAGCTTAGAACAGGACTGTAGAAATTTCACAACAGGACTTGTAACAGGTCCGGTCAGATGCTGTACAAATTTTACAGTGTACAAGTTATAAAAAAATTCCAGTTTCGGATGTCAAAAAGCAAGGAAATAAAGCAAAATTTGCACCAAAATAGTTTTAAGATAAAAAGAGGTTTGAGTTAGGGAGATTGTCAAACCCACCAGTTTATTCGAAACTGTTTTGAGGTCTGTAAAATAAATATTTATTAAAGGAAAAGAATCTTTGACGATACAGGACTCCACTGGACACTATACAGGACGCTACACTACCATGAATTTATTAGAGTTCTGTAGGATGGTGTACAAATTTGGTTTAGCTAGTTACCCACACATTAACCTCATATCGTTTTCCTCTTCTTTCTTCTCTGGACCCTCTTTTCAAGATTCAAGCATCATTTTTAAAATTTTTCAACTGTTTTAAAACAATCCATTTAGTAGGGACCCAGTCAGGATCATTGCTGTATTCTAATTTTGAAAGTTGAAATATTTCTTATAGTTTATCACAATTCTATGTTACACTTCTGCAAAAGGTCCAATCTAGCACAAAAAAAGATCCTAATAGAAAATGTTGCAAAAATGGCAGTTACATATTTATCCAAAACAAACCTGACAAAAAACTTTCGAATATTTTAATTTTTCCTCTGTTAAGTCAGCTCTTAGAGCACTTATCTACTTTCTTTTCCCTTCTTTGAGCTGATACCTAGTTCATTTAAATCAGGATGATTTTTTTAGGTCAACATACTTGGCATTCCATCAAAACTAACATTATCAAGATCTCCTCAGCTGCCACAGTTCATAACAGCACAAAAACTAATAATAATGATTCAAACTGAGTAAAAAACTGGAAAAAAAGTTTTAAAAAACAAAAGTAAATAAAAACATAACCTGACTTTTTAAACAAAACATGGTCCCTTTTATTTGAGATTTACTGGCTTTAATTGATTTTTCTTTAAGAAAAACGCATTTTTCCCATGTGCACAAAGGGTCAATACTTAGAACAGCATCTTTCTTGTAAATTAAATCGTTTCACTTTTTAAATTTACGTTTATGTTAGCAATGCGGCTTATGGGAAAACGCTTTGGTTGCCCTCCCACAACTATCGAACAGCTGATCGTGACAGTTCGTTGAACAAGCTTATATTTTTTGAATTTTTTAAAAACTAAGGCAATTTTCCTACTATTTTTTGGTATATTCTTATAAAATAATATTTTTCAGAAATACCAGTCGTTATTTTTTTTAGCCCGCTTCATTTCTCTTTACACAAAAATTAAAATTCGAAGAAAATAATGTGTTGGTTCAGCTTCAAAAATAATCCGCTGACCTACATCTTTGTTTACTTCCCAAGTCCTCGGTTCACCTTTGATATTAAACGATCACATTCAGTTTAACTTGTAGATTAAGTTTTGTGTAATAAAAAATAAAGCGGGCTAAAAAAAATAACGACAATAGGGACCTATTGCAATAAAGCCAGGCACAAATTGTGCCGGGCATTATATTGACAGTTTCGCATTAAAAACTGACAGTGGATCTTTCAAAATTGACATACCAAAGTCGAATTTATTAATAGTGGCGTCACTATTAATTCCGGCTCTTATAATACACAATGGCCTAATTTTGAAAGAAGACAGCTGTTTTTATAATGCGAAACTGTCAATATAGTGCTCGGCACAATTAGTGCCTGGCACTATTGCAATAGGTCCCTAATAAGTCTAGAAAATTATATTTTATAAGGATGTACCAGAAAACAGTGGGAAAATTACCTTTGTTTTCAAAAAATTCAAAAAATATTAGTAGTTCCGTTGTTCATATCATATCTAACTTTTGTTTACAAAAATCAGCTGGACCACCAGTAACGTGAAAAATTCGACATAATATATATATATAAGATCCGAACACCGGTCTATTCTATCCACCGTGTATAGTATAGCATTCTCACTACCTGAACATCGCCATTAGTTGCGTTTGGCTGCAAGTTGATACGAGTCGGTAGCAAAGACGCTTTATGTAATTTTGGTTAAAATATTCGCATTTCGCAGAAACAAACATGGCAAATTTGAAGCACAATTATTAATATTGATAGTGAATACATATTTAGATCGGAAGATTACTCCAGTTGTGTGGGAAAGATGGTATAGTTAAAGAACAACAAATGTGTGTGCAGTGATCTAAATGAAGCACCACAAAATCAGGTAAAAAAAAGTAAACAAAAGAAAAAAAATGGTTTTTTTATGAAATATCGCATACCTATAGGTAATCAGACAGGGAATGCGACAATTCACCGCGGACGATTAGCCGCCGGACCTTAAACCGCGTATTCAGTTGAGGCAGAATTATATAATAATAATAAATCGTCTTTATTGATAAATAAATATTACATAGGCGAGGTTTAGCTACTTCGCAAGCCTCGCAGCGGGACCAAACGAATGCTTCGTTTGCATTCATGCTAAAGTCAATACGCGCCTTGAAATTGTTTGCCTTGTATTCACTTGAGCATGAATTGTTTGGCCTCGTAGCGAGGCACTTACTACAAAATTATTGTTCACATAGAATTTTAAATTTTATTTTCAGAAGGTACGAGCCGAATTGCCTTTATTGAGTGTCCAGTTCACGAAAACCTCAAAGGACTGTTGCTGCCCTGTGTTTCCAAAATAGAGGAATTTTATTTACATTATTTATGTTACCTTATCTTTAGAGATATTTGAAAAAATATATTTTTTTATTGTTAGAAATTATTATTTTTCAATGTTAGAAAAACATTTCTTTTTCACTGTTAAAAATCAATATTTTTTTAACGTTCGAAAAACACTTTAAAAAAACGTTATAAAAACATTAAAAATATTTTTTCCTGTTCCTTTAAACGTTCAAAACGCAAATATGTTTTTTCTTTTTTTGCTCTCCTTTATTACCCTTAATTTAAAATACAACATGTATAGCTTAACACGTAATCACGTCTGAAATAGTTTATGATAACCACAGAAAAAAGGAGTTTGATTTACGAGTAATAAATATTTAAGTAAAAAGATGCAAACTATTTTATTTAAACATTTGTGAACAAAAATACATTTTTAATAATCGTTTCAATAACAATATTTAACGTTTTTTAATGAACAAAATGACCTATTTTGGTTTTTAATCTAATTTTAAAATCAATTTTTATTTTTAAATGTATTCTTCTATAAAGTGAGTCCATCATTTTCTTTGATTTGTGTCAGAAAGAACCACAATATCCCTTAAAAACGTCGCCTTTTTACTAACCTTTAATAGGCATTACTTTTTATAGTCATCAATTATTTCTTCAAGCGTCATTTCACCAGATGAAGAACTGCTTGATTCTTCTGTGCTGGTATCTGATTCTTCTCGTTCTGTAATAGGAATACAATATTATATTATTAAATAGCATTAAGACTGTTATCAACTTCTGCTAATAGTAAATCGCTAGTTACAAAAGAAGAAACAATTAAAGTAGAAATATGGGACACGATAAAGTTGACTAAATATTTTTTAAACCCAAAAGAAAAGTAGATAAAAAACTAAGATATAAAGCAAGAAAAATACACTGAAAAATTAAAATAACTGAAAACGAAGTTGAGATAGAAAAATTGATTTGAAGCAAATCAAATAATGGAACAAAGCTTACAAAAGAAAAAAAACCAAAAAGGGTATTTTTACTAAAATTTACAGAGTTACGTACAACCAGAAGCTATTTTAAGAAACTAAAACAGTTAAAAAAAAAGAAAGACGCTTTAAAAAAACAGGAAAGAGGACAAACAATTGTGCAGGAGTTTTAAGGAGGAATAAGTTATCAGTAAGTTGCCTCGGTAGTGTCCTGAACCCTAAAGCATCACCAATACACATTATATTCAAATTATTCACTTTTACCTAAATTTCTCAAAATAATCAAAATTTATTACACGGCCAATAAAGAAAAAAAATAATGATTTTTAACGCAAAAAAATCTTTCTTCGGGTAAAGGATCACTGTAATTCCGTACGTGTTCTTTACAAAATCCCATACTCATAACTTGGAATCACTTTCATGAATGCTTATTGATGTTGAGGGACAGTATGCATGGAATGACTGTCACCATAGAAACCGACGTTAATATGTCATCCAGAAACATTTACACTTACCTACTCCCGAAACTTGCGCAACTCTACCCACTAAACCGTCCAAGGTCCTCTGCCAGTAAGCTGCACAGCTAATGGCCTCTGTTAATGCTTGAAGTGTTTCGTGTGCGCTAACCACATTTGTGATTAGATGATCCTCCAAACATTTGGGACAGCAGTTCACTTTCTTTCCATGGAAGTTTTCTACTATGCTGTTGGACAGATCTGTAAAAATAAGTTTTTAAGTTTACGGAAATACATAGTCCGAATCGATAATGTTTTTTGTCTTAAACAAGAAATGGAGAAAAGGAGTGCCAGAAATATAGAGACTCATGTTACCTGTGTGGATCTACAGAAAGCAAATGATACTGTTCCAGTAGAAAAATTATGGACAGTGTTAGAACAAACTAATATCAATCATACATACATAAAAGCGATAAAAGTACAATACAAAGAGTCAAAATCTAAAATAAAAATTGGAAATCGACTTTCAAAAGAATTCCTGGTAACGAAAGGTTTAAGACAGCGATGTTGTATCTCTCCAACTTTTTTTAGCATATATATCGCAGTAGCTCACTTAACGACTGATTTACCATATACACACTACAGTTTGCTGACGACCAAGTAATTGTAGCTAATGATAAAGAAGACTATACTCCATATATGCTGAGAAAGTTAACGGAAGAATTCCAAAAGTGGGGGTTATCAGTGAACGTGGATAAGACACAGTTATGTATTGGAAACGAATCAAGTGAGCTAGAACTAGACAATGGACAAACAATATCTCCATGCAATGGGTATGTATACTTGGGTGTCATATTTGATAAGACAAGAACAGACTTTAAAGGACTGGAAAAAAGAATAGTAAAAGCAAAAAAGTTTGTTGTATGTCTTAACAGTATTTCATAAAGCAGAGAGATAAAAAAGAATCTAAAATTTAACATATATAAAACAGTAGTGAAGAGCATGCTGTTGTATGGAATAGAGACTTGTCACGTAACAGAAAAATACAAACCAAACATGGAAAGTCTCGAAATAGATGTAATAAGATCAATGAGAATATCAAGAAGAGCACATATAAGAAACGAGATCATAAAAGAAAGAATGGGAATCGAGGGAAGCATAACGGAAGACATTACTAAAAGATGTAGTAGAAGTATAAAATTATAAAATCTGGCAGCTTGATAGCTAATGCTTTAAAAAAAATGAGTCTTATGCTTTGAAGTAATGATTTTCTTATTATTTCTTAGCCTACGTTGATTATTATTATTTGTAAATGATTTTTTTATATATAAATAAATTGGTACTTGATTTTTAATGATTTTATGGAAGACATACTGACAAAATATTTCTACGATTGAGCATATTAAGCCATTTAATTTTCGAGTCTCGAACTTTCTGACTGATCGGCCGTCTTTGCCCGATTCCGAATATCAGTCGTAAGCAGGAATTTTGAGTAGTTTCCATTCTTTTCGTATCTCTTAAATCCATGCAAGAGCCATAAACGCACTTGCGTACTTAAACTTAGAAAAAACCAATGATTATAATGATAGATAATATTGATTTTATATGCATATATGCTGATCTTATAGAATAATTAACATGAGATCTGAAGCATAGACAGCCATCAAATACGACTCCCAAGTTTAAGCGCACTGAGATTGAAGGCTTAATATCATCTCCATTTACGTTAATCGTTGCTTAATGGTAATCTCCATCAAACAACGCGTTAATTGAGAATTTAGGATCAAAAATCACAATTTAAGACTATTTTACATGGAACCCTATACCTGAGCTGTTAAAATCTTCAAAATATTATAGATCGTTTTATAATTTTAATGTATGCAACTTTTCTTTATGGCGACAGGGTAGTGCCGTGGTATGGTCGTGGTATGAACATCGAGAATATACGTGGGTGTAGTCCAGGAGCCGACACGCAGCCAGACGAGGAACCAGGAATTATAATCCAGGAGCCTGCTATAAGTGCTATATAGTCGGTACCAGGATGGTGCCAGCATAAATCTCCTATAGTCAACTCACTACGACCACGACTGTTGCGCTGGAAAGGAAAGAAGTCTACCATCTATAACCTAATTATGCTGGAACGATAGCGATGTTAGATAGATGCAAGTCTAGCAAATTGTCACGCTTAGTGGCCTTAGAAGCCTTCAGGGCGCTAATTCCCCGTCGCCTTCCAAGACCGTACAAGCTTGTTTTTTCCCCCCTGACCACTTTTAACGCCCAGATTGTGTCAACAGGGTTGACACAAGCCGCGACGGTTTCCAGGTCCTTCGGGATCGGTCCCTTAAGAGCGAAAGATCCAGGAACTACAAACGTTGTCCAGAGAAAACAGGATATTGGTAGTACAAATTATAATGCTGGCTTTGGGAATAGATACAATAATAATAAGGGTTATTACTCACATTATGGTTGTACCGGCACTGCACTTTTTGGAACTTCTATTCACGCCCCTTGACTCCGCTATTTTTTCGGAACACTTCTCGCCCTCTCGATTTTTCTGCCCTCGGCCACTTGACGTGGTTCCTTTCTGGCCCCCAAAAACTGAATGCCACGACCCCCCAAAAAGCCACCGTCACCTTCTCCGTTTCGCTTCCACGTCCGTCCTTTTGCGTGACAGCTCACTTCCGCGTCTCGCAAAAGTCTAGTATGTCAACGTTCTATTGGTCAATTCACGCAAACCCCGAAATGTCTTCGATATCTGCAGGGTCAGCGTCACCTAGTTTTTCGCCTAGGAACTCAGAGCAACGAACCCATTACGATATTTGCGTAATTGTTTAGAATAACTGCGTCACCCAAAAATTCCGCATGCAATTTATAACTTTGAAGGAATATTAAATGCCTTTTTGGGATAATCGTCACAATATAGCAGGACCACCTTTCGGAAGGGGTGTAAAAGCGTGGGTCCACTGTGTATACGTGCTACGCAGTATTAAGATCCCTGCCCTCGACAAAGAGGTGCCAGGCAAAATTAAGTCCTCTTAGAGAACAAAAACCTGCATCCTAAAGGGCACGTGCATTAGTTTGGTACATAGTGTACGGACAAATTGGGGTTTGCAAAAAGGGTGCGCCCGGCCGTGTACCTAGTCGCTAGACCAAAAATGGCCTCCTTACCACTACTACTACTAACTTATCTTTATTATTTCTTCATTTTTTTTTTACGGGTATGCGCACTCGCAAGGAGATCCCTATTTGAATTGTTTTGCGACTAAACCATTTGAGGAGGGTTTCTTACGCGTTAGCTTGACCCAAATTTGTACATTTACTTGACTTGTAATACTGTTGCAAGTACTTGGACCCTGGTTTAAATGCTACGTCTTAAGATCTTAGTAAATACTGATGTTAGTGACTTTAAAAGATTTAAGACAGACTACACACAGAGTAGAAAACTTAATACGTAAGCTGAAAAGGAATCAGCAACAGGTTACACATGTGTAAGAAGAGAAATATTTAAGGTGTAGAAAATAGAGGTAGAGGATCTAAAGTCCGTTAAATGCTCGGATATTCTGTCCTTAATCCAAAGGGCAAACATAATCGGTGAGAAAGGGATTGGGTAGAAAAATAGCGGAGCAGGATGCATATTCGGGACTAGGTCTAAGACGTGTACCCAGTCTAAAACTACCACAACCAAATGTGTAATAGTAGTAGTTGTTTTACCTTTGACATGTGCACTATACTGTCTCCAAGCCACCACATTTTCTTCAGTTTCTTTGCAAAAATTACGCCATTCAGACTTCTTTAACTCTTTTACTGTTCCGTCGGGGTTTTTAAGATCTCCTCTTACCGTTGATGCATATTCACGTACTTGTTGAATTACTTCGCCCATCTTAAAAAAAAAATAAACAGTTTCATTAAAACGCATATTGCAAATGTCAGATTATTTTCAAACATTTTTCACCTCAGCCTAAATTTGAAGTTTACTCTTGCTAGGCTAAAAAATGAAAGACACAATGAAAAGAACAGTTGATCCACTGTTGGACCAGAATAGTCGAACAGACAGTGGCGGTTTCTCCATAAGTGCACATGTGCATGTGCACTCCCAAATTTTACTTAAAAAAATACTAAAATTTAATTAATAATTACGCCAAACGGAATTCACTAAAGACTGGAATATTACCTACAAATTAATACCCGGTATGTATGTGTTTGTATTCGTGTTCAAACCACCTGCGGTGCATGCTGGCGGATGCGCTATATAGTTAGTTCGAATCTAATTATTCATTTTTATTTGCTCCGTAGATGTTGTGTCGCATTCTAATTACGAAATATAGAAAGAGAGGACGACCTGTCCCAATAGAATTTTACAGGACATAGAATCTGAACCTTCCTGCGGCAGTGCCTAGGACAAAATCTGTGCAAAAACTAGCCTCGATGCCGCCCGCACCTCCGTGACACCCCCGCACCCCCGTGACGCCTCCCGCACCCACGGTTCACGTTGCATGTTAGAGGAGCTCAAGGGCACTTTTAATTAGTGCACTTAGACAATTTGGCATAGTGATGTGCAACGATTACTTTTCTAAGTATTGAGTAGATACTGATACTTTCTATTCGAGTATTAGATTTTATTATTATTTATATTATATTATCGGTTAATCCAATATATAAATATCGGTCCAAATCATTACAAGTACTCCAAACTCGTTACTCATACGGCCGATGCCGATACAATTGATACGAAAGTAACACTTCGGCTTTGGTCCCATTCGGGATTCGAGTAACGAGTATTTGGCGTCGAAGGATATTCGATTACTTCGAATCCGCCCATGTATCAGATATTAAAGTACCGAGTAGATAGTATTTGCACACCACTAATTTGGCATTATCGGTCGGGCGCTGGCGGTTTGTTTTGATTTCAACGATTTGGTATTTACGACAATGGCGGAAGTTTCTAATTCTGATAGCATTAGCGTGCAATATTTAAAAACAATTAAATTTTCATCTTTGCCTGTAGTAAACTAGATATGATACATTTATTATTTATTTATAATTTCAATAATAATAGGTAGGTAACTAATATCTAACTAAATATCTCATTTTTTAATTATTTGCAAAAAATAATTCCGTCTGCGCCGCAATTTTTTTTTTTTTTTTGGTGTGCACTCCGATAGCTTTTTACCACGCGCCGCCACTGCGAACAGACAGTAGAATATAGTATAGAACTATAAAGGAAGAAACTCAAGAATTCAGACCAAAAACGACAGCATGCAAGAATACACAGGATAAACTTTTAACTGAGAGTCACGCAGTAATAAAAAGATGGAGGGAATGCTTTAAGGATTTGCTGACAATAAACAGCAACGATAGTGTAGAACCTACTGTTACTGCAGTTAAGTGTCTGAAAAATTCAAAAGCTCCTGGAATTAAAATACGCGCTGAGCTTATAAAAAATGGAGGTGAATTTATGATGACGTATACATGACCTAATAAAAGAGATCTGGGTACAAGAGAAAATTCCTGAGGTATTATACAGTAAAATTACAAAAAAAGTGATAAGCGAAACAGCCAAAAACCGAGGCATAACACTGCCAAACGTATTTTTGTAGTTTATTGTCAGTAGATTTATAGAACAGACTAATTGATTATTCTGAGCTGGCTATAGCTGGCGCCGACTTAACAGATCTACCTGAGGCAAATTCTAGAAAAAGCCGATAAATATATATATATATATATATATATATATATATATATATATTTATCGGTTTCACAACGTTCTACGTCTTCCGATACCCAATCTCCACTCGTTTCTGTTTGCCCATAATTCATCATCTAGGCCTCTTATTCTTATTTCACTATCTATTCCTTCTCTCCAGCTTCTCCTTGGCCGTCCTCGTTTTCTTCGGGCAGTTGATTTCCATTGTAGTATTTGTTTAGGTAGTCTTTCATCATTCATTCTTTGTACATGTCCGTACCACACCACTTGTTTTGTTCTTATATCATCCACTAAAGTACGTTCACCCACTGTCATAATTTATTTTATTCTTTGATTTGTAACTCTTTCTCTTTTTGATTTCCCTGCTGCTAAAAAGCCTATAAACACAACCTAAATATATATATATATATATATATATATATATATGATTTATGTAGATTTTAAACAGGCTTTTGACAACGTAAATCGATTAAGCTACTTTAAAAATCTCCTCAAAATATATTAAGCTTAGCAATGCTTCTATTTAGGGTTCCAAAGCTGTAGTAAGAATAAATAACCAGTTTTCAGATTCATTATATGGAATTTCAGGAGTAAGGCAACGTGATAAATCTTCATTACTGTATAATCTGGTCCTTGAAGCTTCTGTTAGAATCAGCGCAAATAGCCAAGCTTCGCGGATGATATTGGTGTTTAAAGTAGAGACGAACTTGACTGATATAAAAGCCAAAAACCGAGGATATTAACTTCTGGAAAAACAACGAGAGATTTCCTCATAATTTTCAGGTACTTGGGTTATAGTTTCGAGCAAGTGGAAAAGTTTAGGGACGAAATAAACCAGAGAATAATCAATGGAAACAATGTCTTTTACGCTCATCAAAATTTGCTTAACTCAAAGACTCTGACGACTTTCTTCAAACAAAAAATCTAAACTACAATAATTGGGCCGTCACATATGACTGCGAATCATAAACTTGAATGAAGAACAACTAAATTATTTTTGAAACAATATCCTTTATAAGATCGTTAGACCAGTGCAAACAGAAGATGGTTATTGGCAAATACCTTATACATGGCGTAAATATCGTGAGATTCACTAAAAGTAGAATATTAGTTAGGTCGTCACTTAGATTAATAAACAAACACCAGATAAAACTGTTTACAAAAGTAAGCAATCCAGCAGCTTTTATGGTAAAATGCATGTTTGCCGTCTCGGTGCGGTGCTTTTCCTAACAGAACATTTTTAAGATTACTTAAACCTCAGCAATGTGCTTTTTCTTTATATTTAGGCTTAAAATCATAAGGTCGACAACGTCGCAACGTAGACACCGACGTCACGGCTGTGTCGTCCTTTGTGTTCCGTGGTTTAGTCGGCCATTTTTGCGAGTACAGTGTTTCAGCGCGGAGTTTTACGTTTAGTGAGTGAATTTTTACGTTTTTTGTGAGCATTTTGAAATTATTTGAAAGAAAAACTATTTAAAAGACAAAAATAATGGTGCACCAATGTGTTGTTTGCAAAAAAATGGACTATTCCAGTCCACAATTGATATTTCGAAGGTAAGCATCTTTATGTTTTTTTTATCATAACATTAGTTTGCCTTTAAGGTAACCAGTGGTGTAGCTTCCGTGGTTTTGATGGAAAAAATAATTCAAATTCTTGGTTTTTCGGAAAATAAAAAGGACAAAAATTTGTTAAAAACTTTAAAAAAAGTTTAAATTTTTGGAAAAACCTTTTAATACAATTTTTTTCTAGGTTTCCTCAAAAACCTGAAAAAAGACAAAGGTGGATATCCATTTTGGGGTTGGAAAATAAACCAATAATTAAATATGCATTTATTTGCTCAGACCATTTTGATCCCAGTGATATCATCACTATAAGTACTAATGGAAAAAAACAAATCAGGCCAGATGGCGAACCTAGGTTTGACACTTCTGTTTTTGTAGATTCTGCATCATACAGGTAAGGGTTTTTACTAAAATTTTATAACCATTTTGAATGGCTTAATCCCAATTAAACATATATTTTTTGTAAAATTTATACAGGGTGATATTAACCTTTTTTGATCCATCATACCTGTTTAAGTACAGTATACAGCTAAAAAATTGCTTGCTGGCTCCATATCCTGCAATGTATTTGAATACCAATTACATTTTAAGTTTATGTAGGGTGTACTACTATTGGTCAAATGTATTTTCTTAAATAACTACATAATATATACAGATTCTAACCTACTAACTAAAAAATATTAAAAATATACATTTTTAAGAAAAAAAAATACTTGGGATAATATAAGTTAAAGTAAAAATTCAGAACTGCGAAAAAAATTGACCTACATAAACATAGCTAAACAAGTCTGGCTTCTCAACAAATATACAGGGTGTCTTAATTGCCATGGGCCACTATTGCTATCTCAGTAACTATAAGAACTACAAGGTTATTCATATTAGATAAAATAAGCAGTTTTTGGGGGAGACTAAAAATCTAGTTTGAAATTTAAAAAAAACTATTATATCCCGAGCTACGGTGTATTTTCAAAATTTGCTCCCATGTTGGTTCAAGCTATGATAAAACGGTAAAAGTGACAAAAAACTTAAATACCATTTTTTAGCATTAAAATCCAAACAAATATGAACATGTGATACATCGTTAAAATCATAAAAAAAAGTTCTTTTAAAAAATATAAAAAATACAGGTCTGTATCTAAAAAAGTAAGTTAATGGTAATATCTTGAAAACTAGACGTAGTAAATTTTTATAAAAAATACCAAATTAAAAAACGTCAAAAATGCAAAAAAAATCCTTGACGATTTTTTTCTAAAAGCTAGTAGCTTATTGAGATATGTGATAAAATAGTTTTAAGCAATTTTTCGAAAAACCGCCGTAGCTCGGGATAGAATAGTTTTTTTTTTAATGAGAAACCAGATTTTTAATTTCCCCTAAAAACAGCTCATTTTATCTAATTTGACCAACCTTGTAGTTAGCGAGATAGCAATAGTGACCCATGGCAATTAAGCCATGACAGGATGTTATCCTGCAGGGGTGAGCTGCCAGCTTTATATAAACCCAGCAAGCCCACACTGAAATATTAAATCTTTTTTTGATGTTGGTATTTCATAATTAGGTAGTGCTTTAATGTTAGGTACAGACGGGGACTTTTTAAATTGCCGTCCTCGAAAATAAAAAATATCCCTATTTGAAATTCAGAAAAGTAGTTTGAACCAAAACAAAAAAATTGTGAACCTTACCTCTGTCTGTATACATACATATTTAAACATTTTTTTTATTTATTTAAATGATTAATTTTGACAGAAAAAACATACACTGGTAATTTTAAAAGTCCCTGACTGTATGTCTGTGTTTTAAACCCTGTATTTTAGAAGAATTGTATTTTTAATGAATGAATTTAATTTCTTTATAAAGAAACTATGTCAAACGAAAAAGAATCAGGAGGTATCATAACAGGTTAAAAACCATTCTGAGGAATTAAGAGCACACAAAAATTGTGGAATATCAACATTAAAATATTTGATATTTCAGTGTGGATATATAAAGTTAGCAAACCCACCCCTGTTTTTTTTAAGAAGATGAAAAGAAAAAAAATTGCTGAACAAAGGGCAAATAAAAAGCACACAATTCTGGATTATTTACTAACTTTGTAAAAGTATTTAATAGTTTAGTGAGGGCTCTATATGGGATGTCTGTAACTTGGAACCCTATGGAAAACGTTTTTATTATTAATTTTAGGAAAATAAGTGATTCTTCATAAAAAAGTTCTGCATGTTCTATAACTTCAAATACCAATATTAGATATTTATTTTTTTTTAGTCATATACAAGGTTTCTCAAAAAATATGAAGTTTGTTCAAGGCTATAGTACATTTTATATGTATCTGAGTGCATCTTAGGTTACATTTAACTACAGTTATATTTGCATTGTTATTGTAGACACATTTCAGAAAATAAAAAGTAATTTTTTCATTATCTGCATATTTAAACCTGGGTTTTATTTCAGATCAACTTTTCTTAACAATTTTCGATAGGTATTGTCAAAAATAAAGGTATTTTACTTTTGACTAAAATTTATATTTTTTCACAAACCTCTTATATGCCTTAAAAAATTTGATAACTGATTATTGTATTTTAGGTTTTAGAACATGCAAAATTTTTTATACAGAAAAGTTTTTTTGTAAAATTAATAATAAAAAAGTTTTCCATATGATTCTAACCGACATAATTTTTAAAGCCAGCAAAGTACCCTTTGTTTTAATTTCTCAGAATTTTTTGGTTGAATAAAAATATTTTAAAAACACATTTTTGAACAAAGTTTTTTCAAAAACTCATTATATCACACATTCATATGTTTTTGTATATGTCAAAAATAATGTTTATCTACAGGACTGATTATTTACATGTATTTTTTGGTTTTAGTTCAGACTCTACTGTTTTTGATTCACCTGGTGGAAAATCTTTAAGGTGAGTTTTTATATATTTCCTAGTTACATGAAGGGACTCATATGCACATCTGTAGAAAACTATAACATTAATCTTGTAAATATTAAAAATGTAAAAGTTATAGCTAAAATATTTTTAGATCACGAGATATTCCTTTTGAAACTCTAGTCGAAGAGCCGACTGACCAAAGTATTGCATGCCCCTCCTCCAGACAATTTGAGGAACAAATAATTCAATGGGAAGAATCTGGCATGAATGTTGCAGGTCCGTCGACGCAACATGTTGAAGAACCAATAAAAAGGTATCCTTGCTTTATTTGTTTACTTAGATGGATAGGTAATTTACACAAATTTTCAGTAATTGAAAAAAACCTAAAATATTTATATCAAAAAGTCATTATTTTTTTAGCAGCGTTAAAGTTAAGGAAACTACAGGATCAGCAACAGATGATACAAAAACTGCCTCAGAAGTAGAAGAAATATTAAAAAGGTAACAATCTCAAATGTTCATAGATACCTAAAGTTCTAACATATATCAATTGTCATAATATAATATAATATCAAGTACATATAAATTATGATAAATAATTTTTTTATTACTTTCAGCTTTAATGAACCACAGACATCGACATCTTCTCTGTCAGGAGTTGAAGGGGATTTGACAAACCAAAGAAGTGCCAAAATAAACAGAAGGTAAATGCTAGAACTTTTTTCAGTCTACAATACAACAAGTTCTATCTGCCTAAATTTCGTAAAAAAAATCTGTTTTGGGTCTGTAATGAGCCCACTTAAATTTGATAAAAGTTGGTTGATGCTAAGAGAGTAAAAGAGGGGGTTGAATTTTTTAAATAATAACTTTGAAATCAGCATATATTTTTAACATGGTAACGGCTACTGGCTTACTTATGGTAACCTTATCACAACATGCAAAATTATATTTAGCGATTTTGGTTTTTAATTTTCTTTTTGATTTCAGAAAGAGATATATTGGAGATCTGGCAAGCAGTGATTTTTCCACTCCTGAAAAAAGGAGAAGAAACCTGGCTTTTGTAAAAGATTTTGATGAGAAGAGAAGGCGAAAAATTCATACCTTGCAAATGACTGTTAAAAGACTAAAATTGAGAATAACAACCTTAAACCAGTTAATTGAACATTTAAAGGACAAATCACTTATTAGCGATTCATCTGAGTCAACCATAAAGGTAACAGCTTTTGCAAAACTATTTTTTAAAAGGTGTATTTGAAAACTTTTGAGAAATGTTCCAAAGTATGAGTGTAGTATTTATATTGCTCATTTAGATTCTTAATTTTTCAACTCTTCGCAAATATGCATATATGCTATTTTAAATCAGTGACTTATTGGGAATAGCCCTGTCATATTAGGTGAAAAAATCCTAAAACCTGCCTTAACATGTGGGACACATCCTCAAATATTCTCCGCCAAAATCCCCCTTGAGGCCTTATTCTAAAAATCAGTTCGCGCGCTTAGCGATTTTTTTGAAAACTAAAATACGGAAATTCATGTAAGTTTGGCAAACACTTTTCTAAAATTTAAAGAATATTGCTATCTGTTTCTAATCAGCAGTTGAATATCTTAATATTACGCTTTTTTCTCTCATACAGTTCCTCATTGTATAAAAATAAAGTTTTCAAAATCCTATTGGTGGTCCGGCTGGTATTGACTGTTTTCCTAACCTTTACTTTCAAAAAAAGCAAAAACTTAATTTTAGTAAAACTTGTTTTGTACAAGTGGGCATCAAGCTTAATATTATAAACTATCAACATTTTAACTACTGGGTGGCAAAAAATTTTTGTTAGTTTTAGAGCAAATTGCAAAAAACTGATTTTTAGGACATTCGAAGCCTTATATCTAGCAAAGCTCAAGGAGGATTTTAACGGAGAATATGTGGTGATATATCCCAGATGCTAAGGAATAATTGTACCAAAACTCAGCTTGCACCTATTTTTTTCGAAGTGATTTCCTTATTTGGAATGAGCTAGGAAGACTTAGACCAACAGTGAAATTCAATTTCTTGTAAATAACAAAATGCTATTTTTTTTGTAGGCTTCACTTGATGGACCAGCTGAACAAATTTTTGAAAGAATGCTTAAAGGACCAGTTCGCCAAAAATACAATCCCATATTGAGATCATTTGCTTTAACACTGGCATTTTATTCTCCAAAAGCATATAACTTTGTAAGAAATACATTTAATCGTAGTTTGCCACACTTGGGAACCATTTCCCGATGGTTTCGATCTATAGACGGTAGTCCAGGTTTTACCAATGAAGCACTAAATGCGTTAAAATTGAAGCAAAAGAATTCCTCTTCTCCGATACTTTGTAACTTAGTATTCGACGAAATGTCAATAAGGCAGCAAGTTGAATGGAATGGGACAAAGTTCACAGGATATGTGGATGTTGGAACGAATATTGATAGCGATTTATTACCCGAAGCTAGAGAAGCATTAGCTTTTATGCTGGTGGGACTTAATTCTTCATGGAAAATACCCGTGGGGTACTTTTTAATCGATGGATTGTCGGCAGCCGACAAAGCAGAGTTACTGAAAAAATGTTTAGAGTTTGTTCACGAAAGTGGCGTAATAGTCACATCAGTAACTTTTGACGGAGCCCCAGCTAACATTTCGATGTGCGAGAAATTAGGAGCGAATTTTTCAGATACTCTCAATTTAAAAACAACGTTTGACCACCCAATAACAAAAGATCCAGTTTTTATTTATCTTGATCCATGCCATATGATAAAACTTGTTCGGAATTGTCTTGCCAGCCAAGCCGAATTAACAGACCAAAACAAAAAAACTATAAAGTGGCAATATATAACGAAATTGGTTGACACGCAAAATATGGAAGGGTTACATGCTGCCACAAAACTACGCAAGAGGCATGTTGCATGGCATAGAGAGAAAATGAAAGTAAGGCTGGCAACACAAACAATCAGCAAAAGCGTCAGTGATGCCTTGACATTTTTAAGGGAAGACTTAATGTATCCTGATTTTAAGGAATCCGAGGCAACATCAGAATTTTTATTATTATTCAATAACTTATTTGACATTTTCAATTCCAGAAATAGACTTTCAAAGTATTCGTTTAAGAAACCCTTATCAAAAATTAATTCAACTAAGATATTTAATTTCTTTGATTTAATTAAGTCTTACATTATTGGTCTTAACTTAAACGGACGTCCAGTTATAAAGTCAAGAAGAAGTACTGGATTTTTAGGATTTCTTATCTGCATGCAAAGCCTCCATGAAATGTACAAATACTATGTCAATGAAAAACAGTTATTGAAGTATATTCTTACGTACAAACTTTCTCAGGACCATTTGGAATTGTTTTTTGGTGCCATAAGGAGTAAAGGTGGGTTTAACAATAATCCAACTGCTAGGCAATTCGAAGCTGCCTACAAAAGATTACTAGTCCATTCTGAAATTAGAGCACCAAATACGGGAAATACTATAGATCTGGAATCTATTCCAATATTAACCTGTGGTTCGCAACCAAAAATTTTAATCACAGAGATGGGAGAAAGATTAGAAGATTCAAAGGTTTACCAAGAATATATGGCATCAATAAAGGACGACATCGAAAAAAGTTATTTAAATTCCAATGCATGGGATCTCACTCTATATGTCGAAGATATAGTTGGTTATATTTCAGGTTTTGTAGTAAGAGGTTTAAAAAAAGTTGTCAGTTGTGAAAAATGCATGGAGTCTTTAGAAGATGGTAATACTTCACTCCTACAGAAAAGAAAAACTTATGGTCGCCTTATTAAAGCTTCAAAATTTGTTACAGACATATGCAAAGCCGCTGAAAAGTTTTTCAGATTCTTTAATTCTACAAAGGGGATCTTTAATAAAAACAACAAAAATCTTATGGATATTTTAATAACAAATACTTTTAAAACTTTACCTGGAACCATATTTAATCAATTTGTGGATCATATGTTTGATGATGAAATTTTATCGGAACATCCTTTCTACATTAGCAAACTTATTTTAAAGCTTTATTTTAAAATAAGAATCCATCATGAAACAATGAAACAATTGGATTTAAAAAAAAAGAACAGATCAAGAAGCATTAACACAAAAATAATTTTGTTTCGTAATGAGTAAATATATATTAAAGCTTTTTTAGACATTTTTGTGGAAATCTTGACAAAAATCCTCGAAGGATTTCCAAACCTTTTTATTTGTTCAGACTTAAATATTGACCAACTGCCTAACGGTAGAAACTCCAAATATTTTAAAATGCTTAATGATATATTTGAATCCCTTCAACCAACGTCTTTCATAAAAGAGGCAACAAGAATTTTTACAAATAGGAATAATGTTAGTGTCTCTGGTCTTGATTATGTGATTACATCAAACCCAACATACTTTACTTGTAAAAATTTTCAGGCAGGTTTTTCCGATTACCATTGCCAGCTAATTTATTGTAATAACCAAAATACAGGTCTGTTAACTCGCGGATAGAAAAACGTTAAAGGCAATGGACTGTAAATATTTTAATTAATGATATCGCGAGCAAACATAAATATATTGATATGATTACGAAATAATCAGACGTCCATAGGTAAAATTGTTGGAACCACACAACGGTAATCAGATAAGTGCATTCACCTCCTTTGCAGCCAAATTCTTCTCGTTCCCAGGGGCCCCTGATGGATCTAATGATGTCACCACGTAGCTGAAGGGTTGACGTTTCTAGTTCTATGCTTCAGTACACAAAAATCGAGCACTTTCAGGTGTAGATATTTGAAATAGTTGGAGAACGAAATTAACACGCCTTTTTCTCTAGGCGATTGACAATGATCTCGCCGGTTGTTGGTGCGCATGTCCAAATACGCGGAATGCGCTTTGTCCTTCATACAGTTGTGTGTTTTTAAAAATATATATAAACAACCGCGAAATTTAGCGGGAGCTAACACAGGTCTGCCCGAAAAACAAACGTCGTTGACTACACCTGAGTGTCACAGATTGATAAACGACAACTCAATTAACGAGCTTAATTTTTGGTTTGAAAAGTCAGAAATTCAGTTTACAGAAAACGACATAGAAAAAAACTTTGAGCTGTTTTTTAGTACATTTGATTGGTGTTTTCAGTTGAGCTGTCCACTTAAAAATAGTAAAACAGAAAACAAACAAAAAATTAAATTTTCTAGAGAACTTTTGGAAGAGATGGCATTGGCTACAAAAACGCACCGGTAATGTTGAACTAAACACAAATTATAAGACATTAAAAAGAGAAATAGACCATAAAATCAGGATTGAAAAAGAAAAGTATTACGCCAACAAAATTAATAATTCTAAAAATAAAACCAAAACAAACATGAAAAATTATTAATAACCTTACTGGAAAAACCTCGGCTCAAAATTTAACGAAAAAACCTATTAATCAAATTTGCGAAATTCGCACTTTCAGGGTGATCAAACAACTGCACCACAACCAAAAAAAGCTTTGAATCTTTTTATTTTACAGAAGTAACAACCCAAGACGTCGTGTTACCTGTGGATCTGACCACCATCTGGTAAAAGCAAAAATATTATTCCCTGTAAGAAAAACAAATAGAGACGAAAGTATCGGAGAAAGTGAAAACCTAGGAATGCATCGAAGAAAATCAAAAATACAACTTTAGAAGTCTAGAAATCGAAAGTACGCAAAGATTGTATCATAAACGATTAGATGAAACATAGTAAAAAGCTTGAAGGAAGCAACCAAAGAAGCTGTTGGATAAAAAAGAATGTAAAATTTAACATATATGAAACAATGGTGAAAAGCACGATGCGGTATGGAATAAAGACTTGTAGCGTAACAGAAAAATACAAAGCAAAAATGGAAAGTGTCAAAATAGATGCAATAAGAAGATCAATAAGAATATCTAGAACAGATCGCATAAGAAATGAGATCATAAAAGAAAGAATGGGAATCGAGGGAAGAATAACGGATGACATCACTAAAAGACAACTGATATGGTACGGCCATGTACAACAGATGAACGACGAAAGATTACCAAAACAGGTCCTAGAATGGCAACCAATAGGGCGCAGAAAAAGAGGGCGTCCTAAACTGGAATGGCAACAGTCAATCCAAAGATCAATGAGTCAAAAAAACCTGACGGAAGATGATTGTCAGGAACGAAGGAGGAGGAGAATAGGCGTCGGACAACGTAGAAAAACGTTCTAAACCGACATAGTAGTAGTAACAACCCAAGACGTAAAAAAAGCATAAAAAACTTAGCAAACCAAAAATCAACCGGACCTGACGGCATACTCTTATTAAAAAATGCTTAAATATGTCGGTAAACGAAGGGACTTTCCCATCGCGGTTAAAACTTCCAATCTTTAAAAAAGGTAATGAACAATTAGTTGAAAACTATAGGCCAATTTTCTTATTAAATAGCTAAAATATTTGAAAAGGTGATATATAAGTTAATATCTTTTATTGAAAAATACCATATTTTGAAACCAAGTCAACATGGTTTTAGAAGCAAGCATTCGACGGAGACAGCCACAATTGACATTGTACAGAACATCTATACTAAACTTGATAACGACGAAAGAGTGGTAGCTTTACTGTTCGACTTGACTAGAGCATTTGACAACATTGACCCAGACTTTGTCTATCAAAAAATAAAAAAACTAGGAATAAGAAATCCAATAGATAAATTTATTAAATCATTCCTTACATACAGAGAACTTAAAATCATCATTGGTAATTGTTTCTCCCAATCAAACCATTCTGGCTTAGGAACTCCACAGGGTAGTGTTCTAGGCCTATTAATTTTTTTGTTATTTATTAATGATTTACCAGAATACATTACCTGCGGAATTGTATTTATGTTTGCTGATGATACCTCCATAGTTATCTCAGCAATAAACGAAGCAATTCTTCTTGAAAAAATTAATTTAACTTTGCGAGAATTTTCAAACTGGTGTAAAAAAATAAGCTTATTATATAATAATAAACTGCGTAAGCCACTAAACAATATTACCTTTAACGACACGTCTCTTTCGTTTAGCGACAGCTCAAAGTTTTGGGGAATCATGATTGACACTTTTTTTGAATGGAATAATCATATAGATGCAGTCTGCTCTAAGCTAAATAAGTGCTATTATATGATAAAATCACTAAAAAACTCCATGAGTTCATCAAATCTGATTACAGTTTATTATGCTAATGCATATTCCGCACTATCATACGGAGTGGCTGTTTGGGGTATGACTCAGGACTTTGATAGAGTACTAGTAACACAAAAGAGAATCATAAGATTAATTTTCAACCTGCCATTTAACTCAACATGTAGAGAAGTTTTTAAACATAATAATATTTTGACTGCTACAAGCATATATATTTATAAACTCTTAGTATATATCTATCAGCACCAAGATAACTTTAATTTAAATAGTTTTTATCATTCCTATCCTACAAGAAATAAAGAAAAAATTTGCGTAGGCAAACACAGTCACGAATATGTGAAAACAACTTCATTATCTTGGTTGCCGATTATTTAATGCATTACCAAAAAATATAAAAGAACTCCAAACTCAACATCTTTTAAAAAAAAAGAAATAAAAAGCATTTTTACACCGTAACGGAGTTTGAAAACTTTCTGCTAGGCGAAAGGTAGAATTTTGTTTTGTTTTTAAACAAATATTTCATTAAAAACAAATTAACTTTGTTTTGTGTCTCAGCGTTAGTCTTAAATGTGAAGTGTATTTTGTGTTAGTCTTTTTACAATCACAGTATGAACGTTTGTTTTCTTTTTACTTTATATGTAATTTTAGATAATTTTTATTATTTATAACAAAAAATGGTTGGTTCTTGAAACCATAAGCAATATTTTTTGTAAAATTTTTTGACTTATCTACAATTTTGTAGCCGAAAAGTAGAAAAAAGAAAAATCGTGTCCTGTGGGATAGTTGTGGAAGATTTTTTAAAAATGCCTTAAATTAAATAAGTTTGTAAAAAAAATTGAAAATGCAGCCATTTATGACGTCATATAGGCCCCCCAATCAAATTGGAGGCAAACAGCGGACGACTTAACATTGAGTGATCCATCAACAATCGATAGAGGCTAATCTTAAACTTTTTTGCTCAATCTTAAATTAAAGCTTACTAAAACGATAATTCAATTGTTCTTCTATTGCGAACAAATCACAACTTATAGAATTTTTCTGTAAAGTTCGATTGGGGGTAGTCTAAAACCTTCTTCCTCAGTTTTGTTTTTTTGGGTAAAAAAAGTTGGTATTTTTTAATAATTTAAAAAAAAATAATATCTTTGTTAGTTTTTAAGATATAATTTTAAGCTCATTTCTTTACCATCTTACTTGATGTTCTATTGCAAACAAAATGTATTAACAGTTTTTCTGTAAAACTAATTTATGAAAAGTTAAAGTTGTGAAAAAACTACTAAAATTGGAGGCAAATACAACAAAAATTGTTTGATCTATTACCAATCGATCTAAGGTAATTTAAATAAATCTTCCATAACTATCACACGGGATACCACAGGCCACTCAACTATTAGGTTGTTTGTTTTTTTTTTCAAAATATACCGGGTGTCCTATAGACTATTAAGTAGGTTAAGTTAGAATTAAGATGTTTGATTTTGTTTCAAAATATAATGGGTGTCTTAAAAGATTATTAAGGCTCCGAAAAGCGGACATTTGAGTAACACCTGTGGGGATACGTTTGGGGCAAGCTAAAGAAAAACTGTAAAAAAAAGGAGTTTACCGCTGCATTTATCTCCCTCCTAGTGCTGCCTGCTGCAGCAGAACCGAACCGACGGAAAACTTACTCACAGTTAGCATTTTAATTGTTATTAACTAAGTGCATATATTCTGTTTCTTGGGGGAAAGAATTATCCCGGCAAACCTCCCCCAAATCCGCCCAGTAGTACCAAAAAAATTGGTCAAAAAAAGTTTAAAACCAATTTTTGGCCTTGTAAGCGTTTTACAATACACGTTTTCCTTCCAGATGACCTGCATATTATTTTATTTATTTTGTGGGAAGAAAATGTTCCCGATTGATTCAAATAATTATTTCCTATAAAAAAACTTATATGAAAATGATCGATTTTTGACTATAAATAATCCTAAATCATCATCTTATTTTGGAGAGTTTTTTTTAACCAAAACATAATTTTTGCCCTGTACCAAAGGTCACTTTAAATGCCAAAGAAAAGTTTTTGTAAAAACCTTTAGCCGTTTGAGAAGAGCGTGTATTACCAAACCCTTACATTAACACGAAAATATCGACGTGACTCTGACCATTAAGTAGGTTAAGTTAGGTTTAAGATGTAGCTGTAATTGGTTTTTGTAAACTGTTGATGCATTAATAAATAAATAAATAATAACGTTATAGAGACTTTCTTACAATATTTCATTTCCCAAGTAATCTATCGTTACCTTATCTTATAATATTTATCTTTAAAAAAAAAATCTGCTTGGTTGTGACGGGCTGTTTTACGGACATTAAAGGTACAGCAAAAAACGCTTGTGTCACAGAGCACTGGCAAGTTATACATGGTGTAACTTAATTCACCAATGTTGTAAGATCAAAAGTAGACAAAAAGTTCAAATAACTTTTAATCAAAAGTTTTCGATTGTTATAAGTTTCAAAAAGTTATAACCAAAAATTCTTGATTTTGACACACTGTATCTAAAAAACAATGCATGATGCAAAATTTAATAGGAATTTTTTCTTTTGGCCTTTTTATTACAATTAATTTTAAATTACACACACGATTTGGTTAATATTAATCTTTTGTGTCTTGAGAACTAGAATGGATTAAACTTTTTGGAATGCTAGTATTTTTTTTTTGCCTGCAGGTTCCTATTTAGACTATGATTATTGCAAAGCCCTCTCTAATACGTCGAATAGGTATGTGGCCTTAAAAAAAGTTAAAAAAAATGTGGGCGCCAATTTGTGGCCTTAAAAAAAAATTGTATGACATTTGTGGCAGCTTAAAGACGTTGCCGCCATTTTGTGACACTGAAACCCACTGAATAATTAAACAAATATCTGGAAGCAGAACTGTATTTTCCAGCTAGGTAAAACATTGATATGCCCGGTAACTTTTATACAGTGGAGAAGGGGGGGGTTCAGAAATAAGGAAATTTTAAGTGCGCCACATTATTTAATACCAATGCTTTACTAAGAAGATCTTAAATAAAATACAGTTCAACCCAAACGTTGCAGCCAAACAATGAAATTCTACTTACTTCCGAGGCTTCCAGAGTATTTGTGTAATTAAGAATAACCAAAAAAAATAAACAGAATAAAATTCCAAAAGATTGAATTAAGATGACAAAGCTAGAAATACTTTACAGGTAGATGGACTCCTTTAACAGGTCATACTGTACCTACATCTGAGTCAGTAGCGTAGGACTCACTTACATAAATGATTGTAAAAAAAAAAAATACACATATACTTCCAAAATCGTTCCATCATAGGGGAGACCTAGACCAAATATCTGCTGTCATCATTCTACACTGGGTAGAATGAGACAGACAGCAACCCAGTCCGAGATCCACCCCATGAGGTAAAAATGTGTAACGAAACCGCTAAAAAAATAATATAATCTCATCTCTCTTTTGTCTCCGCAAAGTTGGTTCATTGGGTTGTACAAATAACACAAGAAAAATTAGTTCATCTTGTTTATTTTAAGGGTAAAATCAGATAAAATTACCGGAAACATAAAAAAAATAAATGAAATGGATGAAAACAAGGGCCAAAATAGCAAGGCACTTTAAATAGGGCCAAAATAGCAAGGCACTTTAAATTTGACAGTAAAATTATCT
Organism: Aspidapion aeneum; assembly: GCA_963576565.1. Lineage (NCBI taxonomy): Eukaryota > Metazoa > Arthropoda > Insecta > Coleoptera > Brentidae > Aspidapion > Aspidapion aeneum. Next base: position 79,096,040 of record OY755044.1, on the reverse strand, counting down.
TAAATAAATGAAATGAAGGAAAACAAGTCAATGTAGTAAATATGCCGCAAAACCAGGGTTATGACGTCATACCTTATCTTGCGTTTACAAGAAATGTTGAAATTATACTGTGAAAACTTATATATGAAAAGATTACGTCTAAATTATATTAAAAATTTATATATGAGGGAAAAAATTATAGTTACGGCTTGCTCCTACCTTGGTCCTTGATTATTCTGTGTATGTTTTATTTTGTAAACCTGGAATCCTGTTGTCCAGTTGTATCACCACTGCTCTCGGGTCTCCTGCTCTGCTCGCGCCTTCCCTCGTGCTCGCTTAGCACATGATGTTAGGCCAGCACTTTGGTCTTAAAAGGGTTGTGGGATTCTTGCCCGAGCGTAAAAACCCTGTGGAAAATGAAATGTTTCAGTTTCCTGGAATTCGTCAATTTTGCACGAAGTTCCCCTACACAGTAACTTAAATCGAGAACCCCATGTCGACTCAATAAAACAAAGTAGATTTAAACAGATGAACTAATATAATCCTAACGTACCTTTCTGTCACATGACTAACCATATAAAACTGTTATGCTTATTCATTAGCCGTTATTCATAACCAACCAAGTATATTGTATCTGCATAAATGTCAACTGTCAGAACTGACAGATAACCGAACCATTTTTAATAAACGGAGTTGTTACCTGGTCACGCCAGTAAAATGTCGCCTCATTTCTAATCACCTCAAGATTATAAAAAAAATCCAAAAGTAAAGTAAAATTACATGGCGCAGTCAAAATAAAAGAACCAAATTGAAGCTCAAGATGCCGACTACCCGCTAAGCTGAAAGCACGACAAGAAAATTCTATGGTTTTTTGGATGATAGCAGATAAAGAAATTTGAAAGCATGGACCGAGGCATTACGCCCATGAGCTTTACCAATGGCAACCTAGCTCAATCGTGGAAGTTTTGGAAGCAAAAGTTCATCACATATCTAAAAGCGACAGAAATTATTAAGAAAGAAGACTCTACGAAATGTGCGCAAATGTTAACCTTGATGGGAGACGAAGGTATTAGAATTTTTAACACATTTTCGTTTAATGATGATGATCAAGAAACTTTTGACAATCTTTTAAAAAAATTTGATGACCACTTTAATCCAAAAACCAATTTGACTTACGAAAGATATAAATTTTTATCATGTCGTCAAAAAGAAGGCCAATCAATAGAACAATTCATTATTGAACTTAAAAATCTGTCATTATCTTGTGAACTGGAGACTTTGAGAGAATCATTAATTAAAGATTTACTTGTATGCGGAATTAAATGTGACAAATTACGCAAACAGCTATTTGACAAAGACTGCAAGACCCTGAACGAAGCAGTAAATTTTTGCATGAACTCTGAGTCAACTAAAGAACATAATCGGCAAATTACCAATGGCTTTGGTGATGCACATGGAGATGTCGATGCTGTTAACAAGAAGTTCCGTCCACCACAATCCAGGGCGAGGCATTTTTCCAACCAGAGGAGATCATATCCATCTACCAGCCACAACACGAGAAGTTCGCAGCAGAGTCAGCCATGCAGAAACTGTCAACGAGTACATGGTTATCGAGAATGTCCAGCATACCAAGCTAAGTGCAAAAAATGTTCAGGTTTAAACCATTTTTCTCATTGTTGTTTAAAATTTCCTAGTAATGCTAATCAAAAATTTAATTTTCAGACGAAACAAAGTGACAACTTCCGCAAAAATAATTTTAAAAAAAGAGTTCACGGTATTGAACAAGAACAAACTTCTACATCAAGTGATGATGACGATTGTAAGAATTTTTTATTTTTAGATATGATCGAGACAGATATTTCAATCAATACCATGCCGGGACAATCAGGGGCAATTGGGACTGTCTCCGAGGATTCCTGGGTGACGAACCTTGAGGTAAATGATAGGGCAAACATCTCATTCAAACTGGATACTGGAGCTATGGCCAACGTAATTCCTGTAAGTGTACTAGGGAAAATTAATGTAGATATTTCAAAATTACAAAAAACTAATGTTAAATTAAGTTCTTATACGAAACATAGCTTACCAATTTTGGGCCAGTGTTATCTGGAATGTAGATCAAATAATAAACGTTGCAATCTTTTATTTTATGTAGTAGATTTTGAAAGTATTCCAATATTAGGTCTAAAAGGCTGTTTGGAAATGCAACTTATTAAAAAAATACAGTCAATAGACAATAGTTTTCAAAATAATTCAAATATTAATGAAATTTTAAATAAATATAAGCATATTTTTAAAGGTGTAGGGTGTTTAGAGAAAGATTATCATATCGAACTTAAAGAAAATGCTGTACCGCTGGTTTGCCCCGCAAGAAAAATTCCTTTGGCTTTAACTGATAAATTAAAATTTGCTTTAAATCAGTTAGAAAAAGATAAAATCATTAAAAAAGTCACTGGGAGTACTGATTGGGTAAATCCAATAGTAATTGTTAAAAAACCCAACGGTAACTTAAGAATTTGTCTTGACCCATCCCGAATTAATGAATTTTTGAAAAAACCGTCATTTCATTTGCCAACTTGGGATGAAATTGCATCAAAATTACATGGTTCTAAATATTTCAGCACGTTAGATGCAACTCAGGGATTTTTGCAAATAAAATTGGACGATGAAAGCTCTAAACTTTGCACTTTTGCAACGCCTTTTGGCAGATATTCTTTTTGTAGATTACCCTATGGTCTTTCATGCTCATCTGAAGTCTATCAAGAACGCATGCAACAAATTTTTGGAGATATAGAGGGTTGTGCAATATTTATAGATGACATAATTTGTTTCAGTAATTCCATTTCTGGCCATAACGCTATCTTAAAAAAAATATTAAAAAGAGCTGCACAATACAATATACGTTTCAATAAAGAAAAATGCAAAATTTTATGTAAAAAAATAACTTATCTAGGCCATGAAATTAGTGAAAAAGGCATTGAAGTGGACAAATCGAAAATTCAGGCAATATTAGACATGCCTAGTCCAAAAAACGTCAAAGATCTCCAACGATTTTTAGGAATGGTAACGTATATTGCCAGATTTGTAAACAATTTGTCAGAAAAAACTGCAATTTTACGTTCTTTACTCAAAAAAGATATAATCTTTCAGTGGTCAAATGAACACGAAAAAGCATTCCAAAATTTAAAATCACTTTTAATAAAAACACCATGTTTGCAATTTTTTGACACTAACCAAGCTACGACTATTTCTGTTGATGCCTCTCAGAATGGCATGGCCGCTGTTCTGATGCAAAATAATAGACCATGTGCTCATGCATCGAGGGCATTAACAGAAACACAGTCTCGCTACTCTCAAATCGAAAAAGAATTATTAGCCTGTTGGTTTGGTGCAACACGTTTTTATCAGTACGTTTTTGGTAGAAAATTCATTATTGAAACGGATCATAAACCATTAATCTCAATTATTAAAAAACCTTTACATCTCACTCCACCGAGACTGCAAAGAATGCTCATGCAGTTAAAAAAATATAATTTTGAACTTGTTTTTAAGCCAGGCAAAAAACTAATCGTAGCAGATGCCTTAAGCAGAGCATTCAGTGCAAAAAACTTTAATGAAAATTTAGACTTTGATATCGAATCAGAAATTTGTGCTGTAGAACTTTCTCTAAATATCACAGACCAGAAAAAACAAGAAATTCAAAAATTAACTCGTGAAGATTCGGAACTTTCTGAATTGAGAAACCTTTTAGAGAATGGTTGGCCCAAAAGCATCAAAAACTGCCCAGAAAATGTCAAATTTTATTTTAAATTTAAAGAGGAAATTTCATGTATTGATCAACTTATTTTTAAGGGCCAAAAATTAATTGTTCCTCAAGCCCTACGTAAAGAAATTTTGCAAAAACTTCATTATAGTCATTTAGGTTATAAAAAATGTTTAGATATGGCTAATTTGTCATTTTTCTGGCCAGGGATGCGAAAACAAATAGAAGACATGATAACCTCCTGTAATGCATGTCGTACCTATCAGAGATCTCAGGGTTCCGAGACCATGAAGCCTCATGACATACCAAAAGTTCCATGGCAAAAGGTAGCTGCCGATATTTTTCAATTTCAATCTGAATGTTATCTTTTAATCGTTGATTATTACTCAAAGTTTGTCGAAGTTGTTAATTTGAATCAGAATTTAACCTCTCAAAATTTAATCAATAAATTTAAATCTGTTTTTTCACGTTTTGGCATACCCAAAATTTTAATGAGCGATAATTCTAGTAATTTTTGTAGTTTAGAATTTAAAAATTTTTCAAAAAATTGGGAATTTCAACATATTACATCATCTCCTTTGTATCCTCAGTCAAATGGACAAGTTGAAAGGTCGGTGCAGTCTGTAAAAAATCTTCTAAAAAAATGCTTTTTCAATCAACAAGATCCATACTTAGCTTTATTAAACTTTAGAAATACACCTTTGGATGGTGAGAACTCTCCAGCAAATGCTCTCATGCACAGAAACTTAAGATCAATAATTCCAGAAATAAATAGTAAATTCTCTAAAAATTTTAAAAAAGAAAAGTTTAATTCACATATAACAAAAAACCAGCAAAATCAAAAAAGACACTATGACAAAAATAAAATTACTTTGCCTCCTTTAAAAAACAATTGTCTAGTAAAAATTCAAATAAAGCCTCAAACACCATGGCAAACTGGCAAAATTTTAAGAAAAGTAAGTTTCAGATCATATTTAGTACAGCTGGAAAATGGTAAAATCTTTAGACGAAATCGAAAATTCATTAGAGAGTTCAAAACATCCAAGGATTATTCATTTAAGTATTTTCAAAATTCTGGAAAACCGGAAAATTTCTCTGACTTGTTATCAGAAAATAAACTTCAAAACACTCAAAGATTTTTAAAAATAGTCGAAAATTCAGATAACAACAGGTCCATGTCTGAAAATACAAATGTAACAAACTTTCAAAGTAATTCTGTAGGTAGTAATGTAGGTGACAACTCAGGTGACAACTTTATTGACAATGTTCCTAGCTGTAGTGACAATGATAGCCTTGTCAGCTGTAATTCTAGTTTTTCTTGTAGCTCTAGTCTTGTAAATTCTTCTTCTGACAAAGAAAAAACTTCTTACTTTGTTAATAATTCTTATGACAACTTTCAATATGAAAACTTTGTAAATAAAAAACTTCTAGAAAGTGCTAACATGACAAATCAAAATTTTGGTGAAAATTCATCTTCAAATTCAGAAATACCAACTACTTCTTATGAAACTCAAAAACTTCAAAAAGACTCCAAAAAAGGGGAGGAAAGCACTAGTCATACAACTAGATTTGGACGAAAAATAAAAACTCCATTCAAACTCAATGATTATGTCATAAATAGTAGTCCAGAAACTGCAAAAGAATAAACTTTTAGTTTTTTCAATTTGCACTGTTTTTCACTTTACATAAAGTGAAAACTTCACTCCTTTTAAATTTTGGATTTCACTTTACATAATGTGAATATCATTATGGTCATAATTTGTCAAAATTAAACTAAACTTTATTTTTAAACTTAATATTTCATTCTAATATCTTAGAAAGCCTTTCTGAAGTTTTACACAAAACTAGCTCAAAAAACTAAATTTAAAAACAAACAAAAAACCACTACAGCCTAAGTGTTTGTTTGTTTGTACAATGCATGTATGTCTGTTGTATTTTACTTTCAAATGTTGTAACAAAAATGTGATTTACAAATGTGATAAGTTAAGATTAGGTAACAACTACAAATAACATTTTAAAACTGCTGATTTTATCTTATATAAAACTTTTTATTCTTACAAATAAGTGCAACAAAACTTTCCAATTTTTACTAATAATTGTAATAACATTTTAAATTTTAATCCTTAACTTATAAAAGGTATTTATTTAGACATAAATAAGACACAGGTTTTCTTAGCTATAAGGTATTAATAAAACACAAGTTTTCTTAGCTATAAGGTTTTTATTGTAAAACAAAACTTACTAACTAGTAGCATAAGCATATTTTAAAAATATTGTACTTTAAACTTTTCATTATAAAAAGGGGGATGTCACATGACTAACCATATAAAACTGTTATGCTTATTCATTAGCCGTTATTCATAACCAACCAAGTATATTGTATCTGCATAAATGTCAACTGTCAGAACTGACAGATAACCGAACCATTTTTAATAAACGGAGTTGTTACCTGGTCACGCCAGTAAAATGTCGCCTCATTTCTAATCACCTCAAGATTTATAAAAAAAATCCAAAAGTAAAGTAAAATTACACTTTCTCAGGGTTATAATTGGCCCGTCCGGCTTCCCACCAGCGTCCAGCCCAACTGTCCCGTCGCTGGAATTGACAGGGCTGTAGACAAAGGAGAAAAACAATATATAGTTTTTATCCAACACGTGGTTAAAAGAAAAATATAAAAACGCCAACAATTCCCCACGTCCTTTGTCAAAAAAGTACATTTCCCACGAAAAATAATTACAATTTGGGAGGCAAATATTATCTTGAAGAGTACTCAACTAATAAAAAAAAATTAAAAAAAAATAAAATCGAACTTACCAATGCTCTTTCTTCCCCGTACAAATGGCGTAGGCCGACCTAAAATCCCCTCAACAGGGTGTGAGCGTCACTTCCGATTACGCCGAAAACACGACGGCTCACTCCTCACAGTCTCTGGGATATCTCCTACAATTCGCTGCAGTGCCAAACCAAAAACAATGGCGATCCCAGAGCCTGTTGCCGACCCAGCCAAAAGTTGTTAGCAAAAAGAGACCAAGCACTTCGTCGAGAATACCAGAATAATGAATTGGCCGGAAACCGTTTTGTAAATTTGGTGGGGAGTGGGGACGGTAAAACGCAATAGTACCAACCTAATCTTCCCGGTGAAATTCAAATAAAGGATGCAAACCTATTTATAAAAAACTTTTCCGCCAAAAATAAATCTCTACATTCAGTGGCCAGACTGGAAGAAAAAACCCGCTAACCAATGAGGAGATACCGCATAGTTCTATACAGGTATATAGGGGGCAGCACCGACCAAGGGGATAGGAAGTACGTAAAACAAACCTTGAGGTGTTGTCGGATCTATTTCCACGGTTGAAATTTTTATAACAAGGACGTCGAGACACCCTCCATACACATTATTAATATTCGAACACTCAACCAATTCCCATATGAGTAAAGCTATACTAAGTGTAGAATTTAGTTGTATTTTAGCTACAGTTTTAGTCACAAGTTTCCTTTGCTCTTTATATATGTTTTCTCTAAGATTCATATGGTTTGACGCCATTCTTGTAAAACATTTCTACTGTAATAAAGTTGTTTCTGAACCTGAACCCAAAAATACACACTGAACTACTGCTAAGAAGCTCGGCACAAGAGTGTTCAGAGGTTAACTCACACGATTTCGTTTATTCTTTTAGTCTTGGTTTTTATCCCTCGTTTATCTCCCATTTACAAAAGTGCATAACTCGTATTTATTTTATCCTTTCCCTATCAAATTAATAAAGATATCAAAGTGGCGGAGCCTCGGTTGTTCCTGGTCGACCCAAATATGTTTTTGTACTATCAAAACTAGTTAATCCGTGAAGGATATGAGGTTCGGATTGTCCCAATATCCTCGAAATAAACGTAAGGGAATGAAATGTTCACCTAAATGTTTCCTTCCTGTTACTGAAACCATTTGTGATGCGGCAACGCCGCCATTCCCCAGCATAACAGCTGTTTAACTTTATGAACGTCAAGTGAATCACAAAATTCCACAGATAAAAACAAAACAATCAAAATTTTTATGTGATTTTTCCCGAAGCCTGTGATCTTAAATTCCAATTACGATGTCCAGATAATGCGATGTGCGTAGTGTCCACAGTAATTCGATGGAATGTCTCCTTTATAAGGTAACTTTTTGGACACTATATAACCTCCAAACCTAGCTCTATAAAATACTATATATTTGTGTACAGAAAGACGAATCAAAGAGCCTTGATTATTTACCTAAATAAACAAATATGTAACGTTGTCTTAAACGTAAAAATGACACGTTACATAATCCCCCCCCAACTTCAAGACGATTAACCTAAAAAGGTTAATCGGAGAGGTCCGCTGCCGACTTAAGGTCTTTGGCATGCCAACTCCCTGGCAGTACTTTACCCGATGGTTCCTGAAGCTCAAATATCCATGGAGAAATTTTATTCCTAATCACATAAGGACCAACGAATTTCGGTGCTAACTTCTTCGAGAAAAACTTCGCAGCATCTGACAAAACATAATTTTTCTTCCAAACACGCTGACCCACAGCAAAGTTGGGTACCCTTGTACGCAAATTATACTGAACTACGTTTTTCTCTCCAGCCACCTCTAACCTTCTCTTAACATCAGCATAGAGCTTCCGGAAACCTTCGTTCTTACTTTCAGCTGCAGTTTGTACACCATTCTCTTCAGATAACAAAACTGGGTTGGAGTAATCTTTTCCTGACAAACACATATTCCTACCAAAATTAACAAAGAAAGGAGACATCCTGGTTGTCTCATGGGTTGCAGTACGAATCGCGCAGGCAAGTTTATGTATTTGTTCGTCCCACTTCCTGTGGTTGTCTTTCACATAACAACATAACATGGTTTTTAACGTGCGATTCGTCCTTTCTGTTGGATTTGCTCTGGGGTGATAATACGGATTATACTGAATTTTAACCTGATAACTCTCAGCAAAACGCTTAAACTCATTACTTTTGTACTGAGGGCCATTATCACAAAGTATCAAACGGGGCACTCCGAAGACCATAAATACTTGCTCCTCAAAAAAACCCAAATCGCCGTATACAATGATTTTTCTAAAAAGAATAAATCAAAACCCACTTTAACCTGCTTACCTACTCTGAGTTTACACGAAACATGCATTGCTTAAGGTCACATCATCCCTTAATATATAAGTGAACGCAATAAACATCGGAACAGATGTTCATGTTATAGAAATCGTAAAATATGCTCAATTAAAAAAAAAAATCCGCTCGCTGAAATTGCGTCGAATTAGACTAGTAAGGATGTTGTGTGTAATTAAAAAAAAATTTAAAAAAAATACCGATGTTATTAAAAAATTTACAGAAATAACGTCTTGGTAGGACTGCAACTCTCTAATCTTCATTAAAATGAAATTCCCAAAACTTAAACTAAATTGATGCAAACTATGGTCATGGTCAAAAAGACCCTAGGATCGTACCGAAAGGTGTCAAAAAAAAAAATTTAAAAAAATTTTTTGGTGAAGCCCACAGTAGCCCAATAATAAGAAAAAAATTAAATAGTGGCTCACTAAAATTTTCAAAAATTACTCCACTCTGATAGGTGGTTTGGAGTAGGGAGAAAAAAAATTAAAACAAATGATGATAGGTTGTTAAAACGCGAGGTTTCGAAATGAAATTATATTTTAATTCACAAAAAAAATATTTAAATAAACTGGTAAAATCATTGTAGGGCCAGGTACTACTATGCACCAAAAAAATTTCCAACAAGAAAATCAAGTTTCCTTCCTTAAAAAAAATATTAAAAAGAAAAAATATTTAAAAAATATTTTCAAAAAAAAATGCAAAATGTTTAAGTGGGGTGGCAGCTCCCATTAGTGAACCTTTTTTTATAAAATCAACACCAGAAAAATCTTATTCGAGTTGTCATGCAACAGTTTTTGTTCTTTTCCTTTAAAAAACAGTTGTCGATTTCCTTTCCTCTCCCAAAACTGTGAATGTGAAAAGTGAATGAGCTAGAAAAATTAATTTACTATACAAAAAAAAAATATTGAAAATTAAATTTACTTGAGAATCATAAATTACAAAAAAAAATCGTCATTGCAAAAAAAAACCAATCAGTTTAGGAAAAGAAAAAAAATATTTATGTTCGAAAAAAAAACAAACGATGTTAGTATATTTGTTTAAAATTATTACTAAAGGAGACAAACAACGTGAGTACTCATTTACTGTACTCCGTAAAGAATTATCTTGTGTGTACTTTCAAAAAACAAATATGAAAACAATTTCAAGGTTCACCTATAAGAACGTTGTAAAACTAAATCTGCCTACTCTAGTGTCTTTACACACAACATCTAATCAAAAAAAAAATTTTCTGCCTAATGCATTCTCAGATCCCTATTCCTGGTGTTTACGAGATATAAAATTAAGTTGGGCCCACTCCACAACTATCAGTCAAAGCAAATCTACCAAATGTCCAAGGGCTAATGAGACCCCATCACCTACAAATGATATTTTGAAATGAAACAGTTGGGAATAATCCTGCGTAAAAACCAGAGAACAAAATCAAGAACCAAAAACTATTACATTAATTTTAAAAGAGCATAATAAAACTCCCGGCCCCAATTAAACTTTTGTTATCTCAACAAAACTCGGCCTAAACCCAAAAACTTTTTATTAGACATTTCCCCTATTTCCTAAGTATAATGTCAATAAAACCCAAAAACTTGTGATTTCCATTCCAATCCCATCTGTACCATATATATTTTTTTTTAAACGGTCAAACACCCACAGGCGAAACAATATCTTATTTCAAAGAAAGGGTGAAGATATTTTGAAGCACCCTGTGAAAATAGGACACTATTATGGAAAATTGTTCAGATCAGTGTTCTTACTACTTTTTAACCTAAATATATCTAGTTCCCTCATGTGCATGTTACTATTTTAATTCCTATCACAACTAAACAGATCACAAAAATTGTCTTTCTCCGCGAATCTGCAAGGTCCTGGAAAATGCGAGATTCAGCCTGTAGGCCAAATTTGGATGTATTTTAATTTAGCGAAAACCGAAGTTGCGAAATCCTAAAAAGATTAGCAGGAAGTCCTCGTTCCTCGATTTCTACACTCCGAACCAAACATTTCTTCCATTTCCACCCAGCTCGCGGGAGGAAAACCCCTAATTATGGCAATACAAAAGGTACTACTATCATATTATGCATAACAAAAAAAAGTATATGCCCTCATCATTGTTTAGTCTCATCAAAGAAAACCTATTCTTTTTAAATTTATTCTTAGATTGAAATCGTTTTTTTTTTAAAAATCAATCATCTTAAATTTATTGTTTAACCTGAACACTTTCCCATTTATTCCACAACAGTGTATTGTAATTTAAAAATTTGCTTCATTAATTGAGGTCACCAGTATGAAACTATTTTAAAATTAAAAAAAAAATGAAATAAAAAAAAAATTATTTCCCAATTGTCCACAACTTCCAAGTTTTCATCCCTAAATACCTAGGTACTTTCTCAGTCTACCACCATCCATCGTTATCCAACATAACGCTTTAATTTCAGAAGCAACAAAACGAAGATTAAGTGAAAAGCTAAGCAAGTATGTTGGAAGTTGCTTTACAATGGGCGCAGATGTAAGGCCCCTTTAAGTACACGCCACTGTCCTGAAATGCAAACTAACGAAAAAACTGAAGACTAGCATATCTGCCGTCAACTAACATTTGGCATGAAATTAAAATAATTTCATATCATACCAGTATCCTCAAAAACAAAACGTTTTTCATTATATAAGACCCAAACACTTAACCAATTAATTTTGTTATTTAAAATTATGATTTGGAAGTAAAAGATTTATTTATTCCTGCCTGATCAACTAAGACAAAAAAAGTTCACCTTTTTGTAACTCAAGAAGTTCCCGTTTGGTCCCCTAAAAAAATATAACCTGTCTGGTCACCCTTTAAAACTACGACCCCTATACAAACCGTTTTGACCAAAACAAGAATTCGAGAAGTTATGTTAACAGAAAGGAAATAATTTTTTACGAAAAATTAAATTATTTAAAAAAAATAAAATTTTGAAATATTTTTACCAATTACCACCGCCTAGCATTTATATTTAGTTGAAAGTCTCTCTTAAATTCACTGACCAATTTTTCGGCCTCAAAATGACATTACTTAAAAAATTTACTGAACTTTACAAATGAACTCTACAAATGAACTAAAAAAAATCAAAAAAACTTATATCTATATCTGTCTCAGTTAAACATTTCTTTTGTGGTATTATATCTAGTTGGGCTTCAAATTCATTTTCCCTGTATTCAATCCGGAGCAGGCAAAACTTCTCAAGGCTCAAACATAAATGTTTGCTCTCCAATGGCCATGACCAAGCTATGACCTGAACGCAGAAAAAAATACAGAAAAAAAATAATTGTGAACCAGAAAACTTTAATTGGTAGAAATACCCGTAGGTCATTTTTAAAAAAAATGCACTCCAAAGCCCAACGCTGTATTTTCCACCAAAAAAATTTGACCAGTCACGAAACACAACTAGACAACTAAACCAAAGACCTAAAAACTGTCCCAAAAAAAAATGTTAACTGGACCTCTGGCGTCGATCTTCAGCCAAGGTGTCACTCTAGGATTTTAGCCTTGTGTTTCCTAACCTCCCGAGCCGACACTAGTAGTGTAGTACCCTCCTCTGACCCGATGTAACTGAGTGACGTAAGTTCTTAATTGTCATCAACAGTTACCTCCAAAAAAACAAGAAAAGAAAATGACAAAGCAAAATAAACTCATTTTCCTTTTCTTTCATTACTAATTAATACTTTCAACTAAACAAATCTACTAGCTGTTAAGCTATATTCACTTTAAAACAACTCAGCCAAGAAAAATTTGTGTGAAACCCTGTAAAAATATTCCAAATACCAAGTAGTGATATCCCACAAAAAATTAAAATCACCAAATAAAAAAAATAACTTGACCTAAATAAATTGATTGCACTAAAAAATAATCGGTGAAACAATTTCTATCTTATCACAAGCAGGAAATAATAACATATTAGAAGTAGGCAACCTGCAAAAAAAAAATTGTTAGAAAAAAACACTACCCATGTCATATATTTAAAACCTAAAAAGACCATGTCTGGAAATCCATCCACCTATAAATTAAATAAAATTGAAGTAAATTTACATTGTTGTATTTATTTTTCTTAAAAAAAAATTAAAACATGTTTTTCCTACAAAAAACTTTAAAGAATTAAGAACATGAATTGGACTCCGTTCAATAAAAACTCCTATGTTTTTTTCCACTTAATCTTCCTTAATAAATAAAAATGAATATTTTATTTTCCAAGAAAAAAAACTTGTGAAGATAAGCTAACAAAAAACTAAGAGGATTACTAAAACAACAAACCGAGTTCCAAATCAACGTTCAAATATTACTAAAAAAAAATATTTAAAAAAATGTTATTTCCAAAAACCAATGATCTTGTTTTTTATGAAAAAAAAATGATTGAGTGTCAAAACCACCCACAGCCACTGAAAGCCTCTAACCTGGCTTTGGCTGTACCACAAAAAATTTTCTCAAAAAAAAATTAAAAAAACCATTTGTCTTTTTTTCCAAATTCAAAAAAAACCAAAAAAAAATTACATCAGATGTTAAAAAACTAGCCAAAAACACACGTTGGGCGCCAATTTGTGGCCTTAAAAAAAGTTAAAAAAAATGTGGGCGCCAATTTGTGGCCTTAAAAAAAAATTGTATGACATTTGTGGCAGCTTAAAGACGTTGCCGCCATTTTGTGACACTGAAACCCACTGAATAATTAAACAAATATCTGGAAGCAGAACTGTATTTTCCAGCTAGGTAAAACATTGATATGCCCGGTAACTTTTATACAGTGGAGAAGGGGGGGGTTCAGAAATAAGGAAATTTTAAGTGCGCCACATTATTTAATACCAATGCTTTACTAAGAAGATCTTAAATAAAATACAGTTCAACCCAAACGTTGCAGCCAAACAATGAAATTCTACTTACTTCCGAGGCTTCCAGAGTATTTGTGTAATTAAGAATAACCAAAAAAAATAAACAGAATAAAATTCCAAAAGATTGAATTAAGATGACAAAGCTAGAAATACTTTACAGGTAGATGGACTCCTTTAACAGGTCATACTGTACCTACATCTGAGTCAGTAGCGTAGGACTCACTTACATAAATGATTGTAAAAAAAAAAAATACACATATACTTCCAAAATCGTTCCATCATAGGGGAGACCTAGACCAAATATCTGCTGTCATCATTCTACACTGGGTAGAATGAGACAGACAGCAACCCAGTCCGAGATCCACCCCATGAGGTAAAAATGTGTAACGAAACCGCTAAAAAAATAATATAATCTCATCTCTCTTTTGTCTCCGCAAAGTTGGTTCATTGGGTTGTACAAATAACACAAGAAAAATTAGTTCATCTTGTTTATTTTAAGGGTAAAATCAGATAAAATTACCGGAAACATAAAAAAAATAAATGAAATGGATGAAAACAAGGGCCAAAATAGCAAGGCACTTTAAATAGGGCCAAAATAGCAAGGCACTTTAAATTTGACAGTAAAATTATCTTAAATAAATGAAATGAAGGAAAACAAGTCAATGTAGTAAATATGCCGCAAAACCAGGGTTATGACGTCATACCTTATCTTGCGTTTACAAGAAATGTTGAAATTATACTGTGAAAACTTATATATGAAAAGATTACGTCTAAATTATATTAAAAATTTATATATGAGGGAAAAAATTATAGTTACGGCTTGCTCCTACCTTGGTCCTTGATTATTCTGTGTATGTTTTATTTTGTAAACCTGGAATCCTGTTGTCCAGTTGTATCACCACTGCTCTCGGGTCTCCTGCTCTGCTCGCGCCTTCCCTCGTGCTCGCTTAGCACATGATGTTAGGCCAGCACTTTGGTCTTAAAAGGGTTGTGGGATTCTTGCCCGAGCGTAAAAACCCTGTGGAAAATGAAATGTTTCAGTTTCCTGGAATTCGTCAATTTTGCACGAAGTTCCCCTACACAGTAACTTAAATCGAGAACCCCATGTCGACTCAATAAAACAAAGTAGATTTAAACAGATGAACTAAAATAATCCTAACGTACCTTTCTCAGGGTTATAATTGGCCCGTCCGGCTTCCCACCAGCGTCCAGCCCAACTGTCCCGTCGCTGGAATTGACAGGGCTGTAGACAAAGGAGAAAAACAATATATAGTTTTTATCCAACACGTGGTTAAAAGAAAAATATAAAAACGCCAACAATTCCCCACGTCCTTTGTCAAAAAAGTACATTTCCCACGAAAAATAATTACAATTTGGGAGGCAAATATTATCTTGAAGAGTACTCAACTAATAAAAAAAAATTAAAAAAAAATAAAATCGAACTTACCAATGCTCTTTCTTCCCCGTACAAATGGCGTAGGCCGACCTAAAATCACTCAAATAAAAACAAAACAATCAAAATTTTTATGTGATTTTTCCCGAAGCCTGTGATCTTAAATTCCAATTACGATGTCCAGATAATGCGATGTGCGTAGTGTCCACAGTAATTCGATGGAATGTCTCCTTTATAAGGTAACTTTTTGGACACTATATAACCTCCAAACCTAGCTCTATAAAATACTATATATTTGTGTACAGAAAGACGAATCAAAGAGCCTTGATTATTTACCTAAATAAACAAATATGTAACGTTGTCTTAAACGTAAAAATGACACGTTACAGGTACAAGGCGGACTGTTTTATCACCCTTAGAGGTACTCTAATAATCCTGAAAGCCGTCTGTACGTAATTTCTTTAATTTTGATCGTACTCAAAAAATCCCGATCTATTGATGAATATTTTTATTTTTGACACTATAAAAAATGACCCGCCGCTGGCAATAGTAAGAACGAGTTCACACAGTGTTGCCATTTTAATAATCTATCTCTTTTTTGCCTGTTAAATGACGGAAAGTGTCCTTGATTGTAAACATAAGGATATTTCTATATGCATTGTTTGGTCTATCTTGTTTGTTAGTCTGAGGGTCGTCACATGTACAGGGAATGGATGAGATAAAAACACCAAGAAAAACAATAAACTGGAGACCAGCCGGGGGTTTATTCTTTAAATGCTCCCTAGGAAGTAAATTTTCTCTTAAATTCACGGTTACCATTAGTCAATATCAGTTATATGACATAAATTTGATAGCATTGACATTTTTGGTGAATATTGTCAATAATAAATCTCACTTCAAAGTTCTCCTATTGCAAAGCAGAAGAGCAGGTTATGTCAAATATTCTCTTAAAAATGATCCCTTCCGCGTCAGTCTAAAGTCATACACTATAATACACTAGTGAATAGAAGAGAAAATTTACTCCCAAGGGAGCATTTACAGAATAAACCCCCAGGAAGGAGAGTAAGAAGTAGGCCAAAACCCTCTATAGTTGATGTTGTATTAAAGTGACACCGCGTCATCAAAACCTTTATGGGCGGGAAGGGAGTAGAGGGGTACATACAGTGGCACGCACTTCCTTTAATTTTTTTATTGATATTGATTGCCAAAATGAGGCACTGCACTAATTAATCATTAGCTTACTATTTTACTTGCTTTATATTGATGTCTTCTTCTAAACGATTTCATTAGAAAGGAACATATATACCTACTATTATCTGGTTGTTACGAACATATTATTGATTTAGCAAGGCTTTGACGTTTTCTATTTGTTGTTCTTTTGACTGCATCAAACAAATTATGACGGAGCTTTTCACAAAACAAATTACCGTCTTTGCAACTAAATCAATATTTGCGCACATTTTAATATAATTTTGGATCCTCTTTTATGTTTCGGATCTTTATTTATCAGGTAAGTACCTATTTGATCTCTCCTTTAAAAGGTCGTAGTGTTTATCCTTTGAACTTTAAGCCCCGAGCGGCACACTGCATGTACAAAGTGAAACACTAATTTTTTAAGGCTCCTTTACTTTTGCCGCAGAATTTGGTTTACCATAGCTATGACGCGGTGTCACTTAAATAGAACATCAACTATAGTGGTTGTAATTAAGGACACTAATCTTACAGCAAGCGCTTGCGTTACGGTGAGTGTCTTTAGTTGTAATTAGCACTTGTGGAAGAAGCTATATACAGAGGCACTGAATCTTTTTTTATACTCTAACGTTAACCTTGTCCGTTGATTTAAAAAACATCACACAAAAGGATAGCAATAAGGTGATACGTTAAAAAGTCGCAAAAAATTACATTTTAATACTGGAGCCTATTAAGCTTTGACATAAACGTATTCTTTATATTAGTGCCTAGTTGCGGACATACTATACTGGCTCACTCTGAAATAAAAGTTATAAAACTGGTAATGGGTAGAGACCCTGTATGTCTGACATAATTTAAATAAATTTGACTTTGATACGTTTGTCGCGTCTCTATTTCTTTAAAATATATCATATCACTATATGGGTCTTTAGTCATGGGTACTTCAGTAAAAAAGGGAAATTTTTTATTTGACAAAAGTTTTATACAAAGCTACTAAACCTACCCATTTAGTCCAGTTGTGAGCATTGTGTGTAATTTCCAGAAGCCAGACGGCCCAAGTTTTAAGTGACAAACAGCAAACAGTATCAGGAGCGTGTTCGAAAGTTTTTGGTGGCTTGTGGCCTTTGATGATACTAAAAAATTCAAAATTAATAATTCTATTTCTTTTCATTTGCACAACATTAAAACACCATTAGTTTAAAAGTTCTTAGAACTATTTTAGATGAAACGCCCTACATTAATAAAAAAAAATATATTAATTTTTTATTTATAATTCTAAAAATGTACAGTCCTATCTATCATTTATATCTGTATACACACACACTGGAGCGGTTATCTTTAGCTTTAGAACTTTGAAAGCCGATAAAATTCTGACATAAATTCTCTAAATAACAAAAGAAATCACCAAATTCCCTCCATTAGTTTTATAATCTGAGGACGATTGACTACAAACCTATTCTAACCCCTCCTAATGTAACCAGGTCAGGTGCTAACCCACGGAAGCCTGGCCAGGTATACTAACCTAACCACGTTGGGTTCAGATACCTGTTCTTACTCAACCAAGGGAATTCGTTCAGTTTTCGCTAGATTCATATTCGAATTTATTTTAAGAATCAATCCCTTCAGGTCAGGTACTTAACCAGGTCTGGTCAGGTATACCAACCTAACTAGGTCTGGTAAGATTTACTAACTACTCAACCAAAGGGTGAATTCTTTAAATAAATTTTTGTACGAATCTCATTTGAGTATTCGTTATATTCTTATACGAATTTATTTTAAGAAACAATCAGTTCAGGTCACGTATACTAAACTAACCAGGTAAGGTCAGGGAGTGTACTAACCTAACCAGGTCTAGTCAGGTATACCAACTTAACCAGGTCTGGTCAGGTAGTGTTCTAACCTAACCAGACCCCGTTAGGTTAACTAAGTTTTTGATACGCGCTATTTTAAATACCTAGGCGCTATTTTGAGGACACTCTATTTTAATGCGCCCTGTTTTAAACAGCTCTATTCTAAGACGCGCTATTTTATTAGATAGTTCTCTAATCTGAGAAGGATTGACTACAAAACCTACCCCAACCCCTTCTAATGTAACCGGATCAGGTACGAACCCAATCAGGCCTAGCCAGGTATACTAACCTAACCACGTTGGGTTCAAATAACTAACCAGAAGGTGAATTTTTTTAATAAGTTACAAATATTATCTCTGGTTAGGTTAGTATATCAGTTTGGGTCAGGTATACTAACCTAACCAGGTCAGGTAGTATACTAACCTAACCAGGTCTGGTTAGGTATACTGATCTGTCTGGTCAGGTTTACTAACTAATTCTGATACGCGCTATTTTATTACAGAGCCATCGAGGGCTCGTAATACCAACGTTTACACAATTAAAACATAAGATGCTGCATGTCAAAAATCAATGGAAATATAGAGATCAAACGCGTGCCGACGTAGGCTGTTGCTGGTCGTAACTACAAAACAAGTGTACGATTCGGCGTTTGATGTCGGCCGCCGTGCTCAAAAATCCACCAGCCAGTAACCCGCTGCAAAACCCACCGTTCTTTTTTTAAGTGCAAAACAAGTGTGCGATTCGGCGTAAGATGTCGGCCGCCGCACAGTGGAACGGGCTTATGGGAACGGTTGGACATGAGGTTTTTACTTGTTACTTTCAATCTGAAAAAACTTAGAAATGACTTTTATACACCAAAATATTGTATAAAGAGTGACGCCTTATATTTAAAAAAATTAGTTGCTTTGCATAACTTAAACCATATATAGGGCGGCCCAAAATTATAGTGTGTTTTACAAAAACATATTTTTTTAGAATGCCCATAACTTTACTTAAATATCACCTAATTTTTTATTAAATTTTCTTTAGATAGGAGCTTTAATTTTTATTAGACAAATATTTTTTATAAATTAATAATTTATTATATAGGGCGGTCAACAAAAATGAGTCTTTGAAAATTGCCCATTTCTTTAAAAAATTTTGACTAATTTTTATAATTTTTTAAAATGCCACAATAATTAACAAATTTAATGTTACAACTGACATTTTATAAATATTCAAGATGGTGGACAAATTTTAATATAAGGTTATTTTGCAACAAATTTTATATGGTCGTGTAGGTATTCTCTGAGTTACTATGTTTTCCTTCTTTTCTAATGGTCAGATAAATCTAAATATGATCGTGGAATAGAAGGCAGTGGATCTTTCAAACATGCACAATATTGCTCTTCATTTCTTTTATTTACGGAAAATGGTTGACTTTAACCATAAGGCATTTTATTGAAAAAA
This sequence comes from Aspidapion aeneum, assembly GCA_963576565.1. Lineage (NCBI taxonomy): Eukaryota > Metazoa > Arthropoda > Insecta > Coleoptera > Brentidae > Aspidapion > Aspidapion aeneum. The sequence continues at coordinate 79,076,438 of OY755044.1, read as the reverse complement.
TTCTGACGTTGTTCTAGAAGCAGCATTTCATATAGAATATAGTATGTTACAAAACTTACGTAATTTTTCAGAAAATGGAGCAAGTTCTTTTTCTGGAATATTTAATTGGTGAAGTAAACATTCTATACCTTTCTTATGATCACAAAAAACAACATTATTTTCACTCAAATTTCGTAAACTGAATACTTTGTTAAATTTTCTAAATCGATAATTTTAAACTATTATTTTACATTCTAATTTAACACACAAAGTGGCCTAGTAGGTTTTTTGTTAATATTTATTTAGGGAATGGAGTTTATAGTTAAGCAATGAAATTATTAAGTTTTTTACATTACGTATTATGTTAACACCCTACCCCCCCCCTTTTTCTATCTAGCAAATTTGACCCTTAACGTCATAAACTAAAATGCATTAAACGGAATTTAAAACACAAAAAATAAAAACAATTGAAATCAACTTAATTATTCTGAATTTTTTGTATTGAAAATTCTTGATTTTTAAAGTATACGCCAAATTAAATCGATGTTTTCTTAATAGGTTCACTCTCTATAATAATTGTACATCCAAAAATTTTCAAAAAACCTTCCTTAAAACGAAATAAAGCAACTATTTACAAATGCAACACTGTAATTTTTATCACAGGAAAATGATTATAATTTTGAACCCAATGTCCAACATGTAACACAGAGCCTTTCCACCGTGCGCCGGCTCAAGTGAAATAACGTATATTTTAATTGTTAACTTTGCTAATACTTACTAGCCCTTTTGCTTTTTGGCCTCGTCGGTTTCGGCATCTTGATCTTTCACCTTGCCGGAATCATCAGCTTCAGAGGGTGTGGCTTCGACAAAGACTCCTTCTAAAATATGTGTTTTTTAATAACTTAAAAAGTACAGCCCTAACAAATTTTTTGACATAAAATAAAAAGAAAACAATATCTTATCATCTTTTTCATTGCAGGATCGAATAACTTGTTTTATCGAAAGTGTAATTACCACCGGATTTTAAAACAATTTTTTTTTTAAAGAAAATATCTTTTCACAATATTTTTTACCTTTTTCTGCTCCTTCGATTTCACCTTCGTCTTCTCCAACTTCTCCAAGTTCTCCAACTTCTCCAAGTTCTCCAACTTCACCAACTTCTCCAATTTCGGCTTCAAATTGTTGAAGTATATCTAAACTCAGACAGATATAAGAGATAAATACAAATTTGGACCAAACAGCAATCTTTGTGAAATAACGAGATAAAAAACCTATCCTTTTTCTTCTTTTTAACTTTGAAATTTTTAAGGTTATGAAATATTTAATATGTTAAAGTTAGCTTTGCAAAATAGCACCAATTAACTGTTGTCTGAATTGCGTCAAGCGTCACTTCTCACTGCTTCTGTGTGTTTCTCTTGGGGAACGTCCTTTAATTACGTTACGTAAATATTCAGGATTTTTGACCCCGCCTCTCCCCTTCGTAACGCATTTTCAAGAAAAAAAAAACATTAAAAAACATTTAGTGTAACGCAAGGCCAAACCCCTCTCCCCCTTAGAGCATTTAAGGATAGACCCTTGTTTTAACAAAAGTGGAATTGGAAAATTTCAAATAAATGCTAAACAACTAAAAACTTATGGCAACCATTTCAACACATCGAAGTTCTATACATTTTTAGTTCTTTGAGTAATTGATTAAAACAACAGAAACATACAACTTTTCGATAGTAAGAATGCTGTCAAAAATATTTCGGCTGTTTAAACACTGCTCTGCAACGAGGGGTCATTCAGTCTTTCAGTTAGTTTACAAAACTGTCTACAGTACTCTTACAGTACTTGTACAGTACCTACAATACCTCTACAGTAGCTTCAATACCTATACAGTACTTACAGTACGTATACAGTACCTGCTACAGTACTTGCTACAGTCATTAAAATACCACCTACAGAAGCTACTACAGTACTTATAGTACCTGCTACAGTACTTACAGTACCTACTAGAATACTTACAGTACCTGCAAAAAAATTGTCACAGATCGATAAACTTAATTCATTTGGCTTTTTAGTTAAAAATATGGTAGGTTGTCTTCGGATAAGATTAATAAAAAGTAATAACAAGTGGAACAAGAATGCTTAAAAAGGACACTTAAAAAGAAACTTCCGTTTATACGCAGCTAAGTAGTGGTGCTAGTGTCCCAAGTGATATGACATGTTCTGAAACATCCAAAAGTGATCATAAAGAGTTAAATCAAAAGTTTAATGAATTGCTCATGCGCGAGCAAAAATATATTTTTTGAGAACCTACATGATTTTTTTATTAGCTTTATCTTATTATGACTTTTAAATGAAAAGAGATATCGACTGGTAAAAAGCTTATTTTTTGGGATAATTTTTTATGATTTTTAGGTTGTTAAATAACGGTTGCCTGTTATTTATAATAGTAATAATTTAACATAACCTCAAAATTTTTAAATAGAATGTGGTGGCATGCGAATTATAACAAAATTAGGAATTATAACAAAATAGTGATTTATCCAGTAGCTGGAAGGCTCATAAAAGCCCTTTTTAACAAAGTGCCACTTGACACTTGTTACTTACCTTAGTTTTTGGTTAAATTTGTGACTTAAGCAACCAATTCCCAACTTAGTTATTATTATTGGATTTTCCAGATATTCGCATTTAAAATCACTATTTTTTACAACGTGTGCAGTAAGAGTTGATCAACATATCAACTGCCACATGTCAACAGAAAAAAACATTTATCAAAAAACTTGTTATATGCGCATTTAGTCAATTATTTTGATTATCCTTTGCGCATAGGCCCAAAACAAACTGGCATCAATTTAACCTTACCGTCATAACCTTCTTCTGGTACACCCTCTATTTCATCACCAAATCTACTATCTTTGTGTTCAAAACCCCCTAAATCCTGTCTAGCGTCAATATCATCTTTATTTTGGTCTTCAGCATCATTTTCTTGACCTTGAGAATCTTCACCAAATTGATTTAGTTCTTCTTCGGTTAATATTTGATCGTCTTTATTAGTAGTTTCTTCTTCTTGATCCAGATTATGTTGCGCGTCGTCCTCTTCATTAAATTTAAATTCATTTGTTTCTTCGCCTTCGTCTTTTTTTCCTAACAAATCGTCCAACATTGCTGAAACCTCAGCGATTTTATTGAGCAGCTTTCTGTCTACCTATAGATTAAAAAAAATATATTTTTTTAATAATTTATTTTATAAATAAATATTTTTCTTTAATTGTAAAATTATATTTAATTATTTGTCCAAAAACAAAGAATATTTTAATATTTTACCTGGTCACGATCGTTTCTCATAGCCCAATCAATTAAAGTCTGCTCTATAAAACTCTTTTTTCTTGTTTCTTCCACAGCAATACCAGCCCTAATGTCTTTTAATCTTTTCAGAATGTCTTCGTATTTGACTAAAGGCATTTTTTCTGGATTAACCTCACTGCCCAAGAATTCTTCTGAACAGTTGTTTAGAATGCGGATAAGTTTTTCAAGTTGATCTTCATCCAGGCCGTTAAGAAACTCGTTTACATCTGTTTCATCTAAGAAGAAAGATAAATATAGAGCAATACAAGAAATAAAATTCTTTAAAGTTCATAAAAATTTTTGTTTAAGCGCGTTGAACGTGTTTTTTTGGTGGAGGTGCTTAAAATTTATAAGATTTTCACTGTTTAGCGTGCAATATTTTAAGGTGACCCATCGTAAAGCAAGCTTTACAGGTAGCGAAGCCTGACTTTGATTTTCTATTTTTGTGTTAGAATTCTTGACATGTTTTCCTCGGTTTTGCATTGGCGGCTCGTTTTTATTTAAAAAATGTGGTTTTAACACAGTCTAAAGATCTGTTTAATAATAATAGAGTTTGAACATACTTTGTTGCAGCACAACTTTATTTTTAAATACAAATTTATTTAGTTTAGATACCTTCAGACTGTGTAAAACAACATCTTTAAACTAAAACCGAGCCGCCAATGCAAATCCGAGGAAAACATGTCAAAAATAATAACCAAAAAATAGAAAATCAAAGTCAGGCTTCGATTCCTATAAAGGTTGCCTTTACGATGAGTGTCCTCACAATATACAGCCTAGCCAGCCTTCTATCTAGGGGTAGGATTTTTCTATGGGCTATAAGGATTGCATGGGAGAACAGAAAAGCGTATAACGAACGTTGCCAGATTAACGAAAATATCAGTATAAGCAGCTACCCGGTTTACGAAAGGTCAACTTATTTAAATGCATAAATTAAACGGAGTGGGTCCGTTTTCCGAAAATACGATTATCGAAAACACTTTTCGAAGAGACATTTTAATTAAAAACCTAATTTTCGAATGACATTATTTTCGGAAACCGCAATTTTGAATTACATTTTTTCCAAATGACGTTTTCTTCGAAAACATTTTTCCGAAAATGTTTTTTTCGAATTAAATTTTTTTCGAATCCGTTTATTTTAAATACATTCTTTTGAAAGATCGCCCCCTTTAAGTGCGCTTATGGGACAGGTCAAGATATGTTTTCCATCAATTTACGAGGGTAAGGATACTATCGATTTCGATATTCCAAAAAGAGGACAGGAAAGCAAAAAAAAAATTTCATTCGAAAAAAGTCATTAAAAAAATATTTATTTGAAAGAAACTTCATTTGAAATAATTGTTTAGGAAAAAAGTGTCATTCAAAATTTAGGTTTTCGATCAAACTGAAAAAAAGTTGTTTTTGAAAAACAAACAGTAACCCAAACGGAATGATACACAATCAGAATAATACCTTAAAATTCGGCGTTCCTAAAAGTAAATAATTTAATGAATTATTTAAATCAAAATGTAAATCATTAAAATATTGATTTTCAATTTTAAAGTGTTATTCTGGTTATTAATTTTCGTCAAGTAATAATTGTCGCCCCCAACAATTGTTTCAGGTTGTTACATTTGGCAGCGGTGGAACGCTTTCTACGGGAATCGTGCGTTTCGCGAGATCTTATTAATCAATGCTATACTCTATCTGTTTTGTGTTCTCTTATAGAAATTGAGCCCCCTAGATAACGACTTGTTCACGCGGTATTAAAAGGAAGATTTAGGAAAAAAATACGCAGACGCGTCGATTTTGAAAAAAAGACTAATAAAATGTTTGTCAAATACACCTCTTAAGAAGTGGAGGGCGGTTTACTGGGTAAAGCCGAGCTGGAAATTAACTATTCACAAACAATTTTTATTACGCCGTTTATTACTTTATGAAAAACAGATTACTATTAAATAACGAATTCTTTTGTGGCGTATTGACAGAGTCAACTACTTGTTTACCAGTGACGAGTGAGTAAAGGAAGAAAAAAACATTTTTTATACATTTTTATTTTCTTTTTAAGTTTTTATTAATGTTAATTCTTATTTAATATTTTGTGAAAAAATATAAAATAAGTGAAACCATAAAGAATTCTGTAGATTTGAGCAAACGGGCGAATTGATGAAAATTTAATTAAATCTTTAAAGTTCTTGTATAAATAAAATTTAGTTATCAAATTTCTTTTTGGCAAAACTAATACATTATAATACAATACCTTCTCCATCTTCCAATATAAACACATCTTTCAAAATATCTTCAGTCGTTTTAACAAAGTCTTCTGGCATCTCTTCACCACCATATTCGAATATATCTTTTTTAAGTCCCTCCTAAAAACGTATATTTTAATTTTATAAATGTGAAAACTCTAAAAGATTCATTTTAATTTAGTTGTGAGAAAGAACTTTATTTTTAGTGCAAATCTTGTTTTTGTAACTGAAAAGAACATTTGAAACTCTTTAACCAGTCATCCGATTGCCCTAAAAATAAAAGACAGAGAACAGTTCAATTAAATAAGGCGTTAAAATCAGTGATATCAGATAGAGATCATAAAGAAACTTTGTTTAACGTAAACGCTATTATATTACTTAAAAAAATCCAGTCTGCTTCATTGAATTTAAGAAAGCGTTTAATAAAACACCGCAGTATCCGAGAGATATATGCGGCCACTGAACTGTGTGCCCGGTGGATTATTGACCACGAATAGACCAACAGGACAATAAAAATCTTCTCTGACAGTCAAGCAGCCTTAAAAGCGCTTGATTCCTACACGGTCTCATCAAGAACCGTGAGGAACTACAGGAACTCGCTGAATGCGCTTGGTAGCGCTAATAAGGTGTCATTAGTATGGATACCAAGGCATTCTGGACACGAGGGAAATGAGACCGCAGACCAGGCAGCGAGGGAAGCGGCGTCTGCCGAATTTTTCCGCCCCGAAACAGCCCTGGGGATATCATACAATGCTGCTAATATAACCATATTGAGATGGATGGAGAACAGCTTCCAACAATACTGGATGAATATACCAGAACTGGCTCACTCTAAAGAGTTCATTAAAGGACCTTGTCAGAAGAGGGCCAGGAATATCATTGGACTTACCAGACATGAGATCCGTATAGTGACTGGACTCTTTACGGGTCACTGTCGACTAAGAGTACCCATGCACAGAATGGGAATAACCGAAGAGACCGAATACAGAGAACTCTGTATGGAGGATGACGAAACAGTTAAAAATGTACTGTGCGAATGTCCGGCTATTGCACGTTTACGTCAAAACACTTTCGGTAAACCTCAGATTGATTCAGAAGATCTGAACAATGTCTCACCCAAACTGATAGCTAACCTTTTTTGGAGGATTGGGCATACAGTGGTGAGAAACCACTCAAAAGTGAGCCACAATAGACCCACTAGTGGTCGCAGTGGAAGGACTGCAAGGCCCACTTACATATGAATCATCATCCGAGAGATATGGACTGAGGATATATAAAATATACATTTCGTTGGAAAATCTTCGTTGGAAATCTTAAAAATTCTTGTTCAGCAGGGACTTTAATTTGAAACTGAGATCAAAGATGCTGCGCTGCTTTAATGAGCATGAAGTTAGCAAAGCACCCATCGCAGATCGAATCGTGACTAGGTGAATAATTTGCCGTTAATTAGTCGTGAATTAGTTGTAGAAAAATTAATTTTGTCGCTCTTATTTTTGACCGTTTTTTTGGGTGCTTCGCTAACTTCATATGAAGTTAGTGAAGCACCCTAAAAACGGTCAAAAATAAGAGCAACAAAATTAATTTTTCCACAACTAATTCACGTCTAATTAACGGCAAATTATCCACCTAGTAGCGATTCGATTTGCGATGGGTGCCAAAATATGAAGTTAGCGAAGCACCGAAAAAAACGGTCAAAAATAAGAGCGACAAAATTAATCTCTCCACAACTAATTCACAACTAATTAGCGGCAAATTATCCACCATATTCGGTTTCGATAGGTCATGTCTAAACCATTTTTGATAAGGGTGCTTCGCTAACTTCAATGAAGTTAGCGAAGCACCCTAAAAAACGGTCAAAAATAAGAGCGACAAAATTAATTTTTCCACAACTAATTCACGACTAATTAGCGGCAAATTATCCACCTAGTCACGATTCGATCTGCGATGGGTGCTTCGCTAACTTCATGCTCATGCTGCTTTACGTTTCAGAAATTATTCTAACTGAAATAGACATATTTGGAATACTTTGGTAACGTAACGAGACTCCCCACTAACCACAAAATCGTGGAAAACGTTAAATAAATGTTGAAAAAAAAACGTTCCTTTCTCTAGCACAAATTTGTGATAAAATTAAGTCAACTTATATTAAATATATTTATTAATAACGTTAAGAAACCAACATAAAAAAACCATAATTTTATTAACATTAAAAATAATCCATTACACAAAATATTATTTTTATAATGTTTTTCCTAGATCTCATTTCTAACGTTGAATTTAAGATATATGAAGCCAATCAATGTTTTGTTTTTTAACATTTAAAAAAAATAAAACTATAGAGAGCGCTGCCTTAGTTTCACCGCCAAAACAGGCCATCCCTCAGAGTAATAACATATAAAGAGAAGTAGTAACGCCGGTTTCGGCGGTCATTCATTCATTTGTTGGTAAACAATGTAGCTTTTCCGCTGTTGCCGCCTCCTCTGCCTCTGTAAAATTTTATAAATAATAAGTAAGGTTCAACTTCTTACCTTACCAAAATATATCGTGCTTTGAGTTGGTTAGGCTATTCAAACCGTGCGATAATTTGTCATGCGCTTATTAGCCCGCGTCGCGTCGTTTTATGCTGTGTATTTCTTATTACAATCTGCGATAAAAACTCATTTAGACAACATAATTTATGAACGGCCCCTTTTCCCACAATTTTTTCAGGACGCTGCAACAGGTGTATGGCATCATATTACGGATTTCGTGTTGGCAGGGCCGTGTTTCGTTTTGAGCTACTTGGACTATATCCCCAGGTAAAAGGGGAATCCTTTTTCCTATTGTAGAGGACGATTATATTACAAAAAAATAAATTAGTCATTGTTCCAACAGTTTTAACCGGTATTAAGGATATTCTATTTTATTATTTTAAAATGCGGCTTTTCTGTTTGGAGAGTTGAAGCACTATTAACCATTCAAACGAAAATTTCATAGGATTGTTTTAATTTTCTCTAAGTATTTAGTAGTTTTGTAGTTTTTCTGTGTGAAAGCACACCTTAAGGAAAACAAGCGTCTTGGAATTAAATAAATGGATCCATGACGGATCTGATACCTTCCTAGCCCATTAGCACACTCCACGTTATATCAACCTTGAATACAGTTTTTTGTAAATATCTCCGAAATGAAAGCTCCTACAAACTTTTCGGTTATAACATAATTTTTTTCAAAAAACTATTCAAATCGCATATTGATGCGACGTTCCATTAAAAAGTTAGCATTTTTTAAACTTTTGAACTGTCAAAAAACTGTTATTAGCATTCACGAATTTTGACTAAAATCTAATCAGCTCGTTGCAGTATCGAGTGCTATTTCACCTGAAAATTTCATGTAAATCGGTTAAGCAGTTTAGGAGCTATCGCGTTACGAACAGATATACATACATACACACACAACACAGACGGACATCACGACGATATTGCTAGGGTAGGTCAAAATACACCCAAATAACACATTTTCGGTGTTATGTCAAAAAAAAATTTTTGTCGAAAACAATACCTTCTCTAGCCGTTGCTGTGCGGGCTAGGAAGGTAAAAAGGGGGTGGGCCGACTGCACACCAAGTAGTATAAGTCGTAGCCTTTAGACTGGATTGTTTAGTTTACACTTGAAAACGGTTAGATATACTTACTTACTGAAACGTCCTGTTTAAAATAAACCAACACAATAACATTTCATGTAAAAAAGAGCCAAGTACGCGAAAATGGCATTCCGTAAAAAGAGTTGAGATAAAAGTAAGGCCAAGTTCTCCAATACAAATTTCATAATGAAAGATTTTTACTAGTTGGAAATGTTTTTCTAAACTTTGCTATTACAGCCAAGCTTCTTTATGTTCAATTTAGCACTGTGCCTGAGTTATTTACAGCCGTAATAGCCAAGTTTAGAAAAACATTTCCAAACTAGTTTCTTACTTTCATTTTAAAATTTGTATTGGAGAACTTGACTTTACTTTTATCTCAATTCTTTTTACGGAATGCCGCGTACTTGGTTATTTTTACATGAAATGTTTTTGGTATGATTTCACTTATTTTTAAAAGAATTGGATAATATTTAATTTTTAAAATAGTAAAATATGCCGAATATTGTTCAAAACTTTTGCAATCCCTTACTTAAAATTTTAAGGTCTTTTAGTTTTTTCCCATGGTTTTATCATAGCTGCTATCAGCCCTCGAAAGCTCAGCTCTCTAACGTTTCTGAAAGTGGACAATGTTACTTTTGCATAACTTTATATGTATAGGGGAGGGAAGTAAATTAAAATTTTCGTGTTTTTAAATTTTTTCCTATAGTTTTATCATAGTTCCCATCAGTCTTCCAATGCTCAGCTCTCTAGCGTTTTTGGAAATGGGTAATGTTACTTTTACATAACTTGACATTTATAGGGGAGGAGAGTAAATGAAAATTATTGGGGTTTTTAAATTTTTTCCCATGGTTTTATCATCAGCTTTGCAGCGTTTCTGGAAGTGGGCTATATTACTTTTATATAAATTTACATTTATAAGAGGGAAGAAAATTAAAATATTGGTGTTTTAAAATTTTTTCCTATAGTTTTATCATAGTGTCTTTCAGTCTAAAAAAGCTCAGCTCTCTAGTGTTGCTGGAAGTGAGCAGTGTTACTTTTACATAACTTTACATTTATATGGGAGGGAAGTAAATTAGAATTTTGGGGTGTTTTTTCCTATAGTTTTATCATAGTTCCTATCAGGCTGCCAAAGCTCAGCTCTCTAGCATTTCTAGAAGTGGGTAATGTTACTTTTAAATAATTTTACATGTATAGGGGAGTGGAGTAAATTAGAATTTTGGGGCTTTTTGATTTTTTCCAGGGGTTTGGTCATAATTTCTATCAGTCTGCCAAATTTCAGCTCTGTAGTATATCTGGAAGGACAGTAGAATTTTGATTTTCTATACATGAGTGAGTGAGTCAGTGAGTGAGTGGCAATTTCGACCTTTTTTGAAATTTCGTAACTACTTTACTACTTTATAGAAGTCCATGAAACTTGGAGGGGTTGTTAACTCTATAAAGGTCTACGACTGTGCAAAGTATGAGATTCGTAGCTCTTTCCGAAGTCGAGTTTTAGATAGGTCAAATATGGGCTGAAATGTTTCAAGACAAGATGGTACGGCAGCGCGAACTTGGCGAAACACTGCCGTGCCCTCAGATGAAGACAATGGAAGTCCAAAGTTTTATTTCTACCCAATCATTGTCTACGAGTTTCAAACAAAAGATTATTTTTTCACTTATATAATGGCAACAAGTTTAATTAGGTGGGTCCTCAAGTCGTGAACGGTTAGCCCAGATATTCCTAAGCTCTAAGGTCGACACTGACAGTAACATGTGTTTGTATTAAATGCAGTGTTGTCTTGGCCGTCGGACTCGGTATATTGAATTTTTGGTGTATTTTTCTGTGTGCTGAGTTTTATTTTTGTAAAATAGAACTTAGTTGGACGTAAAAATAAACAAGAAGTGCTATGTTTCTGAAAATACTGTGAATATTCAGCCCAGTGTGGTTTTTTTGAGATGATTCCAGTGACGCAGCTATGTTGCCATCGCCGGGGATTCTGCAAATTCTAAGTTTTCAGGAATGACCGCCACGAATAGGGAAAATTTACACGGGGCCGCAGTTTACTTCTTCTCTTTATATTATTATTACTCTAAGGGCCATCCCCATTTTTAGTCGCGTTTCGCTACGAGTTGATACGAGTCGGTAACAGAGACGCTTTCTGTTATTTTGGTTAAAATATTTGCCTTTTGTAGAAACAAACGCGGCAAATTAAAAGCACAAATATTAATAATATGAGTGAATACATATTTGGATCGCAATATACTCCAGTTGTTTGGGACAGATGGTATAGTTAAATAGCAAATACGTATGCAGTGGTTTAAATAAAGCATGACAAAATAAGGTAAGAAAAGTAAACTAAAGAAAAAAAAATGGTTTTGTATGGAATGCGATATTCCTACGTTATAGGTAATTAAACAGGGAATGCGACAATTAGCCGCCGGACCCTAAGCCGCGTATTTATTTGAGGCAGAATTCTTAAACCTCGCAGCGAGACCAAACGAATGCCTCGTTTGCATTCATGCTCAAGTTAATACGTTATTTTTCACATTTTATTTTCAATGTTAGAAAAACATAAGATTATTTTTCTAACGTCAGAAAACGGGTTAATAAGCTTCTTTTCTAGTGTGAATATGACGTTAGGACTAACATCTAACCTAACGTTATGTTTTTAAATTAAACATTATTTTATCATTATTAAAATGTAACCATTTTGTGTCCTTGTAAATAAATATTTGACTATTCGTGGGTTAGAGGACAGGACCAACAAAGAAAGAATCAAGTTTTCAACGTTTCGGAATATACTATTCCCATTTCAAGCCCTAAAAAAGGAGGAAACAGGCACTCAGTACAAACAATATTTTTTTCCTCCTCTTCCCTTTTCCAAAAATTAAGAAAGTTTTTCCTTTACTAATAGGTACTTACTCAAACTATTGTCTCCACAGTCCGTTTGAAATAGATTAAGGTACGTCTCTTCTTAACTAGGGGTAATTTAAAGATTTATTTCAATTTTTCATAGAATTTTTCGTTTTTTTCTTATTAAAAATCGAAATAAATCTTTAAGTTACCCCTAGTTATGAAGGGACGTGCCATAGTCCATTTCGAAAGGACACTGGAGACAATAGTTTGAGTAAATACCAAGTCTAAGAAAAAGTTTGATAATTTTGGAAAAGGGAAGAGGAGGAAAAATAACAAAAAAAATATTCTTTGCACCGAGTGCCTGTTTCCTCCTTCTTTAGGGCTGGAAAAAGGAAAAATCTATGCCGAAACATTGCCAAAAACTTGATAGTTTATTTTTTGGTCCTAACCCACGAATAGTCAAATAGTCATTAAAATGTTTTTGTGTTTAGTGGGTCGCTTAAGAATTTAAGAGACTGGTGCGGTATGATGTCGAATTAAAACAGCAGCAATAAAAAATATTCATAGTTTTCTTACCTCTTCCTCAGACGGGCCTTCCCTTTCACTTTCCCCTTCGTAGGAGCTCTCGCCTTCGCCCTCTCCTTCGATTGATGCAAACGATACTGGAGCAATGTCGATTTCTGAATCTATGGCCTAAATTTAGAAATAAGATGAATACTTATTGCGAAAACATCTATGGTCAAATATGTCCCTTGACTTGTTAATTACTGGGTAAGCATAAGGAAGTTTTAATGCTAAAAGACGTAAAAAAATAGTCGGAAAGATTAGCCCTTAGCACGTACGTATACAGGGTTCGTCAACGATCGTTTTGCCAATGAAAAATATGTGAATTTATGTAAGATCGCTATTTAAATAAATGGCACTAAGAGAGATAAATAGTTTAGCGCTGTTGGCAATTAGCAATTCAAGAAAATTGTTTTCTTTTCGCGATCTAATGACGTTACTCTTACCGGCTGAGTGTGCCAAAGACGGCGATTAATAAAATCCTTAAAACCCCTTGATTTTAATTGCTGTAGCGCCATCTCTAAGATATCATTTGAACTGTATGACTAATAATCAATACTGCGAATCCGTAATTAAGTGTACAGGTAGAGCTTTCTAACATGGCAAAAATGTTAAAGGAGGTTACTACACGCACAAACAAAATATTCCAAATTCTCAACCAGAGTTAGAAACCAATACTTTGAAAAATGACTATTACAAATTATTTTACAGGAATGTACTAAGAAAACTGTGTAATTAATTACAACAAAAAATAACTTAATTATAAATTTCCTACTTGCAAAATAAAAAAAGTAGTTGACAATTACTTTTTTATTTATTTCTTTCACTTTTTCATAATTTACAAATATATCATAACACCGTATTTCAACTTATTGTTTTTTTTTTCAAGCGCAATGGCCCCTTCCATTTAAGAGGCAAAAATAAAATTTTAAAAGGAGAAGTAAAACGTGCCATACATTTTTTTCTGCAGACTGAAACCAGAAGAGGGGCAAGAGGTTTAGGGCTGTCGTACATCCCTACCCCCAAAAACGTTGTCCTCTATTCTGTTTCCTGGATAGTGTATTGTGACTTTTAGCAACTTGACTTCGTAAGCCGCCGCCAGGAGATCGAACGGCACAAGAGTTTTGCAAGTGGCACAAAACACGCTTGAGCGGCATTTATAAAAGAGCAAGGTTATTGTGTATGAAAAGATTATTTAAAAAATTGAATTTTTCTCGATTTAATGTTTTCTGATTAAAGCTAAAATAACGAAATAAATAATAATGACTATTTATTCGTCTTTTAAAAGTGGAAATCTTACTTTGATTGCGCCTGTTCAGTAATAAAAAACTATTAATGAATTTTGAGTCACAGCGGCAAACGCTCCTGCATATGCGCGTCTTTGGTTCCTCACTGACTTCTTGCTTTCCATAAGTTCATCCTTTTTTATACTCTTTTCATAAACGCTAAACGTTGGAAGTCGAGCCCTGTATACAGGTTTTCCCGTATATTTTTACACCATATCGCTGCTTTCCAGAAAGACTGTCACAAGACAAAATATGCAAATTTATAGGAGAGGCGCTCAAACATTTTGAAAATTGAATCTTACAATGACCTGACCTATAGTCTAGAAACGAAAAAAGATATATTTTCTTATTAATTACAACTGCACATAATGCAGTTCAAAGATATTATAAAAAGACAATCGCATTGGCACAAAAAGTGATGCTATTGTTTTGCCAAATTATCAAATTTAGTTTTAAGAGCGGTAAAAGATGGTTTTTCCTCAAAAAATGAAAACGCATCTATAGCTTGCAACCATATTATATACATTATATATAGTTTCCGGCAGAAGACAACCAACCCGCCAAACCATATTTAAATACAGTTAACACATTATTATGGTCAGCAAATAGCCCCGATTTGTCTGCCCTTGATTTTTTTTGTTGGACTACCTAAAAAATACTTTGCTAATCTATGGGCACCTAAGCTCACACTGGGTACTATAGTTATAGTGTACGTGAAAGCTAATATAACTAAAAACTGAAGTATATTTTATTGAACTCCAGACTCAATTACCTTTCGTTTGATACCACACAAGCCATGTTTTGACTTAAACTCTAATTTTTTAGACTCAGTTACCTTTCCTTTGATATTAGACACCCCATATTTCCACTTAAACACTAATAATTTGAAACTTACCCCCACCCTTTTTTTAAAATAAACTAAAATGTATTTTTTTTAACTCCAGACTCAATTACCTTTCGTTTGATATAACACACGCCATATTTTTACATAAACTCTAATTTTTGAAATTTACCCCCACCCTTTTATTTGGCTTGTGTTCGGTGGATTTTGTTCATTTTTAAATGGGACCATCTCGACCCAAAACCCAGCCTGGGTACCAAATTTTATTAAAATCGGGCAAGCCGTTTTTGAGTTATGCGCGTTGGTCGTTACAGACAGACATACAGACAGACAGACATACAGACAGACAGACAGACAGACAGACAGATAGACATACAGACAGACAGACAGACAGACGGCGCAACAAAAAAGTTTCAGAATCATCTGAAACGCAAAGATATATAAAAAATTTTGAAACCGGAACAACTTTTTTTTCTCGAAAAAATTAGGATCACAATAGCTCACACTACTATAGTATAGTAGTAGTGTGAGCTAATAAGGTGTATTACTACAGGCTGGAAATACTTCAAATTCTACAAGAGAAAATAGAACAGACAATCCTCGAAATTGGGCACTCTATCTATCAAGCTATTCACAGAAAAATTATATTATTCAAAATTGAAGGGTATCCGGTAACAAGCTAAGTGCCAATTGTCACAAAAATCGTATGTTTGCATAAAAACGTTCTAAGTGCCATCGGACGTATCCTTAAACCAAGCTACTGGCTTGCTGCACCACACATTACTGCGCAGAATCACCGCGGATGGTAAATATTTATAAATTATATAACTTACAAAAACATCAGCATCACTTTTTGTGTCAATGCGATTGCCATTTTCATGACTGCCTTGATGTTTTAAAGAGTATCAATTTAAGTTTTTAAAACTTTTAAACATCAATATATCAATGACCCTGTACGTTTTGCTGACCTGTACATCCACAAATCGAATTAAAGTGTCAATCCATATCGCACCCTTGTCGGTTATTTCAATGATTGTTTTGTTAAAATGATTTCTTGTGTTTCTTCGCAAGTCTAAAAACAATAAAATAAAATTTAAATAGCAAATCAAATAGTAACAGGAAATCCATAAATTTAATATAATATGGGGTGTTCCGTTTAAAATAAGAAGTCTCCTATCAATGTTTGATATTTGCGATGACATTTAGCAACTTTGAGGTTCTTAGAAGTTTTAAAAATTCGCAAAAATTTAAGGAACATTCACACGCGTTTTTCTGCAGCGCGGTGTCGCAGCGGTTGCCGCAAAAGTCGATACACACACACCGCGACATTACGCATTCTGAGAGATGGATGTTGTTCAGTGTTCAGTAGTCAGTAGTTCAGTTTAATGTGAACATTACTAAAACCCCTGCAAAATCATCATCATTTGCCATGTGTGACATGTTTCAAACTCATCCCCAATTCAGAAACTTCAAAAAGTTTTTGACAATTATTTGACTGGTTTTGTATACCGGGAGTGATGCTTTTGTTTATCATACAGGTCCGTCTTTTAATAAAAAAGTTTTATTTATACCTTTGTTCTTTATCATGCGATAGCTATGTCAGCTACTTCCATATGAGCTAGAAATTTGAAATTTGGTAGGGTTATGGCATTCTGGTGATAATATAATACATTTTTTTACAAGACGGGTTTTTTTTATTTATAAACAGATTTGCCTTAATTCTGAAACATCGCTGTGCTTAAAGTCATTGAATGCAATTTTTTGCTTAAACTTAAATAAATCAATATGATGTATATAATTCTAAACAATAATGTGTATAAAAGTACAAAATTACGGTCTTTTATATTTATAAGCCCATTTGCCTCAAATGTGATATTATAATATAATATATAATTTTTACTCAGAAATTAGAATGTCAGAATTTTCCATGTATAAACCGATATTTTTCAAATTAAAAACTTTGTGTTTAGGATTGCTGATAATGATTTTTAAAAATCAACATGGTGGATCCAAAATGACGAACTTTCTTATTTATAAACCGATTTGACTCAAACCTTAAACTTCGCGGTGCTTAAGTTCACTTGATAGGTACAATCATAGAGTAATATATACTTTTAAGTAGTATATATTACTCTATGGCACAATTTAATACTCAATCTTAAAAACAATCAAAATGGTGGTTACAAATTGACTTTTTCATTTATGAACCAATTGGTCAGGGATTCGGAACTTTGGGGTGTTTAAGGTCGCTGATTTATAATTTTGACTCAAACTAAAAATAAACATGACGATCCAAAATGGTGGATTGTCCAATTTATAACCCAATTTCTCTTAAATTTGGTAGTTAAGGTTTTTTAGAGTTTCATTATAGCTAGACTAAAACAAGAGCCTAAACCTAAGTTTGACCAGATAAAATCGTATGGCGCACAAAAACGACTGTTTAATAAATAAAAATAATTTCAAGGAAAAACTCGCCACCCCAGTGATTTCCATTTTTTCCCAACGATTCCTAGTGATTTTCTGTTGATTCCCAGCAATTTTCTTGCGATTCCCAGAAAAATGTACGGTAATAATTACAACCCTAAAATGTTTTCAAGGGCAGCCAAAATAAATATTTTCCTTTTTTCTAATATGACTTGAAAGCCTCGGACAAATTCCTGAGTGCGCCACTGCTGAGGCTCTAGCGAATTGCTTCTAGTTAAAGTGCCCACCGCTCTCCCCCTGTATAGCATGTATATCCCCAGTAAAAGTAACTATATGTAGTCTTGGAAACGGTATGACAGGCTTTAATGAAATGGGAAGAATAAAGCGCTACTCCGAGCCCAACTAAATGCCGTATAGAAATTTAAAATATCTACAAGGATCAAGGGCGGATCCAGAGGTGCTTCTCGGGGGGGGGGGGGGGGGGGGTTACTTTAGGTGACATTCTCTGTTGGTAAAAAACGGCTACAAATTCAGGATAATTTAAAAGTGGTTGTAATTTCGATGATAATAACACTAGACACTTTCATGCGCCGCAAGCAAAAATTTTGAATTTTTATTAGCAAAAACCTTACTTTTTACTCATTTTTTGTATATTCAAAAAATTCTCGGGGGGGGGGCAAGTACCCCTAGTGCCCCCCCCCTCTGGATCCGCCACTGACAAGGATATTCAAAATATTGAGCAAAAACTAAAAATTACTATATTATTACATATTAATTCTTTTTTAACTTTACAAATCCATGTAGATCAAAAGAAAACAAACTTTGAGTAAAGAAAATTTGAGTTTTAATTTCGATATAGGGGTCGATATATATTTGTTTAGGCTGAGTGAGATAGACATACATTATCATTGTTTTTTTTATAACCATTGAAGGAGCTCCTAACAAAAGTAAAGAATAATATTCGGGTTCATATGCTAAGTATGTAATATAATATTAAAAAACTAAGTAAGGACCTGTGTTCAGTTTTGCCATATTCCATAAAAACAATCAACGCATTTGTGTTCCCGGGGGGAGTGGCGGCAAACGCAACCCGAACGCGCGTCGCCGCGATGTTACCGCAATCGCGTCATCACGAACCGCAATTGCGTTAACGCTGCGGCAACGCGCTGCAAAAAAACGCGTGTGTGTACCGGCGCTAAAAGGATGACATGATAAACAAAGTTGTTTTATTTGTCAAAACCAACCAATCAATTGAGCAGCTTTACCAAATTTTGTTCATATGTGGAGTACCCTCCCAATTTCCTAAAACTGTATTCGTTCGTTTCTCGTTTTCTGGGACGCAGAGACGATTTACTGATATGGATGATTCTACCAAAAGTGGGCTATATGGATATCATTTTTGGTCATTGCCTTTAAATAACAGTATAGCACAGAAAATAATTTTAGGTGTAAGCTAAGAAACATTTATTTTCCCGAATTTTAGGAATTATTGCATAAAAATTCCAGAGGGATGAGTACCAGAAGAATGAGTTTTTTAATGGTTTTCCAATTTAAATCAAAATCTATTTCGACTACTTAACTTAAGTTTTATATAAACAAAGTTCCTATACTTATCATTTTAAAACAATCAACAAAAAAATTATACTATTGATATCAGTCGAATATTTACTTACCAGAGGGATCTATAACTTAAACCAAATTAAAGTTGACATTAGCTGTCACAACTTGTCACCCTCACAAGTAAATTAGATATCCAGGGCCGTCTCTTTCTCTAGAAATTAGTCGGTGGTATTCACAAATATTGTGTTATTAAGAATGGAGCACGTTTAAAATTGTAAAATTTTCAGGAGAAGATGTAAATTCGGATTTTCAAAAATATGACTGCAAACTTAAGTTTTATCAATTTTTTGATAAATAGTTAAGACTTGGTTAAATAGTATTTATTAGGATATTTTTTTCAATTTGAGTTTTTAATATTTGGTTTGGGACTACACCAGAGGAATGAGGTATTTGCTTTGTAATAAAAAAAATTATAAACTTGCAATTTTTCTTATACATTAAACTCAAATGCTCCATAAAGAAAACATTTCGTTTTAAATCTTATAACTAAAACTATGCTTCATTTGTAGTATGTATTTGAAAAATATGCATTCCCACTCCACATATTGATCCATGGAAATCCTGTATATACTGATTAGATTTTTTAAAAGCTTTAAGAAGAAACTTTACAAAACCCATAATATCAATTTAAAAAAAAACCCAAAAGTAGAAATTAAAAAAAAGTTAATAAATGATATTATACCACAGAAAGGTTTTCAGACAAATCTTCTAGCAAAAAAAGGTTGTAACTCACGCGCGTAGGGCTGTGGGGGGATACTTGGGCATTATTCATGGGCGCACCCAGGGGGGCCCCGGGGCCCGCCCCCCCCCCTAAGCCTTAGATTTTTTTACATATTTTCGATATATTTCAGAAAAAAACACAAAAAATAGCTTAAAATTCGACACCATGAGGCTTCGGCCCCCCCCCCCCCCCAAGAGGCCTCGGGCCCCCCAAGACATATTCCTGGGTGCGCCACTGCATTATTAATAAAATTATTCGAAAATATTTGTATAAAATGTTTGATATATAAATTTATACATTTAAATCTATGGTAGCCACCGCAAATAAATTAGCTTTGATCCGAGTTCCTTGGGTGAAATAGGTTAAACTTTTGGGGGTGGAAAATGGTTTTACTTGGTTTTCAAGTAGACCTTCTATGAAAAAAGTATAAACAAAAGTTATAGGTAATAGAAACTTCTACAACTTTATCGGTTTATGGTTTTGGCTTGGATTTAGCCAATTCCTGCGTAAAATACAGAAAGTTGGCATATCTCGGACATATAAAAACTAAAAAGATACCTACGATTTTCTATAAATACTGCAAGGCAAAATAAATGGAAACAGAGTAAACAGAAGCCGATGCCGAAGGCTCTTCTCCTGCTTGAAAACCCCCAAAAATTATGGTTTTCCACGACGACCACAGGTTTAATTGGGTACAGCAGAAAACAAAAGTAGATTTGCAATGATCGCCTTGAGTTGCAACGGAAACGCGCCGCAAATAGAAGAAAATACTCAACTAATATATGGGCACCTAAGCTCACACTAGGTACTATAGTTATAGTGTACGTGTGAGCTAATATAACTAAAAACTGAAATATATTTTATTCAACTTCAGACTCAATTACCTTTCGTTTGATACCACACAAGCCATGTTTTGACTTAAACTCTAATTTTTGAAATCTACCCCCACCCTTTAAAAAATAACTAAAATGTATTTTGCTTAACTCCAGAGTCAATTACCTTTCGTTTGATATCACACAGGCCATATTTTCCCTTAAACTCTAATTTTTGACATTTACCCCCACCTTTTTTTTAATAAACTAAAATATATTTTGTTTAACTGCAAACTCAATTACCTTTGGTTTGATATCACACACTTCATATTTTCACTTAAACTTTAATTTTTAAAATCTACCCCCACCCTTTAATTTGGCTTGCGTTGGGTGGATTTTGTTCATTTTGAAATGGGACCATCTTGACCCAAGACCCAGCCTAGGTACCAAATTTGAGTCAAATCAGGCAAGCGGTTTTTGAGTTATGAGCGTTGGTCGTTACAGACAGACAGACAGACATACAGACAGACGGCGCGACAAAAAAGTTTCAAAATCATCTGAAACGCAAAGATATATAAAAATTTTTGAAATCGGAGCAACTTTTTTTTTCTCGAAAAAATTAGGATCACCAGAGCTCACACTACTATAGTATAGTAGTAGTGTGAGCTAATATAGTAGTAGTGTGAGCTAAAAACAGTCTTACTTAGGGGTCTATCACTATTCTTTCTCCCATAGTTAATTTCATTCAGATTGTGAACAATTCCATCAGAAATAAGCATCTGTTTATAATTCAGAGCAAACAGCGGTTCTTCTTTTAGGTACTCCAAGATGGCCGTTGCCAATTTTTCAGTTTGTTCTTTTAACCAGGCTGGATCTTCTGGATGTTTCCTTTTCTTTCTTTCTTGGCGTCGTTTTGCACGCAATTTTTTACGTTTTTCTCTAAAAGTGTTTTTAATAATTTCTTATATATGCAATTTAGGTTAAATGATCTTACCAGTTTTTTACAATGTACAAACTTAGAACTTTATGACCTTCAGATAATCTCAAATACTATTATCAAAATGCAACCGTCAGACTAACTAAGAAGATATTATAGAATCGTAGATTTCTTCAGGATACTCCAGGGTAGTACCTAAGAAGATATATAAAGGGTGCCCAAAAGTCCGAGTCCACCCAAATATCTTCTGAAGTATCGAAGATAACTAAACCATATTTGGCAGTGATCGATAACATCAAGAGATGAGGGGCGGGTTTGCAGGGGCCGCGTAGGTGCAGCCAACTTAATCTATATACTTAGATTGATCTTAAATTTAAAAGGTTTAAAATAACAGGTCACAAAATATTATTAATTTGTCAATCCAAAAAATAAAACCATGTAAAAAAACACAATAAAAACAAAATGTTACGCCCCCTGATTCACAAGGCACGGCACGCCACTGAATAACGAATAAGTGAAACAATAGAAAAAGCCAAGATAAATTTCTTCTAAATTAGTTTGAAGAAAGCTTTATGCAAGTTTCATGATGTCAATGCCAAAACATTAAATAATAATATTTTTCATTTATGTTCCTGTTCACACATCGTAATTCAAGCCTGATGGTAACAAAGAATATAAAAGACTGACACGAATCAGTAAGTGGCATGGATATCCACTACACCATGGTAAACTTTTCCCTGACTCTACCTGTCTAATTTCTTAAAATGATATCTTGCTTCTCTAGGCTCTAAGTTCTGATTTGTGTGCAATATATCGTCATATCTTTTTAACATTTCTGGTGGTAGGAATCCACAATAATGTGTCCAATTAGCGAACACCTAAAATGTTTTAACTATTACATTATATAATTTTAATCCATCGAAAGAGTTACATAATGCAGAGGAAGTTACACAGCATTCTGTATTCAGTTATCTGCAGTTGCGGCACGTGGGGTAGTGCCATAAAGCCATTGCACTACCTTAGTTTTCGACAAAAACAATTTATTTTTTTTTAAACATTTTAATATGGTATGTTATGCATTTTATGCATTTGTTTTTTATATAAAATGTGATAAACCATGTGCAATGCAGTGGATCACACTCCGAATTGAAAATGCGCGACGAATGTCTGGCCGGGTCCGCTGGCTCCCGTTGGAACGCGGAGTGTTTGGGGATGGAATTTGTGCTGCTTTTCTGCTGGCGCCGTCGAACAGAGAGAGATTTTTTGCAGTGGCCTATATGAGCAATAGAGTTGGGCAATTTTTACATTATTTTAATGAAAGGAATCAACGAATATGTGCCGGGCACGCCAGCAGCCTGCCAGCTTTTTTCTTTATACTGCCCTTCTTTGGCCAGCCAGTTAGTCGTCTTGTTCTTGCGCGTGGAGCATGTATGCTTTAATTTACGCATCCTAAATAATGCAACAAAAAAGATACCGGTATTGTTCTATTTTTAAAGTGAAAATGTTATTATTATTTAAATTAATTTAGCAGAATTTTTGATAAAAAATTGAATGTAATTAATAATGTAATTAGTCATGTCAAATTAGACGGAATTGAAATGTAAACAAATATTGAAGCTGTCTTATTGATGTGTTGCTGAGGTTTCTCGCGCGCGTGCGGTAAAGTAACTTTACCGCACAGTGTGCGGTAAAGTAATTACTTTACCGCATGCGAGTAGGTAAATAACTATTACCGCTACGAACATTTTACAAACTTATTTTTAACATCAATAAACATCAAAGATGCGAATAAACGGGTCACGGGACTTCTTAAGGTTTTATTTATAGTGGTTGGAATTATAGGTGTGTCATAATGTGGAATGTTACTACAATGTATCTGTTATTGGCCAGGGGCTGTTGATCTGAAATGATCAATATTGGATACTAAATTGTCCGCGCGGGTCAACACAACGAATGCTGCGAAGCGAACCAACTCTAGAACCGGTTTTGGGGAACGGGGCAAGCTTCACTTTTTTAAGAGATGGGAATAATGGTTTCTTTTATATAACGTTATCAACGTTCCCGTTTTGGGGAAATAACATTCCAACACAACAGGGGAGAGAGGGCTTTTCCCAACTGACACTATGAAAATTTGCCTCGGAAAAACCTGACTAAAAAAAAAGATCTTCAACCTAAATTTTTCATAATACGGCTCATCCCTCACACGCGAAATCGAGAGGGCTGTATATGTCATTACCATTACTTCAAAAAGCAGCTTAGATTATTTATAGTCAAGCAAAAATTTCGGAACATCCACTTTCCAGAAGCATTTTGTATTACTTGGCGTCGAAATTTTGAATTGACACTGTAAACCTTCATTTTACACAGGTTCAAAATATGTAACTGTATAATTAAAACAAAAAATAATACCATATTACTTAGGTTTTTTTTAATTAGCTGCAAAATCCCCTCCAGACAGCCCGAAACCTGGAAATTTTTGTTTCCTTTTTTAATTCAGAAACTAAGCTTCTAAGGAAAAAATGCAATAAAGACAGTTGATTTTGCATTACAAACTGACAGTTGATCTTTTAAAATCCCGTCGTTTATTTTCCATGAATAGTGGCGTCACTATTAAATCCGGCTCGTATAATACACAAAGGCCTAATTTTGAAAGGACACAGCTGTATGAGAAACTGTCAATATAGTGCCCGGCACAATTTGTGCCTGGCACTATTGCAATAGGTCCCTTATATACTACGACTCCTTTTAACAGTGTATACGTCAGTGGGGTTAAGTAAGGTCACTCATCGTCAAGCAAGCTTTACAGGTAGCGAAGCTAGCGTCAGGGTTTCTATTTTTTGGTTATTATTTTTGACATGTTTTCCTCGGTTTCGCATTGGCGGTTCTGTTTTATTTTGAAGATGTTGTTTTACACAGTATGAAGGTACTATACATATTTATGTAATTATGTTATATTAGAATTAAAAAGTTATGCTGCAAACTATCTTGAAACTGTATCAATAATAAATAGATCTTTAGACTGTGTTAAAACCACATTTTTAAAATAACAACGAGCCGCCAATGCGAAAACGAGGAAAACATGTCAAAAATTATAACCAAAAAATAGAAAGCCTGACGTTAGCTTCGCTACATGTAAAGCTTGCTTGACGATGAGTGACCTTAGGGTTAAGCCCATCATACACAAAAATGCATAGTGCATAGCATGGCGCATAAAAGTTTAAACTTATGCAAAACCAATATGGCCACTGCTATTCGATCGCTGATTGGTTGACAGTCCCATGCTACGAGTTATGTGGCGTATGCAAGTTTGTGTGTGTTGGGCTTTAGACTGATTGCAAACTCTCTAGCGGCGTCCGTTAATTAGTCAGTAGTTTAAAAAAAGTACAAAAAGGAACATGTTTTTTCCATGATTTATTCGATTTTTTTAAAACGCAAGCACCATAGAAAAAACTTTGTTCTTCACCGTATTGACGACAATAAAATATCCTTTTAAACGCTGTATAACAAGGTTGGATTAGTATTAAAATTAAAACTTCAGAGGTGTCCGTTATTTAAATCAATTTTGAAAAAATCACGAAGGAAATTGTTAGCTCCCGCTAAATTTCGCGGTGGAGTGCATTCGCGCATTTTTGGACATGCGCACCAAGAATCAGTGAGATCCTTTTTCGACCGCCTCGAGAAATGGCGTGTTAATTTACTTTCTCCAACTATTTCAAATTTCTACACCTGAAAGTGCTCGATTTTGGTGTACTGAAGCATAGAACTAGAAACTTCAGCCCTTCAGCTACGTGGTGACATCATTAGATCCAGTCAGGGGCCCCTTGGAACGTGGAGAAATTGGCTGCAAACTGGTGAGTGCCTTGTCTCTGATTTCCGTTGTGTGGTACAACAATTAACCTATGGACCTTAATTATTTCGTAATTTCATATCAATATATTTATGTTTGTTCGCGCTTTCGTTAATTAAAATATATACAGTCCATTGCATTTATCGTTTTTCTTACTGCGGGCATAACATGTGTTCCTTCGACCGAATTATTTAAAATTTACTCCATACGACGGTATTAATAAGTCGGCCATTTATTTTCACTTTTCACGCCGAGATCAAGGCGGCCTTGAATTTTGTCAATCGTATTGAAACGAGAGAGATTTTCGCTCGACCTTCGGTAGCGGCGCAGTGCACGTGTTTTTCGGTCCGCTGCTATGGTAACGTACCGTGGTCATTCAGTAAACAAAAATCGAGAAGCAGTCAAAACAAACAAGCAATTTCAGTGAATAGATGTGTTCCATATAATTTCGATATTTAAAACAATTTTCATCAATTGCGATAAATTAGTACATATTTTCGACAATTCGTCATTTTTCTATTTCAGAAGCATTAATTTAGCGTTAATTGTATATTTACCGACATTTCTGTGGTTAGGTGTGTTCCATATCATTTCGATATTTAAAACAATTTTCATCAATTGCGATAAATTAGTGCATATTTTCGACAATTCGTCATTTTTCTATTTCAGAAGCATTAATTTAGCGTTAATTGTATATTTACCGACAATTTCGTCATTTCAAAGGTAAAATCATGTCTGTCAAAAAAGCCGTGCAAAAACGCAAGGGTTTTTTATCTGCGATAACCGAGTGTTATGTGTTTTCACAGACCGCGGCATTGGACGAAAAAGCGAGAAACGAGTTTCAAGTGAGGTATTCCGATTTGGATGAAACCTTCGATAAATGCATGCTGGCACATAATGATGTCATTATGTTGATAGACGACGCGGACGACGAGGAGTTTAAAACGCAGGATGCGATCCTTTCAGAAGCTCGTAAATATTTTTATGCGTGTAAGGGGGTTTACTCTAAAATATTTCCGGTTGAGGCCCCATCCTTTTCGGGATCATATGTTCGACAAAACGAAACTCCAAAACTCAAAGAGTTAGGTATTCCCATATTTCAAGGTGATAAAAAATTATGGCCAAGCTTTTTCGATCTTTTTAATAACATTATAGATCAAAATCAAAGTCTAAGTAACGTTCGAAAACTTCAATATTTATTTTCATATCTCGAGGATGAGCCTTTAAAATTGATATCAGGGATTAGCTTATCTGATCAAAATTATAAAATTGCTTACGACAAATTAGTCAATAGATATCAAAACAAGCGAGACCTCGCAAATGATGCTTTAAGCACAATTATGAACTCCACCTTAAAAAACGAGTCAGCTAAAGAATTGCGTAATTTAATTGACACCTTTTCTGAATCCCTAGAAATTTTAAAATCACTTAGCTTTGACGTTGACAGTTGGGACTTTATTCTTTTTTTCATTTTGTTAGAAAAATTGGATACGCCAATACTAATACCGAAATTCCCACTTTTCAGTCACTTTTTCAATTTCTAGAAAAAAGATGTAAAGTTTTGGACTCACTTCCTCAATCGACAGCACCCAAAAAGGTGCCTACCTATCAAAAATCAAATTCTATGCAAAATCAGTTTGGGCAAAAGCCTACCTATCAAAATTCAAATTCGATGCAAAATCAGTTTGGGCAAAAGCCTACCTATAAATCATCCAATTCGCCTTTTATAGGACTGGCTGGCACCTCAACTAATTCAAGTACGGGAATAAAATGTTTCCGGTGTAATCAAGGTCACGTGCTTTCGAAATGTCAAACATTTCTTGATCTCTCACCTATCGATCGCCTATCTTTCGTCAAGCAGAAAAAATTATGTCTAGCGTGTTTTCATCCCTTGCATGGGGTAGATACGTGCAAATCAAAATATTCATGCAGGACTTGCAATAGTAAAAGGCACCACACTTTAACCCATATCTTAGAAACTAATCAAGAGTCTGGAAGCCAAGATACTAGTCCTGTCATTCACACACCACCTGTCAATAATCTTCACGTGTCATTAAATACCTCAGGACCTTCAGGTACCTTTCTTTTATGCACCGCCATAATAGATGTTATGGACGGTTGCGGAAATTTTCAACCTGTAAGGGCACTGCTTGATTCTGGATCACAGACAGGATTCATCAGTAAAAAGTGTATTCAGCGTCTTAATCTTCCTAGGCGAAGTTACACCACTGAAATATTCGGATTAAATCAGATGTCTTCTTTTACTTCCAAAGGGCTCGTTCAATGTCACATTAAGCCACAAGGACAGGTCACTCCTTTACTTAATTTCGAAGCAATTGTCGTTCCACAATTATGTTCCAATATGCCTACATTCACTTTGAACGATAATCAGTGGAAACACTTGGAAAACCTTAAACTTGCCGACCCATCTTATTTCAAATCTAGACCTGTGGACCTAGTTATTGGTTGCGAGCTATTCGCACAGATATTCAAGGAGGGCAGGGTTCTTGGACAAATAGGGCAACCTTCAGCCTTTGAAACTATCTTTGGCTGGGTCGTCATGGGAAAAGTTGACGAAGTAGGTAGTCTTACGGAACGAACCAGTTGTTTTTTAACCAGTTATTCACCTCCTTTAGAGGTCATTCTCCTTAGGTTTTGGGAAATCGAACATTTGCCTAAAAAACAAATCTTATCAAAGGAAGAAAAACAAGCAGAATCAATTTTTACTGCGAGTGTAGTACGGCAACCGAGCGGTAGATTCATGGTAGATCTTCCGTTTAAAGATAAAATAAACCCTGACCTAGGAAATACTTATCCGTAAGCCTATCGTAGATTTTTACTTCTAGAAAATAGATTACTCAAAAATCCTGATCTGTACACTGCCTATTCAAGTTTCATGCAAGACTATATCGATTCTAATCATATGAGTTTAGTTTTATCTAGTCAACCAAAGGTCGACGTATCATGTTTTTTAGCACATCATTGCGTACTAAAGCCGGAAAGCTTAAGTACAAAATTAAGGGTAGTCTGGGATTGTTCGGCAGTCACCCCAAAAAATATTAGTCTCAATGACACGTTGTTATCGGGACCGAAACTTCAAAAAGATATTGCTTCTTTACTCCTTACGTTTCGTCTTAATCCTATTGCCTACATTGCTGATATCAAACAAATGTTCCGTCAAGTCCTTATCAATCCTTATCACCGTCCTTATCAAAGGATATTGTGGAGGTTTTCTCCACAGGACCCACTTTCAGTGTGGGAACTTTCTACTGTCACTTTTGGCATGACATGCTCACCTTTTCTAGCCATGCGTACATTAAATGAGCTGGCAGAGAGAGAAAAGGAACGTTTTCCTATGGCTAGTACTGTTCTAAAAACGTCAATCTATATCGACGATATCTTGGGAACTAGCCCCTCGCTTTCTGAAGCTCTCTCCCTTCAAACAGAACTCAATGATTTGTTGAAGTCGGGAGGATTTGAACTTAAAAAATGGGCAAGCAATTGTCCTGAGTTATTGGCAACATTGCCAGAGTCCGATCGTCAAATGCCTCTCTCTTTCGACAAGGAGGAACCCCATTTTATCAAAGTTTTAGGACTTCAATGGCATCCAAAAAACGACATTTTTTCTTATCAATGCCGAATGAAGGACAAACCCCCAACCAAACGTTCTATTTTATCTATCATAGGAACAATCTTCGATCCCTTAGGTTTTCTTTGTCCCTTGTTGCTACAAGCAAAATTTATTTTGCAACAGTTGTGGATATCGAAAATAGGCTGGGACGAAGAACCAGATTCTTCTATCATCGACTCTTGGAACAAACTTCGTTCTGAATTCCCGCTTCTTTCCAATTTTCAATTACCCCGACAAATCAAACTGTCAAAAATCAATACCTGTCAAATCATCGGCTTCTGTGACGCTTCAATTCGAGGCTACGCAGGCGTCGTATATTCTCGTGTAGAAGAGGAAAACAATATCTGTTTCTCACATATCTGCAAAATCTAGGGTCGCGCCTATAAAGTCACAAACTTTGGCTAGGCTAGAACTTCTAGGCGCATTTCTTTTAAGCGAATTAATTGACTTCGTTTTATCTAGCTATGAAGGAAAAATAACTTTGTCAAATATCGTTACTTTCTGCGATTCGCAAGTCGTATTGCACTGGCTTTCATCCCCTCCTAATCGCTGGCAAACCTTTGTTGGAAATCGAGTCAGTAGAATCCAAGAAATCATTCCCTCAAACTCGTGGCGCTACATTCGCCTTCATAGCTCATGTCACATGACATGTGGTGGAACGCACCGTCGTTTTTGTGGTCTCCCGAAAACGAATGGCCCGATTTTCATAAATCAAAAATGCCGATTGATTTCGGAGATATTAATCTGGAGGAAAAGCCAAAGGTCTGTTGCAATGCGATAATTGATGTCAACTTCTTAGATCAGCTTCTTATCAAATATTCATCTATATCAAAAATTCAACGTATCATTTGTTATGTCCTTCGAATAGTTAACCTTTTTCAAAACCATTCCTATCAAAAACCCACTAAGCCGCCGGACCAAAAAGTTATTTTTGAGAATATTGTTTTTCCTACCACCGGTGAGATGCAAAGTGCGTTATACCTTCTTATCAAACGCGTTCAAGGTTCTTGTTTTTCTGAGCTTTTTTCCGCGTTATCTAAGGATAAACCAATACCGAAACCTTTCCGAAAACTTTCACCTTTTCTTGATGAAAATAATATCATTAGAGTCGGTGGCAGATTACAAAAATCTGACCTTGTGTCTTATTCTGCAAAACACCCCGTCTTACTTTCGAGTAACCATCGTTTAACTACTCTTCTTATCGAGTCCACTCATCGAAAATACCTTCATCCTGGGTTTAAATCATTACATAATCTGCTTTTACAGCAATTTTGGATATTATCTGCCAGACGGGCAATTCAAAGAACCATATCCAAGTGTTTGCAATGTTTTAGAATCAACCCTAAACCCTATAGACCGCCCATAATGAGTTCACTTCCCGCTCATCGAATCAATCAACTTAAACCTTTTTCGAGTGTAGCTATCGACTTTTGTGGACCTTTCTTTGTTTCCTCATCGTTACCGTGGTTGTAAAGCTTTCAAATCGTTTGTCTGTGTGTTTGTCTGTACGGCCACACATTGCGTGCATTTGGAATTAACCATGGAACTGTCCACCGAAGGGTTCGTAGGTGCATTCCATCGATTCATTTCCAGACGTGGAAGCGTGACGCAATGCTGGTCAGATCAAGGCAGAAATTTTATAGGGTTTCGTAACCAATTACTTGATTACGCAAGAAGTGCGGCCACCAGACTTTCTATTCGTTGGTATCTGGGACCTCCTCTCAGTCCACATTTCAATGGCCTGGCAGAAGCTGGCGTCAAAAGTTTTAAAACTCACTTTGTTCGAGTAGTCGGCGACCAGAAGTTGTCCATCATGGAAATGTCCACCCTTACATGTCGCATAGAAGCCGTACTTAATAGTCGCCCTTTATCTCCTGCCTCTTCAGACCCACACGATCTTCAACCTCTTACCCCTGGGCATTTTTTGACCCGTGAACCCCTTAATTCCGAAATTCCGGAGTCAGATTTGTCCGAGGTTCCCCTAAATCGGCTCTCGAGATGGCAACTAATCCAAAAACTACATAATGATTTTTGGAAACGGTATTCTATAGAGTATTTGCATACGCTACAACAGCGACACAAGTGGGCTGATTCGTCCCCAAATATTAAATTAAATGATTTGGTTATCATAACAAGTGATCACAGCCAATCACCTTTGAAATGGCCGGTCGGTCGGGTCATCGAACTGCATCCCGGCGGAGACGGTCAGGTGCGTGTTGCGACGGTACAAACGGTTACCGGTGTTTACAAGCGGCCAGTTGTAAAACTGTGCCCCTTGCCGAATTAAAAGATATTTTAATTTTTTCTATCTATTGAAGTCAATTATTACAATAGGTAATTCGTTATTATTATTTTTTAAATTTTGTTTGTTTGTTTTGACTTTTTCGGGTTTTCGCTATCTCTAAATAAACTTACGCTACTTATCTGTTTTTCATTCATTTATATTTATCGGTCGATCATTTTTTTTCTATATCTGTCCGGCTGATATTCTAAAATTGTGTGTTTTGGAGGGCAGTTATGTTAGCTCCCGCTAAATTTCGCGGTGGTTGTAAATTTTAAAACCACACACTTGAATGACGGACAGAGTGCATTCGCGCATTTTTGGACATGCGCACCAAGAATCAGTGAGATCCTTTTTCGACCGTCGAGAAATGGCGTGTTAATTTACTTTCTCCAACTATTTCAAATTTCTACACCTGAAAGTGCTCGATTTTGGTGTACTGACGCATAGAACTAGAAACTTCAGCCCTTCAGCTACGTGGTGACATCATTAGATCCAGTCAGGGGCCCCTTGGAACGTGGAGAAATTGGCTGCAAACTGGTGAGTGCCTTGTCTCTGATTTCCGTTGTGTGGTACCAACAATTAACCTATGGACCTTAATTATTTCGTAATTTCATATCAATATATTTATGTTTGTTCGCGCTTTCATTAATTAAAATATATACAGTCCATTGCATTTATCGTTTTTCTAACTGCGGGCATAACAGAAATGTTTTTCTAATTTTCTCAGAAACTTAATATGAAAAAATATCTACCTATTATTACACTTATTATTCCTACTATTAAAACATGTATTTCATACTTTATGGTGGAGAATGACATTTTTATACAATGTATCACAGCATGTGACAGATGTTATGGGTAACAATCCAGGGGTGTCCGTAAATTTGTAAAAAAAAATATGTTCGTAAAATTTTCATAAAATCTTAGTGGGGGTAAAAGGTTATAAGTCAAAATATCAATTTCGAAAAATAATTTTTAAAGTACACCCCTGGAGTCTTAAATTTGACATAAAGTGTACAACAATTTTTTTCCAAGAAGTGTAGTTTTTGAGAAAATTTTATAAAACCTATAATAAACTTTTTTTTTTTAAATAATCCCAATTTACGGACGCCACTGAAGAGCTGCTTCCTTCTCCTAATCTTATCGACGAATAGATTGTTGGAAAGGAAGTATTTTTTGCAAATTTTGCTAAAAAGTTGGTTTCTAAGAAAATTGAATAAAATCTAAAAAATCTAGGTTTTGGGGGGTTTAGGGGGTTTTTCTAAGTGCCTATCGATATTTTCAGGGGTGGGGGGGGGACAATTAAGATATCCGTATTCAGCGAGGCCGCAATAGGGAGAAATGACCATTTGCCTAAAAGTAAAATAAAATGCTTCTGACCGAAAACGGAACCCTTTTTCAGATTTTTTTGCCTTTACTATTACGCTATTACTCTTACCCTTCTGCGGCTCGGCAAAGCCAACTGAACAAGCCTAGGCGGACAAGGCTCCAGCTCGCAGACTCGTTTCCATTTTTTGCGTTTTGGCTCCTCGTAAAATTTTGGGTTCGGTTGAGAAAGAAAGTCCATGTAACTGCTTTGAGACATAACGCTTCGATCCAAGAGAGAGGGCTTCTCTTCGCTTTTTCGCTTTTTCGCAGAAGGGGATTTTCTATCACCGGAGGCTCCTAAAAATACCTATCTATATATTTTTTGGCATTCAATATTTTCATGTAAATACAAATTACATAACTCATACAGTAGGAAAATCTTCATAATATTAAAAAGAAAACTATATTTAAACCATTGATATTTTTAATAATTTGTAAGGGTTCATCATTCGCCCCCATAAATTACCTACCACTGACTTCTTAAGTGTTATAGATTTAGTATGCCACGCCGCGCCGCCAGCGCAAGTGTAATTTCATAGATTACGCAAATGTCAAAATTTGTGCCCGTAAGTGTCAATAGTTTGACATTTGTCTTTTGCATACCCAAAGGCTACTTCAGAAAATTTATGACAACATTTACATCACAGAACACTAAAACTATAATTTACATACTTTTAGTTTGAGGACTCTGATGTCTAAAAAAGTATGTTCTCCATCAAAAGTTAGAGGATGACATATTTAACTTTCGTGTAGAACAGGGAAGTCGAAACTAAGACCAGCGTGCCCAATTTGGCCCGCCAATGTCATCAAACGGTTTGCTACATCGCCAGCTAGTGGCTTAGTGTTGGTGTTACTAGTTTAGTTATACATAACTGCAGGAAAGTTGAAACGACTTTGGCTGTTGAAACTTACTGAAGTAATAGTCGCCATCTCAAGAGTTTTTTTTAGTTAAGTAAATTTGTAGGGTATTTTCAGAAAAAGCTGCAAACAGGGTATAAATAATAGTTTCTTCTAACCAGTGTGGTTACAGGTATGGCGTCTCTACGATCGATGCAGTTAACAGTTTCATTGAGAACATAATTCAGCACATGAAATACGGCGAATGTCCGACAGGCATTTTTTGTGACATGACTAAAGCATTTGATTGCGTGGGTTACGTTTTGTTAGTGGACAGACTGAAGAATTTTGGTTTGGTTTGAACATAGCTAGATGTTACTTGTGGAGTTCCGCAAGGATCTGTTCTTGGGCCAATATTTTTTATTTTGTATATTGACGACATCAACTCGGTTACTGCAGAAAATAGTCTAGTGTGTTTTTGTGATGACTCTACTGTCACGGTAAGTGACAAAGTAGAACAAATAGCTGAAGCAAAATGCAACGAGGTGATGTCAAGTATTACAGGCTGGTTCGACAGAAACTCTTTGTTTTTAAACCTAAAAAAAACAAGCATTTTTTAAGGTTTTATTCTCCATAAAATAAAAGAAATTTAAATCTGGAAATCTCAGTAGACGAAACCAAATTGACAAAAAAGGACACCGTCAAAATCTTAGGTATTTATGTGGATGAGCATTTAGATTGGAAAAGTCACTGTGCTAAAATACGCTCTGCTTCATCATTTTGTATTTAAAAACTTAAAGACTGATTTAAATACAAATAAACTAAAAATAATATACCAATATATGGATTTTTTTTTGGGAAGGGTCAACGTGTTCGGAAAAAGTATTTGTTAAACTACAAATAATAATTAGATGCATGATTGGGTTGCCTCCATCATATACATGTCGTGGCAACTTTATAAAATTAAAAATTTTGACTTTATGTTGTTTGTATATGTATGAATTGTGTAAATTTGTATTTTCTAAAAAGTCAACTCTGACATGCAATAATGATGTGCATAATAAAAACACACGGCAAAACAATAATTTAAGGGTTCCCTATTATAGAACCAAGGTAGGCAACAACCTGCCGTTAGCAACAGAAATAAAAGTTTTTATGCACCTTCCTAAGAGCATAGCATCCAGATAAAAAGTAGGTTTAAAAAATGTTTGAAAGCCTTTTTTGATTGAAAATGCATTTATAATGTTGTTGTAGGTTTAAATTAAACGTTGACAAAGCTATTTCGCTAAGTTAACTTTGCGCGTTACTTCTATGTATTTTTTAGTGTGACTCAAGCGCGGATTTGAGGGAGGTAACGTGGTTATTACTCCCCCCTAGAAAAATTAATATGCCAGGGAAAACAAGAGAATTACCCCCCCTCTAGAACAAAAATACATTACAAATAATTTTTTGTCGACTATTACCCCCCCACCCCCTAGAATTTTACCTAGATCCGCGCTTATTGGTGCAACTTTATTATACCTCTATTATTATTCTATGATATTATGATATTTATTATATATTTTTCAAATAATATTTTTTTGACGTGTTCCATATTATTTGTAGGTAATCAAAGGAAAATAAAGACTTATTATATTCTATTTTTTTATATTTGGCATGGTGGTACCTACCACCCAAAGCTAAATTTTTATGGAGATGGCAGCTGCCATAGTGAAGAAAAAAAATTAGTTTCCTGTTTTAGGAGAAATAAAATTAATTTTGATGGATTCACTTTAAGCGGGACATACTAAACTAAAAAATTGACACCTGTCACTTCAAAATGGCAGCTTGATTTCAAGAAAATAGTTTTTTTTTCTTTAGTTTTTGTTCGATATTTATTTTTGATACCTTATATTAAAGCTAATGACCATTTCTATAACCTACTGAAAAAATTAATTTTGCTCCCCAGCCGATACAAAGATGGCGCTTAATATTTCAAAAATAGAAGAGGCCTTCATAACCTATGGACCAAACTTGATTTTTACAAAAAAAATTCTATCAAGTATTTAAAATAAGTACATCTTAACACTTACGATTCAAGATAAAACTCCATAATAAATGAATGTCTATTATATTCCATGATAGGGGCGTTCAAAATATAAAAACAACAATATTTTTTCTATTTGGTAAAATCTTTTACCAAAAATTATTATTTTATCTTACTCTAAGCGAGTTTTAAAATATAATGTACAAAAAAAAATACAATTCATACTTATACATTTTAAAAACGACAGCGGAAAAATTTAAAAAAAAGCTTTTTTCTTCTTTTTTCGGAGGTTAACGAAAAAACAGAACAAAACAGGACATTTCGTTAAAAAGCACAGATTTTTTTTAGAAATGTCAAAAACGTTGTTGTGTCATGTACCGGGTGATTAACCATATTTTTCTTAATAACTATCTCCGTTAATATTGATCTAACAGTAACGTTTAAATTAGCAAAATTGAATGATTTTTCCTGAGTCAACAGAATCTGATGTCAAAAATGACACATTTCAGACAGTTTAAAATTTTTGAATATGGTTTATTTTTTTAAATTGTCTAAAAAACTTTTAATCAATAGCGCTCCTTTTTTTATTTTAAAAATATATAACGTAGTCCAACAGTTATTGAAATATTTGCATTTTAATAACGTAAATAAGCAATACGGATGTTACCATTTTGTTAATGAATATAATTAGATTTTTAAAATGCAAATATTTCAACAACGGGTGGACTAAATGTCTACATGTTATATAATTTTGAAATCAGAAAAAAGAGCCCTATCGATTAAAAAAATTACATATAGGGTGTTTTATTTTCAAAAAATTGTGTGTGCTTAAGACCACACGGCGGAAGTGTAAACTTCAACAAGGCGAAATTAATAATACTGGTCTTCATCTGCATCATCAAATCGCTCGCTGAATGTTTCTTTCACAGTTAGTCGACTTGAGCCGATTTCACCCGAATGAGCGTTACATAGCCGAGCCTGACGGTTCAGTTCAATTCACTACCCACAAAAACTGCTAAAGGCGCCTAAAGAAGTTTACACTTCAAAACAAATTATATATCAAAAATTTGCTGCAAATAACTGTTTGACATATGTCTTTTTTGACATCAGATTGGTATAACTAATTCGGAACTGTGTTTTTCTTAACGAGATGTCTTGTTTTGTCCGGTTTTTTTCGTTAACCCCCGAAAAAAAATCTGCTTTTTCTTTAATTTTTCCGTCGCCATCTTTAAAACTTAAATGAATGTTATTTTTTTTGTAAATTATATTTTAAAACTAGCTTAGAGTAATATGATTTATGAAAATAAATTTTTGGGTAAAAAAATTTACCAAACCAAAAATATACTGATATTAATATACTTTCAACGCCGCCGCGCGCCGTCTTGGATTATACTAGACATATGTATTTTATTATGGAATTTTCACAAGCAACGACCTGTATAAATTGATATACTACTCGGCAACTCTAGTTTCGTCAAACCAGAATGAAAAAAATATTTTTTTATCTAAACTTTGGCCGCTATCTTGAATGTTTTATTTTAATTTTTGTTTTGTCTTTGATATATTAAGCGCCATCTTTGAGTCGGCTGGGGAGCAAAGTTTTTTTTTCAATTGGTTTAAAAAAATGATCCTTACCTTTAATATACAGGGTGTCCCATAACTTAGGAGCCATAGTGCAGCAGGTGATAGAGGAGGTTATTTTCGAGAAAAAAGTTTATATATATAACATGGGGGTCAACACACATCTGTTTTTAAGATATAGGATTTTTAAAGTTAGAGGAGTGGGGAAAAAGGGTTTTACAAAAATAGAAAATCTGTCATATCCAGCTGCATACTCAGTTAATTGTGATTCAAAATTGTGGTATTACTTTTTTTCATAAAATTACAAGTTGATAAAAATAATATATTTTTTTAACAACTGATATTTGCTTACATATTTTTTTAAAAAATATCATTATTATTATGTCTCGCTAGAGACTTGTTTTTATTAACAAAAAATAGTTTAAAAAATATTGCGTTTAATATGGAATTTATAAAGGTTTATACCAAAAAAATTGGCCGACTATTTTTTTCAAAATATTTTTTGCTCTTGTTCTAATACACGACTCTACCTAATTTCATATTTTTACTGCGTTTTTTTAAAAAGTTATTATCAAAAAAGTTTTAAAAATTGCCAACTTTGATGCTATGTATATCGACAAAGAAAGAGTTGACCCATTATCATTATAGGAACTTTTTTATCAGACATGAGCTCCTCTATCGATCACCTGTTGGTCTATGGCCCCTAAGTCATGGGAGACCCTGTATAAGGTGTCAAAAATAAATATCGCACTAAAATTAAAGCAAATATCGGAAAAAATATAATTTTTTGAAATATAGCCGCCACTTTGTTTTGATGTGACAGGTGTCAGGTTTTTTTACAGTTTTGAATTAAGTAGGTCGCGCTTAAAGTGAATCCATCAAAATTAATTTTATTTCTCCTAAAACACGGAGTTTATTTTTTTTTCTTAAATTTGGCAGCCGCCATCTTGGATTCTAAATCGGGGATCCTCGAATGAAAATTTAGCTTTGGATCATAGATACTACTATGCCAAATATACCCTTTTTGCAGCTTTTTTTCCAAATTTACTCTACTGTTTACTACGAAAAACAATACACTGACCTGTTGTTCTGCTGCGTAGCTATGCCTTGAAGCTGGAATATTTAGAGACTATAGAGACCTCTGTGTATGAATTCTTGAATGGGTGAGCAAGAGTACTCCCTCAAAATCAGGTGAAAGTCAAAGAACTCACTTGATTCTCGCATCTTTATTGGTCCTGACATGGGGAGATGTTTATTCTCACTCTGACCAATTCAAAGAATTCATACACTGATCTAGACCTTGAAGTACCTATCCTGTTTGTCATGTTCAGTTGCTTATTTAACTCTTGTTCTCTCGATTTATCAGAAATTGGATCATCACTTTTCTTTTTGGATTTCTTTTTCGAATTCAGTAATTTAGCTCGGCATAATTTAAAAGGAATGTCGACTGGAGAATGTAAGGGTTTGATAGGCCTATTTTGTTCTTGTTCTTTGTAATTTCGATATTTTAGGCCCCATACTAATTCTTCTTGAATATTTTGGTTTTCTGTTGTTGGTCGACACGCAGAGGGACATTCCCCCAACATATACGAACAAATTGACATAATGAATGTGAGTCTCTTAACAAAAAATTTTGGAAAAAATACGAAAGAAAATTAAACTAAAACTAAATTTTGATTAATTTTGACAAAACCATTATAAAAACATGTTGGTTTTCAAATTGACAATATGTGGCCCTAAATCATATAAGCAGTAAGGTAACTTATTTATTTAATTTATAGAACCCAAAAAGACAAACCAATCTACATAGGGTCATAGACTACATGTTGTTAATTATAGCTTAAGTGCTTATGTGGTAACTTTAGTAAATTTAAATTAATATTGCATTGAAGTAAATCTTTAGGTACATAAGTAACTTATTATACAAACTAACACAGTTACCTTAAGTGGGGAGTATGATTCAAGAAATATACGTTATCAACTAATATAAACTAACTCAAAAAATATGCAATTAAAACCCAATTTATATCGGTCTAGGACAACTGGGCGCCGCCAACTCGGCGCCGCCTACTGGGCGCCGGGCCAACTGGGCGCCGGGCCAACTTGGCGCCGCCAACTGGGCGCCGGCCAACTCGGCGCCGGACTAAAAATTTTTTTTTGATAAAATGTGTAGATGAAAAATAAAATATTTTTTTTTATATAAAAACATCTTTAAAAAATCCTTTACTAACTAACTATCTATCAAATCTTGTGAAGCGTTTTTAACACACTTCCCATTATCCGATTTGGATGAAATTTGGTACACACGTAGTGGTCCCATGACAATACAACATTAAGAAAAAAATATCCTACCACCCCTACCCCCACCCCTTCTATAGAAAAATGTGTTTTTGACACACTTCCCGTTATCCGATTTGGATAAAATTTGGTATACACATAGTGGTCCGATGATAATACAACAATAAGAAAAAAATATCCTCCCACCCCTACCCCCACCCCTTCTATAGAAAAATGTGTTTTTGACACACTTCCCGTTATCCGATTTGGATAAAATTTGGTATACACATAGTGGTCTGATGATAATACAACAATAATAAAAAAATATCCTCCCACCCCTACCCCCACCCCCTTCCATAGAAAAATTTGTTTTTGACACACATCCCGTTATCCGATTTGGATGAAATTTGGTATACATATAGTGATCCGATGACAATATAATATTAAGAAAAAAATATCCTCCCACCTCTACCCCCATCCACTTTCATAGAAAAATTAATTTTTGACACACTTCCCATTATCCGATTTGGATGAAACTTGGTATTCATATAGTGGTCTGATGACAATACAACATTAAGAAAAAATAACCTCTCACCCCTACCCCCACCCCTTCTATAGAAAAATGTGTTTTTGACACACTTCCCATAATCCGATTTGGATGAAATTTGGTATTTACATAGTGGTTCGATGATAATACAACATTAAAAAAATATCCTCCCACCCCTACCCCCACCCCCTTCCATAGAAAATGAGTTTTTGACACCCTTCCCATTATCCGATTTGGATGAAATTTGGTATACATATAGTAGTCCGATGACAATACAACATTGAAAAAAAAAATCCTACCACTCCTACCCCCACCCTCATCTATAGAAAAATGCGTTTTTGATACACTTCCCATTATCCGATTTGGATGAAATTTGGTATACATATAGTGATCCGATGACAATATAATATTAAGAAAAAAATATCCTCCCACCTCTACCCCCACCCACTTTCATAGAAAAATTAATTTTTGACACACTTCCCAAAATCCGATTTGGATGAAACTTGGTATTCACATAGTGGTCTGATGACAATACAACATTAAGAAAAAATAACCTCCCACCCCTACCCCCACCCCTTCTATAGAAAAATGTGTTTTTGACACACTTCCCGTTATCCGATTTGGATAAAATTTGGTATACACATAGTGGTACGATGATAATACAACAATAATAAAAAAATATCCTCCCACCCCTACCCCCACCCCCTTCCATAGAAAAATTTGTTTTTGACACACATCCCGTTATCCGATTTGGATGAAATTTGGTATACATATAGTGATCCGATGACAATATAATACTAAGAAAAAAATATCCTCCCACCTCTACCCCCACCCACTTTCATACAAAAATTAATTTTTGTCACACTTCCCATTATCCGATTTGGATGAAACTTGGTATTCACATACCCAACTAACATTTATAGTAGCGGCTACATGTTCTAAAGGCTTTGCTACTTTCTTATAGTAGAAATGTGGTGATCCCAACCAAAATTTGTTACTTTTTAGTTCTAACTACTATTTAGTATCAGGAAATAGTAGATGTTTCGTAAAAACGACCCTCTAAACTACTTCATAGGATTGTTTCTTGATAGTCGATTCTGATAGTCTTCTCTACCACAATAGGACGTTGCTAAAGTTTTACTTTCTTTTTAGTCGTTATTTCGTAGTCGCCCTGACTTTTATATCCTACTAATTACCACTAGAAAGTTAAGCTTCATTGAAGTCCCAAACAAGTGTATCCGACAACTACATTATAACTTTAATTTTTACCACAAAAGTTTGTGTCATCATAGTAACATCTGATGTAACAATGTAGACAAAATAACTTTTTGGATCAACTTTAAAGCCGCAACTACTTTCAAGTAACCTTTTCGACTATCAGGGAATATAGTTTGGGACGCCATGTTTTTATGTAAGAAAGAAAATTTATTATTTTTGTTGTCGTTTTATGAGCTCATATTAAAGAGCCATACTATTTTATAAACAAATTAGTTGAAGCTTACCAAAAATGCTCTTCTTAAGCACCATTTGTTGGAGTTAACTGTCGATTATGAAAACATTAACTCCAAAATCACAACACAAAAATTCCATCAGCTACCAGAAAACGGCTCAATTTTACGGGCGCACCGGTTTTTTGCAATATATATAATGCATGTTATACAAAAAACTTTGCGTCGCACTCGAATTTTGATCCTCTGCTCGTAAATTCTCACACTTTTGGATAACATAGTTCATATTATAACCATAACCAAACAAAAAAACTAAGCGAGTCTGTTTACTGTTGTGTCCACCATATTGTGTAACAATTCTACCAAAAAGAAACGATTATATTATTTGCAACTACATCGCAACTTTTATGCCATTACGGAAAAAAACAGCCTCTACGACGTAGTAGATACCTGGCTACGACGTAGTAGTGTAGTTGTTACTACAATGACTTTAAACACTTGGCCAAGTAGTTATAACCAGAAATTGGTTCCCCACTTAGGGAATTTTAACGTCGCTGTATGGTATACTGAGACGTAGCGGGAGTACGTTGCGGTTACTTTTAAGAAATTCTTTCTAGTTGGGGTATCGTCGTTACAACTTTAATTTTTTGTTGGGTAGTGGTCTGATGACAATACAACATTAAGAAAAAATAACCTAACACCCCTACCCCCACCCCTATAGGGATCGATTTATAATAAATTTAGAACTTTGTGGTGTTTAACGTCGCTGAACATGATTTTTTACTCTTTTTAAAAAAATCATCTAAATCGGATAATGGGAAGTGTGTCAAAAACTCATTTTTCTATGAAAGGGGGTGGGGGTAGAGGTGGGAGGATATTTTTTCTTAATATTGTATTGTCATCGGACCACTATATGTATACCAAATTTCATCCAAATCGGATAATGGGAAGTGTGTCAAAAACGCATTTTTCTATAGATGAGGGTGGGGGTAGGAGTGGTAGGATTTTTTTTTCAATGTTGTATTGTCATTGGACCACTATATGTATACCAAATTTCATCCAAGTCGGATAATGGGAAGGGTGTCAAAAACGCATTTTCCATGGAAGGGGGTGGGGGTAGGGGTGGGAGGATATTTTTTTTAATGTTGTATTGTCATCGGACCACTATGTGAATACCAAATTTTATCCAAATCGGATAATGGGAAGTGTGTCAAAAACTCATTTTTCTATGAAAGGGGGTGGGGGTAGAGGTGGGAGGATATTTTTTCTTAATGTTGTATTGTCATCAGACCACTATGTGAATACCAAGTTTCATCCAAATCGGATAATGGGAAGTGTGTCAAAAATTAATTTTTCTATGAAAGTGGGTGGGGGTAGAGGTGGGAGGATATTTTTTTCTTAATATTGTATTGTCATCGGATCACTCTATCTATACCAAATTTCATCCAAATCGGATAACGGGAAGTGTGTCAAAAACAAATTTTTCTATGGAAGGGGGTGGGGGTAGGGGTGGGAGGATATTTTTTCTTATTGTTGTAATATCATCGGACCACTATGTGTATACCAAATTTTATCCAAATCGGATAATGGGAAGTGTGTCAAAAACACATTTTTCTATAGAAGGGGTGGGGGTAGGGGTGGGAGGTTATTTTTTCTTAATGTTGTATTGTCATCAGACCACTATGTGAATACCAAGTTTTATCCAAATCGGATAATGGGAAGTGTGTCAAAAATTAATTTTTCTATGAAAGTGGGTGGGGGTAGAGGTGGGAGGATATTTTTTTCTTAATATTATATTGTCATCGGATCACTATATGTATACCAAATTTCATCCAAATCGGATAACGGGATGTGTGTCAAAAACAAATTTTTCTATGGAAGGGGTGGGGGTAGGGGTGGGAGGATATTTTTTATTATTGTTGTATAATCATTGGACCACTATGTGTATACCAAATTTTATCCAAATCGGATAACGGGAAGTGTGTCAAAAACACATTTTTCTATAGAAGGGGTGGGGGTAGGGGTGGGAGGATATTTTTTTCTTATTGTTATATTATCATCGGACCACTATGTGTATACCAAATTTTATCCAAATCGGATAACGGGAAGTGTGTCAAAAACACATTTTTCTATAGAAGGGGTGGGGGTAGGGGTGGGAGGTTATTTTTTCTTAATGTTGTATTGTCATCAGACCACTATGTGAACACCAAGTTTCATCCAAATCGGATAATGGGAAGTGTGTCCAAAATTAATTTTTCTATGAAAGTGGGTGGGGGTAGAGGTGGGAGGATATTTTTTTCTTATTGTTATATTATCATCGGACCACTATGTGTATACCAAATTTTATCCAAGTCGGATAACGGGAAGTGTGTCAAAAACACATTTTTCTATAGAAGGGGTGGGGGTAGGGGTGGAAGGATATTTTTTTCTTATTGTTGTATTATCATCGGACCACTATGTGTATACCAAATTTTATCCAAATCGGATAACGGGAAGTGTGTCAAAAACACATTTTTCTATAGAAGGGGTGGGGGTAGGGGTGGGAGGTTATTTTTTCTTAATGTTGTATTGTCATGGGACCACTACGTGTGTACCAAATTTCATCCAAATCGGATAATGGGAAGTGTGTCAAAAACGCTTCACAAGATTTGATAGACAGTTAGACAGAACATCTGAAGCTAAATAAAAGGTTGTAAAAAATTGCGTAGGATTTTTTAAAGATGTTTTTATATAAATAATATATTTTATTTTTCATCTACACATTTTGTCAAAAAAAAATTTTTTTAGTCCGGCGCCGAGTTGGCCGGCGCCCAGTTGGCGGCGCCGAGTTGGCCCGGGGCCCAGTTGGCTCGGCGCCCAGTTGGCGGCGCCGAGTTGGCGGCGCCCAGTTGTCCCATTCCGATTTATATAGCACTGTAATGCACAGTGGACGAAAAACAAAATCCCGCACGAAATACAAGAAAACATGGACCTCGCTCGAATTTAAGAAATTTTTGCATGTTATAGGCGTCGGGGTAGTGCCGTGGTATGGTCGTCGGCTCCACATGCAGGAGGTAACAGGTTCGTGTCTCGAACAACGATGCAACAACAAAAAAAAAAAAAAAAAAAGTACGTCGCCCTGTCGCCCACTTCTTTTCATCGTTAGACTGTCGTCATCGAATTAACATGCGATGCGATGCATGCAGAATATAAGTTGTCCTTGAATAGTCCACGAGCCGACACGCAGGTAGCCGAGGAACCAGGAATAATAACCCAGGAGCCTGTTATAAGTGCCATATATAGTCGGTACGAGGATGGAGCCAGTATAAAACTCCTACAGTCAACTCACAACGACCACGACTGTTGCGCTGAAAAGGAAAGAAGTCTATCGTCTATAACCAAGTTCTGCTGGAACGATAGCGATGTTAGATAGATGCAAGTCTAACATGTAGCAGGACCACCTTTCGGACGGGGTGTAAAAGCGTGGGTCCACTGTGTATACTTGCTACAAAGTCTAAAGATCCCTGCCCTCGACAAAAAGGTGCCATGCAAAATTAAGTCCTCTTAGAGAAAGAAAACTTGCATCCTAAGGGGCACT
The DNA here is from genome assembly GCA_963576565.1 of Aspidapion aeneum. Lineage (NCBI taxonomy): Eukaryota > Metazoa > Arthropoda > Insecta > Coleoptera > Brentidae > Aspidapion > Aspidapion aeneum. The sequence continues at coordinate 79,031,814 of OY755044.1, read as the reverse complement.
TGCATCAGTTTGATATATGAGGTAAGGACCAATCGGGGTTGGCGAAAAGGGCGCGATGTGTGCCTAGTCGCTAGACCAAAAATGGTCTCCCCACCACCACTACTACGACTACTAGTATGTTAAAGCATATGAATAAGGTAGTTAGCATCAGCAGGGCCGTTGTAATGTTGCTCTTTCTGGTGGCGGCCGTTCTTTACTGTTGAATCAAGATCATTTTCAAGAGGCCGCCATGCGTTTGTCGCCATGCGTTCTTCGATTAATGAAGTAACATGTAGTTTATGGTCAACAAGTCACCTTGTTTTGAGACGTAATATCTCGAAAACTAATCAAAGGAGTTTTGTGATTTCTTTCATATTAGTTACAGAAATTGTAGCATAAAAAATACTTGGGTAATTTCTGCCATGGGGAAAAAGTTTTTTATTAATAATTTTATTTTATCGGTTGTTTGTTTAAAAATGTTAAAGCTTAAGATAAGCTTATTCTAGGTGTGTGTGTCCAGGTATAAATGATCGCACTGTATATAAACAGTGCAAGCATGTAGTTTGGATACAGACATTGCCAAAATAAATGGAAATGCATTTTTTCCATAAATTTGTTAAATCGTTGCATTTGATATGTGGTATGTTTTTGACAATTTAATTAAAACGCAAGTTACAAGCGACATTTTGAACACGATTTCTAAGTTAATAAATAATTGCTCCAATTATTATTAGAGCATCTGTTCGAGTGTTTTAATACCATAATGACCTTTTAAATTAACACCACTTTTTGCCAGATTTTAATGTTTTTTATCGACGTTTTTTCTCAAGAAATCAAAATATAATAAAACGATTTTAATTCTTTCTTCCGCATTTTGATAGCTTGATAAGGTTTACTTATTTCAAGATATAAAGCAAAAACCGAAAATTGAAAAAAACTTGTTTGTGAAAAACACAAGTTTGGTTTCTTGACTGCAGTAATTGTGTGAGATGGGGGATCACAATTTTGGGTTTTTTCAAAAGAAGTCGGTTCGAAACTCTGTCAAGTAACCGAAAACAAAAATTTTTTGGTTTTCATTGTTTGAAAAGATGTTGAATTTTAAATTTCCATGGAACCAACTTTAAATTGTTTTTTTTGTCAATTATTACAACATTTTAAAAGAAACTAGTGCATTTGCATATAGGATTTATGTTTTCTAGATACAACTCCTTTGAGGGGTAAAAGTTAGCCTCAGAATTTAAATAGGGAAATTGGGTCAACTGTACCCTTTTTGACGGTCTTTGATTTAACTTTAGAGTGGTCTTAAAATGTATTGGCAATCGAATCACCTTGATTGTCACTCATTTCCCCGGAAAATGGATTGGTCGAACGTTCTCCAGATTTAAAAAAAAAAATTGTATGTTATAGGCCTCGGTTAGGTTCGTGTCTCGAACAACGATGCAAAAACACAAAAAAACAAAAAAGTACGTCGCCCTGTCGCCCACTTCCTTTTCAGCGTTCGACAATCGTCATCGAATTAGCATGCGATACGATGGACGCAAAATATAAGTTGACCTTGGACATCGAGAATATACGCAGGTGTAGTCCAGGAGCCGACAGACACACAGCCAGCGGAGGAACAGAATAATAACCCAGAACCCTGCCATAAGTGATATACTCGTATAGTCGGAACCAGGATGGCGCCAGCATAAAACTCCTACAGTCAACTCACGACGACCACAACTGTTGCGCTAAAAAGGAAAGAAGTCTATCGTCTGTAACCAATATCATGTGCATAATGACAGCAACAAGAAAAATTCTGAAAAACGGCATTTCTTTTGAGTTGTTTTTATCTGTGCGCTTTTTTTGACAATGGATTGGTCGAACGTTCTCCAGATTTGACGCCATTATACTTTTTTCTGTGGGGCCACCTTAAGTCTGGTTTACTCCACACAGCCAAAAAACCTAGAAGAACTGCGCAAAAAATTACTGGAAAATGTTGTGCAAAAATGCTTGAAATATTAGCAAGTCAGAGCAAAATTTGAACAAAACCTCTATTTTTGTATTAAAAAAGGTGGAATGCACTTTTAGCATATGTTTAATATTAAGATTTTGAGCAGGATAATTTTTTTTTCGAACATGAAAATATATATCTTAAAATTATATTGCTGCAATGAAAAATGATTTATTTGTTCCATTGAAAATTTTAATATCTCAAAAACTAATTTTTAGAATTAAATAGATTTGAGATAACTGTTAAGACGTTTCAAATACATTCAAAAAAAGGTTTCACTTGACTTAGTTTCCTTATTCAAAATCTGGGGTAACTTTTACCCCTTAAAGGGGTTGTATCTAGAAAATATAAATCCAATCCAATCCAACATGTTTCTTTTAAAATGTTGCAATAATTCATTAAAACAAACGTTGGTTGGTTCCTTGGGTGATAAAAATTTAATATTTCAAAAACTAATCAATAGATTTTTGAAATTTTAACACATCTGTAAAAGCAATTCGAAGACCTTCAATTCTTGTATCACTTTACCCACTTTTCCAATTAAATTCTAGTGGTAAGTTTTGCCCCTCGAAGGGGATGTATCTAAGAAACATAAGTGCATCATACAAATGTACAATTACCAAAAATAAAATCGACGGGTCTCGAGGTTTCTTTTAAATTGTTGGAATAGTTCATAAAAAACGGTTTGGAGTTGGTTCCATGGTAAATTAAAATTCAAATATCTCAAAACCTAATCGATAGAGTTTTGAAATTTTAATATGGCTGTAAAGGTATTCAAAACTCCTTCAGAAAATGGTGCCACTCGACCCACTTTCTCTATTGAAATTCAAGGGGTTACTTTTACTTTAGAAACGTCAAGATGCGAGTTTCCCTCTTGAATAGAAAATTGACGTGTCCGAGGTTTTTCCGAAATCGCACTCTAAATACCAAAAAAGGCCTCTGTTTCGATTTTGAAAACTGCTATTTTTAAAGTCATTTGGTTTACTAATTAATGATGAAAATGGCCAAGTCAAACACAAAAAAGGCTAGATTGTAATCAAATTTTTTCTTCAAATTAGTCCTAAAATGCTAGATTTCCAAAAACTAGTCAATATTTTGCTAGTATTCAATTTTTAAAAGCTAAGATTAATAAAATGATTTGCTTAATTTAGGCATTCAAATCCTAAATATTAGTTTTTTTAAAATTAGGATTTAGCATATTACCGATAAAATCAAGTAGGTATCCTATTGACTATTATTTAGAAAATAATTCCTTTGATTCAAGAAAATGAGATATTGATATTAACCTATCATAACATAAATATTAAAAGTAACAGTAGCATATTAACGATAAAATCAAATATCCCATTGACTATTATTTAAAAAATAATTCCTTGATTCAAGAAAATGAAAGAATGATATCAAACTATCATAACATAAATATTAAAAGTTTGGATGTAATAGCCAAGTTTAGAAAAACATTTCCAAACTAGAACCTTTCATTTTGAAATTTGTATTAGAGAACTTGGCTTTGCATTTATCTCAATTCTTTTACGGAATACCATTTTCGCGTACTTGGCTTTTTTTACATGAAATGTTTTTGTTATGATTTCACTCGTTTTTTAAAGGATATGGAATATTTAATTTTTAAAGTAGAATATTGTTCAGAACTTTTGCAATGCCTTATTAAAAATGTTAAGGTTTTTTAATTTTTTCCTATGATTTTATCATAGTTCCTATCAGCCTTTCAAAGCTCAGCTCTCTAGCGTTCCTGGAAGTGGACAATGTTACTTTTACATAACTTTACATTTATGAAGGAGGGCAGTAAATTAAAATTTTGGTGTTTTTAAATTTTTTACTATAGTTTTATCATAGTGCCTTTCAGTCTTAGAAAGCTCAGCTTTCTAGCGTTTCTGGAAGTGGGCAATGTTACTTTTACATAATTTTAAATTTATAGGGGAGGGAAGTAAATTAGAATTTTGGTGTTTTTAATTTCTTTCCTATAGTTTTATCATAGTGCCTTTCAGTCTTAGAAAGCTCAGCTCTCCAGCGTTTCTAGAAGTGGGCAGTGTTAATTTTACATACCTTTACATTTATAGGGGAGGGAAGTAAATTAGATGTTTGAGGAGTTTTAATTTTTTTCTATAGCTTTATCATAGTTACCATCGGCCTTCCAAAGCTCAGCCCTCTGGCGTGTCTGGAAGTGGGCAATGTTATTTTTACATAACTTTACATTTATAGGGGAGAGAAGTAAATTAGAATTTTGGGGTGTCTTAATTTGTTCCTATAGTTTTATCATAGTTTCTATCAGTCCGTCAAAGCTCAGCTCTCTAGCATTTCTGGAAGTGCGCAATGTTACTTTTACATAACTTTACATGTATAGGGGAGGGGAGGAAATTAGAATTTTGGGGTTTTTTTCCAGGGGTTTGGTCATAATTTCTATCAGACTGCCAAATTTCAGCTTTGTAGCATGTCTGGAGGTACACTAGATTTTTGCTGATCTGTACATGAGTGAGTGAGTCATTGAGTGAGTGGCAATTTCGACGTTTTTTGAAATTTTGGAACTACTTTACTACTTTATAGAAGTTCATGAAACTGAAGTGGTTGTTAACTCTATGAAGATCTACGACTGTGCAAAGTTTGAGATTCGTAGCTCATTCCGAAGTAGGCCAAATATGGGCTGAAATGTTTCAAGAAAAGATGGTACGGCAGCGCGAACTTGGCGAGGCACTGCCGTGCCCTCAGCAGTGTTGCCACCCTCGACCCTGAAGTCTACGGTAGAAGGCTTCGAGAAAAATCGGTAGATTTCGGTAGATTTTTTAATCATCTCAGCAAGCAGTGCTGGAGAACTATAGATAGTTTGGATTGATTTAGTAGAAAAATTGTATTTCTACGATTTGTTTTTACTGACAAAATACCAAAATTAAGAATTAATAAAAAAATTAGGTACATACTAGGGACCTATTGCAATAAAGCCAGGCACAAATTGTGCCGGGCACTATATTGACAGTTTCGCATTAAAAACTGACAGTTGATCTTTCAAAATTGACATACCCAAGTCGAATTTAGAAATCCAGTCGTTTATTTTCCATTAATTGTGGCGTCACTATTAATTCCGGCTCTTATAATACACAATGGCCTTATTTTGAAAGAAGACAGCTGTTCTTATATGTGAAACTGTCAATATAGTGCCCGGCACAATTTGTGCCTGGCTTTATTGCAATAGGTCCCTATTAGGTAGATAATATTATAAAAAAAACCTCAGGGTTTATAATAGCGTGATCTTTAATGCCGCTTGCGGCTGAGTATATCGCAAAATCCAAGAGATGGCGCCATAAATACACTTTTAAAAACAATGGCTTGGAAATAAAAATTTTATTCTACAAAGGTTCGTACATAAAAAGAATATTTTATTTATGGTGTTTTTTTTTTAATCGCGATTACGAGGCGTATCAAAAAAAAACAAGTTTATATTTAAAAAAAAAAATCGTTGGAAAACTATGGTAATTCGGTATATCGTAAAGTAAAAGGCTAAATCGGTAGATCTACCGAAAAATCGGGAGAGGTGGCAACACTGGCCCTCAGATTAATAAGATTAATTTTGGCTTCCCCCATAAAAATCTGTAGATCAAGCAAATGATTGAATAAAATTAAGATTGCTGGCTGTGTTATGTATTGAGCAAACATTTATTGATTCTAGGCTTAATATTAGCAAAAATTTCTGTTTGTGTAGTGAATAAATTTTAATTCCTACACAATTTTTTAATAAAATAAAAGGTCTATAACTTTTGTATACATAATTTTGAAACATAACTTAAAATTTTCCGATAAAAATCGAAAAAACCGGTTTTTTTCATTTTGATTTTTATCTTCCACATTTTTTTTTGTAAAACTTTGTAAGATCTTCTTTTTTAAATTAAATGCCCAAGTTCCGACAGCAGTTTTTTTTGAACCGAGGTCGTTATTTTTATTGCATTTTAAAATGTCCCAAAGTGCGAACCTCGATTTTCAACCCAATAGATTTAAAGACAGTGGCGGATCCAGGGAAGGGGGGGGGGGCACTAGGGGCACCTGCCCCCCCCCCCCCGAGAAGTTTTTGAATATACAAAAAATTAGTAAAAAGTAATGTTTTTGCTAATAAAAATTCAAAATTTTTGCCTGCGGCGCATGAAAGTGTCTATTGTTTTTATCATCGAAATTACAACCACTGACTAATTCAATAAAATATATACCGTTTTTTACCAACAGAGAATGTCACCTAAAGTGCCCCCCCCCCGAGAAGCACCTCTGGATCCGCCCTTGTTTAAAGAAAACCCTCAGAGTAATAAAATATATTTATTACTCTAAGAGAAAACCGTATCTGAAAATGGCAAGCCGTTTTAATGTTATTTTTGGTTTTTAAACTTTTAATTATTTTGGGATCTATAACTTTTGAAAAAAATGCATTTTTATTAATTCCTTGTATCTCGCTTATTTTGCAAAATATTTTTATTCTGTAAAATCCTTTCTACGGCAACTTTTTTAGAGCAAAATAATGACGTTGTCAAATATTGTTTAGTTTTTGAGATATCGTATTTATCATAAAACAATTAAATACGGACCTAGATTTTTTTAATTACTATTTTTATTGGTTCCATGCTATTATTATCTTAAAATGATAAAACTTTAATATTTTTTTGATTTAAGGTTAAAAAAACTATTTAATATTTAAAAAAAAGTTTTTTCCCTCAAGGGGGATGTATCTAGGAAACATAAATGCATCATGCACTACTAACGAAAATCGACGGGTCTCGAGGTTTCTTTTAAATTGTTGGAATAGTTTATAAAAAACTGTTTGAAGTTGGTTCCATGGGAAATTAAAATTCAAATATCTCAAAAACTAATCGATAGATTTTTTATATGGCTATAAAGGTATTCAGAAAATGGTGCCACTCGACCCACTTTCCTTATTTAAATTCAAGGGGTTATTTTCACCCTGCTTAGGAGGCACGACTTTAAGAAAAGTCAAGATGCTTAAAGAGTTTCCCCCATGAATAGAAAATTGACGTGTCCGAGGTTTTTCCTGAAATCGCACTCTAACTAAAAAAGGCCTCTGTTTCGATTTTCGTGAAACACCCTGTGTATTAATTAGCCAGCCTCCACAAATAAAGTACACATTACTAACAAACTTTGAAAACTGCTATTTTTAAAGCCATTTAGTTTACTAATTAATGATGGAAATGGCCAAGTCTCACACACAAAATGCTAGATTGTAATCAAATTTTTCTTTAAATTAGTCCTAAAATACTAGATTTTAATCAATTTTTTTTTTCTAAAAACTAGTCAATATTTTGCTAGTATTAAATTTTTAAAAGCTAAGATTAATAAAATCATTTGCTTAATTTAAGCATAATATTAGTTTTTTAAAATTAGGATTTAGCATATTAACAATAAAATCAAGTATCCTATTGACTATTATTTAGAAAATAATTCCTTTGCTTCAAGAAAATGAAAGATTGATATTAAACTATCATAACATAAATATTAAAATTAACAGTAGCATATTAACGATAAAATCAAATATCCTATTGACTATTATTTAGAAAATAATTCCTTTGATTCAAGAAAATGAAAGATTGATATTAAACTATCATAACATAAATCTTAAAATTAACAGTAGCATATTAACGATAAAATCAAATATCCTATTGACTATTATTTAGAAAATAATCCCTTTGATTCAAGGAAATGAAAGATTGATATTAAACTATCATCACATAAATATTAAAATTAACAGTAGCATAATAACGATAAAATCAAATATCCTAATGACTATTATTTAAAAAATATTTCCTTGATTCAAGAAAGTGAAAGAATGATATTAAACTATCATAACATAAATATTAAAATTAACAGTAGCATATTAACGATAAAATCAAATATCCTATTGACTATTATTTAGAAAATAATTCCTTTGATTCAAGAAAATGAAAGATTGATATTAAACTATCATAACATAAATCTTAAAATTAACAGTAGCATATTAACGATAAAATCAAATATCCTATTGACTATTATTTAGAAAATAATCCCTTTGATTCAAGGAAATGAAAGATTGATATTAAACTATCATCACATAAATATTAAAATTAACAGTAGCATAATAACGATAAAATCAAATATCCTAATGACTATTATTTAAAAAATATTTCCTTGATTCAAGAAAGTGAAAGAATGATATTAAACTATCATAACATAAATATTAAAAGTCAAACTTTTCTAAATATTAGTATTAATAAGATTAATTTTTGCTTACACCATAAAAGTCTGAAGATCAAGCAAATGATTGAATAAAATTAAGATTGTCGGATTAGTTGTATATTGAGCAAACATTTATTGATTCTAGGCTTAATATTAGCAAGTGTAGGAAATAAAATAAAAGGTCTACTATATAACTTTTGTATAAATAATTTTTGATAACTTAAAATTTTCCGATAAAAATATAAAAAAAACCGTTTTTTTTTATTTTGATTTTTATCTTCTACATTTTTTTTGTTTATGTCAAAATTTAGCAAAAACTTCTTTTTTAAATTAAAATATTGATTTTTACATTTTATTTAAACCTAAAAGTTCCGGCAGGGGTGTGCAGTAGATATTTTTTGCACAACTTGATTCAAAGACCCTTGTCCCAGGACGCTGTCTTGTTTTTTATGGATAAAAGTGCTAGGTTTCGTCTCTAGGACAAAAAAAAATGTCCCAAATTGCAAACCTCGATTTTCAACCCAATAGATTTAAAGAAAACCGCATTTTAAAATGGCAAGCCCTTTTAATGTTATTTTTGGTTTTTAAGCTTTTAATTATTTTGGGATCTATAACTTCTTTTATGAAAATTTAATTTTGGTGTAAATCAGACTTTAATAGTTTTTTTTGTGTTATTTGTTAATTATCAACCAAAATTATTTTTTCATAAAGTTATAGACACCCTGAAAATGCAAATTATTCAAAAACCTACCGAATGGGCTCGTAAGTGGGAATCAGTTTACTTCTGTATCCCCTATAAAAATACCCTAAATCCTCCAAACGCAAAGGACAATCTGCGTGTCCCATTTTCGATGGGAATAAATGGGAAACTCCGTTATTATTAAACATATCGATTTTCTGAGATTGCACCTACCGTGCTCTTTTTTTGAGCCCTTGAAAATGGTGTAATCAGATTTTTGCTATACCCCGTGGTCTCCCTAATACTATCTAGTATCTCAAGATATTTTTATTCTGTAAAAACCTTTCTATGGCACCTTTTTTAGAGCAAAATAATGATGTTCTCAATTTTTTAAAATATTGTTTAGTTTTTGAGATATGGTATTTATAATAAAAAAATTAAATACGGACTTGGATTTTTTTACTATTTTGATTGGTGCCATTCTATTATTATCTTAAAATGATAAAACTTTAATATTTTTTTGATTTAAGGTTAAAAAAACTATTTTATATTTTTAAAAAAAATTTAGTTCGAACCTGGAAATTTCCAACGTAATTATAAATTAAAACTTGCAAGACACACTAGTTGAACGATTTTAGTTTATCTGTTTTGAAACGTTAATTAAAAGATTTATAAATAAAGTAAAAAACGTTAAAAAGTTACAAAAATAATATCATAGTAATTATTTGATGGTAGCACAGCAACTCATGAAATTTACTTTAACATGGAAAAACAAAAGCGTGGAATTGACGTTGTCATTTTAGTTGTCATTTTTGTGAATGACTCACTCAAGCAACAAAATCCCAATATTTAAACGGCAGAAATATTTTTATGCAAAATGCGTTAAGAAAAATGGCAGTTTGAACATTTATAACATTAAAGAAACATTAGTTATTCTTTTTTGTAATTCGTTTTTTTTGTATTTTTTGTAGACTTTGTTTCAAATAAGTTTGTAAATTAACGGAAAACATTTAAGTTTGGTAAGTATCAAAACAGGTAAACCGAAAATCGTTTAACTTGCAATTTTTAATTTACATATATTTATGTTGGAAATTTCCAAGTTCGGACAAAAACTTTTTTAAATCATTAAATATTTTTTTTTACTTTAAAACAAAAAAATATTTTTTTATTATTTTGTGATAATAATAGAATTAAACCAATCAAAATAGTAATTAAAAAAATCCAGGTCCGTATTTAATTTTTTTATGACAAAACCATATCTCAAAAACTAAACAAGATTTAAAAAAAATTGACAACGTCATTATTTTCTTTTAAAAAAGTTGCCATAAAGAGGTTTTTACAGAATGAAAAATTCTCGCAAAATAAGTAAGATATAAGGGATTATTGCAAATGCAATTTTTTCAAAAACTCCCTGTATTAGCGAAACTACGGGGTATAGCAAAAATCTGATTGCACCATTTTTAAGGGCTTAAAAAAAGACCACGGTAGGGTGCAATCAGAAAATCGATATCTTTAATAATAACCGAGTTTCCCATTTAATCCCATCGAAAATGGGACACACTGTCTTTATAAAAATGTGATCTTGGGATTTAAAACCTTTCTGTCACTTCGTTTCGTGTCTTTGGTGTCCTGTGCTTCGTTACTCCGACCCCTTTAGATCCAAAGCGCGCCAAACTAAAAGCGCCCCTTCAGCCCTCCCCATTGGACTGAGCCCTATCGAACACCGGCTTTACTAAACAGCTGACCCAGACCTGAATACGCTGTTTCGATTTAAGTCGAAAAGGGATGAGCTTATGAACTTTTGGAGTAAGAAAAAGATAGGCACACTTTTTCATTGCTCTGATATCTATTATTGTTATAGAAAGGTAGCTGCCATGCTTTCTATTCTTGCGTTTAATATATATTTCAAACGCATTGATTTGTTAAAAAAAAGAAAGTTAAAATATTATTTTTTAGGCAAAACTTTGGATTCTAGGAAATAGTCCATATTATGGTCGAGTCGTTGAATAGGAAATCAAACCGGTTATTCTCTTCCTCCACTAATTTTTAATATGTTTTAAACAAATAGTCCCGGACATGTTTTGTACCCAAGTAACATTATTACCACTCAAGGTTTTATTAATTTGGTTCCTAGGTTATATTAGAGGGTGCTGTTTTAGGGTTTTAGGATCAATTTGGCTACATAAAGGTAATTTATATTGCCAATTACCTAAAGAGGTGTTATACAACCAAAAAGTGATTTATAAAGGGAGTATAATATAATATAATTCCTTCTGTTCGTTTTAGATACTTTTGGTTTTATTGATTTCTGATTTATAAAGATGGTCTTATAAAACCCTTTTACCTAAAGTTTTTAAAAAGAAATAAATATAAACTTTGGTCAGTTTTTTCATTACTTTAGGTCATCATAAAAAGTCTTTTATAATAGAGCTAAAAGGTTACCTTATATCCTTTTGTTTTAATAGTTACCAGTAATTTAAAAGTAAATATGATTAGATAGGCGGCCATATAGAACTTCCTTAAGGTTTTTAAGAGTGGTAAATATAAACTATAGACTTTTGGTTTTTGCCATTACTTTTAGGCAAAAAGGTTTTATAGGAAGGCTTAAAGGTAAACTTAATTCTTTTGTATCAATTATCTAAAGCCCAATAATTAATAATTGTTGAGTTTCCGTCCTCCTGGGTAGGACACCCAGGCCTAGATAAGGCCTGTTTAGACAGCCAATATAAGAGGTTGCCCTCCAGCCTCCAGGCACAACGAATATCATTATATATATATTATATTTATCTAGTCGTTTTAGCAGTGTTTTAGCAGTGTTTTTAACAATAATTTTACTTTAATTTTGATTTATGTAAACCAAACAGACTTTTTTAATGGTGAATAGTGTAAATTATTTTTTATTTATTTTAAATATTTGTTATTTTGTTATCAAAAAACTATTAAAAAGCATTTTTGAGCTGGCGCGCTTGTTTTGAGAGCTTTTCAGATACGATTTTATCAGAAAAATAAATTTGGCAGGCAATTGGATCAACAACAAAACGACAAACTCGGTATATTTTTATGTGATAAAATAATTTTGTGACCTAAATTATTTTATATAGCCATTGTGAATCTAAATTATCGCCATAGCTTTTATAGGAAAACTTCTTTACTCTAAAGGTATTATGGTATTCAACAAAATCGCCAGGATACCAAATTACCAAATCTAGTTTTATAATAGGATAGAGGACGTTTCTGAGTTGCTTTTAGAACCTGGCATAATAGCTTTAGGCTCTAAAAAGTTCTATACTGGTGGAACCGCTAGAGGGCGAAGCTGGAGTTTATTTCTTATGGTTTTATAGTGAGTTTAATACATAGGTTAAGGAAAGGCGCTTGCAACCTTTTAGCGTCTGCTATAAATAAAGAAATGTTACTTGGGTAAGCAGAAACTTACATCTTCAGGGGACAGTATCAAACTAAATTAGCATAACATTTTGAAAAAATGTTTAAAAAACTATGCCTAGCTACTGAAACGGTTAAGTCATAGACTATTACGGTCAATGACTTAACCGTTTCAGTAGCTAGGCATAGTTTTTTTAACCATTTTTTTAAAATGTTGTGCTCTCTCTGACCTATAAAAACATGGAATTTGGCCCTGTACATAGTATTTTTAAACTATTCGATTTTTATTTTTTAGGTTTTTTTAACACTTTATATCTCAGAAATGGACCAATTTCGGACTAAAGTAAGTTTCTTTAAATAGGCTTAGTTTGACCTCGTGCCAAATAGTAATATGTGAGTGGTAAGATTTTGTACAGACCAAAAAACAATAAGTTTGAACGAATTTCCGATACTTCAAAAGTCCAAATTTAAATTAACATTAACATAGATTAGGTGGGGTTCATCATTTTTCAACATTTTATTTGCATATGTAATCATTTTATTTTTCAAAATGTATAAAACAATTGAAACAACCAAAATATGCACTGATTTTTTCTATAGCAAATAATAATTTTACAAAAGCAAAGAAACGTGGCCGGGCAGCGTAAATCCATTCTTTACTGTGGTAGAGTAAGCTCAGTTATTGTACAGTAGTAAACAATGAAACTATATTTACGCGATTTCGCACCTCCATTTTGTATAGTAAAGTCCGTTACTATATCGCTAATCATGCTGTTTCGCAACTCCATTATTTACTGCGGTACAGATAAGTCAGTCAGTCTACTACAGGAAAGTATAACCAATGCAAGTAATACCAAGTAAGAGAATACATGTATATTGCTAAGGTATAACAGTAGGTATAAGCATAAAACTAAATTAAAAAAACACAAATAAAATCTTTTATACCTATTTTTAAAGCATGCGACTCAACACGAAGAGCTGTCGCGCGCTTCGAGGCGTCAAATCGAACGCTCGATTATGTGAATACCCTCGGTTGGTGCTTCTGCTAACTACCTTATTCATATACCTAAATATTCGATCTTTTGTATAGTCGACAAAACAATATAATTTGATATAAATTATTATTTAAAAAAAAATAAAAATTAAGAGATGTTTGAACTTAAATATTTAGAGACTTTGTACAGTCGATTACGCATGAAAATAGAATTTTCTTTCTAAAATAGAACTTTCCAAAACATGTATGATAATTGCGCATTTATTCAAACATATTAAACTATAGCAGATTTGGCAGAAATTGATAACTTAAAATCGTCGTGTTATAAAATTATATATAGTGTGCAATGATTTTTACATGCCCTCTATATATAATAAATATCAAAATAAACCTGATACAAAAAGGAAAAAATTTTCCGATTAATATGCTTTTTAATTTTTTCTTTATGATGAAAATTAATGGTTAAAAAGGGTGTGAAGGAATAAAATTAAACATAAAAATAATTTCATTTTTACTGCACTATATTTAAATAATGCAGTAACAAACTCCGATTAGTTAAATAAATTATTAAACCATTTTAAATGTTGTTGACTGTACGAAAAAATCGTATATAAACGATTTTATTTTTACCTTATTTTCATTAGAATGCTATAAAATTTAAGGGTTTAAAAATTTAAATATTTTTTGTTTGGAAAGTCTTGTTTTTTCTAACTGTGCAAGAAATTAAACGGCAAGACGCTGCTCGAAACTGCCTGCCGAAAAACTTGCAAGAGCCATGCTTTTTACTGTACCGCAGTAGAGAATGGAGTTGTTAAACAGGCGTAACTCTAGTTCCATTATTTACCGTGCTGTAGTAACTGAATTTACTGTACCGGAGTAAAGATCGGAGCTGCGAAACCACGGAATTATGGTTTTATTGTTTACTGCTGTACAGTAACTGAGCTTACTGTACCCAGCGCCAGTTTATCCTATAGGTACTCTAGGCACTTGCCTAGGGCCCTGGTCCAAAAACTCAATGCAAGAATAAAATGAAAAAAAATAAGTTTTTTTAATTTTGGTGTTTTTTTTTAGAACTACTGTTCAAATCTAGGTATTTAATAAAATTGACTAAATTATGGTGCCAAAGTTTTATCTATGCATTTTTGCATAGGTAATCATGCAAAAAGTGGCCGATTCAGGGGGGCACATAGCAAGTGCATGAACCGCATTGTCTAACGGAAATCTGAATTTATTTTATTACGTTTCAGCCAAGTTTGCGTTTTTTCAAAAATTAATTAAAAAAAAAATATTTATCAGAAAAGTTTGAAATGGCTGGAGAAGGTATTGTTTCCGACGAAAAAAAATGTGTTTGAGATAACGCCGAAAACGTGTTATACTTTGGTATATTTTGATCTATTTTAGCAAAATCGTCGTGACGTCAATCTGTGTGTGTGTACGTCTGTAAAATATGCGGTTTCCGGAATATAATAGAACACCATTTTCTCAATAATTTGTGGTAACTAAAAACGATATTTACAAGAAACCGTTTTCAAGGCTGGTATAACGTGGAGTTCACTTGGAGTGTGCTAATGGGCTAGGGAGTAATCAGATCCGTCATGGCTCCATTTATTTTTGTTAATTTCATATAAAATAACTTCCTGGGGAAAATTCCAGGCGTCTAGGCACTTCTTGAACCGCGTATTTAGATTGAGCGTCGAAAAATACTTAGGAGTATCTTAGGGATCTCGAAATGTTTTCGTAATAGTCAGAGCATATTATTTTAAAAGGCTTTCCGTTTTCAGTCTAGAAGCAAATCATATTACTTTTTGGCAACAGACCATTTTCCCCTAATTTGACCCCGCTGAATCCGAATATCTCTGTTGCCAACTCGAAAAATCGACAGGGGCGGAGAAAATCCCCCCCAAACCCCCAAAAACCTGTTTTTTTCAGTTTTATGCAATTTTCTCGAAAACTAACCTTTTTATCAAAAATTGCAAAGAACAGTTTTTTGTGAAGAATAAAATTCCCTTTCCAAGGATGTATTGGTCAATAAGGTTAGCAAAAGCAAGTAGCTCTTCAGTGTCGTACGTAAATTTTGATTATTTAGAAAAAACATGTTTATTATAGGTTTTTCAAAATTTTCTCAAAAACTACACTTTTTAGGAAAAAATATGTAGTATACTTTATTGTAGAACATAACATTTTCTTTTAAAAACTTTATTAAAATGTCGGGTTGTTGCCATATTTAAGGCTTCAGGGGTGTACTAATATAAACTTATTTTCAAAAATAACTGAAATCAGTTTCTCTTGCATATTTAAATATCTTTTCTAAGATTTTCAGAAAAAAATGTGCCTTTATTCTTTATTGAGGATAAGACAATTTCTTTTTAAATGATATATTACAAAGTGAGGTTAATGTTATGATAAATACTTCAAATAGGTTCGTAATTTATATCTACTAAAATAAAATGTTCGGTTCGGTTCCACTGGCTTCGCCGCGCCACACTGCGGTAATCAGCTGGGGGCGGCTAACTTAGCTTCCTATTAGTACAAAAGGTCGAAAAAAAATCGACAAAACAAAATATTAAAAGTACAAATTTACCGTATCAAGTCGAATTGACCTGTTCAGTCGATGTGGACCCGCGGCCTTACTTTCGATCTTTTGTACTTGCGACCTTTTATCCGCCGCTCTTTATTATCCACCGAAAAGCTAATAAGACACAAAATTGATTAGTTTGGATTGATCTTAAATAATTTCTTTAAATTAAGAACACCACTGGAGCGGTAAAAATAAAATAGCTTCCACTTTGTTATACATCGTTTGAAAGGAAATTTTATTGGCTATGACGAAGTATAGAACACATTTTTTGATAAAGAGCTTGGTTTTTAAGAAAATTAAATGAAACGTATGAATAACATGTTTTTTTTATGATTTGTTGAAATCAACCCCATTGACGGACGTCGCTGAAGAGTTTGCTATAAGTCAAACCCCACCGAGTTTCACATTTTTAAAAAGGGAATTTCCCTGTCTACAAAAAGTGTGGAACAAGTTTTTTTATGTTAAGCTTAGTTTTTGAGAAAATTAGATAAAACTTGTAACAAAAATGGTTTGTTTTCTGTTTTTTCAAAATTAATTTAATTTACGGATGCCCCTGAAGTTTTATTTATAAAACCGATTTAATCACGTTATACGTCATTTTGAAGGAAATTTTATTGAGCATGCCAAAATGTAATACATGGTTTTCTGTAGATATTAGTTTTTAAAAAAATTAAATAAATCTTGGAAAAACATAGGTATTTTTTCAACTTTTTTTAATTACTTCAGTTAACGGACGCCGCTGGAGAGCTTGTTATTAGTCGAACTTTATTGAGTTATACCATGTTGAAAAGGGAATTTTATTGTCTACAATAAAGTATATTATACATTTTTCTCTTAGAAGCTTAGTTTTTAAGAAAATTTGAAAAAACCTCAAACTTTCAGATTTTGGGGGTCTGGGGGGGTTTTTGGAGGTTTTTGCAGCCATTAAAAAAAAATAATATGTTATTATTTTTTAATTATACAAATATATATTTTGAATGTACACCTGTGACAATTTGGGCTTTCCAGCGGCAATTTAAAATTCCGCCGCTATCTTGGCCGCCATCTTGAATATCTCAGCCCCTGTGAATATTTCGAGTTGGCAATAGGGATATTCGGATTCAGCGGGGTCAAAATAGGGGGAATTGCCCATTTGCCAAAAAGTAATATGAAATGCTTCTAGAAAGTGGATTTTCCCGAATCTTGCCTGAACTATAAGGGTTATGTAATATTAATTATGTTGGCTCACTGAATCTATTTGTTTTTTAGCGGCTTTGTTAAGGGGGAGGGGGCCCGTTTTACCGCTAGTGCCTAGGGCCCGTTAGGCCTTAAATACGAATCGACACTGACTGTACCACAGTAAAGAATAGATTTACGCGGCCGGGCACCCTTTATTTTACAACCGTCAAAGTTTTATCGACTTTTTTTCCAACATATCTACGGACAATTTGGCTCATGCAATAACGCGATGCGATAGACTTAAGTGCGGAGAGGCAGCTGCTTGCGCGGTAGCGCCGGAGCGCACGCGCGCGCCCTTTGAAAATCGATCCCAATTCAGTAGGGTGGTTTAGCTAAGCAGCCCCCACTCGGGCAACCAACCCCCCAAATACATGTTTAGTAGGGAAAGCGTCGCGAGTGTAGCTTACCGCGGTTTTTAGGCTTGATAAAAAATCAATACATACTTTGTCGAGATTAAGTTTAGATGTTTTAAAAGTAAAAAACAAATACGCCGTGCAAAAAAGCTAGCATAATGCAGTTTACTTTTAAAAAAAATTAGAGCCGTTGTTTTTTCGCACTCCTAAAAGTCGCGTGTTTTTTATCTTAAACATATTTTTAAGCTTCAAAAAACTTTTTACCGCTTTGCTGCACCGCCAATGGAAGTCAAATTGAAACAAAACTTTTTTGCATATTGGTTTTAGTTTTATTTTGTCAAAAAACACATTTAATAAAAGAGTTAAAGTAAAATTAACATTATCGGGTGCTCAGCAGATAGTTATCAGTGTTCATCGCGCAGCTGTTGGTAAGTATCGACTTTTTTATTTTACATAATATTGTTTTATAGAAGTTTGTTTATAACGTATGGTGTTGTTTACTAGTAAGTTTTAAATAGGTGTTTTTTACAAAAATAATATTTTAATTTTTTTGATAATTCTTAAAATACCCATGTACAGGGTGATTTTTTATAAACACGTAAAATATTTCTATAGTGGCTTAAAATGCGTGTACAGGTTTTTCCCCTATATTTTTACACCATATTTAAAACGTTGATTTGAATAGATATCAAAATATGACAAATACAAAATTTTCATAATTTGTTACGAAGTTTAAGAATATTTATGTCAGCAATGTCCAAAAGAAATTCTAAATGTCAAAATTTGACAGGTCGATAGTTTTTTTATATTATTTTAGAATTTTATAGATCTTTTCTTTCTTATTTCAAAAATATATATCTTGGTAGTAATTCGTTAATTTGTTTTGGAGATATATGCGTTTAAATGTTTTAAAAACTTAAATTGGTACTCTTTCAGACATCAGGGCATAAAAAAGACAATCTCATTTATAGTGCAGGCGTCGTGGTGCTTCATTTGCTAATTTAAAAAAAATTATTTTATTTACGCCCCTAAAGTTTTAAAAAATAAAATTAATCTTACCAAGTTATACATCATTTAAAAGGAAATTTTATTTTCTACAAATCAGCTGTGAAGCATATTTCTTATAAAAAGCTTGGTTTTTTTTTTGGAAAATCGGGTGAAACATGTGTATTGTATTGTATTCGAAAGTGGTGGCAGGCCCTACTGGACCTCCGTGCACTGCGACCACAAATGGATCTATTGTGCCCACGTACCTTCATACTGAGTTTGACTAAAGTGGCATATTAGCTCACACTAATACTATACTATAGTAGTGTGAGCTATGGTGATCCTAATTTATTCGAGAAAAAAAAAGTTGCTCCGATTTCAAAATTTTTTATATATCTTTGCGTTTCAGATGATTTTGAAACTTTTTTGTTGCGCCGTCTGTCGGTCTGTCTGTTTGTCTGTCTGTCTGTCTGTATGTCTGTCTGTCTGTCTGTCTGTCTGTCTGTGTGTCTGTATGTCTGTCTGTAACGACCAACGCGCATAACTCAAAAACGGCTTTCTCGATTTTAATGAAATTTGGTACCCAGGCTGGATTTTGGGTCGAGATGGTCCCATTTAAAAATGAAGAAAATCCACCGAACACAAGCCAAATAAAAGGGTGGGGGTAGATTTCAAAAATTAGAGTTTATGTAAAAATATAGCGTGTGTGATATCAAACGAAAGGTAATTGAGTCTGGAGTTAAACAAAATACATTTTAGTTTATTTAAAAAAAAAGGGTGGGGGTAAATTTCAAAAATTAGTGTTTAAGTGGAAATATGGCGTGTGTGATATCAAACGAAAGGTAATTGAGTCTGGAGTTAAACAAAATACATTTTAGTTTTTCAAAAAAGGGTGAGGGTAGATTTGAAAAATTAGAGTTTAAGTCAAAACATGGCTTGTGTGTATCAAACGAAAGGTAATTGAGTCTGGAGTTCAATAAAATATACTTCAGTTTTTAGTTATATTAGCTTTCACGTAGATACACTATAACTATAGTATCCAGTGTGAGCTTAGGTGCCCATAGATTGGCAGAGTATTTTTTTTCCACCCAGTACATGAAAAAACTCTGCAGATTACAACAATAAATGATTTAGGCTTAACACTTTGACTCAAAGATATACCACTAAGGCCTCTGCATTATTAGCCACAAATGAAACATGTGACAAAAATGTATTTTTTTTTTGTTTTATATGAGTCTTATATACGAACGTCGCTGGAGAGATTGTCATTAACCAAACCTCATTGACTTATATATCGGTAAAAGGGGAATGTTATTTTCTACAATAAAGTTTAGAACATTTTTTTCAATTGGGCTTAGTTTCTCTGGAAATTAGATAAAACATGTAAAAAAATTAATTTGGTGATTTGTAAAAATTGATTTTATTTACGGATGAATGTGCAGTTTTAATTTAAAGCCAAGTCTTACTTTGTGATACATCAATTAAAAGAAAATTTTATTGTCTTCAATTTACTATGAAACATGATTTTGGCTTGGTTTTTAAGATAATCGGGTAAAACCTGCGACAAAACATGTGGTTTTTAGTTTTTAGCTCACACATATACTATACTATAGTAGTGTGAGCTATGGTGTATACTATAGTAGTGTGAGCTATGGTGATTCTAATTTTTTCGAGAAAAAAAAAGTTGCTCCGATTTCAAAAATTTTATATATCTTTGCGTTTCAGATGATTTTGAAACTTTTTTGTTGCGCCGTCTGTCTGTCTGCCTGTCTGTCTGTCTGTCTGTCTGTCTGTCTGTCTGTAACGACCAACGCGCATAACTCAAAAACCGCTTGGCCGATTTTAATGAAATTTGGTACCTAGGCTGGGTCTCGGGTCGAGATGGTCCCATTTAAAAATGAACAAAATCCACTGAACAAAACCAAATAAAAGGGAGGGGGTAGATTTAAAAAATTAGAGTTTATGTGAAAATATGGCGTGTGTGATATCAAACGAAAGGTAATTGAGTCTGGAGTTAAACAAAATACATTTTAATTTATTTAAAAAAAAGGGTGGGGATATATCTCAAAAATTAGAATTTAAGTGAAAATATGGCGTTTTTGATATCAAACGAAAGGTAATTGAGTCCGGAGTTTAACAAAATACATTATATAGTTTTTGTTTTTTTTAAGGGTGGGGATGGATTTCAAAAATTTGAGTTTAAGTCAAAACATGGCTTGTGTGATATCAAACAAAAAGTAATTTAGTCTGGAGTTGAATAAAATATATTTCAGTTTTTAGTTATATTAGCTCACACGTACACTATAACTATAGTACCTAGTGTGAGCTTAGGGGCCCATATATTGGCAGAGTATTTTTATCATTTTCTCAATAAACGGACGCCGCTGGAACGTTTGGTATTAGTCCGACCGCACTAGCTTATAAATGATTAAAAAGATAATTTTATTTTCTGGATTAAAGTGTAAAATAATTTTTTTCCCAAAACGCTTAGTTTATGAGAAAATTGGACTTTTTTTTGGTGATTTTTCAAAATTGATTTAATTTACGGACGACCCTAAATAAATAAAAGTATTCTTACTTTGTTACACAGCATTTTGAAGGAAATTTCATTGTCTACAATTGACTATAGGACATAATTTTTGATAAAGAACTTATTTTTCAAGAAAATCCGGTAAATCATGTAATAAACATGTTTCTCTGTTTCAGTTTTTTACATCACATCAATGAACGGATGCCGCTGAAGAGTTTGTCATTGGTCGTATCTCACTAACTAATACACCGTCAAAAATCAAATTTTATTGTCTATAATAAAGGTCATTACCTACATATTTTTCTCTAAGAAGCTTAGTTTTTGAGAAAATTTGAAGAACACCTCAGAATCTCAGGTTTTGGGGGGTCTGAGGGGTTTCTGCTGCTAACATTTAAGAAACTAATAACATTTTATATTTAGGTTGGATTTTACACATTTTTGATTAATTTCTCTGTCATTGTGGCTTTAAGGTGTCAACTTAGTTAAATTTTTAGAAATTCGAACACGGCTATAAGAGAAGGGGGGATAAAAACAACATCCAGATCGTTAATCTGTGACCTTTGGTCAGCTAGAATCCCTTTTCAAAGAGAAGGGGGGATAAAAACAACATCCAGATCGTTAATCTGTGACCTTTGGTCAGCTAGAATCCCTTTTCAAACTGCGGTCCTCATATTTTGCATACTCAACTACCTACAGCGCCTGCACTATTATACAAAAAGTGATTGCTATTGTTGTGTTAAAATAATATAAAAATGTATCTATAGTCCGCAACCAGTAAACCATATTAAATACAGTAAATACATTATTATTTTGTTTGATTTGTCTCCCCTTAATTTTTTAGCTCACACTACTACTATACTATAGTAGTGTGAGCTATGGTGAACCTAATTTTTTCGAGAAAAAAAAAATTGCTCCGATTTAAAAAAAAATTATATATCTTTGCGTTTCAGATGATTTTGAAACTTTTTTGTTGCGCCGTCTGTCTGGTTATCTGTCTGTCTGTATGTCTGTCTGTAACGACCAACGCACATAACTCAAAAATCGCTTGCCCGATTTTAATCAAATTTGGTACCTAGCCTGGGTCTCGGGTCGGGATGGTCCCATTTAAAAATGAACGAAATCCATCGATCACAAGCCAAATAAAAGGGTGGTGGTAGATTTAAAAAATTAGAGTTTCTGTGAAAATATGGCGTGTGTGATATCAAACGAAAGGTAATTAAGTCTGGAGTTAAACAAAATAAATTTTAGTTAAAAAAAAAGGGTGGGGGTAGATTTCAATATATTTCAGATTTTAGTTATATTAGCTCACACGAACACTAAAACTATAGTACCTAGTGTGAGCATAGGTACCCATATATTGGCAGAGTATTTTGTGGGGCTACCTAAAAAATACTCTGCCAATATATGGGCATCTAAGCTCACACTAGGTTCTATAGATGTAGAGTACCGGTGTACGGGTGAGCTAATATAACTAAAAACTTAAATATATTTTATTCAACTCCAAACTCAATTACCTACCGTTTGATACCACACAAGCCATGTTTTGAGTTTAAACTTTAATTTTTGAAATCTACCCCCCCCCCCTTTGTTAAAAAAAAAACTAAAATGTGTTTTGTTTAACTCCAGACTCAATTACCTTTCGTTTGATATCACACACGCCATATTTTCACTTAAACTCTAATTTTTTTAATCTACCCGCACCCTTTTATTTGGCTTGTGCGCGGTGGATTTTGTTGGTATGGGTGAGCTTATATAACTAAAAACTTAAATATATTTTATTCAACTCCAAACTCAATTACCTATCGTTTGATACCACACAAGCCATGTTTTGAGTTAAAATCAATTTTTTTTAATCTACCCCCACCCTTTTTTTAACTAAAATTAATTTTGTTTAGCTCCAGACTTAATTACCTTTCGTTTGATATCACACTCGACATATTTTCACATAAACTCTAATTTTTTTAATCTACCCCCACCCTTTTATTTGGCTTGTGCTCGGTGGATTTTGTTGATTTTTAAATGGGACCATCTCGAGGCAAGATCCAGCCTAGGTACCAAATTTCATTAAAATCGGAGAAGCGGTTTTTGAGTTATCCGCGTTGGTCGTTACAGACAGACACACAGACAGACAGACGGCGCAACAAAAAAGTTTCAAAATCATCTGAAACGCAAAGATATATAAAATACTCTGCCAATATATAGGCCCCTAAGCTCACACTCACTAGGTACTATAGTTATAGTGTACGTGTGAGCTAATATAACTAAAACCTGAAATATATTTTATTCAACTTCAGACTAAATTACCTTTTGTTTGATACCACACAAGCCATGTTTTGACTTAAACTCAAATTTTTGAAATCTTCCCCCACCCTTAAAAAAAACAAAAACTAAAATGTATTTTGTTAAACTCCGGACTCAATTACCTTTCGTTTGATATCACACACGCTATATTTTCATTTAAACTCTAATTTTTAAAATATACCCCCACCCATTTTTTTAAATGAATTAAAATGTATTTTGTTTAACTGCAGACTCAATTACCTTTCGTTTGATATCACACACACCATATTTTCACATAAACTCTAATTTTTGAAATCTACCCCCACCCTTTTATTTGGTTTGTGTTCGGTGGATTTTGTTCATTTTTAAATGGGACCATCTCGACCCAAGACCCAGCCTAGGTACCAAATTTCATTAAAATCGGCCAAGCGGTTTTTGAGTTATGCGCGTTGGTCGTTACAGACAGACATACAGACATACAGACAGACAGACAGACAGACAGACAGACAGACATACAGACAGACAGGCAGACAGACAGACAGACGGCGCAACAAAAAAGTTTCAAAATCATCTGAAACGCAAAGATATATAAAAATTTTTGAAATCGGAGCAACTTTTTTTTTCTCGAAAAAATTAGGATCACCATAGCTCACACTACTATAGTATAGTATATGTGTGAGCTAATAATTCATGTCATTTTCTCAAAAAGTAACCATTTTACAAACAGTGTGATTTCGACTTGTGCGTTTCAGATGATTTTGAAACTTTTTTGTTGCGCCGTCTGTCTGTCTGTCTGCCTGTCTGTCTGTATGTCTGTCTGTCTGTCTGTCTGTCTGTCTGTCTGTGTGTCTGTATGTCTGTCTGTAACGACCAACGCGCATAACTCAAAAACCGCTTGCCCGATTTTAATGAAATTTGGTACCCAGGCTGGGTTTTGGGTCGAGATGGTCCCATTTAAAAATGAACAAAATCCACCGAACACAAGCCAAATAAAAATTAGAGTTTATGAAAAAATATGGCGTGTGTGATATCAAACGAAAGGTAATTGAGTCTGGAGTTAAACAAAATACATTTCAGTTTATTTAAAAAAAAGGGGGGGTAAATTTCAAAAATTAGTGTTTAAGTGGAAATATGGCGTGTGTGATATCAAACGAAAGGTAATTGAGTCTGGAGTTAAACAAAATACATTTTAGTTTATTTAAAAAAAGGGGGGGGGGTAAATTTCAAAAATTAGTGTTTAAGTGGAAATATGGCGTGTGATATCAAACGAAAGGTAATTGAGTCTGGAGTTAAACAAAATACATTTTAGTTTTTAAAAAAAGGGTGGGGGTAGATTTGAAAAATTAGAGTATAAGTCTAAACATGGCTTGTGTGGTATCAAACGAAAGGTAATTGAGTCTGGAGTTCAATAAAACATACTTCAGTTTTTAGTTATATTAGCTTTCACGTAGATACACTATAACTATAGTACCCAGTGTGAGCTTAGGTGCTCATAGATTGGCAGAGTATTTCAGTTTATTTTGCATATACTATGGAAATACATAGGAAACGGGTGTACTGCTAACACTTCAGCGTTCGTATCTCAGAAAGGGTACCATCCAGATAATTCAGTGATTCTTAATTTAATAGGATATTAGTTATGTTGAAACAAAATAAAATAAAATATTTCGGAATTTTTTTTTCTAATTTACGCAGCTTGTAAAGTTTACTATTTGGCACAGTAAGTGCATTTTTTTATGACAGTCACGCAAACTAGCTTTCTGCATCTGACTGATAGGCCCGTCATTAGAGCAAAAAAAACACAAGCTTGGCGGGGGCTCCCCCCGCCATTTTGGATTTAGTGTGTACAATTTTTTTTTAATTACTCGGCCTCTATAAATTTAACAAAAAAAAAAATTACAAAAACCCACTAGATAGATATTGTTTTAAAGATAATTTTATTTTCAACAAGACAGAGTAAAACAAGATTTTTCAAATAGCTTAGTTTTTAAGAAAAATAAATAAAATTACTTAGAAAAAAATAACCTCAATATGCGGACGCCCCTGGAGTGTCAATAATAGCTTTAACACAACTTAGTGATACGCCATTAAAAAAAACATTTTATTTTATCTAAAAAAGGTATTTTAAAATAATATATGTATTATATTTTATAATATCACATTTGAGGCAAATTATCGTTTAGAATTATATAAATCATATTGATTTATTTAAGTTTAAGGCAAATCTGTTAAAAAATAAAAAAATTCGTCATTTTGTTTTTTGTAATAAAAAAAATGTTGTATTGTATTATCACCAGAATGCCATAACCCTACCGAATTTCAAGTTTCTAGCTCATATGGAAGTAGTTGAAATAGCTATCGCATGATATAGAACAAAGGTATAAATAAAACGTCTTTATTGAAAGACGGACCGGTATGATAAACAAAAGTATCACTCCCGGTATACAAAACCAGTCAAATAACGAAACACCCGGTATACTAATGATATGGACAAAAAATAAAGGAATATTGATTAAATATCAAAAGTCGCTGTTAAGGATTAGGTGTTGGTCTATCGCGGTAATTGTACAGCGAGGTTTCAATAATCGCGCTGTGTTGGCCGGAGCGGTTTTGACCCACGTCATTTTGGTCATAGCGCGGTTTTGGTCATGGCGCGGTTTTGGCCGGCGCGGTTTTGAGCTGCGCTGTTTTGGACGGCGCGGTATTCTCCGCGCGGTAAAGACCGCAATTTAAATACACATAGGGTTTTTAAAGAAATTTAATTAGCATAGATAAAGTTTAGTCTTAAATAATATATTATTATATGAAATGATATAAATACCAAAAAAATTCTTTCGAGTCAAATTACTTTAATGAAAAAAATTACCACTTTAAAAAAAAGTCGAAAAAATACAGCACCGAACCTGACTTTACCCTGCCGTTTCATTTTATCTTAGAACCCTGTGTTTAGGTTTTAATCGAAAAATGTGCGCTATACCTCACCGCTAGACAATGTTTGCCACCTAATTTTTTGGTTAATTTGAACGCTATTTTAAATTTTGAGGTGTTGTTTACCCACTGTTTACCTCTCAAGTCTTGACGTCCTCTGTATGACGGAACAGTGATGTTTAAACTAAAAAGTAAAACTATATTTTAATTCCTAAAACTCATTACTTTCTCCTACAGAAACTGAAAGGAAGTCAACATGAGCCTGCAAATGTTGCCCAAAAAACGGACCACTAATTTCCGGGAAGATGAAACCAAGCTCCTTATTCAATTGTGGGGTAGTCCGGCTGTGCAAAACAAATTGTATTTGACTCACAGAAAAGCTCCGGTTATGAGGCTTATTGCCGCCACACTTCAGAAACATGGATTTTACCGAACTCCGGATGAAATCAAAACTAGGATTCGTAATTTAAAATGTCTGTATCATAGAATCAAGAAGTCTATACAGACAGGACAAGGGATCGGTACAGTAGACCCCGATTGGCCTCATTATAAAGCCATGGATGACATCTTAAGTAAAAAAAATTCTGCACACAGAGACTTGGTTTATAAAGAAAATTTGTTAAGCGAAGTTTCTGAACTAACCGCAATGCCAGTAAAAGCTGAATTGGGTTTAGACGATGACTCACATAATGATGATCTAGAATCAAATAGCTCTAATGATAACGGGTAAGTAATATTCACTTAAGATCGTCGATTTTAGTTAATAAATCAGAATCATAAAATAAATAAATAGGAAAAGTACAAAATTCCTCACAGCGGCACTTTTATAGTTGAAATTTCAAGTTTACACTGGATGTCCCAGAACTAAGGTTATAGAGTTAAACTGCAAATTCCTTGAGTTGAAATATAGAGATTTAGCCTCGCTTATTGAGTTCAAAAATTGATGGTAACCGAAATACAGGGTGATATAAAATCCGGACACTCTCTGTGGTGTCGCTACCAATACCTTAAATAAATAAATAATTCCTTTATTTAAAAACATTTAAAATAATTAATTTACATAATATTTAGAGGTGACGATATTCAATAACAATATAACCACCTGGGAAAGAAAAATACATATTGGAAAAAATGTTTTAACAAAAACTATTAAAAAAATGTAAATAAATAAAAACACAAATTTAGCTAATGCCAAAAACCAGAGATAATAAATAAATATTTCTAGGAATTTAACCTGCACAAAACATATAATAGAGGAAATATAGGGATTATCCATCATAATAAAAACTTTGATTTTCTTCTTATGTTATCAAGATTTTTTATGTTGGAGGGGATTTTGTTATAACACTTCACAGCATTGTAAGTAAAATATCTCTGAGACGGAGCCGTTTGATGTCGGGGAACGCAAGATAAAACGCCGCGCCGGGTTAAATGCCTATGGCACAGAAGAACTCTTCTGAGCCTATGGGTGGTGCCAGGTTTAATGAGCCTCAGCGTTGCCACCCTCGACCCTGAGGTCTTCGGTAGAAGGCTTCGAGAAAAATCGGTAAATATCGGTAGATTTTTTAATCATCTTAGCAAGCAGTGCTGAAGAACTATCGCTAGTTTGGATTGACTTAGTAGGTAAATTGTATTTCTACGATTTGTTTTAACTGACAAAATATCAAAATTAAGAATTAAATAAATAAATCAGGTACATATTAGGTAGATAATATTATAATAAAAAAAAGCCTTAAAATAACTTTTTGTCAATCTGTATATTTATTACAGTAATAAATAAACTTATTTTAAACAAAACATAATATAATCGTTAAAATAAAATCTTAACAAAAAGAAGAAGTAGGAAAATACAAAATGTCTGATCTTTAATGCCGCTTGCGGCTGCCGGCTGAGTATATCGCAAAATCCAAGAGATGGCGCCATAAATACACTTTTAAAGACAATGGCTTGAAATTAAATTTTTTATTCTACAAAGGATCTTACATAAAAAGAATATTTTATTTATGGTGTTTTTTTTAATCGCGATCACAAGGCGTATCGAAAAAAAAAACAAGTTTTTATCGAAAAAAAAATCGGTAGAAAACTATGGTAATTCGGTATATCGTAAAGTAAAAGGCTAAATCGGTAGATCTACAGAAAAATCGGTAGAGGTGGCAATGTTGATAAGCCTTGAAAGAAAAATACGATGGAGCTTTGTTTTTAGTAAAATTTATATAAAGCAGCTTATAGCATTATATCTTTGAGTTAAGTTTAGCCAACCAGAGTTCTTGAGACTAGCTGAAACGTGATCGAACTTGCGCAGTCCACAACAGTAACGCACACATGAATTTTGAAGCCTTTGAAGGCTCTCTTTGTCTCTATTAATTATAGCTGGCCAGTAAAGTATTCCACAGTAAGAGACTTGGGAGAAGACAGTGTTACAAAGTTTTAACTTGACATCTTTACTTATATGAGAAAAAATTGTTTAATTAAAAAAATTACTTTACTTTTAAGAAACTACCCCTCATTTGACACCCTGTAGGAATATTATTCTTGGGCCACCCGGTACGGGCCAAAAAAAACCGGACAATTTTTTTTTCATTATAACTTTGGACCTATACCATTGATTTTAATGGGACAAACTCGAGGGGTCATCAGCTTTCAACAGTACTGTACAAATCACAACAGGACCCGACAGTACCACGACAGGACCCAACAGTACTCGACAGTACACGACAGTACCCAACAGTACTCGACAGTACACGACAGTACCCAACAGTACTCGACAGTACACGACAGTACTCGACAGTACACGACAGGACCCAACAGTACCCGACAGTACACGACAGTACCCAACAGTACTCGACAGTACACGACAGGACCCAACAGTACCCGACAGTACCCAACAGTACTCGACAGTACACGACAGGACCCAACAGTACCCGACAGTACACGACAGTACCCAACAGTACTCGACAGTACACGACAGGACCCAACAGTACTCGACAGTACCCAACAGTACTCGACAGTACACGACAGGATCCAACAGAACCCGACAGTACCCGACAGTACACGACAGGACCCAACAGTACTCGACAGTACACGACAGTACTCGACAGTACACGACAGGACCCAACAGTACTCGACAGTACACGACAGTACCCAACAGTACTCGACAGTACACGATAGGACCCAACAGTACACGACAGTACTCGACACTACCCCAACCAGTGGCGTAGATGCGAAAAGACATGATGAGCTTTTTTTTTTTGCTCGCATGTTTTTTGAAGGGCGCGCTTTGTACCGCGCAACAGGACCCAACAGTACCCGACAGTACCCAACAGTAGTCGACAGTACACGACAGGATCCAACAGAACCCGACAGGACCCAACAGTTCTCGACAGTACCCAACAGTACACGATAGGACCCAACAGTACGCGACAGTACTCGACACTACCCCCCAACCCCAACCAGTGGCGCAGATGCGAAAAGACATCATGAGCTTTTTTTTTTTTTTGTTTTTTTTTGGTCGCAAGTTTTTGAGCGCGCGCTTTGTCCCTGTCTCGGCCTTCCCCAAACAAGATGACCTTTTTTTTTTGTTGGTCGCAAGTTTTTTGAGCGCGCGCTTTGTCCCTGTCGGCCTTCCCCAAACATGATGACCTTTATTTTTTTTTTTTGTTCGCATATTTTTTGAAGGGCGCGCTTTGTACCTCGCAACAGGACCCAACAGTACTCGACAGTACACAACAGTACCCAACAGTACACGACAGGACCCGACAGTACTCGACAGTACCCAACAGTACTCGACAGTACCCAACAGTACTCAACAGGACCCAACAGTACACGTCAGGACCCAAGTCCTGTTGGACGCTGTACAAAATTTTAGGGTGCCAATGACCCCTCGGACAAACTGCACTTTGCAGAGAATTTATCAGAGTTTTTATTAAATATATTTTTTGTCCACCATTTTAAAATCCAAGATGGCGGACGAAATAGAATTGAGTCCTTCAAAGATGCTCGTTTATTCTTGTGTTGCGAACATGTTTTAATTATTTTTTTAAATTAGTACAAAAGCTGCATTCTTTTCACGTAAAACAAGGTTCTGCATTTATTTCCTTATAAATTCATTACTACTGAACTGATTTTGATGAAATAAAAAACAAACATGAGAACTGATTGCTTTTTAAAGATAATAATCAAAATTTATCGCCATCTTAGAATTTAAGATGTCGGACATTGGGGGCTCCCTGGTGGTCCAGATAGGAGAGTTGTCTGGAATTTAACGGTGTCAGATGTGGACTGTAATTTTAAGGGAATAAGGTCATAGGCTAAGCTGGTACAAGGGATTCTGAAATGGTCTAGTTTACCTTCTAGGTTAGTGTAGCAATAAACAAATGTATGTAAGGTAAAAATAATGCATTTTCACTTACCATTTTTATACAGGAAGCGGAACTCATGGGAGGACACGCTGTTAAACCGTGCTTTTTGCACCCACATTCATGTGGTAGGAGAGTCGCTAACACGCGTGTATTATCGTTCGAAGGCGAAACGGTTCTCTGTGATGCTGCAGCAGGTATTCGCTGCTGCGTTCATTCTCCCACATGGCGCCCAGTGGCGTCGTTAATCCATAGGCGTAGGAGAAAAGGGAATAAGTAGGAGGGAATGAGATTACGAAGGTCCATATTAAAGGAACTAGGAACCTTAGTAATTCAAAATGCATTTTATGTAAAGTAAATTAATTATAGCAAATTGTAATATTTGCCTTTAAAACCGCGGGAGTTTCAAATGCAAATAACCCAGTAATTTTAAGTACTTAATTAGTTAATTAATACTAAATAAACAAAAAATAGAAAATGCTCTAGTGAATCACCAAATAGCCTAATTCGAACCAATTTGGTAAATTATAGTAAAAAGAACATATTTACAAAAAGGAAGGCGGGACGAACCATTTCCCACCCCCCTGAGAATGCCCAGGGGCATTTCAGAGAGTTTAATTTGTAGGCAGGGCGCATAGT
Source organism: Aspidapion aeneum (assembly GCA_963576565.1). Classification (NCBI taxonomy): domain Eukaryota; kingdom Metazoa; phylum Arthropoda; class Insecta; order Coleoptera; family Brentidae; genus Aspidapion; species Aspidapion aeneum. Next base: position 79,000,701 of record OY755044.1, on the reverse strand, counting down.
TTTACCAAAGGCCGTTTGTAGGTACCTTTAGTAGTCTTTACAATAGCAACCCGTGGAACATTATCAGAACCTTTAATAAGGTCTTCAATGCGGCCTAGGGGCCAATCCAATGGAGTGGAATTTTCATCTTTGATCAGTACCATAGTACCAATATCAATGGAAGCAAGAGGTTGGTGCCATTTGGCTCGCTGTTGCAAAGTGTGCAAATATTCGCGATGCCAGCGAATCCAAAAATCGCGGTGCATTCTTTGCAACAGTTGCCACCTGGACAGCCTGTTTAACGCAATATCGCAGTAGTTTGGATCGGGTATTGTACCTGGAGGCCTCAAATTTAAAAAATTATTAGGAGTCAAGACCGCCAGATCAGTAGGATCGGTGCTTAAGGCACATAAAGGACGTGAGTTCATTATGGCTTCAACTTGGGTTAAAACCGTATTTAATTCCTCATAGGTGAGTATTTGATTTCCAACTACCCTGTGAAGATGAGTCTTTAAAGATTTAATGTTTGATTCCCAAATGCCTCCCATGTGGGGAGCAGCAGGTGGGTTAAAAGACCAAACTATACCTTCCCCCTTCACGCAATCAGAAAAAATTTGTCGCAAGTATTTTTCAGAGGCCACGAAGTTGGTCCCGCAGTCTGAAGAGATCTTTGAGCATAGTCCTCTTCTAGCTATGAAGCGGCGCAGAGCAGCCAGAAAGGCTTCTGATGTCATATCAGAGACTAACTCTAAATGCACGGCTTTAACAGCGCAACAGATAAACAAACAGACATATGCTTTCATGGTTTTTGCACCTCTGGTCCGACCAAGAGTAATCGTGAACGGACCACAAAAATCTATACCTACATTTTCGAACACCTTTGCTTCGGAAACTCTAAATTTCGGTAGGTTACCCATAGGGGGTTGAAGGGAGTTAGGTTTAGTTTTCCAGCAAGTATGGCAAGAACTTAAAACTTTTCTCACTACCTTTTTAGCAGACAATACCCAGAAGTTTTGCATTAGTAAAAAAGTTGTGGTCTGTATACCACAATGAAGATTGCTGCGATGCAAATCTAAAATCAGTAATTCAGTGAATTTTGCACTAGAAGGCAAAAGAATTGGAAATTTTTTATCGTATGATAAATTTGAATGGCATAAACGGCCTCCAACACGAAGCAAATCGTAGCTTTCATTATGCAAAAATGGACATAATTTTTGAAAAGCTTTTGGAAGCTGTTTCTTATCTTTTAGTAATTCAATTTCTTTTTGGAAAGAAAAAGATTGTACGCATTTCGAAATAAAAAGTAAGCTTTTGTAGTAATCCTGATTTGTAAGGTAATCAGTAGCAAAATTGTATGAGGGATTTTTAAACTTTTGTAACCCTCGCAAAAAGTAAGCAACTATTCTCTTAATTTTAAAAAGAGAACTGTATTTTTCAAACAAGTTGTTTACATAATATTCAACTGTTTGTTCGCAAGTAAAAACGTTAAAAATATTTTTTCGCTGTTCTTCCAAAACTGCATTCCCATCGTAAGTAACTGTCATAAAATCCCAAGTATTTGTAGGTTGGTTTAGAAAAGAAGGCCCTTCTAACCAAAAATAAAATCTTTGTAAATCAGAGGGATACATTTCCCTAGTACCGCAGTCAGCAGGATTTTGTTCAGTAGGAACATAATGCCAAAACTCAGGGCTAATTCTTCCTTGTATATAGGCAGTTCTATTCGAAACAAATGTTTTAAATTTGTGAGGAGATCCCTGAATCCAAGATAAGGTCACTGTGCTATCAGTAAAAGCAAGAATTTTATCAAATTTAATTTTTTCCGAGAACGTTTCTAGTAAAAAATCCATTAATTTAGCCAACAAAACAGCTCCTAAAAGCTCTAGTCTTGGTAAAGTTAGTTTACGACGCAACGGTGCGACTCTAGATTTACTACAAACAAAAAAAACTTTAATGTTTCCATCAGAATAAAAAATTCGAATATAAGCGACAGCACAATAGGCCCGTTCTGAACTATCGCAAAATCCTACTAGCTGGATTTGACTAGCATTAGGCAAAATTATTTGACGAGGAATTTTAACAGAATGCAAAAACTTTAATTCATTTTTAAATTTTTCCCATTTAAAAACAATTTCCGGACTGACAGGGTCGTCCCAGTTTAAGTCTTCTGCCCAGCAGTATTGAACAATTAATTTTAAAATTAAAACTATTGGCGCCAAAAAAGACAGAGGGTCGTAAATGCGGGCCAAATTACTTAAAATTGTTCTTTTAGTGCATGTTTGGAGAGAACAGTCGAAAGTATAAAAAAATTCATCAGTATGAGGGTTCCAATTTAAACCGAGAATTTTCAAAGTTGAATTTTCAGCATCTAAATCGAGAGAAAGAGCCTTCATCGAAATGTGTGACTCAGGAAGATCGGATAGTAACTCGGGACAATTGCTCGCCCATTTACGCAATTCGAATCCACCTCGGCTAAGTAGCTCGATTAATTGATTTTTCATCTCAGTGGCCTTAAAAAAGTCATCACTTCCCGAAATCACATCATCGACAAAAACTGCCTCCTCAATGATTTTTGAGGCAAGAGGAAGGTCCTCATGCTCTCTAGCAAGTTGCAGCAAAGTTCTGATAGCCAAAAAGGGGCTACAAGAGACCCCGAATAAAACTCTATTTATTTCGAAGTCTTGAATAGGCTGGTTAGGATCAAACCTCCAAACTATTCTTTGAAAATTAGTTTGACTAGGGTCAACTAAAATCATCCTGTACATTTGACGGATGTCGCAACAAAAGCAAAATTTATGCAAACGATAAAGTAATAAAATTTTTTGTAAGTCCCTTTGTAAAGGGGGCCCAGTATAAACAGCGTTGTTGAGCGAGATTTTGCCAGGGGCGTGCATGCTCGCATCAAAAACCACCCTCAGGGGGGTGCTAGTAGAATCTTTTTTAAACACCGCATGGTGTGCAATATAAAAATGATTTGAAATTTCGGTCGGCAAAGGTGCAGAAACCGGTTGCATATGATTATTATCTAAATAATCTTGTAAAACAGAGCTGTAGGCAGCATAAAAATCAGGGTTTTGTAGCAATTTCTTCTCAAGGGAGAAAAAACGACGTACGGCAATGGATCGAGTGTCGCCAAAATCTGGAGCAGTAACTTTAAATGGTAAAGATACAATATATCTCCCCTCCTCATTTTTTGAGGTAGTTTTCAAAAAATAATTTTCGCAAAACTCATCTTCGGGGTCAATGGCCTTGACATTAGGTATGTCATCTATTTGCCAAAATCGTTGTAGATTTTTATCTAAATTGACAAAAGAATCGTTCATTGACGTAGTAAAAAATGTTTTAATTTGATTTGTAGTTGAAGGTGAAAGTGAAAGATTGCCCATTATTCCCCAACCAAAAATAGTATTAATGCAGACGGGGTTGTTGGGTCCCGTAGACAAACGACCATCTAGCAAAATGTAAGGGTACACATCGCCGCCCAACAATAAATCAATTTTATCGCTTTTATTAAAGCCTGGGTCAGCTAGTGCTAAGTTGGCGAGAAAAGGAAAACTTTTAATCGAAAATGAGGAATGAGGTAAATCACTACAAATTTTATCGAGTATTATCGCATCAAAATTAAAAACAAAATTATTATCACGCAAAGAGGATATATTGCAATTAATTCCAGATTTTGCCGGAGTTGTCATTCGATCTAAGCTTTGTAGAGTCATGGCGATATTAAATTTAGGAAGGCCCAAACTATCAGCACATGACTTAGATATAAATGAAGATTGAGCACCAGAGTCACAGATGGCGCGCACTGTGTGCCAATTTTGAAAAACATCCTGTATTTGTATTAAAGCGGTACAGAGAAGTACTTCGCGATCATTTAAAGACATACCAGTAACAATGGTGTTAGTGGTTCTATTAAATTCGGTAGCCACGGGGCTCCTCGGGGGTTGCACTGCAGAAGTAGAGGGGCTACTCGCAGAACTAGGTGTAGAATTAATAGGAAAAAAATGTAAGAGACTGTGATGAAATTGGCCACAATGTAAACATCTTTTTTCTGATTTGCATTGCTGGGGTAAATTATGCTTTGAGGCCAAACAGTTGACACACGCTTTATGTTGTTTAACAATCTCAAAACGTTGCTGGGGAGTTTTCGCCAAAAAATGAGGACATCTGTATATTATATGATCGCCACTTTTACAGAGAAAACAAAATTTTTGAGGGTTTGGAGTATTATTTAAGCCACTTTGGCCATTTGGAGACTGGGATGCATTTTTGGAGGCTCTCTGAGTATTAGCAAACAAAGCAGATCGATTTTGAAACTTTGCTTGATTTTTCTGACTTGAAATTGACAAATCTTTATTTTTTAAGTAATCTTGAGTTTGTTGTATTTGTTCCAACGCAATGCAATGGCTAGAAACAAAAGCACGAATTTTATCATAAGAGGGGATCTCATTGGAGCAATAATTTTGCTCAAATGCCTTGCGCGTGGTTAGGTCCAACCTATCCAAGAGCATTTGTGCCATAATATAATCCCAAAACTCCGTTTTAAAACCCATGACTTTTAAAGCACTTAAGTTTTTCGAAAAACAATCAAGCAAATTCCTCAAATTCGTAGCATTCTCTTTAGTAAGAGGAGAGAAGCCTTCAATTGCCTTCCAGTGAAGGTAAGCTTGTAATCGTTTATTTGTATACCTATCCACCAAGGTGTGGTAGGCATTTAAATAATTTTCAGCAAGGATAGGAATGTCAGAAATGACATCCAGGGCAGGGCCCTTTAAATTAGAAAAAAGCAAATTGAATTTTTCAAAGTTTCCCAGCGACCTATTATTGTGCACGGTAGCATTAAAGGCTTGCAAAAAGGTTGGAAACTCCTTAAATTCCCCTAGAAAAAGAGGTATTTTTATCCTAGGCAGTAAACCATGCTGGTCTGTGGAGGCACAGGGACTGCCCATGGGATTTATCGTACTGCTCAAAAGCCCTCCATCTTCAAAGGGTAGTTCGAAAAGTTCGTAAAATATAGTGGAAATCTCGTCACAGCGTTTGCAAAAGTCCATAAACACTTTGTTTTCTACTACTAAGCGATCCTCATCAGAGGCTACCAACGTCAACAAAGTATTATGGTGCTTTTCAAAATCTTTTTTGATTTTTGACAATGTCCGAAATTTGACTTTAAAGCCGCTGTGATAGGCAGGGTCATTTTTTGCGAGGGTCGCGGATTCAATGATCAAATTTAGCTGTGAAATCGCACTATAGCGCAAGGCTTTAGCCTTTAAAATTTTATCCGAACTAGACATGATTTAAAAAAAAAATCCAAAAAATAATTGACAAAAATTAGGTAAACTGAAAAAAAAATCAAAATTTGGACACCCTGTATAAATATTAATGTCCTACGTTTAATTACAATAATCAAACTATAAGCGCACAAAAGTAAAGAAAATACCCGATGCAAACTAATGATAACAAAAAACTTGTGTATAAGTTTTTTTATCTTCGCCTCGCGAATTCAAATAAGTAGGTACCTACTATGTATTAAATTTAAAAATAAATACCTACAAATCAAAAGCATTTAATTTGGTAAAACTATTTATCTGCCTTTACACGAAAACAAATTCTCAAGTTAAGAATTAAATTTCCTTCAAAATTTATTATGCACGCAAAAAATGGATACAATCATAGCCATTTGCAGACAGATATTATAATAGTAAATTAGAAATAGATATATTCATAGCAATTTTTACGCAAAAACGAATATAGTAAAGCATCCGCAATCGGATATAGTCATAGCAATTTGCAATAAGCAAAAATGAATATGGCAATTTGGAGATTTTTTTCGAGCAAATTGGATATAATTATAGCAATCCACAAATGTGAAGGCACAACGGCTAAAATAATAGCACTTTGCAGACACTATTTTAAACTATTTCCAGTGACAAACAAAAAAACACCCAAATTCTATACGGTTTTTTTTTTTTACAAAAAAGAAACGAAAAAACTTGATTTATTCGAAACAAAAAAAAGCATAGTAGTTTACAGATTTTATCTGTGTTTGGTTTTTCGCATGAAAAGGCTAAATTTATTGTTAAAAATATTTAATTTTTACACAAAAAAAATCGCAAAATGTATTTTAGAAACCTAGGGGTTTTCTAAAGTAGGCATGTAAGAAAAACAAGGGTTTTTCTTGCATTTGTTTTTACACAAAAAAAATCGCAAAATGTATTTTAGAAACCTAGGGGTTTTCTAAAGTAGGCATGTAAGAAAAACAAGGGTTTTTCTTGCATTTGAAACCAGTAAAAAAGGCATTTAGGAAAAACAAGGGTTTTTCTTGCATTTGAAACCAGTAAAAAAAACTAACCTAAAAAGGCAAAAAAACGATTCCAGAAATCCGGGTCGCTAAGGATCAAAAATGGGGGCTCCCTGGTGGTCCAGATAGGAGAGTTGTCTGGAATTTAACGGTGTCAGATGTGGACTGTAATTTTAAGGGAATAAGGTCATAGGCTAAGCTGGTACAAGGGATTCTGAAATGGTCTAGTTTACCTTCTAGGTTAGTGTAGCAATAAACAAATGTATGTAAGGTAAAAATAATGCATTTTCACTTACCATTTTTATACAGGAAGCGGAACTCATGGGAGGACACGCTGTTAAACCGTGCTTTTTGCACCCACATTCATGTGGTAGGAGAGTCGCTAACACGCGTGTATTATCGTTCGAAGGCGAAACGGTTCTCTGTGATGCTGCAGCAGGTATTCGCTGCTGCGTTCATTCTCCCACATGGCGCCCAGTGGCGTCGTTAATCCATAGGCGTAGGAGAAAAGGGAATAAGTAGGAGGGAATGAGATTACGAAGGTCCATATTAAAGGAACTAGGAACCTTAGTAATTCAAAATGCATTTTATGTAAAGTAAATTAATTATAGCAAATTGTAATATTTGCCTTTAAAACCGCGGGAGTTTCAAATGCAAATAACCCAGTAATTTTAAGTACTTAATTAGTTAATTAATACTAAATAAACAAAAAATAGAAAATGCTCTAGTGAATCACCAAATAGCCTAATTCGAACCAATTTGGTAAATTATAGTAAAAAGAACATATTTACAAAAAGGAAGGCGGGACGAACCAGACATAATCATACTTGACTCTTCAAAATGGCTTGTTTATTCTTATTTTCTGAAAATGTTTTAGTTTTTTTTTAATTTATAGAAAAGCACTAATTTTCCCCCGCACAACAAGGTACAACTTAGTACAATCGGTGGTTCTCAGAAAATCTATTTTTGTTTCAGCCATTCTTTTACAGATTATACGATTGCATTGCCAATCCTGTCTGCAATCATTTCTTTATAAACTTATTATCACTGAACCGATCTTAGTGAAATAAAAAAAATCGTAGTGAGAATTGATTATTCCTCTATTTCAATTATTATCATCAAAATTTGCTGCCATTTAAAAGTTAAGATGTCAGACAGAATCATACTTGACCCTTCAAAGAGGCACGTTTATTCTTATTTTCTGAAAATGTTTTAGTTTTTTTTTTAATTTATAGAAAAGCACTTAATTAATTTGTACAGTCGGGGACTTTTTAAATTGCCGCCCTTGAAAATAAAAAATATTCCTATTTAAAATTCGGAAAAGTAGTTTGAACCAAAACAAAAAAATTGTGAACCTTATCTCTGTCTGTATACATATGTATTTAAAAATTAAAGTTTTTGGTTTCTTTAAAAGATTAATTTTGATAGAAAAAAAATACAGCGGCAATTTAAAAAGTCCCCGACTGTACCTCTTTATGCAGGAGAAAAGTAGTGTTTTTCTATAAATGAAAAAAATAAAATAAATAATATACAGACACACACAGACATCACGACGATATTGCTACGATAGGTCAAAATACATCCAAATAACACATTTTTGGCGTTACCTCAAAAAAAATTATTTCTTTGAAAATAATACCTTCTCTAGCCATTGCTACGCGGGCTAGGAAGGTAAAAATTAGTTAATATTCTTTGATTTCCAGAACTGACGATGAATTTGATGAATGTTCTTCGCCAAAGCCTCTAATTATTGAAGAAGATTTTTGCCTAAAAGGACCCATCAAAATTGCTCCGAAACCGAATCCACCCCCACTTCAGTCAGTTCTAAAACCCGCCCCTACGCCTGTTTTTCCGAACCTACACATTCAAACCGCTCCAACCTTAACTAGTCAGCAAAGTCAGATTCAGAGTCAAATTCAGAACCAGATTGCCAATCAGATCAAGGTAAGCCCATTTTTTCGTCATTTATGGGTTAATCTCATTTTGCTGTACAGAGTGTCCCATTTTTGATGGTATTAAATGGGAAACTTAGGTATAATAAAAGGTAGAGACCTGGGGACTTCACACTACTGTCCTCACATTTCGAGACCTTAAAAAATATGACAAAAGTTTTTTCCAGCCCTTGTAGTTTTGGAGCTACGAGGGAAAATTAAAATATTCGGTATTCTAAAAATCGGTTTGTTATTAGCACAGATATTTCAATTTTGTTAAATCTTCTCTGCAGAAAGTTGATCTTGTTAATAAAATTAGGTTGTCAAATTTTTGGTCTGGCGAGTCGGGTTCCAGATTTCAGAGAAAAAAAAATTAATAAGTTAAATACGGTCTTAGATTTTTTTTCAATTTTTTGCTTCACATTGGGTTCGTTTCCAATTAACCCCTAGCAATAATTTTTTTTTAAATCCAGGTCCGTATTTTTTTTCTTAATTTTTTCTGAAATCTCGACTTTGACTCGACGGACCAGAAATTTGACATTATTTTACTGACAGAATTAACTTTCTGTAGAGAAGTTTTAACAGGATTGAAACATGTGCCCTATTAATAGATTTCTGGCATTCCAAATGTTTGATTTTTTCTCGTGGTTCAAAACTGCAAGGGCTAGAAAAAAACTTGACATAGTTTTTCTTTTCTCAACATTTGTGGACAGTAATGTGAAATCCCGTTAATTTTGCAATTTGCATTCATGTAAATGGAAGTAAACGAAAATATAATATTTATTTCGTTTCTTTAACACCACTTATCACTTTTTCTTGAGTTTATACATACCCCATTTTGATGATATTTGTGACGTTTAAAATGGTAATTTTTATAAAAAAAGTGAAGCAATTTTAATAAAAGTAACCTAAAACAGTGAAATAACGTTTAAAAATTATTGAGAAGTACGTAAGCAAGCCCACGGAAGGAATCTAACACGAAAAATATGTCTGGTAAGCTTTTGTAACTTAAAAAATTGCATCTTAAATGACCTCAACAATACTGACGTTTTCGTCAGTATTTCTGTCGATTGGCAAATCGTTTAAACATACCGGCAATCGTTTAAACATACCGGCAAACACCGCACTTGAACGGACGTGTGTGGCACAACATGGCCACATTCTATATATATATTTATCGGTTTCACAACGTTCTACGTCTTCCGATACCCAATCTCCACTCGTTTCTGTTTGCCCATAATTCATCATCTAGGCCTCTTATTCTTATTTCACTGTCTATTCCTTCTCTCCAGCTTCTCCTTGGCCGTCCTCGTTTTCTTCGGCCAGTTGGTTTCCATTGTAGTATTTGTTTAGGTAGTCTTTCATCATTCATTCTTTGTACATGTCCGTACCACACCAGTTGTTTTTTCTTATATCATCCACTAAAGTACGTTCACCAACTGTCATAATAATAATAAGTCCCACGAACCTAGATCAACCTCATTTTTGATTCAGAGGTTAAGCCTTGCCATTCAAAGGGGAAATGCAGCTTCAGTCATAGGAACCATTCCCGACATGCAGCAGTTGGACGAAATTTTTAATCTTTAAATGTGTGCTTGGGGATGTATGCTTGCGTGTGTGAGTTTAGAGTTTAACTTTTACTATATTTTTATGGTTTATTTCTTGTTTTATACCTATTTATTGTAAATTAAACGTAGTTATTTATTATTAAATAAAATTTCTCTTTTTGATTTCCCTGCTGCTCTTCTCCAATATTCCATCTCCGTAGCGGAAAGCATTTTTTCTGTTCTATCCTTGATTGTCCATACTTCTGAGCCGTATGTAATAATACTTTTTATAATGGTGTTATACAGTGACGGCTCGTGATTTGTAAAACTGATGAGGCACCAAGTCCAAAAATGAAAAAAATCCTTCATGAAATGGGAATAAATGATCAAATGCAATCAAGTGTTTTTGTTTCCAATTTTTCCTTTCCATGTATGTTGACTACAGAGATAATAAATATACTTAGGTACTCTCTTTAAATCTAAAAGCAAAAATTAAAGTTTGTAAACAAGCGGTATCATTCTTTCTTTTAATACAAACTTTTATCAATTACAGTCGAACCTCTATAACTCGAACTTAAAGGGTCAACCAAAATAGTTTGAATTGTGGAGAGTTCAAGTTATAGAAATTCGAGTTAGAGGTTAAAATACATATAAAAAGTGCAGGGACCACTTAAAAGGTTCGAGTTATAGAGGTTCGACTGTATAAATTCGTAAAATTTGTCATTTTCATACAAAGTCTGTTAAAGTTCTTTTTCTATGGAAAAAATTTCCAGCGCGGAGAGTTTATCTTGTGTCATTTTTGATCGTAACTGGAATAGTTAAAACAAGATTACAAAGTTTTTTAGTTTCACTAAAAATGTCACATAGATTTAACTTTTAGGCACTTAAAACGTTAGTCTTTATAAATTACTGGTAATTCATTTTTTAATTTGTCTATATCAAAATTTTTTTCATATGCATTTTCTAAACTATCAATACATTTTTTGGGAAAATTTTTCGAACTTGGAGGTGTGTAGTACAGCAACAAATTCTAATTTTGTAAAATCTTTAATCCTTGTTTGTAACTGAAAAGTTATATTATCCAAAATTTCGTAATATATTAAATTATATTACTTAAAAATAGTTTCCTCAGAATTTTTAAGGACAATTGGAGCTTCTGTTATATTTTTAGTTTTCTCGAATATATCTTCAAAAACTTCATATTTATCTTGTAATCTTGAACAGCATATTTTAATTTGAGTGATGCACATATTTACATCTAGGTTAACTTGTTGCAAAAATTAATTTGATTGATCTTAAAAATTAAAATCAAAAAAAGGAATTTAAAACTTTCAGTTTTTAAGAAAACCTTGTGCCATAAGTGTAGACTCTGAATTTGAAGCTTCGAGAAAACTCCTCTCCACTTTTTTTTTGTCTAGACTTAAATTATTTAAGTCTCGCGTTGGTCCAGTGGCGTGCCGTATAGGATGCCCCCCCGCCCCTCTGCGCTTGGCGCCCCTGGTAATTTATAATTTGAATAAATTTTGAAGTCTACATGTAGTGTTAATTTTAAAAAAAAGGTTTGTAATTTATTTGACTCCCATACCTATATTTGCGCCCCTTAAGGTCTTCACCCCCCCCCTTTTATCCACGACACGCTACTGCGTTGGCCTACTGTTTTTCAAGATTTCCGTCTTTTCAAAATTACTGCGGCGTTGAAATGGTACATTTATTAATGACACAAAACTGTCATGTAGAGGAAAACTCATTTTTTTAAATAAAAAAACAGCATAAGCAAAGTTTTAATAAAAGCCCAAAACAATGACTAATTAGGTAATCGGTTGGCGAATGACTCGAAACAGGTGGCGGGTGTTACATAATTTGCATGGATGCGACAAAAGCTTACCAGCGATTTATTTAATTGATAGATTCGCATTATAGTTTTTAGTCTTCGAACGACCTCAATAATTTTCCGCCACGTGACCAGACGAGACCAACCGCAGCGTAAGTGAAGCGGAGCTGCCCGCCACCTCATGGAAACCCAAAATTTAGCGAATTCTAAAGCCAAGTTTATGCAGGGAAAAATATTTTTTTGAAATATTTTATTATTTCATATTATATTGTTAAAAGCACTCCAGTAAAACAAAAAACTAAGGGTTTTGTGCTTTAAATTATGTAAGGCCAGCGTGGCATGCTGATGCATACAAATTTATCACGTTTTCAATCGCCTCACCTAAACATGCAGTCAAGCGGGCGAGTCACAGAAGAGTTCGGTTCAGTCCGCTAGGGCCGATATGTTATGGCGCGATTTGCGAATGACGATTTAGTTTATTTATTCATTTCATGTTGTAGGTTCCTTTTTATCTGAGGATTTATAGAAACAACACAAAGTTTAAGTAGCAGAGGGAGAAAAAACTTGATAAATAATTTAAAATTTACTTTAATTTTTTTTAAGTTGGTGAGGCGCCGCCTAACTTGCTTCATCTGACGAGCAGCCACTGGTGTTATATATAAATAAGCTTTTTGTTAGGTTTTGATATACTTTGGTCCCAAATTATTCCATTTAATAAAGTTATTGCTTTTCTTCCTTGTACGTTTCGATCTTTTATAGCTTTGTCGAGTGTTCCGTCAGCTGTAATTTTTAGACCTAAGTACTTATACTCATCACAGGAGTGAATTCGCTGCCCGGTATTTAAGATTAGATCCTGTTTCGTTTTACCGATACACATATACTCTGTCTTATTGAGATTAACCTCTAGTCCCCACTTATTGTACTCTTCTATTAGTTTTCGTGTCATATATTCGAGGTCGTCATAATCCTGAGCCACTACTATCTGATCATCGGCGAAACATAAAGTATACAAGGTGGTTTCGTCCAACGGAATTCCCATGTTTTGACATTTTCTCTCCCATATGTGGTAGTGACATAGGTATTAATATGATTAAAAAACTAGGAACTAAAGAAGTATATTTGAATAAAAATAATGATTCGAGCGATTTCGACTCTGACTAACTATGTTAGGTATGAAACATTATTATCTCTACAGTTTTTCAGCTTTTTGAAATGTGTTTGGTTTTTTGTAATACGTATAAATATAAATTTCTTTTTGCTTTTTATACACTTTTATTTATTCCTATTTTGATCTCTTTTTAGGACTTTTTAAAATCTCACGATTCCAACAAAATAAAGTTCTCACGATTTTTAATATAAAATTTTCACGAATTATCTTGTAACATTTTGGCAACACTGCACGTATAAGCCGCGCCTTGTCCGAGAAACAGATAGGTGAGCACTAGCAGCTAACTGTTTGGGGCGGAAGAAAATCGGGAGATTAACTTTCTATGTACCTAGTAAAATTTTATATTCTCAAACTTGCAGAAACAGACTTCTAAAAAACCGATAAACTAATTAATTAAACGTTATATTAGTCTGCTTTGTGGCTATAAAAAAGTCAAACAATGAAAAAATCCCTTAGCTAGATAAGCTATTATTTGCAAACCACATACGAATACAACGTAAAGTTAAGACCATAGTGCTAGATGCTCTGATCCAAATAAAATAACAAAATGTATTTTGTCTTTAACAGGTTCAAATGGCCCAATCTCAACCTCAAAGTAATGTCGTTCACAGCACCACAACAGCTGTCAGCAATGGTGCGCAGCATATGCCGTTTCCACTACTAATTCTGAATAATGCACAGAACAGTCAAAATCTGGGCACTAAAACTGTTACCGTATCTTCACAAGGTGCCATGGCTGGCCTTAATAATAATATTAACAATAACAATGGTAAGTATACAAAAAAAATCTACCAAACTTATGTCATATACCAACAAACAAATTATTTTCAAAATGAACACATATAAATTTTATCCTCAAAATAGATAAAATACTAATAAAAAAAAATTATTGGCATGGTTTTTAATTATTCTTTTCACTAGTTAAAGAATATACACGGAGTGAGAATCTGTCGTAACTTTTAACTCTACTTTTCTTAAGAACCTCTCTAGTTATCTTTTAAAACAAAGGTACTTTACCATGGGCGCACCCAGGGGGGGGGGCGGGGCCCGGGCCCCCCCAAGCCTTAGATTTTTAAAGATATTTTCAATATATTTGATGAGAAAACATGAAAAATACCTTAAAATTTGACATCAGGAGGCTTCGCCCCCCCCCCAAGCCCAAGCAGTGGCGTAGTTGCGAAAAGACATGATGACCTTTTTTTTGGTCGCAAAGTTTTTTGAGGGCGCGCTTTGTAGCTGTCGGGCCCCCCCACACATGATGACCTTTTGTTTTTTTTTTTTTTTTGGTCGGAAGTTTTTGAGGGCGCGCTTCGTAGCTGTCGGGCCCCCCCCAAGACACATTCCTGTGTGCGCCACTGACTTTACTATTAACACTTTTGATTAAATCAGCCCACTAAACCACCTTGAGGGGCCTACAGACACACGAGCAGTTCTTGAGATTAGTACGCGCGAAGTAATCTCTGCATACATGTATGTTTGGTGAAATTGCCTACACACACGAAGACAAAATTAAACGTTCTAAACATAAACACGATATTATCAATGCGTTTTGCCTAGACACTGAGAGATTTGCTCGCGTACATCGTGCGCGCGAACTAATCTTCGAGAGATATTTTAGGCGAATATTGTCTAGACACGAAGAGATTACTATGCGCAAACTTGTACGCGCGTACTAATCTCTACAAATGTTCACGTGTCTGTAGGCCCCTTTGAATAATTATTGATTTGGCTAATTTACTAAATATGTATGTTAGTTTCAGACCAAGCAGAAGCGTTTCCCAGAAAATCCGAATCTAAATTAAAATTAAAACAATTAAAATATTAAGTTACTGTACTTGTCAAAAATCACTGGAAATATAGATATCAAACGCGTGCCGACGTACGCTGTCGCTGGTCGTTAATCATCAGGCAACCTCTCGACAACGACCCTGTATGTAGGTATGACATATTTTTAAAAAAGAGAGACGCGGCAAACCTATCAAAGTCACTAAAATAAGGCGCTGAATGTGACGTAGCACGGCACCCCGACACAAAATATGATTCCGGACCGTACCACCAACTAATCTAATCGTGTCATTGACTAAACTTACACATTATTATCCGATTATTCACCATCTCTTTTTAAACTAATGTATTAGTAAGGGCGCTTAATAATATTAAACAAACATGAGTTTAATAACAAAACAGTGGTCTACTCGTTTTACTTACTAAACTCACACATTGTCATTCAGCTACTTACTCTCTCTTTTTAACTCAAAGTAGTGGGACGGGCGCACTCAATCTAAAACAGTCATGCCATTTTGACAATCAACGTCAATCGATTTTCTGATGCACACAGTGGGCTCGCGGACCTAATTTTTGGCCAAAAAGGGTTAAATTAAAAACATACTGAAACTTCTTAACACCTTTACTAACAAGAGTAGATAGTCCAGCAGGCCTTGAAAAAGCTATGATTTAATTGACGTAATTCAGTTATTTTTTAGAAGTGTCATTTTTCCTTTCAAAGGAACGCGTTAAAGTACCATATTTGTATGGCGGTTTGATCCAGATTTTAAGCCATTTTACGACAATATTTTATGTTGCATAAAATTCGCATAAAATAAAACTTGTAAGAAGAGGTAGGGGAAAGGGGGGTAATATCGGTTTTGCGGGTAAAATGGGATATCGCAGTTTTAAGTAAATTGCGCAAAAATAAAACCTTCTAATATTAGATGTTTTATCCTTATGACTGGTCGGTTGAGCTTAAGTTCGTTTTCGCTCAACATGTGATGTTCTGCGCTGTTTATTGTTAAAAGAGCTTGCGCATTTTGTGATGGTAAGTACATTTTTTACAGACTTTTTAAAATTTTGTTTACATTGAACAATTAGTGGGTCTATGTATTATTATTCATAATTAAACGCATCGCCCGTAAAATTAGTCTTTTACTCGGTGGTTTGGGCCAAAACGGGGTTTTTTCATGGGGGCAAAATGGGGTACCTTGTTATACCTAGGAACACATACCACATTTTGCCCAAAAAAAAAATTTCTTTTTGATAGCATCACTGAAAGTCGTATTTTATGTTGTCTTTGCAAAAAATTGACGCAAAATTCGTGTAGGAGAGTCCACAGCGATGACTTGGTCGCTGTGTTGCTGTTTTGAGGTTGGTAGAGCTGCGGGACTGTAAGCGCTGGCCGTTTTATAAAATCTGGGTGCAAAAATCCTTAAAAGGACGATGTAAAAATATTAATTTTTCCGAGCCACACAAAGACAATATAGAGGATTGGCACTCACCTTTTCAGCTGTTTCCGTCGTCCAGAGGAGCTCCTCTCGCTGGCCCAGTCGTTGCAGTCGATCCACACTAGAATCACTTGTTTGTGTAATGGTTTAGTTTGATTTTCTAAGAATGTTATTGGATTTTTTGGTTAATAGAATACGACAGACGAATGTTTTTTTTGGTTACGCCCTTTTGCGCAGATTCATTTTTCGTAGATGGCGCTGGCGTTTTGCTTGTGCCAATCAAATTGAAATTGTGTGGGTTTTCCGAATACGGGAATTTGGCGCAAAATTTGAATTTAAAATTAAAGTTGCACGAACATTTTCCGCCCACTTAAAACGAAGTTTTACATTGAGATTAAGTTGAATAAACAAATGGCTATAAAAAAAAATATAAGTTAATTCAAAACCTTAAAGGGCAGGTAATTGAAATCCGTTTTAGGTTTATAGATTAAAAGGAAAAAAAAATGAGGAAAAAAAAAATATATATATATATATATATATATTCTAGATAACGACACACGAAACAAAAGAAGTTGCTTGGGAGTTTAGTGCGCATCTAAAGGTAGTGGGCACAACTTGACCACGGGACGAGTGAAAAGTCCGTGTTGTGTTTTAACAGTAGCAACTCGAATGTGATTATCCCGACCAGGATGTACAGATACTATTCTACCCAGCAACCAGTGTAATGGCGGCCTAGTTTCATCCTTAATTAATACAAGCGTATCTAGCTTGATTTCAACCGAAGGGTCCGACCACTTAGAACGCTGTTGTAAAGTATTTAAGTACTCGAGTTTCCAACGCTTCCAGAAATCGGCATGAATTCGTTGGATAAGTTGCCAACGCTTAAGGGTATTAACTTTAAGGGTAGAAAGGTCAGGATCAGGACACGAATTAAGGTGTTCCATTGTGAGGAAATGACCCGGAGTCAAAGACGTAAGATCGTTTGGGTCAGAGCTTTGCTCACAAAGGGGTCGAGAATTGAGTAATGCCTCTATTTGGGCGAGGAGAGTATAGAGCTCTTCGAAGGTTAGTATCTGGTCACCGATGACCCGATACAAATGTGTTTTTATAGATTTGACTCCTGCTTCTGCTAGACCATTTAGGTGGGGGGCTCCCGGACTATTAAGACACCATTTGATTTTTAAGCTCTCAGAAGCTAATTTCGAAAGATTATGGAGCTCCTTAATAGCCCCAACAAAGTTTGAGCCTCTATCACTTGTGATTTGGACACAAGTGCCACGCCTAGCGACAAAGCGTCGTAAAGCAGCGATGCACGCCTCTGTGGTTAAATCCGAAACAAGCTCGATATGGATTGCTTTGACAGAAGTATCGACAAAGACTGCGATATATGATTTACCAACTTGTGCTCCACGACGTCTCTGACCTACAAAGGTTTTGATTGGGCCTGCATAGTCTAAGCAAACGTGTGAAAAACATTTTAATTGTGACGTTCTAAAAGAAGGTAAATCCGACATGTACGGAGTATACGGTTTTGGTTTTAAGCGAAAGCAGGGAATACATTGCAATAAAACCCTCTGAATAGCTCGACGTGATGACATAATCCAAAACTTTTGACGAATTAAGTATTGGACTGTGTTTATTCCGGGATGTAAATTTTCGTTATGAGTTTGAATAATGATCAATTGGGTTAATCTATGAGTTTTCGGCAATAATAAGGGATGTTTTGCCTCAAAGGAGAGTTGAGAATGCCGTAAGCGTCCGCCCACTCTAAGGAAACCCAATTCGTCCAAAAAGGGCGCGAGTTTGCGAAACGGCTTAGGTAATAGCTGAGTATTTTGAATTTTTTGAATGATATCCGAAAAACACTCTTCTTGGACCCTTTTAACTAAAACAAGTAGAGCCTTGTGTAGTTCAAAAGCGGAAAAAACGCCGGATAAAAGGTCAACTGAGGTTTTTCGATTGTGAATAAGTCTTAGAAAATGACAAATGATTTTTTGAATGGTATTTAAATTGGATATTTTATCGATTAATCTATCAAAAAAGTTTTTATTTTGAAGTTCTGCCGTCAGCACCACTGAATTTTCCGGTTTTTCTTCTTTGAGAACCTCGTCTGGAACTCCCAAAGAACGTTCATTTATAAACCTTTGAATTTGCCACTCCGTAGTGGGCAAGGTAATCCATGGAGGGCCGTGAAACCAAAGAGGGTGATTTATTAAGTTATTGGGCGACAACCCTCTGCTAGCGCAGTCGGCAGGGTTTTCGAGTGAAGTAATGTGATACCATGGGACTTCGGGGATTGTTTCTTGAATACGACTTACGCGGTTTGCCACAAAGGTCTTCCACTTGTGAGGTGAAGATGTGACCCAATGAAGCGTGACCTGTGAGTCCGAGAACGCAAGAATTTCATCGATTACGAGTAATGATGAATAGGTGCGAATAACTAGTTCGAGTAAATCAGCTAATAGAGTAGCTCCAAGTAGTTCCAAACGTGGGATTGAAATAGTGTGTAAGGGAGCAACCCTTGACTTGCCCATGACTAGAGCAGTTTTGATAATTTTATTTGGTAATTCGACGCGAACGTATACGCAAGAAGCGTATCCTAGCTCGGATGCATCGCAGAAACCTAGCAATTGACATCGTTGAATATTATTCGAAAAAATATGTCTAGGTATACAAAGATTCGAAAGAGTGGTTAATTGATTATTGAATTGATTCCAAAGAGTTTTGATTGGATCGGGGGGTATTTCATCCCAATCAGTTTTGCATAACCAAAGTTTTTGCATAATCACTTTGGCTAAAAATGAAACAGGCGATAAGAAACCTATAGGATCCCAAATTTTAGCGATAGCCGATAAAATATTCCTTTTGGTGCAAGGTTTTTCACAAGGGATACAAGAATAGGTAAAAGTATCTGTAGAAGGGTGCCACTGAAGGCCCAACACCTTAATCGATGTTGAAGAATCGTCTTCAAAGGTAACAGGGATCTGACAATCAGCGGGCGACAAATGTGAAAGAAGTTTCGGATTATTTGATGCCCATTTTCTTAATTCAAATTTTCCCAATTTAAGCAACGCTATGAGATCTTTTTGAAGTGATAAAGCACCTTCTAGAGAGTTAGCTCCACAGCAAATATCGTCCATGAAAATGTTATTCAAAAGGACCTGGGATGCTTCAGGATAATTCTTAGCCTCCAGGATGGCTAGTTCTCTAAGAGTTCTAATAGCTAAATAGGGACTTGAACTAACACCAAACGTCACTGTATTAAGCCTGTATTCCTGCAGGGGTTCGTTGGGATTAAATCGCCAAAGTAGCCTTTGGTAGTCCCGATGAATTGGATTAATTTGAATTTGTAAAATGTGCTGTTTTATATCAGTCAAAAATACGATAGAATACAATCTGAATTTTAATAGAATTTCGGAAATATCGGCTTGTAATTTTGGTCCTATTAAAAGAGTTTCGTTCATGCTTAGGCCTTTCGAACCCTTAATCGAGGGGTTAAAAACCACCCGGAGTTTAGTCGTTGATTTGTCAAGACGAAGGACTCCGTGATGTGGTAAATAAGAACATAACTGAGGTCTAGGTTCGGATCTTGGAATTAAAGACATGTGCCCGTTTTTGAGATATTCTCTCATAAAATCCGAGTACATACTATAGAAATTTGAATTTTTTATTAAGCGAGATTCAAGAGACAAAAATTGACGATAGGCCACTGAATATGTGTCTCCTAGGTCAGGAGGGTCAATGTGACGAAAAGGCAAATTTACAGTAAATCGGCCCGAAATATCTCTAGTGGTAGTTTTTTGGAAAATCTCTTCACATCTTTTTTCTTCGGGTGAGAGAAACGTTTTTGACTTAATTGATTCTAGTTCCCAAAATCTGCGAATATTAAAGTCGAGAGACTGCTCACAGGAAGTAAAGTAAGAATTGACTTGAGGTGAAATATTTATGTTTTGAGTTTGGCCCATCAAGACCCACCCAAAAACTGTCTCAAAAGCGGAGGGTAGGCCGTGAGGTCCTGGAATTCGTCCTGATTGGACGATTTCTGTGTAAAGTTGTGCACCTAAGAGTAAGTCAATTGGACCAGGGTTGTAAAATTGATTATCTGCAAGCTTTAGATTTGAAATATGACTCCAATTGGATGAATCTACCTGTATTGAGGGCATATTCGAACAGAGTTTCGGTAAAACGAAGACTTGAATAGAAAAGGTAGGCTCTTGTTGGCCTAGGGCTCGAATAGTGCAAGTAGAAATGCCGTTAGTGGCCGATGAAGATTGATTTAGTCCCAGAACAGGGATCGAAATTTTGTTTCTTGGCAAGCCTAGCCTGTTAAGACAAGCTTCGCTTATCAGGTTAGCTTGGTTACCGCTGTCCAGAAGTGCTCGGACAGGTTGGTAGTTACCCCGACTATCGAGTACCTCTAATTTTATAGTCGCTAGAAGCACTGTCGTACGGGGCGTCAAGGTGGATAACGAAGAGTATTGATTTGTAGATGTATTTGGATTCGAATTGATTTGAATTGAATTTGAACTGGGTTGAACAAAACTAGGGTTCTGTTGGCTAAGACTTGAATTTGAATTCTGATACGATAAGTTTGTGCCTGTGCTAGGCACGGCCACTTGATTTGAATTAAAACTTTGATTTAAGTTCGAATTTTGATTTGAATTTTGGCTTGAATTAACAAAGGATTGACTTAAATTCTGACGGATTGAATCTGTCATTTGCGATAGATGAATAAGACTATGGTGCCTATGTCGACATACCCTGCAGTTGTAGGTACTACTGCAGTCGATTACTTGATGATTTGAACGTAAACAGTTGATACATAACGATTGTTGTTTTACATAAGTAAAACGATCTGAAGGAGATTTGGAAATAAAAACACCACACTGCGAGAGTGGATGAAAAGAATTATTGCATAATTTGCACTTATAGGGTTGTTGGTTTTGTCGAAATTGAATATTGGATTGTTTATTTGATACTTGTGAGTGCGTATGCGCTAAAAAATTTGATGGAGGGCTTGATTTGTCCTGATTATTTGAATAAGAATTATATTTTTGGTTACTAGAATTCGAATAATTTGGTTTTTGCTGTTTTGAAGTCGAAGGTTGCATTTGCGTATTTTGGGGAGATAGCTGTACTGTTTCAAGAGCACGGCATTGGTTAATAAGAAACTGAATTAGATTTTGATATGTTGGAATCTCGGTAGTACTATACTTTAATTCGAAAGCGGTTCTTGTGGTTTGATCGATTTTTGATAATAAAATTGAAAATAAACAAAAACACCACGACGTTACTGGAAATTCAAGATTTTCGAGCGCCGCAATATTCTCGGAAAAGGTATCTACCAAGACTCTAAGATCCTTTGCTGACTGGTTTCCCTTTAAAGAATTTGCATAGTAGATTGAGTTCCAGTAGGTACTGGCTAAAAGTCTTTTATTTTGATAGCGATCTGTTAATACCTTCCAGGCGATTGCGTAATTACTTGCCGTTAATTTTATAGAGCTTAAAATATTAAGTGGTTCGCCCTCAAGGAAGGTTAGCAAATGTTGAAATTTCCTTATATCGGAATAATTAGAGTTTTCGTGAACCAAACAAGAATAAACATCGTAAAAGGTTGGCCACTTTTTTACGTTTCCATTAAAGCAAGGTACCTTTAAAGGGCCCAGATCATCGCTACGTGAATAGTGTGAAGTTGCGGGGGTGAAATTTGAATGAACTGAATCGGAACATAAACTCGAAAAAAGAACTTTAGCTTGGTGGTAGAATAGATCCGTATCTTTCCTAATTTTGTACTGTACTTCGAATTCATCATCGTCGTCGTCTTTCAAGAGACCTATGATGTCATTATGAATGTTTTTAAATTGTTCATAGTGATCATCTAACGATTCGTAAAACGCCTTAAAAATTGGCAAGGAAGAACTATCTGATTTAGCTTTTGTTCCCAAGTTATACGTTTCCGTAATACGAGATATTGAAACTTTGCGTTGATTCTCAAGCTTTTTTAACGACATATTGTTAATTAAAAAAATAAAAAATATTTAAAAGGAATAAAACTAACACTTGACCCCTATTGACTTTAATCAGTCCAAAAGAGTTCAACAAGCATATATTTTATTATCGATTTCTCGAATAAATGCAAAAACTTATCAACAGCTGTTATCCTAGGTCGCGATTTTTCTCCCAAAATAAATGCACACAAAACAACTTGTACCTACTACCGCTTCTCTTATTATTTACAGGTAAATACTAATTCTACTAGATGTGTTTGTTTACCTGTTAAATAAGAATAAAGCATTTAACTCACAAGCACTTTTGTTGGTTTGAATAACTATAACATATTATTTAAACAAATAACTATTATTTAAACAAATTTCGATTTTTGAATCAAAACAAACGACGTACCAAGTGCCAATTTCGGCTGCAATGAAATGTGGGTGGAGCAACCGTTAAGCCACGCAAGGGGGGACGGAACCTCCGATTTAAACTGGACACGGCAACTAAGCGAACCAAAATGGCGAGGCGAAAAAATCTAATATTTTTAGCAAACAAATTTTAAAAAACTATCTGGGTCGTGGGACCAGAAAATGTTGCTGTTTTGAGGTTGGTAGAGCTGCGGGACTGTAAGCGCTGACCGTTTTATAAAATCTGGGTGCAAAAATCCTTAAAAGGACGATGTAAAAATATTAATTTTTCCGAGCCACACAAAGACAATATAGAGGATTGGCACTCACCTTTTCAGCTGTTTCCGTCGTCCAGAGGAGCTCCTCTCGCTGGCCCAGTCGTTGCAGTCGATCCACACTAGAATCACTTGTTTGTGTAATGGTTTAGTTTGATTTTCTAAGAATGTTATTGGATTTTTTGGTTAATAGAATTTATCACCATGCTGCGTGGTGATCTCGATAGAATACGACAGACGAATGTTTTTTTTGGTTACGCCCTTTTGCGCAGATTCATTTTTCGTAGATGGCGCTGACGTTTTGCTTGTGCCAATCAAATTGAAATTGTGTGGGTTTTCCGAATACGGGAATTTGGCGCAAAATTTGAATTTAAAATTAAAGTTGCACGAACACGCTGTTTATTTATAAATTTTGTAGTTACTAAATTTAATTATTATAAATGTATTTACATTATATTACAACTTTTTATTTTGTAAATAAGTATTTTTAACTTGTTTAGTATTTTAATAAATAAAACTAGTAAATAAAAATATTGATTCTAAATTACACAACCGCCCGCCCGTTTCGCCACCCCATTTTACCATAGACAACTTTTTACAAAAATAAAAATAAAATTATGATGGAGTTCTAAATAGTTTAAACTAAAAACTAAAACATAAAGATAACGTATCTAGCCAACTTAATTCCAAATGACGAATGCAATGCTGACCATTTAATAGGAGAAAAAAGCCTATAAAATTAAGTATCCCATTTTACCCCCCGTTCCCCTAATTAGACTAGAAACTGTACATTTGGATTCCAATTTTGATGTGCAGACAGGTCAGACAATGGTTTTTGCGTGGAATTTCTGAAATTATATAAAAAAATTTCTTATAAATGTTGGACAAATATTTTGCTTCCCTCATCAACCATGTTTTTAAAATTTTTATTTTTATAAAGAGTATATATACATATTTTTTAAAGTTGTACTTCAAAATCTGCTGCCACAAGTTGCCCGTATGAAAGATATTATTAGTTTACTAAAAATGGATTTCTTCGGAAAAACTCAAACTCAAAAAAAAGCATGTCAGTTTATGTCTATTATTTTTAAAGCACTTTAGGCTAGATAGAACGAATAAACATAGAAAAATATATATTAATAAAAAATATAAATAATGTATAAAAAAATTAAAAGTTAAAAATAAAAAAAAAATTTTGTTCAGTTTCAAAAATCAAATAAAAAGATAATAAAAACCAACTGCAATATCTCAAAAATAGGTGGATTGTTTATGAAAGAAATAGGTCAAAACTTTTAAGGTAAACGGTTCTATTTCAAATCATCAGCAGTTTACCAAACCTGACTTTTAACAAACTAGTATAAAAAAGTGGACACTTTAAAAATATTTATTTGGTTGGACTTAAAAACAAATTTTTCTAGAAAAATCAATCTTATGTGATTATGCAGTGGTTAAACTTGCAGGTTCTTATCCGTTGCAAAGTCAGGGTTACGTTCGTATTATTTTCTAGTTTCACAAATCGGTGTATAAATATAGAATAGTCTATAGGATAAAGATTTTGGGTTCGCCGTGCAAGTTTTTTTTTGTTTGAGTAAAAAATAATAACAAGCGACGTTAAACACCGCAGAGTTCCAGATTTAATACATATCGGTTCATAAATGTAGAAGTTCTGCATTTCGGATCCGCCATGATATTTTTTCTACGTTTAACTCATGAATCTTAATTATCGGTTTTATACACCCCAAAGTTCCAATTTTGATACATATCGGTTCATAAATAGAAAACTCTGCTTTTTTGGATCCGTCATGTAATTTTTAAGTTTGATTTTATAATGATACGACTTTAAACACGCCAGAGTTACAAATTTGAAACCTATTGGTAAATAAGTCAAAAATCATATTTAGCGACTATTAACACTAAATTTCCTACTTACCGGTTCATAAATAGGAAACGCCAAAAGGAGGCCATTTTGCATTCGCCATTTTGATTCATAATTACTTCTTTCTCATTTCAAAACAAAATATTGTTACAAAACCTATTTCTCTAATTTTGGTCAAAAATCAGATCCGGGAGCCCACTGTGCAGCGCTGAGTTGGACAGCAATAAAAAATAAGCTCTGCATTAAAAAATAAGCTCTGCATTAAAAAGAGATGCAAATGAGTATGTTCCAAAATTACAATTTATGTCGGGGTGCTAATGTCAACCTACGTCACGAGTCAGCGCCTAATTAACATTTTTTGGTTCGGTTCGGTGTTATTTTCTTGCCAAGTTCATTGGCGTTTTACCAAAGTTTTACTAAAATAATTTAAATTGTCAGCGGTGAGTGACATCAATCATCATGCAACATATAAACAAACACGTTTTTCCGCACCCCTGTATAGGTTCTGTTAAAAATCGTTTATTTTTATTTTCCGCTGCTTATGAATTAACAAGGACAGAAGGTGCGTCTCTCTGTAAACATCGTTAGAGTATAGGACCGATATTTTTATCCTTTGATTCTGACTAATGATAAATTTGATTTTGAAGATATTGTCGCGTCTCTATTTCTTTAAAATATGTCATACATACAGGGTCTCTAGACAACGCGAGCCACAGTTTACTACGCGCCTAAGATCCACCAGCCAACACCCGCTACAAAACCGGTAAGCGATTCGGAGTTTGATGTCGGCCGTCGGCTCAAGTGCAGCAACTTATATTTTAATTGTGTAAACTTCGCCTAAATCGAAATTTTTACTAATAGCAATAACTTCAGAAATTCAGAACCAAATAGCATATTAATCATAAATCATCCAAAATGTTCGACATATACGAGGTTCTGTCGTTTAAGTAAATAACCTGTATTTTATTCTTAGAGTAAGAATAGTTTTTTCTTACTCTAAGATTTTATTACATTTTTAGATTCCTCTTATCGTTCTGCTTACATAAACATGTGCAACATGGTAAATCTTTTACGGAACACCATAAATATTAAACTGAAAAAATATATGATATATTGACTTTTAGTCCAGCCGTTGAAGTATTTGCATTTAAAAATCTAAATATAATAATTAACAAAATAGTTTAATAACATTTATTATTTTTTTACAGAAAGCAATAGATTGCTTCGAGAGCTACTTCAAGTACAGAAAGAAAATTTGGAATTGGAAAAACAACGTCTAGCCGTGGAAAAACAAAAACTTCAATATGATAAACTATTGGGTTCGCAACTTTTGGGTTTAGTTCCAATGATGACGAAGATATTAGAAAAGTTTGAAACTAACAAAAAAGAGTCAGATAAAGAAACTATCATAGAACCTCAGTTGCCTTTGCTAAGGAGCATTAAAAGGAGCCCATCTACAGAAGAATTATTTAACGTCGATACTAGTGAATTTCAAGAAGGGCCTATTTTGAAAAAAGTTTTAGAATTAGGAAAAAAAAGACTAAAGTTGATGAATGACGTTGAAATCGCTAGCGACAGCGGTATTTCTGATGATTGTGTTATTATTGAAAGATGTTAGAATTTGAAACATTTTATCATTAGGGGCGGATACAGAAGTTTAAGTGGGAGACCATATAAGGTGTATAATATTATGTACATATATTTGTGTATAAACTTGTTAGCTCGCTAAATTTCCGCACTCTTGTTTTTCCTTAGATCCGCCGTCAGTCAGTCACCTTCTAACAGGGTAGAGGACAATTCGCCGCCCAGTCGCCCCGTGGAATATTCACCGCGAAAATTTTTTAAGCTAACCAATTAACCTAAGCAAATATCAATATCAATAAACAAAAATTCACGTGGCGAATTGTCCTCGTGGCGAATTATCCCATTCCCTACTAACCGCCCTCTAGTACGCCACTTGGAAGCTTATGATTTTGGGCAAAATATATTTTTTTTTAGTCAGTTTTATAAAATTGATCCAAGATTAAAAGTGCGTGCCGACCTGTGGCAAATCAGAGATCAAAAGAGAAAAGATAAAGTGCAAATAATATTAAAACAGATATTAGTACAAAAAATGAAAAGTAGAAAGGATCTAATATAAAGGGTGTCCCAAACTCGGTGCATATTAGATTTTTTCGTTGACTTGAGGTGTTTCTAGAGGAGATAGAAAATAACTGACACCCACTTGCGAGCCGGCAGTGGTACAAAAAGCACATAACCAAAATAGCGCATATTTTTGCAAAAAAAAACTTCCCTGACTTTTTTCCCGGGATCCTAAAAGGTGTGAATCCGAAGCGAACCAAGTTCGATTTGGTTCGGTTTGGAAAGAAGTCAGGAAAGTTTCTTTTTTTGAAAAAATATGTTGATTTTGTCCGGTTAGGGTTGGATTTATACCCGCTAGGATCTCGGGAAAGAAGTCAGTTTTTGAAAAAAATATGTTGTTTCGGTTCGGTTCGGATTTACTCCCTTTAGGATCCCGCGAAAGAAGTCATGCGCTACTTTCGTCATACGCTACTTTGGTCTTGCGCTATTTTGGTCATGCGCTATTTTGGCCATGCGCTATTATGACCTGCGCTATTATGGCCTGCGCAATTTGGGCCACGCTATTATGGCCTGCGCTATTTTGTACCAGTGCCTTGCGAGCCTCGATTTTTAAGAGATGATTAATGGTGAAAACCGCATCTATGTAGAAACAGCAAGGCGGTTTTAAGCTAGAGGGGGTCTTTGAAAACTCTGCACAATGGGAGAGGGTCTATAAGTATTTAATATATTTTTTTAAATGTTATCTGTCACTTTTAGTTTTTTAAATATTACATAAAGTTGATATTTTTCTTATGGTTCTTTTAAAATGACGTATTACATTAAATATTTTATATATGTTTTTGTTCTATTGTTTTTTATATTTTTGTTGAATTAATTTTATAATTTGATTATTTTAAAATATCTTAAACCCAGTCAACAATTAAAATATAAAATAAAAACAAAAACAAAAAATATAAAAAAATACAAAGAAGAAAGAAATAACGACACAAAGGGGCGAAAAGAAATAACAGTTTTGGGTAATGGTTATCTCAAAAATTAAAATTCAATTATTGGAATTTAAATTGCAGACTTCCAAGAAACGGTTTCCTATATCAAGATGCGGTTTTCACCTTTAATCATCAGTTTTTTCCCATCTCCCACAGAAATACCTGAAACTTTCCAAAAGCATCACCCTTTGTAAAAGAACAAAAGTTGGTATAAAAGACAATACCATAATAAATTATTATCACCGAAGGAAGCGTTAACGCGGTGCACACGTCGCAATTTTGTCTTTTGATCTTTTGTATATTAAACCTTTTGTTTTTCGATATTTGCACTTTTCATCTTTGTTCCGCTTACCAGTGCAAAAATAAAACAAAATATAATAAAATAACATTTAAAATTTTACCGTGGTATCCATATCCTGTTTGTGTTTCTACAGAAAACAACAAAGAAAATCAAAATAAAAGTGGCCAGCCTTTCGGTGAATTTTTGTTTTATTCAAAAACGTATTGCTTAAGTCTGCTCCGTGTTTTAGTAATACAGGTCTACGGTTGCTATCCAAATGACATATTAATTTTGAATTTAAAGAAAACATCATTTAAAAAACTACGAAATTACTTTCAAAGCCCAATTTGGAAAACAAAAAATAACTAAATTAAGGCACACACAACAAAAATAAACTCTTATGATTTCATTTCAGCTATACAAATCAAGATTTTTAAATAAAAATGTTATTTGGTTTTGCTCATTTACGAAACCTAAAAAAAATAAATTAATTTTACGAATTTTCAAAAGTTTTGTTTTAGTTGATAAAATTACCCGTAGAAAATGTCCTTTTACAGTATGAGATTGTTTGGCTGTTTTATTTATTAAGTATTTATTTGTTACTTAGGAACCAAAGTTCAAAATTTTGGATAGTTTAGTTTAAGAACGGGTTTCGTTTTTTCTTATTATTTTAAAACGAAGGCACATAATATGGAAATCGGGTTTGCACAAAACCCGGAGCTAATTTATAGATCTCGACGTCCTAATCACGTAATAATAAACGAAGAAAACACTAGGTCGTTATTATTCTAACGTAACCAAGGAAACGTTACTTTTTAATTGAAATTATAAAACTGCTTTAAGTTACGGTGTTTCACAATTTAAAAAAAATGCATTCTGAACTTTTATAAGAACTACGTACCTACACTTAGCCAGCTGCATTATTTTTTTGTTAGATTTTAACTATAATTTGCTTAGCTAATGACCACAGAAATTAGGATTCCGTACCTGCTAAGTTTTATTTTTTGTGATGTTTATTTTTAAGAATTATTTATTTTCTTATTTTGCATTTTGTAATGACACTTTAAAATATATATTTTAAATACATAAAATGTTTTTATATTCCATTGTGTGTACGCATGAACTGTATTGTCCAGCCAAAATAAAATAAGGCGCAAAAGAGATAGCTCAACTCAATTTATCTCCCTCTGTTTACAACACTTTGGTCATACTGGGTGGTCTTCATTTTTAGCAAATTTACCATGAACAAAATTTTAATATTAAAAGAAATACGGTACTCGTCTGGTACGTTTAACGAAATAGACTCCAGCCCGTTCATAACCCACACCCTTTTATTGGATTTCTATTGTTACCGCTAGCTCAACTTGAATCCGGCCCGTTCACAATTGGGACAGGATTGCTAGGCACGTTTTACACATTCTAAAATTTAAAAAGAAACAGTGGCGTATCATTTACTCTTTTTTAGTTTTTTAATAAAACTGTGTGGAGTTCCAATTTTAAAGATAAAACGAATGGTTTTGGATTTAAATATTTCTTTTTAAGAAAAATAAGGTATGGACTTTTTCAGCAAAAAAGTCTTAGAAGAAGTAAGATATAAAATTAATACCTAATAATGATGAATTAAAAAATTATAGCACGCCACTGGACAGAGAAAGATAGCGCTAATTTAAGCCATCTCTTTTGCGCCTCGTTTTATTCTGGCCGGACAATACTTGTACAGGTGTTGTCAGATTTGTCCAACAAGTTGAGTTTCATGAAGAGTTAAAACTAGGTTTAAAGCCAGTCAGAAAGCTGTGTTGTCCCTAGACAAGGATTGAGTCATCAGAGTGGGCTGTAGGCTTCGCCATGGTGAGGTTTTATTTGATTAAAACACCCTATTTTGCTATCCCGTAGTTGATGATGATTCATATGTGAGTGGGCCTTGCAGCCCTGTATGCCTAATCCTCCAGAGGTTAGTTATCAGTTTGGATGAGACAATGTTCAAATCTTCTGAATCAATCTGAGGTTTACCGAAAGTGTTTTGACGTAAACGTGCAATAGCCGCACATTCGCACAGTATATGTCTAACTGTTTATGGGTACTCTTAGTCGACAGTGACCCGTAAAGAGTCCAGTCACTATACGGATCTCCTGTCTGGTAAGTCCAATGATATTCCTGACTCTCTTATGACAAGGTCCTTTAATGAACTCTTTAAAGTAAACCAGTTCTGGTATATTCATCCAGTATTGTTGGAAGCTGTTCTCCATCCATCTCAATATCGGAGCCGAAAAATTCGGCAGATGCCGCTTCCCTCGCTGCCTGGTCTGCAGCCTCATTTCCCTCGTGTCCTGATATCCATACTAATGACACCTTATTAGCGCTACCAAGCGCATTCAGCGAGTTCCTACAGTTCCTCACGGTTCTCGATGAGACAGTGTAGGGATCAAGCGCTTTTAAGGGTGCTTGACTGTCGGAGAAGATTTTTATTGTCCTGTTGGTCCATTCGTGGTCAGTAATACACCGGGCACACAGTTCAATGGCTAGGAGTTTGGCCTGAAATATAGTAGTCAATTGGCCGAGACTATGTTGAATCTCGACATTTTCTTGGATACTAACAACGCCTGATAGCATTTTGGATCCGTCGGTATACCCGAAGCTATCGTTGTTTAAAAAATTAGCCCTGTTCTTTAACCATTCCTCCCTTTCTGGGAGTATAATGTTGTATAGCTTTCTGCTGTACACCGTGTTGGGCATGACGTCGGATATCATTCCTAGAGTTGCTTCCAACTCTTGTTCCCTAATTAGGGCCGTTAATAACACTTTGTTTGCCCTGCCATCCTGGTGGTTGGCCCTTATTCTATAAGTTGCTCTTCGTGCCTCCGCCTCTAAGAAAATGTGAAGCGGAGGTAAGTTTAGTAAGCATTTAAGCGCAGTCGATGGGCTAGAGCTCATTGCACCACATATGGCAAGACTGGCCTGTCGTTGTAAGCTGGTTAATTTGGCTCTTGAGGTTCTTTGATGTCCCTTCTCAAACCAGACTATTGCGTCGTACGCAATCATTGGTCTAATGACTGTTATATACAGCCATATCCCGTAGTTACCGTCTTACTGAGATTTTTATTGAGTGTTTTCAAAAAGGAGAATTGTCACCCAGGTCTACGTACGTCGCAATACCTATTAATGCAACAATTCGTTCTTGCCAAGGGTATTCCGTGTTTTCGCACTAAACCCATTCCGCTCTCACCTATGATGAGTAATTTACCAGTTGCTCGAGTGACACCTGCTAAAGCTTTCAAGCATAGCGGTGTTGATTTTGCGGGACCCATAGAAATGACACTTGGTAAAAGAAAAAGTGTTTTGGCGCAAAAGGCCACACGAGCCAACAAGCCACTTCATTTGGACGTCGCGATTGACACACCTGCTTGTTTAGATACGCTTCGTCGATTTGTAGGACGTAGAGGTACCTGTTCGGATATCTACAGTAACCAAGGGGCTAGTTTCGATGGTGTGAACAATTTGCTTAATAAGTATTGTAAACAGGCCACTGATGCTCTTGGGATTAAATGGCATTTTAACCCCCCTGCCTCGCCTCATTTTGGAGATTCCTGGGAGGCAGCGGTGAAATCTGTAAAAACACAATTGCCTAGGTTTATTGGAGAGCAAATCCTAACTTATGAGGAATGGCAAACAATTAATTCAAGTTGAGTCTTATTTGAATTCCAGGCCATTGTGTAATGCAAGTCCAGACCCTAATGAGCTTCTGTGTCCAGGTAACTTTCTACATTTAGAAAGTTAAACCGCCTTCGGATGAGGATTTAGTCGACAAAATGGCAACTTGTACAACAGATACATCAACACTTTTGGAAGAAATGGCACCTGGAATATCTCAACTCTCTTCAACAGAGAGAAAATTGGAATATTCGGTGTGATATTCCCAATGTTGGAACTAAAGAAGCAAAATTTTATTTGATTGTTGAAATAAATTGAAAAAATTGAATTGAAAAAAATACTCCAAAGTTAAACTTATTTGGGTAAATTTGTTTAAGTGGGCGGTGTTTAGAACTGGGGAAAGATATTTTCCAAAATACTATCTTTGTATTATTTCTTTTTACAAATTTTGGTAAACTTTTGAGAAAAAAAGGATCATTTTTGTTTTTTTTGCGCGCCCGCAAAATGGCAGTCAAAGTTTCGATGCCATCTGCACGCCCCCCGCCATGAGGCGACGATTCACGGCACTTATGGCCGTTTTGTTCGAATCCAATAAGAGAGGTGTGTACACGAGGTGAAGAAAATAGAAATAATCCATTTATTAATTAGTGTTTTGGTCTCCCTCTGACCTAATAATAGGGTGGTCCTTCATTTTTTAACCTATGTTTTATCACCATTCAAAACAGCGGGGTCGAAATACATCAAATTAAACAATTTTCCCAAAAGAAATATAAAATACCTCTAGAAACTCGATTTGCAGAAATGCATGTTTATCTGAAAATGGATGTGCGCATGGGCGACATCGCGTCACATTGTTTTAGTGTACAATATTATGTTACATTGTTTGTTATTTTCTACTATTTAAAGCAATACAACTTTATAAAGACCACCCACAACTACAAACCAACCATAAAATACTTTCACAAAGTTTTTTTTACAAACAATATTAAAAATGTATTTTTATATTAAAAAATTATTTTTATTTTGCTGTTTAAAACATTACTTTTATTCAACATACAAATGTAATATAAAAAAGGTTGAACTTATGGAAAGCAAGAAGTCAGTGAGGGACCAAAGACGCGCATATTCAGGAGCGTTTGCCGCTGTGACTCAAAATTCATTAATAGTTTTTTATTACTAAACAGGAGCAATCACAGTAAGACTTCCACTTTTAAAAGACGAAGAAATAGTCATTATTATTTATTTCGTTATTTTAGCTTTAATCAGGAAACATTAAATCGAGAAAAATTCAATTTTTTATAACTTTTTCTTACACAATAACCTTGCTCTTTTATTAAAGTCGCGCTTAAATGCCGCTTAAGTGTGTTTTGTGATACCACTTGCAAAACTCTTGTGCCGTTCGATCTTCTGGCGGCGCCTCACGAAGTCAAGTTGCTAAAAGTCACCATACACTATCCAGGAAACAGAATAGAGGACAACATTTTTGGGGGTAGGGATGTACGACAGCCCTAAACCTCTTGCCCCTCTACTGGTTTCAGTCTGCAGAAAAAAATGTTTGTCACGTTTTACTACTCCTTTTAAAATTTTATTTTTGCCCCTTAAATGGAGGGGCCATTCCTCTTGAAAAAAAAACAAGTTGAAATGCGGTGTTATGGTAATTGCAATTATTTAAGTTTTTAAAATAATTAAAAAATTATTTCAAAATGCATGTTGTAGCATTGCATTTTTCGATTACATTTACAATTATAATGAAATTACAAAAATGCAATTTAGTGATTGTTATTATTTGTAAAAAGCTATTTTGCTTTTATTATTTAAAGCAATCCACGTTTCGTACTGAATTTAAGCGGTAAGTTTGGAATGTATTACGAAGGAAGAGGGCTCCTAAATTAAGCATTTTCACATTTTGTAAATTATGAAAAAGTGAAAGAAAGAAATAAAAAAGTAATTGTCTACTACTTTTTTTTTATTTTGCAAGTAGGAAATTTATAATTAGGTTATTTTTTTGTTGTAATTAATTACACAGTTTTCTAAGTACATTCATGTACAGTAATTTGTAATGTAATAGTTACTTTTCAAAGTATTGGTTTCTAACTCTGGTTGAGAATAAATCGGTACACATAAAGACCAAGAAATTTGTTATTTATAAAGTTGAATTTGTGGAATATTTTGTTTGTGCGTGTAGTAACCTCCTTTAAGGTTTGTAAGGTTTTAAGGATTTTATTAACTTTTTTTTAAATTAATAACCTTCCGAGTATTACTCTTCCAGTCCGATAACAAAAATCCGGCATTTTAAAAATGAAACACCAGTAAACCCTACGAAGCAGGATTCAATACAGTTTAAGCTCTACTTTTTATTTATTAGATGCTCAAACCGTCCTCCCTGTTGAGCCTCGCAACTTTGCTAACATTTGAGGGGTAGTTGAGTTAGCTGCATTCCGAATTTTGTCACTTAACTCCCCAAATTTAAGGGCCTTAAATCCGAAAAGGTAAAAATCACACATTCCCATCTACCCCACAAAAAAAAAGTCATTGGGCGCTAAGTCAGGAGACCTCGCTGGCCAAGGGATATTTCCATAAATGGATATTGAAATATTTCCCCAAGGTAATTTGACACTAACTGGGAATTGTGTGAAGGGCAACCATCTTGCTGAAACTAAGTTGCTTCCAAATTTATGTTGAGCTCCTGCAGCCTAGGTATAACCTGTTGCTGAAGGAGATCAAGATATTTTTGGGCGTTCAAATTATAATCGATAAAAAAAGGTCCAATTATATTGTCACCAATAATCCCAGTTTACACATTTAATTTTTGAGGGTGTTGTCCTCACAGTTGCCTCAAGGTGTTTGTTTTCACAAAACTGCATACGACGAAAACAATCACCTTCATGCAACTTCTGCGAGCACTTCACCGTGTATTTTGAGAATTGTGTCTTTTATGAAGGAAAAAAGTTTTTTCGTCGATAAAAAGGACATTTTGCAGGAAATTTTCATCAGTCTATTTTTTCTCTCATAGTTTCACAAAACTGCATACGACGAAAACAATCACCTTCATGCAACTCCTGCGAGCACTTCACCTTGTAGGATTTGTAACCGAACCTTCTCAAAATTCTTTGGCAGTTACGATTTTCAACGCCCACCTCCTCGGATATTTTTCTAGTCGAGCACGGTTCATGAGCCTCAACGTAAGCACATATTATCTCATCCCGTTCTACCATCTCAGGAGGAACAGGACGGGGTGGTACGTCGCCTTCGTTATAACATTGTCTACAACCATTTATGCACCCATGTGTTCTAAAATTATGAAAATGTTTGACGAACAGGAACCGGTCGATTAGAAAACTCATGCACAAAACGCCCAATGACTTCATCATTACGGCCTACCGTGTACCATAACACAATAGAAATTTTCTCTTCCTTAGTATACAGTGTATTCATTTTTGAAACGCACCAAATTTTTAACCGCACTGGAAAAAACTCGAAATGCAAGTGACAATCTAACCTAAGATGCCTAATGCTCTCACAAGTGAATCGCCGTCTTTGGCCTACTCAGCCGGTAAGAGTAACGTCATTAGATCACGAAAAGAAAACCATTTTCTTGAATTGCTAACTTGACAACGCTAAACTATTTATCTCTCTTAGTGACATTTATTTAATTAGCGATCTTACTTCAATTCACATATTTTCCAATATCCAAACGATCGTTGACGAACCCTGTATATATAGTTGGATAGTCATTATTAATGTCCATTTAGACAAGGGGGCTATCCAGGAGACCCTAGTGAGTTATAAAACATAAATCATTAGTGTGTTGGTTTATTTGTTGGATAAAACATTGTAAGCCACAAGTGTGTTATGTCTCACTTGAGAAATTATACAACTCGGCCTGCCGGCATCGCGTGACTTTTTTTTTAACATAACATGCTAGTACCATAAATAACTATTTCTGACACATGACCACTGATCGGACTGGATCAAGAATGGGGGTACTTGTCCTGTAAAGCCCCCCCCCCCCCCGGGAGTGAATGAACATCAGTCCACGGTTACAATTGGTATAAATCAAACATGTGAGATAATTTGGATAGTACTAACATGTTTTTGTGATTGTTTTCAATAGAAATATTACTTCAAAGTTTTCCCAAAAATTATCTCTTCCGCGTCAGTTTAACGCCAGCTGCTATAAACTGACCAATAGTAAACGTGGATTGATGTGAACATTCCCTTCCGGGAGAGACTTTACAGAATAACCACCCTGCGGTCGGCATTTGTCCTCAAACTTTTGTTTTAAGCTTTTTGGTATTAGCTAATAATTTAACAATTTATAGACTTATGAGCGACCCTGTATATAAATACTACACAAAATAGAAAGGAAAAGCAACTGAAAAAAAATATAAAAAATATACATATATATTCCAAAAAAGAGAATGTCATAATTTTAAACCTAAATATTTCTGTTATTATAAACAATTAAAAATTACATTAAAACAATTTTTGCCTTTACTTTTTAAAGTAATGGTTTGGCTAATATGGCCAAATAACTCATCTCTTTGTATTCTGCAAATAGAGGAAAACTAAAAGGACATTAAAAAAGTGGGCGAGTGCACAGGGTGTCCCATTTTTGATGGTATTAAATGGGAAACTCAGTTATTTTTAAAAGATAGAGACCTGGGGATTTCACATTACTGTCCTTAAATTTCGAGACCTAAAAAAATACTCTGCCATTCAATGGGTACCTAAGCTCACACTAGGTACTATAGTTATAGTGTACGTGTGAGCTAACTTAACTAAAAACTGAATTTATTCAACTCCAGACTCAATTACCTTTCGTTTGATACCACACAAGCTATGTTTTCACTTAAACTCTAATTTTTGACATCTACCCCCACCCTTTTTTAAAAATAAACTAAAATTCATTTTGTTTAACTCCAGACTTATTTACCTCTCGTTTGATATCACACACGCTATATTTTCACATAAACTCTAATTTTTAAAACCTACCCCCACCCTTTTACTTCGCTTGCATTCGGTGGATTTTGTTCATTTTTAAATGGGACCATCACGGCCCAAGACCTGGCCTATGTACCAAATTTTATTTAAATCGGACAAGCGGTTTTTAAGTTATGCGGTTGGTCGTTACAGACAGACAGCGCAACAAAAAAGTTTCAAAATCATCTGAAACGCAAAGATCGGAGCAACTTTTTTTTTCTCGAAAAAATTAGGATCACCATAGCTCACACTACTAAAGTATAGTAGTAGTGTGAGCTAATAAATCAAAAGTTTCTTTTTCAGCCCTTGTAGTTTTGGAGCTACAAGCGAAAATTCAAAAATTCGTAATTCTAAAAATCTGTCATATCTTTGTTATTAGTGCAAATATTTTAATTTTGTTGAGACAAGAAACGAAATGTTAAAAGATTTTTTCTAGCCCTTGTAGTTTTAAAGCTACAATGGAAAATCCAAAAATTTGGAAGTTCGTTATTAGGGCAAATATATCAATTCTATCAAAAATTCTCTACCGACAGTTGATCCTGTCAATAAAATGACGTTGCTAAATTTTTGGTCCGAGGAAAAAATTTCTTTTTTCAATTTTTGCTTCACATTGGGTCTCCAATTAACCCCTAGCTCAAGGTCTGTAGAGGATAGGTTACCTGGTAACTTTCTGATCAGAGCCCGTTGTTTAAACGCGGGAATTGACGTCACCCGGAGTGCCCATTAAAAAAAAAGCATGTAATATAGTAGGAAATCTTCAAATTTATTGTGTTCCTTTACTGAATTAAATGTAAATATATTTTGTAATTTTTCTTAAAGTGTCTCTAATAACCATATTCCTAAAATACATCAACTAAGTCAAATGTAAAACTTACCTTATACCAAATATCTAAAAGGCACAATGTTTAGAAGTAGAAAGTATAAGTAAACTAGAATAAGTATTTACAGATTTTAAATAAATATAGTCCGAAAAAACACCACAAATGTAAAAAATAAACCATCGAAGATTAAAAATACTTAAAAACACATGTAAACAAATGGCTCTAATCAAATCCTGGCACTCCAAATGACACGCTGTCACCTCTCACGCCGCTTCGACCATAGAGTTACCAGGCAACCTATCCTCTACAGACCTTGCCCCTAGCTATGAAAAAAATTGAAAAAAAATCTACATCCCTATTTATTTTCTTTATTTTTTCCTGAAATCTCGAATTCGACTAAAAAATTTAACAACGTCATTTTATTGACAGGATCAACTCTCTGTAAAGAAGTTTTATTAGAACTGATATATCCGCCCTAACAACGGATTTCTAGGATTCCAAAATTTTGAGTTTTATAACTAAAAGGGCTACAAAAAAACTTTTAACATTTCGTTTCTTTTCTTAAAATTTGAAGACAGTAATGTGACATCACCCGGTCTCTCTCTTTTATAATAACTGAGTTTCCCATTCAATACCATCAAAAATGGGACATTGTGTACACCTCAAATTGGTAAAAAAGATGCTATAAACATGGGTTCATTTTTCGAAAACTATACACATATTTTCCACAAAAAAGGTACCCTAATAACAGTGGCGGCTAGTGTATAAGAGCTGCAAGGCTGGAGGACCTGATCCCTGATTCCGGTCATAAAAAATTCTATTTATAATCATCCTAAATAAATTTTTAATTCAATTTCATCCATGTCATACATACTTTCATACATGCCTTAGTTTCGTCAAAGTGTTCTTAAAACAACGGCAATATACCTTACTGTCGCTTTTAACGCTTGATCTACGTAATTATCCAGAGCTGCATAATTTTTAGTCCAGCGCTTGCTCGTCATGGAAATACATCGTTTACCGGAATGGATTTTTCTCGGGATATTTAGGTTATCCGGATATCGAATTAACTGATATAATCTAAATACCGAACTGTCTTCTTCAAGCTTGGGAACAAGTTACAAGAAAATGTAATACAAATATTTATACAGTGTCCCCCATAATGTTCGCAACACATGGGAAAAATTTTTATTTGTGAGATATGGGAAAAATTTTTATATACGATCAATCCTGCTTGTTGAATAACCTAAAAAAGACATTTTGACATTTGTCACATGCTCACTGTCATGGTGGCAAATTCAAAAAATTATTCATGAAAACCCACAAAGTTATTTGAAAAAAGTGTTTAGAATGTCATTTTAGGGTTGAACAAGTTTCCCAACTTGTTTTTATTTTTGTAAATAATTATATTCTCTAATTTTCACTTAAAATTAGAGAAGCTATCTCTCTTAGTTTTTAAATATTTTTGGGTTACATTTTCTACGCTTACAAGCGTTTTAGAATATTATTTTGATTTACTTTACGCTATATCTTTCCATATTTTAAATTTAAACTTCGCGCGCTTCTTCCAGCAATGAAGGATTTGAGATAAGCGGCTAAATTCGGCCTAGCAGACGAAAACGCCGATTGTCTGCGAGAACAACTCAACCACGCGCCACGTGCAACTAAAGTCACCGCACCGCTATTATTTTATATTAAAATTGTGGAAACTATTAATTTTACGCTTTAGTTTATTAGATATTAGTGTTTGGAACATTTTGAACTATAGAACAATGGAGAGTCTGGTACTTCGCGTATAATCGGGCTGGCCAGCCAAGTAGCTACAAAAGACATCTAAGGGTAAGTCGTTTCTTGATAATTTTTCATTGCTACGCTATTTTTAGTAAATAAGTTTTTAGGCTCTTTTTTCCCTGTCGGAGCCCTGTGGAAAGATACAGTCCCTCTTAACTCCCACACGTTTTTCTCGAGCTATCTCGAGTGGTCCTTCGGTATATTTTATTTTCTACAGAAGGCCTGACCTCACCATTTGGTCCAGGTTCGAGCCCGATAACAGGACCCCGGGAAAAATTAAAGTCTAAATCGCATTTTGTTAAATATAAAATTTTTAATAAATACGCATGACCTTGCTCTTTTTGCTGTGCTCACAGTAAAAATAACAAGTAAAAAAGTACCGAACGCGCATTGTTTTCGCGCATTTCCTACCTCTTTTTGGCTTGGCGTCGACTGCACGTAGGAAAAGTTTCCAACACAAAGATATTAGAGAGGTAAATGAGACTTGTTTACATTTTTTATCGCCTATTTTCTTTTCTTTTTAAACGCTTTTAATTTTTAAATATTAAAAATTTCGGAAACTAATCGTTCACCTGTTTTAACGGAGTTTTTTAAAAACATTACAATGAGTACGCAACTTAAGAAGTTAGAAGCACTCCGTAATGTGCAACATAATCGCATTAATACTCTTCATAACTTAGCTAATGCTT
This sequence comes from Aspidapion aeneum, assembly GCA_963576565.1. Taxonomy (NCBI): domain Eukaryota; kingdom Metazoa; phylum Arthropoda; class Insecta; order Coleoptera; family Brentidae; genus Aspidapion; species Aspidapion aeneum. The sequence continues at coordinate 78,960,900 of OY755044.1, read as the reverse complement.
GCCTAACGGATGATACAAAAAAACCGTGTTTACAGGTTCGCCTTATCGACCTTGATGAAATTAAAGAAACATTTTTTATTTATCAAAATCAAATAATAGAGGCTTATTCGGCAAGTCCGGAGAGACTGGAAGAAGAAAATGAACGCCTTACTGAGTTTGACGACAGCTTCTATGATATTAAACGAATTCAAAAACAACTATTTGAGGTGAAAATTGAAGCTCCTCAACCTCAAAACTTAACGCAAATTTCAAATTCTTCTGATCCAGACCGCTTTATGGCGTCTTTAATGCCAAGACTGCGCATTGTCGAATTTCATGGCGACAAGTTTCCAACCTTTCTAGATATGTACAATAGTTCTGTACACAATAATCCTAGTATTCCTACAAACGCTAAATTTAATTTGTTACTGTCCTACCTAAAAGGACCGCCTTTAAACGTAGTTAAACACTTACAAATAACCGACGCTAATTATATAATCGCTTACAATACGCTTCTAAAACGCTATCATAACCCCCGCTTATCGGCTCAAACTTATTGGCGCTCCGTGTATAATTTTCCCGCTCTCAAAGACGACAATCCAGAAACGCTGCGCACGCTGCTTGATGTTTTTTCAGAAAACATTGAGGCTTTAAAAACTCTAAATTACGACACTGATCAATGGTGTTTTCCGCTCGCCAACATTTTACTAGATAAATTGCCTGAGGTACTACTTTCGCGCTTTGAACTAGCTAATTCTAGGTCTAATGAAATGCCCAAATATCAAGAAATTTATAATTTTCTTGAAAGTCAATGTAATTCGCTTTATTCGCTACAATCTAAAAATAGATTTAAAAATAATAAACAGTTTTATAAAAATAACGCCTCGCCTTATTATACAAAAACGCTACTTGGTACGGAAAATACTCATTCTAAAGATAGATGCGCTTTTTGTGATTCTAACACACATTCAATATATTTATGTAACGCATTTAAAGGTAAATCTCCCTACGAACGCTATTCTTACGCTAAAAATAAAAAACTATGTTTAAATTGTTTAAGCTCAATACATTTAACAAATTCTTGTCAAAGTCTACGCTCATGTCGCTATTGCCCTGGTAATCAAAGACACCACTCATTAATTCATTTTGAGCGAAATTATAATTACGCTAATTCTCAAAATCAAAATAGATCCCATTTTGATGCTAACGTGAATTTCTCACAAAATCTCTCTAATATGTCTCCCAACGCATCTCCAAATAGTTCACCACGTGGTTACTTGGCCAGTCAGCAAAGTTTTAGATCCCCGGCTACTGGGTGTCCGCTTCAAAATTACTCTACTCAAAATAAGTTCCCTCAAAGTGCCTCTTCTCAAAATAATCAAAATTTTACTTCGACGTCTTCTAATTCACAAGTACCAATCGCAACTCCTTCGGGTTCTAACCCCACGCATTGTGGTTTTATTTCTGCGCAATCGCAAGTTTTATTGTCAACTATCCTAGTAAAAATTCAAGATGTCCGCGGTAACTTTCAAACAGTTAGAGCCGTTTTAGACAGCGGTTCGCAAAACACTTTCTGTTCTCAAAAATTAGCGCAACAATTGGGCCTTCCCAGACAACTCTTATGTTCAAATATACAGGGGGTTGGAGGCAACTCTCTTACTTCTGATCTAGGATCGATTTTTATTAAAATTTGTAATTTTCAAAAACCAGATATTTTTGTGTCTACGCAAGCGATTATTTTGCAAAAGGTTTGTACTGATTTACCGTCAGTAAAAATAAATACAGAAAATTGGCATTTTATAAATAATTTACCCTTAGCAGATCCCACTTTTTACAACCCTTCGCCTATAAATTTACTAATTGGTATGGATCTATTTCCACTAATTATACAGGGTGAAAAAATCGCTAGCGATGATCCAAATCATCCCTTTGCTATGGGAACTATTTTCGGCTATATTTTGATGGGACAAATAAATCAACCCTTAATTTCTACCCCGCCAATTAATGCTCTTTTTTGTCAAAATGAAAATGACTCGCTTTCGCAATTAATTTCAAAATTTTGGGAAACCGACTGCGTCCCCCAAAAAACTCATTTGAAACCAGAGGATGAAATTTGTGAAAATTATTTTAAACAGAGCGTGTCGCGTAATCAAGACGGCCGGTATACTGTCTCCCTTCCCTTTCGCACATTTGACAATCCACCGCAGTTTCCTGGAATAAAACAAGTCGCGCTAAATCGTTTCTTATCTTTAGAAAAAAAACTGCTTCGCGATAAAAACTTGTATTGTGAATATTCTAAATTTATGAATGAATATTTGGAATTGGGTCATATGGACTATGACTCAGAAAAAGAAGACGATTCAGACAGCTATTTTATTCCACATTTCGCTGTTGTTAAAAATGAAGCTATCACTACTAAGACAAGGGTAGTTTTTAATGCGAGTATTACTGACCCTTTTACGCATATTTCGCTTAATCAAGTATTATTATCGGGTCCAAAACTACAAAAAGATATTATTCAAATATTATTACATTTTCGCCTTAACCCTGTGACGCTCACCTGCGATATTCAAAAAATGTATCGTGGTATAAATATCAACCCTGATCATCAAAAATACCAAAAAATATTTTGGCGGTTTACCCTAATGAAAAAGTTTCCGTTTTTAAACTACGAACTGTCACTTACGGAGTGAACTGTTCACCATATCTCGCTTTACGCACCCTTCAGCACTTAGCTGAGTCCGAATATGATAACTACCCTCACGCTGCTAAAGTTATACTTAACGATACCTATATTGATGACGTCACTACTTCATGTAAAACGGTTCAAGAGGCGTTAAATTTGCAGCATGAGCTTACGGAGTTATTAGGAAACGCTGGCTTGAAATTACACAAATGGTCTAGCAATCGCTCAGAAGTGATCTCTCATTTAGATCCCTCCTTAGTCAACCCCGCAGTTTTATCTCTCGATTCGGATGACGTCACTAAGGTCTTAGGCCTGTGCTGGCATCCTTCATACGACGAGTTTCGATTTAACATATTACCTAATCAGCAAAGCTGTACAAAAAGGACGCTTCTCTCTTTTTTAGCACGCTGCTATGACCCCCATGGTTATCTTACCCCAGTAACATTCACTTTAAAATATTTGATTCAACAAATTTGGTTACTTGGTATTTCCTGGGACGCCACGCCTACTTTAGAAATAGTTCGTCAGTGGACACTCTATCAATCTGAATTTCAAGTTTTAGAAAAATTTAGTTTACCCCGCCACATTGACATCACCAACGCCGAATCCATCGATCTCTGTGGTTTTTGTGATGCGAGTGAACGAGGGTACGCATGCGTAATATACTTACGTGTCTTACGAAACGCTAAATATCACATATATTTTGTTCTTGCGAAAAGTCGCATCGCTCCACTTAAAAAATTTGTTAGTATTCCGAGAATAGAACTTCTAGCCGCTACTCTTTTATCTGAGGTCTTAAAATACACATATGATATATTCATAAAAAGGTTCACAATAAATAATATTTACGCTTTTTCGGACGCAATGGTTGTTTTACACTGGATAAAATCCCATCCAAGTAAATGGAAAACTTTTGTCGCAAATCGTGTTAGTCTTATCCAAGATAATATTAATCCAGAATGTTGGTTATATACCCCCACCTTTCTCAATAGTGCCGATGTAGCCAGCCGCGGCTGCTCGCCGAGTGAGCTTTTAAATCATCCCCTATGGTGGGCCGCCCCTAGTTTTTTACAAGAATCTTTCGATAAATGGCCAACAAAAACCCCGCAAGTCAAAATAAATGACAGTTTAGAGACTGAGGAACGAAAAAATGTTGCTCTGATTTCTTGTGACCGAATAACGGAAAATTTTTTAGATTCGCTTTTAAATAATAAATCCGATTTTTACGCTATTCAACTACTTTTAGCCCGCAGTTTACGATTCATAAATAATTGTAGACTATCCGCAGACGTCAGAAAAAAGACAAATATAGATTATATCGATCTCTTTAACGCTTTAAAATGTTTGGCTAAGCACGAACAACAAAAATACTTTTCTGAAGTAATTCTTAACCTTCAAAACCAGAAAAAATGCATAAAACCCATACAAAATTTGAATCCCTTTTTAGACCAGGATGGTCTTATAAGAGTTGGAGGACGCATTCAACAAGCCATGACTATTTCTTACGGACAAAAACATCCTCTTCTTTTACCCAAGGAAAGTAGACTTTCTTATATTTTTATTGAATATATGCACAAAAAATATTTGCATGTCGGAGTGCAAACAGTCCAATATCTCATTAGTCAAATTTTTTGGATTTTATCTGCCAAACGCTTAATTAAAACGGTTTTATCCAAATGTGTTCGTTGCTTTCGCGTCAAACCGCATTCTTATGAGCAAATCATGGGACAAATTCCGTCCTACCGCTTGATTCCACAAAAGCCTTTTACTTTTAGTGGAGTAGATTTTAGTGGTGCTATACCTATCACTCTCAGTAAACACAGAGGTGTAAAAACACAAAAAGCATATATCTGCCTTTTTATTTGTCTAAATACTAAAGCTTTACATCTCGAGTTAGTGTCAGATCTAACTTCGGACGCTTTTTTAGCTGCGCTACGTCGCTTTGTTGCCCGAAGAGGTTACATAAAAACTCTTTTTTCAGACAATGGCACAAATTTCGTTAAATCCAGCAAAGAATTGCTTGATCTTGCAAGAAATGCTTGCACGCAACAAGCTATCGCCTGGAATTTTATCCCTCCATCAGCTCCCCACTTCGGCGGTCTTTGGGAGTCAGGGATAAAATCAGTAAAAACTCACTTAATTCGTACCATTGGCTCGCAGATTCTGAGTTATGAGGAGTTGTACACGGTTCTTTGTCAAATTGAGGCGATTTTAAATTCTCGCCCCTTGACCCCGCAATCTACCGACTGTAACGATCTACAGGTTTTAACACCGGGACATTTTTTAACACATGGACCTTTAGTTTCTGTTCCTGATGAAGATTTTTCAAGTAAACCTGAGAATCGGTTATCGCGATGGAACTTGGTCCAACGAATACAAGCCGATTTTTGGCGTCGTTGGAGCCAAGAATTTTTACATACCCTTCAAGTACGAAATAAATGGTTGGAACCATGCGCCGAGCCAAAAATAGGTACCGTCGTTCTTATCAAAGACGAGTTATCACCGCCCCTTCAATGGCGGGTAGGTCGCATTATTGAAATTTTTAAAGGGCCTGATGGGCACGCTAGGGTGGCAAATGTTCGTACCGCGTCCGGTATCTTTAAACGACCTTTAGTCAAGCTTTGCCCCCTTCCAATTGATTCAGATTCACCTACCGAAAAATGATGCTCATTTTGGTGGGCCGAATGAACAAGTTTCCCAACTTGTTTTTCTTTTTGTAAATAATTATATTCTCTAATTTTCACTTAAAATTAGAGAAGCTATCTCTCTTAGTTTTTAAATATTTTTGGGTTACATTTTCTACGCTTACAAGCGTTTTAGAATATTATTTTGATTTACTTTACGCTATATCTTTCCATATTTTAAATTTAAACTTCGCGCGCTTCTTCCAGCAATGAAGGATTTGAGATAAGCGGCTAAATTCGGCCTAGCAGACGAAAACGCCGATTGTCTGCGAGAACAACTCAACCACGCGCCACGTGCAACTAAAGTCACCGCACCGCTATTATTTTATATTAAAATTGTGGAAACTATTAATTTTACGCTTTAGTTTATTAGATATTAGTGTTTGGAACATTTTGAACTATAGAACAATGGAGAGTCTGGTACTTCGCGTATAATCGGGCTGGCCAGCCAAGTAGCTACAAAAGACATCTAAGGGTAAGTCGTTTCTTGATAATTTTTCATTGCTACGCTATTTTTAGTAAATAAGTTTTTAGGCTCTTTTTTCCCTGTCGGAGCCCTGTGGAAAGATACAGTCCCTCTTAACTCCCACACGTTTTTCTCGAGCTATCTCGAGTGGTCCTTCGGTATATTTTATTTTCTACAGAAGGCCTGACCTCACCAAGGGTCCTTTATGAAATTTGGAGCAATAATATTACAAAATAAGAAATACCCTATTTTTGACCCTAGCCTTATTATAAATTAATTTTATACAGATTTTATTATCGAAATAGTTTAAGTAACGCAATATTTAATGGGCAAAGGTAAAATAATTCCAAATTCTTTATTAAAGTCATTCATAAAAAATTAAATAAAAATATTCGATTGGCACATGTACGTTTTTTGTCGCAATGGCCTTTTGTTTTGACAGTTTGTAGGTTTCCGTAAATTTAGTATTAATACCACAATGGAAAAGAACAACGTCATTGATATTATTTATTAAATAATATCAATGATGAGGCTTTTTTCTATTGTGGTATTAATACTAAGTGTGTGCTAATCGGATATTTTTATTTAATTTTTTATGAACGACTTCAATTAAGAATTTGGAATCATTTTACCTTTATTCATTAAATATTGCGTTAGTTAAACTATTTCAATAATAAAATCTGTATAAAATTAATTCATAATAAGGCTAGTGTCAAAAATAGGGTATTTCTTGTTTTGTAATATTATTGCTCCAAATTTCATAGAGGACCCTAAAATGACATTCTAAACACTTTTTTCAAATAACTTTTTTCGATATTTTGCGATTTAACCTCACTTTTTGGGTTTTCATGCCTAATTTTTTGAATTTGCCGCCATGACAGTGAGCATGTGACAAATGTCAAAATGTCTTTTTTAGGATATTCAACAACAGCAGGATTGATCGTATATAAAAATGTTTCCCATATCTCACAAATAAAATTTTTTCCCATATGTTGCGAACATTATGGGGGACACTGTATATTACCATAAAGTTTTCACAAAAACTGTTGAGTACATATTGTATTTTATTAGTTAGATTTTGTATTTTTGAATTTTTTACTATTAATCCCTAGGCCTTGCAACGAATCACGAGCCGCCACTGCCTAATAAATTATTAATTCGTTATGATATTGTACAGGGTGTCATCGAAATAGAGGAAAATATTTGTCCCCGTGGGAATTTTTTCCCGAAATATTTACCCCGTTTCGATGACGCCCTGTATAGGATAAAGAAATAGGCTTACCTAATCCGTATTTATTAAGTGGTGAACCAACTTCGCTAACAAACTGTTTTGTATTTTTAACTGTTGAGCTATCATTGACTGTTTCTCAATTTCTTGTTTTCTTAGAGCTAAGGTGTCAACATTTTGTTGTTCCATTTTGGATAATATCTTGGTGAATTTTTCTTGGGTTGTCAAATTTTGCTTTAATATTTCTTTGTTTTCCTTATGATGGGTAGACAAATCATTCCTTAATCCTACAATTTCATTCGCTAAGTCTAAACCCAAATCTGCGGCGGGACGCTTAATACCTCGCTTTTGCTTTATTTCTGTAGCATTATCTTTTTTAAATGAGTAAGTGTGTTCTGCTCCTGAATCTGCATCTTTTTCGTCTTCAGTGCAATTCACCAAAGATTCTATATAATCGTCATCTTGGTTTACGAGAGCATCAACTAGTTCATCTACACTTTCTTCCTCCTCAAGACTATGAACTGTAATATTTACTTCTTTGCCAGATCTCGTCAAAGAATCTTTTTCTGAAGCAGGAAATTCGATGGGCGAATTTTTTTCTTTTTTAAATATTTCCATAAGTTGCCTAAAAAATAAGAGAAATTAAATAAAGAAAACATTACGGAGGCTTTAACGAATTTCATAATCATAAAGTAGCCCTATGGTAAAACATTTTCCATTTTGAGAAGGTTAGATCAGGTTATGCCAGTTCGCGTAAGGGCATAATGTACTATTATTTAGAGCAGTTGTAGTCTGAATCGCAGTATACTATGGCTTTACGTTAGGCGTAATTTCAAAAGATAATATGTGTGATTCCAAGCACGACTTTATTATAATGATCTGAAACACAGTATAGTGTCTCGGCCAATTTATAATGCGATTCAGACGCCACACTAGAACTATTAAATCGCTGTAATACTAAAATAGATAGGGTTCGATTCGCTTTGGTTCGGTTTGACATGGTTCGGTGCGGTTCGATACGGTTCGGTGCGGTTCGATTCGGTTCGGTTTGCCTTGATTTGATTCGGTGCGGTATGGTTTCTCACTCTCAAGGTTCACCGGAAAGAAGTCTGAGAAGTTTTTTTAAAAAATATGTTTGGTTCGATTTGATTCGATTCGGTTTAGTTAGGTTTGATCAGGGTCGGTTCGGTTTGGTTAAGTTTGGTTAGGTTCGGTTTGGTTATGAAATGCTTTATTGTCATAATAATCGAAAATTACATTGACAATGCTTGGTATCGCTGTATAAATTGGCCGAGACACTATACTGTGTTTCAAATCGTTATAATAAAGTCGTGCTCGATCAATGAAAAGATCGAAAATAAAAGAAAACAAACTATAGTCTGTGACCTACGACAGCTCTTTGTCTTTCGGACCATTCATATTGTATAGCAGTTTTTCGCCTGCTTTTGTTTTTTGTTTCATTGATCGATATTGTATAGCAGTTTTTCGCCTGCTTTTGTTTTTTGTTTCTCTCGTATCTCGCTAGATGGAGTTTCTTGCGATAGTTTTCTCACTATTTACATTTGATTGGAGACAAAACCGTCTAATTAACTTCGCAAGATGTGTCACATTGACCAGCAGTGTTCTGAGGAGTCCCATAAGGACGAAACAGTTAACTGTCAACACTTGTTAGGTGTCCATTAGATCTTGGACCCCCGTGAGGTTAAGCTTTCAGGCTACCCACGGAAAAATATAAGAGAAACAAAAACTCCTTTTTGCCCGATTAGCCACGAAACTTGTTTGATTTTTAAATTCACAGGTACGAAATTCCACGTTTATTTATTATTGTAGTTCGGGGAAAAAAAAATATATATTTTGCCCCTAGGGGGCAAAATGTGTTTTTAGATTATGCCTTATATCTTCTAAACTATGGCACCTGCACAACTATGTCTTATCAAATTGGTAGATCGTAAAATTACCCACAGGTGCCATGAAATAAAATTCGAAGCTATTAACGAGCCCTCCTAGGTAGCAGCCAAAATTTTTGTTATTAACAATAAAAAAAGCCTAATTGACTTATACTCTGCCCTGTTATATTATATGTTAACAAATTTACGCCAAACAGTTGCGATTGACCACTTGTTAATTTTATGTACCTTATGCATATACTTACTTGCTGACATAGTGCAGAGTATAAGTCAATTAAGCTTTTTATATTTTAAATTAAAAAAAAATTTGTCCCTACCTAGGGGGCCTCGTTAACAACTTTGATTTTTTTTTTAATAGGCCTGTGAGCAACTATATGAGCTACCAATTTGATAAGACATAGTTGTGCAGGTGCAATAGTTTAGAAGATATAAGGCATAATCTAAAAACATATTTTGCCCCCTAGGGGCAAAAAATATAAAAATATTTGACAGCCAAAAAATTAGTACGTGAAGGCCGATGTGCCTTTCATTACTCTACCTTAATCTGTTTTTTGTATTTTGTCACCCCAACATTACTTTTTGACTGACACTTTATGGTCTGTTAACAGGTCAGGCAGTGTTGGGATCATTAGTAATCGATTAAAACAGGTGTTGAAAAATCTTCATCAAAAAGCCCACGGAAGGCAAACTTTGATGCTGTAAATACTATAAAATGAATAAATTTAATAACGTAACTATTTTACCATTAAAAAATTACACTAGAAATGGTAAATTTTCAAAAACACCTTGAAAGATTAATCACTATTTTTCGCAAGGATAAAAATCGGCCAGCGGTTTAGGAACTATCGTATCGACACACAGTAACACGTGCGTAATGACAAAATCGCTCATTTAGGTCAAAACCGGGCATTTTCAAAATCGCTCAAAGATTTTAAATCAAGATCAAGCTCTTAAGCCGGACTACAACTAAGCCACTTAGAAAACTACAAACCAAGTTTGTGTTTGTTACATTCTCACGGTATACTTCGGTTTGCAAACACGTTTGTTATTACATGATTGGCAAACTCGTTATTTAGTTTTATCGGTATCGTTCACTATGCAGCTAAATACAAATGAGTAAACAAATTGTATCGAGTGCAAATTCCGCCCACCTCTGAAACTAGACCAATAACTACAAAAACCGTTGGAGTGCTCCACATACAAGTATTTGACCCTAAAAGCTGGTTTGATTTTGGACACAAATATTCTGTAAAAATTTAAAACACCTTAGTAATAAATACTGACATTTAACACATACACCCATGCAAACGGTAACTTCCAACTGAAGATAATGAGTAGCGCGGGAGTCAAGTTAAAAACAGTAGCTACTACTTAGCTAAATAAGTGAACATTTTGTTTTTTAATATTCTACTTTCCCTAAACTCGTATATGGCCAGCTTTTAGGGTAAAATACCCGTGGGGTCTGCAAGTGCTTGGACAAATTGGATGTCCTTTGGTTTGCGTACGTGACATAATTTGTCCCAAAAATACTACAAACGTGTAGTATTTTTGGCTCACGCTCCACTGACTCATAAAATGTTGCGAAGGCGGAAAAAATGCAATATGCATTAACCCGACCTCAGGGAGAAGTTATGTCACGTTCATGAGTAGTGTTTTTCGTTTCATCTGCCTGCCTTTTATATTTACTCTGGTAGTTTCTTTTGTATTTGTAGATGTCGCCACCTACGCAAAAGCATACGGTATCGCAGGCATTATTTATTTATACCGTCTCTGTAGCTTTACAAAAGTGTCCCATTGACCATGCAGTGTTCTGAAGAGTCCCTTAAGGACGAAACAGTTAACTGTCAACACTTAATAGGTGTCCATTAGATCTTGGACCCCCGTGGGTGTACAGCTTTCGAGCTACCCACGGAAAAATACAAGAGAAAGAAAATCTTTATATGCCCGCTTAGCCATGAAAAATTGTTGTTTTTTTATTCACGGGTACTAAACTTCACTTTTAAATAATTTAAAAAAAAACAAATTGCACACAAGAAAAAAAGCATGCATACATACGCGTCCATGCCGGTGGGGTTCTCCAGAATGTAGGGGTTCTTTTGCACTCTGTTTGTAAAAGATCTCTTCAACGATTTCCACTTGTTCTCGCATTGTGTCCAATGGTAGTATAATCCTGATTTGGCAAGCTCGTTCGAAATCCAATCAAAAACAGCCCTTCTGGTTTTAAATGTTCCAGTTTCAGACAACTGTTGAGAATTACCATATGCCGTAACAAAAGCATCGGTGGCTTCGTTGGTCCAGTTTATACTTGCTTGTTCTGAAACAAAAACTCGCAAATAATGTCACAAGATTTTGATGCCTTATAGGCCAGTGGCATTTCGTGACTTTACTAATGAGTGACGCAGCATCGCCCTTCCCCCATTTCTACCTTCGAGTCATATACACTATGCCCGGCGGTCCTCAAATTTATTTCTACAATATTTTTCTCTCGATTTTTCTAGGCCCTTTCGCAATTATTTTCAAAAAAAAAATTATATTAAATTGAGCAATTTATAAAAAAATCAATTTTTCGATTTTTTTAAAGGGAATATAATATTGGAAATTAAAGAAAATATATCATAGTACACCATGTATACTAATAATGCAAATATTCTATAAGGAACGTACAAAAATTCAGTAAAATCAGCAAAATAAGGTAGGTAGTACTTGTCACGATGCAATTGCGAACTTAGTTATAATGTCAACAATTATTAATGGCTATGAAACCATTAATTAGGAGAGGGTGGTCACTAGTTTTCACAGTCCACAGTACAACGGTCTATTTTTTAAGTGATGACCAACATTTTACAGAGATGCCCAACTGTTTCAATTTTAAATAAAAATGCGCATGTTAAAGTCCAATTAAAACCGGGACTTAAATGCTCTGATGCTAAAATTATTTAAAAAATAGGTATCCGTTGTTACCAACGCCAGTTGCCAAATGGTTCCGTTTTGATAAGAAACAGAATGCGCATTTTCAAAGTCAAAAAGTTTAAAAAAGCAAAATGAGGCTCCATCTAGCATAAAAATCTACAGTAACATCAAAAAATTCTCTTAAAAAACGTTATATTCCGATCGTAGATCAAACCTCGATGGAGACTCATGAAGCTGAGTTTGACCAAACACTGGGAGAAATAGCAATTGACAATTTTCCAAGTGAAAAGCTAGTGAACCCAATTGTAAACAATGATAGAATTGACCCTTTGTATAGCCCAAATTCTTGTGCTAATCAAACTCTTGATAAATTTTCTTTATTTGAAGAAAATTATCAATTTAACAAATCGACCTTCATGTTCCAACAAATTAACTAGTCGTTTTGGACGTATTATTAAAAATCCATTTAAAAATTCAGATTACGTGGGGCTGAAGGACATCGATGCCTTGATTTAATTGATTAATTTTCGTTTTTTGACTAAATAACTTCGTTTATTACATTTGTATTTTTATTCATGTTTTATAACTACAATGGTAACATATTACCTTACTAATATTTTGTAAGAACATTGATCGTATTTTATTATTGCTTAGTTCATAACCACATTATTCGCACTAAAGGTTATAACAACATTGTTCACACTTATTTTTTCAAAGGTTTATAACCGCAATGTATGTTTAAAACAACATTGTTCGCACTTATATTTTTTCTTATTTTTGTAATAGCAAGTGTTGCATTGATGGGTCTGTAACAGCATTGTATACATTTATGAATCTGTGATATAAGTTAATAATGATATTTCTTTGCTTACTAGCAATTATTATAATATCATTTGTGCCATTGATATTTAAAGCTATATTTTTTTTTCATTTTTTCAAAATTTGTTTATAAACTTTGTAAAATTTTGATTGTTTTTGACGACACCACCATATAATTGCTGCTTTTACTAATAAAACACTCGTAATCTTTTGGTTAGCAAAAGTTTAACAAGTGTTATATCCTTTCAGGGTAGTTAAGAAATTGATTGTGGAATTCCAATATTACTTTGTAAAACATTTTATTCTTTTACCTATAAATGTCATAACTTTTTTTCCTCAAACAACTTTTTTCAAAATCAATTTGATTTTAAATATTTCAGTTAAAGCTTAAGGATGTTTTTGTCAGAAAATAAAACCTTTCTAATGGTCAGCTTTTAAACAATAAAGATTGTTTAAATCTTAAATCATAAAACACATTTTAACATAGGGATTTCCTCATTATTTCATTTGTACAAACGATGTTTTTATTTAAGAGGAGGAAAGACAAGTTGTTTGTGGAAAGTGTAAAATGTATTTTGTCATCACATCTATGTAAATTAACTGTTTGAACTAACATTAGTTCCTTAAATAAAAATAATTAGTGATAAGATTATTGGCAAAAGGTAAACTAGAATAGTTAAAGGTTCAATCTTTTTATAATTATTATATTATTTAAAATTGAACCCACATTTAGGGTATGTAGTTAAGTTGTAGGTTGACAATGTTAAGCTACAAAGCTAATTAAATTGTATTAACGGCAAGTATTATTTTAAAACGTTTAAATTTCAATTTTAAGTTATTGATTGGATAACTGAGTGTTTCTATGGTTATGTAACTATAAATCATTGGCCTTAAATTGTAATAATAAATGAGAAATTCTTATTTAGATTTAAGAGATACAAATTGTAATATAAGTTAATCTATCTCAAAAAGGGAGATGTCATATATGACCGGCTCCATTGATACAAAGATATGCCAACTGTCATCAGTGACAATATATTCACTTGTCATCCAACCTTACTCTTGTCCCAACCCAGTTTGCTGTCCTAGTTTTTAAGTGAAAAAGTTTTGACTTGTTGTCATTCGGGTAAATGCGTTTTATTAATCAGTAATGCTTAACCTACATTTTTAATAATACCAGAGCAAAAATTAAAAAACAAGTTTAAATAAAAGTTATAGAATAAACATTTTTCTTAATTTGATGTATACAAGTCTTATATAGAGGTATAGTTTATATTTGTTTTAATAAAAAACAATTTGCCGAACCGAACGACCTACCGAAGGTGTATTGCCGCACGCGAACGCCTGTAACGAAATTTGGCGGCGCGCGGCCTTGCAAATCTTACGCGTCTAGTAAAACAGGTGATTTTTATTATTATTGTTATGTTTGAAAGTAAATATCATAGACCGTAGTGATCATGATCAAAGATTCAACGAAAGGGTGGAAAATAAAACTAAAGCAACATGGAAAGTAATTAACAAAAAAACATGAAAAAAAAGATACACGTTGTGACAACACTGAACAGACAGACAAAGTGCAGTTTCTAAACTCAGTAAACACCTTTTTCTTTAATAGCTGCCCTAATTGTAATCATACTAATGTAAAATGCACCTTCCGTTGAATAAATAAATAAATTAATCAAAACAAGACAAGAGCAAACTCGAAGTTTAGTATAAAGTCTTTTATCAAAACCGGACAAAATCAAAAAAGACAAAATTATAAAAAGGGGTCGGCCTGCCATAAGCAACTCTCTCCTGTCTTTTCATGTATACTGGTTCCGTCTCTCTTCCTCTCATACAAATCGGTCTCATGGAAGTTTGGCGGCAAATTTAAATCGGGAACAAATAATATGGTTGTTTTTGGACCCAAAAATACATTTTAAAAAAATGTCGGTTTTTTTCTTTAATTAGCTACTTCTTTTAAGAGGTCGAAATCGGTGTTAACCGAATCGAACCTCTTGGTTAATTCATTGTAAATGAATCCTAACCTAGGGTCCAACACCTGACCTTTTTAAAGAATGTGCCTTGCTTAATAAAAATGCAATGCTATGGCATGTCTGTCTGTATGTGTTTGTGAGTACCTATATTATTTCTGTCGGTAACACGATAGCTCCTAAACGGCTAAACAGAGTTTCATAAAATTTTCAGGGAAAATAGTGTTTGACACTCTAATGAGCTGGTTGAAATCCATTAATGCTAATGACAATTTTATGACAAATAAATTTTTAGCTCACACATATACTATACTATAGTAGTGTGAGCTATGGTGATCCTAATTTTTTCGAGAAAAAAAAAGTTGCTCCGATTTCAAAATTTTTTATATATCTTTGCGTTTCAGATGATTTTGAAACTTTTTTGTTGCGCCGTCTGTCTGTATGTATTTCTGTCTGTCTGTCTGTAACGACCAACGCGCATAACTCAAAAACCGCCTGGCCGATTTTAATGAAATTTGGTACATAGGCTGAGTCTTGGGTCGAGATGGTCCCATTTAAAAATGAACAAAATCCACCGAACACAAACCAAATAAAAGGGTGGGGGTAGATTTCAAAAATTAGAGTTTAAGTGAAAATATGGCGTGTGTGATATCAAACGAAAGGTAATTGAGTCCGGAGTTTAACAAAATACATTATAGTTTTTGTTTTTTTAAGGGTCGGGGTAGATTTCAAAAATTTGAGTTTAAGTCAAAACATGGCTTGTGTGGTATCAAACAAAAGGTAATTTAGTCTGGAGTTGAAAAAAATATATTTCAGTTTTTAGTTATATTAGCTCACACGTACACTATAACTATAGTACCTAGTGTGAGCTTAGGGGCCCATATATTGGCAGAGTATTTTATTAAATGACCTTTTTTTTAGTTTTAAAATCAGCTTAAAATTTCCTTTAAAACAATCACACTCGATGTTTTATTTTTTATATTATCATTCTTTATATTCTTAGTACTCTTTTTTTATTTTATTTTTATAAAATCTGGGTAAAAAAATATATGACAAAAAAAATTAAGGAAATATATGAATAAAAAAATATAACAAAATACAAAAAACATAAAGTGTCATACATCATTCATCAACAGTTGCGAAAATCAAGTAAAAAAATGGTTATTACATAAAAAAAATATAACTATGTGTTATATCTTGGAAAGTAAATGTGACAGATCAAATTTAGTTTGATAGTTGCATTCAGCTTTAAAATACTCTGCCAATATATGGGCCCCTAAGCTCACACTAGGTAGTTATAGTGTACGTGTGAGCTAATATAACTAAAAACTGAAATATATTTTATTCAACTCCAGACTAAATTACCTTTTGTTTGATACCACACAAGCCATGTTTTGACTTAAACTCAAATTTTTAAAATCTACCCCCACCCTTTAAAAAAACAAAAACTAAAACGTATTTTGTTAAACTCCGGACTCAATTACCTATCGTTTGATATCACACACGCCATATTTTCACTTACTCTAATTTTTGAAATATACCCCCACCCTTTTTTTTAAATAAATTAAAATGTATTTTGTTTAACTTCAGACTCAATTACCTTTCATTTGATATCACACACGCCATATTTTCACATAAACTCTAATTTTTGAAATCTACCCCACCCTTTTATTTGGTTTGAGTTCGGTGGATTTCGTTCATTTTTAAATGGGACCATCTCGACCCAAGACCCAGCCTTAGTACCAAATTTCAGTAAAATCGGCCAAGCGGTTTTTGAGTTATGCGCGTTGGTCGTTACAGACAGACATACATACATACATACATACATACAGACAGACAGACAGACAGACGGCGCAACAAAAAAGTTTCAAAATCATCTGAAACGCAAAGATATATAAAAAAATTTGAAATCGGAGCAACTTTTTTTTTCTCGAAAAAAATAGGATCACCATAGCTCACACTACTATAGTAAAGTATATGTGTGAGCTAAAACCTACAAACAAGCTATATACACTAGATAGTGTAACTACATATTTTTATGTTAAAGCTAGGATTCCCTTCACGGTCGCGTACGCCGCGTCTACCACGTGTTGAAAAGAGATACCAGTAATACGAATCTCTTTCCAACCAGTGATGGGTACACGACTTAGTCGTAAGCGTCCGCGGAGGGAATCGTAGCTTTAACTGCATGTTAGAGTCCTTTAAATTTTGTTTAAAATTTTAGTTTAAGTTAATGTTTATACGTAGCGGTAGGATAGTCCAGTGGTATGGTCGTCGGCTTCACATGCAGAAGGTACCAGGTTAGCGTCTCGAACAACGATGCAAAAAGAAAAAAAAGTCTCGTCGCCCTGCCGCCCACTTCCTTTTCAGCGTTCAACAGTCGACATCAAAATGTCGACAAACATAAGTTGACCTTGTACATCGAGAATATAAGCAGGTGTAGTCCAGGAGCCAACAACCGGAGAGCCAGAAGCCTGCTACAGTTGGAACCAGCACGGCGCCAGCAAAAATCCCCTAAAGTCAGCTTACGACGACCACGACTGTTGCGTTGAAATGAAAAGAAGTCTATCGTATATACCCAAGTTCTGCTGGGATGATAGATGCAAGTCTAACATGTAGCAGGACCGACTTTCGGAAGAGGTGTAAAAGCGTGGGTCCAGTGTGTATACTTTACCTTAAACTCGAATGAACAAATAAAAACCACATGTGCAACCATAAATAGTCACTGTTCTGCAATATGCAGACTTAGACAAAATCTAACTGTCAATAGCCTAAAACAATTTTATCATGCCTCTGTGCAATAAGTAATATCATATGGTGTCATGTTTTGGGACGCGGGATCACTGCAGAGAAAGTTTTTAAAGCTCAAAAGAGAGTGATTAGATGCATGTTAAAACTACACCCAAGGGCATCATGTAGACATCATTTCAAGGAGTTTAAAATCTTATCTGCTCCTACTCTCTATTTTAAATCTCTTGTCATGTTTGTCAAAAAACATCCAGAGTTATTCTACTGTAACTGTGCCAGAGCTGTCAGGTACTTCAAGTACAGTACTTGAAAATTGTACTTCAAGTACTTACAAGTACTTCAAGTACTGTAATTGAAGTAAAATCTATAATCTGGTAATTGTACTTGGTACTTGAAGTACTTTTAACAATGTGCTAGGAAAAGTACTTGATTTTGGCAAGTAAAGTACTTCAAGTATATTCAAAGTACTTCAAGCACATGCAAAGTACTTCAAGTACATTAAAAGCACTTCAAGCACAATAAAATATTCTTGAAGTATACAATGTAGATATAGGCGAGATATAACTTTAATGCGCCGAAGACAAGTGGTAACCTCAGGGTTGCCAACCTGTCCGGTTTTTTCATCAACTTGGCAGGGACGTACCGTATTTTAGCAACCTTGATAGCTACGTCTTAATAAATCGCCCAAAAAATCGTAATATTAGGTACACACTTATCCAAAGAATAATGCCTATAGGCTTAATTATTTGCACGCACCTTCATTATTTCGTGGAACGTGAAATTCAAATTCAGTGTGAAAACCTACTACAACAGCCATGCCATATATTGAGGGGTGTCGGTAGTACGGTAGTGCAGGTATATTGCACTTGCAGCTCAATTTTTGGGGATCCACCTACTCGCCTTGCAGCAGCCGTAATTTCTACGTTTGATGTAGGTTGGTTTAAAGAACCCAAAAATTTATTTTAGTCTGACTAGATACACCTCAAAAAAATTAAATTATTAATTAAATAGTACTTTCTACGAGTGATTTAGAAATTATTGACGGTAAGAACAGTGCCCCAAGTGCTCCACCAAAAACGAAATAAGGCAAGGTAAGGTACAGCTGATTTTTTAAAAAACTGATATGACTCTTTAAAGTACTTTTTCCAAAATTTGGCAAGTGTATTCTAACCCACCATGCCAAAACCAAAACCTTAGTATTTTAACAATATTCAAACTCTCAATGCCAAGTAGAAAAATAATAACATTGTCATCAGTTACAAAATAATAAATAAATATAGTATTTAATCCCAGAATGGCTTTACAAACAACCTAAGAACTAAAAGCCAAAATTGTTACTAAGTTATGGAAAATGGTCCTTTCCAGCGGTAGCCCAACATTTTAATGTAAGCTGAACAACAGTTTATCATATAATAAAAAGATGGATAAAATAACAATCACTTGAAAGGAAACTAAGATGATCTGGCAGGCCAAAAGTAAGTTGATGATGATTCATATGTGAGTGGGCCTTGCAGCCCTTCCACTGCGACCACCAGTGGGTCTATTGTGGCTCACTTTTGAGTGGTTTCTCACCACTGTATGCCTAATCCTCCAAAAAGGCCGGCTATCAGTTTGGGTGAGACACTGTTCAGATCTTCTGAGTCGATCTGAGGTTTACCGAAAGTATTCTGACGTAAACGTGCAATAGCCGGACATTCACACAGTACATGTCTGACTGTTTCGTCATCCTCCATACAGAGTCTACATTCGGTCTCTTCTGTTAGTCCCATTCTGTGCATGGGCACTCTCAGACGACAGTGACCCGTATAAAGACCAGTCACTATACGTATCTCCTGTCTGGTAAGTCCAATAATGTTCCTGGCTCTGTTTCTACAAGGTCCTTTAATGAACTCTTTAGAGTGAGCCAGTTCTGGTATATTTTTTCAGTATTGTTGGAAGCTATTCTCCGTCCATTTTAATATGGTTGATTTAGCAGCATTGTATGATATCCCCAGGGCTGGCTCGGGGCCAAAAAACTCGGCAGATGCCGCTTCCCTCGCTGCTAGGTCTGCGGCCTCATTTCCCTTGTGCCCAGAATGCCCTGGTATCCATACTAATGATACATTGTTAGCGCTACCAAGCGCATTCAGCGAATCTTTACAGCTCCTCACGGTTCTCGATGAGACCGTATAGGAATCAAGCGCTCTTAAGGCTGCTTGACTGTCGGAGAAGATTTTTATTGTCCTGTTGGTCCATTCGTGGTCAGTAATCCACCGGGCACACAGTTCAATGGCTACGAGTTCGGCCTGAAATATAGTAGCCAATTGGCCAAGACTATGTTTAATCTCGACTTTTTCTTGAATACTAACAACTCCAGATCCAACGCCCGAAGGCATTTTGGATCCGTCGGTATACCAGAAGCTATCGTTATTTGAAAAATTGGTCCTGTTCTTTAACCAGTCCTCCCTCTCCGGGAGGATAATGTTGTATAGCTTTCTGCTGTACACCGTGTTGGGCATGACGTCGGATATCATTCCTAGAGTTGCATCCAACTCTTGTTCCCTTATTAGGGCTGTTGATATCACTTTGTTTGCCCTGCCATCCTGGTGGTTGGCTCTTATTCTGTATGTTGCTCTTCGTGCCTCCGCCTCTAAGAAAATGTGAAGCGGAGGTAAGTTTAGTAAGCATTCAAGCGCAGTCGATGGGCTAGAGCTCATTGCACCACATATGGCAAGACTGGCTTGTCGTTGTAAGCTGGTTAGTTTGGCCCTTGAGGTTCTTTGATGTCCCTTCTCGAACCAGACTATTGCGCCATACGCAATCATTGGTCTGATGACTGTTATATACAGCCAATACATTTGTTTGGGGCTAGTGCCTCAGGTTTTTCCGCAAATTCTTTTGCACGTCCATAAGGACAGTGTGGCCTTGCGGGTTACTTTTTCCATATGGGCATTCCAGGTAAGAGTTTTATCTAGAGTGACCCCTAGGTATTTCCCCTCTGATGCAAATGGAATTATTTCACCGTTAAGCTCCGGAGGAGTCAGGAAATCAAGCTTTCTTTTACGGGTGAACGGTATAATAACTGTTTTGCTAGGATTTACAGACATCTGTTCCCTGTCACACCAGTCTTTTACCGTGTTTATTACTTCTTGTATCTTTCCAGAGAATTCCCTCTCTGGAATGTCTCTAATGATTGCTCCTACGTCATCTGCGTATCCCAATACCTCTACATCCAGCGATTCCAAGATGGCAAGAAGATCATCGACCAGTAGAGACCACAGGAGGGGAGACAAAACTCCTCCTTGTGGACAGCCTCTAGCAGCTCTGAAGCTTACCATCTCATCGTTAAGAGTTGTTTCAATCACTCGATTCTCGAGTGTGCACCTGATGAATCCCGTGACGGTAGATTCTATTCCTCGGGCGCACGTTGATTCAAAGAGGGAATTGGGTTCATTCATTTTCCTTGATTTTTCCAACAAGGTTGTTTAAAGCTAGTTCTGTTGACTTCCCTGCTTGGTATGCATATTGGTTTGCATTGAGCGGGTGGGCCATTAAGGCGCCACCTCTGATATGTGCGTCTATTATCTTTTCCAAGCCTTTCAACAGAAATGAGGTGAGGCTTATGGGTCGAAGCGATTTTGGAGTATTATCTGCCCGACCCGCCTTAGGTATGTAAACTACCTTAACTTTAGTCCAGCTGGTTGGAATATAATTCCATGCTAGGCTGGCTCTATACAGGTTCACCAGGCAAGGTACTAGCACTTCCAGGCCTTTTTGTACTAGCACTGGAAGAATACCATCTAGGCCCGGTGATTTGTATGGTTCAAAAGACGTGAACGCCGTTTTGATCGTATTTGAATTGATAATTTCTTTTGCAATTTTCCAATCCGCCTGTTTTGGGCGATGTCCATGGGTCAATTGCTCAGGAATATTCCCGTTTTCAAGGAGTGTGCTTCCTGGGAAATGATGCTCTGCCAGTGCCTCCAGGGATTCCCTTTCAGATTTTGTGAAGGTGCCATCAGAGAGCTTTATTGCGCCAAGTTTGTTTGCTGGCTCTTTAGACAGAATTTTATGGATTTGAGTTGTGTCCGGAAGCTTTGTGAGCCCATGACAGAACCTCCTCCATGACTCTCTTTTGGCACTTCTGATTTGTTTGTTATATTCGTTGAGGGAGGCACGGTAGCTTTCCCAGTTGCCCGTCTCCTTTGCCCGATTAAATAGGCGTCTAACCTCTTTTCTTTTTTTGAACAAAGAATTGTTCCACCAAAACATACCGCGATTATCAGTTTTGGTTTTAAGAGGGGAATTTTCGTGATACGCGGTTATAATAGCCTCCCTTAGTTGTTCAGAGGCCATTTCTATTTTATCACGATCCCACACGTCGGTCATTGCTGAGTTCAGCTTTTCTTGGAGGGATCTGACATATCCACTCCAATTTGTGCTTTTTGGGTCTCTGTATTTAATTGTTTTTGTAGATCCCATACCGACGGTGAATTGTATATGATTGTGGTCTGACAGAGAGGGCTCATCTGTAACCCTCCAGTCAGTGATCTTATTGCTAATTAGTTTTGTGCTTATTGTTAGATCTAGTACCTCTGCCCTATTTTGACCGACAAAGGTTGGTTTGGAGCCAACATTATTTACAAAAAGCCCCTCCCCTATAATGTAGTGGAACAGATGCTCACCCCTTCTGTTGATGTCTGTGCTGCCCCACACTGTGTGGTGCGCGTTCGCATCACAGCCCAGGATGAGCTGTACGTTCCTCTCTTTGCAGTATGCAATCAGGTTAGCTGCCTCTGCAGTGGGAGGCAGTGGTGCTTCTCTGTCACCCAGAAAATATGCTGAGCAGACGACTAGTTCTGTCATGCCTTGCTCACCGGGGACGATTAATCGTAGCGCTACTAGGTCATTGGTACAGAAATCTGAGAGGACAAAGTAGTTAATATCTTTTCTTATAAGAATAGATGCTCGTGGTCTAATACCTGAGTTATGTGTGATGATGTTACCAAGAGTTCGGCTAAGTCCAGCTACTTGGTTTGTACTTGATAGCCACGGTTCTTGCAACAGGGCAATGTCCAGCCTCTGCTGCTTGAAAACTCTACCAAGAGTGTACATTGCTGTCTTGGTATGGCGTAGATTTACTTGTATCAAGTGCAGGCCTTGATGTTCTCGTTGTTGTGCGCCTGCCATGATCCAAACAACTTTTGGTTTTGTATGTTCTGAGTTCGGGCATTCATATTGGAGCCCTTGTCAGTGGTGTCACCGTCGCTTTTGAGCAGTTGATTTTTCCACTCAAGATCTGGTGATGGAGTTGGAGCTGGAGTTGATATGACCTCCAGCTCCATAGGGGCCTCTTCGGCACTCCTTTGTTGGTTGGATCTTGCAGGCCTATTTGGCACTGCTTCTCCTTCAGAGTTTTTACCTCCTCTGTGAGGGTTAATGAGTGATTGGCCCTCCCCAGAATCCATGGGGCCAGCGGCAGCAACCAGGGCTTTAACCCGGTCTGAACTACCGGTGAGATTAGTACTCACCTGGGGTACAAAAAGATTTTTATCACTCATGATAGCCAGTCGGCTAGCCAGCATTTTATCCCTACTGCCAGGTCCCCCCAACCCCAGGCGTCTTTGGTTAGGTGATTTCAAGTCCATAAAAGGCGCTTAATATCACCGACATCCAGTGGTGCCGGATGGCCATAAATGGCCACCACTCGAGGAGGCAGACGCAGCAGAAGTTGGATTCCCACCCTCTTAATTGATTTAAAAATCGACTAAAAATCAATCAGAGCATGACAATATCAAGGACCCACACCAAAAGTAAGTTAAGTTGGAAATATGGCTGTTTTTACGCATAAAGCACGATAAAAACGACAGTGATTTTAGAGAGGAGGCTGTGAAAAATTTTATAGCTAAATATACAAAAACACAAGAAGAAATTTCTGTCAAAAAATGTGTCCCAAGAAACCTGTTATCAGATGGAAAAGCTAGAACATACTTTATGGTAGGAGTTGACCCAAAACTCAAAGATGTGGTTTATGACCCAAAATTCTGGCCCCGTGGGGTCTCTTATAGCCGTTTTAACTTTGGTTTAGGCAAGAATTTTTTAGACAACCGTCAACAGAATCACCAATTGCAAAGCAGTGGTCCCCCCCACAGTCAAATAGAGCCTCCAACCAAAAAGTGAATACAGAACCAAGTAGCACACCCCTCACCTTATTTTACACAAATACTGGTTCATTAATGACCAAAATTAATGAACTACAAGTCTCTGTCTACGCATCTAAACCAGATATAATATTCATCACAGAAACATGGTTTAAAGAGTCAATTCCAGACTCTCTTGTTTCAATCAATGGGTATTCTTTATTTCGCGAGGACCGAAAAAACAGAGAGGGAGGTGGTGTGTGTATATACATAAAGCAAAAAATACATGGTTTCATAACTGAATGCATTAAAGTCCCTAAGATTTTACATACCAACTCTGATAAAATAGACTACTTATTTCTTAAAATCAAAATAAAAACTGCAAGCTTCTTGATTGGATGTGTTTATAGACCACCAGATTGTTCCTCATTTGAGAATTTAAAATTCTGTGAAGGTTTTGAAAAGTTATCAGAAATAACGAGCAACATCCTAATTTTTGGAGACCTGAATTATAAAGAAATTGTCTGGGAAAACAACTTTCTTACAGAACCAAATCTATTGGCTGAGCAGTTTCTCACTAGCTACAAAAGCACCCACCTTCACCAGCTAATTAACTTTCCAACCAGATTTCGAAGAAACAATACCCCATCTCTGCTAGATGTCTTCTTTACATCTGATAAAAACCTAGTCGCAGAGATTGAAAGTAGCGCTCCACTAGGTAAGAGTGACCACATTATTGTAACATCATTACTGCAAATAAACATTGGCCCCACAATACGACCTTCACGATCACATCTAAACTACTGGAAAGCAGATTATGCTTCCATAAAACAACATCTGAGGGAAGCAACTATTGATGAAACATTGTCGGCATTTGAAAATATGAAGAAAATCATTTTTGACCAACTTACAAGGTATGTCCCCTTAACTTCCACAAAAGAAAAGGGAGGAAAACCATGGATCATGAAACGCCATAAACGATTAATCAACAAAAAACGGAGGCTTTGGCATAAATATCAGACCACCCAAGATCAGATCGATTTTGAGCAATACCAAGAAGCTAAAAACACAGTGACATATGAACTAAATCATTCCAAAAGGCTATTCGAAGAATCCATTCTAGAAAAAGGCCCAAAACAATTTTTTCAGTACATTAGCAATACTCTTAACTCAAAGGTACAATCCTTCGCCCTATACAACAATGATGGAAATGTCACAGCACTCCCTGAGACAGTCAGTGAATTGTTTGGTAATTACTTCAAGAGTACATTTGTAACTGAAGACATTAACATGCCAACTTGTACACCTGAGACAAGATCTATCCAATCCTTAGAGAATATAATCTTTACAAATGAAAAAGTATCAAATGCCCTTAAAAAACAAAAAATCCACTCAAGCCCAGGCTCTGACAATATTCCAGCTGTGTTTTTAAAAAAATCCACACCCGAAATCTGCCCAATTCTCACATGTGTTTTTACAGAATCACTAGACAGTGGAAAACTGCCACCTGAATGGAAAAACTCCATAGTCATCCCAATTCATAAAAAGGGGGACAAACTCTCTCCAAAAAACTATAGACCGATAAGTCTAACATCTATAGCCTGTAAATGTATGGAACGAATAATTGCAATAGAACTAACAAAGTTCTTGCTAGACCACCACAAGAACAGTTTCTTTGCACAACATGGTTTTCTTCCAAAACGGTCAGTAATTTCTAACCTGTTGGATTGTCTGGAAGCATGGACACAAGCACAAGATGAGGGATATCCAATTGATGTCATATATGTCGATTTTGAAAAAGCATTTGATACTGTCCCAATCCAGAGATTGATTAAAAAATTAGAGCACATTGGAATACGAGGAAAGCTTCTTAGGTGGATAGAAGATTACTTGACAAATAGAACATTCCAGGTCAGGATTGACAACCATCTATCAACCACAAATACAGTGACAAGTGGCGTGCCTCAAGGCTCAGTACTTGCTCCAATGCTGTTCCTTATCTACATAGCAGATTTACCAACAAACATGCTAAATCTTTTAAAATTCTTTGCTGATGATATGAAATCTTACTGCGACCCAAGCATACACCATGGGCTAGAAATGGAAGATTTAGCAGAACTTGAAAGATGGATACAAAAGTGGAAATTGCAGCTTAACATCGATAAGTGCTGTATTCTACATATCGGTAACAACAATCCAAACTTAGCTTACTTCTTGTATGACAAAGAACTAAAAACTGTTGAAAACCAGAGTGACTTAGGTGTAACAGTCTCCATAGACCTTAAATGGGACTCGCATATAGCTAAGATTGTGAAGAAGGCTAATTCCATGATATACCTAGTAAGACGCGCATTTGGTAACATCTCAGAACAGATGTGCATCAAAATTTATAAAACTTACATTAGACCGATTCTAGAACATGCCATGGTAGTCTGGAATCCATATTTTCAAAAAGATATTGACCTTCTAGAGAGGGTACAGCGCAGATTTACAAAAATACCACTTTCTTTGAGAAACAAGACCTATGAAGAACGTCTAAGAACTCTAAAGTTGCCAACATTATACAATAGAAGGAAACGTGGCGACCTGATTGAAACATATAAAATACTCAGTGGGTACTATTCGTGTGACATCAACTACTTTAAAAGAAATGAAAACCCTCAACTTCGTGGCCATTCTTTGAAACTTGACCCTCTTCGATGGAGTCGAATGTCCAGAAAAAACATTCTGTATAACCGGGTGGTGAAAGACTGGAACAGCTTAACCGAAGAAATCGTGACCGCCCCAAGTGTAAATAGTTTTAAAAATAAATTAGACAAGTTTTGGCCTCACCTGGCAAGTTAAAACTAGTTAGGGACTAGTGTGCAGTCAATCAGACAAAGTTGTCTGTCTATCTGCTTATGGATAATAATAATAATAATAATAAAAGTTCAGGAAGATCAGGCGCTACTTCGAGAACCCTGCTACCCGATACAATATATACTGCTTATTATAAAAAGAGTTGTCCCAATCATATCAGATTTTTTTTAAATTAGTTGTACATGGATCCCTATTTACAAGAGTTTTTTTATAGGTCCCATTGCAAAGTCAAATATATTTGGATTTACACAAATGTGATCTATTTATCTATGCAATTTGAGACAGAAAAGAGAGAGGAGTAACTGCAAAACTATAATATGTTAAAAATTTTGATGCGACTAGGTCAATTTTGCAGTTTTTTGTGTAATAAAATTATCTTTTTCCCTTACCTTTCTATGGCATCTGTATGTTAAATGATGAGTTCAGAAAAAATAAATAAATGCAATTTAGGTATATAAGTAATACATATTTACATACAATAATATTCCAAAAAATAAAAACTATCAGGTTGAAAATTTTGTAAACATTTTTGACATGTTTTACATTTTTACAACTTTGAAATTTTTGACATTTTTGAAATTTTTTAACATTTTTGAATTCTTTTTTGATATTTTTGGCATTTTACTTACAATAAAAGTAGTTGAAGTACTTTTATCATAAAAGTAAAAGACTTGTGGAAAATCAAGTATTTATAATGTACTTGGTACTTGAAGTACATTTGAAAAGAAAATGTACTTAGTACTTCAAGTACTTTTACAAATCTTAATGTAGGTACTTGGTACTTGAAGTACTTTCACAATGTACTTGTGCTCTGCACACAACCTTAGTGAATGTTCTTATCATATTTAATAATAATCGAGTTAATAATTTAATAATTGATTGTTTTTTTTTTAAGTTAAGTTGTAAGTACTTCAAGAGATCAAAACATAACTAAATGTTAATATTACAAGTACTCAATAGAAAGTACAAACATCATCATCAAAAACATATTAAAATAATATAAAACATAACAACAAATAATAAAGTTTTAGTAAGTGGGAACTAGGCTCAATACCATAAATAGTCAAAACCTCTGTCAAAACATTAAAATATATATATATATATATATATATATATATATATATATATATATATATATATATATATATATATATATATATATATATATATATATATAACCAAATATATGGAACCTTTTACAGAGAAGTACAGTATTTTAGCAACCATAGCATAAAATTCTACAAGATTGTAGTATGCCTTTTTAATTAGGAATTTTTTGTTAAGTTATTGTTACGTAAGTTATGCAAAGAATTTCTTTGAAAACCTTGAAATTTCTTGAACACAAGACACACTGTTTCCAAAATAAATATGGTTGTACTGTCAAAATACTTTCCTGTATAAAAAGTGGTTTACAGCTCTGTCTACAGTCAACTAAAGTAGCATAGTCCAGAATGAGATTCCATATCTGATTTGGGAATCCATAAGTGCAAAATATGTGTATCTTGCCATTGTTTGCCAAGTTCCTGTCATATACTTTTAACAATGTAGCAAGCTTATGAAAGTTTTTTGATTACCTAGTGTTTGGATATGCTGTTCAAATTTAAAATTAGCATCCATATAAAAACCAAGAAATTTAAAGACACTATTTTCTGTTTTAGTTTTTGTAGGATATTTGATTTTTCAGTGCCGACTTGAAAATCTTCACAGTATGAACAATGGCAAAATATGGGTTAATTTAATGCTTAATTTAGTTTTGATACCTCTCGCGATACATATTGCTTTTACTTTACCAAAAAAGATGAGTTAAGCATAAAATTAAAACTAGGACAAGTATGACTGAAACTACATAGGTTTCGGTATAAATACCTAGTTTTATTGATAGTAATACCATTTAAATGTAAAATTCTACATTTATGAGCGGCAGCCCTCGGTCTTTTTACTTAAAAAATTATTTTCTTAATGACGCAAAACAAAATTTACAAGTCAAACTCAAGTAAGGCAAGGGCCCAACAAGCCTACCTACCTGTAATGTAAATTACGTTGTTTCCCGGTTCCAGTTTAACGTTTAATTCTTCGTCCGACATTATTATTGTTTAGAAATAAAACACACCAAATTTTCCCTCAAAGATTCAAATTTAAGAACAACACGAGATTTGAGCAGAGCGAAAAGAGCTGTTCGCGAGCAAACATTACACGGAATCGGCAAAATGGCGAGCGTAGTGTGACACATTTTGTCTCTGGTGTGACAAATGACAATTGACAGTCCAAATCAAAAAGGGTTTTTTTGCGTCGTGACCACACACGGTGGATATAATAGACCGGTGTTCGGATCTTATAAATATATGTCGAGTTTTCACGACACTGATTTTTGTAAACAAAAGTTAGATGTGATATGCACAACTAATATATTTTCAATTTTTTAAAAACTAAGGCAATTTTCCTTCTATTTTTTAGTATATTCTTATAAAATAATAATTTTCAGACATACCAGTCGTTATTTTTTTTAGACCACTTCATTTCTCTTTATACAAAAATTAAAATTCGAAGAAAATAATTTGTTCGTTTCAGCTTCAAAAATATTCCGCTGACCTACATCTTTGTTTACTTCCCAAGTCCTCGGTTCATCTTTAATACTAAACTATCACATTCAGTTTGACTTGTAGTTTAAGTTTTGTGTAATAAAAAATAAAGTGGGCTAAAAAAAATAACGACAATAAGTCTAGAAAATTATATTTTACAATGATGAACCAGAAAACAGTGGGAAAATTGCCTTAGTTTTCAAAAAATATTCGTAGTTCCGTTATTCATATCATATATAATTTTTGTTTACAAAAATCAGCTGGACCACCAGTGACATGAAATTCGACATATATATATAAGATCCGAACACCGGTCTATTCTATCCACCGTGGTGACCACGTACGTGTTAAATATATCAGTACTGGGAAAGGGCCTCAAAAGATAGTCATAGTCTTGATGACGGGTAAAAATGCAATATGTGTTGATCCGGCCTGAAAGACAAAGGGCTGTCGTAGGTCACGGACTATAGTTGTTTTCTTTTATTTGCATTCGATCTTTTCATTGATCGATATTGTATAGCAGTGTTTCGCCTGCTTTTGGTTTTTTGTTTCTCTCGTATCTCGGTAGATTGCGCTTCATGCGATAGTTTCCTCACTAATTACATTTAATTAGGGACAAAACCGTTTGATTAACTTCGCAAGATTTGTCACATTGACCAGCAGTGTTCTGAGGAGTCCCATAAGGACGAAACGGTTAACTGTCAACACTTATTAGGTGTCCATTAGATCTTGGACCCCCGTGAAATTAAGCTTTCAGGCTACCAGAGACAAAATTTTATTATTTTCTCTATGCAGGCTACCCACGGAAAAATATGAGGGAAACAAAAAACTCCTTTTTGCCCGATTAGCCACGAAACTTGTTTGATTTTTAAATTCACGGGTACGAAATTCCACGTTTGACTGTAAAAATATTTTTGTATATGATTAGTATGTATTTTTGTACTTATTTATTTGTTTGTTATTATTTTTTCTTTAACTTTATATTGTTTATATAACTACACTAAACTAGTAGGATTTTTTTTTGTTTACATGGGAATAATTTATTTATTACTGTAGTGTAATACTATCCTTAAACATTTAATTTTATTGTTTATTTTGATTACTTTTTTCTGGGCTTTTTCTTTAAGACTATTATTAGGTAATCTTTATATACTTACTTACTTAAGTGCGATTTTCTTAGCCCACGCGCGAGACTACTCTTGTGGGCAAAACCGTATTTATTGTATTGTATGTAGTAATAATTTTACCAAAATGTATATATTTGACTACAATAAATGCTATATAATAATAATAATAATAACATACCAAAATTATAGCCAATTCCACCGAGCCAAAAATTTTCCATAAGGCCTGTGGAAACGGGTGCGATGTCCTTTGCCATGATTTTTCCATTGGGGGTAGTGGCATTAAAACACCACGCGGTCCAGGCGTGTTGGTTAGTTTATGTTCAGCCGCCCATTCTGGGACACACGCTGTTTGGAGCCGCTCATTCTGAGTCAGACGCTGCTGTGTGTTTTCTTTTATGTTTTCCCCAAAAATAGGGTTGGTAGGGGGTTAAAATAAAGAACACTAAAAGGTTATATTAATTTGGTTCCGAGGTTATTTAGAGGGTGCTGTTATGGCTTTTAGGATCAATTTGGCTACATAAAGGTAATTTATAAAAACCAAATAGTAATTTATAAAGGGAATATAATAAAACTGATATTCCTTCTGTTCCTTTTAGATACTTTTGGTTCTATTGATTTCTGATTTATAAAGATGGTCCTATAAAACCCTATTACCTAAAGTTTTTAAAAATAAATAAATATAAACTTTAGTAATTTAGTTTTTTTCATTACTTTAGGTCATAACAAAAGTATTTTATAATAAGGCTAAAAGGTTTCCACATAGCACAAAAATCACATCAACGTTAAATTAACGTAAACAAAAATAACAAAGTTTTTTTTTACTTGAAAACAACCTCATACCATGTGTAATATTTATTTTGTTAAATCTACATGCTTAAAGATAACTTAAAAACAAGGAGAAATCAAGCTATAAAAATGTACTTTTTGCTGAAGTTTCTGGTGCTTTGTATATAACGTGTTTTTTACCCTCGTTATTATCATGTACTTCTCCACAACATGTTCTAAAACGCCACTAGATTAAGACTTCTCAAGCATACTAACTTTCTGCGTCTTTTTTGGTCACGTTTTTTTAATAACATTTTTTTAACTTAAAATAGACGCGAAAGGAAGTTATAAACGTTCACTAGTTTAAGACTACAACACTTCAAGACGATTTTAAAGATGGCGCTCAAGGCAAGACAAAATATCTCTATATCTATCTATATACATTATTTTTTTTTTAAAGCTAACCCAGGTAGCAAAGTCACGTTTTTTAAACGTCAAAAACAGGTCATTTCTAATGACCATTGACGTCTCTAATCTGACGTGTAAATGACCTTTAAATGACGTTCAAAAGACACACCCAAAATGACGTCATTTTTAGACGTTTTAAAGACGTCAGCAATATGACGTAATTGGGACAAAATTAGAACATTAAACACACACGCAAACCTATTTATGTCTTTTTTAAACTCGTCTGAATATATGAAATATTCCCTGCAGTTGAGAACACTGAAGGAAACTTAGACACAGAAGGTGACTTCTTCTGTGACTTAGACCTGGAAGTACTCTGGAACAGGTACAGCGGTGTTCGTTTCTGAGGTACAGAAGAAGCCTCGAAGTTTGTCTTGATTTAATATTTAATTTATTAAACATACGTACCCCCACATTCCGTATAAATCCGGCCAAGTACTGACTGGGGCACCAGCTATGTAAGTATGAGTGTTTGTCCCTTGGACAAAGTGTGCAGTGTGGGTAGTGACCAATATATGACGTTTTTCAGACTTCAAAAACTATACTACGAAAAGACGTCAAGTAACTGAAGCCTTAAAGACAAAATTTTTTGATAGATGACCTGCTGGTCATCCAAATGACCACTTTTCGACGAAAAAAAGACGTCATTTGATGACCCTTTGCTACCTGGGTAAACAAGATTTTTTAACAGTAAACACATTTACACAATAGTAATGTGTCTTTATAAGGTTAATAACAGATGCGTCGTGATCGTGAAGAATCAGGGATCAGTTCCTTAACAGATTTTTGGAGTTTAGAGTCCCAAGCACTGCCTGATAGATTTCGTCAAAGTGAAAAATGCCATCAATAGGTGGCGCTGCTGCTAGTAAAATCTCAAAAATATTCGGTCGAAGTCACGTTTTAAAATTCGTGTAGAAAAGGCGTGAATCTAATGCGATTTTAACTTTGATAAAAATCACGTGAAACTAACGTAAAAATATTGCTGTTTTAATTTGATAATGGCGTTATTACAACGCAGTTTTTAGCAGTTATTTTTTATAACGCTAATAAATGACCTATTAAGCTTGTTTTCATATATGAAATAAACGTTATTTTCTAGCAGCTTTTAAAATCAACGTTTTTGTTTCTCACGCCTTTTTTACGTGTTAAACACGTGATTGTGCTATGTGGGTTACCTTATATCCTTTTGTGTTTATAGTTACCAGCAGTTTAATAGTAAATATGTTTATATAGGCGGCCATATAGAACCTAATTTCCTTAAGGTTTTTAAAAGTGGAAAATGTAAACTTTAGACTTTTGGTTTTTGTAGAGGTTTTTGTTATTACTTTTAGGCATTTTAAAAAAGTTTTATAGGAAGGCTTAAGGGTAAACTTAATTATTTTGTTTTTATAGTTATCCATAGTTGCATATTGAATATTATTTAAATAGGCGGCCATATAAAACCTCGTTTTCTTAAGGATTCTAACAGAAGTAAGTAAATACTTTTGGGTTAATTTTTTTTATTAGCTACTTCTCGTAAAAAAATTAGATGTACGTAGGCACAGATTGGTACCTACCTAATGCAAGATTAATTATTTAAAGCACAATAATTATCAATTGTGTACCCTAGATAAGGCCTGTTTAGACGGCGAATATAAGAGGTTGCCCTCCACCCAACCTATCATTGCAGTGGCCCTCTCAATTGTTTGCACGATAAAAAAAACATTTAAAAGTGTTGAATTAAACGCTTTTAACACAACACTTTAAAAACAAAACAAATACAAAAAATTTAAGTGAGGTTACGTTGACTTTCTTCTTTTTTATTGGTTTCATAAAGGCACCAAAAATCCTTGTTGCGATACAGTAACAAATAAAACCAAGTGACCGCTATAAAACAATAATAGCGTATATACAATTATTTTATAAATATTATAAAGATAAAATATTTATTTAATCATTTTAGCAGTGTTTTTTAACATTAATTTTACTTTAATTTTGATTTATGTAAACCAAACAGACTTTTTTAATGATGAATGGTGTAAACAATTTTTGTTTTATTTTAAATATTTGTTATTTTTTATTAAAAAGCAGTTTTGAGCTGGCGAACTTGTTTTGAGAGCTTTTCAGATACGATTTTATCACTAAAATAAGCCTGGCAGGTAATTTGATGATCAACAAAACGACAAACTCCTCATAAAATATATATAATTTCATGTGATAAAATAATTTTTTGGTCTCTGACATTTTTGGCAATGTTATGACCTAAATTATTTTATATAGCCATTGTGAATCTGAAATATCGCTAAAGCTTTTATAGGAAAAATTCTTTACTCTAAATGTATTATGGTATTCAACAGAATCGCCAGGATACCAAATTACCAAATTACCAAATCTAGTTTTATAATAGGATAGAGAACGTTTATGAGTTGCTTTTAGAACCTGGCAAAATAGCTTTAGGCTTTAAAAGGTTCTATACTAGTGGAACCGCTAGAGGGCGAAGCTGGAGTTTATTTCTTATGGTTTTATAGTGACTTTAATACACAGGTTGCCACCACCAATTCGGGAGTCCCAGTTAGGAGGTTTAAGGGCCATCTAAGGATAATGAGAACGTGCTAGCGACCAGACATTGGAACTAATAGAGACTTATTGGAATAAAACCTGACTTTAATTTAGAGTCGACTTTATTCTGACACATTTGCACAGAAAACTAACAGCTGACCTCTCAAAATTGACATACCAAAACCAAATTTAATAATACAGACCCTATTTTTCATTTAATATATACCGACAGTAATAAATCCGGTTTTTAACTACACAAAGGCCGAATTTTGAAAGAGAGCAGCTGCTTTTTATATGTAAATCTGTCACCACACGGTCGATTTTAAAATAAGGTCAGGTTTTATTCCAATAAGTCCCTAGTGGTTTTAGGGAAAGGCGCTGGCAAACTCTTAGCTTCTCCTATAAATAAAGAAATGTTACTTGGGGGGGTTCCTAAAGATAATAGATAGTTTAAATTGTGCTACGTATTTTTACGTAAGCATGAGATTTGACAGTTACGCAAGTGCACTTCGTCACACCGTCGTCAAGGTCACGTTAGGAGCTTACGTATTTATGTTAGCTTACGGCAGTCTGCGGGCAAGGACTGTACACAGAGAATAGGATGGTCCACTTCGCGAAACTGTCAGACGGTTTTTAATTTATACTTATTTACTTAATCTGTGGTTTTTAACACGTCACAAAATACTCAACGACTTAACCTCACTTTTTCGTAAAATATACACAAAAACTAATTTTAAAACGTTTTTTTTTAAACCATGTCTCGCTGTAATGTAGAAGAATAATAATAATATACAATTTTATGTAAAAATATCATAGGTGTATCTTGTTCAGAAAATAGTTTACAGAACCCCTCAATCATCAATAAAATCAAATAAATTTTTTCATTGTCATTCATCAGCATTTGCTTAAAAAAACATGTTAATATTTGGAATATCATCTAGAATATTTTGTGAATAGTATTTTACTCCCCATTAGAATACCTATGCCTAGAATGCATTCATTTACAGGACTGTGCAGGACACTATATTGCCCGGCTTAAGCTATAATGCTTTTATCCAACATTTGGACAATTTTGATGCTGTCTTAATCACTACATTATTCTACTTATCAATTTCTATTAGCAAATCTTCTTAAGCTTTTATGGTTTTTAAGAAGCAAATAACTTACCATTATCAGAAAGTAGCATTTGTATATTATTTTTCAGGACCAAAAATTTATTGCTAATTCCTGTAGAACAATGCATACATTTCATTCCACTTATCACCTAGTAGTTCCACCTAGAGTGAGGGGCTCATCAATATGTACGGACCTATACAATATCTCGACACTTTTAATGACCACTCAGGACTGATAAGAATCAGGACCTGGCACAACCTTTAAGGACTAACAGGGTCAACAAAAATATGGTTTATTAAGTCCCTGTACAAAGTTTTTGCTATTGATCACCAACAGACCCAGAGGTATTTTGTGCACTTAAGAAATATTCACTTTTTGTCAGTAGCGGCTTGTGGTAGAACATGGCACATCAGTTGAATAGAAAAAACCAAGGACCATAAACTGACAGACTTTGGTAAAAACAAGATATTGTTGGCAAAAATGTTCAGTTATCATGTCATTTGTACAGTATGAAACCTCATTCCACATGACATGATAAATTAAATGTTTTGTCAATACATTATACAGTTTTTTCTTTCAACTGATGTAGAGTGTTCTACAACATTGCTATGTTTAAAAGGAAATAACATGTGTACCTACTGAGGTGTGTATATTGCTCAACTTCACCTAACTAACAGCAGTACTAGCTTTTTGTCCCTTATTATTTTAGTAATTAAAATCTCACTTTTTGTCCTGTTGAAGCAATTTGTAGTTATCAGTATTTTAACTTATTGCTTCATCTAAATGTTGCCTATAGGTTTGATTTTATGAGGTATATGTTAGTGCCACCAAAGATATCATCTCAGGATACATGTTTACATATTTAAAGATAAAAAATAAAATGATTAAATAAAAGTTATTTTCCTATTTTAATTTCGACCAAATTTATTATATTTATTGATTTATAATACTAGAAATTATCTAAGTAGATAAAGTCTTTAGGCATGTGTATACATTTTTAGAATTTTTTTGTTATATCACTCATAATAGCAAAAAAATAACAAACCTGTATACACTATTAAGGGGGGTTATTGATTAGAAGCAATAAGGAATTGGTTACCATAAACATCAGGATAACAAATCCTGAATTTGATAAATGAAACATAAGAAGAATGAACCATGGGGGCAAAAAATCTAGGACATGTAGGTATTTTACCTTTCTAAGAAATGTCCTAGTATTTTTTACCCAACTGCAAGACCTTTTTACTTCTCATTTTGTTTTTATTAAGTGACACTAGCTTCTCAAAAATTGAAAAAATATAATAATATATTACATTTTAATAATATATATAAAAAATATAAATATATCTTTAAAAAAACTGTGCTAAAGCAAAATCTCCATTGTGCAAAAACTAAAATTGATAAAATTGACAAAACAAAAACTTAGAACATTATAAATAAATTATTGGGGAGGCAAAGAAAACAACTAAATTAAACTTAGAATAGATTCTGAAACTATTAAAGACACACACTAACAGTCGCAAACCAACTGAATACTCATTTTTGTACAATAGCAGACTCTGATACAAAAAATTCAACAATAACTCTATCAATTTGCACAAAACAAAAAAAAATCAGACTTTAACTAAGTAGTTTTCTTTTGTACCAACATCAACCAGCAAATGTTCCTTGATTTAGATGCTTGTACCTGCAGTTGGCTCTTCAGGATCAACTTCTATTGGTTTCACTGATAGGTTTTGACTTGGCACAGATGTATTCCTTAGTATTGTTTTGGAAGTACATAAGCCTGTAATAAAAAAACATATATAAGGAACTTTTTTAAAAAAAGGTAGTTTCTACAGTGTAAATTTTGTACTCTAGTACATATGGAATTTACAAAAAAACATGAGGTTTTAGAAATTGTGAAGTATTATTTTGTTATGACATTTTTGTCAAAATTACAGTAGGTGTCCCAAATTAAGTTGGCACTATTGATAACTTCACTATTATTGGAATCAAATTAGTACACTAGTAGCATTGTTTGAGCTAATTAAGATAATCAAAACAGAAAAACAATTAAATTGCACATTTACAGAAAAAAAATTAAAAAATATGTTTAATGTCTAATTTTTGTGGTTGTATGGGTTTCTTCATAGACAAGGGGTGATCAGCTGCCCACAGTAGGTCTACAGGACTCCATAGGACACTACAATACACTACAGGATCAAGAATTAATTAAAGTCCTGTAGGATGGTGAACAAATTTGGTTCAGCTGATCATGCCTTGTTCATAGATGAACACACAGGCCTAAATAAATTCACATGCAGCTTAGTGTTACATTAAGTAATCTCTGGGGGGGGAGGGTTACCTTTGTGTCATAGTCTTGGCCATAGGTGGTTACATTTTTGTGACATTTTTAACCTATTTCTTTATCAAAAAATCTGAAAAATGGTATGTTGTTGAGTTGTTTTTATGAGAACATTTTTTTTGTCAACATAAGGTATGTATGAATTCAAAAGTGGTGGCCGGCCCTACTGGACCTCCATGCACTGCACACACATCTATTGTGCCCATGTACCTACATACTGAGTTTGACTAAAGTAGCATATTTTTTTTTCCACCCAGCACTTAAAAAACTCTGCAGATTACAACAATAAATGATTTAGGCTTAACACAACATAAGGTATACCTACACAACATATTTAATTTTTAATATATTTGTGGTTAGGAAATATGCTTGGAAATAGGCTCGGAAATAGGTATGTTTATGTCAAAGTCACAAAAGTGTAACTGCCTATGGCAAGGACTATACACTGAATGATTTTTTTATATTTTTCTTGAAAATGCGTTATGACAGGAGAAGGGCGGCAAAATCCTGAATTTTACTTACATAATTAAAGAACGTGGCCCTAAATAGATTTAAAAAAATTTTAAAAATGATATTTACCTAGCAATTTATCTTGAAAAGGAATTTCGAAATCTGTTCTGTAGAAATGCTTTCGTGGGATCCATATTGTCTTTTCCACAACGCCTTAGCCACTCTTGCAAAATAGTCTTGGGAACAGTCATTGGAAGGTGGAAATTTAAAAAAACTCATAAACATACTACTTCTAAGTTCGAATAGTTGGATTTACATCCAGAAACCGCACAGGATGCTCCTGGGATTTTGCGATTCCGAAAATTGTTTAAAATAACGAAAATAACAATACAAAACCAAGATTCCACAAATTTTTTCCTTTAAAATAAATAAAAATGCGAAATGCACGGAAAAATTAACCTCACTTTGGATTCGCGAAAAAAATCAATAAGTTCGGTTACTAGTCGTTAAATACCGAGATGAATTCCATCAAAGGAGCATGCGCCAAAATTAACGTCAAAATGTCTAATTTAAATTATTGGCGCGAATACCGGGATTGGCGCGAGATCGAAGAGCTTAACGTATAATAAAAAATTCAAGGTATAAAATAATGGTCAATTCTAATTTTAAGGTATGATTTTATGTATGTAGGTACCGGGTGGTTTTTTATAACCGGAGCACTCAGCAACTTTATCATTGAAAATAAAGGGCTATAATAAATTGTAGATTTTTTTTGGTTAATTATGATTATGATGAACTTTAAAAGCCAACATAATTTTTTTCTATCGGTCACCATGTACAGGGTGTCCCAAATTCGATGTTTTTGGGGAGTTTCGGGTATTTCTAGACGGGCTAAAAAAACCTGATCAACCTTTGCGACACTCAAATTTCAAAAGAAGCTTAAGGGTGAAAATCGCATTTTGATATAGCAAGCCGTTTTTAAACTACGGGGTGTTTTTAAAAAGTCTGCATTTTGGGAAGGGGTCTATAACTTGTTTATTTATTAATATTTTTATTTCTGTGAAAACATTCTTTAGACACTTTTTTAAGAGGAATTCAACTGTTAAATTAAATTTCATTTGTCACGTTTAGTTTTTAAGATATCACATAAAATTAATTTTTCTTTATGGGATTAGTGGGATTTCTTTATATTTTTGTTTTTTTTTTATTTTTACCACATATTTTAGTTTGTTTAATGGGTTTAAAATATTTTAATATTATAAAATTAGAAAAATAAAAAATTAATAAAGAGGTGATTAAAAAATAAAAATAAAGAAAACAATAAAAAAGAATTAAAAATTAAAATATTGAGTGTGATACATCATTTTAAAGGAAATTTTAGAGAGAGTTTTAGAGTTATTCTGTAAGAAAAATAACAACTTTATGCAATATTTTAAAAACCAAAAGAGATAAATAAAAACCGTTTACATCTGTCAATTCTTCAAAAAAAGATCTATAAGAAAGCTATTTACACAAAAGCAAATTGCAGACAAAAACACTCCGTAGCTTAAAAACGGCTTGCTATATCTAAATGTAGTTTTCACCTTTAGGCTTCTCTTAAAATTTGAGCGTCGCAAAGGGGGCTCAGTTTTTTTCTTTCTCCCCTAGAAATACCCGACACCACAAAAAAACAACGAATTTGGGACACCCTGTACAGGCTGTGACAATAAAGTCGATTTTTTAAGAGGGAACACCCTGTATATTTTTGCATTTTCAGATTCGTCTTTTCTTTTTGATTTCAAACATATACAATATCTATGTGCTGCGATTAATATTTTTTGAGGTATATGCAGTATTTCTTCTATATGCATTTCACGTTTATTTTGTTTTGCCATGGGAGAATTGACAAATTTAAATGCGCTAAATCTTAAAAAAAATGTTTATCGTAGCATAGACATACAGTAGAACCCCAATGACAGTGTTTATTCAAATTAAATTGGGCACTAAATAATTTGTCACACAACTTGCACGTCACCGGCATTTTCACAGAACAAAAACGACGAATTTTCATCAAAAAGAACTGGGAATTATTAAAGTTTTGCTGTATAAAACCATACTGAAATATCTCTCAGTTGATTGGTTGGCAGAAGTGACAGATCAACGCTTGCGCACGTCTAGGAATTCATCTCGGTATTTAACGACTCGTGTTCGGTTGTCCTTTTTCATTTAATGTGAATAGAAAAGGAAAGACCACCCTATCAAACAGATCAAGGGTCTTTTGAGAAGGATGAGTAGGTCAACACCTTGAGGATTTTGTGACATAGCAAATTTGGAATATATGGGGCTTATGGAAGTGGACCGTCCTGTTCTCTGTGTACAGTCCTTGGTCTGCGGGCAAGGACTGTACACAGAGAACAGGATGGTCCACTTCGCGAAATCTGTCAGACGGTTTTTAATACGTCACAAAATACTCAACGACATAACCTCACTTTTTCGTTAAATATAAACAAAAACTAATTTTAAAACGTTTTTTTTTTTAAACCATGTCTCGCTGTAATGTAGAAAGATAATACAGTCGAACCTCTCTAACTCGAACCTCTATAACTCGAACCCCTCTATAACTCGAACCTTTTAAGGGGTCCCTGCACTTTTTGCATGTATTTTAACCTATGTAACTCGAGTTTCTATAACTCGAACTCTCCGTAACTCGAA
The DNA here is from genome assembly GCA_963576565.1 of Aspidapion aeneum. Lineage (NCBI taxonomy): Eukaryota > Metazoa > Arthropoda > Insecta > Coleoptera > Brentidae > Aspidapion > Aspidapion aeneum. Next base: position 78,920,441 of record OY755044.1, on the reverse strand, counting down.
CTGTTTTGGTTGTCCCTTCAGGTTCGAGTTATAGAGGTTCGACTGTAATAATATACAATTTTATGTAAAAATATCCTAGGTGTATCTTCTGCAGAAAATAGTTTACAGAACCAATCATCAATAAAATCAAATAAATTTTTTCATTGTCAAATATCAGCATTTGCTTAAAAAAACATGTTAATATTTGGAATATCATCTAGAATATTTTGTGAATAGTATTTTACTCCCCATTAGAATACCTAAGCCTATGAGGGGTGATCAGCTGCCCATAGTAGGTGTACAAAATTCATTTACAGGACTGTGCAGGACACTATATTGCCCGGCTTTTTGCTGTCTTAATCACTACAATATTCTACTTATCAATTTCTATTAGCAAATCTTCTTAAGATTTTATGGTTTTTAAGAAGCAAATAACTTACCATTATCAGAAAGTAGCATTTGTATATTATTTTTCAGGTTTTTTTAATCACAACTAGGAAAATTTTATAGGTAGATAGCGGCATTCTAGCTTAAGCAGTATACATGCACACTGCAATCCACTACAGGACCAAAAATTTATTGCTAATTGTAGAGTGTTCTATAACATTGCTATGTTTAAAAGGTAATAACATGTGTACCTACTGAGGTGTGTATATTGCTCAACTTCACCTAACTAGCAGCAGTACTAGCTTTTTGTCCCTTATTATTTTAGTAATTAAAATCTCACTTTTTGTCCTGTTGAAGCAATTTGTAGTTATCAGTATTTTAACCTATTGCTTCATCTAAATGTTACATATAGGTTTGATTTTATGAGGTATATGTTAGTGCCCCCAAAGATATCATCTCAGGATACATGTTTACATATTTAAAGATAAAAAATAAAATGATTAAATAAAAGTTATTTTCCTATTTTAATTTCGACCAAATTTATTATATTTATTGATTTATAATACTAGAAATTATCTAAGTAGATAAAGTCTTTAGGCATCTGTATACATTTTTAGAATTTTTTTGTTATATCACTCATAATAGCAAAAAAATAACAAACCTGTATACAATATTAAGTGGGGTTATTGATTAGAAGCAATAAGGAATTTGTTACCATAAACATCAGGATAACAAATCCTGAATTTGATAAATGAAATGTAAGAAGAATGAACCATGGGGGCAAAAAATCTAGGACATGTAGGTATTTTACCTTTCTAAGAAATGTCCTAGTATTTTTTACCCAACTGCAAGACCTTTTTACTTCTCAGCATCATTTTGTTTTTATTAAGTGACATTAGCTTCTAAAGAATTGAAAAAAATATAATAATATATTACATTTTAATAATATATATAAAAAATATAAATATATCTTTAAAAAAACTGTGCTAAAGCAAAATCTCCATTGTGCAAAAACTAAAATTGATAAAATTGACAAAACAAAAACTTTATAAATAAATTATTGGGGAGGCAAAGAAAACAACTAAATTAAACTTAGAATAGATTCTGAAACTATTAAAGACACACACTAACAGTCGCAAACCAACTGAATACTCATTTTCATACAATAGCAGACTCTGATACAAAAAATTCAACAATAACTCTATCAATTTGCACAAAACAAAAAAAAATCAGACTTTAACTAAGTAGTTTTCTTTTGTACCAACATCAACCAGCAAATGTTCCTTGATTTCGATGCTTGTACCTGCAGTTGGCTCTTCAGGATCAACTTCTATTGGTTTCACTGATAGGTTTTGACTTGGCACAGATGTATTCCTTAGTATTGTTTTGGAAGTACATAAGCCTGTAATAAAAAAACATATATAAGGAACTTTTTTAAAAAAAGGTAGTTTCTACAGTGTAAATTTTGTACTCTAGTACATATGGAATTCACAAAAAAACATGAGGTTTTGGAAATTGTCCAAGTATTATTTTGTTATGACATTTTTGTCAAAATTACAGTAGGTGTCCCAAATTAAGTTGGCACTATTGATAACTTCACTATTATTGGAGTCAAATTAGTACAAAACAGAAAAACAATTAAATTGCACATTTACAGAAAAAAAAATTAAAAAGTATGTTTAATGTCTAATTTTTGTGGTTGTAGAGGTTTCTTCATAGACAAGGGGTGATCAGCTGCCCACAGTAGGTCTACAGGACTTCATAGGACACTACAATACACTACAGGATCAAGAATTAATTAAAGTCCTGTAGGATGGTGAACAAATTTGGTTCAGCTGATCATGCCTTGTTCATAGATGAACACACTGGCCTAAATAAATTCACATGCGGCTTAGTGTTACATTAAGTAATCTCTGAGATGGGAGGGTTACCTTTGTGTCATAGTCTTGGCCATAGGTGGCTACACTTTTGTGACATTTTTAACCTATTTCTTTATCAAAAAATCTGAAAAATGGTATGTTGTTGAGTTGTTTTTATGAGAACATTTTTTTTGTCAACATAAGGTATGTATGTATTCGAAAGTGGTGGCAGGCCCTTCTGGACCTCCATGCACTGTGACCACATATGGATCTATTGTGCCCACATTCCTACATACTGAGTTTGACTAAAGTGGCATATTTTTTTTTCCACCCAGCACTTAAAAAACTCTGCAGATTACAACTAAATGATTTAGGCTTAACACAACATAAGGTATACTTACACAACATATATAATTTTTAATGTATTTGTGGTTAGGAAATATGCTTGGAAATAGGCTCTGAAATAGGTATGTTTATGTCAAAGTCACAAAAGTGTAACTGCCTATGGCAAGGACTATACACTGAATGATTTTTTTATATTTTTCTTGAAAATGCGTTACGACAGGAGAAGGGCGGCAAAAGATCCTGAATTTTAACCTTACATAATTAAAGAATGTGGCGCTAAATAGATTTAAAAAAATGTTAAAAATGATATTTACCTAGCAATTTATCTTGAAAAGGAATTTCGAAAACTGTTCTGTAGAAATGCTTTCGTGGGATCCATATTGTCTTTTCCACAACGCCTTAGCCACTCTTGCAAAATAGTCTTGGGAACAGTCATTGGAAGGTGGAAATTTAAAAAAACTCATAAACGTAGAACTTCTAAGTTCGAATAGTTGGATTTACATCCAGAAACCGCACAGAATGCTCCTGGGATTTTGCGATTCCGAAAATTGTTTAAAATATCGAAAATAACAATACAAAACCAAGATTCCACAAATTTTTTCCCTTAAAATAAATAAAAATGCGAAATGCACGGAAAAATTAACCTCACTTTGGATTCGCGAAAAAATCAATAAGTTCGGTTGTCCTTTTTCATTTAATGTGAATAGAAAAGGAAAGACCACCCTATCAAACAGATCAAGGGTCTTTTGAGAAGGATGAGTAGGTTCATAGAAGGATGGCTCGACACCTTGAGGATTTTGTGACGTAGCGAAATTTGGAATATATGGGGCTTATGGAAGTGGACCGTCCTGTTCTCTGTGTACAGTCCTTGGTCTGCGGGCACCTTACTTAACGTTACCAAAGAATAGAATTGGTTGATTGACCGATCGAAAAATGAAGCCTAGACCAGGGCTATCAAAATGGACGGGCCACGATCCTCCACTTTGTTGACGCACATCCGGGGCTGATTTTTTTTTGATGGTCACGTTACGACACAACTGATTGTCTTTAAAATATTGAAGTTGGAATGACGGTTCATGGATATTTGATTTTTTTTAAATAAAGCCGTTTTTAAGATTGTTTTTACTTTATTCTGGCAGAACAATTTTTTTTAAATGTATAGTAAGCCTTAATTTTTCATAGCCGCTTCATTAGCTCACAAAAAAATTAAGTTTAAAGCAAGGCCAACACAAAAATAGAGGTCACGACCCTGAAAAAATCAGCTGTTCTCCCGGGGCTGAATTTTACATTGGGTCTTATGGGAGGTCAGAGGTTTCTTTATGATATTTTCAAAATGGCACTACAGATTTCCGCAAAATTTCAGTGAAATATTCTCAGACACCATCCCGATATTCCACCAAAGGTTCGTAAGGAAGCAACATGATTAAAAGGTTAAAATCTTCAAGATTTAGCATTCCTTATTTTGAATTCAAATTACCCGCCATGTACCACATGCCAACTGTTATATTTGACATGTATTTGAATTTGTCATATGTGATTGTCACATTCGCTTCTGCTTTAAACTTAATTTTTGTGTGAGCTAATGAAGCGGCTATGAAAAATTAGGGCTTACTATACATTTTTAAAAAATTGTTCTGCCAGAATAAAGTAAAAACAATCTCAAAAACGGCTTTATTTAAAATAAAATCAAATATCCATGAACCGTCATTCCAACTTCAATATTTGAAAGACAATCAGCTGTGTCGTAACGTGACCATCAAAAAAAAATCAGCCCCGGATGTGACGTCAACAAAGTGGAGGATCGTGGCCCGTCCATTTTGATAGCCCTGTTTAAAGTAGAAGCGAATGTGACAATCACATATGACAAAGTCAAATACATGTCAAATATAACAGTTGGCATGTGGTACATGGCCGTACATGGCGGGTAATTTGAATTCAAAATAAGGAATGCTAAATCTTGAAGATTTTAACCTTTTAATCATGTTGCTTCCTTACAAACCTTTGGTGGAATATCGGGATGGTGTCAGAGAATATTTCACTGAAATTTTGCGGAAATTTTGCGGAAATCTCTCTGACCTCCCATAAGACCCAATGTAAAATTCAGCCCCGGGAGAACAGCTGATTTTTTCAGAGTCGTGGCCTCTATTTTTGTGTTGGCCTTGCCTAGACGATAATTTCCGCTTCCAGTACAAAGGATTCTTTGCAAATATATTCCTACTGTAGTTGAAAAGAGAAAAAACAAAATTTTAACATCAAAGAAACACAGTGCCGAATTCCATATTCTCTGCAATTAGTAGACTTGTTATGGTAACGTAAAAACATTCAAGTTAAACTCAAATTTGGAACAAAACGTAGAGCGCTTAACGTGCAGTTTTACGTAAAAATACGTAGCACAACTTAAACTATCTAATGTCATCGGGTCATTTTTTATTTATGGTATAATTTAAATGGGGCCTTATTTAAACTTGTTGCAAAGTCAAGTGATTCCTGCAATTCAACAATTGCCGAGTGTTGATTTTCAGCGTTGTTTGAATCTCCATCAAACAACGTTTTCAGCAAGTTTGGTTTTAGCAGGGGTCCGGCATATGACGTTTTACGCGCCAGGGGATTTTTAGACGAAACTTTTCTCCGACGAGTAATAAGCAGACGCCGTATTATCGGATGGCCACCTAGATCGCCGAACTTTGAATTCAAATTGAGGAGGCTTTTAATTCGATCACACCTGAGATGCTAAGCAATGTAGGACGGCAGGGATTTTATTACCGCTTGGGTTATTGTTTAGCACAACAGGGTGGCAAGTTTGAGCATTTAATTTGATTTATTTGGTCGCTCTTGAAAGGACTTTGTAAGATTTAAAAAAAAGTAGGATATGGATGGCACCCTAATTTAACGCGATATTTAGAGACAATAATAAATGAAAAATGGGTACCACCACACCCAAACTAGGTAATTAAATAATTTGTCGGCTAAGAGCGGAACTACCTTAACTGCTATGCTTTTCCATTGGAGATGCTGACAATAGCTTTATCCCTACCAAAAACTACTACTATACCTTCGACGCGGCTTATGGAAGGCGGAGTATGACTCGAGAGGGATGAAGCGGGGAAGTTGAATCTTTTGGGGCTATATATATATATATATATATATATATATATATATATACATATATATATATATACATATATATATATATATATATATATATATATATATATATATATATATATATATACATATATATATATATATAATATATATATATATATATATATATATATATACATATATATATATATATATATATAATATATATATATATATATATATATATATATATATACATATATATATATATATCTATGTCTAGCGGGGCTTATGGGGACACAAAAATTTTGCACTTTTCTGGATATATATTTGTTATATATTTTATATAGAACCTATATATACACGAATTTTTAAAAAATATTGGTTGGTTCATTATATATACATTTTTGGTAATTTGTGGTTTATGAGGACACAACATATTTTGAATCTGAGGCCGTGATAATTTTTACGCAAATTCAAATTCTTTTAAAACAATGAAGTTAGGAAAGCAACGTCGATTATGTCACCTAAAATATTGTTAAAAAGTGGTGGTAATACGATTTCAATTTAGTTATGGTCGGCGGCGACAAATTTTCCCACTGGTCTTAAAAATGACGAAATTTTTTTTAAATTTTTACTCATTTAATATGATTTTTAGTATTACATACCTACATTTGCGGTAAGTTTCTAAAAACTGAAGTCTTTTATTATTATGACCGTAAAAGTTATATTACCTTTTTAACTTGAGCCCGTTTTTAAAGACATTAACAAAAATAACTTTTCTGAAATTAAAGGTCGGTTCACGCTCACAAATTATATTAAATTAACTCAAATTTGTGAAAAAAAATGATTTTTTACTTGAGAAGGTTTTTAAAGGCCTAAAATATAATGTTTACAAAAAATACAAGTGAAAGACTTCGGAATAACTGTAAAAATCGAGAAAATGTCCTCTTAATTTCGTGTAATTTGGCTCAGGATCAGTTAATTTAAGTCAATTTAATTTAATCTAATCTAATTTGCGAGGCTGAACGGACCTTAATTTTACTTGTGACGTAAACGTTTTTTTTTATTTTCAGTAATTTTTGGCTGTAATGTCCGTAAAATAATTTATTTCGTACCTACTTTTCGCCTTCTGCACGAGTTTTTACATTTTTTGCGGACCTAAGTAGGTACTTATTTTATGATGCAACCGTGAGAAATGTAAACTCCCTCTAGAGTTACGCTTCTTAAGATCTGGCTAAAAACGTATTTGTGCAGTGGCGTACCGAGGCCCTTGGGCTGGGGGGGGGGGGTTGGAGTGGCAAAGCTTTATGATGTCGTATTTAATGCTATTTTTTTTTATTCTCAAAATATATATATGGAAAATTAGGTTTGAAGGGCTCGGGTCCCAAGCACCCCCTCCCCCTGGGTGGGTGCGCCCATGTTTGTGTATGACTTATTTTTAAAAAAAGAGACACAAACAAACAAACTTATCAAAGTCAAATTTATTTAGGTCAAAACCAAAGGATGGAAAAGGTATCACACCTCTATAATCTAGCATTGTGTAGAGAGAGATGCAAATACCATCCTTGTGTTTATCCAGTAGCGTAGCGATCTAGCCCCGGGCCCGTCTTCCAAAACTTCCAACCAAAATTTTTTTGTATTATTTTTTATCTGGCAACCCTGCAATGCCTGGCCTGTGTTCCCCGAAGACACGGAACACTGCTGGCTACACCACTGTTTATCCATACGTATCCGAAGTAGGTACAGAATTAGAAAGTTTAATCAAAGCCTTATAGTATACAAAGGCCTAAATTTGAAAGAAGACAGCTCTTCTTATAATGTGAAATTGTCAGAATAGTGCCCGGCACTATATTACTGCCTGGCTTTATTGCTATACGTCCCTAATTAGCCCTATGCTGTTTTACCCTCAAAAATAATAAACAAGCCAACCTCTGACCTACAGTGCTCCGGTGATTTCAAAAAGAGCACAATGATTAACTGTCAGGATCGGATGGTTTAATTAGATCATAACACCTCGTGATGTTAGGGTTCTTTCTTTTTGTAATCATGTTTACCAAATAATTAATACAAGAGAAACGAAATACTTTTTTCGCTAGTTATAAATTCCATTTATATGTAGGGGAAATTCGGGTATAATTGCATCCTAATTTGATGGTCCTCTGGGGAAATCCCAATATTGAAGAGCAACATTGTTCCGGTCAGTGTTATTTGTTTTGGAGACGTGGTCGGTGCTATAATCCCATTTTTAATAATATTCAATAGTTATTTGGGAAAACATAATTGATTTTCTATTTTCGTGGATCTTGAATATTCATAGATGGAAAGGTAAAAAGATTTTTCATAAAACGTAATTGTTTTCGCTCTGCTACAGAATAGCGCCCTACAAAACAGCGCTGCTTCAAAATAGCGCTGCCACAAAATAGCGCTGCTACAAAATGGCGCTTACAAAATAGCGTGCATCAAAACAGCGCCTTACAAAATAGCGCTGCTACAGTATAGCGCCTTACAAAATAGCGCTGCTACAAAATGGCGCTGCCACAAAATAGCGCTGCTACAAAATAGCGCACATCAAAATAGCGCTGCTACAAAATAGCGCCTTACGAAACAGCGCTGCTACAAAATAGCGCGCATCAAAAACGCGCTGCGGCAAAATAGCGACATCTAATAAAAACAGCGAAATTAAAAAAGCATCATTAAAAACAGCAACTGTTTGACTAAGAGGTCTCTTTCTAACATACTTTTTCAAAAAAAAACTTCCCTGACGTCTTTCACGGGATCCTAGCGGGTGTGAAACAAAACTGAACCGAACCGAACTGAACCGAATCGAAGTGTCGGTTTAGTTCGGATTGGTTTCACAACCTCTAGGATGCCGGTTCGGTTCGGTTTGGTTTGCAGGATCGGGAAAAAGTCAGGGAAGTTTTTTTTTTTTAATATATGTTAGAATGAAGTTTTCGGGAGTGGCAAGCCATAAGACGCTATTTTGTAGCAGCGCTATTTTGATGCGCGCTATTTTGTAGCAGCGCTATTTTGTAACAGCGCTATTTTGATGCAGCGCCATTTTGATGCACGCGATTTTGTAGCAGCGCTATTTTGTAAGGCGCTATTTTGTTGGCGCTATTTTGATGCACGCTATTTTGTAGCAGCGCTATTTTGTAGCAACGCTATTTTGTGGCAGCGCCGTTTTGAAGCAGCGCTATTTTAAAAATTAATTATTTTAAAAATCATTTTCCAAATCCATTAAATGTTTTCATAACAGTAAAGAACGTAAATCTGTCTTAACTGGTTTAAAAATACCATTTTATGTTAAAGTACAAAAAGGGGGCCATCCCGAATTCCCCCTATGTTATAACTAACTCAACTTTTTAAGATTAATTTTTGCCTTGATATTTTTAAGTAAACTTTAGACAAGGTTTTATAGCCATGCTGGGGCAAAGTGGTCAGGTTATGTAACCACTTTTCAAAAAATAAAACACATTTTTAAGGCGATTTGTATTAAACCCTTAGAATAATCTCTAAGATTAAACCTAACGCTACTTCACATTTCCATTAGTTCCTTGGACTAGGTAAATTCGTCTTAGTGAAGACTAATAATAAAATAAGTAAAGTTATAAACTAAAAAGAAACAGTAGTTACCTTAGATTAGAGTACCAAAAAATTGAAAAATCGCGATAACTGTTTAGTAGGCCAAAAAAGTTACTATAACCGGGCTTATGCTATTGCTAAAGCACAGTAAAAATTAAAGGAGCCCAGAAAAAATTAAAAATTTAAATAATATGGTAACAACGGTAAGGTAAGTAGGTAAGATCAACAAACTATTGTTTAGAACACGGCCCCGGGTTTTGTCGCTACGCCACTGAGATAAAGTAGCGACTGCGCAGCCTCATAAATAACCATAACAATAACGAACTGTCAAATAAGCGTCAAAATATTAAGGGGTTTGCCAAGAGTGACAAATTTCAGACTCCGTCCCTGAACATATTTTAAAACTTTAAAAAGGATATTATACATATATGCAGCGATGTTAGTGAGGACATATTTAAATAGAAGAGATTATTACATATATGCAACGATGTTAGTGAGGACACTTGTAAAGGAGGTTACTGTAAACAGGGCTGGATTAAGCCCAATGTGCATGATACGTAACACTAACAAACTGTTACATTGCCTCGTTTTAAATTGTGTTACGTTAGTAAAACACAATATTAATAATAATAAAAAATGCTATTGTCACATTCAATATAGGAGCCTAAGAGGGAAATTTTGGGGTTTGTCTGCATTTTCGTGTACCATAATGAAATTTGATACAGAAGTAGTAGACACCTAAAGATGCCATTTTAGAAGTGGTGCTCCGATGGAACCCAGTGCAGGGCCCAGATACAGGGGCGTACTTGAGTTGGGACAGAAAAGTTTTATAAAAAAAAAATGAAACCCATTTCGCGTACAGTTTTTTGTTTGTTTTACCTTATAGCTTGTAAATCCAAAAAAATTACAAAAAATAAAGTTGAGAAAACGGTTTTTTTGAGGGGGGGAGCAAAAGGAAGGAGGACAGACATTGTTAAAATCTTATTTCATCTAAAGTGGTCGTGTGGGGTGTCGATTTTTAGGTAATTTCGTATTCTAAACGAAAATAGATAAATAGATATAAATTAAGTCAATACGTCAAACTGTTCATATAATATGTCGAAAACTGACACCTTAAGTGTACCTGTTCTGAGGTCTACGCCGGAGAATATTAAAAACACCTAACCAAGCCTAACCTAATAAAATTTGATAAATTTAGTAAAAGTGGAGTTTCTAGAATTTTTGAGTTTTAATATACAGGGTGTTCAGAGTTAAGTCGGCACTATTACGTACTTCTTTAATATTAGAGCTACAGGGTCGGTTAAATAGACAAAGTTGTGGTATTTTTTCCTCTGATTACGATGGTGATGAACGAAAAGAAAATCAGATGACGAGTAGGTGAGTTATGATAAAAAAACCACATTTTTTTAAATGGAACACCCTCTATACAGTTAAACCAATAGAAAGAACAATTGTCTTTAAACACAAGTTATTTATTGATTTTTTCTCTTAAAGTCAAAAATAACGAAGTTATTAACAACTTTCCTAATCATAGGGGATATGGGCCGTGGTATTTAAATCTATCGAACACTGTCTTTGTTTAGCAAATCGTTAATATTTTTTGTATTTTTGCCTTTAGGAGAAAAAGTCCAAGGACAACTTTTGTTTAAAATTAATTTTTCTATTGATTAAAGGTACTGTGTAACGGGTGTTAAAGCGTGTTTTTTTTAATTTTACTTTTTACTGTAACTCATGAACGCGTTTTTCAACTTTTCTTTTATTTCCAAAATTTTATGCCTTAGTGCAATTAAAATTTTTTCATGTCTTAGTGCACTTAAATGGTGCCAAAGAAAAAAAAATCAATTTTACGTGTTTAAAATTTTTTATATATTGACAAAAGAACCACCCTGTATTTTCTTACCATTACAAAATTATGTAACACAGTGCAAACCACGTTAAAAACACGTGCCTCTAGTTATAACACGTAGTAAAATTAGGAAGGTATCTTAAACTGCATTACCGGTATGAACAAAAATTTGAGACTGTTTACATGTTTTTTTGAATATCACCCTATTATCTTATAACGTATTACAAAATTACGCAAACTTAAATTTTTGTGTTATGGCCTGTAATAAGTCGACAAATAGTGCCAAGTTTCATTGCAAAATTCCTATTTACCCAGTAGCTACAGTAGATAATGTAAAAAAACAGTAAAAATGACAGCAAAGTAGTTGTGGTCCAGTATATACGTTCAGAAAATGGTAATGATGTATTGCTTAATACAAAAATAGAGTCCGATAAATGGTTTATAAAGGATAATATAGTGATTTCAATGACACGTTTATTTGACATATCTAGAGAATTTTTAGCACTAAAATAAAAAATTACGAAAAACTTTATTGTGTAGTTACTTTCTAACACTCTGTACAAAAATTTTTATTTAAGAAAATAAAAGCTGTACTAGTGTTGTTGTAATGTGCTGACTCTGAGTTTTCTATAGTGATTTGTAACGTCGGTCGTCATAAAAAAAACACTACTTAAACTGATCATAAAAATTTTACTTATTTTTAGAAACCACTCTGTATTTTTAACAGTTTAACCTAGCTCTTTTTTCTTTCCATAAAATATACATAAGAGCTAAGTATCTTTTATTCGGTATATATTTTTTTACAATATCATTACGTCTAACAAATCCACATACTTTTCCATCTTTTTAGATTTTTTAAATGTAGAATTAGTAAATAAAACCACCCTGTACTTCGACCGTGTGTATGTCACACCCGTCCAGCAATTTTTGTTTCAAAGGGAAACAAATTGTTTATATCCATATTAAATTTTATTGCCGTACCCCGCATAACTAATCTCTTGTAATTTTTTTTTCTACTCAACACCCACACCAGAAATTTCTCAAAAAATATTTTTTTTTTTCTTGAAAGAAAATAAATCAATAGAATTTTTTTATCGCTTAAAATGAAAACGTATATGTCCTTATAATCGGTGCCAAGTTTCATTGCTCTAGCTTTACATTTGAATTTTATACAGAATTTTAATGAGATAGATGCAATTAAAAATAAAACACTCTGTATCTTTGCTCTGCACTGGGTTCGGGATGAGCACCAGTTCGTAAAATAATACCATAGTGTTAAAAAATCCTTTATGCAAGTTTCTTGAAATTTGGTTTTGTTAAGTAGAGTTAAAGCCCGCCCTTGACTAATCCAACCCTGTACACAGTACACTGCTTTACAAATGTCCTCACTAACATCGCTGCATGTATGTAATTATCTCTTCCTACTTAAATATGTCCTCACTAACATCGCTGCATATATGTAATAATATCATCTTTTATTTTAAAATATGTACAGGAACGGAATCAGAAAATTTGTCACCTGTGGCAAACCCTCAATATTTTATACACTACATTTTGTCATAACGTTATATGCGCGGCAATACTGTCTGTAAATAGTAGTAGCTAGTAGCCTGCGTTATTCGAACACAAGTAAGGTCAAACATTATCCTTTAGTAAGAGGTAAAGTTCGAACCAGGTAATTGCGCATGCCTCAAATAAAGGATAATTGAGGAGCAACTGACCAAAATGCATTAAATCGAAAATATGTTGTTTTGAGAAAAACTTTAAAAAAGAGCAAAGTAACTTAGAACAAAAATTAAGATGTTGATGTTTGCCTATGGCTATTCTGAATGGATTTAATGCGCTTTAATTGAATTGGGTTGTTTTTATTATAGATTGACAAAAAAGCAAAACTTTTTATAATTACCCCGAAAATCACAAAAAGTGGATTTAATGCATTTTGGTCAGTTGCTCCTCAGTTGAAAAATGGGACATGCATAAGGTCGGAATGGGACAACTGGGCGCCGTCAACTCGGCGCCGCTAACTGGGCGCCGGGCCACCTGGGCTCCGGGCCAACTCGGCGCTGCCAACTGGGGGCCGGGCCAACTTGGCGCCGGACTAAAAAAAATTTTTCGATAAAATGTGCAGATGAAAACCAAAATAGATAAGTCTATTAATTATACAAAAAGATCTTTAAAAAATCCTTTACGCCATTTTCTTGAAATTTGGTTTTGTTAAGTAGAGTTAAAGCCCGCGCTTGCCTAATCCAACCCTGTACACAATACACTGCTTTACAAATGTCCTCACTAACATCGCTGCATGTATGTAATTATCTCTTCCTACTTAAATATGTCCTCACTAACATCGCTGCATATATGTAATAATATCATCTTTTATTTTAAAATATGTACAGGAACGGAATCAGAAAATTTGTCACCTGTGGCAAATCCTCAATATTTTATACACTACATTTTGTCATAACGTTATATGCGCGGCAATACTGTCTGTAAATAGTAGTAGCTAGTAGCCTGCGTTATTCGAACACAAGTAAGGTCAAACATTATCCTTTAGTAAGAGGTAAAGTTCGAACCAGGTAATTGCGCATGCCTCAAATAAAGGATAATTGAGGAGCAACTGACCAAAATGCATTAAATCGAAAATATGTTGTTTTGAGAAAAACTTTAAAAAAGAGCAAAGTAACTTAGAACAAAAATTAAGATGTTGATGTTTGCCTATGGCTATTCTGAATGGATGTAATGCGCTTTAATTGAATTGGGTTGTTTTTATTATAGATTGACAAAAAAGCAAAACTTTTTATAATTACCCCGAAAATCACAAAAAGTGGATTTAATGCATTTTGGTCAGTTGCTCCTCAGTTGAAAAATGGGACATGCATAAGGTCGGAATGGGACAACTGGGCGCCGTCAACTCGGCGCCGCTAACTGGGCGCCGGGCCACCTGGGCTCCGGGCCAACTCGGCGCTGCCAACTGGGGGCCGGGCCAACTTGGCGCCGGACTAAAAAAATTTTTTCGATAAAATGTGCAGATGAAAACCAAAATAGATAAGTCTATTAATTATACAAAAAGATCTTTAAAAAATCCTTTACGCCATTTTCTTGAAATTTGGTTTTGTTAAGTAGAGTTAAAGCCCGCGCTTGCCTAATCCAACCCTGTACACAGTACACTGCTTTACAAATGTCCTCACTAACATCGCTGCTTGCATGTAATTATCTCTTCCTACTTAAATATGTCCTCACTAACATCGCTACATATATGTAATAATATCATCTTTTATTTTAAAATATGTACAGGAACGGAATCAGAAAATTTGTCACCTGTGGCATACCCTCAATATTTTATACATTACATTTTGTCATAACGTTATATGCGCGGCAACACTGTCTGTAAATAGTAGTAACTAGTAGCCTGCGTTATTCGAACACAAGTAAGGTCAAACATTATCCTTTAGTAAGAGGTAAAGTCAGAGAACATATACCAGTTATTTCTTCGATGGTAAAGTTCGAACCAGGTAATTGCGCATGCCCAAATAAAGGATAATTGAGGAGCAACTGACCAAAATGAATGGATTTAATGCGCTTTGATTGAATTGGGTTGTTTTTATTATAGATTGACAAAAAAGCAAAACATTTTTATAATCAGCCCGAAAATCACAAAAAGTGGATTTAATGCGTTTGGGTCAGTTGCTCCTCAATTAAAAAATGGGACACGCATAAGGTCGGAATGGGACAACTGGGCTCCGCCAATTCGGCGCCTCTAGCTGGGCGCCGGGCCAACTCGGCGCTGCCAACTTGGCGCCGGACTAAAAATTTTTTTTTCGATAAAATGTGCAGATGAAAAACAAAATTGATAGGTCTATTAATTATACAAAAACATCATCTTTAAAAAATCCTTTACGCAATCTTCTTGAAATTTGGTTTTGTTAAATATAGTTAAATCCATTAAGTCGAGTGTTAAAATTTGGTAGGTGTAGTGTCGTTTATAATAAATTTTTAGCAAAGTACGACTTGTAAGCACAATTTTAAGTTGTAACTTAAGTGCAACTGCTGCAAGTGGAATTAATAGATCAAAAATGTTCTCGTCCTCATTGCTACGTTTTCATGCGAATCACAGTGTACGCGTCTGTTGGTCTACTGTGATGCGAATTGAGTTCGGTTTATACTATTAAAAGAAATAAAGAAGAAATTATTAAGTTTTGTTTTTTTTATAGCAACGTGGTACTAGAGACGCTGTAATATACCATTTTGTTTTCATAATAAAAAAGTCCGGAATTTGAAACCGATGTCCCAAAAATTTGGTTCTGTTTTCCCGAGAAACAAATACGTAAACTTGGCAAACGTAGTTATGTTAGGTCCTAGGTCAATTTTTAGGTTTTATTGGTAGGCTTTGAGGTAGGCTTGCCAGATTTGCTTAAGGTCAAAACGGGACTGAAGTTGAAAAAACACAAAAATACGGGAAAAGGAGAAAAAAAAACGGGACATGTTTTATAAATACATTTATTTAAACTGTTAAAATTAAATAGAAAGATGTATTATATTGATAATTAATCGAACATACTTATAGCGAATTCTTTTAAGAAAGTTACTTTGCCAATGACACCGTTTTGGTGCTGCCAAAAAGTTGCCCCAGTGCAGTTTCGAAAGAATATAAACGTGCACTAGTTCAACACGAGCTCGGAGAACACGTGCCAAACAATGAACACTAAAATTCGTCATTTGTTCAAAAGAATACAAAAAGATGCACTAGTTTCCCGAAATAAATACAAAAATTGCAATGATGGTGCACCACTGGGCGACCGCGCAACTTTAAGAATGATGCCCGTCCCGTGATATGCACTTTTACGCAAACGTCTGTTAAAAAGTAGTTTAAAAATTTTTGTGTTGTGGGAAAAATCCCGGAAAAAACGAGATATCTAACAACCCTTTTAAAGGCAAGTACAACAATTTGAAAAGGAAAGGTTTATTTGTGGTAACACAGCAAACAAAGATATTCAAGTAAGAATACCAAATGATATATGCTCGGGTATATTATTAAACCTTTTTTTCATTTATTTATTTATTTATTGGATACTTTACAAACACCAATTATGGTAATTACATAGAGTAGAGAATTTAATGAAGAAAGTAGATATATAAAACTTAGCCTACAGCCTAACTACAAAAGAGAAAAAAAATAATAACACAATGCGTAATGAATCGTTATTGCTAAATTATAAAATCATAAATAATAAAATAACTAAATGTATCCATGACGGATCTGATACCTTCTCAGCCCATTAGCACACTACAAGTAAACTCCATGCTATGTCAGCCTTGAAAACAGTTTTTTGTAAATATCTGAGAAACAAAAGTTCCTATGAAGTTTTTGGTTATACCACAAAATATGTTCTACTATATCTGCATATTGATGCAATGCTCCGTTAAAAGTTAGCATACCGTCAATTTTTCAACTGTCAAAAAGCTGTTATTAGCGTTATTGGATTTTGACCCAAATCTAAAAGTAATTAGCTTTTAACAGTGTCTAAGACTATTTTATCTGAAAATTTCATGAAAATCGTAGCGGTTTTGGAGCTATAATGTTACGGACATGATGCATACGAACACACACACAGACAAACGTCACGCCGATGTCAAAAGAACAAGTTTTCAGCGTTATATCAAAAAAAAATTTTTTCGAAAACAATACTTCTCTAGCTATTGCTGCGCGGGCTAGAAATTGAGTTGAATCGCCATGGAAACGAAGCAACTGACGGCAACTCGACAGTACGGATTCATGTGTGTGAGAGAGAGAGTTCGATATACAGAGTAAATTAAGGAAAGTACACAAGACTTTTACTGACCGTCAATTTAATGACCAACGAATTTTCGTATTTTCGATAAAAGGCCGCCTTGTTTGTGGTAAAAACAAATACTAATTTATAGGACATAAAGTCCAAGTCCACTTCGAAACAGCTATAGTGAGCTATCACTTAGCTGCAAACAGTTTTATCCCAAAAATCACCTTCGCCTTGCTTCAATCACAAAAAAACCAACTTACTTACTTTACTATACTTCCTTCCGTTATACTCTGTTTCCACCCATGCATGCCCACCCCGAATCAAAAAGCGCATCACGTGATGGCCCATGGATTTGCACCAGTTTTAAATGCAGCGTCACCTGATACGTTTTTTGAATCGGGGTGGGCATGCATTGGTGAAAAACCAACTACTTCAACCTTTGCTTACCTTCTTACACCAAAAAATCAACTACTACCTTCACTTAGCTCCTACCAACATAAAACCAACAGCTACCACCGTCCCTCAGATTCTATATATCATCAAAAAAACAATTTCTACCACTTTTCCTTAGCTTGTTGGAGTTGGTTTTTTGGTGACAGAAGCTAGGTGAAGGTGGCGGTAATAGGTGTTTTAGTGAAAGAAGCTAAGCGAAGATATTAGTACTTGTTTTTTTGGTGGCGGTAGAAAGCTACGGAAAGGTGATAGTTGGTTTTTTGTGGTAGAACCTAAATGAAGGTGGTAGTTGTTCAAGGGCGGATCCAGAGGTGCTTCTCGGGGGGGGGCACTTTAGGTGACATTCTCTGTTGGTAAAAAACGGTATATATTTTTTTAAGCAGCATTTTATTGAATTAGTCAGTGGTTGTAATTTCGATGATAACAACAAAAATTTGGAGTTTTTATTAGCAACAACATTACTTTTTACTCATTTTTTGTATATTCAAAAAATTCTCGGGGGGAGGGGGTCGGTTCGGTTCGGGGGGGGGGGGGGGGGGCAAGTGCCCCTAGCGCCCCCCCCTGGATTCGCCACTGTAGTTTTTGGAGATAAAACTGAGCTGTACAGGGTGAGCCAAATTCGATGTTTTTTTGGAGTTTTAGGTATTTCGAGCCGAGATACATAAAATCGAATAGGCAAGTCCTGGTCTCGATTTTCGAGACCTTTTTAAATATCAAAACCGCTTTGTGATAAGCCTCCGAGTTTTTCAGCTCCGAGGGGAGTTTGAGAAGTCTCTTGTATTATTGAAAAATTCATGTTGGTGTTAATTGCTTTTTGTTATAGATTTTTTCATAAGAATTCATCTGTAAAAGTAAATTTCATCTGTGACTTTTAGTTTTTGAGATATTACATAAGTGGGTATTTTTCTTATGAAATGACCCTCATTTGATAAAAATTTTAAAATCAGCGTAAAATTTCCTTTAAAATTACGTATCACACTCAATATTTGAATATTAAAAAAAAAAAATTATTGTTTTATATATATATTTATTTTTTTATTAGTTTTTATTTTAAATATTTAAAAATATCTTTTTATATTAATTATTTATGGATATTTTAAACCCAAGCAATAAATTGCAATATAAAAAAAAAATAACGATTTTATAGACAGATAAAATTCAGTTTGACAGTTTCTCTTAAAAACTATAAAAAAGCATTTCACACGACACCAAAATAAAATTTTTATAAATAAAAAAGAAGCTATAGGCCACGTCCATATATGCCAACTTTTCAAAATCCACTCGTAGCTTTTAGGTCTATTAAGAAGCGGTTTTGATATTTGAAGACGTTATTAGTTTTTATCTATCTCGACTAGAAATATCTAAAATCCTCAAAAAACCTCGAATTTGGCACACCCTGTACCTAAGTGATTGATAGATATGTAACTGTTTGGCAGTGGTAGCAGTTTTAATAGTTAGGATTTGTTTCGACCACACAAAATTCGGTCTAACATGGAAAAATATAAAAATCTTTGTCAGTAAAGTTCGGGTCACTAAAATTCGTGTCATTAAAATAATTAGCCTTCATAATTTTGTTTCTCTGTTTTGATTTTTATTCAAAATTTCAAATAAATCCATAGAGAAACTGAATAAATCTTGGTGTTCTGTAATAGTTTTCTCTATCAAATATCGATATTACAGTACAAATTATCTGCAGTCAAGTAAAATCTACATAGAGAAATAATCAAGGCACAGAAAACCAAATAGAAAAATATAGGTAAGAGAGGGAACATAGGCCATTTTTATGGGTTATCACAAGGAGGTTGAATTCAACCTGGTTGGGTTATCATTATTTACAATAGTGATATTCTGTAGGCAAATATATTATAGTCTTAAAATACTAAGTATATCATATATCTTCAACTACATCTGACACACAACATGTCTGAAAATGTCCTTTTTTTTTATTACAGGATTCACATTTTCAATTAGAAGAGGAAACCAATACAAAAATGTATGTGAATGCAGCAGATTTTGGCAAGAGATACAGGGTAATCCAAGAACTTTTGCAGAAAGCTGTGGCCTAGTTCGTGGTTTGGATTGGAGAACAAAAAAGTGTTTTATTTTCATTTGACAAAATGTTATTATTAGGTACCTACCTACCTACCTTTGTATTCTGAAATTAAATAAAGAACATAGGTACTTCATATTACTTTGAAATTTTTATCAGTGAGGATTATTGGCAAACATACATACGGTATTTCCTCACACATTAAGCTGTTGTCAGGCATGGTACATGGGTATCCATTATAAATGTAATCACCACTATATTGTTTATGAATGACTTTACTTAGCTACCAGTTTTTTAATAAACAGGATAGTGGGGGTTACATTTAAAATGGATACCCCTGTACATCAGCTGAGAGGGAATATATTTATTGGGAGAAAGTTTACCTAATTTATAATGTAAATGTAGTTATTTAGTTTCAATGCAGAATTATTGCTCTAGGAAGCCACACTGATATTTATTTGAAAGTAGAAAAACAGGGCTTTTTAATACTGTACAAACCCAACCCAAATGAGTAGTGCTGAGGTACCGAGGCAATATCCTAACCAAATGTTATGAATTAATCAGAAATTTTGTTCACATTGAGGTTACTGTTTTTGCACATTGGGAAGGAAGGAATAGGTAGGTAATTGGTTATGTGAAGTATCCATCACTGTCAATCAAAAAACATTGATTGGCAAAAAAATCTATGCCATACATTTTCTTCTCATCTGGTGACGTCATTACAAATGCGTATGATTTAGACTATAGGTAGATTTTCACAATATATTTTTATAATATTTAAGTGACATAAGCGTCGTTGCTTTTTATGTAAACTTCATCGTATTAAAAGAATTTGCTATTATATTTGCATAAAAAACCTATGCAAAGCATGTGTATGAAAATCAAAAGTCCTCATAAACACCAAAAAGTAATACACTAAAAAGTCCCCACAAACACCAAATCGCCAAATTGGGTTTTATAAGGACAGTCCTGATAAACTACGTTAGGAATAAAAACCTTATGAGGACAGTCCTCGTAAGCCCCATGTGTCCCCATAAGCATCGTTCTGTACTAGAAAGTGTCCTCACAAACCCCGATAGGAATATATATATATATATATCACCACCCGTACAGGCCGATTATTTTAAAATAATTTTTAAAATAATACATTATAAATTATTTTCCCTAAATTTAAAAGTACAAGGCAGTGAGATGTGCTCTTTCTGATGATGTTGGTTTCCAGGTTCTAACCTTACAGGAATTGTTAAAAATCCGCAACTTGGAGCGAACTTTTACACTTCCTGTAAGGTTAGGACCTCAAAACCAACATAATCAGGAAGAGCACATCTCACTGTCTTGATCGTGATTTTAATTTTTTTAAAAATAATCGGCCTATATGGGTGGACTGAAAGACCCTGTATATACTTCAAGAATCGCCAATGCAGTGACCCTAGGTTTGTCCAGAGTCGTTACCAATGATAAATCGGTGCTATTTATCTCCCATCTCCATTTAAGTTAGTCAGTGGATGGTCCGCTCTGATTCTCAACGCCTCAAATAGGAATAATATAATTTAATTATTTTTAATCTGTAGTTTATTATTAATGTTGCACAAATCAGCTGTCAAGGCAGCCAACTGTTGAGGCGCCACCGCACACTGTTATGTTTTATCACATAGATATACAGGGTGTTAATAAAGTATGCCGCCAAACTTTAGACGATTATTCTTTAAGTAATTTTAAGAAAAACACTTTTCATAACTGTGGATCTACAAATGCTTAGTTTTAGCGCCAACCCTAAATATAAATTATACAACGAGGAGAATTTAGTGGCATAAGAGCAAGAAAAATTAGAAATGGCGAAACGGTTTCCGAATAGGCAAATTTTGAATCAGTGCCTCGGTTTGCCTGATTAGCAAAACGTCCCGGATTCAAATCGAGCCTGAGGTGAATCTTTGTATTACCTTATTTTGGTTATTTATCCCTTGCTCTTATGCCACTAAATTCTCTTCGTTGTATAGTTTGATTTTTTGTTTGTTTTTCTTTATAACTCGTGCAGTTTTTCAGATAATTAGCTCAAATCTTGAAATTGAATTTAGCTACAAGAGATCATTAGGGATGTGAAATATTAGGAAAAAACTACAGGGTAATCTTTTTCCCCCAGAACTTTTTTGCAGTAGGTCACTGGCAGATTCAAAAATGTCAAATAAATTCCTTGTTTTATTTAGAAACTCTTTGATTTCCTGCAAATTCTTGCAATTTTTTGTATTTTTAACCGTTTTTGAGAAAAAAGACAAAAAAAACAATTTGTATCTTGGATTGCTATTTAGAAATTACATAAAACTCGTATGAAATTAAAATAATGTTTGTAGTGACTATTTTAAATTTTATTGTCATTTAGCAGGGTAAATTTTTTTATTTTTTGTCTTTTTTCTTGAAAATGGTTAGAGATACAAAAAATTACAGAAATCAAAAAGTTTTTAAATAAAACAAAGAATTAATACAGTCGAACCTCTATAACTCGAACCTGAAGGGACAACTAAAACAGTTCGAGTTATGGAGAGTTCGAGTTATAGAAACTCGAGTTACATAGGTTAAAATACATGTAGAAAGTACAGGGACAACTGAAAAGGTTCGAGTTATAGAGGGGTTCGAGTTATAGAGGTTCGAGTTAGAGAGGTTCGACTGTATTTTTGAATCTGCCATTAGCTTAATGCAAAAAAGTTCTCAAGCATGCTTAAGAATGTCTGCCTTGTAGCTAAACACACGTTTCAATTTCAAAGGATCCCGCCCGGAGCTTATGGGCGGTGGCTTTCGGTTGGATTTCTTTTAAATTTCAGTATGTTGTAGATCTTGATGTCCTGATGAAAAGTTATCATTGCCCCATCGTCGTCCGACCTATAGTTTCTAAGATACAGGGTTTCAAAGTTTCAGTGTTTAGCTTTTTTGTATTTTTCACAAATAACTATTTCAAGCGAGATTTCAAGTCATTTTAACCTACTCTGAAAAATGATATTATTGTTTGTTATATATCAAACGTTAGGTCACAAGTATAGCTTAATATCCAAATAAAACAATTGGTCCTATAAACAATTCGCTACATTCAGGGACGTTCGGAACATGAAAAAATATTTATTAAAAAACAATGCTTTACAGACTTAACTATAAAAACGGTGGAATTTTTTTTGTTTTCTCCTGTCTTTTAGGAATCTCCCAAAGAAACCAGAATATACATATATGGTAAAAATCGGTTTGTAGTTTTTCAGAAAACGCTGTCAAACTCTAAGCTTTTTAGAATTTTAATGCTTTTTTTAAAAATGCTTTGAGAGAAGATTATATTATCCAGAAAATACGTTTTCTAGATAGATATAAACTTTTTTTCGTGTAGAGCTCACCTTTAGCTTTTTTAGATTTTTTCACTAAACTGCCAATGTCAAATTGACAGATCATATACTCTCACCACCACAACAAAGCTCGGGCACTGGAGAGCCCTCCAATAAAACACAAAATGAAGAACCCCCAACTAAGGTTAAAAAAGCTCCATTACCTCCACCGATTATGGTAAATGGCGTAAATAATTTTAATGATATTTATGAAAAGTTAAATATCATACAAGGAGTTAAAATAAAAGTTTTAAATAACGAAAATATTAAAATAAATGTACAAGACGCAGACAGCTATCGGCTGGTTACTAAAATGCTTAATGAAATAAAGCATCAATGGCACTCAAACAAATAAGGCCAATTAGAGTAATAGCGAATAGGCTACACTTCTCATGTGACCCACAAAAAATTGTAGCTGATCTACAAATAAAAGGTTTTAAGGCACTGGATGCAAACAACCATCTTAAATGGAGAACAAGACAACCTCTTAACATGTTTATGCTCACATTTAGCCACGATGAAGATATCAACAAAATTTTTGAAATTTCCAGTATCCTTGGGATTGAAGTGGAAATAAAAGCACTAAAAACCTCAAAGTTAGTCCCTCAATGCAAAAGATGCCAATCTTATGGACACACGCAAAAATATTGCGCTAAAGAACCACGTTGCGTAAAATGCACGGGGAAACATCTTACTGTAGAATGCCCCAAACCAAAAGAATCTGAGCCAAAATGCATCCACTGTGGAGGCAAGCATCCTGCTAACTACAGAGGATGCCTTGTTGCTAAGGAAATACAAAAATTGAAAAATAAACCTAAGAAACCGAATCTCATACCAAACGTGAGTACAAATAGACAAAACCAACAGACAAGAAACACAGTCACACAAAACTCTGTGACAAGGACATACAGCCAAGTAGCAGCAACAGCTACTATACCTGATATTAATATCAGTAGTCAAAAGACTATGGAACAAACACTACAATTAATTTTGGAGAAATTGAACAAACTTGATGAGCGATTAACTAAACTAGAAAGTAGCAATAACGGAGCTACCAATATGCCTCAAAATGGTCAGTAATCTTAGAATCCTAGCTTGGAATGCCAATGGTCTCTTGCAACATCAGCAAGACTTGCAAGTTATTCTAGACATAGAAAAAATTGACGTCTGTCTTGTGTCAGAAACGCATTTCACTAACCAGTCTCACATTAAATTTAAAGGTTATAAAGTGTATCATACAACTCACCCTAGCAATACTGCACATGGGGGAAGTGCTGTAATAATTAAAGAAAATATATCACACTATGAGGAGATGGGATATAAAACCATAGAGATTCAAGCTACATTAGTAAGTGTAAAAACCAAAACATATACATTAGTCATAAGTGCTGTCTATATACCACCAAGGCACTTACTAAAGAAAAATCAATATCTTAATTTTCTCAGAAAATTAGGAAACCGTTTTATAATTGGAGGTGACTTTAATGCAAAAAATACCTACTGGGGATCTAGACTGACGAATTCTAAAGGAAAAGAACTTTTGCAAGCTATTAGTGAATATCAATGTGAGCCGATATCAACTGGTAAGCCCACATACTATCCAACAGATCCAGGAAAAATTCCAGATCTAATTGATTTTTTTATAGTAAAAAATATATCTTTAAGTTTTGTAGATATAGAAGAAAGTTTTGATTTACACTCAGATCATTCACCTATTATTCTAACTCTTAGTAAAAACATAATAAAGAAAGAAGCAAATATCTCACTAGTTAATAAACTGACTGACTGGATTAGTTTTAAACAAAGTCTGTCAGAAAAAATAAACCTATCAGTACCATTGCAAACGCCAGAACAAATCGATAAAGAAGTTGATTATTTTGTTACAAATATTCAACAAGCAGCTTGGGAAAACAGTCCAAAACCAAAGAGAATTTTTTAAGGGAAAAAACTATCCAAAGGAAATTAGAGACCTTATATTGGAAAAAAGGAAACTAAGAAGAAAGTGGCAACAAAGCCGTGATCCTCGGGACAAAACAAATCTCAACAACATGACGCAGCGCATTAGGCGAGAAATTCTAGTAATAAAAAATGAATCTACTAACCATTTTCTTAATGAACTTACAGATGATAAAAATACCGACTATTCCCTTTGGAAAGCAACCAAAGATTTTAAAAGACCAATTATCCAAATTCCACCCATACGAAAATCTAACAACCAGTGGGCAAGGAGTAACGAAGAAAAACAGATATTTTTGCAAGTCATTTAGAAAAAACATTTCAGCCCCACGAAGCACCAGATGAACACTTTCATTTAAATGAACCCCATCAAATCGAGGGCCATATTAAGCTTACATCACCAAAAGAAATATTAACAGAAATCAAAAATATTAATTCGAAAAAAGCCCCAGGGTATGATCTTATTAACGGGGTAGAAAACAACTCCCCAGAAAAGCTATCGTAAAACTATGCAACCTAATTAATGCGTCTTTTAGGCTTAGGTATGTACCTAAACTGTGGAAAGTTGCAGAAGTTATCATGATTCCAAAACCGGGAAAACCACTCCATGACGTGTCATCTTACAGGCCAATATCTTTGCTGCCAATTATATCCAAGCTCTATGAAAAATTATTGCTTAAAAGAATAAAACCCATCATAGAAAGACAAGAAATTATTCCATCTCATCAATTTGGTTTTCGAGACAAGCATTCCACGATAGATCAAGTACACAGAATTACTAATATAATAGAAAAAGCACTAGAAGAGAGAAAAGTTTGTTCTGCAGTTTTTCTAGATGTAGCACAAGCATTTGACAAAGTGTGGCATGAAGGCCTTAATCTTAAACTAAAAAGGTTTCTGCCAAAACAATATTCGGATATTTTGGAATCATACATATCTGATAGACATTTTAGAGTAAAACAGGAAGACTCATACTCAAATTTAAGAGAAATTCAAGCAGGCGTGCCCCAGGGTAGCGTACTAGGCCCTTATCTATACTTATTATTCACTTGTGATATCCCAAAGCCAGAAAATTGTCACTTAGCAACATTTGCCGATGATACTGGTTTATTGACGGTAGAAAAATCTATTGAAAAATGCATAGAAAAACTTCAGGATGCAGTCACCCAAATTCACAGTTGGACCACAAAGTGGCGGATAAAATTAAATGAAACTAAATCAATTTCTGTTGATTTTACAAACAAAAATATAAATCACATACAAATAACAATTAACAACATTCCAGTACCATATTCGAATCAGGCAAAATATCTAGGTATGACACTTGATGCCAAATTGCGCTGGAAAGCACATGTTAAGAAAAAAAAAGAAGAACTTGAGATAAGGTATAGAAAAATGAACTGGCTAATTGGAAGGAAGTCCAATTTAACAAATCATAATAAGTTACTGCTTTATAGACAAATACTGAAACCAGTATGGACATATGGTATTCAACTATGGGGTTGTGCTAAAGAGAGTAACATTCTAGTTGTACAGAGATTTCAAAATAAAGTATTAAGAAACATTGTGAATGCACCTTGGTACGTTCGAAATAGTGACCTTCATCGAGATCTAAAAATCGAAACTGTAGCAGAGACTATAAAAAAGTACGCAAAAAGCCATGAAGATAGACTCCATCGGCATGTGAATGTGGAAGCAATTCAGCTTCTAGACAATACTATGCTAGTTCGACGACTAAAAAGAGTGAAGCCGTTTGAGCTAGTAAACTAAGTGAATTACACATAAAACAAAATAATGCTATAAACACAACACAATTGTGAGTTACAGACTAAACAAAGCGGGGAGAACTGTTGAGTGAACCCTAAGTTTAAATCTGACTTTTCTAGTAAATTAAGTTAAAACAAAATTGCTAATTAGTCTTACTGACTAGATTGTAATAAAAAAAAAAACACAGTGTGTTTGACAAATAAAAAAAAAAAAATATTGTTAAACTTTTTTATTTTACTTTTAATGTCGCAAAAATATCAATGTCAAAAGAAGTTATGATTTCGAACATTCATCTTAGTCAATTGCACGCCACTGAATGAATAAATAAAAAATTACTATGAGAAACAAAAATCATTCCCATAACCCCATAAGTATATTTGTTTAAATATTATCGTTAAAAAAAGGATATTGCATTTCTAAAAAAAAAACGTTAAAAGCTTAGAGTTTTACAGTGTTTTTTGAAAAACTTTATGAACCGATTTTTACCATATATACATATTCTGGTTTCTTTGGAAGATTCCTAAAAGACAGGAGAAAACAAAAAAAATTCCACCTTTTTTTATAGTTAAACCTGTAAAGCACAGTTTTTTGAATAAATATTTTTAAATAATTTTTATGTTCGCAACGCCACTGAATGCAGCGAACTGTTAATAGGACCAATTTTTTTATTTGGATATTAAGCTATACTTGTGACCTAACGGTTGATATATAACAAACAATAATATAATTTTTCAGAGTACGTATAAATAACTTCAAATAGTTGTTTGTGAAAAATGCACAAAAGCTAAAAACTGAAACTTTGAACCCATGTATCTTAGAAAACATAGGTCCGACGACGATAGGACAATGATAGCTTTTCATCAGGGCATCAAGATCTTCAACATACTGAAATTTAAAAGAAATCCAACCGAGAGCCACTGCCCATAAGCTCCGGGCGGGATCCATTGAGCAAAACATCTTAAACAAAAACTGCACGAGCTATAAAAAAAAAACAAACAAAGAACCGAATCGAACCGAACCATGTTTATTTGAAGTTTTTTTACTAAGATCACTCAAAAAATCATCCTCTGAAGTTTAGCGACGTACTTTATTAACAGCCTGTATGTATGTGAAGAGAAATTATGCATTAGATAATTTATTATGGGAATTAATAATATTTTATTTCTAACCATTGTTTTAATATTATAAATAAAAATAATTAATTAGTACTATCTTTAGATCAAATAACAAGTATCCCAAATTTCTCCGCTGTAGTTTCTAACGAGGGAAATTCTTTCGGCATTGTTTTTATTAAGTCAATTATATTAGCTGTAAAAAATCACAAAAGCATTTTAACCATAAACAGGGTGTCCCAAATAAAAGCAACTACATGGGGATTTCAGGTAAACGGTAAGAGATACGAGTTTGTTTAAATGAGAAAAAAGTTGCGCTATTCTAAGTCCAATCAGATTCCGTATCAAAATTAAAATTATGTACAGGGGTTTTTTAAATATCAAGCAAAAACTAAAAAATGTGTTTTTTGAAAAATTGAAATATCGCCGCCATCTTGCAAACAAGTTTAATGAAATTTGGCAGTTTTGTATAAGCAACTACTGCCAATTGAATGATGTTAACAATTTTCTTCTATTCCTTTTAGTTTTTTTGAAGACCATAGCCAACTTTGTTATTTCTTATGACCGCCATATTGAATTTATACTTCGATAAATGGAGCATAATGTTCGAAAAATCCACCGTTGTTATTCATGGAAATCCTGCATCGATGAATTAGAGACATGCATGCATCTTTAAGCATTTATTCAGGAATTTCTTCTATGGCTTGAACAACGGCTGCCTCAAGTTCTTCTATCGTATTATAAGTAGTAAAATAAACTTTATCCTTTAAGTATCCCCAAATACAAAAATCAAGAGGCGTAAGGTCCTGCGAACGTGCAAGCCAGGCAACTGGACCTCGATTTCCGATCGAGTTATTTCCATGTTGCTGATTCAAAGAGTCGGTTATGATTCTTGCATTATGTGAAGGTGCTCCATTTTGCTGGAACCACATGTTTGGTACATCTTGAAGAGGCAACTTTTCTAAAATTTATCGAGGTGCCGTCAAAGTATTATGAAAAATGTTAAATAGTATGTGGTCGTTTATGACTCCTAGCCATACATTCAAAACCTACCTAACTTGATGGACCTCACGATTTAAGAACGGATGTTCATCGGCCCAGTACACGTAGTTATGTCTGTTAAACACCCCACAGTTTGTAAACCTGCTTTCATCGGACCACAGAACCTTAAGCGGAAATGCGAGGATTGTCAACGACACTTTGTAAAACCAGAGCTTCGATATTTTCATCACGTCGATTACGATTTTTGTTTTTTAAGGAACCATATTCAATTAAATTATTTTAAGTATTCTGAAGATTGACAAACCTGGTTGTTGTCTTTCTGGATATCTCTGAAAGTACATATCTCGAGCTCTTCCAGCATTGTTATTACACAAAATATAATATTCATACATAATCTACTTTCTCCCAATTTGGAAACCTAAATTTGATGGATAATGTGACTCAAAAAAATTTTTAAGTAATTTAGAAACTTTAAAACTCTAACAGATAAATCAAATAAATGACAAAGTTTTGACAAATAGTTACGTAGGTATGACAACAAACGCAACTACGGCCTTTGTTTCACAGCCAACCAAGGGAAAAACAGTTTTTTAAATAAATTCACATTTTCCGTTATTCAAAGATAGGCTTATTTTACATGGTTAAAAAGCTCTTTTAATGCCCTATTTATCGACGTATAAATATAATATGGCGGTCATAAGAAATAACAAAGTTGGCTATGGTTTCAATAAAACTAGAAAGCCTAGAAAAAATTTGTTAACGTCATTCGATTGGCCGTAGTTGTTTATAACAAACTACAAAATTCTCGAAATCCCCATGTAGTTGCTTTTATCTGGGACACCCTGTATACTTTGTGCATAAAGGCCCACCGGGGGCGCATTTATACATAATTCACATTGTTGCACTCTTATTTAAATACAGTAAAGTTCGCATACAGCGAACCCCAAAAAAATTTTTACCTATAGGTACACAGTAGTCTATATAGTTCTCTTATAGTAAACCTCGAATATAGCGAAGCAGTTTCCGTGCAATCTTCGAGTTCACTATATCTGGACTTTACTGTAGTTAACCTTGTTTTTATTTACTTTGTAAAAACAGTTGAATTTGTTAAAAGAGACAGTCAGTTTTGAAAGTTAGAAAATTTCATAAAATTTGTTAATAGGTGAGTTTTGAAGTTTTTTAAAAAAATTTATGGAATTTTTTAAGTATGAATTTTTTCAAAATATTTTGGCATTTTTTTAAGCGGTATACTCACAAGCCAATTTCCAGTGTCAATTTAAAGTGGAACAGATGTCAGCGAGTAGGCTGCTTTAGTATTATTAAAATTTATAAAAACTCATTAAACATAATAATTATCAAATTTTTTAAAACTGAAATTTTTCTGAGAATTTTTTATATTTGCAGTGGCGCACCCAGGAATATGTCTTGGGGGGCCCGAGGCCTCTTGGGGGGGGGCTCAAAGCCTAACATATTTTTTTCCGGCAATATGGAGTAATTACCTCCTTTACTCCCACCCCGGAACCGAACCCCCCGTAGAACCCCGGTGTGCCTCCATCAAAAATGTATGTAATATGTTAAGATGTAAATAGGTGTTTTTACATAAATTAGCGATCTCGTCGTGACATTTGTCAGGGGGTCTGTCTTTCCGAACCACAATAGCTTTTAAGGGGATTGATTGATTAAAAAAACTATCTTATGACTCATAGCTGTATAGCTGGCGCCATCGATTTAAGATCTATTTTATTTAAATGTAGGGTACGTAAAATATTACGTGGCTCTTATTACCCCGGTTTCCCCTAAATTTAAAAGAGAAATTCGCCTGTTTGCTGTGTTTTATGTTTAGAAAAGATTATAACATAAAAACTAACATTTTTTCTGTTAATTGCTGCTAATCATGACGGCGATCAAAGCGCTAAGTATAAAATTAACTACCTACTTTTATGCTACTCTTCTTAAAACGCCGTTTTTCCTTTTTTATATAGTCTAAAAATAAAACACCAATTAATTTTAGTTTTAATTGTTTCTCTTATTTGCTCTGATTATTTCGTTTTTTTTTCTCAGAAGAATTTTTTAACTTTTATGTCTCTCTTGTATTCGCATTTTTTCGGATTATCGCCACATTAATTTTCGTAATTCGGACACTAATTTTAACAAGCTTTTGTGAGGTTTTTTGGCGATTTCAATTAGTTTTGCGCAATTAGCTAACAAGAGCAATTAGATGGTAAAACTAGGCGTAATAAAATATATTTTTATTTTAATTTAAGATTTTTTACTATCTCGTTTGGCCACTTACCAGGGGCGTGCCAAAGGGTGAGGCAACTAGGCAGCCGCCTCAGGCAACCACCTTCAGAGGGCAACCAAGCTACCATTTTCAAAATTTTGTCGCTCTGTAAAATATTAAATATTCTGGTATCATAAGGTAAATTATGTGGTATAAAAGAAGAGGTATGGGAAACTGATAAGTTTGCAGAGAACAAGGTCGAGGGTCACAAAATTTCTGGGCAAGTAGCTTCGCATATATGTATTTAGGTATTTATGTTAGTTACTTGCATTTGAGTTTTTGAAAAAGCGAGTTGATTCCCCAGACGTGTTTTTGTACGTAGTTTTTAGGTTACATAATAGGTATACCTACCTAGGTATGCATATTTGAACAAACCGTAGTTCAGTTGGAAGGTTTGCAAATAAAATGTTATTGTTGTATTTATTAGTGTCATATCAGAGGTATTGCAGGGCCGCAATTAGATGGCGGCCAAGCCCCCTCGACCTCAAAATTGGTCTTCCCAATCTAAAAAACATAATTTATCAGGGACGAACTGACTATATATAAGTCAGTAAAAATTTCCGACTCTTCTCTTGAAACTTTACAAAAATTTTCATTTGATCACGAAAATATTTAAACATATTATATATATATTTTTTTAAATACTTATTCCTTCTCTAATTTTCACCTGCGCCATCATTATGTTTGTCATATCGCACCCCCAAAGCAACAAAGATCTAACTTAAATAAATTGGTAAAATTTTTTTTTTAAGTCACAAGCTTTTATAAAATACACTAAAAATTAAAAAATATTTTTCTAACATTCTAATATTATCATAATAATAAAAGCGATGGCCGACTGATGAAAATCTTGACGATGTTAGCACGATAAGATATCCGTATCAATTAAATATCACTATTTGCAAGAATCAATCTAGCAGAAAAATGAAGAGGTACCAAACCCACCCAACCCGACCTAAGATACCCCAGCATTTCTCTTTCATATTTATTTCTTAACATTGTATTGTCATCGGATCACTATATGTATACCAAATTTCATCCAAATCGGATAACGGGATGTGTGTCAAAAACAAATTTTTCTATGGAAGGGGGTGGGGGTAGGGGTGGGAGGATATTTTTTTCTTATTGTTGTATTATCATCGGACCACTATCTGTATACCAAATTTTATCCAAATCGGATAACGGGAAGTGTGTCAAAAACACATTTTTCTATAGAAGGGGTGGGGGTAGGGGTGGGAGGATATTTTTTTCTTATTGTTGTACTGTCATGGGACCACTATGTCTGTACCAAATTTCATCCAAATCGGATAATGGGAAGTGTGTCAAAAACGCTTCACAAGATTTGATAGTTAGACAGAACATCTCAAGTTAAATAAAAGCTTGTAAAAATACGACTTTTCAAGAAGCGCAAGTAACTGATGACAGGTTTTTTGTAGATTTTGTTTGTTTTTACATATAAATCTGGTTCCAAAGATGATTGAACAATTTTTTTTAGGATGCTTTTTAAGAAAACTTTTTTTTTCTACATTAAAAGTAGGTGGTAGATTTTTAAAGAAAAAAAGTTAGGCCTTAGTGACTAAAGTGATTTATAGCCCATCGCACCGACTTTTTTTTTCGTTACTTAGCCTTAAGTGTTCCTTATTACGTCATATTATGATTATATTAAGAAACGCTTTAAGCTAAGTACCAAAAAAAAGTCGGTGAGATGGACCCTTAGTAAAGCACTATCCGGCCACATAATCGAGTTTTTGCTTTCATTTCATTACCAATCGATAGTTCGCTCTCAAGTCAGATTTTGACAAAAATACAATTTCCCAATTATTTGAGTTAGGTCTTTGTTCTTTTTGGGGGTGCGTACAAAATGTAAAAAAAAACATAAAAAATAGTATTTTTTTAACAGTGACAAAGAAAGGTTTTTTTAAAATTGAAATAGAAATGTTTTTTTAACACTGAAAAATATTTTTTTCAAATATCTCCTAAGATAAGGAAACTTAAATATCGTAAATAAATTTCTTCTACTTTGGAAACTGGATTGTCGAGAACTCGACACTCAGTAATGGAAATTCGGCTATCGTAGCTTCCAAAAATTAAATTTAAAATTCCATGTAAACAATAGTTTTGTAGTAAGTGGTTAAAGAATGCAGTCTAAAGCTGGGTACGCATATGAGCATGAACGCGAATGAGGCAATCCGAGACCGAACCATTTGCCTCGGATTCGGGAAGAAATAAATTTGTGGGTGACTTGAATAGTAGACGCACGAGGCGCTGTACGGAATCAATCCATAAATATGAGCAGCGCACGAGCAGATGCCTTACTTTGATGTACCGCCAGCAGTTGGATCGGGTCGAGGCCAAATACATGCGGGTTCAAACAAATTTGCACGCCTCGTTCAGACGTACACATACGTATGCTGATGCGTCCTCGGGCTGCCTCATTAGCGTTCATGCTCATATGCGTACCCATCTTAAAACACAATTCAACGCCGCCGACACGCCGCATCCGACCCTACTCACCGCCGGACCAACTCTTTGCACCTAGAAAGCTGCGTATTTTTTTGAGGCACGTACATACGTATCTGTACGTGTCTTGAAGGCGGGGCCAAAAGCAACACGCATGGACCCGCGGCATAACACGCCATCCGATCAGGGTGGGAACTTCAAAAGAGTATTCAGTTAAACATTGTTCGTCTCAAGGCGTGTATTCACTTGAGTTTAATTGCGAACGAGGCATTCGTTTAGTCTCGTAGCGAGGCTTGCAAATTCTGCCTCAAATGAATACGCACCTTAAGGTGCAGCGGCTAATCGGCCGCGGTTATTTGTCGCATTCCCTATCTGATTTCCTATCTTTAGTTTACTTTTCTTACCATATTTTGTGGTGCTTCATTTAAATCACTGCATACCTACCTATTTATTTTTCCCACACAACTGGAGTATATTCCGACCCAAATGTGTATTTACTTTAATTAAAAATATTTGTGCTTTTAATTTATGTTTATAAACGGCAAATATTTTAACCAAAATAACACAAAGCGTCTCTATTACCACAGGTGGCGACTTTAAATAGAACGCTGTCTCTAGCGGGTTAATATTAATTTTTTTGGAAAAAAGCAAAAAACTGCGGCTCTTTTTGAACGTGCTTTCTTCCCTTTACTCACACATAACTTATTTTTTTAGTTCGATTTACCCCATTTGTGGTAACTCGAAAGTTAATAAAATAAATGGATCCATGACGGATCTGGCACCTTCCTAGCTAGCCTATTATCACAATTCAAGTGAAGCTCAATGATAATATATTAGCCTTGAAAACAGTTTTTTGTAAATATCTCAGAAACTAAAGCTCCTACGAAGTTTTTGGTTAAAACACGAATTATTGAGCAAAATATAGTCTACTATATTCCGAAAACAGTGTATTGATACGATGATGCTCCGTGAAAAAGTTAGCATTTTTTAAAGTTTTTTATTGTCAAAAAACTGTCATTAGCATTAATGGATTTTGACGAAAATTTAATCAGCTCATAAGAATGTCGAACACTATTTTACCTGCATATTTTATGAAAATCGGTTCAGCGGTTTAGGAACTATTG
Source organism: Aspidapion aeneum (assembly GCA_963576565.1). Classification (NCBI taxonomy): domain Eukaryota; kingdom Metazoa; phylum Arthropoda; class Insecta; order Coleoptera; family Brentidae; genus Aspidapion; species Aspidapion aeneum. The sequence continues at coordinate 78,886,018 of OY755044.1, read as the reverse complement.
TGTTACGTACAGAAATAATATACACACAGACACACACGGACAGACTTCACGATGATATTGCTTAGGTCAAAATACATCCAAATAACATATAGGTTATATATTATTGGAGTTATCTGAAAAAAAAATTTCGTCGAAAATAATACCTTTTCTAGCCATTGCAACGCGGGCTAGGACGGTAAAAAACAACAAAATATATTTTTTTCACATACGTCTATGTTAAATTTAAAAAAATCCGTTTTGACAATTTTTTACAATCAATAAATTTGTGGGATGTGCTTTATTCGAAAGTTTATGAAAAAAGAAAAGCAATTTTTTACTTGCGTTAATCAGAATGTCAAAAAATTATTACAGTTTTTTTTCACAAAAAATTTAAGTATATAAGGTTCAAAATCATCGAAGTAGAAAATGTCATTTTTCAAATTATTAAAAGTTTGACTTTGCTTTACAAAGGATTTTGTACGCTTAAATGTTGGGTCAACTCCTCATTTATTAATTTATAATCGGGCAGAGCATAGAACGGTACATTTTTCATATTATTGACAAAAATAACAGACTACGCTCAAAAAAATTTCATTTGGAGAACATTTTTTAAAACTTCAAAAATAATAATGAACTTTTTTAAAAGTACTTTAATTCCATTAGTTTAGCAAAACTTGATATAGATTGTAATAATTAGTGAGATAAATTACCCAGTGTGCTTAGATTTGGTGTGGTGGTGGGGTAAATTTTTCATGCTAATTTTAAAACAAACTTTATTTTTGTCTCAAAAATTTTAGATATTTTCAAGCTTTGAAGTTTTAAACTCTTTATTTTATTTATTTATATATTTGGCACAATAAAATTTGAAAATATGCAATGTTTTTTTAACCGTATATTTGTTAGCGTTCCCTAAATGACTATTTTGTGTTCAAAATAATAAAAGTGATTATTTTGCACTTTTATTAAAGTAAAACATCTTTCTAAATCAAATTACTATAAAGATTCAAATTTTAAAAAATTAAAAAAAAAACAAAAATTATAATTTAAATAAAAATAAAAAAGTTCAAAAATTGTATTTTTAAAAATTCAAAAAAAATATTGACATTTTTAATAAAAATTTAAAAATAAATAAAAAAGAAAATACATTTTATATATTTTTAAAATTTTCAAAATTCGAAAAAAGCGATGATATTTTTATAAATTAACATATTTTTTTATATATATTAATTGTAATATGTTTTGTACCCATTTGAACCTCCCTCATTAAGTTATGGATGCGTTCCCCAAATGATTTTTTTGGTATAAAAAAATCAAAATTAAATCTGGGACGTATTTAATTAAATTAATTGTAAAATGTAAGTTTTAAGTATAACAATCTGAAAATAATGAGAAAACTGTAATTTATTTTTTCTAGGTTTAACTAAGACAATCCTCTTTAACTCAAATTCTCCACCATGATTTTAACCCTTATCACAAAATTATACAGTTCTTTTTCTTTTTTCAAAAGCTTTCAAATTAGGTACAAGTGAAATAAAATTTAAAATATTTTTTGTCATTTTAATTGATGTATGTCAACAAAATATTCTGTTGTATTTCTTTTTTAATAAGCTTTCGAACAAAATACCGCAAGTGAGGTCATTCCATCTAAAAAAAGAGTTGTATGTGAGTAGACCCTTTTCCGGGGGTCCTACAAAAAAATTTTGCGTTAGAAAGAAAGCCCATAAAAAAACTTAGTTGAGGTATTATTGCTAGTCTTGCCGCCGAGACCAGAGATTCTGGCCTCTCATCTCGTCTTGCCCTCTCCCGACGAGACGAGAGAGATATTTTCTCTCGAATGAAAGCTCGACACGAGACGAGAGAAAGACCTCGTCGAGAGATTCTCGTTCTCTCGAGCAAAAAGGTTGGTTTTTTTTATGATTTAACATCTGTTTGTATGGACCTATTACAGAGTTAAGCTGATATTTATGTACTGTTTTATTTTAAACAATAGGTATATGCATACATTATTTCCTTGACAAAATGGACTGTGGATTACCTTCCGTTTACTTGAAATCAGATGGAGAAAATCCAAAATTGTAATTAAATTGTACTGTTACTGTTGATGCTTATTAACGTACTGAACATTTTTTTTTCGGAAATTATTCATAAGCGGGAAATTTTAATTTTCTTTTCTAGCTTTTGGCGTGTTGTTTAGAAATCTGTTGACTTAAAAACAAAAAATGTTTTTGGACGATTCTTTAAAGAGCTAAAATTCTGAAAATCAAATAATTTTCTTGCGGAAATTAGTTTGTTTTTTATTTTGAAAAATATAGAAAATTCAGATGGAAAATTTGAGAGATTAAAAAAAGGTTTCTGTATTGTGCGTTTATTTCAAAATAACATGGAAATTTCTTGCAAAAACATGTTTTTCCTTGAAAAGTTAAGAAAAATTAAGATTCAAAGAAAGTTATTTAAAAAAAACGTTTTGGTAAGTTTTCAGAATCTGGAAATTCCATAGGGACCTTCAAGCCTCAAGTATTTTAAATAATAGATTTATTGATCTATTTTTAAGCATTTATGTAATTGACAAAACACAAAATATTCTTTTATTAATGAAGACTTGAGATATTAGGTACAGTTTTAAATAAATACAGCGATGCAAAACTTTTCCACAACTTTTAATTATTTGGCATCAATGAGGTATTTTAGTACATGTATTGTATTTACTTCTTATTTATTGTATGTATGCATATACAGAATATATCTCAGAATGGTCTTAACACTTTATTTTGGAAAAAACTAAATACCATAATTAATAAAATTCACCTTGAAAAAACACCTTTGCACAGAAGTCTCAAAAACTTTTTATAGGTAATATAAGTCACGAGGCACGAGAGACGAGACGAGACGAGAAAAAGGCTCTCTCGAGCGATAAAAGAGTCCTATCGTCGAGACGAGAGAAGGGCTTCTCTCGTCTCGCGGCAACATTAATTATTGCTTTTTTTTTCAAAAAACCGAACCAAATATTAACCCGCTGGAGGCAGCGTTCTATTTAAATTCGCCACCCTGTATAATTTTAGGCAGTTGCTGTATTTTTGATACCTACTATAATACTGGAAGCACTGTTTTTAAGTGTCTTTTCATTACCATTCCAAAGCATTCTCAAATAGGTGGGTATAGGTTAGTTATTTATAAATTGCAGTTTTACGCATTTACTCATTTTCTCTTTTATTTTACGATTTAGTTTCGCATCATAGTTGACCGCAACTCTAATTTGTTGTGGTGGACATAAAACGGTTGTCGGTTTGCTAAGTTATTCGATTTTCTTTCTTGTTGCAATTCTTGTAAATGCAAAACACCACTTACTTACATGTGATTGGTAATAGTAGCTAATAAAATTAGAGAACCACATCTATTCAGAAGTAAAAAATAAGTTTATTAGTACGCTCGCTATAATGTTTTTTGTTTTTTGCGTGTTAATGCAAAATTTACCTTAGGGTTGAAAACTGCAACATGGTGCCGACCTTCCTAATTTATGCAAACTTAAAAAAAAATAATATTGTAAAAAAAATAGGTTTGCTAGTTTAACAATTAACTTTTTAAAAATTTACTAGTTTTATTTTGAGACTTTTTCTTAAAAAAACAAAAATCACAAACAACAATTTTTTTTACCTTTTTTGTAAGTTTTATAATCAAAACCGCAAAACTAATTTTATTTTTTTAATTAGTTTTTCAAACTAGGTATATTCAATGAATGAAGCAATGAACATTTACTGCACTTGAATTCATTCTTTAGCTTTTGAGAAACACCGTCTTAACTTGGCACTTACTAAAAAAAGGGTATTATTTTTTCCGTACTAGACCGCAAACATTTTTAAACACTATGAGTTAGACCAGATAGAGCAGCAAAGCTTTTCAGAGAATTAGGTTTTCTTACTGACGACACCTGTGAAAAAATTTAATCTTTTTAAAAAATTCTGCGTGTTCTTGCATCTTAAATACAATCATCAGATATCAAAAAATTTTAGTTGATAATAACTAAAAATCATGTTCAATTATGCAATTACACTCATTTAAAATGTATGTCTACAATAAGACTACAAATTTAACTGTAGTAACTTAGTCAAATGGATTGTTGCGACCTTTAAACATTAAACCAGCAATTTTCTAAGGTTGCGACCATCAAAACGCGTTAGAATTTATAAAACACATTAATAGTAAATGACCTAAAAATATTTTTCATTAAAAATGGAAGTAATTACAGGGTTTCCCCGTATATTTTTACACCATATCTAAAACGTTTATTTGGATAGATACTAAAATATGATAAATACAAAAGTTTGAGACTCTTTTACAAAGTTTAAGAATATTTGTGTTAGAATGTCAAAAAGAAATTCTATATGTCAAAATATGATAGGTCGATGGTTTTTTAAAATTTTTAACACCCTGTATATTATTTTAGAATTTTATAGACCTTTTTTTCTGATTTCAAAATTTATATGTTGGGATTATTTCGTTTATTAGTTTTGGAAATATATGCGTTTAAAAGTTTTAAAAACTTAAATTAATAGTTTAGAACATCACGACAGCCATGAAAAAGTCAATCGCATTGACACAAAAACTGATGCTATTGTTTTGTCAGCTTGTCCAATTTAGTTTTAGGAGCAGTTAAAGATGTTTTTTCCCGAGGAAGAAAATTGTTTTACTCAAATAATAAAAACACATCTATAGCTCGTAACCAGTATTATATTGAGTTTCCTGGCAGAAGATTGTCTTCTTCGAACCGAACCGAACCGAACCCGCCAAACGACATTAAATACAGTTAACACATTATTATGGTCAGCAAATAGCCCGATTTATCTCTCCTTGATTTTTTTATGTGGGCTATCTAAAAAATAAGGTGTAATACAACAGGCTGGAAACACTACAAATTAAGTAGAAGAGTCAATCGTCAATCTTAATATAAATTCTGTACACTCTATCTATCAAGCTATTCACAGAAAATTTATAAGAATTATTTAAAATTGTATAAATAATCAAGATATTTATTTTTGGCGGCGCCACAAATTACTGCGCAGGATCAACGCGGATGGTAAATATCAATGCAATTGTCTTTTTCATGGCTAATAATAATCGTTTACTAATAAACGAAATAATCCCAACATATATATTTTGAAATCAGAAAAAAAGGTCTATAAAATTCTAAAATAATATACAGTGTTAAAAATTTTAAAAAACCATCGACCTGTCAAATTTTGACATTTAGAATTTCTTTTCGACATTCTAACACAAATATTCTTAAACTTTGTAAAAGATACTCAAACTTTTGTTTTTCTCATATATTAGTATCTATCCAAATAAACGTTTTAGATATGGTGTAAAAATATACGGGAAAACCCTGTAATTAGTTCCATTTTTAGTGAAAAATAATTTAAGTTTTAAATAGTATTTTAAACGCATATATATCTCCAAAACTAATAAACGAAATAATATATATAAAATATTATATAGGGCGTTCAATTTAAAAAATCCATCGACTTGTCAAATTTTGACATTTAGATTTTTTTTTATATTCTGACCCAAAGTTTATTAAACTTCGTAAAAAATTATTATTATTATTATTATTAACTTTTGTATTTCTCATATATTAGTATCTATCCAAATAAACGTTTTAGATATGGTGTAAAAATATACTGGAAAACCCTGTAATTAGTTCCATTTTTAGTGAAAAATAATTTAAGTTTTAAATAGTATTTTAAACGCATATATATCTCCAAAACTAATAAACGAAATAATATATATAAAATATTATATAGGGCGTTCAATTTAAAAAATCCATCGACTTGTCAAATTTTGACATTTAGATTTTTTTTTTATATTCTGACCCAAAGTTTATTAAACTTCGTAAAAAATTATTATTATTATTATTATTAACTTTTGTAATTATCATATTTTAATATCTATTCAAATAAACGTTTTAGATATGGTGTAAAAATATACGGGAAAACCCTGTAATTAGTTCCATTTTTAGTGAAAAATAATTTAAGTTTTAAATAGTATTTTAAACGCATATATATCTCCAAAACTAATAAACGAAATAATATATATAAAATATTATATAGGGCGTTCAATTTAAAAAATCCATCGACTTGTCAAATTTTGACATTTAGATTTTTTGTTTTTATATTCTGACCCAAAGTTTATTAAACTTCGTAAAAAATTATTATTATTATTATTATTAACTTTTGTAATTATCATATTTTGATATCTATTCAAATAAACGTTTTAGATATGGTGTAAAAATATACGGGGAAACCCTGTACATATTTAAACGTGGTTTTTAGTTCTGATCAACTTTTCTTAATAGCTAGTTTTGAGATTGTCAAAAATTAAGGTACTTCACTTTTGGGAAAAATTCATATTTTTTGACAAACCTCGTACCTATACGACTAAAAAAATTTGATATCTGATGATTGAATTTTAGCTCACACATATACTATACTATAGTAGTGTGAGCTTTGGTGATCCTAATTTTTTCGAGAAAAAAAAAGTTGCTCCGATTTCAAAATTTTTTATATATCTTTGCGTTTCAGATGATTTTGAAACTTTTTTGTTGCGCCGTCTGTCTGTCTGTCTGTCTGTCTGTATGTCTGTCTGTCTGTCTGTCTGTCTGTCTGTATGTCTGTAACGACCAACGCGCATAACTCAAAAACCGCTTGGCCGATTTTAATGAAATTTGGTACCTAGGCTGGGTCTTGGGTCGAGATGGTCCCATTTAAAAATGAACAAAATCCACCCAACAGAAACCAAATAAAAGGGTGGGGGTAGATTTCAAAAATTAGAGTTTATGTGAAAATATGGCGTGTGTGATATCAAACGAAAGGTAATTGAGTCTGCAGTTAAACAAAATACATTTTAATTTATTTTAAAAAAAAAAGGGTGGGGGTATATTTTAAAAATTAGAGTTTAAGTGAAAATATGGCGTGTGTGATATCAAACGAAAGGTAATTGAGTCCGGAGTTTAACAAAATACATTTTAGTTTTTTGTTTTTTTTAAAGGTGGGGGTAGATTTCAAAAATTTGAGTTTAAGTCAAAACATGGCTTGTGTGGTATCAAACAAAAGGTAATTTAGACTGGAGTTAAATAAAATATATTTCAGTTTTTAGTTATATTAGCTCACACGTACACTATAACTATAGTACCTAGTGTGAGCTTAGGGGCCCATATATTGGCAGAGTATTTTTTTAGGTTTGAGAATATGAAGAACTTTTTATGAATAATAACTTTTATTCCTAAAATTAATAATAAAAAGTTATTTTTCAAGGTAGTTTAGCAATTTGTGAAGGAAGCAGTACTTTCTTCCCTTTCTTTCACGACGATTGAGCGGCTTTACCCTAGAGAAATATAGGATTCCTTAAATAAATACCTGGAGGTTTTCTTATTTTTTAGGAATCGTCTTCATCATCTTATCCCGCCTTACTTCAACGTTATCAAAGAGGTCGTAACCTTTGTTTTTGTTTGCAACGATTTTGAGTTTTTCACGTGTACCTATTCTATTAGCACGGATCGTTCTATTTGTGTATCTTTTCTTGCAATAATTTTCAGGACAATAAATCAATGGTATTTGTGTGCGTTTTATATTGCGAAAAAAACCGCATCACCCCATCTACGGTATACACGGATTTTGGTAAAATAAAATTAGGTTATAGATGATTATTAAACCTACAACTTACCTCTATTTGCAGGCTACTAAATAATTGCCAATACCTATAGGCAGCGGCGTCACATACAGTAATAAAAGCAAAAAATATAAAAATAAAAAAATACAAAAAATTTTACTTTGTATCTACGATCGTTTTTTTTAACTCGCTTTGAACATCCAAAATCGACGTGTCTAAGCTTTTTTCTTAAAATTGTGCACTCTTCCCAAAAAATCAGAGAGTCCATACTTCTTGCTATTAATCATGTCTATTAACTTAAAACAAGTGAATGGTCGGGCCGCTGAATCAATTAAGGGCAAAATCACCTCATATGATTTCATTAGACCTTTTACCCTTGAGTGGTGACATACGGTCTGTGAAATCGATGATAAAGACAAATCTAGTTTAGAAGGCAGACGCTGGACGAAGTGTAGATCGTAAAGTGCCTTATTTTGATATTACGTTTTTTTGTATAATATTTACATACTACTTTTTTGAAATAAGTTTGATTATCAGAATAATCAAATATGCTAATTTCGTGATTTATATAGCTGTTGGAACCTCGGATGGAACCTATATGTGCACATTGGTCTGTTGGACCGACCGACGTCACCTAAGTGGTGATTAAATTTACCTACCCATTTATTTGTCACACCACAAGGTAAATATACCAATCTATTGTCATGCCTTGCCATGACTCAGCCTTGTTTTATGAACGTTGTTATGTGTGTTTGTAAAAGAAGGGATAGTTTAAAAATAAATTTTTCCCCTTTAAACGCCCTCTAAAAACCACACCTGTAATTTTTTATGACAGCTTAATAATACTTACTTAAGGACCGATATGCGTGCCAAATTTCATTACTCTAGCATAAAATATGCTGTAGAAATGCATATATAACAAAATTATATTACCAAAGGATCCAAAAATATGTAACAAAAATATTTTTAAGTTAGTAAGTAGGGCACTTAAAAAAATGTATTAGCAAAAAACCAAAGAATGTCTGTTCCCTACCCCAAAAGATTATTTAGGCGAATTTTGAGACTCCTATTTAATTCTTATTTATTTCAAAACTCCTTTGATGACCAATAATATTTATTGCAGCAAAACAAAACAAACTAAAGGTTTAACCCTCGAATGTTGACATACGGTCTGTGAGACTAATGATAAAGACAAACTCGATGTTTTTGGGGGGTTTCGGGTATTTTAAGCAGAAATAGCAAAAAACTGACCACCCTTTGTGACGCTCAAATTTTAAGAGAAGCTTAAGGGTCAAAACCGCATCTTGATATAGCAATCTGTTTATAAGATACGGGGTGTTTTGGAAAAGTCTGCATCTGGTCAGTTTTTCCTATCTCTCCTAGAAATACCCAAAACCCCCTAAAAACATCGAATTTTGGACACCATATACATCTGCTAAGTTTACCTACTTATTTATTGCCAATATGCCCATATATTCTCGACTCAGTCTTATTCAACGGCGTAGACACGATTATTACTTGGGGGGAGGGACAGTATAAAAAATAGGCATTTTTAAAATTTTTCATGCTGTATGAGTAACGGATAACGACAACAATTCGTGACGGGGGCATTACTTCCTTGTCCCCCCCTTATTACGTTGTAATGTGTGTGTAGAAGATATAAGGGATATCCTAAAAATACATTTTCCCCCTTACGCCTTCCACACATGTAATTTTAAAGAATCATTACTTGCTTCAGAAACAAAAAAATAAATTATACTCGTTTCTGCTTGCTTGAAGACTTCCAAATTTCATGACTCTAGCAAAACCATTCAGAATTAAAAAAAAACATTGCGGAACCCTAGTTTGATTTCATATACTTTTTTTAAATCATATTATTTTTCCGAATAAACATATTTTTAAACTATTGGCACAAAGTGTTAAATAAAATAAAAAATAATTTAAATAAAAAAAACACCCAACTGCTAAATTTACTTGTAAGTACTAGTCGCAGTTGAGTACAAAATTGATAGGTATACCTATAATGTACTACATGCTTTAACTTTTAGTTTTGATGCCCAAAGCGCACTTACGAAATTATACAGTTTTGTAATTTAATGAGTTAGGTTATTGGGTAATTTTGTACCCAACTGCCACTAGTAGTTACAAGTAAATTTTGCAGTTTGTTTTCTTTAATTTTTTTAAAAACTTTTAGGTTTAATTCTTATTCAGCCTTATGAAAAGCACTATGCATTTAAAATTCATTTAGCTTTGCCCAAAAAGTACGTGTAGATTTTGTACGGACGCGAACAGTGTTACCTTCCATTGAGTGAAGGTGGGGGAGGAGAGAGGCAGGAGCGAACTAGTAAAATAGTGTCGAAAAAAATCTTAAAGCGTGTGCCGAAAGAATTTTTAAAATCGCTCTATATTTGTGAAAGGTATAGCTTAAACTATTACTAATAAGAAGGGAGGAGACAAGAGTGGGAGGGCGAAATGATGTTGGAAAAAAGCGTGTGCAGAAAGAACTTTCGAAATCGCTTTATATTTGTGAAAGTTATAGCTATAACTATTACTAATAACGATGGCGGGGAGGAGAGAGGGAGAGGCGGGGGGGGACCAGTAAAATGGTGTTGGAAAAAAAATTTGAAAGCGTATGCAGAAAGAATTTTTGAAATCGCTCTATATTGAATAGGGTGAGGGGAATGACAGAAGGGGAGATGGGTGGGGGAACAGGGTGGACTACAAAGTAACTACAGCAAATTAGAGGACATTTGCAATGGGTAATCAAAGGAGTTTCAATAAAATCGCCTGAAATTTAGATAATTTGTATGCCTTAAAGCCTACATCATGTAACAAAATGACGTCTGAAGACCGCCATCTTGATTCCTGTTTAAAAATATAGCCTATAGCACCTTCGAGATCAGTAGTAATTTAACGACACCTTTTTCGTCAAAATCGGTTTAGCCGTTTAGCCTCTAGCGTGACACAAACATATTTACTTACATACATACAACAATCGAATAACATTACCCTACCATAATGAAATATGCCAAATTTGGGATGTAAATTGTTGTTAGAACTGCATATCGGTCTGTCGCGGAGCGACGATGTGATTTTTTTCTCATATCACAACTTTTTTTTACCAATATGTATTTATGCTCAAAAATATAATTTGAACTTTTTTGACTGAAATTTTTATTTTGGGAAATTTTATCTTCTACATCTAGCGACGCCGCTGAAAACAAGCACACTATATTTCGGAAACGCATGACCGAATCCTATCTATTTGACCACAAAATGAAGAATTGTTTCAAACATAATAAAAGCCCTGGTTGGCTTTCCTCACATATTTTGTGCATGTCCATTGATTCTTGATTTGGTCTACTTACTTCTAATGTCCCATTTTTGAACGAAAATATCCACATTATATATGGTAGCTAAGTATAAAATTTTTATTGGTTGTAAAAAATCCATATCGAATTTCAAAAAATTTAAAAATAATGATATATGATTTGACGGACTTTCACTTTTTAACATACATGAGATTATTGTAGTCTATATTTTAAAAGTATTTTGTGATAATCGTGCGTTTTTTCCATTTATATTGAAAGGACTTTTAAAAATAATTTGCCGTGGCCGGCGAAAATTATTCGCCGCGAGAATTAATCTAACTTAACTTATTTGTTCCTAAATCATGGCTCCCCTGTCCTCTTGGGAGATTAAAATCTGTGGTATACCTAACCATTGTCAATTAATTTTAAAAAATATATATAATTTTTTTTCAAAAATGTTTTTTTTATATTTTTTTTAAATTTTTTAAAAAAAAATTTTTTTTAATACATTTACTACACGAAATAAACAAAATTGCAATCTTAAACTCGTCGGTGGCGAATTATCCCTGCGACGAATCGGCCGCAGGGAATTAGCCGTGGCGAATAGCCTTATCCAGCATAGCCTGGCAGCTACGAAACCCAAAAAAAGAGTCCAAAAAAAATCGGTCCCAAAGTAAACTGAATTGATCATAAAGGTTGTACGTGACACTTTCCTACTCAGTTAACACGACTAGCACATTCATATACTTATCATATTCCTAGAAGAATATGAATATAATGTACATTTCAGTTACGTTTTTGACATGTTCCATGTTCCTAAAGAATATTGCATGGCTTTTCTACCAAATATTTTTGAGATTTGAGATACTAGAAGCATCATTTTGTCGAAATCTGTCCGGGAGTGCTTTGGCCTCTAAACTCCAAAAACCAGTTAATTAACTGATCCCTGATCCTTCACGATCACGACGCATCAGTTATTAACCTGATAAAGACACATTAATATTCTGTGAAAGTGTTTAATGTCCAAAAATCTTGTTTAGCTCTTAAAGAAAATATAATGTATGTAGAGATTTTGTCTTGCCTTGAGCGCCATCTTTTAAAATTTCTTTGAATTGTTGTAGTGTTAAACTAGTGAGCTTTTAGAACGTCTTTTCACGTCACTTTTAAGCTAAAAAAGAGTCAATAAATAAAAACGTGACAAAAAAGGAAGCAAAAAGTTATTACTTTTAACAAGTCTTTAACTAGAGGGTTTTTAGAACAGGCTTTCGCTTTTTTTTATTAAAAAACATATAGAAAAAAAACGTGACAAAATAATACGCAAAAGTTAGTAGGTTTGAGAAGTCTTAATCTAGTGTCGTTTTAGAACATGTGGAGGACTTTTGTGTGACTTTTCAAGTGTGAATTTGGCACATGAAAATAACGAGGGTAAAAAACACGTTATATATACAGCACCAGAAACTTCAGCAAAAATTACATTTTGTTGTGTTCGTCGTTACAGACAGACATATAGACACCTGACAGACAGACACACAGAAAATGCGACAAAAAAGTTTCAAAATCTGATCTGAAACGCAGAGATATATAATATTTTTAATCGGAGCAACTTTTTGTCTTATTTTTGACACATTCACAAGAGCTCACACTACTATAAATAGTTATAGCACAGTGTAGGATAGATATATACACTGTGGTTATAGTATACGTTAGAGCTAAAAGCACCGGGCTCTATTCTCGTACTTGAACGATGTGATCGTCCACATCACACGCTTTACTGTGAGAAATGACTTATCTCGACCAATGATAGACCTCCGCTCTTCACAGTTAGTGAAACTACGACTAGTAGGTACAAGTAGATTTAGCAGGTGAGTGTTTTTTTATTTATTTTTTTTTATTTCCAACTTTTAGGTTTAATTCTTATTCATCCGTATAGAAAAATAATTTACCATTCATATAGCGTTATCCGGAAAGTACGAGTAGAATTTCTACAATTCTCAATAATTTCTTCCTTTTTTTTTCTTTTTTTTTGCATCACGGAAATATGTACTTAATTCAATGTGTGAAACATACGCAATTAATTTAACTAAATCAAGGTACCTAATTATCACGGTCCCTAGAATAGACCGGTCCATGGATCTTAAAAATATATGTCATAATTTTACGTCACTGGTGGTTCAGCTGATTCTGGTAAACAAAAGTTAGGTAGGATATCTCTTTTTTCCAACTGTTTTTTAATATGGCCATAAAAAGGTCATTTTCTATTATAAAATAGTTAATTTTTCTTAGCCCGCTTCATTTTTACTTACACAAAAATCAAAATACGAAGGAAATAATGTGTTCGGTTCAGCATTGAAAGTAATCCGTTAAGCTACACAGTTTGTTTACCTCGGTCCTAAGTCCTCGGTTAACCTTTGGTCCTAAACGATAATGCTCGGTTTGACTTGTATTTTAAGTTTTGTGTAAAGAAAAACTAAGCGGGCTAAAGAAAATAATGACGATACATCTAAAGAATTTTATTTTAGAAGGATATACTAAAAAACAGTTGTAAAATTGCCTTGGTTTTCAAAAAATTCCAAATATATTTATTGTTCATTAAAGAGATATCCTACCTATATCTTGTTTACAAAAATCAGCTGGACCCCCAATGACGTGAAAAATATTACATATACAGTGCTCGACATCGAACATTTAGGCTTTATGAAAAGCGTATAAAAAATGATGAACTTATGGAAAACAAGAAGTCAGTGAGGGACCAAAGACGCGCATATTTAGGAGCGTTTGCCGCTGTGACTCAAAATTGATTAATAGTTTTAGCTCACACATATACTATACTATAGTAGTGTGAGCTATGGTGATCCTAATTTTTTCGAGAAAAAAAAAGTTGCTCCGATTTCAAAAATTTTTATATATCTTTGCGTTTCAGATGATTTTGAAACTTTTTTGTTGCGCCGTCTGTCTGTCTGTCTGTCTGTCTGTCTGTATGTCTGTCTGTCTGTCTGTCTGTCTGTCTGTCTGTCTGTCTGTCTGTCTGTCTGTGTGTCTGTATGTCTGTCTGTAACGACCAACGCGCATAACTCAAAAACCGCTTGGCCGATTTTAATGAAATTTGGTACCTAGGCTGGGTCTTGGGTCGAGATGGTCCCATTTAAAAATGAACAAAATCCACCGAACACAAACCAAATAAAAGGGTGGGGGTAGATTTCAAAAATTAGAGTTTATGTGAAAATATGGCGTGTGTGATATTAAACGAAAGGTAATTGAGTCTGCAGTTAAACAAAATACATTTTAATTTATTTAAAAAAAAAGGGTGGGGGTATATTTTAAAAATTAGAGTTTAAGTGAAAATATGGCGTGTGTGATATCAAACGAAAGGTAATTGAGTCCGGACTTTATTAGTTTTTGTTTTTTTTGTAAGGGTGGGGGTAGATTTCAAAAATTTGTGTTTAAGTCAAAACATGGCTTGTGTGGTATCAAACAAAAGGTAATTTAGTCTGGAGTTGAATAAAATATATTTCAGTTTTTAGTTATATTAGCTCACACGTACACTATAACTATAGTACCTAGTGTGAGCTTAGGGGCCCATATATTGGCAGAGTATTTTATTAGTTAACAGGAGCAAGCACAGTACGATTTCCACTTTTAAAAGACGAAGAAATAGTCATTATTATTTATTTCGTTATTTAAGCATTAATCAGGAAACATTAAATCAAGACAAATTCAATTTTTTAATAATTTTTTCTTAAGACAATAACCTTGCTCATTTCGATCTGCTCACGGTGACTAACTAAGTCAAGTTGCTAAAATAGTTCAGGCCCTACGGGGTCCGATATTGCGAACCGAACCCCCCTTAAACGTGCTCTTTGATAGTTTTTTGCTAATAACTCGAAAACAATCAACTTTTTCAAAAATCTTCTTAAGATCATTTTTCAAGCGGATACAATTTCCTTTCCAATCACGTACCTTCGTACCCTCTGAAGGCTGTGGTGCACATTCCATTAGCGTACGAAAAAAGGGGAACATTTTTAAAATATTTCTTTTTCTTTTTTTTTGTGGTATTTTTTATCCTTAACACAATTTTTTTTTAAATATTTTTGTTTAAAAGCCCATTGTATACAGTTAAATACTTATTAAGGTATGCATGTTTTTTTAAATAGCCGCCTTGAAATAAAAATTAATGTGTTTATAGAAATCCTTAAATCAAACGAAAATTTTGATCATTAATTTTTTAACTGAGTAAATAAAAATGAGAGTGAGTAAAAAATTATTTTTGGTTAGTAATAACTTAAAACTGAATTTTTCTAGTTAACCCTTTTCAAAGTGGGGAACCCTTTTCTCACCCCCTCAAAAGTGCTCTCTTACAGTATTTTCCCAATTATTTGCAAACTTTTAACTTGGAAAAAAACAACTAAGTAACAACTATTAAGGCTGATTAAAAGTCCTCTCTAACGATGTATAAGACGCCTCCCTTACATCAGTGGCGCACCTTTTATAGGCATTTAAATAAATTAGAGGTGTGGAAAAGACTTTTTTAATTTTCTTAAATTTTACTGTCCCAAATGTCTGATTTTAAAATTTATTTTTAAAGCTGATGAAATTGCCTTTCCAACGATGTATATCACTCTCCAAGGCAGCGCTAGATCTAGCATAGTCGCACCAAAAATGGTCAAATTTGGTATACACTTGAATCTTTATTTAAGACAATCTTTTTGGAACAGTATTAATACACACACTACGTTCAATGAGAGAAGCCACACAATTGGTATGGATATACAGTATACTCCGCCCCAATATTATAACGAAGGGGATCCACCTGCCCACTCTTGGCGGGGGGGTGGTCCCCCCTTAAATATTTTTTTCACATTTTTTCTAATAAACCGAAAATTGTCAAAAAAACATTTAGGGTAGGGATAGCCCCCCCCACCAAGGGTGGGCGGGTCGTTCCCCGTCGTTATATTTTCGGGGGAGTACACTGTATATTCATACCAAGTGTGTTGCTTCTTTCATTGAACGCAGTGTCTGTATTAAAACTGTTCAAACGAAGATTCAAGTGTATACCAAATTTGACCATTTTTGGTGCGTCTATGCCAGATCTACCGCTGCCTTGAGGGGGGAGCGATATAAATCGTTGGAAAGGAAATTTCTTCAGCTTTAAAAATACTCTGCCAATATATGGGCCCCTAAGCTCACACTAGGTACTATAGTTATAGTGTACGTGTGAGCTAATATAACTAAAAACTGAAATATATTTTATTCAACTCCACACTAAATTACCTTTTGTTTGATACCACACAAGCCATGTTTTGACTTAAACTCAAACTTTTGAAATCCACCCCCACCCTTTAAAAAAACAAAAACTAAAATGTATTTTGTTAAACTCCGGACTCAATTACCTTTCGTTTGATATCACACACGCCATATTTTCACTTAAACTCTAATTTTTGAAATATACCCCCACCCTTTTTTAAAAATCAATTAAAATGTATTTTGTTTAACTCCAGACTCAATTACCTTTCGTTTGATATCACACACGCCATATTTTCACATAAACTCTAATTTTTTAAATCTATCCCCACCCTTTTATTTGGTTTGTGTTCGGTGGATTTTGTTCATTTTTAAATGGGACCATCTCGACCCAAGACCCAGCCTAGGTACCAAATTTCATTAAAATCGGCCAAGCGGTTTTTGAGTTATGCGCGTTGGTCGTTACAGACATACAGACAGACAGACAGACAGACAGACAGACAGACAGACAGACAGACGGCGCAACAAAAAAGTTTTAAAATCATCTGAAACGCAAAGATATATAAAAATTTTTGAAATCGGAGCAACTTTTTTTTTCTCGAAAAAATTAGGATCACCATAGCTCACACTACTATAGTATAGTATATGTGTGAGCTAATAAGTTATAAAACCAGACATGTGGGACAGTAAAATATAAGAAAATTAAAAAAGTTTTTTCCACACCTCTCATTTATTTAAATGCCTATAAAAGGTGCGCCACTGATGTAAGGAGGGCGTGTTATACATCGTTATAGAAGACTTTTCACCTGCCTCAATAGTTGTTACGTAGTTATTTTTGCCAAGTTAAAAGTTTGCAAATAATACCACATAATAATAATATCACAAAAAATAGATTAAAAAAATATTTTAAAAATTTTCCCCTTTTTTCGTACGCTAACGGAATATTCACCACTGCAGTTAAAGAGTACTAAGATACATCGTTGAAAAGGAAATTGTATCCGCTTGAAAAATGATTTCTAGAATATGGGGAGGGGGAATGACAGGAGGGGAGATGGAAGGGAGTAGGGAAGACTACAAAGTAATTACAGCAAATTTGAGGACATTTGCAATGGGTGATCAAAGGAATTTCATTAAAATCGCCTGAAATTTAGGTAATTTGTATGCCTTAAAGCCTACATCATGTGACAAAATGGTGTCTGACGACCGCCATGTTGATTCCAGTTAAATAAAAATATAGCCTATAGCACTTTCGGGATCAGTAGCAATACGACGACACCTTATTTGTCAAAATCGGCTAAATACATTACCCTTCCTCTCGCCGGCGTCGGCGCCGTGCTGCAGTTGGGTAAATACATAAAAAATTGCAGGAAGTGTTGAATGCATTGGAAAGTAAAAAACACACTAAATACAAAGATTTAAAAGACCGATTTTTATTTATTCCATTTGCTGTTGAAACGCTCGGCCCTTGGGGTGATGAGGCGAAGAGTCTGGTATCTGAAATCGGTGCAAAACAACCATTTAAAAGGGCTCGTAGCTGCATCACCCAAAGGGTTGGAATCGCGCGCCGGGCCCCTCAGCCCCCCCTAGCGGCGGAGCGTGCCTGAAGGGGCGGGGGGGGGGCGACAGCTAAAAAGGGCGCCCCTCAAAAATCTTGCGACCAAAAAAAAAACAAAAAAAAAAGGTCATCATGTCTTTCGTTTCCTTTGCCGCCCTCTCAATTTGCCGCTGGCAGCCCTGGTACTTCATACAGCATCGGGCGCTTCGGCCACCCATGGGGCGCCAGTACCCTCGGGACGGGGGGGGGGTGACGAACCACCCACGCTACGCCACTGCCCCCCTTTATATACGCCACTGTCCGGAAGAGTTCGGTTTGGAAGAAATTAATTTAATTTAATTTTATATACATTTTTTCTGTTTACTATTATCTACGAATTCTTTTTTGGTTCGACCATTTTATGCTGGTTTGGTAAGTTATTTATAGACCTCCATTATGTTTAGTCAAACATAAGTATACGTCGAAAGGATGTCAAAAAAGTGACATCGTAAAGACATCATTGCTATTTGAGCAGAAAAGCGGAAAAACAGAAAGTCCAAGCTTAGTTTATATAGTAAATAAATTTAAAAAAATAAATAATAATTATCAAGCAAAAAAAAGTACAAAAAACAGTAAATTTTTATCTGCATGCAAGTCACGCGTTGACGATAAAGCTAGTTCACCTAGTGAGCCACATCCATGTAATTTGCCATTTGCCACACACTGTTAACAATTTCGATCCCTTAAAGTTTTTCATATGCAAAAGAAGAGTAGAAATACCATCAGATAGGTAGAGAAGTATTTATTTAAGCGCATGTTCTGGGAACCTCTCAAGGGCCGTTTCCGGGACGTTCTTGGCAGTATAAAGGAACTAATTTGATAAAACCAAATGAAACTAAAATAATCGATTATTTATTGTAGTGCTAACCAGTGGCGGCTCGTAATCATTTAACATGGTAGTTCCAGAATTTTAATAGCCATTAAAAAAAACGGAATTCTGCGTAAAATTTTTGCCCAAAATTCGTTAAAAAACATGCCTCGATCAATTTTTTTAGTGGCGCAAAACCAAGAGTGCATATATTTTAAAGGTCATATCATGATTTTTGAGACAACTTTTTTTCGTCTGTCAAAAAGTTATCTCAAAAATTATAATTATGGATGGATTATGTTTACTATTTTTAGGGTTTCTAACCCTAGTTTTTTAAACAAACTAACCCAGACCTACCATGAAATGACTCAAAATTTATCAACAATTCTGCTGAATTAATTTGTTACGTTTATAAACATTATTTTTATCACAAATAGTTTTGTTAAATTTACGACAACGCGATTTTTGTCCACTTCAACGCTTGTTTTTCAATATTTAAATCAGGTAGTGACCGGCCTAATGTTTCTTTAATTTTTAGTTTTTCCTTTAGCGAAAAACCACTAGAAGAGTTTTTTAAGACGCTTGTTTTATTATTTTTCACTTAAAAAATAAAACAATATGCAGCGTATAAGGATATCTTTTTTATTGCGTAATTTAGAGGGCGTAAATTAAAGCACACATGCTCCACGCACAAGAACAAGACGGCTAACTGCACAGGAACTGGCTGGCTTGCCTGCCACAAATTTAAGTTTATTCTTTTTATTAAACAATGTAAAAATCTTCAAGCTCTGTCGCTCATATAGGCCACTGGCAAAAATCCCTCTCTGTTCGACGGCGCCAGCAGACAAGCGGCACACACTCCACCCCCACTTACTCTGCGTTTCAACGGCAGGCAGCGGGACAGCCGCATTATCGATTTGGAGTGTAATCCACTGCATTGCATAGGGTTTACCATATTTTATATAAATATAATAACAAACTTATCAAAATGTTTTAAAAATAAAAAAAGTGTTTTAGTATAAAAATAAGGTAGTGCCATAGCTCCGTGGCACCAACCCACGGATGGTGTAACCATGGGTAGCGGGGTATACCTGTGCCCGAATTTTAATTAAAACTTGCAGGTGGTTTAAGTCGTTCGTATAGGGCAAGACAGCAGTTTTTCCTGCAATCGTCTATATTAGGGTCCTTTTCGATAACTTTTTAATTTGGGCGTACTCTCAAAGTAGGAAATTTTTTGTTACTCTAAGGGTGTACTCATCGATCATACCTATTTATACCTGCCAAGATTTGAACAACATTGAACTGATTATGGCAAAAAAATGTGACAAAACAATGTCTAATTTTTTTAAAATAAATTTTATACATGCAAATGAAAAAGTTACTAAAATGATCCATACATCTATCTCACTATGTTGGCTTAAGGTATTCACCGAAACACGCTATATATTCTTATAATATATTTGGTGTAGTTATAATGAGTGCTAACGGATGATCCTGAACGTAACCATGGTAGGGGGTACATCTGCGCGGGAAATTAAATTAAAAAATGCAGGTGGTTTCAGTCCTTCGTGCACGATAATAGGGACCTATTGCAATAAAGCCAGGCACAAATTGTGCCGGGCACTATATTGACAGTTTCGCATTAAAAACTGACAGTTGATCTTTCAAAATTGACATACCAAAGTCGAATTTAGAAATCCAGTCGTTTATTTTTTTATAATACACAATGGCCTAATTTTGAAAGAAGACAGCTGTTCTTATAATGCAAAGCTGTCAATATAGTGCCCGGCACAATTAGTGCCTGGCCCTATTGCAATAAGTCCCTAATGTCTCTCGCTTTTCTTCTACGGCTTGTTAATCTGTTATTTGCATGAATTTCCTCACTTCTGTGTTTGAAACTCGTAGACAATGATTTAGTAGAAACAACATTTCGGACTTCCATTGTCTTTATTTGTTTTAAAAACGACGTTTCTTTTAGTAAGTACCTCTAACCGTTTTCAAGTGTAAACTAAACAATTCAGTTTACAGCCCGCCCCTTTTTTAAATCCTAAGATGCTTGTTTTCTACAAGGGGTGGTTTCTTTATGCAAAACTTTAACTTCAGACCATTGAATCTTGTGATAATAATTGGGTACTTTATTTTTTATATTCCTTTACTCTAACCTGAAAAGAGCGTTTGGTTTCACTCACATATGATTTACCACACAAACAAGGGATCTGGAAATGCTTTCCTTATTATTTAAGGTATTTTCTGGTTTTGTTCTAGTTATAAAACTCCTTATTGTATTTCCCGATAAAAATACTGTTTTAATATTATAGTGTTAGTGACTATTCGTCTTATGTTTTCTGAAATCCCTTGAACATAGGGTATGTTAATAACACGCAACGGATCATTAATTTGAGAATTTGCAAGGGCATCTAGAATTTTTCCTTAATAGTGATTTAATAAGTGACCCATATAAAATTGTCAATCCTTTGTCGAATGTTTAATTTTTTAGATGGAACACTGCGCTTATTGCCATTATTGAATTACTTACTTTAAAAATATTTGAAAAATGTAGAATAAGTCTAGGTCGATGATTATTATTTTCTGAGATCCAACACCATATTTCTTCATCAGGATTCTCTTATTTAATTTATATATTTTTGCTTAAAATAATATAACACCTGTACTAATAAACCTATGGAATATTAACTCAATACAATGCATATAAAAATCAATGAGATAAAATTTTATTTTTTGTATTCGAAAAAGACAATAGACAATTTATTTATCTTTTCAGCTACAAAATAAACTATAAAAAATGATTACGCAAAAAAATGATTTATTTCTCCAGATCTATGTCCTACATATACACTCAAGTATCTAACACCGCAGCATCAGTGCTTCTTATTTGTATTGCTAGGCTGATCTTATTTTTATTTTGTTTTTTTGACAATTTGTGTGTATAAACCCATTGAATATTGAAAAATGTAAATGCGTTAAGTCCCGGAAAATGTTTATAATAGCATAGACATATTCTAAACTTTTGAAATAAGAAAAGGAATCTAAAAATATAAATAGATTTACAAAGCTTTTAATTGAAAAAATTAAAATTCATGTCAAAAATTTGACCAGGGATTGACACATGTCATTTTTAGCATCAGATTCTGACGATTTAACTTTGCCCATTTAAACTTTAATGTGTAATGAAAATTAGTGGAAAAAGCTATGCACTGAGTAAAATGTAACTGATCACCCTGTAGATTACAGCAATCCAAAATGTTTAAAGCAATTATTATTGACAGCCACTACTTTCTAAAATAATAGTCACATCTAGATTTTCAATTATGATAGTGTTTTGGCTTTTTTAAATTTTCTAACTCCATATTTTTGAAGTTTTTTGTAAATATTTAATATTTCCTCGGAAAAACAAAAAGGACAATTTTTTTATCAAATCGTATTTTTTGGCGAATCGTATCGTGTGGTAAATCATATGTGGGTGAAACGCAGCGCCCTCTTCAGGTTAGAGTAAAGGAACATAAAAAGTACCCAATTACGGAATATTAAAAAATCCGGTATAGTTTTGCATAAGGAGTCGCATTGGCGAAAGCGAAAGTTTATTGACGCTGTGTTTATAATAGGCAACAAAGAGGTTTTCAGCAAACTAAGCACGGACATTCCAAACATATGAAAATCACTCCTTATGCAAAACAAGCGTCTTGGGATTAAAAAAAGGGGGCGGACTATCAGACCACATAGTATAAACATTAGCCAGTATACCAGATTGTTTAGTTTACACTTAAAAGGGTTAGAGATACTAATAAAGACAATGGTCACAAATTTTTTTGAATTTCCTCAGTGCTGGAACCAGAACTTCCACTTCCCGGCTGCCTGTTCTGGGTCATGTAGGATGTGATAAATCAAAAGACCCCGTTGAGCATGTTTTTCTTGTTAAACGTTCAAGTATTGTTTTTCTGAAGAAGCCAATATACCACTTACTATGGACCAGGACACTGTGTTGTTATGGGGTACGAATGAGTGCAATATTCGCTGTAAGTCGTTTCCGATTGGTCGATAGATGCCACCAGCATCATCGATTATTTTTATTATTCAATATTTTTTGAAGGAAATTGTCGCATATTAATTTAAAAAATACTTTTCAAAACTGTTTTTATATCGAAGTTCGCTGTCTAATTGATATAATTGACTACATGGTATTATGTATGCAAGTAAGATATTCAATTGACTGTAATGTTAACACGACAAGACAGCGACTTATCGCTGATTGCTGATTTGTACGAACATGCGGTGATTTTTTATTTTGTTTTTTTATTGCAACTATAAAAATAGGACTCTACTCTACCAATCTGTGGTCAAGACGGTTCTTATAAAAATTTAACAAATCTAACTAACCCATGTAGCAAAAAAATATACCCCGTATATACTATGCATGTGCTGAAAGTTTTTGGTATATTCCAAATGGAACTTACATAGCACATATACAGCATTTCTATAGAACGTCAAATCATGTGAAAACGCTCCTTCTATTTCATATGCACAGCATATGACATTGGCATATACCATCAGCACATATTTCTGTATGTGCATAAATCAATAAATAAAGTCCATATCATTATTTTTGGGATAACTTTTTATGATTTTTTTTTCGCTGGCCTAAGCTATTTGTTATGGTAACAGCTGATTACTATCAAAAAGTTATCTCAAAAATGATGGAATGGATTATAGACCTGGTTCTAAAAAAGCTCAACTAACCCAGATATTCGATAATTTATAAAAGTTGACGATTGTCAATATAGTAACTGCATATTATGTAGTTTGAATATTCCAAGTCTGTAAAATCAACATAAAACTATTCATTTTAGGATATAGAAAAATTCGTCACTAAAAAAATGTTTACTTACATCTGGTATGTATATTTTACGTCCCATGCGGGATCAAAACTATTTAAAACCACGGATCACTTGTTTAGTGATCCGTGC
The DNA here is from genome assembly GCA_963576565.1 of Aspidapion aeneum. Classification (NCBI taxonomy): domain Eukaryota; kingdom Metazoa; phylum Arthropoda; class Insecta; order Coleoptera; family Brentidae; genus Aspidapion; species Aspidapion aeneum. The sequence goes on along the minus strand of OY755044.1, from coordinate 78,862,447 downwards.
GGATCACCTGTTTGGTGATCCGTGTCAAAAGTGCACCTGGAATAGGTTTGCACTTACAAGGAAAACCTATTCCGGGTCATCCCCACTCAGCGTTGCCAGGTCGAATTTTAGGAAAGCAGTAAAATCATAGATAAAAAAAGCAGTAGATTTTGTAAAAAAACAGTAGCTTTTTTTTGCAGTACAAAAAAGCATTTTCAGTTGCTTTTAGTGTTAAACAGGGCGAGTTTGTAAAGTAATCTAATTTTGCTCACCGATTACATCGGTTTTTTGACATATGACGTTTGACGTTCATTTGACATTTTCATTCGGTGAGTCCGATCAACACCAGATAAAAAAGAACGCGAGGAATCAGATATCTGAACCTTGCTTTTTTCGATTTTGATTTATTTTCTAAAAGATTCTCTGCATTAATACATGGAAACAACATTTTCAACGTAACCCTCAATCCTGGCATGCCACCGTCTGATGATATAAAAATTTTAAAAACAAAATAAAAAACAGAATTTGTTTTTTCATATTTTATAAGTGTTTTAATGTTATAAAGTTTTTAGCTCACACATATACTATACTATAGTAGTGTGAGCTAGGGTGATCCTAATTTTTTCGAGAAAAAAAAAGTTGCTCCGATTTCAAAATTTTTTATATATCTTTGCGTTTCAGATGATTTTGAAACTTTTTTGTTGCGCCGTCTGTCTGTCTGTCTGTCTGTCTGTCTGTCTGTATGTCTGTCTGTCTGTCTGTCTGTCTGTGTGTCTGTATGTCTGTCTGTAACGACCAACGCGCATAACTCAAAAACCGCTTGCCCGATTTTAATGAAATTTGGTACCCAGGCTGGGTTTTGGGTCGAGATGGTCCCATTTAAAAATTAACAAAATCCACCGAACACAAGCCAAATAAAAGGGTGGGGGTAGATTTCAAAAATTAGAGTTTATGAAAAAATATGGCGTGTGTGATATCAAACGAAAGGTAATTGAGTCTGGAGTTAAACAAAATACATTTCAGTTTATTTAAAAAAAAGGGGGGGGAGGGGGGGGGGGGGGTAAATTTCAAAAATTAGTGTTTAAGTGGAAATATGGCGTGTGTGATATCAAACGAAAGGTAATTGAGTCTGGAGTTAAACAAAATACATTTTAGTTTATTTAAAAAAAGGGGGGGGGTAAATTTCAAAAATTAGTGTTTAGGTGTAAATATGGCGTGTGTGATATCAAACGAAAGGTAATTGAGTCTGGAGTTAAACAAAATACATTTTAGTTAAAAAAAAAGGGTGGGAGAAGATTTGAAAAATTAGAGTATAAGTCAAAACATGGCTTGTGTGGTATCAAACGAAAGGTAATTGTGTCTGGAGTTCAATAAAACATACTTCAGTTTTTAGTTATATTAGCTTTCACGTAGATACACTATAACTATAGTACCCAGTGTGAGCTTAGGTGCTCATAGATTGGCAGAGTATTTTAAAGCTTTTATTAAGGTAGGCTTTTGTGCCTTTGTATAGATTAGGTTACGATTAGGATGAGGAATTTTACTTGAAAAATTTACTCTAATTTAAAACAACTAAAACTCATTTATTTTGAAAATTCATATTAGCATATAAACTTAGCATAAAATAATAATGGTAAAGGGCTCTCGAGATTAAGTTCTTCTGCTCATTAGAATAAATTAATAATAAGTTTGTAAAATGTAAATGATTTTATAAAAATTTTAACTTGTATATAAATAAAGAAATTGAAATTGAAATTAACGCCAGATCTTCATCATCCGAGTCTTGAGTCACTATTTATATCCATCGAAACTTTGTTTACCACACTGTGGAGCATTTAACAAAAAAACAACAAAAAAAATATAAAATTACACAGCCCAAAAAAAAATACAAAAAACAGCTGATTTTGACGTAACTGACATTCATCGAAGATTGCTCACCGACTCTCAGGGTCGGTGAGCATTGATGCCATCAATTGGTGCCTTGGTGAAATTCATCAGATAATTTACAAACCCGATGGATTTCAACGAATTGCACTGATTAATTTAAAAACTTGATTGTTGTCATCGATGAGCTCATCGATGCCTTTACGAACTCGCCTACAGAGTTGAGAGAGAGAGTTGATTCAACCAATTCTCGAAAGCAGCGTGACAACAACGACAACCGACGCGGGGTTCCCCCAGAGATATTAGAACAGCTAGAGATTGGATTTCACCACCATCCAAAATAGAAAGAGTGGGTACACCATGCGTTTGACATTACCATTGAAAACGTGGTAAAATTAGTTTGGCACTGGTAGACAGTCTAACCAAACCTACTTATACTTTGACTTGTCACAATGGTGTTGTTGTTATTTTTGTTGTGGTTGAAAAGTAAAAAAGTTCTAGGACTTTAATGAAAAAAGTATTGTTTTAAGACCGTGATCAGTTTTTACCAGTTGGATTTCCTCCCAAGTTTAATTAAAAAAACTGGCAAAAAAAACAAACAAAAACCGCGGTTGACAAGCTTTTGACATTTTTAAACCAGAGAACGAAATGTCAATGGTTAAAAGGGCTGGGACGGCGGCCATTTTTCATTTTCCACTTTTACTTTGGTCAAATCATCGAACATATAACATCCATTCGAAAGTCAAATCCAATCTGTCAAAAAAGGCTAATCTTCTATTATCCGTGGGATCCCTTGACGAGAACTTGCATTCCACGAAGAATCGCGAAATTCAAAATCAACCACAGACTACAGACATAAAATACATCATGGAGATGTTTTAACGGAAGTGAGCATTTTCATATCATTCTTCACAGGCAAAAATTATAAATATTTTGAATAGGTAACTAACTAGGTACCTGATAAATTTTCTTCAAAAACAAAAACAGTAGATCTACTGCTCATATTTCTTGAAAACAGAAAAAGCAGTAGGTTCCGTCGTAAAAACAGTATTCAGTAGTTAAAGATCCAAAAGCAGTAGATCTACTGAAAAATCAGTAGACCTGGCAACGCTGTCCCCACTTTACAGTTGATCCTCCAAGTTAGAGGCTCTAACTTTGCCTCGAAACCTCCGGGTTTGCCTTGATTTAATATTTAAGGTAATTTATGTGTAAATAAATTACTACATTTGTCGATAAATTAAATAATGTCGCGCCATCTAGTTGGCAAGTTATTTAGTTACGGCTGTATATGCCAAAAGAATATACCGAAAATAAACTAAAATAATATTCTAGAATATTAATTTTAGAATATACTAAAATATTTTAGGATTTAACTGAAAGTATATTCTCTAATATGTATTTTAGAATATACGAAAAAATATACCGGAAATAAACTGAAATTATATTCTAGAATATTCCTTTAAAAATGTGCTAATAGTATGTATCAGGGTTAAAATGAAAATATATTCTCTAATATTCATATTAGAATATTCCAAAAGATTATATCGGAACAAAACTAAACAAAAATAATTATTTTAGAATATACCGTGTATAAACTAAAATGATATTCTAAATATTGTTTTTAGAGTATACCAAAAGAATATATCAGACCTAATCTAGAAGTATATACTCTTATATTCGTTTTAGAATATACCAAAAAAAAATTATTTCAGGTATAAACTAAAACTATGTTCTGGAAAATTCTTTTTAGAATATACCAAAATGATATATCAAGTATAAACAAAAATCATATTCTAAATATCCTTTTTAGAATATACTAAAAGTATATATCAGACCTAATCTAGAAGTATATATTCTTATATTCATTTTAGAATATGCCAAAAGAACATATCCGAAACAAACTAAAATTATATTCTAGAATATTCTATTTAGAATTTATTTCAGGTATAGACTGAAACTATATTCTGAAAAAATCTTTTTAGAATATATCAAAAGGATATAATCAGGTATAAACTAAAATCATATTCTAAATATTATTTTTAGAATATACTAAAAGAATATATCAGACCTAATCTAGAAGTATATACTCTTATATTCATTTTAGAATATTCCAAAAGAACATATCGAAAACAAACTGAAATCATATTTTGGAATATTCTTTTTAGAATATACCAAAATAATATTTCAGGTATAAAGTAAAACTATATTTTGGAAAACTCTTTTTAGAATATACCAAAAGAATATATCAAGTACAAACTTAAATCATGTTCTAAACATCCTTTTTAGAATATACTAAAAGTATATATCAGTCCTAATCTAGAAGTATATACTCTGATATTCATTTTAAAATATTCCAAAAGAACATACCGGAAACAAACTAAAATCATATTCTAAAATATTTTTTTAGAATATACCAAAAGAATATATCAAGTATAAACTAAAAGAATATTCTATAATATTCATTTTAGAATATAGCAATAAATATAGATAATATACATAAATGCTATATTTAGGAAAAACTTCACATATTAATAATATTTTTGTACATTCCATGTATGTACATAGAATATGCAAAGAAAATAATATTTTCTGACTATCGGGAGCATATACGGGATATATGAATATACCCGGCTTGCTACATGGGAACTTCCAATGTTTTAGATAAAATTTACTCTATTTCGAATACCTGTCTAAATATGTAAGGTTTCATTATTTTTTTGGCCTTTTTATACCTATAGTATACTTTCTAAATTTTTATTATTATTACCTGTAAATGCCGCTGTGAAGCCGAGCAATAGATTTCAAAATTTTTGTATTTAAGTGTACTTTAATCACTTCATACTACAACAGTTGTTTTTCAGTAAATTCACTTAGATGTTGTAAATTTTTACTAATTTATTCTTTGAAAAATTGTGAAAATAGAACTAGAAATTTAAAAGTAAAAAAAAAAGTTTTTTTTTTGTTTTAGTGCAAGAAACTCAAAAGCAGTTGCTCGCAGTGACATCATGGGCGCGCCCAGGAAAGAGGGGGGCTCCCAAACCTAAGACTTTTTTATATATTTTTCACACAATTAATGAATAAAAAGATAAAGGGCCGGTTTCTCAATAGAGGGTTAGCCCTGACCCGTGGGTTAAAAAAAGAGATGAATGACATATTTGACCACATGCTAAGAAAAGACAGCTATCAAATATAATCCACGGGTCAGGGCTAACCCTCTATAGAGAAACCGGCGCAAAGTAGCATAAAATACGACATCACGAGGCCTCGGGTAACTTCCCAACGGCCTCGGGCCCCCCCAAGACATATTTCTGGGTGCGCAACTGTAAGAACGACGCATAAAGCACCCAATATAATATTTAAAACTATCCGGTAACTTTTTTGGTTGCAAGAATTTTTTCATAGGTTTTTATAGGATTTTAAAATTGAAGATTTATTTAAAAAAAAAAGGTATTTTATTGCTAAAGACCGATTTTAGATATTTTTTTGAGATTTAAACGTTATTACCACATATAGTTACTTTTACTTGGGATATACATGCTAGACAAAGGGACTTTATCTGGAAGCAATTCGCTAGAGCCTCAGAGCAAAATACGTGGACGCAGCGGCGTACCGTGCCTGAAGGGGCGGGGGGGCCGACAGCTAAAAAGGGCGCCCTCAAAAATCTTGCACGACCAACAAAAAAAAAATGTTTTTAGTTTCCTTTGCCGCCCTCTCACTTACTACAGCTTAGGGCGCCAGCCACCGATTAATTTGAAATATTTTTATTTTGGTCAGGCTTGAAAGCATTTAAGCCTTGTAATTACTGTATATTTTTCTGGGAATCCCAAGAAAATTGCTGTGAATCACTAGAAAGTCACTGGGAAGCACCTGGAAATAATAGGAATCAATAGGACGGAAATCACTATACGGTTTTGGGGTAGCGTAAACAGTCGTTTTAGTCGTCGTTAGGTCTGTGCTATTGTTGGTAAAACCCTAAAAAACCAAATTTCAGACAAATCGGGTTATAAATTGGACAGTGCATCATTTTGGATCGACATTGATGATTATTTTTAGAGTCGATATTATAAATCAAAGCTCCGAATTCCATATACATCGGTTGATAAATGGGAAACTCTGACAATTTGAAACCACCATTTTGATTTTTTTTAAGACTGAGTATTAAATTGTACCTATCGGGTAAACTGAAGAACCGCGAAGTCACTTTGGACCGCCATGTTGATTTTTAAAAATCATTATCAGCAATCTTAAACACTTCGAAGTTTTGAATTTGATAAATATCGGATTATACATGGAAAATTCTGCTAAAAATTGTATAACATATGTCACGTTTAAGGCAAATTCGTTTATAAATATAAAAGGAGTAGTTTTGGAATTTTATACACATTTTATAGTTCAGAATTTCATACATATCAAAAGTCTTCCATTTTAGATCCGTCATAATGATACTTTTAAGTTTAAGTAAAAAATTATACTGAGTGACTCTAAGCACAGCGATGTTTCAGACTTAAGGCAAATCTGTTTATAAAAAAAAATATTCATCATTTTGATTTTTTTGTAATCAAAATATGTTGTAATGTGTTATCACCAAAATGCCATAACCCTACCAAATTTCAAGTTCATAGCTTTGACGAAAGTAGTTGAAAAAGCTTTCGCAAGATATGGGACAAAGGTATAAATAATATTGAAAGACGGACCTGTATGATAAACAAAAGCATCACTCCCGGTATACAAAACCAGGCAAATAATTGTCAAACACTTTTTGAAGTTTCTTAATTGAGGGTGAGTTTGAAACAGTCACACTGGCAAATAATTATGGTTTTGCAGGGGTTTTAGTAATGTTTACATTAAACTGAACGGTGACTGAACTAATCTTAACTAACTCATTTGAAAATCTTCCGTGTTTGCCAGCACTTCAATTTTTATATTTATTTTTTCATAATTTGACTTAAAAACGGGCGGCGTATAAAAGGTCGAACGTACAAAAGGTCGAAAGTACAAAAGGTCGAAAAAATAAGGCCGAAAGGTACAAAGTACGAGATCAGGGTAGTTTTTTTTTAGTAAACAAACCTAACCTGGTCGGGTTGGGTTAATAACCTAACCGGGTTAACTATGAACTATCCTCGACCTCTGGACTACCTCGGCTGGCCAGCCGATTTGGTTGGGTTTCAATCTTTTATTTTCATACTTTCGATCTTTCGACCTTTTGTACTTTCGATATTTTGTACTTTCGACCTTTTGTACTTTCGACCTTTTGTATCTTCAACCTTTTGATTTTCGACCTCTTGTACTTTCGACCTTTTGTACTTTCGACCTTTTGTACTTTCGACCTTTTGTACTTTCGACCTTTTGTACTTTCAGCCTTTTGTACTTTCGACCTTTTGTATTTTCGACCTTTTGTATTTTTGACCTTTTGTACTTTCGACTTTTTGTACTTTCGACCTTTTGTTTTTTGAACTTTTGTACTTTCGACCTTTTGTACTTTCGACCTTTTGTACTTTCGACCTTTTGCACTTTCGACCTTTTATCCGCCGCCCCTTAAAAACAGTGGCGGCTGCTACAGGGAGGGCAACGGGGCAGTGCCTTCCCAAAACTAGACAACAAACAGTATTTTTAATTGATTTATTTAAAACAAGTTAAATCTTCCCTTACGAAATAATTGTCTAGTTCACAAGCGATTAATTGGGTGAACTTTTTTAGCGTAAATAATTACAAGCCGGCACGGCCGAGCGGGGCAAAGTTTCAATTTCACCCGTTTTTCATCGGGGTATGGGTGGATGTTCTCGAGCGGGGGCGGGAGGAATGTGTGTTTTAGTTGAAGGCCATCATCATCGTGCGGAAACGTCTGTTGCCATTCTACACGCTGCCTGTTCTATCCTTAGTGAATAAGTATGAGTTTGTTTTGATTTGGGGTATGTCAGCAGTAAAAAGCATTGCCGGTCGCGTGTCATTGTCGATTACATAATTTACTGTACATATTTAAATACGTCGACATATGAACTTCGATTACAAATAAAATCTTTAGGGCCACATAGACCGGACCTAAAAATCCTAAAAATAAACCAAAATTTTAGTGCAAGTAATACAAAATTATACGATGCTGAAAACTGGTTGTAAGTTTGTGAAAAACGAAATGCTTTTTTTTGCTTTATTTGTCTTATTATGAACAATCCACGAAGCGTGATCCTGCGTGGGTGGCAAAAGGAATGTGTGATATCAAGCACTTTAGTGAAAAGTTAAAGACACAAAGTAAGTGCTACTATTTAAATAACCACATAGAATTTTCTTTGCTTGGCAAGACTGATATTAGGTGCCAATTGAATATTACCTATAGACAAAACATTCACATATACTTAGTAGGTTAATAGATTGTTTAAAATTCTGTGGGATTTTTAAGGTTGCTCTACTGGTGCTAATCCAAGCACTTTGGGCGAATAGACTTTATCTATAAAAAAATAAACTAAAAACTATACCAAGTAGCTGCTTGTTTGTAAAATGTTAAATTAAAATTGTTTAGGTAAGTTTTTTTATCTCCTTTTTCATGCAATATAAATTTCTGCCCCACCAATTTATAACGTCACCAGCCGTCACATTGCTTAAAAATAATAAAAAATTTGTGTTGACTAAAATAATTTATTATTTCCTTGAATAATATATGAATCTTTTTTAAAAATTGCTAGGGAAATTTGATTTACCCTAACTGACATCTGCCATATCTTAAAGCTAACCGGCAATCCCGCAAAAATATTTATACTTTTTATTGAATCCAGTATAATTAACTTAGAGTCCCTGTATGTTGACATATTTGGATAAATATATCCAAATATGTCAACATACAGGGACTCTGCTAGGCCAACTGAACTGAGACTGCTTGCAGATCCTATGTGGACTGAGGACACTCATCGTAGAACATTGCTTTACGATGAGTGTCCTTAGTTTGGAACGGTCACTTTTTTTCTCTAAACATTCTATCAAAAGAGGTTTGCTAGTTCCGTTTATTTAATTTTAAAGTAAAAATTTCCGAACTTTTATTCGACGACATCTCTCAAAAGCTTATGCCGAAGGCAGTAAATAAAAAAGAACAACGAAGAACAGAAGCCACAAAAAAGACGCACAGCGCACCACCCCATGCCCAAACCCCATCTCAAAAGCGTCCAATATCGGAAACGGTAGCAGTAGAGGAGTTTTTTGCGGATGACTCGAAGAACAATCGTCAAACTGTTCTTCAGCAGTGAAGAACTGCTAGCTTAGCCGTCACAGTACCGCTTCTGTTGGACTGTTTTTAATATCGCGTTTGGCCGTGGCTTGTTCGCTGAATAGTCAGCAGCAGCAGAGTGTACTACGAGCTCCTGCGACCATCAAGGCCACGCAAGGACGTTCCTTGGCATTTCAGTCAATTCTCAGCCGCGGCGAACTTGACTTTGAGCCGGCACGATCCGGTACGGCCCTGAAGGATCGATTTTATCGATTTATGATTGAAAAACGATAATAAAGTGGCGCGCGTGCTATCGACGGATCAGTAGGCGGGGTATATTTAGTAAATGATTTATTAACTTTATGAGAAGATTGTTTTTTTTTGTTTCAACGATAATTGAGGATTTGACTGTTGGCATCTTTGACCGGTATATTAGTGGATGCAACGGTTTTAGACCTCATTCATCAACAACCTGATATTTGAAGGTAAGATATTTAATAATTTGCGCTAATTATTTTGTTTATTAGGCTTGAAAACAATATTATTGTAATAAACGAAGCATGATCTAGAAAGTTTCTGACCATATTATTGCTACTGAAAAAAGCGTTTGATCTGAAATCGACGGATAAAAAAATATATATGCACGAACGGGTATAAGAATGCACTTTAGCGCATGCATTTTTAAGCGTAAAGCAGTAATTTAGCGCCCCAGGAGTGTCTTTTATGCCCGCGGACCTTAAAGTTTTAAAATTTGCCGAATTGTCCCTTGATTTCCATCTAATCCTTGTAACACGTCAAGTTTATTTTTTTTAAGTATTTCTGAATAATGTCACTAACAAATAAAATTTTCAAAGATTTTGGATTTGAGGTATATGAAAATTTTATTGCTGATCTGGTAGCACACGAGCTCTACTTTAAGGATCCAGTTGATGCCACTCTACAAGTAAACTCCATGCTATATCAACCTTGAAAACAGTTTTTTGTAAATAACTCGGAAACGAAAGCTCCTACGAAGTTTTTGGTTATAACACAAGTATTTGAGAAAAACGCGCTTTACTATTCAGAAAACCTCATATTGATGCGACGCTTTATTAAAAAGTTAGCATTTTTAAATGTTTTAACTGTCATTAGCATTAAAGAATTTTGACTAAAATCTAAACAGCTCGTTACAGTGTCGAACACTAATTTCCCTGAAAATTTTATAAAAATCGGTTCAGCGGTTTAGGAGCTATCGTGTTACGGACAGACATACACACACAGACAGCCATCACAACGATATTGCTAGGATAGGTCAAAATACACCCGGCGTTATCTCAAAAAAAAATTATTTCAATACCTAGCTGGAAAGGTAAAAATAAATTATATCTATAAACATAAAACCAAGACTAGGCGAAATCAATACGTCTTAGGGTACCTTTCAACATAATAAAAGTCCCACCCCTTTGCCTCAGGAGCATTGTAAAAATGTCGCCAGCATCTTGGTTTTTTGATCATTTTTTCCTTTTAGTCAAAAGGTACTTCTATTTTAAGAAAATATGTAAAAGGACTGAATGCTCATCACATGATCTATTAAACCAGATATCTTCGAGCTACCTAGATGCTACCCTTGTAGAACTATGTATCCTTAAGTATCCCCAAAATGCTGATTTCTTGCACGTTTTATTTTAAATAATTATTGAAAAAAATTTAGGCCCTTCGACGCATGTGCTGTTTGAAATAGGCCTTCTATGCAAAACTTGCTGTGTTTGAGCGACCCAGTAAAAAATGTAAAAGCACTTGAAAATATTTTTCAAAGCATGTTCAATTGCAGGTATACCGAGGAACCGATTATTGTAGAAAAATAAAGTAATTCGTTACTGTCCGAGAGCACTCGATAGGTTTTCTAAACCCGGCGACACTGCTTAAATGTGTTTTTAATTAAAAATAACTAGATCCATGACGAATCTTACACTTTCCTAGCTAGCCTATTATCACACTTCAAATGAAGCCATGATAATATATTAGCCTTGAAAACAGTTTTTTTGTAAATATCTCAGAAACTAAAGTTCCTACGAAGTTTTTGGTTATAACATGAATTATTTTGCAAAATATGGTCTACTATATTCCGAAAACAGTGTATTTATACGATGCTCCGTTAAAAAGTTAGCAGGTTTTTAAGTTTTTAATTGTCAAAAAACTAATATATTTCGACCAAAAACTAATCAGCTCGTAAGAGTGTCGAACACTATTTTACCTGAAAATTTTATGAAAATCGGTTCAGCGGTTTAGGACCTATGGTGTTACGGACAGAAATAATATACACACACACACACACCTACACACACACAGACAGACATCACGGCGATATTGCTAGGATAGGTCAAAATACATCCAAATAACATATTTTTACCTTCTCTAGCCATTGCCACGCGGGCTAGAGAAGTATTGTTTTTGATGAAATTTTTTTTTAAGATAACGCCGAAAATGGATGTATTTGGTTGTAGTTTGACCTACCTTAGCAATATCGTCGTGATGTCTGGTAAACCGATTTACATGAAATTTACAGATAAAATAGTATTCGATACTGCAACAAGCTGATTAGATTTTAGTTAAAATTCATCAATGCTAATGACAGTTTTTTGATAGTTAAGTAGTTTAAAAAATGGTAACTGCATCAACAGGCAGTTTTCGGAATATGGTAGCGCCGGATGTCGCGAGGAGAATTTAGTCAGAGGTCAGAGAAAATGAGCTGTAGCACATTGTGGTATTTTTTCTAGGTTAATAAGCCATTTGCGCCCCTAGCTTTACGGTTCACACGCCGCGACTCGTGTTTCCTTTAACTAAAGAAGGTTGCTGTAAAAATTACACTTCTTGCCTCGCTTCTGACATAGTCCAAAAGATAATAAATGAAAAAAAAGTTCACTCCTGATAAAAGCCACGCAAATATAACCAAAGATTCTCATAATATTCAAATACCAAATCGCAAATAATGCAAGGACCTAAAACCATAAACAACAAGTAAAATTAAAGAAAGAAGAATTATAAAAAAGTTTTTTTTGGGCCGGGATTCGAACCCGTATCTCTTGCTCTGTATACAAACGCTCTTTCATTAAGCCACCAAAGATCATACATAAATTTTCGGAAAAACTTCTACCTATGCATGTGTGTGGTGTCTCAATACAAGAACGAGAATTGGCTTGGTCGAGTTAATACCTAGAGGATTTCTCGTTCTTGTATTGAGACACTACATACGTGCATAAGTAGAAGTTTTCCGAAAATTATGTGTGAACTTTGGTGGCTTAATGAATGAGCGTTTGCTTACAGAGCAAGAGATCCGGGATCGAGTCCCAGATGAAGAGAAACTTTTTTATAATTCTTCTATCTGTAATTTTACTTGTTATTCTCATAATATTCGCTTAGAAAATTTGTTGATGCTTTTTTTTGTAACTCGTAACTTAAAAAAAGTTGTTAAAATAAGCAATGTACACAAATATGTCTGCTGTTTTTGCTTCGGCAAATTATAAGAAGGCTAAAGCCCCCTAAAACATTTTCACCAGTATTTACTAAGACCTTAAAACTTTAAAAAGCATTTTAGACCGGCTTTAAGTATCAAGTCTATAGACTTGATACCGACCGGTTTAAGTGTGTTTTTTTAATACTCAGTCATTTTTTGGAAATTTATTCCGTGTAATCATAGGATTCCCGTTAAAAATAGTCTCAAAATGTAGTACCACCCCTGAGAGATGGTTTAAAGTTCGAAAAACATTAGAAATATTCCATGATTGATAAAAAAACTTATATACAAAAATTTTCAAAGCTAAATAATACATAAATAATTAAAAACTACTTATATGCCTGTAGATGCATTACCGTATTAAATACGTATCAATATTTAAATATTGTAAAAAGCAAAAGATATAATATTAGAATGCGTTTTCAATTACACATCCATCAAAACAATTGAACATCGGTTTAATCATCGCTAACTTGTCTAAAAAATTAACATGTAAAATATAGCGGACCGCTGACACTGACTTACACCGTTTCTATTGGACATCTCCTAGTGACCTTTTGAGGTTTATATATGGCTAACATTTTTAAATCAAAATATTATATTCTTTTTATTTATTTCTAACTTTTGTGTGGAAATAATGTTTTTGTTACAACCAAAAAAGGTGACCCATATCGCAAGGTATTTATGAATAATTTTTATAAATATTAAAAACTATTGCAATCACTAGGATTGTAGCACTGTAGACTCTTTATTAAATACTGGTGTTTAATTATAATAAAAAAATATTAATCAAATTAACTCAAAAAATAGATTTTGCTTAAGAATTTTAACAAAAACAGACAACTGTTAAATTATCAATGAACAGATGTCACAGGCTTTGGTTTTAAAATAATTAGCTAATGGTAGAAAACTGTTGATTTCAAGAAATAACGAAAAAAAACGAATAATTTTGAATATATTTAAATTTTTTAAAAGTAAATAAGTTCCGTTTTTACAACATTGGTATGTAATTTTAGCAGAAGTAAACTGTATCATTTTGTGTGAAAGCGGCCAATTTCTTTCGGTTTTACAAGTATGCAGCTTTAATGAGGCGCCTACTCTGTAATTTTTACACTAAGATGTTCCAATTATATTTTTAAGGTATATAGCGGTTAGTAGATTGGTTTCTTAATTTTGGTATTGGCATTTTAGCTCACACATATACTATACTATAGTAGTGTGAGCTATAGTGATCCTAATTTTTTCGGGAAAAAAAAAAGTTGCCGATTTCAAATTTTTTTTATATATCTTTGCGTTTTAGATGATTTTGAAACTTTTTTGTTGTGCCGTCTGTCTGTCTGTCTGTCTGTATATCTGTCTGTCTGTATGTCTGTCTGTAACGACCAACGCGCATAACTCAAAAACCGCTTGGCCGATTTTAATGAAATTTGGTAGCTCCACAGAACACAAGCCAAATAAAAGGGTGGGGGTAGATTTCAAAAATTAGAGTTTACGTGAAAATATGGCGTATGTGATATCAAACGAAAGGTAATTGAGTTCGGAGTAAAACAAAATACATTTTAGTTTTTGTTTTTTTTAAGGGTGGGGGTAGATTTCAAAAATTTGAGTTTGTCAAAACATGGCTTGTGTGGTATTAAACGAAAGATAATTTAGTCTGGATTTGAATAAAATATATTTCAGTTTTTAGTTATATTAGCACGTACACTATAACTATAGTACCTAGTGTGAGCTTAGGGGCCAATATATTGGCAGAGTATTTATCCTGTTATTGCTATGTAGTTGAATGGCATATAGTCAAAAATCGTGTCCCGTGGGACAGTAGTGGAGGATTGTTTTAAACTACCCTAGATCGATTGGTAATAGATCACACAGTTTTTAACCGGGTGTTTGAGTAGGAGGGCCAACGTGGCGTCATTAATTTAAGATGGCGGCTTTTTTCATGTTTTTTCACAAACTTTGGCTTGTAACTTTTGCTAAAGGAGTTTTACCAAAAAATTACACATACGTTTTTTATTAGCAATAGAACCCCAAATATAATAGTGTAGAAATTAGCTCAATATTTTAAAAACTTACAAAAATATTAATTTTTTTAAATGTACTTTAAAGTAGTATCTTTTTTGTATCCAAATCGATTCGTTATGGATCACTTAATTTTAAGTGGCCGGGTATTTGCCTTAACTTTGAATTTGAGCTCTTGTGTGACGTCATAGATCCAAGATTGTGATTTTTCCATTTCACAAACCTTTGCTTTTAACTTTTGCCACATTAACTTTACAGAAACATTGTATGAGTTATGATTTGTTTGCAATAGAACTACTATTAGTTTTCGGTTTAATTATTTTTATATCTCAAAAACTAAAAAAGATATTGTTATTATTTTAAATATTAAAAAAAATATAAAAATTTAAGATTGCGCATGAAAGTTTAAAACTACTCCCGATCGATTGGTGATAAATCACTTAATGTCAAGTTGCTTTAATTTAAAGTGGGACGACCCATATCACATCATAAATCGAAAACGGCTTCATTTTCTATTTTTTTACGAACTTTGGCTTATAACTTTCGCTAAATTAGCGTTACAAAAAAACAGTACAAAGGTTTTTGTCATTAACGTATTACGTTAATGGTTTTTGTTTAAAAAAGGACATCAATTAATATAATAAAGAAGTTAGCCTTATAACTTAAAAACTAACAAAGATATAATTTTTTTAAATATTAATGAGTATCAATTTTTTTTACCCCAAAAAAAATTCATATCTTTGTTAGTTCTTAAGATATAAAGCTCATTTCTTTACTATAATAATTGACGTCCTTTTGCAACAAAAACCTTTTATACAGTTTTTCTGTAAAACTAATTAAGCGAAAGTTATGAGCCAAAGTTTGTAAAAAAATTAAAAATGCCGCCATTTTGGATTTATGACGTCACATAGACTTTTCTACTCAAAATTTGGCAAACACCCGGCGACTTGACATTAAGTGATCCATTATCAATCGATCGAGGGTCGTCTTAAACTTTCTTGCTCAATCTTGAATTTCTATAATTTTTTTAATATTTAAAAAGATAACAATATCTTTTTTAGTTCTTGAGATATAAAGCTTGTTAAACCAACAGTTCAATTGCTGTTGTATTGCAAGCAAATTCTAACCCATACAATTTTTCTGTAAAGTTAATATGGCAAAAGTAGTCAAAGAAAAAGTTTGTAAAAAACATGGAAAAATCGCAATTTTGGATTTATGACGTCACACTGGCGCTCCTACTCAAATTTGAGGCAAACATCCGGCAAGTTAAAATTGAGTGATTCATAATTAATCGATTTGGGGAGCCTAAAACTTTATTCCTCAATTTTCTTTTTTTTTTGGTTAAAAAAAGTTATATAACCTATTTTTAAGTATTTAAAAAAAAATATATCTTTGTTAGTTTTTAACGAGGCTTTTAAGATATGGAGCTTTACTTCTCTACAATCGTAATTTTGTGAAAATACAAATACGTTACACCGGCCCTACTACTCAAATTGGAGGCAAAGACCCGGTGACTTAAAATTGTGTAATCTATTACCAGTCGATTTTGGGCAATTTAAAAAAATCTTCCACAACTATCCCACTGGATACCATAGGACACTAAACTAATGCGGAAAGCGTGCTATTACCTCTACCTCTCGTACCTACACAGATTAATGTTTTTAATTTCAAATCATAGCAAATGGCATCTAGTCAGATCTGAAATGTATTGTTGGTTGCCAATTTCTGATACAATATTGTGTGATACATTAAAATTTTCAGAAAAAAAAATCTAGCATATGGTGCAGAACCACTCTGCATTAGGCTGGGGGAGAATGCGTTTTTTCAAAAATAAAAACTCGGGTTAGTTTTTTTTATTTTTTCTTTTCTGCAAAAAACACCCTTGAGCAATATATACTGATAAAATCTAGTAGGCGTATTGAAAAGTACAGGATTAGAGATTCAATTTGGTGTATCGTTTATCTATATCGTTTCAAAAATAACACCCCTACAGGGTGTCAAATTAGGGGTAGTTTTTCAAATGTAAACTGACTTTTTTAATTAAACATTTTTTTCTCAAAAAACTTGTAGAAAGTAATTAAATTCATAGCGCCAGGTCTGCGTCCAAACGGTTAGTGTCCAACCAGTAAGTTCTCAAACGATCGGTCTTTAAAAGTATACCTACACAGTACTTGATATGACACAGTGCCGCGTGGTTGTCACCGCGCATGAAAGTTTTAAAGACTGCTATACTTATATAAGCTACATAGCTTTTAAGTGCATAGTTTGAATGAGAATTGATCTGGCTATAAGATGGCACCTATTTGTTTAGGCCTCGGATGCTTCGGTCTTGCTAAAAATTCGCTGCAAATAAAAAAAAATCTTTGACTTAAAAAAATAAGTGTAAGTTCTGCCCTTAGTCGTGTTAATAAGGCTATATAGCCGCTTTCTACATCAATCGATTGTAATTTTTACGGGTTAAAAAAAATGTCATAACCAGTTTTGACGTATCTCGTATTGGTATAAAATAGGTATATCTGCGTATAAAATTAATAAAACACTAAATGAAATTAATAAATATAACTAAAGTAATAAAAATTCATAAAAAAAGCAAATAAATAAATAATAAATAAATAAAAAGAACTCTATAAATAAAAAATTTCTTCCAGGCCGGATTCTTTCGGAATGGTACCGAGAATTGAGGCAGCATTGCCTCTTTGTATTGCTAGGCTGATCCTTTGGGTGATAAAGCTTTTAGCCAATTTACTTTTAATTTTTGTACTAATATCAAAAATTAGCTTTTTAGCTTCATCACCCTAAGGTCCTTTAACTGTGTTTTATATAACAAAAACATAGGTTTTTCCAAAACTTACAAATTGAAGCTGTCAAGGACAGCTACAAATTCACACTAGAAAGATAATGTATATACTTTTTGTCGGTTGTATTTTTTTAGATATTTTCCACATATTTTGTGAATAAAAAGATAAAATAGCATAAAATATAACATCAAAAGGCCACGGGCCTCCCCAGAGGCCTCGGGCCTCCTTCAAGACATATTCTTGGGTGAGCCACTGGAAACAGTTTTCTGTTTTGAAATAATGAATCTGCTTTCAAAACTAGATATCAAGAAATATGAAATAGGTTTGTTGGAAACCAGACATCGCCGTTAATTCAAGCCAACTTGATTTGAGAGACAAGCTAACTTGATTTGAGAGAAGATAATATTAACAAGAATTTTTTTTCGAAAAAAGCAAATATTAGCCCGTTAGAGGCAGCGTTGCACTCTGCCTAAACACACTACTAACTATATTGTAAAGGTCATCTAAAAAAAATATTTGGCAATTTTAATGAATTTTTTTTAATGATAAGGTAAAAATTACGCATTGTATATAACCTTAAATAAATATACTTTTTAATTGCCTAAAACATGTTTAAATATTTAAATTATTGTTAAAAATAGCTAGGCACGCCACAACATTTATTTAAACAATTTAAAATAAACAAATTACTTACAAATTTTGTTTAAATTGGATGTTTTTTATGTATCAGCTAATTGGCAATTTTGTTATTTCCATCAGGGTGTTTACCTTCGCAATTTAGTTTTTATCCCATTGTTTAATTTTGTCATTTAGTATTGTTAAAATTATGTCACTAAACAAACTATAATATTGCTAGCTCAAGATCCTATCCTAATAGGTGTCTTTTCTTATTGCGCACAACAAAAAATATTTCAAATTTAAAAATTTATTTTCCTAAAAATATTACCTGTAACACAGGGGTTTTCAAAATATCAAAAAAAACTAAAAATTGTGTTTTGCCGTTTTGTAAACAAATTTTATAAAATTTGGTAATTGGTAGTATTGTATTAGCACACAAAAGTGCACAAAGCAAAATACCAGTACGTTTTTTATACTTTTCATATATCGGAAAAACACTTGCGTACCAATTTTAAAACGGTTAAAAAATAATTAAAAAATATTTTTTTACGCATACTCGTAGAAAAAACATTTGTTGTACTTAAGGCGTAACAAACTGCACGTACACCATATAGCTCTAAAAACTAACGGTCTAGAAAGTCAAGTTATGTTTCTAAGACCCATGTTTAAAACTAAATTATGGTCGTGCATAAAATTGTAATGTGAGTTCATTTAAATTATACAGCTAAAAAAATTAACAGCTTGTCAACATTCTCCTGTATTTTAAAATTATAATTTGGTGAAAATAGGGATTCTTTTCTGATAAGTGCTAGTCCGAGATCCAGAGGAAAATTTTATCATCGGTATGTAAAATGCTGTGATTTGGATAATTTTTTTGGTGTTTTTTGAAATGTTATAAACGAAGCCAATAAATAACGAGATCTGAGGGCACGGCAGTGCCTTGCCAAGTTCGCGCTGCCGTACCATCTTTTCTTGAAACATTTCAGCCCATATTTGACCTATCTAAAACTCTACTTCGGAATGAGCTACGAATCTATGCACAGTCGTATAGAGAGAGTTAACAACCCCTCCAAGTTTCATGGACTTCCATAAAGTAGTAAAGTAGTTGCGAAATTTCAAAAAACGTCGAAATTGCCACTCACTCACTGACTCACTCACTCATGTATAGATCATCAAACTTCTACTGTACTTCCAGACATGCTACAAAGCTGAAATTTGGCAGACTAATAGAAATTATGACCAAACCCCTGGAAAAAATCAAAAACTCCAAAATTATAATTTACTCCCCTCCCCTATACATGTAAAATTATGTAAAAGTAATATTGCCCACTTCCAGAAATGCTAGAGAGCTGAGCTTTGGCAGACTGATAGGAACTATAATAAAACTATAGGAAAAAATGTAAACCACCCCACAATTCTAATTTACTTTCTTCCCCTATAAATGTAAAGTTATGCAAAAGTAACACTGCCCACTTCCAGAAACGCTAGAGAGCTGAGCTTTGGTAGGCCGATAGCAACTATAATAAAGCTATAGAAAGAAAAACAACCCAAAATTCTAATTTACTTCCCTCCCCTATAAATGTAAAGTTATGTAAAAGTAACACTGCCCGCTTCCAGAAACGCTAGAGAGCTGAGCTTTTTAAGTCTGAAAGACACTATGATAAAACTATAAGAAAAAATTTAAAAACACCAACATTTTGATTTACTTCCCTTACCTATATATGTAAATTTATATAAAAGTAACATTGCCCACTTCCAGAAACGCTAGAGAGCTGAGCTTTGGAAGGCTGATAGAAACTATAATAAAACCATGCGAAAAATTTAAAAACCACAAAATTTTTATTTACTCTCATCCCCTATAAATGTAAAGTTATGTAAAAGTAACATTACCCACTTCCAGAAACGCTAGAGAGCTGAGCATTGGAAGACTGATCGGAACTATTTTTTTTTATTTAAAAAAATATATTTTAATTTACTTCCCTCCCTTATACATGTAAAGTTTTGTAAAGGTAACATTGTCTACTTGTAGAAACGCTAAAGAGCTGAGCTTTGGAAGGATGATAGGAACTATGATAAAACCATGGGAAAAAATTTAAAAACCTCAAAATTTTAAGTAAGGCATTGCAAAAGTTTTGAACAATATTCCGCATATTTTACTATTTTAAAAATTTAATATTATCCAATTCCTTTAAAAAAGATGTAAAATCATGACAAAAACATTTCATGTAAAAAAAAGACAAGTACGCGAAAATGGCATTCCGTAAAAAGAATTGAGACAAAAGTAAAGCCAAGTTCTCCAATACAAATTTCAAAATGAAAGGTTCTTACTAGTTTGCAAATATTTTTCTAAACTTGGCTATTACGGCTGGAAATGACTCTTAGACACAGTGCTAAATTGAACATAAAGAAGTTTGGCTGTCATAGCAAAGTTTAAAAAAACATTTCCAAACTAGTAAGAACCTTTCATTTTGAAATTTGTATTGGAGAACTTGGCTTTACTTTTATCTCAATTCTTTTTACGGAATGCCACTTTCGTGTGCTTGGTTTTTTTTACATGAAATGTTTTTGTTATGATTTATTTCTTAGCGTCCAAGGTAGCAACACTCACAATCACTGCATTTATTTCACCGATTGTTCTCTGTGTTGCAAATTTGATTTCGATGTTTAACTTCTCATTGGCATTATAAGACGCACAAACATAAAATAAAAAAAAAATATTAAATAAATAAAAACTTCAAGGCCATGCTTAAGGTATAGATGGACGACCCATTTCAAAGTATGTATGTGCCGGAACGTGTTTTTTTTACCTAAGTATAATTTGTACTTGTTCCAAATGCAAACCTATAGATCTTCCTTTCAGTGTTCTCAACTGCAGGGGATTTTCCATTTAATATACCCAGAGGTCTTTTACTGATATTCTGCATTTAGTACAAATACAAAGACGTCTAAAAATAACTTCATTTTGGGTGTGTCTGCTTAACGTTATCAAGACAATATTTACACCATACAGGCCCTCGATACATTTGGCGATTGTTAACAACTGTCAATTGTATGGAGGGCCTCTAGTTTTCTATATCGATATATCAGTGCCGTACAAACAGCCAAAACTTCTAAAATTGAGGTTCTAAGTTCTTAATGAGTTGAAGGATAAGAATTTGGTAAGTTTTTAAAATTGGCTGCGAAAGGATGATTGCTGCAGACTGCGTGATTTCTGTGAATACCTCCATCCAAAATAAAATTCAATGGATTGTTGCTGATGCTAATCATCGATGATTTTACTGAAATAACCGCGCCAAAAAGGTTTTTTTGGAACGGATCCAAGGCTGCTTTTTAAAGTCAGAGTATCATTGGAAATGACGACGGTCCAATTGCAAAGACCTATATGTAATATTTTTATTTTTAATATACTACTACGTTTAAAATTTTGGTTTTTGCTCAATGAATTTTTTTTTAATAGCTTTGGTTATAGCAATATGTAATTTTTTTGTGATCATGTCAAAAATTTTGGGGAAACAACTATTGACTAATAATATAATAAAACAACTTAAAAATGCAAAAAACTTTTGCCAAATGGCCAGATAATTATCTAGGCACGTCGATAAACGAAAACGTAGATTAATTTTAGGAAATTAGATCAGGTATCGAGATTGGTTTTATAAAGGACACCACTCAATCGCAAAACAGTTTTAGTAAAACGACCACATAAATACAAACATGAAAACATACGTCTGTACATACACCAAACCTTTTCCTTTTTTTGCGCATTAGGGTAAAATCAAAAAATGACTCTGCAACAGGGACATTAATTTTAAACTGAAGGTGAGAATGCTGGGCCGCTACGTTCTCTCAACTGTAGTTTGTTGAGGTGAGGCAAGGACAATGAAATAAACGAAATAAACAGACTTAAAGCTTTAAAAATATGGTTCTATATTTGGTATCGAGGAAGAACTGATGCAGAAAATTCAAAAAGAAGAGTTGGAATAATACTTTGGTTGTAAAATTAGAGGTTAAAATTGCTATGATTATTTTCTGCTCAAGCTACGAGTGGAATATCAAGAAGAAAATTATGACGAATAAAAAAGTTATAATAAAAAATATGTTAAAGAAAAGAAATACCCAACTGCTAACTCTACTTGTAAATACTAGTCTCGTTTGGGTATACAGTTATAGCTACAAGTATTACTAATAATAAGGGTGGGGAGAAGTGAGTAAAAGGGGAGGGACAACTAGTAAAATTGTGTTAGGAAAAATTCTTAAAGCGTGTGCAGAAAGAATTTTTGAAATCTCCCTATATTTGATAATATTATGCGAATATGGTTTTTTAAGAGGGTGGGAACGAATGACAGGATGTGAGATGGAAGCAGGAAGGACTACAAAGTAATTACAGCAAATTGGAGGACATTTGCAATGGGTTATCCAATTTATTTCATTAAAATCGCCTCAAATTTAGGTAATTTGTATGCCTTAAAGCCGACATCATATGGCAAAATGTCGTCTGACGACCGCCATATTGACTTTTGTTCAAAAAAATATAGCCTATAGCACCTTCGGGATTCAACGACACCTTTTTCGTCAACATCGGTTCAGCCGTTTAGCCTCTAGCGCGACACAAATATACATATTTGCATACATATACTACTATGTCGGTTTAGAACGTTTTTCTACGTTGTCCGACGCCTATTCTCCACCTCCTTCGATCCTGACAATCATCCTCTGTCAGATTTTTATGACTCATTGATCTTTGGATTGACTGTTGCCATTCTAGTTTAGGACGCCCTCTTTTTCTGCGCCCTATTGGTTGCCATTCTAGGACCTGCTTTGCTAATCTTTCGTCGTTCATCCGTTGTACATGGCCGTACCATATCAGTTGCCTTTTAGTGATGTCATCCGTTATGCTTCCCTCGATTCCCATTCTCTCTTTTATGATCTCATTTCTTATGTGATCTATTCTAGATATTCTCATTGATTTTCTTATTGCATCCATTTCGACACTTTCCATTTTTGTTTTGTATTTTTCTATTACGCGACAAGTCTCTATTCCATACAACAGCGTGCTTTTGACCATTGTTTCATATATGCTAAATTTTACATTCTTTTTTATCTCTCTGCTCCATAAAATACTGTTAAGACATCCAATAACTTTTTTTGCTTTTACTATTCTTTTTTCCAATTCTTTACAGTCTGTTCCTGTCTTATCAAATGTGACACCCAAGTATACATACTCATTGCATGGAGATATTGTTTGTTCATTTTCTAGTACTTACTCTCTGGATTCGTTTCCAATACATAAGTACTGTGTCTTGTCCACGTTCACTGTTAATCCCCACTTTTGGTAATCTTCTGTTAACTTTCTCATCATATACTTCATGTCTTCTTTTAGCCACAATTACTTGGTCGTCAGCAAACTGTAGTGTGTATATGGTAAATCGGTCGTTAAGTTGTATTCACATGCCGTGCATTATACGTTTCCAGTTTTTTAGAGCTACTACGATATGTATTTTAAAAAGAGTTGGAGAGATACAACATCCCTGTCTTAAGCCTTTTTGTTACCAGGAATTCTTTTGAAAGTCGATTTCCAATTTTAATTTTAGATTTTGACCCTTTGTATAGTTCTTTTATCGCTTTTATGTATGTATGATTGATATTAGTTTGCTCTAAAACTGTCCATAATTTTTCTACTGGAACGGTATCATATGCTTTTTGTAGGTCCACAAAGGTAACATGAGTCTCTATATTTCTGGCGTTCCTTTTCTCAATTACTTGTTTAAGACAAAAAACATTATCACTACAAGATCTGCCTGCGCGAAACCCACTTTGCTCTTCTTCTTCTTGTTCATGAAAATCATTCTCTATTAGATCTCTAAGAATCCTACCGTACAATCTACTTAGAGTACTGGTTACTGAAATTCCTCTGTAATTGTTGCAATCCAGCTTGTTTCCTTTTTTATGTATTGAGGATATGAATGCAATTTTCCGATCATTAGGTACTGGATGTCCGTTTATGCATTGATTAATAATATATGTGAGATTTTCGAGTAGTTTCTCTGACCCATATTTGAGCATTTCAGCATATATTCCCCCAGGTCCGCTAGCTTTTCCGGATTTAAGTTTTTTAATATTATTATTTATCATTTCTTTTTCGATGATTACTTCCTCTCCATGTACTTCTATGTCTCTTCTCGGAGAGGCTGCCAGATATTCGGGTCTCGTCTCCTGCAGCAGTCCCTTGTAGTGTTCTGTCCATTGTTCTGGTTTGATTATCTGGATGTTTACTTTTTCTTTTGTTGGGTTTTTTACTGTAGAAATGAATTTCCATACTTCAGAACTCTGCCTACCTCCTACGTGTGTGTTTATGTCGTGACACTTGCGCTCGAACATTTAATTTTTTTCTGTGCGCATCAAATTTCTTAGCTGTCTTCTGGTTTCCCTATAGATTTCTAGGTCTCTTTGCTCCTTAGTACTGAGCCATTTCAAGTATGTGCGTTTTTTCTCTTTGACCATTTCCTTTATTTTGTCCGTCCACCACATCTTCCTGTTATTTCTATTATCTTGGTACCCAACAGCTTCGTTGCTTGCTTCCTTCAAGCTTTTTATTATGTTTGAATATATCTCTTCAAATGAGTGATTTGTGTTTATTAATTTTTCATCTAATCGGTTCTGATACAATCTTTGAGTACCTTCGATTTCTAGACTTCTAAAGTTGTATTTTTGATTACCTTCGATGCATTCTAGGTTTTCATTTTCTCTAATACTTTCGTCCTTATTTGTTTTTCTTAAAGGGAATAATATTTTTGCTTTTACCAGATGGTGGTCAGATCCACAGGTAACACCACGAAGTGCTCGCACATCATACCACTTTAATTGCGAGTGTTGTCCACCTATAACATAATCAATAAGTGATTTAAGATTTCTTGTTGGCTGAATCCAGGTATATCGATGAATATCCTTATGTTTAAAAAAACCATTATTTATTTTTAGGTTGTGGGTTTCACACAATTGCATCAGTCTTAAGCCATTATCATTTGTTACTTCCTCTCCAAATGGTCCTATCACTTTGCTCTGGGTTTGCCTACCAGTTCGGCTATTAAAATCGCCAAGCATAATTATTTCTCTGGTATTACCGATTTTTGTGATAGTCTCATCAAATTGATCAAAGAACATTTGTTTTGTAGCTACTCTTTCGTCATCTGATGGTGCGTAGACTGCTATTATGCTTATATTATGTCCAAGCATCTTCATGTTCACTCGAAGTATGTTTTCACTAATGCAATCGTAGTCCGTAATTTTATTCTTTAGATTTTTCTTTATCAACAAGGATACCCCTCTGGCTGCTCTTCTTTCTTTTGGGACTCCAGTGAATATATGGACAAAATTACCGACACTATTCGTACCTGTATTTCTTTTTTGTCTCAGTGAGTGCAATAATATCGATCTTACAATTCTGCACTTCGGTTGCAATAATGTCCAACATTTGATTCAGTCCCTGTACGTTCCATGTAGCTATATTCATACTCCTTTGTCTTTGCCTTTTTCGTCTTCGAGAGTTTCCATCCATTGCTCCGAGGCTTTGTTTAGGCTTTTTGGTAACTGCTTTTGCATACATATCCCAAGCGAAAAACATTACCCGTCCTTTCGCCGTGCTGCAGTTGGATAAAAAACTTAAAAGAATAATAAAAGAATTATCTTCCATGTGATCTCGGACTAGGTACTGGTGGCAGCTTTTAGTGAGCGCCAGTGCTGTAATTTTTTTCTCATTAATCAATCGTAAATCATCACGTTTCACATACAAACACGTATTAAGTCGATATAGTTAACTTCATGTAAAATTCGTGCACTTATTTGGTAACTCTTGGTTTAACGGAGGCGTCTCACCTTCCAAATCGGGTTCAGGCCCAATGGCGTATTAAGACGGAAAAAGAATGCTTAAATAGGAGAAGTGCCGCCCGCGGCCGATAATGTCGATGATTGAAATAAAAAAAGCTTGACAAAAATTCTTAGGCAACGGTATCGAGCAACAAAAAATATTTTTTAATTTGTAAACCACGAAATAACAAGGAGGCTATTTCCTACAAAGAAGACGGCCCATGTCGATTTTTTGACATGTTTAGTTATTTACATCTTCAGATTTTATAGACAAAAACCCATTAGAAAAAAATCAAAATTTTCATAAAGAAAATCACTTTTGAAAATTTTTACCCAGTTTTACTAGACATAAAAGTTATAGTCACTTTATCTGATATCTCAAAAACTGAAAGTGACATTAAATTTGATAGTTAAATTCTTGATAAATATAAATGGATCCATGACAGATCTGATACCTTCCTAGGCTATTTGCACCCTTGTGCCAAGTGAAGCCATGAGATATCGTCCTTAAAAGCAGTTCTTTGTAAATATCTCAGAAACCAAATCTCATACGAAGTTTTTGGTTATAATATACATTATTAAGCAAAATGTAGTCTACTATATTCTGAAACCCGCATATTAATGCGATGCTCCGCTAAAAAGTTGGCATTTTTAAAAAAATTTATTTGCCAAAAAACTGTGAATAACCTTAATGGATTTCCACAAAATTCTAATCAGCTCGTTAGAGTGGCGAGCACTACTTTACCTAAAAATTTTATAAAAATCGGTTCAGCGGTTTAGGAGCTATCGTGTTACGGATAGAAATACACATACACACCCATGAATGTGAGCTTTTTGCTCAAACATTAACAATGTTTTTAGATAGTAGAAAGTTAATTAAATTTTGCAATTAAGTAAACTAAGAAATATGTATAATAAAAATAAAATGGCTGAAAACTTCTAATGTCATCTATATAGTCCACAGTACACCGGTCTATTTTTAAAGTAATGGGTAGCAGGCTGAATTTTCCAACATAGCTTTATTTTGTCGAAACACCCAACTTTTTCTTCTGCGTAAATTCTTATAAATGATTCGTAACAGAGGGCGTGGGCGCAGTAATTTTTCGAACATCGGACTGACTAAAACAAGCATGCGATTTTAAGGACAATGTTGCCACTTGCAAACATATTTTTTGTGCCACAAAAAAAAAATGCCGGCTACTAATTATTTTTTCTGTGGCTGAAAGTAAATGGCAACATTGTCCCCAAAATCGCATGCTTGGTTTAGTCATTTGGAAGCTCGAAAAATTTATCTGTCCGCGCAATCTGTTAGGAGTTAAGAATTTTAGCAGAGGAAAAAGGTGGGCGTCTCGGCAAAATATAACTATTTACAAAAATTCAGCCTTATACTCATCACTTAAACGATGATGTACTGTAGACATAATGCTTAACGCGTAAGATTAGATCAGTGTAAATTGGCAGAGTATTTTTTTGTTATAACCATTACATATAATTTGAATGGTAAATCGATAAACCTGAAAAATCGACTTTTTCACAAAGCTCATTGTTTCTGGCATTGGTTAATTTTTTCTGATTTTCTCATAAGCCTTCATGTTCCGCTAAGTCAAATAAGGAAATAAAAACCCGGTATGTACACATTAACTTAAGTAATTATTAAATAAGATATTCGAAGTACCTATCTGCGAGCTCGTCTTTCGAGCAAGAGATAAATTACATATATATTTTTTTAATTTACTTTTCGTTAGCTAACATACTCAGTCAGATACACCCACCAAATTAATATACTTAAGTCGGCCGACAGAGAGGAGTCCTCTCAAAATGTAGAAAATTAAATTTGTATGAAAGTTTGTTTTACTTTTTGATGACTTTAATTTTCTACGTTTCCTTTATCATTTCTACTATACTGAGTGACAAAGAAAGGTAAACACCCAGTATTTATAATCCTATTTTAATAATCATTGCAAGCATGTTTATTTTGATTTCAGTAAAAAATTTCAGCCTTATCAACGGCTTCGGTTCGGTCGGTTTTGTCGTTTTTTTTAAATTCTTTTTTGCCGTGTTCAATTTTAGATTTACGACTTTGTGGTCATAGATGTGGTTTAACTGTTACAGAGTTTGTTGCAAAGTGTTCCATTTTCCTCGACATATTGCCTCGCGTGCGTAGAGATGCTCGTATTAGTTAAACTTAATGACTTTAAGAGAGGGCGGATTGTGGGCCTACGAAAGGCAGGTTTATCAATTAGAGAAATTGCGAGAAGAAACCAACCGATCTTTACGTACCATTTTAAGATGTTATCAGGCTTGGACCCAAGAAGGCCGAGGACATAGAGCTAAAGGCACTGGACGTCGCGTCGTAGGGGAACAACAGAGCGTCAAGACCGCCGACTTAGACTTTTGGCTCTTAGAGACCGGTTTAGTTCTACTCGGGCAATTGCCAATCGAAGAACAAGAACAGAAGGATGATTGGAATGCTTACAGTGTATCGCCGGGTAAGAAGTTTTGGAATTTTTTCTTACCGTCCACACTGGGTGTTCCACTCTCCCGTGAGCATCGACGCAACCGACTACAATAGTGCGGAGAAAGACTGCAGTGGGATCAGGAATAGCATGGGGTGCTATCGCATATGGTAGCAGTCTTTATTAGAGGTAATATGAAAGCAGTCCGTTACATCCAAGAAGTAGAGGAACCATATTTCCTTCCCTATCTTGAGATTCTCGAAAACCCCATATGTCAACAAGACAAGGCCAGACCGCATGTGGCTGAAGTAACCTTAGATTTCATGGATGTACACAACGTTAACCGCTTACCATGGCCACCCAAATCGCCTGATCTATCCCCGATCGAACATGTATGGGATATTCTAGGTCGCAGGCTATTAAATTTACAGCATCCTCCTCAGACCCTATAGCGGCACGTAGACATGAGTTAGAGGTAGGGTGGAATAAGGTAACCCAAGGGGCTATAGACCACCTCATCAGAACAATGCGCAGGCGTGCGAACGAGTGTATAAGAAATTGAGGATCCTCAACACATTATTAAAGGTAATTCTGTTAATGGTCAGCCGATTTGGCTGAAAACCTAATCACTTACTAAGTATTGCCTGGTAAACATACTAGCATAAAATAAATAAAATATATCAAATATAGATGGGTGTTTACCTTTGTTTCACTCAGTATTAAATAGTTTGTTATAAATTTTGTTTCTAAGAGTTAAGGCCTTTTCAGACAAAACTACTTTTTGAAAGCTGATTGGTTGGTATTTGAATCATAATTAGGCAAATAATCATTCGGCGGTGGCAGATTTTTTTTCTCTGTAAAAATTATTTTTCCCCCACTTCTCTAACTTTAGGATTTCTATATCTTGAAAACAGACGACTGTTGACCCCGCCCATATAATATGAAATTTTTTCCTGTTTTAATCTCCTCTATCCCCCATTAAAAGGTTGTAAGTCAAGCAGTTTACAGCCTGTATACTCTGGAGAGTAACATACTAGTTGAATATCGATGTTTTAAACTAAAGTCATTAATCTATGGTCGTATAAAAAATCAAAATATAGTCAAATTTGAAGGGAAATATTTTGAAGTTGAAAAGATAAAGACTGTCAAAATTCTATGTTTTCCGAAAAAATATTATTCTGCACGCCCTTGGTACAAAAATATTTCGGTCGGTTCTCAAAAATGTATTGCTGAATTAGTTAGCACTTTGGGAATTATTATAGGTATTAAACTAACATCATAAAGTTCTAATCTATAAAAACCCTTGAACGCAATTATTCCTTTCCAGTCTTTTATTGGTTTTGGTTGGACACACATTCTTTAGATTTTGGGAAGGCTTATTGTAAGGTCAAATTAAAATAGTTAACTAAAAAGATATGAATACTACGTTAGAAAAGAAACTTTCAGTCTCAAAGCAGCAGGTTGATTTTTGAGTTTGTCGTTTTGACATCAAAATTATAATGATAGCAGTACCGTTTATAGAAAAAAGTTTTGGGGTGGGCTCGAGACAATTATGTGACCCCTGAGGCCGTATTTAATGCTATTTTATGTTTATATTTATGAAATATATAGAAAATATCTAAAAAAATCTTAGATTCGGCTGGACCTCCACCCCCCTTATATACGGCACTGAATGAGGGTGCAGGAATTTTTCTACTTTACTAGTATTCCATGAGATTTTAGCTCACACTTATCAGCGCCGTAGCTAGGGAGAAATTTAGTAATATAACTGATGATGAGTGCTGCATGCGCTCCTCACTCATTAACAGTTACCTTAAAATTTAGTGTAGGCAAACAAGAAATGTTGCGTCGCATAATCTAGCCTTCTTCCTTTCCCCATAAAAGTTAAAAGAAGAATAGTGTGCATTTTCACATTTAAGCAGGGGTTATTGAAAACTTCTTGGGTGCTCTCGGGCAGTGGCTGATCCAGGATGTCCGGGCAAATCCGGAGGGAGGGTCCAAGAAGGCAGCACAAGAAGATCTGTGTCAAAAAAATGCGCTGCAGGCGAAAATTATTGGAAAATAAAATAATTTTAAGAAAAGCCTAAAAAATGTATATTTAAAAAAAAAATCATGTTTGTAGAGTATGTCCCCGTAAGTTGGAATCATATGGAAAACTTTTTTATTATTAGTTTTAAATACAAAAGTTATTCTACATAAAAAGTTCTGCATTATCTAAAAGCTAGAATACAGTCATCAAATACCAAATTTTTTCAATGGTTTACGAGGTTTGCCAAAAATATGAGTTTTGCTCAAGAGTAAAGTACCTTTAAATTTGACGATATCGAAAAATGTTACAAAAAAAGTTGATCAGAAATTTTATTTTTTAAAACGTATGTCTACAATAATGCAAATTGAACTGTGGTTAGAAAACATCGCAAAACTGAAAGGATATCAAATAGAGACATGAGGGCAAACTCATTAATAACCAACATTACCTAATTTGGTAAACCTTTATAAGTTATCAAATCCAAAAGAAAAAAAATAAAATCGAATTATTCTTTTTTGAGTTTCTGAGAATAAACTTCGGAAAAAAATTAACAAGATTTGACAAAAAGTGTTGCTAATTTAGAAAGTTACATTTTACGAAGTCGTCAGGGTTTTAAAGTTATATAATTCTGCGATAGGTTTGAATCTCGAAGTAATCGAATAGCTAGCACTGTTTATGTACCGTTCAATCATTTCTACCTGACAACACATCTGGAGCGCTTATTCTAAGCTTTAAATTAAAAAAAAAACGATAATGTCCAATGTCAAAAATTAACCAAGTATTTTCTATGTCTTTTAATTTCCTTAAATTTGTCAACCCCTTTTTATTTATCTTTTTCTATTTTGCTATAAATTCTTTAAATAATACCAAAAAATTAACAAAATTCCTTTCATTAGTTTTCGAGATATAACATCTGAAAATAAGGTGACTTAGTGACCTTAACATATATAGAAATCGACTCACTCGGACTGTTAATGTAGCGTTCAATTATTTATACCTTCCCACACACCTGGAGTGGTTATTGTAAATTAAAAAAAAATGATAAAATAATATTGCCAAAAGATCCATTGAGCACAAGCTTTCTCCCCATATAAAAAATGAACCAAGTATTTTTGATGTCGTTCAATTCCTTAAATTTGTCGACCTCTTTTTATTTATCTTTTTCTATTCTATCTTCTAGGGCCTGGTTAAATAATGGAAGATGTTTTTAAAAGCTTAGATTGGGAAGAAATAGGCATCAAAGTAAAAAGAAGAAGAACTGATAAAAATGCTGGAAGAACTGGATATAGCAGCTAAAAATATAGGCTTAAATATGAACTACACTAAAACTAAAATGATAACAAACACAGATGAAGATATTACGGTCAGAATAAACCAAAATAAAATAGAACAAGTAGAGGAATATCATATATCAGGGACTAATTATTAAACTGAAAAAAGAAAACAAAACAGCTGAAATCAAGAGACGAGTAAGATTGGCCTGGGCAGCATTCTGTAAATTAAGCCACATATTAAGAAATAAAAAATATCCTTTGTGAAAGTGTATCACCAATGTATCCTTCCTGTACTTACCTATGGATCCCAGACCTGGACACAAAATAAAACACGGATAAGGTAACAAAAGCCCAAAGATCAATGGAAAGACAAATGTTACATGTAAAGCTGGCAGATAAAAAGGAATGAATGGATAAGAAATAAAACAAAAGGAAGAGATGTCTGAGGAGAAGTAGTAAAATTAAAATGGAAATTTGCCGGTTATATCAGACAGAAAGACGATCGATGGAACAAATGTAGATATTGTAAACTAGAGAGACCTTGGGAAAATAAAAAAGTAGGGGAAGACACCAAATGAGATGAGCGGACGATTTGAAGAACACACGGGAACTAGATGGATGAACACGGCGACAGACAGAGAAGAGTGGAAGATATTGATGGAGGCCTATGTCCAAAGACGAGATATTACGCCTCAAAATAAGGTGACTTAGTGACCTTAAAATACAATACATTTTTAAATCGAAAGTACGTTCAAAAGTAAAAGGCGGCATCCGGCCTCTCCTAAAATGGGCCGCCTAGAGCGGCTGCTCTTCTGCTCCACCCATTACGACGGCCCTGAGCGCACTATTTAAAAGGTTGCTAAATTTGTCGTTAACAAAACGAAGAGGCGTACCTCAAAATAACAAGTTTTGAGTAATTCCAATGTAAAGATTTTTATTAACTTTATTCTGAGTTTGTTTAACTATAAGACATGCTTAAAAAATGCTGATAATATAAAATATTGCAATAAAGATACGCCTCATCGCCGTATCAAAATATACTAGCAATTATGGTGAGCGCAACTCAAATCTGGATTTTTTTTTAGATACGCCCCTTCGTCATGTTACGACGAATTATTACTAGCCTTAGTTTGGAAGTTGCTATGTTGCTAATATCAAAAAGTTTTCGTATGATAAATTTTTTAGCTTATAACAGATTTGTTTATTTCGTTTGAGAAAATGCGGCAATTAAGTATACAAGTCGTACTTATTTTTCATCAGCAATTCGAACAAAAAACCTAAGCAGATTTAAATTAAAGACTTTCGACAGGCTTCATTAGCTAATTATCACGCCAAGCCATGCGTATCATCGAAAACAATCTGGCTTCTCTGTTTCTCTTTTGTTTTTGCTTATTTTTTACCATATAGCCTGCTAATTCTTTAATCGGATGGTTAGTTACTTACTGACCAAGTCGTTCAGAGACCTACCAGAAATTCATAGGCGCCCGCAATAATTCATTCACAAGGATTTTTCTAAAAACTTATGTCTGGATTTATTTAAAGCTGTCAGCTTATTACATTGTAAAAGTTACAAAAAATTTTTACCTTTCCACCACGCGTAGCAATGGCTAGAAAAGGTATTATTTTGGACGAATTTTTTTTTCAGATAATGCTGATTTGGGTGTATTTTGACTTATCTTAGCGATATCTTCGTGATGTCTGTCAGTGTGTGTGTGTGTGTTTGTGTATATCGGTCCGTAACGCGATGGCTTCTTAATCGTTGAACTAATTTCAATAAAATTTTCAGGTAAAATAGTATTCGACACTCTAACGAGCTGATTAGATTTTGCTCAAAATCCATTAATGCTAATGACAATTTTTTGACAATAATTTTTTTTTTAAATGCTTACTTTTTACCGTTACTTTGCGTTAGTTTCTGAGATATTTACAAAAAACTGTTTTCATGGCTGGCATAATATCATGGCTCCACTTGAAGTGTGCTAAAAAGCTAGCTGGGAAGGTTTCAAATCCGTCATGGATCCATTGATTTTAAACTAAGAAGAAAACATGTATTTTATGTGCAATAGGGTATTTGACAAATTTTAGAAAAGAGTTTAGAATGATACATAGATCCCTAATTTGCTACGCAAAATTATTAAAATAGTTTATTTTATCACGGCCACATTTAAAATCAAGTTTTCTAATTTCCGATTTGAATTTTCCGCTAAAACGCTCATTTCTAGCATGGCGTTGCAATGACGTCACAGCACCGTAAACTCGCGGATAGATACACGGCATTCGAGTGTTTATTTGTTTTTGGTCTGTGTTTTTACTGTTTTTTATGTAAAAAAATGTCCTATCAAAACATTTGAAAAACTATTTATTCATGTGCATACAGCAGTAAAAGAACGGAAAAAGTGGCTGAACTTGCTCGAAGAGACCCAAGGGCCTTATCTAATACATAATCACTTTACATTTGTGAAGATCACTTTGATGTGAGTATAACAAAATTGTTTCTATTAATTTTTCTCACGTTGTCTATATATATATATATATAACTATTTCGTAAATGACGATAAAATTTTTGAGGTTATGTTTATTACACGGGGGTGAACAACTATAATAGGCAGAAAGGTGTACAAATTTTTACGCGGTGCTAGGCAGTTATTAGGCAGGACTAGGGAGTACCTGTAAGTGCAGGATTAGGCAGTGCACATGCAGGCTTAATGTAGGACTGAGCAGTGCATATGCAAGACTAGGCAGTGCATGGGCAGGACTAGGCAGTACCTACGCAGAACTATGCAGTGTAACTTATGCAAAATGTATTTAGAAAATTTTGATTGTTTCTTAATGCTTAAAATAATAATGATTGGGTATTTAATTGAATCTATTGTAAGTGGCGTATTTAACAAAAAAGCAAAACATATAACCTAACCTCAAAATCTAAATAAGTAAAAGTAGCCGAAGAATATCGTAAAAAATCTTTCAGTTATATACAAAACAACTCCTGGAATACTTACATCAACATTTTAACGTTTCTAAATTCCGCAGAACAAAAATCACTGTTGTTGGCAAAGAAGCCTGCCGAACCGAGCCGAACCGAACCATAAAGGAGCATGAGGCAAGTTGGAGCTATCGGCTTTGGAGAATCCGTTTTATATTGAAAATGTTTTTTATCAGCAAAACACAAAATAAAATTTAGGACGATGATTCGCACTTTGGGGTCAATTCTTTACATTTCAAAAAATTTGACGAAATTTGAAAAAATGTGACATAATCTGGCGCTTAAGATTTCTCGTTTAAAAGGCAATTTTAAACTTAAAAACTTACCTAAAAGGCCATTTCCCACTTTTTGATAGATGTAGCTTCACGATATAATATATTTTTTTAATTAAAAACGCCTAATTTATTAAAAATTTTTAATTTAAAAATTGTAAATAAATTCAAAGCAGATAACCATTAACCACACAAACTGAAATGTCAAATTTCGTCACATTTCGTCACATTTCTTTCAAATTTATGAGTCCTATTCGTTTTCTTTATGAGGTCAGCTAAGTTTACTTTCTTTCTTTGTTTTTCACGGTAAAATTAACAAAGAGGGACTAACTGCATGTCGTGGAAGGGTCGCTACAAAATTAGCTCTACGCTGTTGCCACCGTTATATTTGAACGGATTTTTAAGGGAATGTCAAATTATTTCTTTAAAATCTGCCAGAAAAATCTGACTAAGTGGGATACTAGTCAAATTATTGAAGTGGTGATTATTTTTTTACTTTTCTTATCAAAGCTAGGCACGTATATAGTTTTTTATTCTGGGGGGTCCTCCCATATAGAAACTGCTGTTATTCAGTGACGGCCCATGAGGTTTTGGATAGGGTAATCAGAAATACTTGCTACAGTCGCCGCCGGCGGAAGATTACAGGGGTGCTACGAACAATTTTCGTCTAAAAGACGTTACTGTTGGGTTTATAAGGATAAAAATAAATACTAAAATAAAAATAAATGTAGATTCTATTGGAAACTGTATGTGCGAATGAAGAAGAATTACAAAATGTTGAAAGTCCAGAATGTCGAAAGCTTGGGTTATTAGATATATTAATAGAAACTAACCTGGCCAGATCAGGTGCCTTTTTTTTGTAATATACTTTAAAACCTAACCTGACCTGGTTAGGTAAGTACCTATATTTATAGACAAGAAGAAACTAACTTGTCTCTTTCACTTAATTTTTGAACGGATCCCTTTCACAAACAAACCTTCTCTTGCAGGCTATTTTACCACAATTTATGGCACGTTTCATTCGACCCTGCCACCAACCCAGAGACAAATTCTCTATGCACCAACCCAACCTCACTTTTTTTTAGAATGTGGAATTACAAAATGTCGAAATTAAAAAATATCGAAATTACAAAATGTCAAAAAAAATATATCGAAATGCGAAATAAAACCTAATAACATATTACGATCTGGTCAGGTTAGATTCAGTGTAATTAAGTAACTAGAAACGGTTAGTTTTTTTTATAATTTTCACCTAACCAGGTCAGGTTAGATTTTAAACCTGACCTGGTTAGGTTATTATACAAAACAAACTAACCTGATCTGGTCAAGTTAGTTTTTTTGAAATTATAATTACCCAACCGGATTAGGTTTGCTTTTTTTTTATTTCGTATACCAATCTAACCCGATCTGATTAGGTTTTATTTTCTGTCTTTTAAATTTTTCAACTATTAGTATTTTTGTTTCTTCGACATTTTGTACTTTCGACATTTTGTGTTTCGATGTTTCGTCCGTCGCCCCTTCAATTGATCGCAAACTTATCATTACCTGTCCATACACGCCCCTTTTCCAATGGACCGGTTAGGTCACGTTTTCGATCAATTAACCAGAGTTGAATTAACAGGTTAGGATAAGTTTGCCATCAATCGACAAAGGTGAGGTTTGGTTTAATAAAAAAAAATGCAAAATTTGCTTTTTGTATTAGGAAATGCACGAAATGTGATGACATCGAACCTTTTAGAAAAGCTATCGTCCAAAAAAGTCGGCAAAAAATTTTGCACCCTGTCAATTGTGTACCTTTATCAATATTAATGTTAATCCAGGAATAAAATACACAAACAAAATATAACGGGTTTAAAACCTTAGATACTATAATTAAAATATATTGAAATTGAAGAAATAGTTAAAAAGCTAAAGAATAAATTCCAGTGCAAAATTATTTACTCTGTAGGTTCATTGAATAGCTACCTAATTTGAAAAAGTAATAAAAAAAAATAAAATAGTTTTTAAGGTTTTGATTGATTGATGATTTTGAACAAATATAATAAGGGTAAAAAAAAATTGAATTTGTTTTTTTTAAACTTATGAAAATAAAACCAAGTAAAAATTTTCATTAAACTTGCAGACAAAGTGCCTAATTATTTAAATTATTTGGTTTTATTTTTAAAAGAACTATGAATAAAGACAGACAGCCATTTTGATTTTTTTGGCCCAAACTTATTTTGAGCAAAAATAAAAAGGTTTTTTTTGACGGTCCCCAATAGCCTTCCTACCTATGAGTGGCTAAAAAATAAGTCAACCAAGCATCCTTTTTCATTCAAATTTATTTTAAAATCAAGTTCAAAAACACGACAAAGAAAAACAATTTTTTAGCAGCTGCTCAAATCTTGGATTGATTTTGCAGTCAAGTCAAGTAATATTATTTAAAACACACAAATGTTTATGAATAAAATTATGAGATTTAGAAAACAAAATTTTTTTCCACTCTCCATGCATTTAGGTATAAAAAAATACCTTTAAGATTTAAATTTTTTAGAAAACAAAATACTTAACCAAACTTTAGTTTGAGCATGTTTTCAGCTATTATAAGCAAAAATCTCAAAAATCAGAATCAATTCCGCCGTAAAAAATGCGAATTATCCATATCTCTACTATTATTATCACTACTAAATGTTTGATTACCTTGCACGTTACGTTGTGTAAGAGTTTTTCGTAAAAATATTTTAACAACATATTTAAAAAGTGAATCCAACTTGTGAACGGTACCTTTATTGGTTTCACTTGGAAACAATGAATTGGCAACATAGTATTTCGTAACTGACAGTCCCCTTGGTGATCTTTGACTGACAGTTGTCAAATTTGCCAGATAGAAAAACCGTTGTATGATGAGGTGCTCGGAAAAATACAATTTATCAAGAACTTGTGGATTATCAGTAGCCGAGTTTCAAGGTAGGTTTTAGATTAAATTTTCCCGCATTTTTTAAATTTTTGGGGTTTTCATAATTTCCTAAGTTGGCCCATTACCGTATGGTGTAAGACGTTTTACACAAAGCTGAAATTGCAGTGTTGTCAAGATTTACACCTAAATTCTGTTGTTTCAAATTTCGTCAGATTATTTCAAATTATTTCAAATTTTGAAGAATTGCCCCCTTTAAACCAAAGCAAAAATTACCATCTATAAGAAAATAACACAGAAAATAGGTTCGTTCGAGGCGTTTACTGTTTTGTGACGTCACTCGCAGCTGATTGGTAGACCGCCTGTTTCGAATCACGTGGCTAATTGTTTTAATTCAATGAATTTATTTAATTAAAAGAACTATGAATTTGATAAAAAATTAAACAAAAAAGTTTGTTTTTAGCATTCTCAAGAGCTAAAGATATATCTAAAAATAAATATATATTTATTTTTTAGTACTGTCAAACACCCTATTTTTGTACGAAAAACAGTGGCGCACCCAGGGATATGTCTTGGGGGGGCCCTACAGCTACAAAGCGCGCCCTCAAAAAACTTGCGACCAAAAAAAAAAAAAAAGTCATCATGTTCGCACCTACGCCACGGCTTGGGGTTGGGGGGGGCCCGAAGCCTCCTGAGTCAAATTTTAAGGTATTTTTCATGTTTTATCATCAAATATGTAGAAAATATATTACTAAATCTAAGGCTTGGGGGGGGGCCCGGGCCCCGGCCCCCCCCTGGGTGCGCCCATGCGAAAAATATAACTATTTGAGGGGGAGTAATTACCCCCCCTCCATAAAAAAATATCTATGCACTTTTAGTTAATAACTAAACGACTATAAACTTAATAATTACCCCTCTAGAAAAATAAATGTCGTCGACAGTTACACGATCCCTCTTTCCAGAAGGAAGTCAAAAAATATATTTTTCTGGTCTATTGATTATTTTCGGGTTCCCCTTTCAGTCAAGTTACTTAGTTAGTTGCTGTTGACAGTTTTTTTACTTGATTTATATTGAAAACTAAATTCAACTCAAATATAGACGACAACCTTTTGGCTTTCTTGATGATACACGACCAGCAATTATCTTTTTTTTAGTTGACCGGAAACAAGCACCTTTAGTACAATCTTTGTACGAAAAGTGTCACTTTTCTTTTCAGTAAACTTTTCGGTCTCAACAAGGGACCCGAAAGGAACAATGAGACGGTTATAGCCATTTTTACTTACGCTCTCTCTTACAGACGTGGTCATGACAGATTTTAAATTGTTTTAATTTTGATAGGTTTCACATTTCTATTAAGATAGTCTAAAATATAACGTAAACATATGGAAAATTAAGTCAAGGTTGGAAAATAGCGTCCCCTTTTGGTTTTCTAATAGTTATTAATTATATTAGTTTTACTTTTATATTTAATTTGAATTGCGGCGTAGCGCCAGATTTAATGACTTCTTAGCTGCGCACTACACAAGTTTGTCCATATCTTGTACACAATTGGATAGTATAGGTTTTTGAGGATGCGGAATTTTAACGTGTTTTATTTTATTTTAAATCCCTTTTTATAACTCTAATAACAAAAATGCTGTTTATGCGAAGGAAATAAAAGATTCAGACACGCAAAGGTAAAAAATGAATTTGGTTGTTGGTATGCAAAAATAAAATAATCCGCTTTGAATGAAAAATAAGATCTTGGTTATATATTATAATAAAATGCGACGTTTCAGTCGTAAGAATAAGCACTTCTCATACAATACATAAATTTTCTCAGCCGATATAGAGGATTAGAGACAGCAATTTTGCGATAATTTTGATCTCGGTATATGCCAGTGGCGGCTCGCCCGATGACGCATGTGAAGTCTGACCTGTTTTTTCCAGACTAAACATAATAATTCAAGAAAGGATAAACCGAACGGTTAGTCATTTTGTAATATATAACTCGATAAATAAATTGCCGCCGAGACGAGAGATTCTCGCCTCTTGTCTCGTCTCGCCCTCTCTCGACGAGACGAGAGAGATATTTTCTCTCGAAGCAAAGCTCGAGACGAGACGAGATAGAAAGACTCTCAGACTTTTATTTTTTCTGGCATTTCAAATATTTTTTCGTAAAAACAATGTACAAGATTCATATTTTATAGTAAATTTATTTTAATCCGACCCTGTGATTCGCTCCGAATGACCAGCCATCGTTGATTTCAACTAAATCAAAGACCACCAGCAGGCTTGTTAATCTGTTTCTTGGGTAACCGGTGTTAAAAATATAGCTACATTTTTATTTTCAATTTAATATCTCAATTGCTTGGCTACCTCGTCATCTCCGCGCCGCCGCGTCGGCGCCGTCGGCATGCATCAAAGGGCTATTTAATGGTTTTACAAAAGAATTTACCTAAATACAATGATTTATTGTTTTATTTTGAAGGATTTATATTATTGGCAAAACACAAAATAATATTTTATCAACGAACACTTGGGATATTAGGTACAGTAAATAAATAAACTAAAGCGATGCAAAACTTTTCCACAGCTTTTATTTTATCGAATCAACGAGGTATTTTAGTTCATGTATTGTATTTCCTTCTTTATTTATTGTATATATGTATATACAGAGTATATCCCAGAATTGACTTAACACTTTATTTTGGAAAAAAGTAAATACCATTTTATTTGTAAATCTTTTAACATTTTTTAATTTTTTACCCTTTTTTTAAAGAATATTTTTAATAAAAAACCTTAAAAACAAAACCACAAAAATTTATTTTAATTCTTGTAAACTCTTCTTTCTTATATTATTTTATTGAAAATTGGTTTGTTGAAATTGATCATAATGTAATTTTATATTTATATTATTTTTTATAATTTTTTGTTTTTTATACTTTTAGAACCCTTGAAAATGGCTAGAAAAGCCGAAACGCGTCGGGTTGATGGTTGTTAGAAATAAATTAAGCATAATTTAACACAAACTACGCTTTTTATTTCTTAACCTATCAAAAAATTGTGGAGAGAGGACGTTTTTCCTTAATATTCATTTCAAATTGAGAAATGCTCCACGTAGGAGAGTTGGAATCACAATTAAATACCATAAATGATAAGATTTACCTTGGAAAAACACTTTTACACAGGGTATCTCAAAAACGTTTTAAAAACACGAGAGACGAGACGAGACGAGAGAAAGGCTCTCTCGAGCGATAGAAGAGTCCTCTCGACGAGACGAGAGACCCATTTTATCTCGGATAACGAAACGAGATGAGAGAAGGCCTTCTCTCGTCTAGTCTCGTCTCGCGGCAACACTATAAATAAATCGCGGGCTTGCCCCGTTGGCAGAGAAAGCAGCTTCCGTTTTTCATACTGTGGTTGTCGTGAGAACGTCCCGTACCCCGCGTGTCATTGAATCAGATGTTTAACCTGTGTACCTTACCAAAACCACGGATCACCTTAGGTGATCCGTGCCAAAATCATGCAAGGTGCATTATTAGTTGAACACATTCGATTTTTGTTTTCATTATATCGCACAATATTCCCAGTGTACGATGCAGTTTATATTTTACGAAAAAAAATCGATTTTGAGATGGAAAGTTCGCGCAAGCTTGATTACAGGATAATACTCCCAAACTTTTATTTTATTACATCGTACAAATCCTACAGCATCCAAATTTTCTTAAATCAATGGTTTTTGCACTTTCTAATAGTTTGTCCATTCTTCCTAAGACCTGTTTGTTTATCCGTTTAAGTCAAAAGAGCAGAGCTTTCTATTTATGAACCAATATGTATCAAAATTGGAACTTTGGGGTTTATAAAGACGATAATTAAGATTTCTGACTCAGATCTAAAAAAAATATCATGGCGGATCGGAAATGGAGAACTTTTACATTTATGAACCGATATGTATTAAATCTGGAACTCTGCGGTGTTTAATGTCGCGTATTATACATATTTTTTACTCAAACAAAAAAAACCATAGCGGACCCAAAATCTTTATTCTATAGATATTTATGAACTGATTTGTGTCAAACTTGGTACTTGGGGTTCTTAAAAGTTAAATTGAGATTGTTGTGTAATGCGTAACAAAGCTGCGTTGAAAAGGATGAAGAGTTTTGGTATGTCAATTTTGAGAGGTGAGCTGTCAGTTTTCTTTGTAAATCTGTTTGAATAAAGTCGACTCTAAAATAAAGTCAGGTTTTATTTTAGAGTAGGCTTTATTCTGACAGATTTACACAGCACCAAAGTCAAATTTAAAAATAAAGTCGCTAACTTTCATTTGATAAATACAGACACTAATAAATGCGGTTCTACACACAAAGGCCGAATTTTAAAAGAGAGCAGCTGCTTTTTATGTATAAATCTGTCACAAAACGGTCGATTTTAAAACAAGGTCAGGTTTTATTCCAATAACTGTCTAATAATACACATAATTTTGATGAATTCTGTAAATCTCTATTTATTTTTATGTTGGCAGTTTAATTTCCAATACAAGTTTGCGATGAGCGTTAATGCACATTCTACTATTTTCCACATAGTTCGGTTCGGTTCGGTTCGGTTCATATCAATCTAGTATGACAGTTCATAGACTCGTCTGTGTATAACTTTAGAAAATCTCTAATGAAGCTGATTGGGGTTAGGTTTGATTCATGTTTGATTATTCTCCCACATATCATATATGAGTAAAATGCAGTTACAACCATTTCGTTTTGGACGGCAGAACTTGACCTTCGAAAACCAAAGAACACAGAACTTGGTTTAGATGCTATCAGCTATTGGTTCCACGTAGGGTATTGGAAGTCCCGTAACGATTCTGCACATGCGCAGTTCAATACTGATACTGATACGGGCAAATAAAAAAGATCCCTTTTTACCCTATCAGTTAGAGGCCGTCGATAAATTTTGATAATACAGTATCCGTCAAATATACTTTATATACTTATTATGCATGCATTTAGGATGCATGTTCCGGGTTCGATCATTTAATAGTTTTTCTATGATGATTTTTATTCATCTTAAAGTTACTTGTTTCTGTCTATCATGCAAGTCTAATTAGTTATGATCACTACCGTTTTGGTTTTTCGTTTCTCAATAAGTTCCCTAATTTTTCTTTGCAGGCTAAACCAAGCATTTTTTCCAGAGATTTAATTTTTGGAGCATTACTCTTCTACCGGCCTAGCTACTTTAATCGTTTTATCGTTATTTTCTTCCTATTACTTCTGATTGAACTTTGAAGCTTAAGTTGTAAGTGCACGAAATTAAGGCCGCGCTGCTGTCTTTTCCAACATTGAAAAATTGTTATAAAGCGATATTTTATACGATATAATATGCAAGACGTACAGTCACCGAAGACGTACTAGAAATAAATAATAATTCAATAAAGCGAACAATGTATAGGAACTTTAAAAAAGAATAAAATGCTAGCTAGATTAAAAATTAATAGGCGAATAAACCGTCTATACTTTGCGCATACCTTTCATGCTTTCATGTTTTTTACAATGTCTTCACAGATGATTTTGGTTTTTGTTTCAGTCACGATTTTTTAAAAATTTTATATCTGTCGCGTTTATTCTAAACCGCGAGTACCGTTTAAATGGCATGATGTTTAAGAAAAATTTTGATATGCCCAGTTAAGTCAACGTCCTCAGGAGAAATTACTGCACAGGTATTGTCAAACTTTATGTTTGATCTTTTCACGTAATTTTGATGATTTTTCAGGAGAGCGATTTTAAATATTTCTCGTTGTTTCATTTTGAATAAGTTTGCAATTTATTTGTATAGCTTGTTGAATTTTTTATATAGCAAATAATATTGAAATACGCCCATTTGTAAGATAAAAATAATGAGTAGGGTTGCCAACTTTGAATTAAGATTTGTCAGGACATCTGTTTTAAATTGTTAGGACATTTGATCCATAATTAGGACAGCC
The DNA here is from genome assembly GCA_963576565.1 of Aspidapion aeneum. Lineage (NCBI taxonomy): Eukaryota > Metazoa > Arthropoda > Insecta > Coleoptera > Brentidae > Aspidapion > Aspidapion aeneum. The sequence continues at coordinate 78,818,738 of OY755044.1, read as the reverse complement.
AGCAATTATTATCAAAAACTAAAACATAAAATATCTTTAATATTTTTAAATTATCAATTTAAAAAAATGTTCTTAAGACATTACATATTCCGTAGGTACTTATTTACTAATAACTACCTATTTAATAAAAATTATAACAATAATAGTCAATTTACTAATGCAAAAAAGCATAGGGAGACACTCGATTATAGTTACTTTCCCCACCACCCTAATTACACCATTTAGGTATGTTTCAAAAGAATTGAAATATTTGCGTTACAGTTAGCATAAATTGACGTTGTAATACATCGTTGGAAAGCTCTTAAAAAATGCTAAAAATAATGTTTTTACTACTTTTTTGATGACATCATCGGTGGACAAACCGTATGTATTTTGAAAAATCAAAGTATTTAACTCCATTGGGAGCGGCAATGTTGGAAAATATGATAACGTTAAATATTTTTACACTAAATCAACGGACTAAGAAATGTAAATTATACGAACAAATCAAGTTACATTTTTCTTTTGAAATCAGATTTGATTGAATACAGATTTATGAAGCATTTTTTTTTTCTATGCTCGAAAAATCATTTGCTGTGCTGATAAGGGTGTTGTCAGGAAGCAGGACCTTTTGCTAAAAATCAGGACAGTCCTGAAAAATCAGGACAGGTTGGCAACCCTAATTATTAGATACACCCTTACGTGAGAAGACCGACGATTTGGCGAGTATACTGTCTATGTGAGCAACGGAAGCATTGTTTTCTCTAAATGTTTTCAGGAAGAGCTGAATGATATTATTTGGACCTTGGCAGCTTAATTGTCACCCACCAAACTGAGCTGAAGTGGAGGGGGAGGCATAATCAAATATCTTATAGTCTAATACCTTCCTAGTTGGCGACCAACAAAAACACCGAATAAAGTTATTTCAAAACGTAAAATAGTCGACAAAAAACATGTTGAACCGTAATCTGATCGAAAATAAAACAAACGAAAATAATTTAAATGAAACGAAGTTTTCTCGATCCGCAAAATGGTCGAAAATAATTTAGACGAAGAGTAATTTTGTCGATCCATAAAAAATCTTGAAAATATTATAGCCGAAACGTAAAAGCATCGAAACGGAGTTCAGTCGAAACGCAGAATGGTCGAACCGTAAAAAGGCGAATCGAAAAAGGTCGAACCGTAAAAACTTCGAAAAATAAAAAAATCGAAATATAAAACAGAAGAAAGCAATTCAAGCGAAACGGATTTTGTCGATCCGTAAAAAATCTTGAAAATAATATAGCCGAAACGTAAAAGCATCGAAACGGAGTTCAGTCGAAACGCAGAATGGTCGAACCGTAAAAAAGGCGAATCGAAAAAGGTCGAATCGTAAAAACATCGAAAAATAAAAAAATCGAAATATAAAACAGAGGAAAGCAATTCAAGCGAAACGGATTTCTGTCGATCGGTAAAATTGCATTGTCAGTGGTGATGAATCGTGGATTTACTCATATCAATCCGAAAATAAACGTCAGTCATCTGTTTGGGTGTTCCAAGTTGAAGAAAAGTCAAAAAAAGTCATCCGTTCTCGAAGTGTATCCAGATGGTCGCGACATTTGCTTCAAAAGCAGGTCATGTAGCAACAATTCCTCTGGAACATCAAAGAACTGTTACTGCCGATTAGTACATCACCATTTGTTTGCCGAAAGTCATCGCTGTGCATCTGAAAACGAACGACGAATCATCCTACACCAAGACAATGCAAGTTTGCACAAAGCACAAAGACCCATTGAATTTTTAACCCAACAAAACGTCGAATTGTTGGCCATCTTCCATACAGTCCCAACGATTTCTACACTTTTCCGAAAATCAAGAATGGGCTGCGTGGTCAAAGATTTCAGTCGCCAGAGCAAGCAGTCGACGCCTTCAAGAATGCAATTTTGACAGTACCAACAAACGAATGGAATTACAGCTACAGGCAACTGGTTTGAGCGCATGCAAAAGTACATTAATTTTCGTGAAGAATACTTCGAGAAACAATAAGTCTTTAAGTTTTCTACTGTTTTATTCCAGCTGTACATGCAAAATTTAAAAGCCAACATTCGTATCCAAGTAGTTCTTTAATGCTTAAAAATAATAGACGGAACAAAACCTGACCTTATTTTAAAATCGACCCTAGTGTGACAGATTTACATATAAAAAGCAGCTACTCTCTTTCAAAATTCGGCCTTTGTGTATTTAAGAACCGGTTTATTAGTGTCTGTATTTATCAAATTAAAGTTAGCGACTTTATTTTTAAATTTGACTATGTCAATTTTGAGAGCTCAGCTGTCAGTTTTCTGTGTAAATCTGTCAGAATAAAGTCAACTCTAAAATAAAGTCAGGTTTTATTCCAATAAGTCCCTAATATCATAAAGAGTCGAAGCGATAATTAAATATGTCAAAAAACGCTACGCTTGTGCTATTAACTACTTCTTATTTTTATTGAAAAATTGTTTGAAATCCATCAAGAGATAATAAAATTTATTTTATTTAGGGAATTTAAAATTTTTCTATTACATTTAAACACAATTTAAATGATTGGAACGTTTCTTAACCATATAAGGTTCTTGAAATATTACCGGCCTAATTAAAAAACCAAATGGCAAACCTATATCAACTGTTTTTAACTGTTATACAAATTGATCGGAAATTCTTAGGTAATTAAGGAAAAACTACTTTGATTGCCCTAAATTGCTTTCCAACATTAAAAATATAATATGATACCTATACAGAGCATCTGTTAAATATACTACCGCATAGGTAAAGAATTAGGTCAAATTACACAGGTCTATAACTAAAAACTTCATATTTTCTTTATACTTCCTATACCAAAAAAATTACACAGGCATGCAATTTTTTTTTAGTTTACCTGCATGCAGAGGCGCCTTAAGCGGACGCGCAAGGCGTGCGCGGCGCTCTCTCCAAGAAGCGCCCAAATGACCAAAATCCTACCAATTACCTAATATTTACGTAATGGATGGATTAATGTATTTTATGATTTTTTATATACAGGGTCATTGGTTATATTTTCGTGGCATTTATTAGGGGTTAATGTAGGTAAAAGAAATTTTGAAAACATATGGTTTGTTAATATCGAGTTAAGCCGTTTTTGATTTATTCAAGTAACACATTTACATTGAAGTATACCGAACCTTAGGCCAATTAGATAATCAGTACTACACTTTAACAGTAATTAAGAACTAATATAACCTCAGAGTAATATATATTATTATTACTTTAAGAATATAACTCAAAAACGGCTTATCCAAATATGAACAACCTACACATTTATAAAATCAGGGCCAATATATACAAATAATATATACAAATAATATATACAAATAATACAAATATATACAAATAATATACAGGGTGTTCCCTTTAACTTAAGAAAGTTGCTGTCAACATTTTACATAAGAAATGACATTTGTGACTTCTGACATCAAAAGCTTTTTTCTATCACCTACAGGGCCTCCAAACGAAATGAGCAAAATATCAGGGGCGAACTGCCCTACTATGGGGCGCTTAGAGTTCTGAAACTAACCAAAACTTTTAAAAAATGGCGCTTCATGTGCCTAGTCGCCAGGCCTAGAGCCTACCCCACACTACTACTACCAAAAATTTTACATTTGGTACCATTTTTCCAGAAAATGTTTTTTCTCTTAAAATTATTTTATTTTTCTAAAGTTTTCGCGGCACCATTTTTTATCATTTTTATGAAAAATTTCCTTTTTTGAAGAAGTACCCAATTTTTCCTAAACGTAGTTACGTTCGCCTACGGCGACACTTTTTTTTTGTTTTTATGAAAAGTTTGCTTTTGTGGCGCCAGGTTTTCCAACAAGAACCCAATTTAGCTAATGTTTTCGGCGCTGCAGACCCTTAGATTTCCGCGACGCGTTTTTTCCTGAAAAGTTTTAAAATTTTTACCTAAGTGCGAAATTTTTTTAAATTTTTTAGGAGATTCTATAATGGTAAACAAATGTTTGTTATGCGGCGCTGTTTTTTTTTTAAGTCCCATTACTTTCGCTTGTGGCGCCATTTTAGTCTATCCGTTAGTTTATATTTAAAAAAATTTGCCGCGCAATTTTTTCCGAAAAGATGTTCATTTTTATAAAATTTTTACCTATAGGTATTTAAAAAAAATTTCACCTTACGATTTTTTTCAGAAAAGTACTTAATTTTCCTAAAAATTTTGCTTACCGAACTATTTTTTTAAATTTTTTAGCAGTTACATTATATTTCAACGTTTTCCTTTATCTTGAGAGTGTCAAGGCAACCTATCCTGTCCCCCCCTCTACTGTAGTAGTATTTTTCAAACCCTATAGGTTAAATTTGGATTCTCAAGCCCTCAAAATGACCAAGATAGTTGCGCCCTGATAATACGTAAAAAAATATTTAAAACCAAAAAATAGGGCGCAAAATATTGGTTAGCAGCGGCCCTGTCTGCATGTGATATGTTTACTAATCTGCTGTACAATGCCCATTTCCCCAAATACGTGGATAAAGGGCGTAAAAGCATAAACATTTGTTCACATATTCTGTTACAAAATTCTTGACATGCGACACGCTTATTTTGCTTCACCGTGGAAGGGGTGGGGGGTCGGTGAAACAATTTTTTGATTTATAGCCTGCCAAAAATTTCAATTGGCCTAAGACCAGCGCCGTTTCAGAAAAAAGAACATCTTCTGCAATCAACGTGTTAAAATACTTACATATAGCCAGTGGCGCACCCAGGAATATGTCTTAGGGGCCTCATGATGTCGTAAAGTTCATATCATTATTTTTGAGACAACTTTTTTTCCTATGCTATTATAAAATGGCCTATGCTATTATAAAATGGAGTATATTTTACACTATTTTATATTTTTATTCATGAAATATGTGGAAAATATCTCAAAAAATCTTAGGCTTGAAAATCTTAAAAAATCTTGGCCCAGCGTGCAGCAAGTGTCGAGTAAGTCACCGCAACTTCTTGCGGTAAACAGAACTATGGCGTTGTACGATTTGACTGATAGTCCGGAGCCTAAGCCACTTTTGTCTGCATTTTTGCGTACCGTAATGAAACTTGGCACGGTTATAGTACAATACAATACTATTATTTTACGAAGTGGTGCTTATTCGGAACCTAGTGCAGAGCAAAGATACAGGGTGTTTTATTTTTAATTGCATCTATCTCATTAAAATTCTGTATAAAATTCAAATGTAAAGCTAAAGCAATGAAACTTGGCACCAATTATAAGGATATATACACTTTTACTTTAAGTGGTAAAAATATTATATTGATTTATTTTCTTTCAAGAAATGAAAAATAATTAATTTTTTTTGATACATTTTTGGTGTGGATGTTGAGTAGAAAAAAAATTCCATGAGCTTAGTTATGCAAGATAAGGCCTTGAAATTTAATGTGGGCATAAACAAATTGTTTCTGTTTATAATAAAAATTGCTGTACGGGTGTAACATATACAAGGTCGGAGTACAGGGTGGTAAAACGATGAAAAAGTTTGTGGATTTCTTAGACGTAACGATATTTTCAAAAAATATATACCCAATAAAAGATACCTATTGAGAAAGAAGAAGGATGTTAAGTATTGGAACAACAAAAATGTGCAAAAGCTTGGTGCTCTCTAAATTTGTTGTTGTATATTGCAGCAGAAGAATTCAAAAGTACAAAATTCTTGTGAACGCTTTACACATATACTTTATATTTTATGAAAAGAAAATAAAAATTAGTTTGAATTGTTCAAAATACAGGGTGTTTTTAAAAATAAGTAAAATTTTTATGATCATTTTAAGTAGTTTTTTTTATGATGACGTTATAAATCACTATAGAAAACTCAAAGTCAGCACGTTACAACAATACTAGTACAGCTTTCATATTCTTTCATAAAATTTTGTACAGAGTGTTTAAAAGTAACTAGACATTAAAGTTTTTTCGTAATTTTTTATTTTAGTGCAGAAAATTCAAATAACTCTAAATATGTCAAATAAACATCTCATTGCAATCACTATACTCTCCTTTATAAAACATTTATCGGACTCTATTTTTGTAATAAGTGCTTCATCATTAACATTTTCTGAACGTATATACTGGGCAACAACAACTCTGCTGTCGTTTTTACTCTTTTTTTACATTATTTATTGTAGCTACTGCGTTATCAAGAATTTTGCAATAAAACTTGGCACAATTTGTCGGCTTATTATAGGCTATGATAAAAAATTTTATGTTTTTCGTAATTTTGTAATATGCTAAAAGATACAAGGTGATATTAAAAAATCATGTAAAAAGTAGTAGTCTCAAACTTTTGTTTATACCGGTTAGGCAGTTTAAGATACCTTCTTAATTTTACTGCTTATTAAAACTTGAAGAACGCCCTTTTTACATGGTGTCATTATTTTACTTAGCTTTGTAGTTGTAAGGAAATATAGGGTATTTCTTTTGTCAATATATAATTTTTTTTAAATACGTGAAACATTATTTCCAACACTTATAAAATTAGAAAATATATAGTAGTAACTGTTAAACACCTATGTAGCTGTTAGTTAGAGACTTTAAAACGTACAGGGTATTCAAATTAAAGTCCGTAATATTGTTAACTTTGTTATAATCAAAACTACAAGGTCGGTTCGGTTAAATTTTAATATTTTTTTCGCTAACTAAATTTATTAAAAGTGTTTGCTTTGGTGCCCAAGAATTAGCAGATTATTTTAAAAATTAAAAATTCTAGAAACTTGATTCCGCTTTTACTTAGGTTATCAAATTTTATTAAGTGAGGCTTGGTCAAGGCTTTGTCGGGTATTTTTAATAACCCCGGTGGTAGAAATAGATTAAGGTGTCGGTTTTTGATATATCATGTGAACAGTTTGACATTGACTCAATTAATATTTATTTTGGTTTAGAATACTTAATTATCTAGAAATCGTTACCCCACAAGACTTTAGGCTAAATAAGATGTTAACAATTTATCCTACTACCTTTTGCTCCCTTTCCCACTCAAAAAAATCCTTATTTCCAACCTTTAATTTTTATAGAATTTTTTGAATTTAAAAGCTACATAGCTACAAGGTTAAAGCAAAAAAAACATGTAGGCGAAACTAATTTTATATTTAATTTATTAATTTTTCCTGTCCCACCTCAAGTATGCACCTGTATCTTGGCCCTGCACTGGGTTCCATCGGAGCACCACTTCTAAAATGACATCCCTAGGTGTCTGCTACCTCTGTGCCAAATTTCGTCACGGTACGCGAAAATGCAGACAAGCCCCTAAATTTCCCTCTTAGGCCCCAAACTATGAAAGTTTGGCGAGGACACATACGATACTGAATCGCAGTACACAGAAAAAAAAATGTCTTCAGTCAGTGCAAATTGCTTTGATCCAAGACAAAATCTGCTTTCCTATGCATGAAGAAAATATTTTCTTAACAAAAAAAAAACTATACTCTTGAACTGCTGGTTTCCGTTGAAAATAAAAGTTACGTTTGTCCAAGAAAATTGATTTGTTTTGAATGGAAGCGGCAACCTTCTTGTTTAGTGTTTTCTAGTATTATGGAATAAATCGCCAGTCTGTAGGCAAAGTAAAGCTTTATTTGTGTTAAGGAGATATTGGTAAGACATTTTATATCTTGCTTCAAAACCACTTTTTCTTCGCTAAAGGCAGTTTGTTTTAAACCAAAACAATTTACCAAGACAATTATTTTTTCCCAAAACAAGCGGCTTGCTTAGATGAAAAGAAAACATTTTGTTCGGAGACTTTTGCTGTTGGGTCAAGATAATTTTTTCAAGAAAACTACCTTTCTTAACTGAAGAACTTCTTTTTTTCTGTGTATATTATTCGCTTTCATTTAATAAAGAGTGATTTAATTATATTGGCGTCTCTAATTCTGTGCGCAATTAAAAATAATTTTTAAAAAACTTACAGGAAACACAGACTTTGGTACTTGGAAACACAGATATGAAAAAATCGTGCGACCCCGCAGGATCATCAGTGGCCCGCTTTAAATTCACGAATTTATATCCAATTTGTTTGGTTCACAGGAAAAAAACTCACCTAAAGCAAAAAAGACTTAAATTAATTACTGATTAAATCTCAGCCGACACTCAAAAGTAATGATTTAATCAAGTATTTGTGAGTAGTATTTTAGTTTGAAATGTTGTTTTAAAAAAAGATTCCGTCACCCGAAAATACCTCGCTTAAAAGATTTTCAGGTTTTTATTAAACAACCTGTATTAAAATAAGAGTTTTAAGTATTGTTCATACTCGTCTTAGTCTTTTGTTTTTGATTAGTCTTTGTCCTTTGATTAGTCTTAGCTGTCTTAAACAAAATCGGCTGTTCATACTCGTCTTTTGTTTTTGATTAGTCTTAGTCATAACCCACTGAAAAAAAAGTTCAATTTCAATAGAAAGGCCCTCTTTAAAAGTCATTTTCTACACAAACCAATCTTATTTAACCTAATCTGTGCACGAAACACCACAGAAGAGAGACACGAAAGAACAAAAGCGAAAAAGAAAAAAAAACAAATAAAATTTTGAGGTTATGTTGAGATTTTTCTGTTAAAAACATGATTAATGGCGGTAAATTCAAAATTTCGGCCGCGCGCTTGCGCTCTTTGGACGCCCTGTAAAAAAAAACAACAAATATCAGCTGATGTCTGTCACTCGTCTTAGTCGTTGTCCTAAGGATTGAAAGTTGGCAACTCTTAAGACAAAGACTAATCAAAAACAAAAGCAAAAGCATTGTATGAACACTCCCATAAGAAACAGTGGTTTTAACTTTCTTATGACAAGACATATGACTAAACCAAGACAAAAGACTAGACAAAAGACGAGTATGAACGATCCATTAGCTGTCTTAAACAAAATCGGGTGTTCATACTCGTCCTTTGTGTTTGATTAGTCTTAGTCATAACCCACTGAAAAAAAAATCAATTTCAATAAAAAGGGCCCTTTTCAAAAGTCATTTTCTACACAAAACAATCTTATTTAACCTAATCTGTGCACTAACAGACACGAAAGAACAAAAGCGAAAAAGAAAATAAAAACAAATAAAATTTTGAGGTTATGTTGAGATTTTCTGTTAAAAACATGATTAATGGCGGTAAATTCAAAATTTCGGCCGCGCGCTTGCGCCCTTCGGACGCCCTGTAAAAAAAACAACAAATATCAGCTGATGTCTGTCACTCGTCTTAGTCGTTGTTCTAAGGATTGAAAGTTGGCGACTCTTAAGACAAAGACTAATCAAAAACAAAAGCAAAAGCATTGTATGAACACTCCCATAAGAAACAGTGGTTTTAACTTTCTTATACAAGACATATGACTAAACCAAGACAAAAGACTAGACAAAAGACGAGTATGAACGATCCATTAAGTTATAGCAGCCGGCGGAAAAAATTATTGTCCTATTTCAAAAAGTGGAGCGTACTTCCCCCCCTCCTTCCGCAAAAACGATGCGCGACGTGATGTTGCGATTCCTGAACCATCAATAGTTGGAGGCGGGGATAGAAGGCTTTTTATCTCTTAAACCGAAAAACATTTATTTACATCTTACCTCACATAAAAAACTTGTCGACAACTATGTTTTGACCTGTCAATATTTCTTTAATAATGTAAAAGTTGTTAGAAACTTATTAGTTAAATTAATTTTAAAATATTTCAAAGGTAAAAGTGATAATCATCTCAAAAAACCCATATATGATCAAAGCAACCTGTCATTTTTATATCAATTAAAATTCAATATGAAATGAGCGTTGAAAAACCTGTTGAAAACAGCTATTTTAGTGCAAATTTGCTGTTTTAAAATTTTAATTTATATTGTTTTACACATATTTTATCAAATATCAATTTATAGAATAATTTCCGCTGCTAAATAACAGCTTGTTGCGATTATTTTATTACCCATAAAAGAAGTTTTCACCATTTGTATGTACAATAATAAGTCTTCAGCCAATATAATTAAATAGTTATCAAATAATCAGGGGTGGATCTAGGAACTTTATTTGGCGGGGAAATATCATGATAAATATTGCATAAAGCTATTTTGCATAGTGACCAGGAGATGTATTCTGTATGTCAAAACTAAATATAGTTTGAGATTTGGGGGAGAAATTTCCCCTCCCGAAGATCCGCGCCTTTAATAATTAATGCTAATTACCAAATTAAAATTAAATAACAAATACTAAAGTAGACGTTTATGCATATAGATTGATTATTCCAACTCATTCCTTGTTTTGGAATGGAAACGTGGGATCTTGCCTTCGGACAACATCTAACCAGGACTGTGTCGTAAACTAAAAAACGAGATATTTTTTAATTTCCCGAATTAGCACCTTTGTTAAAATACACACCATAAAGTGTTAGCGATACACCCGCTTTCGATGTACAACGGTTGTCTTTTAAGTTTTCCATATACAGCTGAAATAAAACAGTGGATAATTTTTAAAGATTTTATTGTTTCTCAAAGAATACTCCACGAAAATTAATACACCTTTGCATGCGCCAACCAGTTGTTAAAGCTGTAACTCCACTCGTATGTTGGTACTGTCAAAATTGCATTCTTGAAGGTGTCGACTGTTCCCTCTGGCAACTGAAATCTTTGACCACGCAGTCCATTCTTGGGATCGTTGGGACTTTATGGAGGATGGTCCAACAATTCGACGTTTAGTTTGGTTCAAAATCCAATCGTTTTTTGGGCTTTGACAAATGTCGCGAATATCTTTTTGGATACACTTCGAGAATGGATGACTTTTGTTGGCTTTTCTTCATCTTGGAACACCCAAAGAGACGACTGACGTTTATTTTTTGGTTTATATGGTGTTTTCGAGTTTCCTGCCTCAAAGCGGTCTAGAGTTTTCTCACGCCAATTGACCCTAGCTTCTTTCTGCTCTTCGGTTAATAGATGCGGAATCCAGCGCGAAACTAATTTTCTTACCCCTAATTCATCAAGCAAAATTTTTTGAATTGAGGTCTTTGAAATGTGTCGATCTTCCGTGATGAGCATGCGCATCGATGTTTTTCTGGGTGAAAGCCGTGTTTGGTGCACCTGGTTTTTGAGCGTCGCTAAGGCTAATCCGTCCACGCTTAAAATCTCCATAACAACGAGAAACTCTTTATTACCGAAAACAGAAATCAACTAAGCAAAGCATTCTTCTTGTTATGCTTCTTGAAATAATTTCCTTCAAAATTGTAAAAAATATTAGCCCAGTTCTCGGTTTAATTCCATTTTTCAACTAATTTGTTAAGTTAAAAAATTTACTGTAGCTATAAAACAATATGTATCGCACTGACGTTTTGAATTTAGGTTAGGTAAAGATTGAGGTTAAGTTTTAGTAACGACATTCGATCAGTGTCGCCCTCTGTGTTCCTATATGCAAAATATAAAAGACAGCCTTGGTATTTCTATTTACATAGGTGGCTTCCCAAAGTGAAGTCTAGAATGCCAAAAATCCTTGTTATAGTAGTAAAGACAAACGAAACATTATTTCCTAAGATCTTAACATTTAGGACGTGGACCTGGACCTAAGTACTAAGTCTATAGATTTAACCCCGACCGGTTTAAGAGTATTTTTTCAGGCGCTGATCTACGGGGAGGGAAATCGACCCGATTCGTCGCCGGGTTAACTCGCAGCCGACCCGATTCGCTGCCGGGCTAACTCGCAGCGGACCCGATTAGACACCGGCCTAACGTGCGGTAGCACGCCGCCGTAATTTTTGTTAGCAGTTTTGTTTATTAAACGGTTTATTTATGCTTTTGTTCAAAATCTTTCAACAGAGCTTTTTCAACTACTTTTTGATGAGCTACAGTTTCTCGGTGACATTGTTTTTCTGTTGTCTCTATACTAAAAATTCTATAATTTATTAACTAGACAGGTTTTTAGGTTTCTCGCAAAAACTACTAATTTTACAAACGAAAAAAAACTAACACACATATATTAAATGCTTAATTAAAAAAAATTACTAAATTCTATAAAAACTAAAATTTCCTTTTTCTAAAATAAAATTTTGTGAAACTTGCAAAACAAAATGTTAAAACTAAAAATGATTAACTTCGTCATAAACCAGATTGTGATTATAAATAAATTATGGACATGATCCGGCATAAATCAATACCCGTAAGTACCAGCTATAAGTACCTTATAAAGAACGGCACCAGTTCATTATTTAAAGAAGCAACCTCATAACTAAATATAGAAGAGAGCAGATACCTCTAATTAGATAATAATTGATTGAAGAGTTATTGCTGCTTAAATAATTTCATCGCGGGAACCATATAATTTATTTTATGATTTAGGAGTCAAATAAACTTGAAAAATTACGGTTTAATTTAGTTCAAAAAAACTATTTCTAAGCAAGTTATGTAAGTAATTAGGCCTTGGCTCGTGTCGATGACGTAGCAAAACAAAGGCACGTTATTGCGGAAGGTAAAATCACGGGCCGATCCACTGGTGGGCTGGGAGGGCCGGGCCAAGGCCCCGTCATTTTTCTAAAATTAAATGTTAAGAGTTAATACCTACCGCTTCGGCCAAAAAGAAACCGGACAAAAGGGTAATGTTTTTCGATTGTTGTATGTATGTAAGTAAATATGTTTGTGTCACGCTAGAGGCTAAACGGCTGAGCCGATTTTGACAAAAAAGGTGTCATCGAATTGCTACTGATTCCAGAGTTGGTATAGGCTGTATTTTTTTAAAGAGGAGTCAACATGGCGGTCTTCAGACGCCATTTTGTCACATGATGTGTAGGCTTTAAGGCATACAAATTATCTAAATTTCAGGCGATTTTAGTGAAATTCCTTTGATTACCCATTGCAAATGTCCTCTAATTTGCTATAGTTACTTTGTAGTCCTCCTTGCTCCCACCCATCTCCCCTCCTGTCATTCCCCCACCCTATTCAAATAATTCATATCAAATATTCAAATATAGAGCGATTTCAAAAGTTATTTCTGCACACGCTTGAAGAGTTTTTTCCAACATCATTTTACTAGTTTCCTCCTCCCTCTCTTCTCCCCTCCCTCCTTATTAGTAATAGTTGTAGCTTTACCTTTCACAAATATAGAGCGATTTCAAAAATTCTTTCGGCACACGCTTTAAGATTTTTTCGAGATCATTTTACTAGGTCCCTCCTCCCTCTCTCCTCCCCCACCTACTTAATGGAAGGTAACACTGTTCGCGTCCGTAGAAAATCTACACGTACTTTTTGGGTAAAGCTAAATTGTTGTAAATTGTAAATGTATATATAATGCTTTTTATAAGGCTGAATAAGAATTAAACCTAAAACTTGCAAATAAAAAAAATAATAATAAAAAACACCCAACTGCTAAATTTACTTGTAACTACTAGTCGCAGTTGGGTACAAAATTATCCAATAACCTGATTCATGAAAATACAAAACTGTATAATTTCGTAAGTGCCCTTTGGGCATCAAAACTAAAAGTTGAAGCATGTCGTATATTATAGGTATATCTATCAATTTTGTACTCAAGTGCGACTAGTAGTTACAAGTAAATTTAACACAGTGTTTTTTTATTTAAATTTTTTTTTATTTGTTATATTTTTTAAACTAGACTATTGATATTAATCGAACTTTACAGGAAATTGATCACGCTTTTAGGCGGAAAAAGAAGCTCGTTCATTAGGGACCTTTTGCATGTCCCATTTTCCTCTTATCTGCTATTTGAGGCATGCGCGGTTACCTGGTTTGAACCCTATCCTTTACTAAAGGATAGTGTTTGACCTTACTTGTGTTCCAATAACGCAGGCTACTAGTTCCTTTATTTAAAGACAGTGTTGCCGCGCATATAACGTTTCGTCAAAATGTAACGTAAATTTAAAATATTTTTGATACCATGCTATTATTTCAAGAGCTACCAATGCGGGGTAATCCGCAGATTTAATTTTATGCGAATTATTGAAAATTATTCTTTATAAAAACGGGTAGGTATGTGTTGTTTGGCAATAGTGTTCACCAACTAACCAAAAGTCATCAATGTTCTGTGAAGTGCGTAAAAAAAATAAGCAGTAAACAGTAAACACAGTCTTAATTCTATATTTTCCTGGCAGCTTTTCACTGGTATTGCTCTTTCAGTTTTTCGGAACTTTTTAGATAATTTTGCCTACAGAACACAAAACAGGCTATCGATAGATAAATAAAGGATATAGGATAAAAAACTGTGTCTACAAAAGGTCAAAATTGGGCTTCTAAACATCTGTCATTTAATGTCGCATTTATAAAGGATTAAGTTAGCTAAAGGAGGGCGTGCAAAAGGTCCCTATTCCTGTTTCAAAAAAATTTAATTTTATGACATAGCTCTTTCTTCGCTAAGCACAACGAGGTAAAAACCATCGAAACTAAATTTCGTACTTCCATTGTCTTTATTTATTTTAAACACGACGTTTCGGTTAGTATGTATCTCTAACTGTTTTCAAGTGTAAACTAAACAATCCAGTCTATAGGCTACTACTTATACTGGGTGTGTAGTGAGGTGTGACTTCTTTATTCTGCATTGTAAATGCGACTCCTTATGCAAAACTTTAGCTTGTGACCACTGAATCCTGTGATCATTTGACCATGCATGATCCGCTAAACCGGATTTTTAAATATCCCCTAATTGGGTACTTTTAAGATCGTCTTTTACTCTAACCTGAAAAGGGCATTTCGTTTCACCTACATATGATTTACCACACTCACACGGGATTTGGTAAATACATTCCTTATTATTTGAGGGATTTTTTGGTTTTGTTTTTGTTACAAAACTCGTTATCGTATTTCCCGATGAAAATACTGTTTTTATATTATAGGGCTTGTTGGAAATTTAATAATAGCCAACGAATTATTACTTTGAGAATTTTCTATATTTGGTTTGTTTTTAATATTTAGAGATCGTTGAGTTTATTAATTTCTCGGAATAACCATTCTGTTGTAAGTCCTTTTTAATTTTTTCCTATATACAGTGGTTTGACTGTTCTGTCTAATCGTTTGACAAGAACATCCAAACGATTGTCAAACGATTAGACAGAAACATTGAAACTAATCCATAATCTTTGACTGAAACCACTTTATATGCTGCTTAATTGTAAAGAAAATTTGAAAGAAATTAAAAATTTTTGATTTCGGTTAGCAATGTCTGGGGAGATTTTGGCGAATTTTGCTGCTAAAATTTAAAAAAACTATAAAATTTTATTTTTTGATTAGATTTTACACATTTTGTGTTTATGTGTCATTATGGTTTTAGGGCTTTAAGTTACTTAAATTTTCAAAAATTCGATTGTAAGAGGGAAAGATAAAAAAAATAAATCGATCGATGACGGATCTGATACCTTCCTAGCTAGCCTATTAGCATACTTCAAGTTAAGCTATGATAATAATCAGCCCTAAAAACATTTTTTTGTAAATATCTCAGAAGCTAATGCTCCCACGAAATTTCTCGTTATAACACAAATTATTGAGCAAAATGTGGTCTATTATATTCCGAACACCGCATATTGATGCGATGCTCTGTGTAAAAGTTAGCATTTTTGAAATATTTTAATTGTCAAAAAACTTTATTAGCATTAATGGATTTTGACCAAAATCTAATCAGCTCGTTAGAGTGTCGAACACTATTTTACCTGAAAATTTTATGAAAATCGGTTGAGCTGTTTGGGAGCTATCGTGTTACGGACAGAAAAAAATACACACACACAGACAGACATCATGACGATATTGCTAGGATAGGTCAAAATACACCCAAATAACACATTTTCGGCGTTATCTTAAAAAAAATCGTCGAAAACAATACCTTCTCTAGCCATTGCTGCGCGGACTAGGAAGGTAATGAACCAAAAATTGGTCGGGCAATATTGGGATTATTCTCAGAGTATCCATTGTCAAACTGCGGTTATCATATTTTATATAATCCTATAGCGCCTGCACTAACTTACATGGTCTGGGATCTAAAGCAAGCAAGATTCGTGAGGAATGATTCTTAATTTCGCAAAAACAAAGAAACCATAGCTTTGTCCATGGCTAATTCAAGCAGTGCCTCCCAGTACATTCAACATGTATTATCGCTACCGTATTTCACCTTATTACCGCAGCTAATAGGCAGTTTATTGTTTTATTTGAAAAACCATTGTATTCCGATGTTCGATAAAAACGAATTCCTACAATCATGCCAAAAGGACACGCAAACTCATACTAGGTAACTTAAATGATTACTGGCTGAGAAAAGAGCTGAATAGATTTTGCTGATAGTTCCTGGGCACACCAACGCGAGCAGTGGTGTGGCGCAGGCCTCCTCACCTTTGTGGTGGTAAAAATTATTTATCTTCGATTTTACCAGTACATTTGCAAAAAAGTTATAATTCAGTTTTTTTTGGGCCCTAATGTTTAGGGCCTTGATCCGCCAATGCTCCTCCTCTTAAAGCTGAATAAAAGGGACCTCTTGCATGTCATATTTTTTACTTATCCTTTATTTGAGGCATACGTAGTTACCTACGCAGTTACCTGGTTGGAACTTTATTTCTTACTAAATGATAATGTTTGACCTTACTTGTGTTCGAATAACGCAGGCTGCTATTTCCTTGATTTAAAAACAGTGTTGCCGCTCAGATAATTCTTAGATTTAATTTTATGTCAATTATTGAAAATTATTTTTTATAAAAACTGTGTTCACCGACTAACCAAAAGTCATCAATGTTTTGTGAAGTGTGTAAAAAAAAGAAGAGGTACGCACAGTACACAGACCTAATCTTATATTTTCCTGGTGGTTTTTCACTAGTATTGGTTTTTAGTTTTTCCTTAATGGGTAAAAAATTTTGTCTACAGTGAAAACACGTTCTTTTCTTGAATAAATTGTTTTACCTTAAAACAATTTATTTTGAATTAAAATATTTCCTTTTAGTTCAACGCAGCGTCTAATTTTAAAATGAGACTTTATTTTTCTTCTTTAATTGTTTTGTTTCATATACTTCATTTTGTAACAAAGCAAATTGTCTTCATATAAGTAATATTTTGCTTCCAGAGAAAACGGTGCCTTAGATTAATTCAGTTTCAATTTATAATAAAACAATTTGTATATCACATTAAAATAAAAACATTTTTTGCACTATATCAAGAAAATATTCTCTTGGTGAATAGGAAAGCACAAATTATTTTACTTCAAAGCAATTTGCTTTGATCTGAGACAATTTTTTTTACTGTGTAGTTGTTTTCGGAACTTTTTTATTAATTTTGCCCTCAGAACACAAAACAGGCGTTTGACAGATAAATAAAGGATAAATAAAATAACACAAATAAAAATTGTGTCTACAAAAGATAAAAATTGGACTTATGTATAAGTATCACGTGACATCTGTCATTAATAAAGGATACTAGCTAACGGAGTACATGCAAAATGTCCCTATTGTTAGGATGCGTGTTTCAAGAGTTCTCCAAATTATTTCTTTCAAACAGTAAATATCACAAACATTGAGATTTTTATGGATCTTCACAAATCGGTATATATGTACGTATGTTAGCCTGCCCGTCTGTCTGGCGCAAATTTTAACCACAAAACTATTTTCAGCTTTAAAAACGTCTTTTAAAAATTTGTAAATCCCTAATTATTTTAAAAACATTCAAGAAAAGTCACTAGGTGTGAGGGAAAGTGTAAAAGTGGATAGAAACTTTCCATCAACTAAAAAATAATTGTTAAAAAAACGTAATTTTCCAATTTTTTTTAGAAAATGTCAAATAAAGTACAGTCGAACCTCTCTAACTCGAACCTCTATAACTCGAACTTTTGAAGAGGTCCCAGCACTTTTTACATGTATTTTAACCTATGTAACTCGAGTTTCTATAACTCGAACTCTCCATAACTCGAACTGTTTTGATTGTCCCTTCAGGTTCGAGTTATAGAGGTTCGACTGTACTTTATTTGACATTTTCTAAAAAAAATTGGAAAATTACGTTTTTTTAACAATTATTTTTTAGTTTCAGTAAAAAAAAACAAGAAATGCATAAACCGCAACTTTTAACAAAATTAACCTGCGCCAGCTTCACAAAAAGTACTTTACTTTTCAACGTTGCATTTTAGTTGCCTGTGGTGCTAAATTTCAAAACTCAGATTTATTAAACAAAGTAAAAAAAATATCACAAAGGTAAGTTTTAGCGCCCTAGATATAAATTATACAGCGAGGAGAATTTAGTGGCATAAGGGCAAGGGAATAATAAGATAATAAAAAGATTTACCTTAGGCTGAATTTAAACTAGATATAAATTATACAACGAGGGGAATTTAGTGGCATAAGGGCAAGTGAAAAATAAGAAAACAAAAAGATTTACCTTGCTGGATTTAAACCAACCTGAGGTAAATCTTTTTATTATCTTATTTTTCCCTTGCCCTTATGACACTTAATTCTCTTCGTTGTAAAAAAATATATTTTCGTTTTTGCTTGGCCCCTTCGCTTGAGAAATTCTGGGTCCGCCACTGAGAAGAACAAGTGAAATTATATTCAGTTTACTTTTTACTTTGATCATAGTAAATATAGTACATACTTAAGTAATGTAGAATTGTAAGATACCAGATTTCCGCAGCATTTTAAGAAATCGAGCTTTTCGAGTATTATGTGTGTTTATTGAATAAAAGCATATTAACAAAAGCCTTCTTAGAAACGTTTGAAACAACAGCTTGGGCAGGCTTTGCTATGTAAATTAGATGAAAAACGCAAATATAGAAACGTATGCGGATCGGGTCTTAGAGTTTGCATAGATAAATTTACTTACTTAAATTTTACAGTTAAGCATGGACAAAACATACAGGAACTTTACGAAATAGAGCGTAGCATATACCTATGCATATGCCTAATGTTAAAACAGAAGTTGAAATTCATTTTGTATTTACGATAAACTAACATTATTTATTGTTTAGCAGTACCGTTTTATGGCCCTACCGGACAAGTCATGTATATGTTACGGTGAATTCCTGAAATTAGTTGATTCGCGAATTAACCGAAACCGAACCGAACCGGCTAAAATGCGACAATTCCCAATACAAACATAACCTTCACATTTTGGTTAATTCGCAATTAAGCTGGTTAATTCGCGAATTGACTAATTTCTTTTTTGAAAATTCGAGTTTTGAAAAAATTTCTTCGATAAAAGTTCCGAGTTTCGTTTTCAAAAATAATATTTTTACGAGAAATTGCTATTCAAAAAAATGTAGTTCAAAATTTTGTCATAATAAAATGCTCCCGCAATAGAGATATTTACAATTTCCTTAAAACATACGTGTACAGTGATGACGTAATTAAATTGGGGAAAAAAGTTTGATTGAGTGTTTTCAGACGACTTTGTGTATATGGATAAGCATCGTGAAAAAACCTGGTAAACAGAAGTGAAATATTTTTATGGCGATTATCAGTAAATCCACGGTCTCAATTGTTATCTGATTAGACCTTAGACGCGGGTGTGAAAGAAGCAGGCACCCTTTAAATGGGATTTTAAAAAATTCACGATTGAAATAATAGTATGATGTAGATCTCAATCCCCTGATCAAAAGTTCTTGTGTGCTCAAAACAATCCTATGACTGGTTTTCGAGATACAGTGGCGGGTATGGGGCTCCCCCAAAATACGAAGAAATTGAAATTTTTTTGTAAAATTTAAACTTTATTACAAAAAAATTGTGTGTGCTTATGACCACACAGCAGAAGTGTAAACTTCAACAAGGCGAAATAAATAATACTGGCCTTCATCTGCATCATCATATCGCTCGCTGACTGTTCCTCTCACAGTTAGTCGACTCGAGCCGACTTCACCCGAATGAGCGTTACATAGCCGAGCCTGACGGCTCAGTTCAATTCAGTACCCACAAAAACTGCTAAACGCGCCTAAAGAAGTTTACACTTCAAAAAGTAATTAAAATAAAAGAATCTTATATTTGATAACCATGCTGGGTGTGACATGACAATTTTTATGTACAGGAGGTACTCAAAAAGTATAATATTTCTATATTTAATTCATCAGGCGCGGATCTACGGGAGGGGAAAAAGGAACAGAATACACCTTCAGGTCACTTTGCAAAATAGCTTTATGCAATTTCATTATGATATTCATCCGCCCCTGAATTCATGCTTTTATTTAAAAAAAAACAGACATTCACTAGAAAAATGGTCGCCAAAGGTACGTCAAATGGTATCTACTGAATTGAAAGGAGTTGATCGGTCTTCAGTGCAGGGTGTCTTTATTATATTTTACCGAATCAAAGTATATTTCTATTTCTTGGTGAATACTTTGCAAACAATAAATGCAAAACCTAGTCAAAAACAAAAAGAATAAACAAAAAAATTATGAGCATGAAGTTAGCGAAGCACCCATCGCAGATCGAATCGTGACTAGGTGGATAATTTGCCGTTAATTAGTCGTGAATTAGTTGTGGAAAAATTAATTTTGTCGCTCTTATTTTTGACCGTTTTTTTGGGTGTTTCGCTAACTTCATATTTTGGCACCCATCGCAAATCGAATCGCTACTAGGTGAATAATTTGCCGTTAATTAGTCGTAAATTAGTTGTGGAAAAATTAATTTTGTCGCTCTTATTTTTGACCGTTTTTGAGGGTGTTTCGCTAACTTCATATGAAGTTAGCGAAGCACCCTCGTAAAAATGGCTTTTATGAAAATCGAATATGGTGGATAATTTGCCGTTAGTTAGTCGTGAATTAGTTGTGAAAAAATTAATTTTGTCGCTCTAATTTTTTACCATTTTTGAGGATGTTTCGCTAACTTAATTTGAAGTTAGCGAAGCACCCTCGTAAAAATGGATTTTATCAAAATCGAATATGGTGGATAATTTGCCGCTAATTAGTCGTGAATTAGTTGTGGAAAAATTAATTTTGTCGCTCTTATTTTTGAGCCTTTTTTTGGGTGCTTCGCTAACTTCATATTTTGGCACCCATTGCAAATCGAATCGCTACTAGGTGGATAATTTGCCGTTAATTAGTCGTGAATTAGTTGTGGAAAAATTAATTTTGTCGCTCTTATTTTTGACCGTTTTTGAGGGTGCTGCGCTAAATTCATATGAAGTTAGAGAGGCACCCTCGTCAAAAATGGCTTTTGTAATTGTAATTTTGTTTGCGAGGGGGACACTTTTTGGCTCTCGAAATTTTTGTAGCACGAACCCCCTTCGAGGAGTATGCTTTACCCCTATATTTTGAATAGGGAAATTGGGTCTAGTAATAACCCGTTTTGAAGCTCTCTTGAATATCTTTACAACCGTGTAAAAATTTCGAAAATCCATCGATTAGTTTTTGACATATTTGCTTTCAAATTTTCAAATTTAACATTGAATGATAAAATAAAAGTTAAATCCGAAAACTAATAAAATTCTAATTAAATGTTTATTTTATCAGTCCATGTTAAATTTGAAAGTTTGAAGACAATTATCTCACGAACTAATGGTTTGTGCTACAAAAATTTCAAAAGTGTCTCCCTCGGAAACAAAATCGACGTGTCCCAGCGTTTCTCCAAATTCGCATGAAAAATACCCAAAAAGGCCTGTGTTTCGATGTTCGTGAAACATCGTGTATAATGTGACGTGATGAATGAACACCAAGAAACGCCAAAAATAGTTGGTCATATGGGTCCTTACTAATTGATTTTCCTCGTAACATTATCTGTCCGATTTTTAATGAGAAATTGAATTCTTCTAATATCTGCATATTCTCAAAAAAGTACTGTTTGAAAATGACCAAAAACATTTATTGCAAATATAGCAATTAAATCTTTTTCGAGACGCCATTTTCGAAAATGTCAAACAACTAAAAATCTTTTTTGAGTTTAAATTATGCCGTTTCTGCATCTCCATGCCATGAAAACAAAAACAACTTTGCTTTCGCTTTTTCGATTCTGCAAAATACTTAAACAACACACCCTCCTTTCAAGGCTGATTAACTTATAATTAGCTCCTTTCAATTTAGCAGATACCCTTTGACCTTCCTTTGGTGTTAATTTTTTTTAGTAATTGTTCGTTTTTTTAATAAAAGTATGAATTAAATAGAAATATACTGTTTGAGCAGCCAACGTAGATAAAAATTGTCACGTAATATCATGATCATCAAATATAAGAGTCAATTATTTTTATCAGTATTTTGTATTAAAGTTTAAGTTCTACAAAGAATTTCAATTTTCTCGTATTTTGGGGGAGCCTCACATCCACCATGGTATTTCAGAGACCAGTCATATGATCGTTTTGAGCCCATGAAAACTTTTTGTCAGGCCATTGAGATCTACAACATATTAAAATTTTATCAAAATAATAATAAAATAAGTTGTTAAACAGATAAGAGTTTTATTACTTAAACCGCAGTAGTAGGCTAGCAAAAAAATATCCGCCTGCATTTCCTTTTCAATTTAGGTTTAAACTATTATGTTGGAAGCAATAAAATTTTAAACAAATTAAATAAATTACGAATTTACTGCTACACACAAAAAATATATTCTACAAGGATATATCGATCATCCATATCTACATATCTAAGACATGTATCTTAACATCGAATTTTTTAATTTCCCGGAAAGGAAGTTTGAAAAAAATTGCGTACTCACCGTTGAATTAATATTATTACCAGGCTACTAAGTACTACTTTTTAGCTGTCCAATACCAACAGGTGTGGAACACCATTGGAATCATAATTTTTTAAATTAGTTAATTTGATTTCGATTCTAATACAGTGAAACCTCTCCTTGCGGACACCTCTATTAAGCGGACACTCCCTTTAGGCGAACAAATTTTTTGGAACCAAGCTTTTCCCTATTTCTTTACTTGTAAAATTCACTCCAATAACCGGACACTCTAATCACCGAACGCGGACAATTTTTTTCGGTTAAAAAATTCTGAAACCTCCCTTAACCGGACGTGAACCTCTGAAAACGGGACGGAGCGCTGCACGACATGAGCATAAATATTATGTAGTATGTTGGCGTATTTACAACATATTTTATTCGACGGGGGCGGGACTGCTGTGTTTTATTTTTATTGTTCAATTAGGTAGTAATAGATTTCTTTGAAATGGTGCCTACTAAAAAAATTCTTGGTTTACGTAAAAAAATGGAAGTTGTTAACATTTTGGAGAAGGAACATCTATCATCACGAAAGATCGCTGAAAAATGTAATATCGGAAAAACTCAAGCAGCAGAAATTGTTAATAAATATATATTAAAATTTCGCAGTTCCCTCTCATAAGCAAACACCTCCAATAAGCGGACAAAATCTACGGAACCGTGAGTGTCCGCTTATAGGAGGTTTCACTGTAATTCTAATAGCCATAAAAAATTTGTTTTTATGGTGTCAGTCTGTTTGTCTAGATGTCTGTGTTAGGTAGGCTGTGATGTCTGTCTGTAACTAGATAATTAAATGATGATAAATGCAGTGGCGCACCCAGGAATGTGTCTTGGGGGGGGCCCGAGGCCTCTTGGGGGGGCCCCGAAGCCTCATGATGTCAAATTTTAAGCGATTCTTTGTGTTTCATCATAAAATATGTAGAAAATATGTAAAAATATCTAAGGCTTAGGGGGGGGGGGCCGGGCTTCGCCCCCCCCCTGGGTGCGCCCATGATAATTGACCTGAGACCTTCCTATCTAGCGTATTAGCACACTTCAAGTGAAGTCATGATATATCAGCCTTGAAAACAGTTTCTGTAAATATCTCGGAAACTAAAGATCCTACGAAGTTTTTGGTTATAACACAAATTATTGAGCAACAAGTAATCTACTATATTCCGAAAACCGCATATTGATGCGATGCTCCGTTAAAAAATTAGCATTTTTTAAATTATTTAATTGTTAAAAAACTCTAATTAGCATTATTTATCTAATCAGCTCATTAGAGTGTTGAAAAATATTTTACCTGAAAATTTTGTGAAACTCGGTTCAGCGGTCTAAAAGCTATCGTGCTAGGGACAGAAATACACATACACAAACACACACAGACAGACATCACGACGATATTGCTAAGAGAGGTCAAAATACACCCAAATAACACCTTTTCGGCGTTATTTTAAAAAAAGCCTAGGCTATTATGCACATTTCAGGTGAAGCCAATGCTATATATCAGCCAGAAATATGTCTTGGGGGGGGGGGGGGCCCGAAGCCTCATGATGTCGAATATTAAGCTATTTTTTGTGTTTTTTTCTGAAATATGTCGAAAATATGTAAAAATATCTAAGGCTTTGGGGCGGGCCCGGGCCCCGGGGCCCCCTTCCTGGGTGCGCCCATGGTAGTGTGAGCTATGGTGATCCTAATTTTTTCGAGAAAAAAAGTTGCTCCGTTTTCAAAATTTTTTATATATCTTTGCGTTTCAGATGATTCTGAAACTTTTTTGTTGCGCCGTCTGTATGTCTGTCTGTCTGTCTGTCTATATGTCTGTCTGTAACGACCAACGCGCATAACTCAAAAACCGCTTGGCCGATTTTAATGAAATTTGGTACCTAGGCTGGGTCTTGGGTCGAGATGGTCCCATTTAAAAATGAACAAAATCCACCGAACACAAACCAAATAAAAGAATGGGGGTAGATTTCAAAAATTAGAGTTTATGTGAAAATATGGCGTGTGTGGTATCAAACGAAAGGTAAGTGAGTCTAGAGCTAAACAAAATACATTTTAATTTATTTAAAAAAAAAGGGTGGGGGTATATTTCAAAAATTAGAGTTTAAGTGAAAATATGGCGTGTGTGATATCAAACGAAAGGTAATTTAGTCTGGAGTTGAATAAAATATATTTCAGTTTTCAGGTTTATTAGCTCACACGTACACTATAACTATAGTACCTATTGTGAGCTTAGGGGCCCATATATTGGCAGAGTATTTTATTTAGGTGTCTCATTTTTTAACGGGATTTTGGGTGTCTTACTTTTACACCACTTGACGCCACCTTCTCTAGCCATTGCTGCGCGGGCTAGGAGGGTAAAAATGTCAACTCAATTGAGAATAACATTACCCACGAAATTTAAAAGAGCAATTTTACCTAACATGACAAGATACACTCTAACCTCGCACCTCGCTTCACCAGAGTTTTTATTCTTGACTGACAAAAGTTCACTTTCACGGGTGAACTTTGAATACTTTCAACCCCTTTTTGCACGGGATATGAATCCACCGGCATGGGCGCACCCAGGGGGGGGGGGCCGGCCCCCCTCCCAAGCCTAAGATTTTTGTATATATTTTCCACATATTTCATGAATAAACACAAAAAATAGCATGAAATACGACATCATAAGGCCTCGGGCCCCCCCTCCAAGACATATTCCTGGGTGCGCTACTGCCACTGGTGTTAGCGCTCACCTCATCTCACGTCACGGACATTCAAGGATAAACGTCCAGCACCACGTCGCAAACCGCATTAGGTGAGGTTAGGTAATATCAGGTTTTTATTTGTTTTGCGATACTGGCGGTGTTTAGTTTGTGCCATTTTGTTACTTTCCTCTTTTAATATTTCGCACTTTTGATACTGCTTTTTTGTTATTTTCCTCATCTGATACTTCGCTCTTTTGATACTTCGCTTTCTTATACTACGCTTATTAGTTCCAGAGAAGGACAAAAAGGCGAATAAAGGGAGAGACCGATTATAAAAAAAAAACAAAACTATGAAGCCATAACAAAAAAAACGGTATTTTCAATTTTACATTAAGAATACTTCCAACAACTTTATATAATATTGTATGGACGACTATATGTGCTTGTTGGCGTTAATTTTTTGTTGGTCTATTCACTAGTACCCTAGTTCTCACATGCATAAATGTTTGTCTTTTTTAACTTTTATTGTTCGCACGAACGACATACGGTTATAATCAGATTGACTAGATAAATAAATGCTATTTTTAGCGAGTATAATTAGATACTTAGAATCCCGGAAAAAAGCATACAAAAATAACGAACAAAAAACGAGCAAAAAGGGAAAACCGCATAAAAAAAAATAGCACACGGAAAAAAAACCACACGAAAAAAAAATTACACGGAAAAATGCACTCGAAAATCGCACTAAGAGTTAGAATGTACTAAGTAAAAACAAAGTATAGAATAAAATAGAATAGTAGAATTCTTGATGCTGTTTAAGATACGTAAAGCATCGCTTTTTGAAGTTTTTGAGTTTTCTCAAAAAACATTAAAAAAAAATTCATTAAACACCCTGTATTTTCTAATTTTTTCTGATAGGTCTTTCCATTCTAAACAAAAATTGTCATCTGATTTTTAACGTAATAAAAATTTATTTGGTAGGAAGAAGTGTAAGCATCATTTTGAATTTGGAATGTCTTCGTTATTTTTAACTTTAGGAAATTAAAGCAAAAGAAAGAATTATTTTTTTGTTTTAAATTGAATACCTATCAGAAAAAATTATAAAATTTGTTTTAAGTTTTTTTTTTTAACTCGAAATCTCGAAAACGCAATGTTTGATTTTTTTTTTTTGATTTAAACATCTTAAGGAGCGACAAAAATTCTCCTAGTTTGCCAATTTAAACTTTTTCCTATCTTTAATAACAAAGTTAGCAATGGTAGATACTTAACTTGCAACACCCTGTATAGTGCCGACTAACGTGTTGATGTTGATGACCTAGTGGCGTTCTCATTTAAGTCAGTTCTGGGGGGACTTTTGAGCAGATTATGTTACAAACGAATATATTTTTTGAATAGGTATATGGGGGGGTGTTAACCCCATTACTCCCTCTTGGGTCCGCTAATGCCTAACCTAACTAAATTATTAGCTTATGTCCTTGACATTGGGGGTTGGTTTTTTATTATAGTTTTCGATATTTTTTTAGTTTAATCTTTTTCCAGGACTCAATTTAATTTTGTAATCATTCACCCTTTACATTGATCAAGGTACCTCCGGTACCCTTAGGCCCTACCGGGCAGAGACCTTAGCTGGGGCCCAACGCTGGAAAAAAGACAGACTGCGACTCGTTCTTATTTATCTCGGCCAAAAATACCTAAAACCTCCAAAAACTTTGAGCGCTTTTTGACTCTTCGCTAATGTAACCAACAAATCCTGAAATCTCATTCGTCAGGTTTGAGGATTAGCTTAACTATAGTGGATTCCATAATAATTTTTAGGCAACTATTGGCTCCCCCTCAACCATCTAACCGTACCTTCAAAACTATGGCGCAGGAGATGGAGAATGGGTTTGCTGCTAGAGCCGTGTCAAGAATCTGGGGGTTCGGTTCGGTTCATTTCGGGGGGGGGGGGGGGGGTTATAAAAAGGGAATTTAATTTTCTAAAATAAAGTATAGAACATATTTTATATGTTCTATACTTTATTTTAGTTTTATATTTTTATCAGGTGAGCTTAGTTTCTAAGCAAATTGGTTAAAACCTGTAACAAAATTTATTTTATTTACGGACGCCTGTGAAGTTTTAATTTGAAGATTAATCTTACTCTGTGGTACAGTATTTAAAATAAAATAGCATTGTCTACAATCGACTATGGGCATGGAATAAATAATATTTCTTCGATGCTATTTTTTTTTTTTATTTGTCAAACACACTGTGTTTTTTTTATTACAATCTAGTCAGTAAGACTAATTAGCAATTTTGTTTTAACTTAATTTACTAGAAAAGTCAGATTTAAACTTAGGGTTCACTCAACAGTTCTCCCTGCTTTGTTTAGTCTGTAACTCACAATTGTGTTGTGTTTATAGCATTATTTTGTTGTATGTGTAATTCACTTAGTTTACTAGCTCAAACGGCTTCACTCTTTTTAGTCGTCGAACTAGCATAGTATTGTCTAGAAGCTGAATTGCTTCCACATTCACATGCCGATGGAGTCTATCTTCATGGCTTTTTGCGTACTTTTTTATAGCCTCTGCTACAGTTTCGATTTTTAGATCTCGATGAAGGTCACTATTTCGAACGTACCAAGGTGCATTCACAATGTTTCTTAATACTTTATTTTGAAATCTCTGTACAACTAGAATGTTACTCTCTTTAGCACAACCCCATAGTTGAATACCATATGTCCATACTGGTTTCAGTATTTGTCTATAAAGCAGTAACTTATTATGAATTGTTAAATTGGACTTCCTTCCAATTAGCCAGTTCATTTTTCTATACCTTATCTCAAGTTCTTCTTTTTTTTTTCTTAACATGTGCTTTCCAGCGCAATTTGGTATCAAGTGTCATACCTAGATATTTTGCCTGATTCGAATATGGTACTGGAATGTTGTTAATTGTTATTTGTATGTGATTTATATTTTTGTTTGTAAAATCAACATGAATTGATTTGGTTTCATTTAATTTTATTCGCCACTTTGTGGTCCAACTGTGAATTTGGGTGACTGCATCCTGAAGTTTCTCTATGCATTTTTCAATAGATTTTTCTACCGTCAATAAACCAGTATCATCGGCAAATGTTGCTAAGTGACAATTTTCTGGCTTTGGGATATCGCAAGTGAATAATAAGTATAGATAAGGGCCTAGTACGCGACCCTGGGGCACGCCTGCTTGAATTTCTCTTAAATTTGAGTATGAGTCTTCCTGTTTTACTCTAAAATGTCTATCAGATATGTATGATTCCAAAATATCCGAATACTGTTTTGGCAGAAACCTTTTTAGTTTAAAATTAAGGCCTTCATGCCACACTTTGTCAAATGCTTGTGCTACATCTAGAAAAACTGCAGAACAAACTTTTCCCTCTTCTAGTGCTGTTTCTATTAAATTAGTAATTCTGTGTACTTGATCTATCGTGGAATGCTTGTCTCGAAAACCAAATTGATGAGATGGAATAATTTCTTGTCTTTCTATGATGGGTTTTATTCTTTTAAGCAATAATTTTTCATAGAGCTTGGATATAATTGGCAGCAAAGATATTGGCCTGTAAGATGACACGTCATGGAGTGGTTTTCCCGGTTTTGGAATCATGATAACTTCTGCAACTTTCCACAGTTTAGGTACGTACCTAAGCCTAAAAGACGCATTAATTAGGTTGCATAGTTTTACGATGGCTTTTCTGGGGAGTTGTTTTATGACTACCCCGTTAATAAGATCATACCCTGGGGCTTTTTTCGAATTAATATTTTTGATTTCTGTTAATATTTCTTTTGGTGATGTAAGCTTAATATGGTCCTCGATTTGATGGGGTTCATTTAAATGAAAGTGTTCATCTGGTGCTTCGTGGGGCTGAAATGTTTTTTCTAAATGACTTGCAAAAATATCTGCTTTTTCTTCGTTACTCCTTGCCCACTGGTTGTTAGATTTTCGTATGGGTGGAATTTGGATAATTGGTCTTTTAAAATCTTTGGTTGCTTTCCAAAGGGAGTAGTCGGTATTTTTATCATCTGTAAGTTCATTAAGAAAATGGTTAATAGATTCATTTTTTATTACTAGAATTTCTCGCCTAATGCGCTGCGTCATGTTGTTGAGATTTGTTTTGTCCCGAGGATCACGGCTTTGTTGCCACTTTCTTCTTAGTTTCCTTTTTTCCAATATAAGGTCTCTAATTTCCTTTGGATAGTTTTTTCCCTTAAAAATTCTCTTTGGTTTTGGACTGTTTTCCCAAGCTGCTTGTTGAATATTTGTAACAAAATAATCAACTTCTTTATCGATTTGTTCTGGCGTTTGCAATGGTACTGATAGGTTTATTTTTTCTGACAGACTTTGTTTAAAACTAATCCAGTCAGTCAGTTTATTAACTAGTGAGATATTTGCTTCTTTCTTTATTATGTTTTTACTAAGAGTTAGAATAATAGGTGAATGATCTGAGTGTAAATCAAAACTTTCTTCTATATCTACAAAACTTAAAGATATATTTTTTACTATAAAAAAATCAATTAGATCTGGAATTTTTCCTGGATCTGTTGGATAGTATGTGGGCTTACCAGTTGATATCGGCTCACATTGATATTCACTAATAGCTTGCAAAAGTTCTTTTCCTTTAGAGTTCGTCAGTCTAGATCCCCAGTAGGTATTTTTTGCATTAAAGTCACCTCCAATTATAAAACAGTTTCCTAATTTTCTGAGAAAATTAAGATATTGATTTTTCTTTAGTAAGTGCCTTGGTGGTATATAGACAGCACTTATGACTAATGTATATGTTTTGGTTTTTACACTTACTAATGTAGCTTGAATCTCTATGGTTTTATATCCCATCTCCTCATAGTGTGATATATTTTCTTTAATTATTACAGCACTTCCCCCATGTGCAGTATTGCTAGGGTGAGTTGTATGATACACTTTATAACCTTTAAATTTAATATGAGACTGGTTAGTGAAATGCGTTTCTGACACAAGACAGACGTCAATTTTTTCTATGTCTAGAATAACTTGCAAGTCTTGCTGATGTTGCAAGAGACCATTGGCATTCCAAGCTAGGATTCTAAGATTACTGACCATTTTGAGGCATATTGGTAGCTCCGTTATTGCTACTTTCTAGTTTAGTTAATCGCTCATCAAGTTTGTTCAATTTCTCCAAAATTAATTGTAGTGTTTGTTCCATAGTATTTTGACTACTGATATTAATATCAGGTATAGTAGCTGTTGCTGCTACTTGGCTGTATGTCCTTGTCACAGAGTTTTGTGTGACTGTGTTTCTTGTCTGTTGGTTTTGTCTATTTGTACTCACGTTTGGTATGAGATTCGGTTTCTTAGGTTTATTTTTCAATTTTTGTATTTCCTTAGCAACAAGGCATTCTCTGTAGTTAGCAGGGTGCTTGCCTCCACAGTGGATGCATTTTGGCTCAGATTCTTTTGGTTTGGGGCATTCTACAGTAAGATGTTTCCCCGTGCATTTTACGCAACGTGGTTCTTTAGCGCAATATTTTTACGTGTGTCCATAAGATTGGCATCTTTTGCATTGAGGGACTAACTTTGAGGTTTTTAGTGCTTTTATTTCCACTTCAATCCCAAGGATACTGGAAATTTCAAAAATTTTGTTGATATCTTCATCGTGGCTAAATGTGAGCATAAACATGTTAAGAGGTTGTCTTGTTCTCCATTTAAGTTTGTTGCTGGCCTCCAGTGCCTTAAAACCTTTTTTTTGTAGATCAGCTACAATTTTTTGTGGGTCACATGAGAAGTGTAGCCTATTCGCTATTACTCTAATTGGCCTTATTTGTTTGTTTTCGTATGAGTGCCATTGATGCTTTATTTCATTAAGCATTTTAGTAACCAGCCGATAGCTGTCTGCGTCTTGTACATTTATTTTAATATTTTCGTTATTTAAAACCTTTATTTTAACTCCTTGTATGATATTTAACTTTTCATAAATATCATTAAAATTATTTACGCCATTTACCATAATCGGTGGAGGTAATGGAGCTTTTTTAACCTTAGTTGGGGGTTCTTCATTTTGTGTTTTATTGGAGGGCTCTCCAGTGCCCGAGCTTTGTTGTGGTGGTGAGAGTGAAGTATCCATTCGACGTTTTTTCCAACCTTTTCCTTTTTGTCTGATCCACTCAGTTTCTCTTGCCAGATCGTCCTCATCAGTAATGTAGTCCATGTCAGACTCTTCTTTTTTAGTGACTTTTGTCTCTAAATCTGCAAATTTTCTTTGCATACTTTCCAGTTGACTTCGGAGATAATCCACTTGTACACTAAGTGAATTTTTTTCGTTTTGGGATTTTTTCCATTCGCTATATAAAACTTCTTCATTTTGTGTTCTAGCATGGCTATCCTGAAATAATTCGGCATTATCCATTTTTTCTTGATTTTGTTTGGGCTTTTCGCTAATTTTTAAAACAAGTTTCACAGGTGATGGTACACTTTTTTTGCTTTTAAACATGATATATTATTTATAATACACATTGTATATAGATTCTCAACACAGGTATCTCGCGCGCGAGGTTTTTTGTAAACAAAACAAACTCCGACTTTGACCTCGTTAGCACTATCATGCAGGTACGATGCAATATAACCGTACTGAACTGAGATCGAACGAATACTGATGCTATGGGGCACATTTTTTGATAGAGGGGTTTTTAAGATAATCGAGTGTGATGCCATAACGAGAAAGTAAATTCACCCAAACAAAACTTGAAAATGCAATATCTCGAAAATTAATTAAAATTAGAAAGAAATATGAAATAATATACAGGGTGTTCAATTTAAAATAAGATTTTTGACATATAGAATGACATTTTACTGTCGTAAGGGTAAAAAGGCTTTTGATAAACTATAAAACTTTCGTATTTAAACTTTTGTTCTATCATTTAGGTGGACATACACACAGAGGTTGATCCGCCGGTTTGGAACGGCGCGGTTCAAACTGGCGGATTTGTCTTTCAATTAGTGGACATTCCACGCGCCAGTTATAGCCGGTATAGATTTATCTGTGAGTTCAGACCGGCAGGCGAAACTTGTGGGTGTCGCGCTCGATATTTTAACCGGCGCGTCTGTCGGTTTGCACTGTGCCAGGAATAACATACCCTTCATATTTTAATTTATTAATTTATTTATTGAATATTATGGCACATGTTTCCGGAATGATATAACAAAGTGCCTGTGCAGAAATTCCCACTGAAAATTTCAGATCTTCATATGATTTTTCCGTGGCAAGGAAACAAAGGGCAGCATTTAATCGCTGTTCTGGTCCAATGGCATCTCATTGCGGTATCTTGTTTCGTAAGATCCTCTCTTACCAAATTTAATAAAAGGTCATACGTGTTAATATCCATTCTTAAATAATTTTTAAAATCGTCTGGATCATTTTCTCTTATCTCTTTTAATAGAAGGTAATGGCTAAATAGTTTCCTCTTAAGCAAATAACTTTTAACCCACTTGGAACGTCTCTTTTTTACACCACTATGCATTATTTCCATATTAATAATCATTCCCATACACAGAGCCTGCTTCTTTTTAGCTCGAAACATTTTACATACACTATGCTTAAAATACCGTGCCGCATAAAACTTTCGACTTGACGAAATTCCACAGTTTTGGTTTAACCGGCAGATAAATCTAGAGTTTTCGCCCACTAACGCGCGGTTATGTCTGCCACAGACCGATATGAAGGATCGATTCGAAAGATTTTTTTTGTGTTAGTGGACTGCAGCAGTTTTAAACCGTTGCGGACAAAACGGTCAGACTTATCTGTGAGTTCAGACCGGCGGGCGAAACTTGTGGGTTCCGCGCTCGATATTTTAACCGGCGCAGACTTGTCTGTCGGTTTACACTGTACCAGGGCTAACGGACCGTTCATATAGTCTCTCTTTAATTTATTGAATGATATAACCAAGTGCCTGTGCAGAAATTTTCACTGAAAATTTTAGATATTCATATGCTCTTCCCGTGGCAAGGAAACGAAGGGCAGCATTTAATCGCTGTTCTGATCCAATGGCTTCTCTCATTTGGGTATCTTGTTTCGTAAGATCCAACCAAATTTAATAAAAGGTCATACGTGTTAATATCCATTCTTAAATAATTTTTAAAATCGTCTGGATCATTTTCTATAAACACTTTTAATAAAAGGTCATGGCTAAATAGTTTCCTCTTAAGTAAATAACTTTTAACCCACTTGGAACGTCTCTTTTTTACACCACTATGCATTATTTCCATATTAATAATCATTCCAATACACAGAGCCTGCTTCTTTTTAGCACAAACATTTTTCATACCCTATGCTTAAAATACCGTGCCGCATAAAACTTTCGACTTGACGAGGTTCCACAGATTTGGTTTAACCGGCAGATAAATCTTGAGTTTTGACCCACTAACGCGCGGTTATGTCTGTTACAGACCGATAGGAAGGACCGATTCGAAAGATTTTTTTTTGTGTTAATGGACTGCAGCAGTTTTAAACCGTTGCGGACAAAACGGTCAGACTTATCAGTGCCGTTCCAAACCGACGGATCAACCTCTGTGTGTATGGCCAGCTAATGATATTCAAGTTGCTAGCCGGGGGTTCCAATTATATTGAATCACCCTGTACCTTTTAACTTATAAAAAGGCCTTTGTAATTGAACCCAATATAATAATATGTCAAACAGCGTGAAATAAACAAAAGATTGATGTTTTTACCTTCCTAGCCCGCGCAGCAACGGCTAAATATTTTATATATTTTTATATATATTTTCGACGAAAAAAATTTTTTTCAGATAACTCGAAGAATGTGTTATTTGGGTATATTTTGAACTATCTTAGCAATATCGTCGTGATGTCTGTCTGTGTGTTTGTGTGTATGTCTGTCCGTAACACGATACCGCTGAACCGATTTTCATAAAATTTTGAGGTAAAATAGTGTTCGACACTTTAACGAGCTGATTAGATTTTCGCTAAAATCCATTAACGCTAATGAATAGCTATGCAATTTTCGGAATATAGTAGACGACATTCTTCTCAATAATTTGCGTTAAACCGAACCGAACCGAACCAAAAACTTCGTGGGAGCTTTTGTTTCTGAGATATTTACAAAAAAATGTTTTCAATGCCAATATATCATGGAGTTCACTTGAAGTGTGCTAATAGGCTAGCTAGGAAGATATCAGATCCTTCATGGATTCATTTATTTTAATTAACATGACGCAATTTTTAATAAATAAATAATATGTACTGATCTGTGGCGGCTATGATGCGTGTTGTATAAATAAATTATTGTTGTAAACGCACTTGCCCTGCTCTCCCCTGCGTAAGGCGGCTGTTTTAATTATTCTTTACCCGGCGTTCAAACTAGATTTATTGTTTTACTCGACAGAAGAGACAAGCAAATTTAAGACCAATTTACGCCAATAATTTCGATAATACATCTTAATTAAATGCAGAAACAGCAAAAATTTGCTTGTAAATGTTTATTGAGATTTTATAGCTAAGAAATGTTTGAAAGTTAAATTTTATGCTAGAGTACCCAACAATTTATTATAAATAAGTAAAAGCTGGAACAAATTGATATAATAAGTAGATATCTAACAAAAAAAACTTCTAGATATACAGACTTTTATCTCACTCGGAAATACTACAAAATCTAGGCTATGATGGGAATCCTACATATCACAATCGATAAAAAAAAGTTGATCCTGCATCAAAAAACATTTAAAATTGTTTTTTTATTTGCTGTTTTCAAAAACTATAGAGAGGAGCGTGCCAAAGGGCGAGGCAGCCGCCTTAGGCAACCACCTTCAAAGGGCAACGAAATTTTAATATTTTCAAAATTTTGCCGCTCTCTAAAAACTGTAAT
This sequence comes from Aspidapion aeneum, assembly GCA_963576565.1. Taxonomy (NCBI): domain Eukaryota; kingdom Metazoa; phylum Arthropoda; class Insecta; order Coleoptera; family Brentidae; genus Aspidapion; species Aspidapion aeneum. The sequence goes on along the minus strand of OY755044.1, from coordinate 78,783,640 downwards.
AATCTGAGGTGTGAGAAACTGATATAAGTATGCAGAGAAAAAGGTCAAAGGTCCCGAAACTTCTGGGCAAGTAAGTATTAGGATATGTTATTTTATTTAATTGCATTTGGGTTTTTGAAAATTGAGTTTATTCCTTAGACAAATTTTAGTCGGCAGATAGTTCCTATGTTATATAATGGGCATACCTAGGTATGAATACTTTGATTTGAAATCATAACAAAAACATTTCATGTAAAAAAAAGCCAAGTACGTGAACGTGGTATTCCGTAAAAATAATTGAGATAAAAGTAAAGCCAAGTTCTCTAGTACAAATTTCAAAATGAAAGATTCTTACTAGTTTGGAAATGATTTTTTAAACTTTGCTATTCCAGCCAAACTTCTTTATGTTCAATTTAGCACTGTGCCTAAGAGTCATTTGCAGCCGTAATAGCCAAGTTTAGAAAAACATTTCGAAACTGGTAAGAACTTTTCATTTTGAAATTTGTTTGGAAAACTTGGCTTTACTTTTATCTCAATTCTTTTTACGGAATACCGCTTTTGCGTACTTGGCTTTTTTTTACATGAAATGTTTTTGTTATGATTTCACTCCTTTTTTAAAGGAATTTAATAATATTTAAGTTTTAAAGTAGTAAAATATGCGAAATATTGTTCAAAACTTTTGCAATTCCTTATTAAAAATTTTGAGGCTATTTTAGATTTTCCTATGGTTTTATCATAGTTCCTATCAGCCTTGTAAAGCTTAGCTCTCTAGTGTTCCTCGAAGAAGGCAATGTTAATTTTACATAATTTTACATTAATAGGGGAGGAAAGTAAATTAAAATTTTGGGGTTTTTAAATTTTTTCCTATAGTTTTATCATAGTTCCTATCAGTCTTCCAAAGCTCAGCGCTCTAGCGTTTCTGGAAGTGGAGAATGTTACTTTTACATAACTTTAAATTTATAAGGGAGGGGAGTTAATTAAAATTTGGGGTTTTTTAATTTTCTTTTCTAGTTTTATCATAGGTCCTATCGGCCCTCCAAAGCTCAGTTCTCTAGCGTTTCTGGAAGTGGGCAATGTTACTTTAACATAATTTTACATTTATAGGGGAGGGAAGCAAATTAAAATATTGGGGCAAACATCTACATGGAGTGGTTCGAGGACCATGCGATCAACACAGCAAGAGTCAAACAAAAACTATGGCTACGATACATGGATGACACATTTATTATATGGCCGGAAAATGATGACGAACTACAAAATTTTCTACACCATTTAAACGGTATTCGACCAACAATCAAGTGCACCATGGAAATTGAAAAAGATTCGGCCTTACCTTTTTTGGATGTTCTTGTCAAACGATTAGACAGAAACATTCAAACCACTGTATATAGGAAACCTACACACACGGGACAGTACCTAAATTTTAAGTCTAATCATTCTGTTGCAACAAAACAAGGAGTTATAAGAAGTTTGTATTTAAGAGCCGTAAATATTTGTAGTAATAATGAAGAATTAACCCAAGAAATTAACAAGATTAAAAAGGACTTACAACAGAATGGTTATTCCGAGAAATTAATAAACTCAACGATATTTAAAATTAAAAACAAACTAAATGTACCAAATTCTCAAAATAATAATCCGTTAGGTGTTATTAACATTCCATATGTTCAAGGGATTTCAGAAAACATAAGACGAATAGCTAAACACTATAATATAAAAACAGTAGTTTCTTCGGGAAATACGATAAGAAGTTTTGTAACTAAAACAAAACCAGACAATCCCTCAAATAACAAGGAATGTATTTACCAAATCCCGTGTGAGTGTGGTAAATCATATGTAGGTGAAACGAAACGCCCTCTTCAGGTTAGAGTAAATGAACATCTAAAAAGTACCCAATTAGGGGATATTGAAAAATCTGGTTTAGCAGATCATGCATGGTCAAATGATCACAGGATTCAGTGGTCAGAAGCTAGTTTTACATAAGGAGTCGCATTGGCGAAAACGAAAGTTTATTGAAGCTGCGTTTATAATGCAGAATAAAGAAGTTTTCAGTCAACCAAGCACGGACATACCAAACATATGGAAACCACTCCTTAAGGAAAACAGGCGTCTTACGATTAAAAAGGGGGCGGGCCGTCACACCTGACTGCACACCAAGTAGTATAAGTAGTAGCCTAGAGACTAGATTGTTTAGTTTACACTTGATAACGGTTAGAGATACTTACTAACCTAAAATAAATAAAGACAATGGAAGTCCAAAATTTTATTTCTACACAATCATTGTCTACGAGTTTCAAACAAAGAGTTGAAGAACGGTACGGACCCGGAATCAACAATCTATTCAGAGGCTAAGAGAAGACCAAACTTAAAGTAATAAAGGAAGAAGAACACATTTCATTCTTGTGCGAGGCGCGCGACAGTGGTGTCATTCCGGTTGGTTTTCGCCTAAAAGCCAACTTTCCGGGTGTGAGAACGAAGAAGATCTTAGAGAGGACCAGCCAAGCACTAATCCGATCCCAAATCAGTTACCATCGATGGAGAAAAGCCAACTTCAACACCGACATGGAGGAGCGTTTTGACGAAATTAGACGACACACATGGGAGGAAGACTACGAACCGATACTGAGTAAAATTGACAGTACGTGCAACAGAGAACGACAGAAGATAAGATCAACTCACCGAGAAAAACTTAAGAAACTACAGACACGTATTCAAGATAGAACAGACTCAACAACACCAAGCACTATAGTGAATATCTCCAAAAGGACTCTGAGCACCAACGAAGAATTGGTACTCAGTAAGGGACTTAAGTTCGCCATTGCACCGGCACAGACACCGACACTGGAAATTATTGCGGCAATAGAGACCGTTAGTCTAACTCAACCCGAAGCTGATGAGTTTCGCCATAAAGTAAGAACCACGTTGGACAGAAAGAAGCAACAAAAGACAAACATCACCAGTCAAGAACAACGGGCAATCAAGAACCTGCAGGCAGACAAATCAATCAAGATTCTACCGGCCGACAAAGGAAACGCGACGGTGATCATGGATGTCGAGACTTACGACAAAAAGATCCAAGAAGTTCTGGAGAAAGGAGACTACAAGCAACTACCCAAAGATCCAACCACCACCATAGAAGGACGCATCTACAGGACTTTGAAGAAGTACGCTGAAAATATCTCCGACGCTGTTAGATCCCGCCTGACTCCACACCACAGTAAGGCACCACATTTTTATGGATTACCAAAGATCCATAAAAAGGATATACCACTGCGGCCAATTACCAGCTCCAGGGACTCACCGACCAGCACTTTGTCGAGGTTTTTGTTGGACATAATTCAACCACTACAGGGTAAGTCCGAATCTTTTGTCAAAAACTCGGAACATTTTGTCGAGGTTTTAAAAGGTATCGAATTAGATCCCGGCGATAGATTTGTAAGTTTTGATGTAGAAAGTCTCTACACCAACGTGCCAATAAATGAGTCACTCAGTATCATCAAAAACAAATTACAAACTGATGATACACTTCATGAGAGAACAACGCTATCGGTGGAGGGGGTGATGGATCTTTTGGAGCTCTGTCTCCGTAACTCTTACTTTCAAGTGAAAGATAAGTTTTACGCGCAAAATGATGGACTCCCAATGGGTTCATCTCTTTCGCCAGTGGTAGCAAACATCTACATGGAGTGGTTCGAGGACCATGCGATCAACACAGCAAGAGTCAAACCAAAACTATGGCTACGATACATGGATGACACATTTATTATATGGCCGGAAAATGATGACGAACTACAAAATTTTCTACACCATTTAAACGGTATTCGACCAACAATCAAGTGCACCATGGAAATTGAAAAAGATTCGGCCTTACCTTTTTTGGATGTTCTTGTCAAACGATTAGACAGAAACATTCAAACCACTGTATATAGGAAACCTACACACACGGGACAGTACCTAAATTTTAAGTCTAATCATTCTGTTGCAACAAAACAAGGAGTTATAAGAAGTTTGTATTTAAGAGCCGTAAATATTTGTAGTAATAATGAAGAATTAACCCAAGAAATTAACAAGATTAAAAAGGACTTACAACAGAATGGTTATTCCGAGAAATTAATAAACTCAACGATATTTAAAATTAAAAACAAACTAAATGTACCAAATTCTCAAAATAATAATCCGTTAGGTGTTATTAACATTCCATATGTTCAAGGGATTTCAGAAAACATAAGACGAATAGCTAAACACTATAATATAAAAACAGTATTTTCTTCGGGAAATGCGATAAGAAGTTTTGTAACTAAAACAAAACCAGACAATCCCTCAAATAACAAGGAATGTATTTACCAAATCCCGTGTGAGAGTGGTAAATCATACGTAGGTGAAACGAAACGCCCTCTTCAGGTTAGAGTAAATGAACATCTAAAAAGTACCCAATTAGGGGATATTGAAAAATCTGGTTTAGCAGATCATGCATGGTCAAATGATCACAGGATTCAGTGGTCAGAAGCTAAAGTTTTACATAAGGAGTCGCATTGGCGAAAACGAAAGTTTATTGAAGCTGCGTTTATAATGCAGAATAAAGAAGTTTTCAGTCAACCAAGCACGGACATACCAAACATATGGAAACCACTCCTTAAGGAAAACAGGCGTCTTACGATTAAAAAGGGGGCGGGCCGTCACACCTGACTGCACACCAAGTAGTATAAGTAGTAGCCTAGAGACTAGATTGTTTAGTTTACACTTGATAACGGTTAGAGATACTTACTAACCGAAACGTGTTGTTTTAAAATAAATAAAGACAATGGAAGTCCGAAATTTTATTTCTAAAATATTGGGGTTTTTTAATTTTTTCCTATACTTTTATCATATTTCCTATCAGGCTGCTCAGCTCTTTAGCGCCTCTGGAAGTAGGCAATGTTACTTTTACATAACTTTACATGTATGGGGGAGGGAAGTGAAAAATATGGGCTGAAATGGTTCAGGAAAAGATGGTACAGCAGTTTCCGCGCGGGGCGATACCGTGCCCCCAGATATATGCATACTTATATATATATATATATATATATATATATATATATATATTTTAAATCGAAGTTTAGTTGGAATGTTTGCAAATAAAATTTGATTGATATATACTTATTAGTGTCATATCACCGTTTTCTTCCTTTTTACAAAAAAATTTCGACTGTAGCTCCGATTTCTTTAAAGAAGAGTTAATTTTTCTAGTGAATAGGCGCCATTATATTCGTCATATATCTACAAAATGTTTTGCACAACGCGACTTTTTCCGAAATGTATTTGAATTTGACAAAATTTTTGCCTACCGCGCAATTTTCAATTATCCAGTTTTTTTCTATTGCAAACATTTTCTTCTGTTGCGCCATTTTTGCTGAAAACAACTAAATTTGTCAATATTTTTGCCTGTGGCGCTATTTTCGTCGTTATATCTACAAAAAATATTCCGCGGCGCGATTTTTTCCGAAAAAGAATTCATTTTTCTAATATTTCACATGCGGTACAATTTTTAATTTTTTAGGAGATACGTAGAGTGACTGGTTTCTTTACGAGTCACATTGCAAGTTTACGACAGAACACGGTAAACCTCAGATTGATTAAAAAGATCTGAACAGTGTTCAAATCACTTAAAAGTAAGCCAATATAGACCCACTGGTGCTCGCAGTGGAAGAGCTGTAAAGCCGACTTACATAATAAGGGATAATAAGGGATTAAAAGTACAATTTTAATCTGTTAAGTACGTAAAAAGAATGATAGCTCCTAGGGTGCAAAAAATGATTGCACGAGATGTTTGTTTTTAAATGAGGGACAGCAGTTTTTCCCTTTGTTAAGCTATAGAATTGAATTTTAATAAGATCAAGTTTTTGTACTCGGCTTAAGCTTTAGCTGCATTATTGTCATAAAACCATTTTTTAGAGGACTAAACCATAGTTTAGGAAGATACCGCCTACACCGTGAATCATTGATGAAACTCATAAGAGCTTCCAAGTCTGAGAGCGTCCATAAAGTTCCAGAGACAGGATAATTTAAAACACTCTGTAAATCGGTAACGAAGCTTTTGCCAGCCCATGTTTCTATAAAATTTTGTTTTTAAAATAAGTCAAGGAATCATGCCTTTTTGTTCATACACTGTATTTAGGATCATTCTGCATTAAGTGTGTTATTAAATTATGTGACTCTTTTGACACCACATAGCAATACAAAATCAGCTTTTCTTTGGTTGCTTAAAATGGAATATTAGAGTGACGGAGGCTTTAATGGCAAAGCAGTATCAGACCCGCTTTTCTTTAGGTGAATAATACACAAGCGCCCCTTTTTATGATGATGGTTTTTTATATAAATATGTTTTTTTATTCAAATTTTGGAAAATTAAATTAAAATTTAGATTTAATGCGATTAAAAAGTTTTTTTTTGTAACATAGTGATTTTCAACATAATCATTGAACCTCTCTATGATTGCTGTAGCAACCTTTTTCGTGATGGTTGAGATTTAGGTCCTTATGACTAAGAAGTCTTGATAATGGAGCCAGGCTCGGCTAATTGACCAAAAATAAAAAACAAAAAAAGTTAAGAACCTAAAAAAACAATCTTTTTCTCAAAAATTTTGATGTACCTCTGGAGTTTTCTACAGAAGTTATTTTCCAACACCTATCCGCCCAAGCCTCTTTGAATAAAATAAAGACTTTTAAAAAATGTTTAAATCCAAATATTAAGTAGTTCACTTTCCCATTCGCCCCTGAGAGACCGGTGTATACATTCTTGAATGAGTGAGGAGTACTCCCTCAAAATCGAGTAAAAATTAAACTGCGCATGCGATCTCACTTGATTTCCATATCTCTATTGGTCATGACATGGGCGGATGAATTCTTGAATGGGTGAGAAGGAGTACTCCCTCAAAATCGAGAGAGACATGTGAATTCTCAATCTGAACCATTTCAAGAATTCATATGGGGGAGATGCTCATTTTCATTCTCACCGGTTTAAAGAATTCATACACAGTACAGATCTTTTGGAAGGGAAAAAAGTAACGACATGAAAACTATTGGAAACTAAAGAAATTTATCGGAGCCAATAGGAAAATAAAATTAGACTCGATCCGAGTTATTGGAATGAGGCAAGCCTTTAGGGGTGGATAAAGGCTTTAAAGGTTTTCAGTGAAACTAGATCTCCTATAGAAAAAACTTAAATTTCAATTTCAATTTTTTATATAGTATTTTTTTTAAAAGATGGTACATCTTATAACAATTTAAGTACAAAAATTTATACTACAAAATCTAATTGAATTTTTTAACAAAAAAGAAAAACTAAAACTAGTCATCTCGCAAGACTGCTCTTTCTCTTAAAATGCTCGTCACTGTTTTTAAAATTTCCTTGACCTGGCCTGGAGTTGTATTGTTTAGCTGCATAGCAAAATTATTAGGATTGCACCAACTTTCAGGCCTAAGATGCCGATATAAGGGGCAGCTTCGCGCAAGTTACATACGGAGCAGATTGCATTTTGATCAAATTTATATAAGGCACCCTGCCAAACAATTCGGCCATTATAATTTGAAAATGTGCGAATTTGTGCAATTACTCTTATCATGTAAAACGCACAGTATAGAGATATTTAGGATGATGAAGACTTCTTTCAAATGAGCTATAGAATAAGTTCGCGTTATTAGCAAAAATATTGTCGGATTGAAGACATTTGTCACGAAAACGGCTAAGTAGTTCTGGTATCTTCCTTTTTAATATGCGAGGGTTTAAGGACCACAGGTCAACCAACCCAGACTCCTCGAACCACCGGCGAACCAATTATATTTGCCTTCAGGATCATAGTTAAGTAAGTTCACCTGTCGTTCAAGGCATATCCTAGGCAGTCCATTGACAAAACTTAAAATTGCATGAGCAGTATTTCGAGGTAATAAAAGGAAGACTGTATTTTTTTCAAATTTTCGTAGTAACGGATACCCTAAACTGGCAAACAGTTAAGAACTGAGCTTGAAAATAGTTTTTTATTTACAGAAAAGGAGTTAAATTTTATTTTATGTGTAATACTAACAGCACGGGATGCTTGGGATGCACGTAAAATTTTTCTAAAAGTGTTTGAAGAAGAAAAGACTACATCCAAATAAGTGTATTCATCAACCACCTGCAATTCGCTGCCATTTAATATAAATTTAAAGCCACCAGCGTACGGCTGACCAGTACGGTTAAAACGCATTATTTTAGATTTTTCTGAAGTTACCGTAAGTTGATTTTCGAGAGCCTGTTGATTTAAAATATTAAGTTTTCTTTGCAAATCCATCAGTCGCCTACCACGACCAGATCATCACAATAAAGTAATAAAATCAGATCTGTACCAGAGCCAATGTCCAACCCTTGAGCTTCCTCTCTCTTCCTCCTCTGTCCAAAAATGTTTGACCAATGTCATGTAAAAAAATATTAACATTTTGAGCTCTATGTGTACCATTTTTGGTACACAAATTTTTTTTGAAATGGACCATGTGTACCATTTCAGGTACACGGATTATTGATCGATATTTTAAGGTTGTGATAACACGGATTGCATTAATTCTTATTAATAGGATTGTTGGTCTGGTTAAATGTTTTTGTGGCTGGTCTGAGGTTTTGTGGAGAAATGGCACCACTAGGGCATTTTGAAATCTGAATTTATTTGTGCTCGCGAATAGCAATCTGTGAACGTGTGGTTCAAATAGAAAAAAATATAGTTTCTATGGGTTCTATGGGTCAAAGTGTTAAATAAAGTTGGACTCGCCCTGAAGGACACCAGCACTAATAGGAAATGGTCGTGTGGGCCCCTCCGAAGATCTAATTTGAACAGATGCACTATCATTAAGACTCTTGATGACCATGATAAAGTTAGAGCTTATGCCTATAAGCGATAAAATTTTTGCTACATTAGATTATGTGATATGGAGTCAAACGCTCTACGAAAATCAATAAAAGCTGTGAACACTTTACGCTTTTTGCAACCTTTATTTTTACGAAAAAACTTAAATAAAAAAGTTATTGTTAATAAAAAGGTGTACAACTTTTTTATAAAATAATTTGTTTACATAACCTTAAATTTTCCGAGAAAAATCTTAAAACTATTTTTTATTTTCTGCGTTTCTTGGTTTTTGACAAAATTTGGTGAAAATACACCTGTGCCCTTAGCACGTTGTAATTTTTTTAAAATTAAAATATTGATATTTAATTTTTGTTCAAAAACCTAAAAGATCATAAAGCAGTTACTAATTTTTTTTGCTTTTTTTCCCTTTTTGAAAGGTATCTGCAGCGGTCTATGAATAGGAGGCAATTTTAAGAATAAGTATTTAGCGAGTCTTTAAAAAGTGGAGATTAAGCACCATTTCCGGTAAAAGTAAAATGTCTGCCTGCTCTTTAATTTGCTACTTCAAAATTCTAATAAATTATTTGCACTAATGCTCTAGCGCCGAGTCCACATAATTGTTTATAATTTCTCATGACTTATCTTGTTTTAAATTACCGCTGCTAGTTTATACACCGACGTTGTGCATTAAAAGGCGCTCTCCGATGTGGATATGAATGGGGTTTATGCACGTATTTCACAAGAAAAAACTATTTTTTTTATCATACTGTTTTTAGCTTTTAACAAAAATTGCATATAATTATACACCTAAAACCATCGACTTCTACCGACATAGCACAAAAATCACATCAACGTTAAATTAACGTGAACAAAAATAATAAATTTATTTTTTACTAGAAAACAACCTAATACCATGTAATATTTGTTTTGTTAAATCTACATTGCGTAAAGATAACTTAAAAACAACGAGGAATCAAGCTATAAAAATGTAATTTTTTCTGAATTTTCTGGTGCTGTGTATATAAAATATTTTTACCCTCGTTATTTTCATGTGCCAAATTCACACTTGAAAAGTCTACAACATGTTCTAAAACGCCACTAGACTTCTTAAATCTACTAACTTCCTCCATCTTTTTTGTCACGTTTTTTTTAATAACTTATTTTTAACAAAGTGACGCGAAAGGAAGTCCTTAAAAGTTCACTAGTTTAAGACTGCAATAGTTCAAGATGATTTTAAAAGATGGCGCTTAAGGCAAGACAAAATCTCTATAGATACATTATGTTTTCTTTAAAACCTAAACAAGATTTTTTAACAGTAAACACTTACACAATATTAATGTGTCTTTATCAGATTAATAAATGATGCGTCGTGATCGTAAAGGACCAGGGATCAGTTCATTAACTGGTTTTTGGAGTTTAGAGGCCAAAGCACTCCCGGGATAGATTTTGTCAAAATGAAAAATGCCGCCCATAGGTGGCGCTGCTTCTAGTAAAATCTCAAAAATATTCGGTAGAAAAGCCATGCAAGTCGCGTTTTAAAATTCGTGTAGAAAAGGTGCGAACCTAATGTGATTTTGACATTGAAAAAAATCTACTTGAAAATAACGTAAACTGTTTTGATTTGATAATGGCGTTATTACAACGCCGTTCTTAGCAACGATATTTTTATAACGTTAATGAATGACCTATTAAGCTTGTTTTCATATATGAAATAAACGTTTTTTTCTTGCAGCTTTTTTTTCACGCGTTTTGTGCTATGTATAACATGGCGTTGGGCTTCGTTGGAATGCTTTAAGAATTAAGTATGTTATAGACGAGATCCTCCCATACAACGTTTAAATGGTACTGATCTTCCGGTGGGCTCTAGGAACATTGGAGTTTGCTTACTATAACATACGTGAGTCTAAAAGCATTCCACCGAAGCCCAACGCCCATGTAATTTGTGCCACGTCATTTATGTAAAAATATTTTAGGTTTGTCATTTTTTTTAAATTTCCTCTGAAAAAATATAAATTTAATACAAAAAGTCAAAAAGATTTGCATTTTCTAGGCTTCTCTTTATAAGTCAAATACATAATTAAAACAGGTTTATTTACCAGCTAGGAGTAAATATTTTTTTTAATATAAAGTGACATTTTCATTGCCTCCCGGTGATAAAGTGATATAAAGGTACATGCGAGGGGCCTAAATTATGCAGAATTTTTCAAAGAATATGAATATTCTATAATTTTTGTATATTAATTATAGTGTTTCGTCCAAAAATGCAATTTTTCTAGTCGGGAGATGTTTTTACTGCCCCCTATCGGGAAAGTACAGAAACAAAAATATTTTAGGTTGTTTCGCAAGACCGAATTTTGTTAAAACATTTTTTTCCAGTCGTAGCGGTAGTAGTTCCGGAGATAAATCTGGCTGCCATCCTTAATGGGACACCCTGTATGATATAGGGGAAAAATGGGTGTTTTTGGCAAAAATATATTTAAGAATACAACCAAATTTAATATTTCTTAGATTTTAAAAGTAGAAAACCCCTAAACAGAAAAAAAAAACAAAATGCTTTCCGTGGATATTTAAAATTAGTTTTGACAAGATTCCCTAAAAAACAATTATGTATAAATAGACTTATATTAAAAAACATGAACATGGCGGTTCCAGGGGGGGGGGCAGAGGGGCCCGGGCCCCTCCCCACCCAGGCATAAACTTTTTTTTTTAGTTTAGCAGCATCACTTATTTAAAATTTGGCACAAATTCTACTTAATTAAAAAAAAAATTCGCGCCATTAATCTCCTTTAGATACCATATTTCACACCTCAGATCTATCAAAAATAGCTAATAAAAAATATTTTGATGTTTGCTGCCACTTTGGCCCCTCCCCCCTGGAAATCCTGGATCCGCCACTGTCCCTATCCTTATACTTTAATATGTAAATTAACATTTTTTTGAAAAACCCCATTGCAATAAAGTAAATTTTTTAAAGAACCCCATGAAAAGTTAACATCGCGCGTATTCTTTATTATTGTTTTATGTTTCTTCCCTGGGACAATTTGTATTCAAATCGAAGAGCTTTGTAATTATAACTAAAAAAATCACAACAGTTATTTGAAATAACGGCATTTCAATATAATTGGAGCAATTCTTTTTTCTGGTTATTAAACTAATTTGATTCTAAGCTATATAACTAATAAAAATTAATATGGGGGGAAAAGAAAGAAAAATAACTTGACAAATACCTCCACCTGGATTTCTTGATAATAATTGATATTGTTTATTGAAAATTCTACTTACCTGTAGTAAAAATAATTAATATACAAAGTGTAATCTAAATGATGCATCAAACTTTAAGGGGTGGTAGAGTCCTTGCCATAGGCAAACCGTTAGAACTCTCACTGTATCTAGATAAAAAGATGCTGACTGCAGGTTGACAAAACAAGAACGAACAGGTAAATACAACTTATAAATAGTGGCGGATCCAGGATTTCCAGGGGGGAAGGGCCAAAGTGGCAGCAAACATTGAAATATTATTATAGCGGTATTTGATAGATCTGAGGTGTATAATTAAGTATCTAAAGGAGATTTATGGATTTTTTTTTATATAGAGTAGAATTTGTGACAAATTTTAAATAAGTGATGCTGCTAAACTAAAAAATAAGTTACATGTCTGGGAGGGTACGGGGGGGGGGGGCTCTGCCCTGAGTCCGCTACTGCACATAAAGAAGCCATTCTTTAGAATTTTTGCTGTTGCTGTCATGCATATGATAAATAAAGAGGTTGAAAATGCCAAAGAAAAAAAATCTTATAATTTTGCATGATGTTTTTTAGATCAAAATTTAAAAATACATACTTGTTTCAATTTTTTGTTATAACTTCCGTAAAAATAACAAAATTATGTGGAATTATTACCAAAAATATATTAAATGTACAGTACAATCCCGATTATCCGAATCGCGAGTTTCCGAAATCCGGTTTATCCGAAACAAACTATTAAAAAACAAAAATCCTGATTAACCGAAAAAATTCGCATGATACGAAACGCGTCTGGGATTCACCTATAGGTGGGTCCCCTCGGGGTTTCACGGCAATACGACGCCGAAATTTCGATTATCCGAAATCACTTTGGTCCAGATTATTTAGGATAATCGGGACTGTACTGTAGTTCTAGTATAACTATTTTCTGTCATTATTAAGGGGCCTTTAAATATTTACAAATACATTTTTTTTGTAAATTTAAAAGCTCATAAAAAAAAATTCTTAAAAAAATTGACAAATCGTAAAAGTTATTTGGCCACACTGTATACTGAATTTGACAATAGTGGTTAAAAGCAATATAAAAAAATTTCCTCTATCAACTGCTTTTTATTTAAAAGATTTATTTAATATTAAAAAAAATAAAGAGGAGTGCCAGGTTATAAAAAATTACACTGTATATGTAATCAAAGAAACCGCAAGTAAAAGTTTTGGATGGTTTATCTAGATTTAAAAAAAATCAAAAATACTTTTTGCATTTTAAAGTTTTTTTAACTCATTAGGGAAGGAACTTCTTTTTAATAGAAACTGATATCTTTTAAATAAATTTTGGCAGTTTTTTATAAGCAACTGCGGCCAATTGAATGACAACGAATTTTTTCTAGGGCTTACAATTTTTTTGTAAGCATGGCCAACTTTGTTATTTCTTATGGCCGCCATAATGGAGTTATATGCCATTAAATAAAGCATAAAAAGAGCGTTTTGATCATGTATAACAAGCCTATCATTGGATCATGGAAAATATGAATTTATTAAAAAACGGTTTTTTGCTTAGTTGGCTGGAAACAAATTAATGTCGTAATGGTACTATTTAACAAAATTTTGAAAATTATTTGATTTATCTGAAAGGCCTTTATTTTTTACTTAACTTTTTTTACCTTTGGCCTAAACATAATGACTTTTATCTTCTGTTTATAATACTAGAGTTAATAACTGAAACGCTATATTGACAGTTTATCATTAAAAGAACAGCTGTGTCCTTTCAAAATTAGGCCTTTGTGTATTATACGAGCCGGATTTAATAGTGATGCCACTAATAATGGAAAATAAACCATGGGATTAATGAATTCGACTTTGGTATGTCAAATTTGAAAGATCAACTGTCAGTTTGTAATGCGAAACTGTCAATATAGTGCCCGGCACAATTTGTGCCTGGCACTATTACAATAGGTCCCTATTAATAAACCTCTCACCAGATGCAACTGAAACATGGCATGTATGCAGTGGCGTATAAAGAAAAAAGTTTCGGGGGGGGGGGGGGCCGGAGAGTCTCAAGGGGGGCCCAAGACCCCATGAGGCCGTATTTTATCCTATTTTATGTTTGTATTCATAAAATATGTGGAAAATATCTAAAAAAATCTTAGCTTCGGGGGGGGCCCGGGCCCCCCAGCCCCTTATATACGCCACTGCATGTATGTAATAGTTAGTTTTGATAAAATGAGCGCCCACTAAAAGGGGCGCCCTCGTGCCCTGCACGCTTGCTTACTAAGGCCCTCCTTAAGGAAGATATAGTTTCGTTCCATCAAAGCGTGGGACGGTTATAAAACGGTACGAAAAATCCTGTTTGCGTTCCAGGTCGACGTTGTACTGTTCTCGGACAGTCAGTTTTCCGTTCCATCAAGCAACCTAAACTGGTTTCGGACTCTTCTGAAATACAAGGATTGCAGACAGGCGCAGTAGAACGCGCGGAAAAATTGTATGCAAAACACATACATTTCTAGTTTACATCACCTGAGATAAAAATATACCATAAAATTACATTAAATTTACATTTTTCTAAGAAAATTCAAAAAACAGTAAATAACCCAAAAAATTTAAATTTTTGTTGTTGTAAATATACAAATATTTTTTAAATTTCCAAAAAAAATTGTGCAACATCTTGATTGTTGATTTTTTTGCAAGAGCCTCTTAATTTTTATTACTACGGGACTGCGGAATGTTGTAGGTATACCACATGGAAAAAAGCTATACTGACCATAGGGTAGCCTGCTTAGAAAAAGAAAAACTAGTTTAGAGGGTGATAGAGGTGTTGATTTTCGTTACTTTTGAGTACTCGTTACTAATCGTAACTCAACTTCTAAGTAATCATTTTATATATTCGTTACTATAGTTACTTCGATTACTTTAACAGTATTCAATTCAATCATTCAATTAGTGCAAAATTCTCGGACTGTCTTTAATTCGAAGATTATTTACTTGTAGGTATATTTTTGTTTGATATTATGGAAATATTCAATTGAAATTTTCAAAATGTGGGCTAAAATTAAAAAAATAAAGGAAGGAGTTACGTAAGAAGTGTCTTGTGTACAACTCTGTTTTAAAAATCTAATGCCTTACATAAATCTAAAAATACGAGACAAATACTAAAATAATCGAAGGAATCACAGTAATCAGAGTAACGAAAATAATCATTTAATTTTCGGATCGGTATTCGTTACTCCGTTATTTCTAGCAGGTGATTGGATAGGAATAGAAACATAAGGGTTTACCCTGATCGCAGTAAATCCCGGTGACCTGTGAACTAAAAGTTAAAAGAAGAGGAGTAACACCGGATGTGAAACTTTACACCAGATTTGGCGGAAGAACAAACAACTTTGCTTTAAAGCATCGATATTAAGGTCATTATAACTATATACCTAACAAAGTACAAGCTACAAAATGTGATTTTCCTAACTTCTTAGAAGTATCACGATCTCTATTTCCTAAAAATTAATAAAATCACAAAAACCTTGTGAATATTAAGGCTTTCTATAATATGTAGGTAATTTCACAAATATTTTGTAAAAATCAAATTACAAAATACAAATAAATAAATGTATAAATTTAACATAAAACTTGTGATATTAAAAAAAATTAATATTTTTTCACAAGTTTCGTCCAAAAATATGTGCTAATGCAAGTTCGTTTTAATTTTTGGTATATTTAGTTTATTAGGCAGTCTGTAGTGGTTTATAGTTTGTGAATATAAATTAAATTAATGTAATTATTTTATCTGCATTTTAAAAAACTAAAATTAAAAATGTATTATTAGAATCCTATATAATTGTGTAATCCTTTCTGTGTGCAACTTTAATTTCGTGCTCTCGAATTCATACGTTGCCTTCGATGTATCTTCACCTCCCCTTCTGTGTCTTCACGCGAGGCGACGAAACCCACCCTTTCTTTTAGTCACGTGACTTTAAATTTAACCTTCTCGCATATGATCACATGCCTGAAGTAAGTCGATCTCTCATTCGAACAGCATTCGTTCACAGATATTTGGTCGTTCCATCAAACCAAAACCGTTTTAAAACAGTCCTCGTACTGCATGCGCGCGCTTTGGGATTTTTCGGATCGTTCTAGGACCGTCGAAGGGCCTGATGGAACCCTGCTATTAAAAACTAACTGCACCTTTCTGTGCTGAAATTTATTTTAAGCATACCTACCCATTGGTAAAAACCTCATTTCGATGATTACCCGTCGCACTTTAGTCTGAAACCCCAATATTTTGGCCAAAAATAGCAAAAACTAACTTAACAATAAAAGTGATTGATTACATATTTTTTAAGGCTAAATAATGTCACCTTTAAATTCCAGCATAATTGGCATCATTGTCAAAGCAGGCTTCGAAATATCGTTGTTTGAATTTGACATTTCCTGACAATCAGTAATTGTTTTTTTATTGTTCATTATTTTTCACTAACTTTAATGTGCTATTTCTAAGAAGTGCGAAGAGTTATAAAATTTTTTAAAAATGGCTTTTTTAACCAAAGGTAAGTAGATTATTTTTTGATAATTTTAGTCACAGGGATTTTAAACTTATTCTTTAAATACCAATGATTCAAAAATTGTGCCAGAAGTGTATGAATTTTTTTTTTCCCGATATTTCATTGGACTAACAAAAAAGCTTTCAGGAACTTTCATATTCATTTTTGTAAAAATGTTTTCGTCCTGATATGAGCTTTCAGGAGAACATACAGTGTTGGTGCGAAAAGGTGCGATAGTCTCCAAATTCGTTATTAGACATGACCGTACATATTCTGATAAACACAAAGTACCTATTCTAGTGCATTTTAATTTGTGTTTCCGTGTGTCTTCTATATAGATAGTAATGAACAAAGTACCTTTAAAGAAGCAAAATGAATCATAGATATCAAAACTCCTCAAGATGGCCGCCAAAATAGATAGGAAATTAGTAGAAACTGCAAACATTTAACATCGGTTTTGGGATATTTGGAGCATCTAAATTCAAATATAGAATAATTTTTACTGGGGGAGAAAAAGAACAATTTAGAATGGTGGGGGGTTAACTAGGTTAAAAATTATTAAGGTGGTAAAACAAAATAAAATAGGTTTTAATTATTTAACTTGCTCATATACCCCCCAAACTAAAATATGATGATCAATATAAATTTATCCTCAATTTAAATCATTCATACTCTCTTTTTCACCCTGTATGTGGAGGTAAAAACTTCACTTTTTAGGAACATTAAACGTTTTTAATGCAATATTAGGTATTCGCTGAATCCAACCAGAACAAGAAAAACTGTTTAGCATCCCCCTGGCAGAGGGAGGCGTGGAAGTGGGGGTCTATAAATAAATTTTGTATGGAGCTTACTATAGGCAGGACTAAACTTCTATATGAATTTTTATTTTAGTGTCTACGGCTTCTCCTCTTAGGGAGGAAAAAGGGTTGCTGGGGCAAGGTCGTATCTAACCCAAAACAGAAGACGGGGCAGGTTTCTGAATTCCATGGTTTTCTTAATTTAGAGGGGGGGGGGGAATTCATATTCTAATTGAATTTCAATATCCGATTTTAAAAAATCTGGTTAAAAAGGGGGACAGCTCAACAGCTGCCCTGCTCCCCCCCCTTTGTGCTAAGGGTAACTTAGGGGATAATTGAGTGAATAATTTTGTCTTCGTTGAATTTAGCAAATAGAAATATTTCCATGATAAACTGATCATGTCCGTTAAAAACGTTTTCATCCCCAAATAAACGGAGTAAAAGGGGGGATTGGGTTACTGAATGGTTACAAAACTTTTTAATACTTAAATTTTAGTTCTGCGGACCAACGTACTTAAGAATATATATATTTTGAATTTTTATAATAGATCAAATTTTACCCCCCCCCCCCCCCAGGGGGGGGGGCTAATAGGGGCAAATTCAATAATTGACACATTTTCTTTTGGGGAACTGGATTTTAGTGCACCAAAATTAGGAGAATTTGGGGGGTCTACCCTCTGAATTTTGCAGCTTATAACTTTTTGTGAGGCTGTGTAATTTGCAGACCATATTAAAAATAATACACTTTTTTAAAGGCTTTTAGGCAGTATAAATTACGAAAATGGTGGTGGCAAGAGTGGGGGGGGGATAATAAAAAATATTTTTTAATTGTATATTAGCATTAGACTTCTTTATCATTTTGCGTTTAAGTGATTAGAGAGTTTAACTGCAAAAGTCTATTTTTGGCCAAAATATTGATCCCTCGGACCATAGTGCGTCGCACAGAAAGGCCAAATGAAGCCAATGTCAGAAATAATTATTTAAACACCCAAAATATTAAAAACAAAAATAATGTGTATTGGTTATTGTGATATAGGTTAAAATGCACCTGTTTAATATTTTATAAAGCTTTTATATTTGTTTTTTTTTACAGGGTGATTTAAAAATAGATTTTTTAAAAAGAAATTTAAGTACTTTTACACAAAAAAGTAATTAAGACTTAAACATTTATTAAAAATGAGTTTAAAAATTCTACATTTTATAATATTTCTGTTTAAGTTATTTAACCTGGCTCATAATATACAGTATGTCCCAAAAGTCTGGAATTACCTTTTTTTTTAACTTAGAGATAAAATCATGGACACGTCAATTTTGAAATAGGAAGAGGAGTCACCTAAAAATACTATATTGTACAGAGTGTCCTCAATAAGACATATGCATGCATATTTTTTTACTTATATTTTCTAAAAACTAATTTTACCATTTTCTAAGCCATTTTTATGGTAAATTAATTTTTATCGGTCAAGATGTAAGAGTTAATATTATTAAAACATACAAAAAACGGTCATTTCACGAATTTTGACCGTTTATATCTCAAAAACTGTACATAGAAAAACTTAACTATACTTACATTTTTTTTTGTTACATACCCCACTATAACATTCTAAAATTATAGCCAGTTCAACCGAGACAAAAATTCCCCATAAGGCCTGTTTAAACTAGTGCATGGTCCCTTGATAATCCACTTAACCCTTTCCAAAACAAAGATCTGTCAAAATGATATTTTTGAAAAATTTTCGGGCACCTTTCCTAGGTTAAAAATACGAAGTTTGTAAAAGTTTTGGTTCAAAATTTGACTTTCGAAGATTTACCCTCCCCCCACTCCTTTTAACTAAAGTAACTGTAACCGCCACCATAATTCACTTGGCTTTTTACAGGCCTAAAAAGTTTATATCAATTTGATTAAAATCCTTTATTTTAAAATTTTTTCGAACGAAGCTTTTCCTAATTTTTACGCGTCCGCCATCTTTAAATTTAATGAGTTAATCAAATTTATGTTAAAAAACTATCAATCAAATTTTTAGTCAATTAAACACTTTTTATTTAATAAAAATTCGTTAATAAACAAACAAGTTTTATATTTAAGATGTATAGTTTAATTTCTTTTACTTGGGTCGTATGTAGGCACTTTATTTTTAATATTAAAAATCTCAAAAAGGCGCAAGAAAGCGCAGCCATTTTTTTTTTCAAGAAACATTCAATTAACAAAAAAGTGACAATAGTTTTGCTTAACAAAATTTTATCACACACTAAATTATATTTTTTATATTTCTATAAGGTAAATTCTAATAATAATTGACTTCTTAGTTTAAAAAATATGATTACTCTATGACAACCTACAGCTAGATATTGGTATTTAGTGTTTTTTGGTTAAATTACCTGTGCTGGATGTTTCCATCGTAAAAAAAAACACTTTATATAATTAGAGAAAGTAATACATAATTATTCCATAATTTGTATGTAATTATCATAAAAAGTAAACAGACGCTTTTTAAAGTGTCAAACTCACGTCATACTAAAAAAGAAGTGAAAATACTCTGTTGCATTTTCAGTTTCATTTGTATATGTCTATTTGTGTTTTTTTAGTTTCTTCCACTTTTACACCCTTTGTGCGTCGCCCAGTTCCAGGCGCTTTTTGGTCTGCAAATTTAATTTTGAAGCAAATTGCTTTATAAAAACGTTTTTTACAGAGAATTCAACTGTTAAACTTAATTTCATTCGTCGCGTAGCTTAATTCTAGATTTTTAGTTATAGAATCATTCCTTATTTAATTTATATTTTTTGTATGTCTAAAAATTTTCTGTTGAGCCTCGCACCTACATACATTTTTGAGATGGGCAAACCTAATGAGATGTCTATGTATGATATTTAATTTTTTTTAAACAATCTTAGCAGTATATTCATCCGATCATGTAAGTAGTTAGTAAGAGTGGATGGAAATTATACGATAAGTATTTTCTTAAAAGTAATAATTTCTGCTTTTTCAACGGTAAAGTTTGTTTAAAATCACTCCATAGTAGTCCACGACCATCGATAACATGTTAGAAGCGCTTAGAGCATAATATATTATACAAAACAGATAATATGCAGGAATCACGTAATTATTGACACAAGTAGGGGACTGTACTCTAAGATAGGACACTTTTAAAAAAATATTTTTGTTCTATAAGTGGGACCCTGTTTTAGACAATTTTTTTGTAGATCTCATTATAAAGTTAAATGTGCAGGGTGGGCCAAAAAAACCAGGAAAAATGTTTTTAATTATAACTTTCAAACTATACCATCGATTTCTATGAAGCAAACTGCACTTTGCGAATTGATTAGGCTTTTTTTTGACCGCCATCTTAAATTCCAAAGTGGCAGATAGGATCAAAGCAAACGGTTTTAAAAGGCTCGTTTGTTTAAGACCATTAATTTGATCCTATTTTAACGTATTTGTACGTTAGTAACTATATTGTTTTTGGAGTAGTTTTTATTTGAAAACAGTTTATTTTTGTATATTATCAAATTAACACAACTTATTGGATTTTATATCTATAAATATATGTTAATATAATGTTTTTGAAATATAGAGAGCGAACTTAAAATCTTTCTTTATTTGTTTAAAAGTTATTACGCGAATCTCTTCTGTTGTCTTGAAATTAATGCCCAGAGCTGACTGCCACCCTCCAGACAAGCTTTTTCAAAACTTAATTGCTTAAATAGTTTGTGGTTTATCTGAAGGTGATACGAACAACCCATGTTTTTGCAGTATATACCGGGCGTGTGAATAACAATATGACACTATATTAAAGATTTTTTCTTGTAATCCAAAAGTTCTTTCGACCTTTTTAAAATTTATATTGTAACGGGCGAGCGGTCATTATGTATATTTATTTACTTATTTATTTAAGGCAACTACTTTATTTAGGTTTTATGTGAATATTTTGTGAGATAGTGTAACAGAATTTCCCATATTTTATTTTGAATATTTCTCAGATTTTTTTGTTAAGGTCTATTTCTTTAAATATAATATCGACTAGAGTTTTTTCCCATAGCAGAACAACATGTGGTTCGTATATTTTACACTCTTAAGAACCAGACAAGAGAGAGCTTTTCTAATTTTGACATAATATTTGTGATTTTAGGAAAATATATCGTCAATAAATGTGAACCGAACACACTCTTAAGCTTTAAAAATTCTAAGTGGCTTTTAGACTCAGACCACAAGGCCCTTGTCTATTGATTTATAGTTTTCTTAATGTTTTCGGATTTAGTGACAGATATATATAGACCGAGAAATATTTTATATTTCCCTAAATTAAAACCAACTTTTCATAGTAGCTTTTCTTTATGTTGCGAATTTTCTTGTCAGGATCTCAAATATGAACAGAACTTTTAAAGTTGATTATAGCGATATCAAAAACGACAAAATTGAGTGATTTCTTAGTTTTGATGGACTTTGTTTCCTTATTTGATTTTCAGGTAAATAGATGCAGTTTTCACTGATTTTCCGTGTCACTTAATTTTGATCATATTGATTTCGTTTGGATATCGTAGTATTGCAAGTTTCAAAGGTCACGTATTGTTTTGACCAGTGGTTCTTAAAATACTTCAAAGTGGTTAATTAGTAATTACTAAATGTAGAAAAATCTACTTTTCCCCCACATAACGAGGTATAAACTAGTAAAATCGGTTTGGTGGTTCTCAAAAAATCTATTGTTATTTTAACCATTGTTTTACAGATTACACGATTGCATTACCAATCCTGTCTGCTTTCATGTCCTTAATAATTCGCTATTCTAAACCGATTTTAGTAAAATAAAAAAAATCACGGTGAGAATTGATTGCTCTTTAAAGATTATGATTGAAATTTAGCGCCATCTTAGAATTTAAGATGTCGGACAGAATCATACTTGACTCTTCAAAATAGCGTGTTTATCCTTATTTATGGAAAAACACTACTTTTCGCCCGCATAAAGTGGTATTTATTTATTATTAAGTGCTTTTCAATAAATTTAAAAAAAAACTAAAACATTTTCGGAAAATAAGAATAAACTTGCCTCTTTGAATGGTGAAGTATGATTTTCTCCGACATCTTAACTTTAAAGATGGCGGGAAATTTCGATTATAATCTTTAAAGAACAATCAATTCTCACCATGATTTTTTTTATTTCCCTAAAATCGGTTTAGTTATAGTCAGGTTATAAGGAAATAAGTGCAGACAGGATTGGCAATGCAATCGTATATTCTGTAAAACAATGGCTGAAACAAAAATAGATTTTTTGAGAACCACCACACCGATGTTACTAAGTTGTACCTCGTTGTGCAGGGGAAAAGTAGTGCTTTAAAATTAAATTAAAAAAGAAACTAAAATATATTCCGAAAATAAGAATAAACACGCCATTTCTAAGAATCAAGCATCTTATCTTTCAAAAGCAATCAATTTTCACTAGGATGTTTTTTGTTTCATTAAAATCGGTTCAGTAGTAAAGAATTTCTAAGGAATTAAATGCAGACATGATTGGCAAGGCAATCGTATAATATTCAAAATAATGGTTGAAACAAAAATATTTTTTTGTAGAACCAATAAACCGATTTTGCTGCTTCGTACCTTGTGGTGCGTGGCAAGAATGCAGCTTTATTATTGATGTAAAAAAAATGATAAATACATGTTCGCAACACAAGAATAAACGAGTGTCTTTGAACGGTACAATTTTATTTCGTCCTCCATCTTGGATTTTGAAATGGCGGACAAAAAATATATTAAGCCAAAATTCTGTTTGATTCTTTGCCAAGTGCAGTTTGTCCCATTAAAATCGATGGTATAGTTTAAAAGTTATAAAAAAAAATGTCCGGTCTTTTTGGCCCAGCACCCGGTATTTTAAAAAAATATATTTTTTTCTACTCTGTAGTTAACTTGTTTTAAAATGTTAATACTTTATATAGGGCTTGATCCCCACTTATAATAAACACCATTTACTAAAATTTTGTTTTCTTAAAGTTAAACATCTTTAAGTACAGATTAGGAAAATGGTTAATACAAGCCGTGGGACCACCAATGGGATTTTAAAACTTTTATTTTTATAAAGTTAGGAACTATGCTAGATAAAAAGCGTAATATTAAAAATATTCACCTTTTGGTTAGAAACAGTGTTAAAATACGCGCAAATGCAGACACTTTTATTTTATTTGAAATTCAGCTTAACAGATATTAAAATTACTTTATAAAATTTTTGAAAAAATAGTGTTTGACTAAAGTTAAATGTAACAAAGGGGCTTAGACAAAATAAACGGAACATAAGTCTGGTTTATGAAGGGTTAAAAATTATAAATAGAGGTATACTCACATAACGTTTTAAGAGATACTCGTATTAATATGCAATTTTTAGATTTTTATTTCATGATTTTTTGCCAAGGCTGTCAAAAACCATGCTGTATGTTTATGGATAAATTATATTTTTTGTAGATATCTTAGAAACTAAAGGTTGTTATATACATATATATTTGGGAAAAATCATAATACAACGACCATTCGGTAAAACTTTACGTACCTATGTTTATAATTTTAAACTCTTAAAAACCCACCCGTAGGTAACATTTATTTTGTTTAAACCCCTCCATTAAAGTTTAGGGAAACAATATTTTTTCTATATAGCGGTTTGGCTGGAATGTTAAACATAATGTACACTTTTGCGCATATTTTAAAGCTGTTTCTACACAGAAATTTAACTTTTTTATTACGTTTTTTTCGCGTACAGTGCTTAATTGTATAAATATATGTTTTTCCAAGTCCCATTGGCGGCCTGGGTATTATTGACCATTAGCCTAACCCTTACTTACAAGCTTAATATTATAAAGCATGAACATTTTAAAACAAGTTAACTACAGAGTAGGAAAAAATAAAATTAAAAAAAAAGTTTTTTTCAATTATATTTTTTAAAATGTTAGGTTAGGTTTTTTCTTAATTTTATATTATAGACCGAATGATTTTGCTCATTTTTCTTTCTTCGCTTTTTTTATTATTAGTTTTCAAGGAAATCACAAAAAACTGTTTTTTAGGACCTTTGGGGCCTTATATCTGACGAAGCTCAATGGACATTTTGGCGGAGAATATGTGACGATGTGTCCCAGATGCTAAGGAATAATTATACAAAAATTAAACTTGCACCTATTTACAGTGAAGTCCGGATATAACAAACCACAAAAATGAACTAATTACGGTTCGCTATATCCGAGGTTCGTTATAAACAGTAATACATAAATTTTGTTTAATTTTTTGTGTTTCTTTTTTAATAGTATCCAAGATTAAGAAAACTAAAAATTATACAAAAAATACTATAAATTTTTATATTTTTAGAAAAAGGCAGAATACATACAAATAAAGACGTTTATTATTATTGCTATACATATAAATACAGTGGCGTATATAGAAAAAAGTTTCGGGGTGGGCCCGAGACAGTTTTGGGGGGGGCCTGAGACCTAATGAGGCTGTATTTTCTGCAATTTTATGTTTGTATTCATGAAATATGTGGAAAATATCCAAAAAATCTTAGCTTCGGGGGGGGGGCCGGGCCCACCAGGCCCCCCCGTATATACGCCACTGTATAAATATGTAAAGTACATAATATAATACATACATAAAATAAGCCTAAATCTTTTTTTTTATTATTATGAAATCCATAATTTTTGTTTGTACATTTCTACTTGAAAAATATTCCCTGTTTATATAGCTTTCAAGGTTACAAAATGATGCCCATATTTTATGAGGAACTTGGCGTGATTCTAAAAAATTACGAGTGTCCGAAATTTTGTTTTCTATTCTATTCTATTCTAACCTTAGTGACTTCAACAGAATTATCTTGAACAGGATCATCATTATCTTCGTCATTATCACTTGAAACCATGTTTGAGGTTACGGAGATATTATAATTTGGTCATCAGTCAACGTTTCTCTTGCTACAATGTCTTTATCAATAGTCACATAATTGTTAAAATCGAAGTCACTTATTTTTCTCTTAGCTTGTTCTTCTACTAAATCAAGCATATCATTATCGAATTCATATTCGTGATCATATTCTGGGTCTTGTGCATGTCTTTGCCACCATTCGTGTCGTTGCCGTATCGTCTAGTGTGAAAACGCCCATTGTCTGCTTATATAAAGTTCGTTTTAAAAAAGAAAAATACATATTCTAGATTATTAAAATTAGGTTCGCTATATCCGGAAGTTCGCTATAAGCGGGATCGTTATAACCAGTAAGACAATACATGAGTATTTATGGATGACTTTTCGTATAAAGAAAAAAGTTCGTATTAACCAGAAGTTCGCTATAAACGGGTTCGTCATAAGCGGACTTCATTGTATTCCCAAGTTTCAGGGTTTTTTCACCTGATATGACTGGGCAATACTTTTTAAATAATTATATAATAACGATTATTTTTAACGATCTCAAATTATTATGAATTTTCACTACCTACAGCTTCTATGGATATACCATACATATATTACATACAGTTAGGTGTGTAAAAATTAATTAATGGTATCCGAACGCGATAAAATAACACTTTACGTTAAAATATCTTTTATAATTTTTGTTCTAGTTTATGTTATGCGAATATAACGAGACATCAATTGCTTCCGTTTAGTGAATTCGTATAAACATAGCTTTAAGCATATAATTTATAGATGCGTTTTTGTAAAATAGGTTAATTTAAAATATTTTAATAAAAAAAATACATACCTCTTATTCTGCACTTAACTCTGCGTCTAGGCTGGTGGTCTAGATCTAGATCAGCCCAGTATGTCGGTACACGTTTTCTTTAAAAATTCTGATTTTTTTTCACCAGTTTGTTTTTAAATTTTAATTCTATATATAGGGTGTCCCAAATTCCAACACAGAGATTGCCGTTACCGTTGAAGATAAGAAAATGGTTTAATAAGAAAATTTAAAGTTGCGTATTTATGGGCGGCCTAATAATGTGGAGCAAGGAAATATATTTGTATAGTTTTGAAGTTTATTTGAAAAGCTAAATTTTGGAATTTCTGAAAAGGTTTATTTAAAATTTTTATGATTGGATCTGATCTGGATGCATATCTACTCTTTATAGTTTTTTTTAAAGTAGAATTTACCTAAAATTGGAATATTTACACATATGTAGTTGACCTTATCCTTATAGAAATGATTCCCTTTTTTTATTCTGCTTAAAATTTCCTTAAACTGATGTATCCTTGATGATTTAATTTTTATATTATGTTAATTTTTTTATACATTTTGAATTCTGATATTCTAACTATTTTTTTCTTATTTTTTTAGGATTAAAAAAATATATTGTTACATATTTAAGTTATTTAAATTTTATAGTTGGAATTTATTTAGGTTTAGTGTAGTATTAGGTTGATTTACTTTATGGTTGTATTTTTAGTCTAGGTTTTAGTTGCGTTATCTATGACACGCTCGTGCTGGACGGTCCGCGGTCTGGAAAAGGCTAGAATAAGCGGAAATCGAAGAAGGATGGGTGGTTCTCGAATAGTAGGCAGACCCTATATATAGGGCCGGACGTCGCGCATCGAGTCAGTCAAAGATAACAAACGGTAGTGATCGCTAGATGTTAACGCGAAGTTAATAGGCCGATCAAAGTAGTGAATTATTAGTTATTAGTAAGTTTAAGTGCGTGTTTTTGTATATCATTTGTCGAAATAAATTGATAAATCGTTTTTGACATTTGCGAGTTTTAATTGTTGTGGAGAACCCGTAACAATATGAAAAAACCTTTAAAAAATACCAAAACGAAAGAAAATATATAAAAAATAATAACTTTCAAGTGTGATAGATCATTTTAAAGAATATTTTAAAGAGAATTCAAAAATAACATAAATGCGACAGACTAACTCCTATTTGACAAGTAATACTTTTGTTTAAAAAAAAGGTAAAAAAAAAATATGCAGATGCAAAAAAAACTAAATATATTTCTTTCTTTGGCCACAAATATGCAACTTTGTTCTAATATAATAATTTTCGTGAAGCCTGTACACAGGTTTTACACGTAAGTGTTCTTTTTAAATACAAAAGTTTCATGTTTCTATTTGAGCTTTGTTTGGAATGGGACAACTGGGCGCCGCCAACTCGGCGCCGCCACCTGGGCGGCGGGCCAAATGGGCGCCAGGCCAACTCGGCGCCGCCAACTGGCAAAATTTTTTGTTTCGATAAATTTTGCAAATTAAAAACAAAATAGATATAATATTTATACAAAAACTCCTTTACGCAATTTTCTTGAAACTTGGATTTGTATGTTAAATTTATTAGTCGAGTGTTGAAATTCGGTAGGTGCAGTGGTCTGGTAACCATACGAATTACGTTTTTCCTAAAAACAAAAACAAACTTAAAAAATTTTAAATGACGAATCCAAAATGGCGGACTTTCTTATTTTTACTAACCGATTTGTCTCAAACTTGAAATATTGCATTGCTCAAAGCCACTTAATACAATATGTATCGTATTGTATTGTATCTTTATTCTCTCTAATGAAAATCTAAGTAATATATACTTAGCTTCGCGCAATATCGTAACCAATGAGGTTTATCCGAGGTGCGATTATTTCTAGTTGAAAACTATAATACATTTTATGACTCAAACTTAAAAAAATCAAACTGGCGGAAACAAAATGGCGGACTTTTCTATTTATGAATGGATATGACTCAAAGTTTGAGTCAGAAATTGTGTTAAGTGACCTTAAGCAATACAATCTTTCAAGTTTGAGACAAATCGGTTAGTAAATAAGAAAGTCCGCCATTTTAGCTTCGCCATTTTGAATTTTTTTAAAGTTAAAGTAAAAAATCAGAATCAGCGACTTGAAACACCGCCAAGTTCCATATTTGAAACAAATCGGTTTATAAATAAGAAAGTCCGCCATTTACATTTTTCTAAGTTTGCCGCAAAAACTGTATTAAATGACCTCAAGCACTGCAAACTGACAAGTTTCAGAAAAAATGGTTTATATATAAGAAAATCCGTCATCCGTCAAATGGCGTATCCAAATTTTAAATTTTTTATAAGTTTGAGTCAAAAATTATAATCAGCTACTTAAACGCCTTAGAGGTTCAAATTTGAAAGATATCGATTATCTATCAAATTTGAAACTCTAAGGGGAAAGTCCGCTATTTCAGATCCGCCATTTTGATTATTTTAAGTACGAGCCATTTTGAATTTTTAATAGGTTTTAGGAAAAAATAATATATCATAATCAACGACTTGAAATACCGTCAAGTTCCATATTTGATACATATCAATTTATAATTAGGAAAATCTGTCATTTTGGATCCGCCATTTTTGTAAAAAAAAGTTAAATTGTTACCCGAACACTACACCTTAACCAAATTTTAACACTCTACTTAATGGATTTAACTCTACTGAACAAAAAAAAAATTCAAGAAAAATGCGTAAAAAAATATCTATTTTGTTTTTCATCTGCACGTTTTATTGAAAAAAAATATTTCAGTCTGGCGCCATTGAGTTGTATATAAGGCCCTGAAGTCTGGCGCCGAGTTTCCCGGCGCCCAGTTGGCTCAGCGCCCAGTTGGCGGCGCCGAGTTGGCCGCGCCCAGTTGTTAGTACAGTGTATCCTATTTTCGATGGGATCAAATCGGAAACTCGGTTATTAATAAAAATAGCGATTTTCGGATTTCACCTTACTGTCCTCCTTTTTTGAGCTCTTATCAAATTTTTGCTATGCCCCGTGAAATAATGCAAGTTAGTCAAAACCGTAAACAATAATTTCAAACCAAAGAACGAAAATTCAATAAAAATGTTTCCTATGTTTCAGCCGGGAGTCAAACCCGGAACCTCTAGGTTTGTACGCCAACGCCCTCTAGCAATTAAGCCACCGAAACCATGAATACGAATTTTTAAAACTTACAGTATATAAACCCTCGTTCTGCCCAAGATATAATGTTTCCGTAGCAAACCATATTTATTTTTGGAGTACCCAGTGTTACTAAATCAAAATTTAACTTTTTCAAAAGGTCACTGCTAATGCATAAAATAGCCAGCGCATTAAGATTTTTTAAACACACTTCTCAAGACAAAGCGGCAAAATGTGCAGAAACCAATAAAATTAAAAAGTTTGCAGAAATATCCAATATCTATTAATTTCTCCCGTTTTGCGTTGAAATTTTTGGTCCTTGGAGGAAAAAGTCAAATTATTTGTAAAAGAACTTGGTGCTAAAATCTATAAATCCACCTACGCACCAAGGTCTAGATATTTTTTAATGTAGAGAATTCACTGTGGGATTCAGAGGGGAAATGCTGCCTCTCTTCTCGGAACAATTTACGATCTGCAGCCCTTGGATGGAGTTTTTTATCTTTAGTGCACAAAGCGTTGTTTTTTGTATATATTTGATTTTTAGTTGTGTATGTTATTGTAAAAATGCAAAATATAAATTTATATATACGAATCGAGCTCAGAGTAATAACATATTATTACTCTAAGGAATCGAGATACCATCAGTAACTTGTAAAAACTAAATTAAATATTTTTTTGCCCTGTGACCAGTACCGATCCATAAGACACCGCCCCCCCCCCCCCCCCCCGAAAATTTCCTTCAATATGAAGGGTTTTGGACATACATTTTCACTATTGAAGGATTAAAGGTTTTTATCCGAATTTAAAGGATTTTGACTATTTTGAGGCAAAGTTATACCGGGTGGGCCAAATGATTACCGGACATTTAATTTTTCATGATAAATTTTGAACTATACAATCGATTTTAATGGGATAAACTGCACTCGGCAGATAATTAATTAGAGTTTTGACTTAATATAATTTTACGGACCAAATTAAAATGTACCCTTCAAAGATGCTCGTTTATTCTTATGTTGCAAACATGCCCTAATTATTTATTTAATTAGTAAGAAAGCTGCGTTCTCGCCACGCACAACAAGGTACGAATCAGCAAAATCGGTTTAGTGGTTCTAAAAACAATATTTTTATTTCAACCATTGTTTCTGCATTTACTTCCTTATAAATTCATTACTACTGAACCGATGTTAATAAAATAAAAAAAATCCTGGTGAGAATTGATTACTTTTTAAAGATCTTGATCAAAGTTCATCGCCATCTTAAAAATACTTGAATCTTCAAAATGGCGTGTTTATTCTTATTTTCCGAAAATGTTTTAGTCTTTTTTTTAATTTATAGGAAAGCACTACTTTTTTCCCACACAACGAGGTAAAAATCATTCAAATCGCAGTGGCGGTTCTCAATACGATTGCATTGCCAATCCTGTCTGCATTAATTTTCTTATAAATTCGTTATTAGCGAACCGATTTTAGTGAAATTAAAAAAATCGTGGTGACAATTGATTCTTCTTTAAAGATTATGATCGAAATTTGCCGCCATTTTAGAATTTAAAATGTCGGACAGAAATTGGCAATGCAATCGTATAATTTGTAAAACAATGGTTAAAACAAAATCATATTTTGTGAGACTTCACCGATTTCATTAAATTGTACTTTATTAAGCGGGAGAAAAGTAATACTTTTCTATAAATTGAAGGAAAATAGGAATTAAAGTGCCTCTTTTAAGGGTCATGTATGATTCGGTCCAACATCTTAACTTTTAGGATGGCGGCAAATTTCGATTATAATCTTGAAAGAACAATCAATTCTCACCATGATTTTTTTTATTTTACTAAAATCGGTTTAGTAATAATGAGTTTATAAGGAAATTAATGCAGAGGATTGACAATGCAATCGTATAATCTGTAACACAATGGCTGAAACAAAAATATATTTTTTGAGAACCACCACACCGATTTTACTCCTTTGTACCTCGTTGTGCGCGGGAAAAGCGGTGCTTTTCTATAAATTAAAAAAAAAATCTAAAACATTTTCAGAAAATAAGAATAAACACGCCATTTTGAAGAATCAAGTATAATTCGGTCCGCCATCTTAAATTTTAAGATGGCGATAAATTTTAATCATGATGTTTAAAAAGCAATCAATTCTTACAAGGATGTTTTTTAGTTCATCAAAGTCGGTTCAGTAGTAATGAATTTATACGGATATAAATGCAGACATGATTGGCAAGGAAATCATATAATATTCAAAACAATGATGATGAACAATCAGACAGCTTAGGGGGGGCATGATCGCCGCACGGTGGTCAGATTGTCGGTTCTGAACGATCGAAATTATTTTATAGTTTTAATTTTGACAAATTTTTTCTCGAAAAAAAAGTTGCTCCGATTTCAAAAAATTTTATATGTCTTTGCGTTTCAGATGATTTTAAAACTTTTTTATCGGGCC
Source organism: Aspidapion aeneum (assembly GCA_963576565.1). Taxonomy (NCBI): domain Eukaryota; kingdom Metazoa; phylum Arthropoda; class Insecta; order Coleoptera; family Brentidae; genus Aspidapion; species Aspidapion aeneum. Next base: position 78,751,965 of record OY755044.1, on the reverse strand, counting down.
TTCTGTCTGCCTGTCTGTATGTCTGTCTGTATGTCTGTCTGTATGTCTGTCTGTCTGTCTGTATGTCTGTCTGTATGTCTGTCTGTATGTCTGTCTGTATGTCTGTCTGTATGTCTGTCTGTATGTCTGTCTGTATGTCTGTCTGTATGTCTGTCTGTATGTCTGTCTGTATGTCTGTCTGTATGTCTGTCTGTATGTCTGTCTGTATGTCTGTCTGTATGTCTGTCTGTATGTCTGTCTGTATGTCTGTCTGTATGTCTGTCTGTATGTCTGTCTGTATGTCTGTCTGTATGTCTGTCTGTATCTCTGTCTGTATGTCTGTCTGTATGTCTGTCTGTATGTCTGTCTGTATGTCTGTCTGTATGTCTGTATGTCTGTCTGTATGTCTGTCTGTATGTCTGTCTGTATGTCTGTCTGTATGTCTGTCTGTATGTCTGTCTGTATGTCTGTCTGTATGTCTGTCTGTCTGTATGTCTGTCTGTATGTCTGTCTGTATGTCTGTCTGTATGTATGTCTGTCTGTATGTCTGTCTGTATGTCTGTCTGTATGTCTGTATGTCTGTCTGTATGTCTGTCTGTATGTCTGTCTGTATGTATGTCTGTATGTCTGTCTGTATGTCTGTCTGTATGTCTGTCTGTATGTCTGTCTGTATGTCTGTCTGTATGTCTGTCTGTATGTCTGTCTGTATGTCTGTCTGTATGTCTGTCTGTATGTCTGTCTGTATGTCTGTCTGTATGTCTGTCTGTATGTCTGTCTGTATGTCTGTCTGTATGTCTGTCTGTATGTCTGTCTGTATGTCTGTCTGTATGTCTGTCTGTATGTCTGTCTGTATGTCTGTCTGTCTGTATGTCTGTCTGTATGTCTGTCTGTATGTCTGTCTGTATGTCTGTCTGTATGTCTGTCTGTATGTCTGTCTGTATGTCTGTCTGTATGTCTGTCTGTATGTCTGTCTGTATGTCTGTCTGTATGTCTGTCTGTATGTCTGTCTGTATGTCTGTCTGTATGTCTGTCTGTATGTCTGTCTGTATGTCTGTCTGTATGTCTGTCTGTATGTCTGTCTGTATGTCTGTCTGTATGTCTGTCTGTATGTCTGTCTGTATGTCTGTCTGTATGTCTGTCTGTATGTCTGTCTGTATGTCTGTCTGTATGTCTGTCTGTATGTCTGTCTGTATGTCTGTCTGTATGTCTGTCTGTATGTCTGTCTGTATGTCTGTCTGTATGTCTGTCTGTATGTCTGTCTGTATGTCTGTCTGTATGTCTGTCTGTATGTCTGTCTGTATGCCTGTCTGTATGTCTGTCTGTATGTCTGTCTGTATGTCTGTCTGTATGTCTGTCTGTATGTCTGTCTGTATGTCTGTCTGTATGTCTGTCTGTATGTCTGTCTGTATGTCAGTCTGTATGTCTGTCTGTATGTCTGTCTGTATGTCTGTCTGTATGTCTGTCTGTATGTCTGTCTGTATGTCTGTCTGTATGTCTGTCTGTATGTCTGTCTGTATGTCTGTCTGTATGTCTGTCTGTATGTCTGTCTGTATGTCTGTCTGTATGTCTGTCTGTATGTCTGTCTGTATGTCTGTCTGTATGTCTGTCTGTATGTCTGTCTGTATGTCTGTCTGTATGTCTGTCTGTATGTCTGTCTGTATGTCTGTCTGTATGTCTGTCTGTATGTCTGTCTGTATGTCTGTCTGTATGTCTGTCTGTATGTCTGTCTGTATGTCTGTCTGTATGTCTGTCTGTATGTCTGTCTGTATGTCTGTCTGTATGTCTGTCTGTATGTCTGTCTGTATGTCTGTCTGTATGTCTGTCTGTATGTCTGTCTGTATGTCTGTCTGTATGTCTGTCTGTATGTCTGTCTGTATGTCTGTCTGTATGTCTGTCTGTATGTCTGTCTGTATGTCTGTCTGTATGTCTGTCTGTATGTCTGTCTGTATGTCTGTCTGTATGTCTGTCTGTATGTCTGTCTGTATGTCTGTCTGTATGTCTGTCTGTATGTCTGTCTGTATGTCTGTCTGTATGTCTGTCTGTATGTCTGTCTGTATGTCTGTCTGTATGTCTGTCTGTATGTCTGTCTGTATGTCTGTCTGTATGTCTGTCTGTATGTCTGTCTGTATGTCTGTCTGTATGTCTGTCTGTATGTCTGTCTGTATGTCTGTCTGTATGTCTGTCTGTATGTCTGTCTGTATGTCTGTCTGTATGTCTGTCTGTATGTCTGTCTGTATGTCTGTCTGTATGTCTGTCTGTATGTCTGTCTGTATGTCTGTCTGTATGTCTGTCTGTATGTCTGTCTGTATGTCTGTCTGTATGTCTGTCTGTATGTCTGTCTGTATGTCTGTCTGTATGTCTGTCTGTATGTCTGTCTGTATGTCTGTCTGTATGTCTGTCTGTATGTCTGTCTGTATGTCTGTCTGTATGTCTGTCTGTATGTCTGTCTGTATGTCTGTCTGTATGTCTGTCTGTATGTCTGTCTGTATGTCTGTCTGTATGTCTGTCTGTATGTCTGTCTGTATGTCTGTCTGTATGTCTGTCTGTATGTCTGTCTGTATGTCTGTCTGTATGTCTGTCTGTATGTCTGTCTGTATGTCTGTCTGTATGTCTGTCTGTATGTCTGTCTGTATGTCTGTCTGTATGTCTGTCTGTATGTCTGTCTGTATGTCTGTCTGTATGTCTGTCTGTATGTCTGTCTGTATGTCTGTCTGTATGTCTGTCTGTATGTCTGTCTGTATGTCTGTCTGTATGTCTGTATGTCTGTATGTCTGTATGTCTGTCTGTCTGTATGTCTGTATGTCTGTCTGTATGTCTGTCTGTATGTCTGTCTGTATGTCTGTCTGTATGTCTGTCTGTATCTGTCTGTATGTCTGTCTGTATGTCTGTCTGTATGTCTGTCTGTATGTCTGTCTGTATGTCTGTCTGTATGTCTGTCTGTATGTCTGTCTGTATGTCTGTCTGTATGTCTGTCTGTATGTCTGTCTGTATGTCTGTCTGTCTGTATGTCTGTCTGTATGTCTGTCTGTATGTCTGTCTGTATGTCTGTCTGTATGTCTGTCTGTATGTCTGTCTGTATGTCTGTGTGTATGTCTGTCTGTATGTCTGTCTGTATGTCTGTCTGTATGTCTGTCTGTATGTCTGTCTGTATGTCTGTCTGTCTGTATGTCTGTATGTCTGTCTGTCTGTATGTCTGTCTGTATGTCTGTCTGTATGTCTGTCTGTATGTCTGTCTGTATGTCTGTCTGTATGTCTGTCTGTATGTCTGTCTGTATGTCTGTCTGTATGTCTGTCTGTATGTCTGTCTGTATGTCTGTCTGTATGTCTGTCTGTATGTCTGTCTGTATGTCTGTCTGTATGTCTGTCTGTATGTCTGTCTGTATGTCTGTCTGTATGTCTGTCTGTATGTCTGTCTGTATGTCTGTCTGTATGTCTGTCTGTATGTCTGTCTGTATGTCTGTCTGTATGTCTGTCTGTATGTCTGTCTGTATGTCTGTCTGTATGTCTGTCTGTATGTCTGTCTGTATGTCTGTCTGTATGTCTGTCTGTATGTCTGTCTGTATGTCTGTCTGTATGTCTGTCTGTATGTCTGTCTGTATGTCTGTCTGTATGTCTGTCTGTATGTCTGTCTGTATGTCTGTCTGTATGTCTGTCTGTATGTCTGTCTGTATGTCTGTCTGTATGTCTGTCTGTATGTCTGTCTGTATGTCTGTCTGTATGTCTGTCTGTATGTCTGTCTGTATGTCTGTCTGTATGTCTGTCTGTATGTCTGTCTGTATGTCTGTCTGTATGTCTGTCTGTATGTCTGTCTGTATGTCTGTCTGTATGTCTGTCTGTATGTCTGTCTGTATGTCTGTCTGTATGTCTGTCTGTATGTCTGTCTGTATGTCTGTCTGTATGTCTGTCTGTATGTCTGTCTGTATGTCTGTCTGTATGTCTGTCTGTATGTCTGTCTGTATGTCTGTCTGTATGTCTGTCTGTATGTCTGTCTGTATGTCTGTCTGTATGTCTGTCTGTATGTCTGTCTGTATGTCTGTCTGTATGTCTGTCTGTATGTCTGTCTGTATGTCTGTCTGTATGTCTGTCTGTATGTCTGTCTGTATGTCTGTCTGTATGTCTGTCTGTATGTCTGTCTGTATGTCTGTCTGTATGTCTGTCTGTATGTCTGTCTGTATGTCTGTCTGTATGTCTGTCTGTATGTCTGTCTGTATGTCTGTCTGTATGTCTGTCTGTATGTCTGTCTGTATGTCTGTCTGTATGTCTGTCTGTATGTCTGTCTGTATGTCTGTCTGTATGTCTGTCTGTATGTCTGTCTGTATGTCTGTCTGTATGTCTGTCTGTATGTCTGTCTGTATGTCTGTCTGTATGTCTGTCTGTATGTCTGTCTGTATGTCTGTCTGTATGTCTGTCTGTATGTCTGTCTGTATGTCTGTCTGTATGTCTGTATGTCTGTCTGTATGTCTGTCTGTATGTCTGTCTGTATGTCTGTCTGTATGTCTGTCTGTATGTCTGTCTGTATGTCTGTCTGTATGTCTGTCTGTATGTCTGTCTGTATGTCTGTCTGTATGTCTGTATGTCTGTATGTCTGTCTGTATGTCTGTCTGTATGTCTGTCTGTATGTCTGTCTGTATGTCTGTCTGTATGTCTGTCTGTATGTATGTCTGTCTGTATGTCTGTCTGTATGTCTGTCTGTATGTCTGTCTGTATGTCTGTCTGTATGTCTGTCTGTATGTCTGTCTGTATGTCTGTCTGTATGTCTGTCTGTATGTCTGTCTGTATGTCTGTCTGTATGTCTGTCTGTATGTCTGTCTGTATGTCTGTCTGTATGTCTGTCTGTATGTCTGTCTGTATGTCTGTCTGTATGTCTGTCTGTATGTCTGTCTGTATGTCTGTCTGTATGTCTGTCTGTATGTCTGTCTGTATGTCTGTCTGTATGTCTGTCTGTATGTCTGTCTGTATGTCTGTCTGTATGTCTGTCTGTATGTCTGTCTGTATGTCTGTCTGTATGTCTGTCTGTATGTCTGTCTGTATGTCTGTCTGTATGTCTGTCTGTATGTCTGTCTGTATGTCTGTCTGTATGTCTGTCTGTATGTCTGTCTGTATGTCTGTCTGTATGTCTGTCTTTCTATAACGACCAACGCGCATAACTTAAAAACGGCTTGCCCAATTTAAATGAAATTTGGTACCTAGGCTGGGTCTTGGGTCAAGATGGTCCCATTTAAAAACGAACCAAATCCACTAAACGCAAGCCAATAAAAGGGTGGGGGTAGATTTTAAAAATTGGAGTTTATGTAAAAATATGGCGTGTGTGATATCAAACGAAAGGTAATTGAGTCTGCAGTTAAACAAAATACATTTTAGTTTATTTAAAAAAAAGGGTGGGGGTACTTGTCAAAAATTAGAGTTTAAATCAAAATATGGCTTGTGTGGTATCAAACGAATGGTAATTGAATCTGGAGTTAAACAAAATACATTTTAGTTTAAAAAAAAGAGGGGAGGTAAATTAAAAAAATTAGAGTTTAGGTCAAAACATGGCTTGTGTGGTATCAAAAGAAAAGTAATTGAGTCTGTTAGGTAAACTTGAGAAAGTTAGTTTATGTTATTAAAACCTAATTTCACAAGATCACCTGTGTTTAAATTATAAATTTAACTAAAAATGAAGATTTATGAAAAATGGTAAAAAAAGAAAATCTGTTTAATTTTGTAATTACACACACGTACACTATAACTATAGTAACCTAGTGTGAGCTTAGGTGCCCATATATTAGCAGAGTATTTATTTTTATAAGTTTTATAAAAATTTAACTAAATTTATTAATCTTGCTAGATACTATATATCAATTTTTTCTGATATTCTTTATCATAGTCTTTATATTCACTATTTTCACATACCAATGAATACAATAGTTTGTATTCATTGCACACACATAGTTCAAAACGGATTAATTTTTATCCTGTGAAACCGGTGTTTTATGTCACATTTTAAATAAATTAAGTCGGCCAATCCCGTGCGCCAATTCTGAAACAATAAATCATAGCTAATACAGCGCTGCCGTCCTTAAGCTAGAATGCCGTTAACTACCTATAAAATTTTCCTAATTTTGATAAAAAAACCCTGAAAATACTAAACAATTGATGCTCCTTAATAACTGTAAGTTTTTTATTTCTTCAAAGCCATAAGAGCTAAAGAAGATTTACGTATAAAAATTGACGTAGAATAATGTTGTGATTAAGACGGCATCAAAAAATCAAAATTGTCCAAATGTTGGTTAAGCTTATGCAAGGCAGAGCGGCAAGAAGCACAAACGCAATTGATACTTAACGATACAGATTTTTTCAGTCCAATATACATAATACATATTTGAAAAATTATAGTAAATCAATACACAACTTTTATCTAATTTTTTTTAATAAGCAAATTGAAAATTTGCAAATGGTTTAAAAGTAAAAATTAAAGATACCTACTAACCGATATTTTAAATATACGTGAAAAAATCACTCTATAATCAATCTCTGGTTTACCAACTTGGAGCACTTTTGAAAATCGCCTTTCCGCGCGGAATAAGTGCGGATCATTATGCAGGCTATCAAATGGCCTATGACTTGTCGTCGTGACAAGTGACAACGAGTTGGTTGATTTTCTGCATTGGGGTTTACTAATAGGGTAATTGGGCACTTTTTTAATATGATAGAAAATAGTTCGATATTGAAGTTTCGATTGTCTAAATTAGACAAGCTAACCTCCGTGCGCCGGCGCCGGTGACCACAAATAGAACAAACGAGAACGTTATCAGTTTCTTCTCTATTATCAATAAAACCCAGCAGTTGAGCGGTATGTAATTAACGAGTATTTAAAAACATTTAACTGTCTAACTGTCTATAACATGGCGATTGTAAAATACTTTTTGTGCTGCTAATTAATCAGTTTTAAACCAAGACTTAATTAATTTCTCGTTTATATATCCGTTGTTTGATGGATAAACAACGTTTATGGTTAATACTGTCGGCCAAATAAAAAACGCACGTTTTAATACCTCTATAAACTTAGCATTACCACTTAACAATTGGATATTCGCAATATATGCATTAATTGTCGTAAATTTGTCGTGAAAGAAAAAAAATTGTCGTGCCACTCGTTTGCCTAGAAAAGGGTGGTAATGCTAAGTTGTCTCAACTTAGCACTACCACCCTAGAAAAAATTAATTTTTCAATCTGAGTGCGCGAATAATAAGAAAAAGGCCCCTGTTTATAATGCCTTTGTTTACAAAAATATATATATTTAAGGGAATGAGCTTCTTTTCTAGGAGCGATCGCAAAGAAGCTAAGTTGAGTCTCAATTTAGCACTACCACCCCAGAAAAAATCAAAATTTCTAAAAACTAATAAATGCATTAATTGTCGTAAATTTGTCGTGAAATAAAAAAAATTATCGCGTTATCCGTTTTCCCGGAAACGGGCAGTGAACAATTTTGAGACTCGTCAGCCATACCTCAGTGATCTTTAAGTTCTTTTGACAAAACTTGCGAAGATATAGGTGATCATGTTTAACCATTTGGCGCGATTCTAAATTTTTGGTGAAACAATCATTATATTAATTCCCGCTTTTACTTTTCAATATAACCTTTTGTGGTGTTAATATAAATATTCATTGATCGCCAGATTTTTGCGTTGTTTTAGAAATTACGCTAGGTCTTGGGTCGAGATAGTCCCATTTAAAAATGAAAAAAATCCACCGAACACAAGCCAAATAAAAGGATGGGGGTGGATTTCAAAAATTAGAGTTTATGTTAAAATATGGCGTGTGTGATATCAAACGAAAGGTTATTGAGTCTGGAGATAAACAAATTACATTTTAGTTTATTTTAAAAAAAGGGTGGGGGTAGATTTCAAAAATTAGAATTTAAGTGAAAATATGGCGTGTGTGAACAAAAAAGGGTGGGGGTAGATTTAAAAATTAAAGTTTAAGTCAAAACATGGCTTGTGTAGTACCAAACAAAAGGTAATTGAGTCTGGAGTTAAATAAAATATATTTCAGTTTTTAGTTATTATTAGCTCACACGTACACTATAACTATAGTACCTAGTGTGAGCTTAGGTGCCCATATAATGGCAGAGTTTTTTTTATGTTTTGTGCACTCACAGCTTATTCGCAGTCTAACTGCTGCGACGTGCGGGAAAATATAACTTTGTGCACTGATTAGGAAAACTATTATTATTAACATAAAAGCCCGAATCTTTCTTAAGAGACTTTGTGCATCAAAATGTATGAATATTCCAAAAAATGTGTTGGTTGATTTGGTTGTGGCGTTGTAATGTAATGTCGCCAGCGAAAAATATATCCAAAAATTTTTTCAACCAATTTCAATCAATGTCTAAATTTCAGGGAAACTATTGACAAAGCAAATTTTTAGTGCAAATTTCTGTCCAATTAACGTAACAATAACTAATTTTAACATAGGCACAACAAGATCCCTCCAAAACATCAAAATCAAATAACGACAACACAAGATAAGATTTAAAGGTAATACGGTTCTAGTTAATAAAAAAATAAAAATATAAAAATATTGTACATAGAAAACAATACTTAACTATTAAACAAAACAAACAAAAAAGAATAAATCAAAAGCAAAAATAAATAAAATAAAATTAAAATATAAAGTTATAAAAATTCAAAGAAGAGTTAAAAATTAACGTTAGAATGAAAATTTAAATTAAAAACAGCGAAAACTGTATCCAATGTAAAATCATTCGCGGATTAAAACAAAATAAAATTAACTAGCTAGGAATAAAACTCTTGTAGGTATGCCTAGGCTAGAAGGAACTTTTTTAGGTTAGCACGAAAAGTAGAATAGTTATTTGTGTTTTTTATTATATTATTTTTGTTATTTTTTTAAGTTTATGAAAATAAACTGACGGTTGTTTATAAGCTCCGGCATCAATAACTAAAAAAAAGTATGCCACCACCCAACCATGTAAAACCATGCACGCAATTGTATAAAATTTGTCGTTACACTGAATTTAAAATGAAAAAATCAGTGTCACTATAGACTATCATGTTACTATTGATAAGCTATGATTTAAACGTTTTAAACCATATAATTCGTACACATTTTAAGGTACAGTTTTAAGTAAAATAAATGTTCTTCCTCCTTCAATGCCTAGCGTGTTATTTTGGACTTTGGCAATTGTTATCTGTTACTAATCCGTAGTGACAAAATATTTGCCGTCGCTAAATCGCCGCGGCCGTATCGCGTTACCTATTTGCCGGCGACCCGTTTCGCTCCCGGCCTTACTCGACGCCAACCCAACTCGCCGCCGGCCCAATTCACCAATGACCCAACTCGCCGCGCCGCCGCAACGGTTTTAGTTTGCAATTTTATTTGTTTAGCAGCAAAAAATAGTTTTTTGAAATATATAGGTAATAAAAATCTTTTCGCAATTTGATAAGCTTAAATGTTTTTTGACTTTGACTTTGATAGTTTCTCAATATTGAGTCAAAATAATTTTAAAGTATAGCAACTAAAAAGTTTATCGTGTAAATAAACAAATTAATTCATTAAAAATTAAGCATTTTCAGTTTTATAAATTTAATTGCTTAAGTAATTTTAATATTAATCAATAAATCCAAAAACAAAATAATTAAAACTTAAATTTAATTTACTTAATAATTTTTAATGGTTTAGTGAACTTTTAGCTGGACTGCCTGTTTATCTTTAAAGATTTTTAACATAATCCGTAATTTTTCCTATACAAATTTTAACAGTTTTTGCTGTAATTTAAATACAAAAATTCACAGAAAATACAAGTATTTACAAAATATATCCTATGTTTTATCCTCATAAATGTTGGGGGGATATCGGAATCCTGTTAGAGATTATTGTCGCTGTACCTGCAAGAACGTCGAATGTGAAAAAATCTCGATTTTATTATTTTTTGCTAAAATATCCAGAAATTAGTCCTAAAGTAGTATGCAAAGGGTTCCAAGTCGTTTACACATTCGAAAGAGGTCGCATGAATTTAATTGCAATATGACCAATGTGAAACGCTTACTAACATACTGTCTAGTTAAAAGTTTTTTTTTGATTCTGAATTAAATTTTTTTGACATTCGACGTGTTGCATGTACAGCGACGATATTTCACTCAAACATGAAAATTAATAATGCCGGTTTCTAAATATTTCAAAGAACCCATAGTCTCCCCAAAACAGCTTATTTTTCGATGATCTAAGCCTATTTTTTTGGTCTTGGCGAAAAAATCATGAGAAGAAAGGATCCCGCCCGGAGCTTATGGGCGGTGGCTTTCGGTTGTATTTCTTTTAAATTGCAGTATATTGTAGACCTTGATACCCTGATAAAAAGCTATCATTGCCCCATCGTCCTCTGACTCATGGTTTCTAAGATACAGGGGTTCAAAGTTTCAGTTTTTAGCTTTTGTGCATTTTTCACAAAAAACTATTTCCAGTCATTTCTACCTTTTCCGAAAAATGATATTATAGTTTTTTATATATCAATCGTTAGGTCACAAGTGTAGCTTAATAACCAAATGAAAAAATTGGACCTATTAACACTTCCTTACATTCAGTGGCGAACATAAAAATGATGAAAAAATAATTAATCAAAAAACGATGCTTTACAGAATTAACTATAAAAAAAAACAAACGGTGGACTTTTTTTTGTTTTTTCCTATCTTTTAGAAAACTCCCAAAGAAACCAGGCAATGTATATATGTTAAAAATAGGTTGTTCAAGTTTTTTACAAAACGCTGTAAACTTCTATGCTTTTTAGGATTTTAATGTTTTTTTTAGAAATGCAAAATATTTTCGCTTTTGTTTTAACAAGAATATTTAAACAAATATAATAATGAGAATGATTTTTGTTGCTTACAGTACTTTTTTAATCCTTCAGTGGCGTGCAATTTACCAAGATAAATATTTGAAATATTGGAACGCTAACTTCGTTTTACGTTGATTTTTTTGCGACATTAAAAGTAAAGTAAAAAGTTTAACAACATAATCTGTCAATTTGACATTTGCAACATAGAGGTTTACAGAGTTTTGTGAAAAACTTGAACAACCTATTTTTAACATACATACTTACTCTGGTTTCTTTGGAAGTTTTCTAAAAGATAAGAAAAAACAAAAAGAAATCCACCGTTTGTTTCTTTTTAATAGTTAATTCTGTAAAGCATCGTTTTTTAAATAAATATATTTTAATAATGTGAATGTAGCGCACTATTAATAGGTCAAATTTTTTTGTTTGGATAGTAAGCTATACTTGTGACTTAACGTTTGATATATAAAAAAACAATATCATTTTACAGAATACGTAGAAATGACTTGAAATAGTTTTTCCTGAAAAATGCACAAAAGCTAAAAACTGAAATCTTGAACCTCTGTATCATAAAAGCCATAGGTCGGACGACGATGAGACAATGACAACTTCTTATCAGGGCATCGAGATCTACAACATACTCAAATATAAAAGAAATCCAACCGAAAGCCACCGCCCATAAGCTTCGTGCAGGATCCTTTACAAATTTCAAGATAATGACAAATGACTTCTGGATTTTATTTATAGATTACCTACTGACCCACTAAGCTAACCACATATTTTCTATATTATTTTTTTTTGATCTTGTATATAAAATAGTTTTTGGTTTTTGGCTGAAACATTACCTACCAGTAGTAGTCGTCATTTAAGTCTTATTATAGGAAGTAATTATTGTCGAGTGTGACTGTAGTTCTTGTGGTCACGCACCGTTTTTCATCTAGTTAGGCTTTTCAAGCACGCTTTAAAATACGCTTTACCCGCCCAGGCTTAAAATTACGCGAAAACATGCGGTTTACAATTTTTGATACCTACCTTAAATGCTTATTGCAAAAAATCCTTGCGGAATTGAGTTTATATCCTGTTTGCAGTGGCCATCATTCATTTTAACTTCATAAAGTAGATAAACTCTTTTTCTAACAGTCGATATTTTAATAACGTGTGGCAATTTTTGTAATACCAACTGAGTGGAAAACGTCATATATATCCACAATACACAAAAAGGAAAGGAACGATATATGACAATTATAGAGGTATATCTGTGACTAGTACGCTAAGCAGAATATACGGTAAAATAATAAGAAATAAAGTGGAGAGCGAATATAAAGACGTGGAGGCAGAAGAACAAACTGGTTTCAGGGCGGGTAGATCGACTTCAGATCATCTCTTTTGTATAACCCAAGTTATTAAAAAGAAAATGGCACACGGACAAGAGCTGCATCTGCTTTGCGTCGATTTGCAGAAGGCATATGATAGTATACCACTAAATATTCTTTGGAAAGCGTTGGAAAACACAAACATAAGCGTACAACTGATTAAGGCCATCAAAGAGTTATACCGCAATAGTAAGGCAAAAGTTAAAATAAAAGCAAAACTAACCAAAGGCTTTCAAGTAAATAAAGGTCTTAAACAAGGTTGCTGTATCTCGCCTACGCTCTTCAAGAGATACTTGGAACAAGTCCTTAAAGTATGGAAGAGAAAATGCCAAAAGATGGGAATTCCGTTGGACGAAACCACCTTGTATACTTTATGTTTCGCCGATGATCAGATAGTAGTGGCTCAGGATTATGACGACCTCGAATATATGACACGAAAACTAATAGAAGAGTACAATAAGTGGGGACTAGAGGTTAATCTCAATAAGACAGAGTATATGTGTATCGGTGGAATGAAACAGGATCTAATCTTAAATACCGGGCAGCGAATTCAGTCCTGTGATGAATATAAATACTTAGGTCTAAAAATTACAGCTGACGGAACACTAGACAAAGCTATAAAAGATCGAAACGTACAAGGAAGAAAAGCAATAACTTTATTAAATGGAATAATTTGGGACCAAAGTATATCAAAACATAACAAAAAGCTTATATATAACACCATTGTAAAAAGTATTATTACATACGGCTCAGAAGTACGGCCAATCAAGGATAGAACAGAAAAAATGCTTTCCGCTACGGAGATGGACTATTTGAGAAGAGCAGCAGGGAAATCAAAAAGAGAAAGAGTTACAAATCAAAGAATAAGAGAAATTATGACAGTGGGTGAACGTACTTTAGTGGATGATATAAGAACAAAGCCACTGGTGTGGTACGGACATGTACAAAGAATGAATGATGAAAGACTACCTAAACAAATACTACAATGGAAACCAACTGGCCGAAGAAAACGAGGACGGCCAAGGAGAAGCTGGAGAGAAGTAATAGACAGTGAAATAAGAATAAGAGGCCTAGATGATGAATTATGGGCAAACAGAAACGAGTGGAGATTGGGTATCGGAAGACGTAGAACGTTGTGAAACCGATAAATATATATATAATTTTTGTAATAACTTTTAAGTTTTTATCATAAACAGCTGGAATAAAATAGTAGATAACTTTTAAAGACTTGTTTCTGAAAGTATTCTCTAAGAAAATTAATGCACTTTTGCATGCGCTCAAACCAGTTGTCAAAGCTGTCATTCCACTTGTTTGTTGGTACTGTCAAAATTGCATTTGTGAAGGTGTGTTGTGTACTTCCTCTGGCGTTTAAAATCTTTGACCACGCAGTCCATTCTTGATTTTCGGAAACGTATAGAAATCGTTGGGAGTTAGGTCGGGACTGTATGGAGGATGGTCCAAGAATTCGAAGTTTTGTTGGGTTAAAAAATAAGTTTTTGTGTGCTTTGTGCGAACTTGCATTATCTTGGTAAAGGATGATTCGCCGTTCAAGATTTGTTTTTCGAAGCTCAGCGATTACTTGTTGAGATTGTTGCTAGATGACCTGCTTTTGAGACAAATGTCGCCACCACTTTTTGAATACACTTCGAGAACGGATGACTTTTGTTGGCTTTTCTTCATCTCCCAAACAGACGACTGAAGTTTATTTTCGGGTTCATATTCCACTTACCACTAATTCTTCATACAAAATTTTTTGAATTGAGGTCTTTGAAATCCTCATAAAGTCTCAATTTCGCGGTATGTCACGTGTCGATCTTCCGTGATGAGCATGCGTACAGTATCGATGTTTGCCTTGGTGATCGCCGTTTTTAGTGCACCTGGCCTTGCATCGCCACTTAGGCTAATCCGACCATGCTTCAGTTCTCTATACCAACAAGAAACTGTCGACTGATGTTGTGCTTAATTATCGAAAACAGAAATCAACGGGGCAAGGCATTCTTGTTGAGATAATTTTCTTCGAAAATTGTAAAAAATTATAGTCAAAAAATGCTCTCGGTTTAATTCGATTTTTCGACAGATTTGTTAACTTAAAAAATTCACTGTAGCTATAAAACTCTATGTATCGCACTGACGTTTTGAATTTAGGTTAGGTAAGGGTTAAGTTTTAATAACGACATTCGATCAGTATCGCTCTCTATCTCCCTATATGCAAAATATAAAAGACAGCCCTCGTATAGTTGTATATTGTTGTGTGCAACTGCACCTGTGTCCTGTTTCTTAAAATCATTAAGCAGATAGCTCCAAATTTTTTTTTCTATAAGTAACTCAAAGTAGCTGCTCTGGACGTAGCTTGACTACGCTTTGGTTTAAACGAAATAAATTGCCGTGGTGTCATTTAATGTCGTTATGATATATGTAAACATACTGTCTCGTTGTGTAATTATTTATAAAACAATCCTAAGAATCCCAAAAAAATAAAGCAAAACTTGTTCACCCATTTTTGGTTGAGCTGGTGTTTTTTTTCTTCTGCCAGTACCCAAAAAGCATGACGTGTAACCGGATCGGACAAAAACTGACGTTGCGGTCTGTCAATACAAATACATTGGCATTTGTGAATACAGATAGCGACACAAAAGGCACAATCGTCATTTGTGAAAACCTGCGGTACCCAACGAGCCAAATTTTTCCCATACTTTCAACAGATAGATGGTGCGGTTAGGCTGCCGCTAATTTACAAGTGGTGTCTGTCAATACAGATAGCCACACAAAAGGCACAATCGTCATCTGTGAAAACCTGCGGTACCCAACGAGCCAGATTTTACCGATACTCTCATACAGATGGATGGTTGATTGCCCATCAAATTTAGTGTTAGAGAAAATGAAATACTACAGACGCAGTGTTCGGTTCGGTTCTATAAGTTTGATAATAAAACTTGTTAATTTTTTAAAGAATATTAATCAACAAGACTACAGGGTACTTATTCTGTAAAGTCTCTCCCGGGAGTAAATGTTCAGCTCAGTCCACAGTTACTATTCGTCATAATCAGACATTAAATTTATAGTAATGACATGTTTTTCTGAGTGTTTTTAATAGAAATCTCACTCCAAAGGTCTCCTATTGCAAAGCAGGACAGCAGTAACGTCAAATTTTCACTCCAAAATGATCAAATAAATTGACCAATGTTAACCGTGCATTTATGTAAAGATTCACTCCTGGAAAAGACTTTACAGAGTAAGCACGCACCAAGTAATATTTAATGAATAAGTCATTGAGAGAGCTGATATTCTATCTGTTGTGCGTCAGAGGTCAATAGTAGGGCCTCTACTCTTTAACCATTTGCTGATGACAAGGAGATCCATAAAAAATTTGACCTGACCCCACAACAAGGTAATCACCTACTTAATTTGGACCTCGATTATATTTTAGGCTTGGTAGATAAAACGACCCTAAGGTTTATTGCCGCAAATGCAAATTTATGCTATTTGGATCCAAAAATAACGTTTATCACGAACAAAATTTTACTGTCCGTATTAAAAATCATTTTCTTTGACCAAAATTGATGGAAAGCAAATTGGCAGTTGATTTTCGAAGGGTATCCACATTTTATTTTTCCTTTTCAGTCATCAGCGTCTTTATTTCATCGCCTTTCCATTCATTATGGTTGTGGCGTACTGATGATGTAACAAAACGAGATTTGAATATAAATGGTATTTTTGCCAATTATAAGTTTTTAAATATTTTTAATTAAATATTGTTTTCGACATCAACAAGCATTAATTACATGCAAGACTAGGTTAAGAACAAGTAAAATTTATGGCAACGCAGCGACTTGTTTTTTGGCATAATTTTAGGTTCGCTGTATTTGAATAAAAGTTTTATTCGGCTAATGAGCCAGCAACATAAAAATAATTAATTTTTTGTAACTGGAAACAAATTTACCAAACTATTTTCAATTTTTAACACTGTGTAATTTTAATTTCTAACGGTTTTGTGAGTCCACGCATCTCTGGCTTACGCTGGTATTTTGTCTCTTTGTCTGGAGCGTTTAAATCACAGTCTATCTTATCTCGCCAAGGCGAGGTAGCTTAGAGTTCCAACCAATCAACTGACAGGCAGGGTTGTTTTCGCTGAGACAAGAAAATCGTTAGAGAACATTCTTTGGTTGGTTTTTGTAAGCTTCACTTCTTTTAATGTAACGGGGGTTTTTTCAACTGGGGAAATGTTACATCTGTCAATCATTTTTGACCTTGTATAAACTGTTAACTTTGTTCTTCATAACTATTTTGGTCTTTGGTTTATTTAAATTTTAAAACTTTTGATTATTACTATTTCCAGTGTTTTGAAATATTACGGCTATATTTTTCTGTTACCACTACCACTTTCTGAGGAAAAGCCCGAAAATAAATTTATTGTTATTTGACTCCACCTCAAAAATTGCTTTGAAATTTAACAATATTCTTAACAAAAGAAAGTGTAAGGCATCTTGGTCCGCACATGGTCCCAAATTAAAGTTTGTTATTATTATCACGCAAAAATTAAAAAGAGCTGTGTGATGCTTCGGTGCCACATTTTAATTTTATTGGCGTCATCTTCAGAGGCTATTTAACCCCAAAACGAAAAAATACGCATTTAAAAGTTTCAAAACGCTTAATAATTGAGTTACAAAAACATAATTCGCATAAATGTCAAAAATTAAAATGGCTAAAAATGAAAGAAACACCATTTGTTGGTGTTGCACATAAAATTCTCAAGACAGAAACTCTTTCATACCTTGCAAAAATTAAAATAGGCCACAATGGCCAAAATATCAAGCCTTTCTTATAAAGCGTCTTATGTTTCGAATAAGTTATCTAATTAAAATGTTGGACATAAGCATTCATTCAAATAGTTATCGTCCAAAGAGGGTGCGAGGAGCGTGATTGACTCTCAGGGCAAGAAGAAGTAACTTCTGTCCCTTTTGCGTTGCTTGCACTTCCAGCGCCGAGTGCGTTGATGATATTATATAGGGTTACCATCCGTCCGGACATCGGGACTGCGTCCGGCTGGAAAATCAATCTGGTCGGGAATTTAGCTAACCGAAGCCAGGTCCGGAATTTACCGAAAATGACCAAAACTATACTTGATTTTTTTTTCTACTACTGTTTAAAAAAAGTCAAAGCAACATTGTCAAGTTACAGAAGGAGGCAGTCCTGATATGATAAAAAATTGCAATAAAATTTATATAAAACAATAAACTGTGTTTTTAATTTTCTGTGGTCTCAAAAAAAATGTCCAGACTTTATAAAGAATTTCAAGTCTGTTTGTCCTGAAAAATCTTCTAGATAGATGGTTAGGGTTACCATTATTATCAACCACAACTTGAGCAGTATGGCCTAACAAATTTTCGTATAAAAAAAGAGTTTAAATTTTTAGCTAGCCAATTTTTTACACTGACTCGAGTAATCTAGGAAGTGTAGTTAGGTATAATCATGGATCCCCAGATAGAATATTTTAAAATATTCAAGAATGTAGTTTAAAAAATTAACGTGAAGTACAACAGGTGTCAAATTTTCTTAAGTATCTCATTATTTTTGTCTAAACCAAACAATTTTCCAACCACCTTTATCTTAATCTTACTTTTATTTTTTATTTTAGATGAAGTTTAGTCTACAACCAGGTCTGCTGCTGATCAGCGCTTTGACTACAACCACTGTAATTTGTGCCCCCATCACCCAAACCATAACCAATAATCGCAGAGGAAAAAGCGTGGGTTACTTTGATTATATCCAGTCAGAGCCGGACTTTGGAAATTACGTGGATACAGATGACTATGACGTTTCCTTAGCGATAGAACAAGACGACATCAGCAGAACAATTCCAAACCGAAGAAGAATCAAACCTGCACAGTTTAATTCACCGATTTATTACATTCGGCTACCTCCACAGCCGTACATGTATGTTCCAGGTGAGCACTCAAAATATCTTACTGTTTCGCTCTAAGTACCATCTCTGCCACTAAGGTTGAGAACCATCAGGACGGAATGTTTCTAATCTTGGATGCATCAACTTTAAAAAAAGATATTCTTTTTTTTTAAATTAATCTATTAGGTTTCTTTGATATCCGATTGAAGATCAACTGAACGTCCGGAATCACTAAAAAGGGTTGCTCAACATCTTTAAAGCCAAAGATTAATTAAACAATAAAATCAGAAATTATTACTTCTGCTGTTAATTCCACAGACTATAAAATTGTAACTGTTAACATTTGTAGTCAGACAAGACAATATAGAAGAGATTTTTACCCAGGACTCGGAGGCATCCTGGGTAATACTCGAAAATATGCTCACTAACCTGAAGACAACCCCAAAAACCATTTTTATTTAATTTTGAACTGTTTCTCAAAAAAAAAAAAATCATTTTGTCATTTTAAAAACCTACTTTCAACGTTGTCCTTTGATATAAACTGCTCAAAAATTGAAGTGAGCCACCCCATTTTTTTGGAACTTAAAAAAAATATACTCTGCCAATCTATGGGCACCTAAGCTCACATTAGGTACTATAGTTATGGTGTACGTGTGAGCTAATATAACTAAAAACTGAAATATATTTTATTTAACTCCAGACTCAATTACCTTTCGTTTGATACCACACAAGCCATGTTTTGACTTAAACTCTAATTTTTAAAATCTACCCCCAACCTTTTTTAAAAAACTAAAATGTATTTTGTTTAACTCCAGACTCATTTACCTTTCGTTTGATATCACACACGCCATATTTTCACTTAAACTCTAATTTTTTACATCTACCCCCACCCTTTTTTTTAAATAACTTAAAATTCATTTTGTTTAACTCCAGACTTAATTACCTTTTGTTTGATATCACACACGCCATATTTTCACATAAACTCTCATTTTTGAAATCTACCCCCACCCTTTTATTTGGCTTGCGTTCGGTGGATTTCGTTCATTTTTAAATGGGACCACCACGGCCCAAGACCCAGCCTAGGTACCAAATTTCATTTAAATCGGACAAGCGGTTTTTGAGTTATGCGGGTTGGTCGTTACAGACAGACAGACAGACGGCGAGACAAAAAAGTTTCAAAATCATCTGAAACGCAAAGATATATAAAAAATTTTGAAATCGGAGCAACTTTTCTTTTCTTGAAAAAATTAGGATCACCATAGCTCACACTACTTATAGTAGTAGTGGGAGCTAAAAATTCTAAACGAAACGGTCAATTTCTGTACAATTTTCTATGTTGATACAGCGTCGACCATCCTCTTTTAAGGTTTAGTTTCCTTGTTGTCCTGTGCTGGACAATTTACTTCACAAGGTGCGAAAGTTTGCACGGCTCCCATTTCCCGGACGATTTTTTTCAAAACAATTTAAATGACAAAGTGACAGTCAGCTTAAACCAAAAAAAGTTATTTCACAGTTTTTAAAATTTCTCTTTAGTTTCCGAGATATGATTTTTTTCCATAAAATTGCACTTTTTCTGATTTTTAGTTAGACGTTTCTTCCCGGTTTGACCTATAGCCACCAAATTTGCTATAAGGCAACCCAAATATTGGCCTTTTCAAACATTGTACGTCATTGTACCCTAGATGACCACTGAGCACAATCAGGGTCGTGCAAAAATAGTAGGAAACTAAAAAGAAATTTAAAAAACTGAGAAATAACTTTTTTGGCTTAGCTGACTGTCATTTTGTGTCATTAAAAGTTTTTTGAAAAAAATCGTATGGGAAATGGGAGCCGTGCAAACTTTCGCACTTGTGTTGTGTTGTAGCCACCCTGTGAAGCTATCTGTCAAGCGCAGGACAACAAGGAAACCAAAAGAGGATAATCAAAGCTATATCATATAGAAAATTCTATGGGAATTGACCGTTTCGTTTAGGAATAAATTTAATTTAAAAATGTTCAAAAAAATGAGGTGGCTCACTTCAATTTTTGAGCAGTTTATATCAAGATCCGATATAACCCAGAGTACACTCTGCAAACACATGTCAATAATCTGTCACTTTCTTCTCAAGATAGTTTAGTTTGACGAATACCAAAACCCACATTTTTAGTACTAATTACTTAAACGTAAAAATCAGTCAAATTCTTGACATTCAAATTTTTATAAAGGGTGTTCCAACTAAAAGGTAACAGACTTGTTTTTTGGTATTTTTTGTGTGAATTGGGAGAAACGCTCGGACACGTCGATTTTGTTTGCGAGGGGGACACCTTTTGGCTATCTTGAAATTTTTGTAGCGCGCACTATCTTCGAGGGGTATACTTTACCCCTATATTTTGAATAGCGAAAGTGGGTCTAGTGATATCTTCTTTTGAAGTTCTCTTGAATATCTTTAAAACCGTGTACAAATTTCGAAAATCAATAGATTAGTTTTTGAGATATTTGCTTTCAAGTTTTCAAATTTTACATGGAATGATAAAATAAAAATCAAATCCGAAAAATATAAAATTCTGATTAAATTTTTATTTTATCAGTCCATGTTAAATTTGAAACTTTGAAGGCAATTATCTCAAACACTAATAGATAGATTTTTGAAATTTTTACACGGTTGTAAAGACATTCAAGAGGCCTTCAAAACAAGGTATCACTAGACCCACTCTCCCTATTC
This sequence comes from Aspidapion aeneum, assembly GCA_963576565.1. NCBI lineage: Eukaryota > Metazoa > Arthropoda > Insecta > Coleoptera > Brentidae > Aspidapion > Aspidapion aeneum. The sequence goes on along the minus strand of OY755044.1, from coordinate 78,731,181 downwards.
AAAATATAGGGGTAAAGTATACCCCTCGAAGATGGTGAGTGCTACAAAAATTTCAAGATAGCCAAAAGGTGCCCCCCTCGCAAAAAAAATCGACGTGTCCGAGCGTTTCTCCAAATTCACACAAAAAAAAAAACCAAAAAACACGTCTGTTACCTTTTAGGTCCATCCATCAGTTTTTGGACTATTTATTTTAATTTTTTTACAGGTTTGGGCTACGTTTCCCAACCAGCACCTCCACCAATGTCTCAGTTTTTAAACCTACCAATCAACTTTGTCTCTAACGGAAAACCAAACGGAATCTACCAATGGACAGGAGGAATCGAGATTCCGAGTGTTCCTCCACCAATTAACGTGCCCGCTCCGATCCCCTCAACGCCAAAGCCCAAACCGAAACCAATCAGGAAGCCTGATTCCACCATTCATAGGTTACCCGGTCAGTTTGTATTTAACGGCAGACCAAACGATGAAATTTTTGTTTTAAGGGATTCATATAATCAGTTGTACGGAGATGTGTTACAAAATTTGTATCCTTAAAAGGGTTGTTAATAAAATGTCATTCTGGCTGTCCCACCTTTAAACTTGTATACCAATTTGTGTTATATTATGAAATAAAATCATTATTATAAAAAAGAATAAATATTAGGAAATACAAGAATTCAATAAAAATATAAAAAATGCAGCACATAGATATGTTGATAAATTATAACAAACTAAAAATCAAAATAAGTCAATTGTAAACAGAAGAAGTAAGGCTAGATTTATTAAATACATTGTTTGAGGTAACTACCTGCGTAAGTTTTAAAATTTAATGTCGGCCTTGATAGATTTTACAGGCAAAGATACCGATATAAAAATAGTGTACTGTATGGCTGAGAATTCCAAGAAATTAAAATAAAATCATAATTTTCTTTTTGAAAAAAATTTCATTCTCAGTCATATTACCTGAGATTTAATTAGATAATTAATACAACTGAATATCATTTAAGATATTTTAGTCAATTTTATTAGATTTTATATTATACCGTGTTTAAAGACTAGTACCGCCGATTTTTTTGGAATATTGTAAATTTTTGAGCAAAGACTATACTAGACGTGACAATTTAGGTTTAAAAATGCAAGGCAAAAAAAATACGATCATATGTAGTGACAAAAAGTCCCCAAAGGGAAGTAGGCCAAAGTAGAGGTCCTACGCAAAAATATTTAAATTGGTTTAAAACTTTTTGTGGGACACTCTATATATAATTATTGTATTTTTTTTAAACCTCATAGTACAGCTTTAAGAGAATCGGTAGTTCGAGACTTGCTGTGGATTTCTTCGGTCTTCATTTAGATGCGTAAACACGATCTTTCTGTTGTCATTACACCACTGCCTATCTTTTTAAACTCCAAAACTGCCACAAAATTCATTGACAGATTGAAGACTATGATTTTTAGTCACAGTTGTAGTTACTGTCATATTTTCAAACTGTCGATAAAACTTTGTTCAATTTTTCTGTTATGGAGCATATTGTACATAGTAATTAGTTTATTTAAGTAGAAAATACTCATTAATTTATTTTAAATTATATATTTAAAAAAGTAAATTATTTTAACCTAAGAACTAAAAGATTATATTATGTATTATTAGCATTAAGAATTTTTATGAATAAATTATTTTATTGTATTTTCGTGCGTTAAACAATGTAGTTATTTCAAACGACCACCGTAGATGATTATGGTTTATTAGCTTTTACTAATTGCGAGTAATTTAAGTATCGCAAAAATTCCACGTTCTCATCTTTGTAGCCCGAGGACAGCAGACATCTTGAGAATTCATGTCCTATTGTCATTCAATTTCAATGACTCTAAACTTTTGCGGTTTTTTATAATGTCATTCTAGTTTTAAAGGTCTTGTTCAGCAAAATGCTACGTGGGGTTTGTTAATAAAATATAAAATACTCTGATATATGATGGTTGGTGAATTTTTTATTTAATTATTTTTCTACCGACTTTTTTATTTTTTAACTCCAGACCATTTGATGAGATGTACCTTAAAGCAGCCATCTCTTTTCTAAAGGCAGTCCACAGTAAAGTTCAAATTATACCCATTGTTTATCTTTGTTTGGTATATTATAAACAGCGATGACAATAAACTTTTTAAAAAAAGTAGTGTCTATGATTTAAATAGGTAGGTAATTGGTTATGTGAAGTATCCATCACTGTCAATCAAAAAACATTGATTGACAAAAATATCTACGCCATACGTTTTTTTTCTTACCTGGTGACGTCATTACAAATGCGTGTGATTTAGACTATACACCAGTCCCTTTTTTAAATGATAAGTAACAGTGAATTTTCGTAATAAAGCTTTATTTTGCTAAGACTCCGAACTTTTTCCTCTGCGAATTTTTAAAGTGGTTCTGTGACTGTAAAAAATGGAAAGGTGGAACAATAAGTTGTTTGCTTAAATTTAAATATTTTATGATATTAACATTAAAAACCGTTTGTACTACCAACTAAATGCTTTAACGGCCTGTCCCTCACCCCAAACATGTGAAAATAACGTCATGTCAACCCAATAGAGGTATGGCTGTTACACCCATTATTCCCGAAATTGAAACGGATAATAAAGAGTTAAGGTCTACAATTTTCATTCAATAATTATTTACTGTATTAACTATTTAATATACACTGTGTCCCATTTAAAACTTACCACCTGGAACTTCTCGAGAACTGCTGAAAATTTTTAAAAATGCCGAGACACGCCGATTTTGTTTGCGAGGTTGACACTTTTTGGCTATCTTAAAATTTTTGTAGCACGAACCCCCTTCGAGGGGTATACTTTGCCACTATATTTTGAATAGAGAAAGTGGGTCTAGTGATACCTTGTTTTGAAGCTCTCTTGAATATCTTTACAACCGTGTAAAAATTTCGAAAATCCATCCATTAGTTTTTGAGATATTTGCTTTCAAATTTTTTAATTTAACATGGAATAATAAAATAAAAATTAAATCCGAAAAATAATAAAATTCTAATTAAATTTTTATTTTATTAGTCCATGTTAAATTTGAAACTTTGAAGACAATTATCTCAAAAACTAATGGATGGATTTTTGAAATTTTTACGCAGTTGTAAGGATATTCAAAAGGCCTTCAAAACAAGGATCACTAGACCCACTTTCCCTATTAAAAATATAGGGGTAAAGTATACCCCTCGAAGGTTGTGCGTGCTACAAAAATTTCAAGCCAAAAAGTGTCCCCCTCGAGAAATCGCGGGTGGAAAGTTTTAAATGGGACACATTTAGTCAATTTATTAACTTATTAATTAATTAACAATTTTAATAAAAAAATAATTGTTTTTCTCAGTCAGGAAATAATCTTACTAAATATACCAAATATTATTTTTGCTTCTAACTAATTCTTTCTGGGGAAAAATAAAAAAAACTCGGTTTAAAGCAATTTGTTAAAAAACCCTTGTCTTCGACTGGGGTTTTAAGTAACACTTGTACCATTTCAAAAAAATCAAATTTACTTATAATATTAACCACGAAAAAGTCCCTTAAAATAAAATAACGCATTTTTGGTGTTTTTCTGTAAATTTTTTATGCAGTAAACACAGAACTAGTGAATTAATGAGGGTTCTAAGGCATAACACCTTTTTACCTTCCTAGGTCACGTAGAAATGACTAGAGAAGGTATTAGTTTCGACGGAATTTTTTTTTTAGATAATGCCGAAAATGTGCTATTTGGGTGTAATTTAACCTATCCTAGCAACAATGTCGTGATGTCTGTGTTTGTGTGTGTATGTATATCTGTCCGTAACACGATAGCTCCTAAACCGCTGAAATTTCATGTAAAATATTGTTCGATACTGTGACGAACTGATTAGATTTTGGTCAAAATGCATTAATGCTAAGCGTCGCATCAATACGCGTTTTCGGAATATAGTAAAGCACATTTTTACCAAAAATTTTGTAGGAGCTATCATTTCGGAGTTAATTAGAAAATACTGTTTTCAAGGTTGATATAGCATGAAGTTTACTTGGGGTGTGCTAATGGGCTAGGAAGGTATTTATTTGTTTTTGGTCTGTCAGAGCTTGACTAGATGTAATACCTCAACCAAAATTATAATATTAGTGATAGCCTGAAGATAATCGGAAAAAGGAGGGAGTCAATAATACAAGGTCACTCTTAGCAGTCCACAGAACACTGGTCTACTTTTAAGGTAATAAATAACAGGCTGAATGTTTGTAAATGGCTTCATTTCAGCCACAGAAAAAAAATTGGGACGCCCTGTACAGTCATCCATAAGACCTAGTCGTTCTGGGTGTTAAAGTTCGGTTTGGTTCGGATTTTGTTGAAAACAAATCTTTTAATCAATTTGTGAACGAGTTGTATTGTTGTAAAGAGTATAAATATATTTTTAAAAATTGTGTATTCGCCAATAAATCTTGATCATTCAGTCGTATCATAAATTATTCTAAAACTATGTATTTTTATCACTAAATACATTTTTTTGACAAAATTTTCGACCACTTTTTTAAAAACCTATTCCCCGCCCACCTCATAGGGAAAAAATTATGTTTGTTGCAGGTCAAAATGTTGTATTTTTCCTCAAAATTGGTGTACAAATTGTGGTGTTTTTTCACCGTTATGATAAAGAAATTCCAAATACCTAATTGGTACGGAGGACCTTGAAGAATAAATGTCCTAAGAATGCTTGAAAGTATGCTTGTTCTGTTATGTTATGTTTAAAACTTAAGAGCCATTGAAAATTTAATTGTGCGTTGAAATGTTTAAAAGCAAACTAAGAAACCGTAAGAGCTGCTTTGCAATAAATAAAAGTAATTAAAAAAAATCACAAGAAAAAGAGTTAGTACGAGGCTGTCTGGTATATTTTGCATATTAGAACACAGAGGGCGACAATGATCGAATGTCGTTACTAAAACTAAACCCCAACCTTTACCTATCCTAAACTCAAAACGTCAGTGCGATACATATAGTTTTATAGCTACAGTGAATTTAAAAATTAACAAATTAATCGAAAAATGGAATTAAACCGAGAACATTTTCGGGCCATAATTTTTTACAACTTTCGAAGGAAATTATTCGAGATTCTTAACGAGAATGCCTTGCCGAGTTGATTTCTGTTTTCGATAATGAAGCACATCAGGTGACAGGTTCTCGGTGGTATGGAAAACTCAAGCCTGGACGGATTAGCCTTAGCCACGATCCAAGGCCAGGTGCACCAAATAAGTCACCAAGGAAAACATCGGTGCAAGCCAACAAAGTCATCCGTTCTCGAAGTGAATCCAAAAAGATGGTCGCGACATTTGTCACAAAAGCAGGTCAAGTAGCAACAATTCCTCTGGAAAATCAAAGGACTGTTACTGCCGATTGGTACATCACCATTGTGTGCCGAAAGTCATCGCTGAGCTCCGAAAAACGAACCCCGAGCAAAGAATCATCCTCCACCAAGACAATGCAAGTTCCCATAAAGCACAAAAAGCCATTGAATTTTAACCTAACAAAACGCCGAATTTTTGGACCATCCGCCATACAGTCTCGACCTAAGTCCCAACGATTTCAATACTTTTCCGAAAATTAAAAATGAACTGCGAGGTCAAAGATTTCAGTCGCCAGAAGAAGCAGTTGACGCCTTCAAGAATGCAGTTTTGACAGTACCAACAAACGAGTGGAATTACAGCTTTGACATCTGGTTTAAGGGCATGCAAAAGTGAAACAATAAAGTTTTTAAAAGTTATCTACTGTTTATTTCCAGCTGTATATGCAAAACCTAAAAGACAACCCTCGTAAACAACTAAAACCTAATTTTACAGTGCACTTAACTTACCTAACAAAACAAAAGTAACTATTTTTCTACATGCTTATCTAATTCTCTCCAGTTTGCAGAAGTAGGTGGGTCCATAATTTTGTGACATGCAGGGGAGCACCAAATGTCCATATCTAAGAAGTTTAGGGTTTGCAAACTGATATATCCTTCGTGATTGTTGCAAAGCCGGAGTGAGATCTCTAGAAAAGTTTCATATATTTTTTGATTTATTTTTTAGGATATTAATTATCAAGTTTATTATTATAGTGTAGTGGCTGCAGTGTTGATGACACAATATTTTAGATGCTTCAGCTACTCTGAGCATACAGTGCATTTAATTTAATTTTTTGACCAAACGCGACTATTGAAAATGTTCACAAATTCTTTGACAGGGCGTCTAAAACCAATAACTAATAATAAACTAATAAACAAAAAATTTAAAACATGTTAAAAGAAGTTTATGTTTCTCTCATATTTTTCCATGGGTATCTCTAAAGCTTATCCTGACGGGGATTCCAAGATCTAATGGACAATGTTTTTCGTGTTTCGTCTTTATGGACTCCTCAGAATACTGCCTGGTCGATGACATCCTTGCGAAGTTAATCCGACTCCAGGTAGCAAGGGGTCATCAAATGACGTCTTTTTTTCGTCGAAAAGTAGTCATTTGGGTGACCAGCACGTCATCTACCAAAAAATGTTGTCTTTAAGGCGTCAATTATTTGACGTCTTTTCGTAGTGTAGTTTTTGACGTCTGAAAAACGTCATATATTGGTCACTACCCACACTGCACACTTTGTCCAAAGGGACATACACTCATACTTACATAGATGGTGCCCCAGTCAGTACTTGACCGGATTTATACGAAATGTCGGGGTACGTATGTAAAATAAATTAAATATTAAATCAAGACAAACTTCGAGGCTTCTTTCGCTTCAAGGTGGATATGTGTAAGTCTAGGTTTAGGTCTATTTTGATCTGTCCTTCACAGAACTTCCAGGTCTAAGTCACAGAAGAGTCGCCTTCTGTGTCTAAGTTTCCTTCAGTGTTCTCAACTGCAGGGATTATTTCATATATTCAGGCGAGTTTAAGAAAAGTCATAAATAGGTCTGTTTGTGTGTCTAATGTTCTGATTTGGTCCTAAATACGTCATATTGCTGACGTCTTTAAAAACGTCTAAAAATGACCATTTTGGGTGTGTCTTTTGAACGTCATTTAAAGGTCATTTACACGTCAGCTTAGACATCAATGGTCATTAAAAATGACCTGTTTTTGACGTTTAAAAAAACGTGAGCTTGCTACCTGGGACAGTTTTGTCTCTCATCCTATGTTTATAGTGAGAAAACCCTCGCAAGAAGCGCCATCTACCCAGATACGAGAGAAACTAAAACAAGAGCAGGTGAGTAATAAACTGCTATAATATCGATCGATGAAAAGATCGAATGAAAAGAAAATAATCCATCAGTGACCTTCTATAGCACTTTGTCTTTCAGGTCAGATCAACGATGATTTGCGATTTTACCCACCTTTAAGACGTAAGCGTCAGCGGAATTTTTAAGCCAAATAAATACTAACAAACGGAAACTTTAGTACCCGTGAATTTAAAAATTAAACATGTTTTCTAACAAATTTTAGAAAATATTTAAAATTTTATTATTTTTTTTGTCCTTATCAAAGGAAGTTATATGATGACTTGGAACGGATTTACGATCTCACCTTCATTATTAAACTAGAAGCGCAAATGAGCCCGTACAGTAGAGTGGTTAAAGGTAAAACTGGAGCCCTCGATAAATTTTACACTTGAGACACATTAGTCAAATGTATTGAGGGCATCTAGGTAAAACTAATTATTTAGTAGCTAAGGTTAAATTAAATGAACATTGATTTTTACATTAAAAACACTCACTTTACAACAAACTCCAAATTGGTTTCTTCCCAAACCTTCTTAAAACCATATGGACAACTCCGTCATTTTGAATTGGACTTAGACTACAAGTCGAATAGACGACAACGCCTCCAACGTTTACGTGTTTTAGGGCGTTAAATAAATTTCACCTAAAATATGATCAAACATTATTTATTTATTATGGTAAGTTTGCTCCATCTAATTATCTGACTTCCTAACAAAGTTAAAAATGGGCAATTCTAATAGCCTTCCATATCTATGGTATGGATGTCTAAAAATACTGAAATACGTCAAGTAAGGATCTACGCCACTGTGGGTAGATCTTAGCCACGGTTCCTAGAATAGACCGGTCTATGGATCAAATTTTTTCGTCACTGGTGGTCCAACTGATTTTGGAAACAAAAGTTAGATATGATATCTCTTTAATGAACAACTATTATTTTTGGATTTTTTTGAAAACCAAGGCCATTTTTCAACTGTTTTTGGCATATCCATATAAAATAATATTTTTTTGACGTATGGTCGTTAGTTTTTTTTAGCCCGCTTCATTTTTCTTTACACAAAACTGAAAATACAAGTCAAACTGAGAGTGATGGATTAGTATCAAAGGTAAACCGAGGACTTGGGAAGTAAACGAATGATGTCGGTTAGCGGATTACTTTTGATGCAGAAAGTAAGTAAGACGTTTATTATTCTTTCCAACAGTTTTACAATTATAGTACATTATAGTGAAAAATATTACAAGGTAGAGTTGAGGGAATAATGCGCTGGCTTGCAGCATCTTCACCCAGAAGGTCAAGCGCTGTTGACGCGCTTAGTTTTTATATAAGCACTTAACACTAAAGATTCTTAACACTAGGGTGACTTAATGTGAAAATTAAATTAATAATTGCAGAGAAATGGGAAAAGAAAGAAAAAAAATAATAATAATAAGAAAAAGAAGAAATTCTAAGCGGGTTGAGCAAATATTAATAATAATAAATGTTCAATTTTATGATTGATTTGGCAAGAAGTGACTGGTAAGAGCTTTTCTTGCAAATTTTTTAAAGGTAGTGATAGACTGTGTTAGGTCAAAAACTTATAATGTTGGCTAACGGTAGAAGCGATACCATTTCTTAAAAAGTGTTTTATTATGCTTTGGTATTTCTAACAGGTTTCTATGGCGAAAAATTAAAAAAAGATAAGAAAAGAGAATCACACAAAAGTTTTTTAGTTTTTTTGCATAACTAGTGCCTATGCGGATTATATAGACTTTAATACAGAGTAGGCTTTCTGAGGGCAAGCATTAATGTGGTTGGTGAATTTAATTTTTCGTCAAAGATCAAACCAAGGTTTCGAGCGGTACTCTTGTATTCGATCCGAAAATAAGCTATACAATCTGTTTTAGGTTATCTCGCAGCTCATCAGACATTTGCATCGTTCAAGATTTTTTACTATTTGTGTGCATTTTGTGTCCTATTATAGAATCAGGTTAATTAATCCTTTTTCAAGCCTCAGATAGAAATGTTTCTTGGGTCCATAAGTACAGCGAACAGGGGTGAGTGTTGATCGAAGAACATTTTACTTTAAAACTTTATAAACAAATTTGTTTATACATTGTACATTTTACTTTAAAATTTTATAAACAAATTTGTTTATAAAATTTTAAAGTAAAATGTTCTTCGATCAACATATATATATATATATATATATATATATATATATATGTCAAATTTCACGTCACTGGTGGTCCAGCTGATTTTAGTAAACAAAACTTAGATAGGATATCTCTTTAATGAACAACTAATATTTTTGGAATTTTTTGAAAGCCAAGGCAATTTTCCAATTGTTTTTTAGTATATCCTTATAAAATAACATTTTTGAGAAGTATAGTCGTTATTTACACAAAAATTAAAATTCGAAGAAAATATTGTGTCCGTTTCATTTCTGGACAAGTAGGACATTTTACCTGCTAGACAATCTGGATTCCGCTCTGGTTACAGTTGCGCAACTGCCCTTGCTGATATAACTTATGACATTATTAGTTCACTAGACAAGGGAGAAGCCTCGGTTCTGGACTGGACTGGACTACTCCAAAGCCTTTGACATGATAAATCCTACAAATCTACTCGCTGTCTTAAAATACATAGGCTTTGATAACTTCGCATTTCAATTCATAAAATCATATTTTACCGATAAACAACAGGGAGTGGTTGTTGAAAACCTCAGGTTGTCACCAGGGTAGCATTCTTGGTCTCCTGTTCAGTGTCTTTACCCAAACCGTAAACATAGTAAAAAATCAGGTAGGTATTCGTGGGTAGAGGACAGACCAAAAAGAAACTAAGGTACCTTTGGCAACGTTTCGGATTTAATTAATCCTTTTTCAAGCCTCAGATAGAAATGTTTCTTGGGTCCATAAGTACAGCGAACAGGGGTGAGTGTTGATCGAAGAACATTTTACTTTAAAATTTTATAAACAAATTTGTTTATAAAATTTTAAAGTAAAATGTACAATGTATAAACAAATTTGTTTATAAAGTTTTAAAGTAAAATGTTCTTCGATCAACACTCACCCCTGTTCGCTGTACTTATGGACCCAAGAAACATTTCTATCTGAGGCTTGAAAAAGGATTAATTAACCTGATTCTATAATAGGACACAAAATGCACACAAATAGTAAAAAATCTTGAACGATGCAAATGTCTGATGAGCTGCGAGATAACCTAAAACAGATTGTATAGCTTATTTTCGGATCGAATACAAGAGTACCGCTCGAAACCTTGGTTTGATCTTTGACGAAAAATTAAAATTCACCAACCACATTAATGCTTGCCCTCAGAAAGCCTACTCTGTATTAAAGTCTATATAATCCGCATAGGCACTAGTTATGCAAAAAAACTAAAAAACTTTTGTGTGATTCTCTTTTCTTATCTTTTTTTAATTTTTCGCCATAGAAACCTGTTAGAAATACCAAAGCATAATAAAACACTTTTTAAGAAATGGTATCGCTTCTACCGTTAGCCAACATTATAAGTTTTTTGACCTAACACAGTCTATCACTACCTTTAAAAAATTTGTAAGAAAAGCTCTTACCAGTCACTTCTTGCCAAATCAATCATAAAATTGAACATTTATTATTTATTAATATTTGCTCAACCCGCTTAGAATTTCTTCTTTTTCTTATTATTATTATTTTTTTTCTTTCTTTTCCCATTTCTCTGCAATTATTAATTTAATTTTCACATTTAAGTCACCCTAGTGTTAAGAATCTTTAGTGTTAAGTGCTTATATAAAAACTAAGCGCGTCAACAGCGCTTGACCTTCTGGGTGAAGATGCTGCAAGCCAGCGCATTATTCCCTCAACTCTACCTTGTAATATTTTTCACTATAATGTACTATAGGTGTAAAACTGTTGGAAAGAATAATAAACGTCTTACTTACTTTCTGCATCAAAAGTAATCCGCTAACCGACATCATTCGTTTACTTCCCAAGTCCTCGGTTTACCTTTGATACTAATCCATCACTCTCAGTTTGACTTGTATTTTCAGTTTTGTGTAAAGAAAAATGAAGCGGCTTTCAAAAAATTCCAAAAATATTAGTTGTTCATTAAAGAGATATCCTATCTAAGTTTTGTTTACTAAAATCAGCTGGACCACCAGTGACGTGAAATTTGACATATATATATATATATATATATATATATATATATATATATATATATATATATATATATATATATATAAGATCCATTCCAGGGACCGTGACTAAGATCTACCCGCAGTGGCGTAGATCCTTATTTGACTTATTCCAGTGTTTTTAGACAGCCAAAGCATAGATATGGAAGGCTATTGGGATTGTCCATTTTTAATTTAAATATCATTCCTGACCGTTAAAATTGTAATTATTTTATATCCTGGGAATCGGTCAAAAAAAAATCCCTGTTTTAGTTTGTAAAATTTCATACAATTACTGAAAATTTAACCCAACCTGCTCTATACATCGAATTTTTTAACAATCGATGCAAAAGTACGCAGCCGTCCGTTAGACGCTTGTAAACTTCCACAAAACCCATTAACGTGAGGAGGAGAGGCTACATGAGTAGAAAAAAAAGGCACATGCGCAATGTAAGAAATATGTACGCGTTCCTGTGCTTAGCCACTTGTTTCATTTCGCCGCATGCACTAATCGCAATGGAAGTGGAAAAACCTAATATGTTCCGTACACTAGGTGGTTAGTGCTCCCTGTAGCTCTACTGGTATAGATAGTGGAAATGTGCAGCCGGTACGTTGATGTAGTACCTATAGTCATTATTTTTATACCCATATGAGCGATTGATCCCCTTGATGCCCTCTATGTACGCCACTGTCTATCCGTTTTCCTTAACTTAAGGAGAGCGTTCAGATCAACGCAGCGCGGCCGGGGGCACACCTAGGGCTCTATTCTTATAGTCGTCAGAAGTAATGCCATCTCGACCAATAGGAAGTACGGAAATAGTCGCGCACGGTCCAAAGAGAGTGGAACCATTTTTCGCGTTCGCAGCAAAATTATTTTCCTACCCCAAAGCAGCCGAACGTTTTGCGGGCCAGAGATGATTCAAAGCTTTCTATTGGCCAAAGCCTTTCGATCACATCGTCCACGGTTCAGAATTAGCAACCAGCGCTACAGGAAGCGCTAACCACCTTGGATATGGTAAGTATTAAGGTATTTTGAGAGTCCATAAATGATTTGACAGTTTTAGTTTACTTTATTTACGGATACTCCATTTTTACAGTTTGAACAGAACAGAAAATATAAAATAGTAAGAGAAAAAATAAATTTATAAATTAGTACTTACTAACAAATAAACTTACAAAATAAAATCATTAAAAACATTAAAATAACAAATCATTATTAAAACAAGACATATAATTAAGCCTATCTATCCAACACAGCCAGAACAGATCGTGACCTATTTTTAAATTGATTAAAAGATAGGCCAAATAGCTCAATGTCGCCATAAATATGGTTATTGTTTGTGATTCGAGGAATTCTTGCTAGGGGGCTATTAAAGGTGTAATTGTAAGGATGGAACTGGACTACAAAAAGCCTTTTATCTCTAGTTCGGTGGTTTGTATTAAAGTTAATATTGTACAAAATATAACCACAGTCAATCAGACCATTAACAACTTTAAACTAAAAGCAAATGTCAAAAAATGTCCTTATTACAAGAGATTGAATACACAATATCTGTTGAATGGAATTGTAGTCAATGTAATAATTTACACGTGGCAAGCCCAATCTGAATGCACACTGTCTCAAAAACTTCCTCTGAACTGATTCTAGTAAGCTTATATCACACTGATAATATGGTGACCAAACAACTGATGCATACTCAAGGCCTGGACGCACTAAAGAAATGTATAACAATCGAAATGTTTTATTTCTGTAAATAAAACCCTAGTTTCTCATGCCAGCATTTCTTAGGTTTAAATAATGGCCTTTAAATGTTAACTTATTATCGAGAAGTATTCCTCAATCTCGTATCTCATCAACTCTACTCAAAGAAATACCTGACAATAAATAATCAAACACAATGGGAGATTTTCCACGATAGAAGCTTATGGCATAACATTTGCTTAAATTTAGCCTCAATTGGTTTCTGGCAGCCCAATCATTAAAGTTGTTTAAATCAGCCTGAAGTAAGAAACAATCATATAAGCACTTGATAAGTTTAAACAACTTAACATCATCAGCAAAGGATAACAGGTCAGAATTAAGTACATAGTTATACAGATCATTTACAAATAAATTGAATAAAACAGGCTCGCAATGGGACCCTTGCGGGACCCCAGATGTAACAGAAATAGGATTTGAAAGAACATTATTAATCTTTACACATTGACTACGATCAGATAAAAAACTTTTCAACCAACACAAGCAGTTCTCACCCATACCAATGACCCTCAATTTGCCCAGGAGGATTGCATGATTAACCTGATCGAAAGCCTTTGAAAAGTCCGTATAAATACTGTCAACTTGATGTTGTTCTTCAAAGGCTTTCAAGATTTTATGCTTATGAGGTTAGCAGATTTGTTGTAGTAGACCGGCCCCTACAAAACCCACTCTGTTTTGTACTAATAATATGCTTTGAAGCCCAAGAAATCTGAGCAGCAATTAAACGATCCAACAATTTTGGAATATCAGACTGTTTACAGATACCTCTATAGTTTGAAATGATATTTTTAGGACCAGATTTATGAATTGGAATAATATATGAGTTTTTCCAATAGCTTGGGAATGAACAATTATCTAACGAGAGATTAAACAGCAAATGCAGTGGTTTACAGAGAGAAAAAATACATTTCTTCAAGAAAAACCCTGGTACAAAATCAGGGCCAAAAGATAACGTAGGCTTTAACGAAGTGATGCTCTCAAAAATATCAGACAAGTTGATGACAAAGTTATTCAAATCCATTTCAGGAGAAGAATCGTTATTTTGAACAGCACTAGATATATCCAGGTTTGAATCAAACTTAACATAGACTGAAGAGAAAAGTTTTGCAAACAGAGATGCACTATCAATACCGCTGATACTAGTTTCATTATTTAATGTCATTTGCTTAGTTCTTAATTGACAAATCATTTAGGGACACTAGGTATTTCCACTTCCTATGCGATAAGCGCACGTGGCCTACTGAGCGCTAATTGCACGTTAAACGGTTTCGTAGAAGATTACAAGCGTCTTGCGGGCGACCGTGTAATTTCACACCAATCGATGAAAAATGTAATTTAACAGACAGGTTAGTTTTCCAGCCACTTTCTCCAGGTTAGTTTAGTCCTGATTTGTATCCTGAAAGCCAAAGTAAAGATGAGCTGATTTGGTTAGGCCAGGACACGTTAGTTCAGGTTAGGTTAGGTCACTTTAGTTCAGGTTAAGTCAGATCAGGGGTGCGTTCAGCGGTAACCAAAATTGGCAGTAGTCGTTGTGATTAGTCCAAGGGTTAAAAACTAAAGTATTTTTTGTGTTGTGTGCAGTGCACTATATTGATACCAGTTTTGTAAAGATCCAAAAAAAATTTCCCTATTTTATAAGCAAATTGTAGATATAAGTTTTTCTAATTTGGTTTGACATTTTGTAGTTTTCGGCGTTTAAAGACGGTTGAGCAATGCCTTGAAAATTTTTAAAATAGGAAGTGGAAGGGGCAAAACCGCTTTTGGTTAGGCTTTTGCCAGCGCTAAACGCATCCCAGGTAAACTAACCTAACTAAAATACATAATATTTCCGAAAATTTAACCTAACCTACTTTACACATTGCATTTTTATCAATCGGTGTATAAGTACGCGGCCGCCCATTAAAGTGAAAACCCTTTTACATACCTCTGATAAACTCGCTATGGTGACTATATATCAGTTATATAAACAAAGAGTTAGACAACAATATTGTACTAAGTCAGGATCCGCAACACAAAACAATAGTCAAAAAAATAAATTCCTAAACTTTAAAATCACGTTTTCCATAAGTCAAATCGACAAAAAAAGCACAACCTGAAACGTAAACAAACCGTCCAATACTGCAGGTGATGTCGCCGGTATCGGCTGTGTACGCGAAAACTGGCGAATGAACGTCTTATAACGTATCAGCATAAGCATCGCTGTCTGTCTACTTTTGAAATGAGAGTCGCAGAGTGAACTACATGAACCATGTATTCCACTTTTCACTGAATAATTAGAAAAAAACTAATCTCGAGTGTTTCAGTAGTTTGTTTATTAAATCTTAGAACAAATAGAGATATGCGTGCAGCGGATTTCGGAGAATATTTTACTACACATTTAAACTCCAACTAAGAGTAATCTGAATGGCTAGGGTGCGGTTAGCCCACAACCAAAGTCCAATCTGAACATCGATATTTGAACAAAGGAATGCTATAGTTTCCCGGTTGGTCGTGAATGCATCGTATACCCTTTTCTTGAACATAAAATCCCTGTTCCTTTATGTTCTGATAAAAAGTGAGAGGGCCAAATATCATTGCGGGACCTTAAAAGCTTACTACAACCACCTATATAGGTAGAAACGATCATCGGTTCAAAATTGAACCCTTAAATTTTAGACGTATTGGGCTTAGCTCACCATTGAGTACTGGAGTAAAACTTTGGGATCAATTATAAGTCCATCTTCAAGGATGGGCTTCCTAGTTTTCCGTCATTAAGGGCCAAATTTAATGATCAACTAAATAAATCGATGATCGTCCTACACTACTTGGAGAGTTACATTATCAGGTATGGTGGGTTATTTTTATTTTTATAATTTACTGATGTTATTTAGTTTTTAAAATTTTTTTACACTTTTTTTTGTAATTTTCATAAATAAATAAATAAATGGATCCCAGAAGGGCCTCAGTGGCCTACCTATAATGAAAGGCGTTGCCTACCCTTCATAAAATCCAAAAACTTTATTTTCATATATTTTAATAACTTAACCCATGTATCCAACAAAATTATGCATAACAAGCATTTCTGAAATAATTTTCATTATTATATTCATATACTAAAATACTGCTACTGCGTTATCGCGCATCCCAAGTAACATTTCTTTATTTATAGCAGAAGCTAAAAGGTTGCCAGCGCCTTTCCTTAAAACCATTAGTTTCAATGTTTGGTCGCTAGCACGTTCCCATTACCCTTATATACCCCTTAGACCTCCTAAATGGGACTCCCCAATTGGTGGTGGCAACCTATGTATTAAACTCACTATAAAACCATAACAAATAAACTCCAGCTTCGCCCTCTAGCGGTTCCACCAGTATAGAACATTTTAGAGCCTAAAGCTATTATGCCAGGTTCTAAAAGCAACTCAGAAACGTCCTCTATCCTATTATAAAACTAGATTTGGTAATTTGGTATCCTGGCGATTCTGTTGAATACCATAATACCTTTAGAGTAAAGAAGTTTTCCTATAAAAGCTATGGCGATATTTTAGATTCACAATGGCTATATAAAATAATTTAGGTCACAAAATTGCAAAAAATGTCAGAGTCCCAAAATTATTTTATCACGTAAAAATATACCGAGTTTGTCGTTTTGTTGATGATCAAATTGCCTGCCAGATTTATTTTTCTGATAAAATCGTATCTAAAAAGCTCTCAAAACAAGCGCGCCAGCTCAAGAATGCTTTTTAATAGTTTTTTGATAACAAAATAACAAATACTTAAAATAAAAAAAAAATCATTTACACTATTCACCATTAAAAAAGTCTGTTTGGTTTACATAAATCAAAATTAAAGTAAAATTATTGTTAAAAAACACTGCTAAAACGACTAGATAAATATTTTCTCTTTACAATATTTTTTAAATAAATTTATATACGCCATTATGGTTTTATAGTGGTCACTTGGATTTATTTGCTACTGTATCGCAACAAGGATTTTTGAGTGCCCTTATGAAACCAACAAAAAAGAACAATGTAAACATAGTCAACATAACCTCACTTAAATTTTTTGTATTTGTTTATAAAGTGATATATAATTCAACACTTTTAAATGATTTTTATCGTGCAATTTCGACACAATCGAGAGGGCCAGTGTAAAGATATTCGTTGTGCCTGCAGATTGGAGGGCAACCTCTTATATTGGCCGTCTAAACAGGCCTTATCTAGGCCTGGGTGTCCTACCCAGGAGGACGGAAACTCAACAATTATTAATTATTGGGCTTTAAATAATCAATCTTGCAATAGGTAGGTACCAATCTGTACCTAGGTCTACTATTATTTTTACAAGAAATACCTAAAAAAATAAAAGACGAAAGTATTTACTTACTTCTGTTAGAAGGAAACAAGGTTTTATGGCAGCCTATTTAAATAATATTTAATATACAGCTATGGGTAACTATATAAATACAAAAGAATTAAGTTTACCTTTAAGCCTTCCTATAAAACCTTTTTAAAATGCCTAAAAGTAATGGCAAAAACCAAAAGTCTAAAGTTTATATTTAGCACTCTTAAAAACCTTAAGGAAACTAGGTTCTATATGGCCGCCTATCTAATCATATTTACTTTTAAACTACTGGTAACTATAAAAACAAAAGGATATAAGATAACCTTTTAACTCTATTATAAAGCACTTTTGTGATGACCTAAAGTAATGAAAAAAACTAAATGACCAAAGTTTATATTTATTTCTTTTTAAAAACTTTAGGTAAAATGGTTTTATAAGACCATCTTTATAAACCAGAAATCAATAAAACCAAAAGTATCTAAAAGGAACAGAAGGAATATCAGTTTTATTATACTCCCTTTATAAATCACTTTTTGGTTGTACAACACCCCTTTAGGTAATTGGCTATATAAATTACCTTTATGTAGCTAAATTGATCCTAAAACCCATAACAGCACCCTCTAAATAACCTAGGAACCAAATTGATAAAACCTTGAGTGGTAATAATGTTACTTGGGATATCTCATCTAATAGTTGCTTAATATGCTGCTCCATAAGGCTTTCGAGAAGGCGCCATGATTTAGTTTAGATTATCGCTAATGGGATTTGAAAGGCTGCCCATAATCTAATGTATTGTGCTGACCGCTGGCGCAGTAAGAGCGAGGCAAAACAAGGAGGCATCGCGTGGTTTGTTCGCCTGTCGTCTGGGTCGTGTGCCATGCAAGCGCAGATGTGGACCAAAAATTGCTGCCATTAATAAGGTTCCGGCACCCTATTCCCAACTGGATTCAAATAATATTTGCCAACCCTTCCTGAAACAAGCCAGCGACTCTCTATTTGAAGGTCAATGTGTTTTTTAAACCTTATCTTACCGGTGTGGCAAGATAAAGATCAATGTTTTTTTAAACCTTACCTTGGAGCTGTGGCAACATAAGTCTCTCTTTAGTCCTTGAGGGTTTAAACAGACTGTTTTCGCTAACTTGTAAAGAATGACGATCTGTTGTGCAGGGAACGTCCACCTAAAAAAGATCGCAAAGTAAATACATTGAGCCCAATTTATAATGTCTTTTCCAACAAAAATAATTGCTTTAAAATGGTATGAAAATCCAATACAGATTGCATTGATTTAAAACTAAAGCTCTGTCAACCATTTATTACTAAATTTCTTGGAAAATATTACTATGTTGATTCCAAAAAAAAGTATTAATTGTGCTATATAATAAAATTCATTTCAGAATTTATCAAGGCCTACCACAATTTCAGTAAATGTTGTCGAAACTAAAATTTATTTTGAACTTACCAAAATTCTATCAAAATTGTCATGAAATAGAAATCGCCCATCTTGAACTGTCATAGCTATTCGTCCAGGCTTTAACCATCTTTCGTCGAAATCATATAGAAACTGTCTAAAAAAAAGTTACATTAAATTGGTTTTATAAACCCTCCAAATATAACGACATCATCGGGGCTCTTCAATGGACAGATCGAATTTGATGTCGGAGAGTCCCTCTCGAAATTTAAATAGCGACAGCGCTATAGCAGAAGTCGTCGAGTCAAAAAAGAGCTACTATCATGCAACTTCACTTTCAGGAACTCTTAGGAGAGCACAACAACACGAGAGTACTCTAAAATGAACAAGGAGCTAAAAGTAACTATCGAGAGAACCTTTTTGCGATTAATCTCTTGTGGACATGCAGTCTAATAGACACTTGACTATGCCTTACTTATCTATAAATTGAGAATGTGTGTATCTATTTGCAAAACGGACGAAAGGATGAGGGCAATTCTTTAAGATTTAATAAAATCTGGAAATAAGGATAATTCCTGAAACATTGACCTAAGC
This sequence comes from Aspidapion aeneum, assembly GCA_963576565.1. Taxonomy (NCBI): domain Eukaryota; kingdom Metazoa; phylum Arthropoda; class Insecta; order Coleoptera; family Brentidae; genus Aspidapion; species Aspidapion aeneum. Next base: position 78,711,735 of record OY755044.1, on the reverse strand, counting down.
GATGTTTCATCACTTGAAATCAAATCATGAAGAATGGCAGATGTGATCAGATCTTAAAGAATGCGACGCGATGTGTCAAATAGTAATTATATTCCATGGATGAAAGAAAATGCCTCACCTACCTAAATACACTTTCAAGCCTTTTGGATCTCGATCTCGATTCATCATTCGCTATCATGCTTTCTGGATATAAGGTATTTAAAGCAAGAAGACTTTTACCACCAGGCGAAGCGCATACATCCAGCATCTTAACACCTGCAAAAATGTATTTTATTTTTAAAAAATTGCTCGTCAGAGAAAAAATTATAATATATTCTCTTAAAAGTTTAACAAAATATTAGGATGGTGTCGGACAATGCTTAATTTAAATTTAGTGAAAGTTCTAAAATTACCGAGAAAAAACCTCCCTTCCATAAAAAGCACTGTAAAAATAAGCCCCGAGAATTACGATTTTTCGAGGTTCGAGTCCTGTTTTTTTTTTACTTTGGATCGACGAGTGGTCTTGGGCACTCGCCCTAGGGACTTATTTTAGCTTTAGCTGTTATTTTGCTGGTTTACTACGGTTATGCGTGGCTACTATGCCTCTATATTTCTGATTTCATCTGTATACGTGGGAATGAAAGTGGTTCAGTGGTGTGTCCAATTTACGATCAAAGGGCGGTCAATTCGAAACGTCTGTCTTCAACGGGGCTTGGTCATGAGCAAAGCAGATAAAGTTGATGATCAATACAACCCAAGTAACATTTTTGATAACCTAAGGTTTTTTAAATTTGATTCCCAGTTCTTATAAAGGTGTTTAGATTGTATAACAAGCTTTCCTGGTTTTATAAAATCCCGTAAATGGTTACGATAAGAACTTACTGGAGAACAAAAGTTATATTACCATATTAAGTTATCAAAAATGCTTTTATAAAAGAGCTGTAATATAACCAGAAGAACAGGATCTCTTTGGCTGTATTATATAACCACAGTACATTTTTATAACAATCCCCTTATAAAAGTTTTTGATATTTATAAGAGTATCATTATATATTTTGTAGCCGCCATCAGTACCTCCATTATCAGGAGTAGAAACACGGAAGCTGCAGTGTTGCCACATCTAGTAGATTTTTACCCTTTACCAAAAAATTTTAGTAGGCAGATTTTCTGGCTCTGTAACGACAAAGCTCATATGAAAACAGCGCTTTCCAAAACAGCGCGTGTGCAAAATAGCGCGTTCAAAATAGCGCTTTAGTTTTTATTGGACTGGGTTAGGTTAGGTTAGGTTAAGTTAGTTTGGTACAATAATAATAATAAATCAGTTTAATTATCAAGAATAGGTTGTTAGTGCCTAGATATTATTGGTTTAAAGTCATTTCAAAATATATACAAGAGACAGTATTGAGTCAGGTGTGCAGGTGCCTTGCGTTTTGTAACAGCGACGTTTTGTAATAGCGATCTTTTGCTACGCGATTTCATATGCGCTATTCTGATACGTGAAATTTTAAACATACTTTATTTTGGGCATGAGCTATTTTGATACGCGCTATTCTCGTTCCGGTCCGTCGTATAAAAAAACTCGTTTATACAAAAATTCTAGCAAAATAAGTCCTCTATAACTTTGTGATTTAAATGCGCCAATTAATATTCATGAAAATGGTTTAAAAACTAAAAAACTGCTGTAACTATAGTAAACTCGCAAAAGAACGGTTTTTGTGTACTATTATGCTTACCAGGTTTTAAGTCCAATGCCAAAACGGGTAAAAGGGAACCTCCGTCCATTAAATAGTAATTTAGCACTCCTGTTGAAGCCATTTTAGCATGCTCGAAAGTCGTGTCATTATCCTCTTCATAGCAGTAAACATTAAGGTGGTCAGGAAAATGAATATCGTATTCTTTTTCTATTTTCACGTTAAACTGGGAAGTGTCAAACATCTTGTAATGTGTTGATTCCGGGATAAAATCCTAAAAATATTCATTGATATACGTTTAAACCTATACATATGTTCTTTCAAACTAGCCTCAAGGAAAGTATCATTAGCGAGCCGCAAATATGAGAACCGTGCAAGCCGTTCATTCGTTGATCGCTCAGTGTTCGATAAAATACGCGATCTATAGGAAATCCACCAACACTACTAAGACGGTATTAGCGACAGAAACAATAAGCCTCTTGGGCCTTTATCCAAAACTATACTTTGAAACAACAAAGGGTCAACAAGTGATAATAATATAAAAAATATATAATATACGTTATCCATTGTTAGCTCCCGCTAAATTTCGCGGTTGTTTATATATATTTTTAAAAACACACAACTGTATGAAAGGCAAAGCGCATTCAGCGTATTTGGACATGCGCACCAACAACCGGGGAGATCATTTGTCAATCGCCTAGAGAAAAGGCGTGTTAATTTCGTTCTCCAACTATTTTAAATATCTACACCTGAAAGTGCTCGATTTTTGTGTACTGAAGCATAGAACTGGAAACTTCAACCCTTCAGCTACGTGGTGACATCATTAGATCCAATCGGGGGCCCCTGGGAACGAGGAGAACTTAAATGCAAAGGAGGTGAGTGCTTGTCTATGATTACCGTTGTGTGATATCAATATTTTACCTATGGACATTTTGATTATTTCGTAATTTCATATCAATCTTTATGTTTGCTCGCGATATCATTAAAAATATTTACAGTCCATTCATTGCCTTTAACGTTTTTCTATCCGTGGGCTAACATAAGTGTTCCGTTCGAGCCGAATTATTTTTAAATAATAAATCCATACGACGGTTATAATAATTATTTGCAATAAGACGGCGGCCTTGAATTTTTTCGCAGCATCGTCGTTGAAACGTCGAGAGAGAAAGTCGGCCGGCGCAGTACGTGTTTTTGGTCCGCTGCCATGGTAACGGGTCTACTCCGCGTGGTGTAAACAAAACGAGTAGGAGTCAAAACAAAACAAAACAAAAGTTCAGTGGTGTATCATATCATTTCGATATTTAAAACAATTTTTATCAATTGGCGATAGATTAGTGCATATTTTCGACAATTCGTCATTTTTCTATTTCAGAAGCATTAATTTAGCGTTAATTGTATATTTACCGACAATTTCGTCATTTCAAAGGTAAAATCATGTCCGTCAAAAAAGCCGTACAAAAACGCAAGGGTTTTTTATCTGCGATCACCGAGTGTTATGTGTTGTCGCAGACTGCGGAAAAAGATGAAAGAGCGAGAAACGAGTTTCAAGTGAGGTATGCCGATTTGGATGAAACCTTCGATAAATGCATGCTGGCACATAATGACGTCATTATGTTGCTAGACGACTCGGACGATGAGGAATTTAAAACGCAGGATGCGATCCTTTCAGAAGCTCGTAAATATTTTTATGCGTGTAAGGGGGTTTACTCTAAAATATTTCCGGTTGAGGCCCCATCTTTTTCGGGATCATATGTTCGACAAAACGAATACGAAACTCCAAAACTCAAAGAGTTAGGTATTCCCATATTTCGAGGTGATAAAAAATTATGGCCAAGCTTTTTCGATCTTTTTAATAACATTATAGATCAAAATCAAAGTCTAAGTAACGTTCGAAAACTTCAATATTTATTTTCATATCTCGAGGATGAGCCTTTAAAATTGATATCAGGGATTAGCTTATCTGATCAAAATTATAAAATTGCTTACGACAAATTAGTCAATAGATATCAAAACAAGCGAGACCTCGCAAATGATGCTTTGAGCTCAATTATGAACTCCACCTTAAAAAACGAGTCAGCTAAAGAATTGCGTAATTTAATTGACACCTTTTCTGAATCCCTAGAAATTTTAAAATCACTTAGCTTTGACGTTGACAGTTGGGACTTTATTATTTTTTTCATTTTATTAGAAAAATTGGATATTCCAACGCGTTCAAATTTCGAAATGAGTCACGCCAATACTAATACCGAAATTCCCACTTTTCAGTCACTTTTTCAATTTCTAGAAAAAAGATGTAAAGTTTTGGAATCACTTCCTCAATCAACAGCACCCAAAAAGGTGCCTATCTATCAAAAATCAAATTCTATGCAAAATCAGTCTGGGCAAAAGCCTACCTATCAAAATTCAAATTCTATGCGAAATCAGTTTGGGCAAAAGCCTACCTATAAATCATCCAACTCGCCTTTTATAGGACTGGCTGGCACCTCAACTAATTCGAGTACGGGAATAAAATGTTTCCGATGTAATCAAGGTCACGTGCTTTCGAAATGTCAAACATTTCTTGATCTCTCACCTATCGATCGCCTATCTTTCGTCAAACAGAAAAAATTATGTTTAGCGTGTTTTCATCCCTTGCATAATGTAGATACGTGCAAATCAAAATATTCATGCAGGACTTGCAATAGTAAAAGGCACCACACTTTAACTCATATCTTAGAAACTAATCAAGCGTCTGGAAGCCAAGATACTAGTCCTGTCATTCACACACCACCTGTCAATAATCTTCATGTGTCATTAAATGCCTCAGGACCTTCAGGTACCTTTCTTTTATGCACCGCCATAATAGATGTTATGGACAGTTGCGGAAATTTTCAACCTGTAAGGGCACTGCTTGATTCTGGATCACAGACAGGATTCATCAGTGAAAAGTGTATTCAGCGTCTTAATCTTCCTAGGCGAAGTTACACCACTGAAATATTCGGATTAAATCAGATGTCTTCTTTTACTTCCAAAGGGCTCGTTCAATGTCACATTAAGCCACAAGGACAAGTCACTCCTTTACTTAATTTCGAAGCAATTGTTGTTCCACAACTATGTTCCAATATGCCTACATTCTCCTTGAACGATAATCAGTGGAAACACTTGGGAAACCTTAAACTTGCCGACCCATCTTATTTCAAATCTAGACCTGTGGACCTGGTTATTGGTTGCGAGCTATTCGCACAGATTTTCAAGGAGGGCAGGGTTCTTGGACAGGTAGGGCAGCCTTCAGCCCTTGAAACTATCTTTGGCTGGGTCGTCATGGGAAAGGTTGACGAAGTAGGTAGTCTTACGGAACGAACCAGTTGTTTTTTAACGAGTCATTCACCTCCTTTAGAGGTCATTCTCCCTAGGTTTTGGGAAATCGAACATTTGCCTAAAAAACAAATCTTATCAAAGGAAGAAAAACAAGCAGAATCAATTTTTACTGCTAGTGTATTACGGCAACCGAGCGGTAGATTCATGGTAGATCTTCCGTTTAAAGATAAAATAAACCCTGACCTAGGAAATACTTATCCGCAAGCTTATCGTAGATTTTTACTTCTAGAAAATAGATTAATCAAAAATCCTGATCTGTACACTGCCTATTCAAATTTCATGCAAGACTATATCGATTCTAATCATATGAGTTTGGTTTTATCTAGTCAACCAAAGGTCGACGTATCGTGTTTTTTAGCACATCATTGCGTTTTAAAGCCGGAAAGCTTGAGTACAAAATTAAGGGTGGTCTGGGATTGTTCAGCAGTCACCCCAAAAAATATTAGTCTCAATGACACATTGTTATCTGGACCGAAACTTCAAAAAGATATTGCTTCTTTACTCCTTACATTTCGTCTTAATCCTATTGCCTACATTGCTGATATCAAAGAGATGTTCCGTCAAGTCCTTATCAGTCCTTATCACCGTCCTTATCAAAGGATATTGTGGAGGTTTTCTCCACAGGACCCACTTTCAGTGTGGGAACTTTCTACTGTCACTTTTGGCATGACATGCTCACCTTTTCTAGCCATGCGTACCTTAAATGAGCTGGCAGAGAGAGAAAAGGAACGTTTTCCTATGGCTAGTACTGTTCTAAAAACGTCAATCTATATCGACGATATCTTGGGAACTAGCCCTTCGCTTTCTGAAGCTCTCTCCCTTCAAACAGAACTCAATGATTTGTTGAAGTCGGGAGGATTTGAACTTAAAAAATGGGCAAGCAATTGTCCGGAGTTATTGGCAACATTGCCAGAGTCCGATCGTCAAATGCCTCTCTCTTTCGACAAGGAGGAACCCCACTTTATCAAAGTTTTAGGACTTCAATGGCATCCAAAAAACGACATTTTTTCTTATCAATGCCGAATGAAGGACAAACCCCCAACCAAACGTTCTATTTTATCTATCATAGGAACAATCTTCGACCCTTTAGGTTTTCTTTGTCCCTTGTTGCTACAAGCAAAATTTATTTTGCAACAGTTGTGGATATCGAAAGTAGGCTGGGACGAAGAACCAGATTCTTCTATCATCGACTCTTGGAACAAACTTCGTTCTGAATTCCCGCTTCTTTCCAATTTTCAATTACCCCGACAAATCAAACTGTCAAAAACCAATACCTGTCAAATCATCGGCTTCTGTGACGCTTCAATTCGAGGCTACGCAGGCGTCGTATATTTTCGTGTAGAAGAGGAAAACAATATATCTGTTTCTCTCATATCTGCAAAATCTAGGGTCGCGCCTATAAAGTCACAAACTTTGGCTAGGCTAGAACTCCTAGGCGCATTTCTTTTAAGCGAATTAATTGACTTCGTTTTATCTAGCTATGAAGGAAAAATAACTTTTACAAATATCGTTACTTTCTGCGATTCGCAAGTCGTATTGCACTGGCTTTCATCCCCTCCTAATCGCTGGCAAACCTTTGTTGGAAATCGCGTCAGTAGAATCCAAGAAATCATTCCCTCAAACTCGTGGCGCTACATTCCTTCTGCTTTGAATGCAGCCGATATTGCGTCACGAGGGGCCTCCCCTTCACAGCTCATGTCACATGACATGTGGTGGAACGCACCGTCGTTTTTGTGGTCTCCCGAAAACGAATGGCCCGATTTTCATAAACCAAAAATGCCGATTGATTTCGGAGATATTAATCTGGAGGAAAAGCCAAAAGTCTGTTGCAATGCGATAATTGATGTCAACTTCTTAGATCAGCTTCTTATCAAATATTCATCTATATCCAAAATTCAACGTATCATTTGTTATGTCCTTCGAATAGTTAACCTTTTTCAAAACCATTCCTATCAAAAACCCACTAAGCCGCCGGACCAAAAAGTTATTTTTGAGAATATTGTTTTTCCTACCACCGGTGAGATGCAAAGTGCGTTACACCTTCTTATCAAACGCGTTCAAGGTTCTTGTTTTTCTGAGCTTTTTTCTGCGTTATCTAAGGATAAACCAATACCGAAACCTTTGCGAAAACTTTCACCTTTTCTTGATGAGAATAATATCATTAGAGTCGGTGGCAGATTACAAAAATCTGACCTTTTGTCTTATTCTGCAAAACACCCCGTCTTACTTTCGAGTGACCATCGTTTAACTACACTTCTTATCGAGTCCGCTCATCGACAATATCTTCATCCTGGGTTTAAAACATTACATAATCTGCTTTTACAGCAATTTTGGATATTATCTGCCAGACGGGCAATTCAAAGAACCATATCCAAGTGCTTGCAATGTTTTAGAATCAACCCTAAACCCTATAGACCGCCCATAATGAGTTCACTTCCCGCTCATCGAATCAATCAGCTTAAACCTTTTTCGAGTGTAGCTATCGACTTTTGTGGACCTTTCTTTGTGATTCCTCATCGTTACCGTGGTTGTAGAGCTTTCAAATCGTATGTCTGTGTGTTTGTCTGTACGGCCACACATTGCGTGCATTTGGAATTAACCATGGAACTGTCCACCGAAGGGTTCGTAGGTGCATTCCATCGATTCATTTCTAGACGCGGAAGCGTGACGCAATGCTGGTCAGATCAAGGCAGTAATTTTATAGGGTTTCGTAACCAATTACTGGATTACGCAAGAAGTGCTGCCACCAGACTTTCTATTCGTTGGCATCTGGGACCTCCTCTCAGTCCACATTTCAATGGCCTGGCAGAAGCTGGCGTCAAAAGTTTTAAAACTCACTTTGTTCGAGTTGTCGGCGACCAGAAGTTGTCTATCATGGAGATGTCCACCCTTACCTGTCGCATAGAAGCCGTACTTAATAGTCGCCCTTTATCTCCTGCCTCTTCAGACCCACACGATCTTCAACCTCTTACCCCTGGGCATTTTTTGACACTTGAACCCCTTAACTCTGAAATTCCGGAGTCAGATTTGTCCGAGGTTCCCCTAAATCGGCTCTCGAGATGGCAACTAATCCAAAAACTACATAATGATTTTTGGAAACGGTATTCTATAGAGTATTTGCATACGCTACAACAGCGACACAAGTGGGCTGATTTGTCCCCAAATATCAAATTAAATGATTTGGTTATCATAACAAGTGATCACATTCAAACGCCTTTGAAATGGCCGGTCGGTCGGGTCATCGAACTGCATCCCGGCGGGGACGGTCAGGTGCGTGTTGCGACGGTAAAAACGGTTACCGGTGTTTATAAGCGGCCAGTTGTAAAACTGTGCCTCTTGCCAAATTAAAAGTAATTTTAATTTTCTACCTTTTACCGGGTATTACAATAGGTTTTTTATTTTTAATTTTTTTTTTGAATTTTTTGTTTGTTTGTTTTGCCTTTTTTCGGGATTTCGTTATCTCTAAATAAACTTACGATACTTATCTATTTTCATTCATTTATATTTATCGGTCGATTCTTTTTCTTATATCTATATCTGTCCGGTTGAGATTCTAAATTTGTGTGTTTTGGAGGGCAGTTATGTTAGCTCCCGCTAAATTTCGCGGTTGTTTATATATATTTTTAAAAACACACAACTGTATGAAAGGCAAAGCGCATTCAGCGTATTTGGACATGCGCACCAACAACCGGGGAGATCATTTGTCAATCGCCTAGAGAAAAGGCGTGTTAATTTCGTTCTCCAACTATTTTAAATATCTACACCTGAAAGTGCTCGATTTTTGTGTACTGAAGCATAGAACTGGAAACTTCAACCCTTCAGCTACGTGGTGACATCATTAGATCCAATCGGGGGCCCCTGGGAACAAGAGAACTTAAATGCAAAGGAGGTGAGTGCTTGTCTATGATTACCGTTGTGTGATATCAATATTTTACCTATGGACATTTTGATTATTTCGTAATTTCATATCAATCTTTATGTTTGCTCGCGATATCATTAAAAATATTTACAGTCCATTCATTGCCTTTAACGTTTTTCTATCCGTGGGCTAACAATCCATATCTCTCCAATTTTCAGAGAGAAGATGCCTCCTAATCTAACCATAACTCTTTTAAGGAACATTTCGTCATTATTACATCATGAATCGGAACTAATCGTTTTGACTAAATAATTTGTATACAAATCTTTACAATCTATTTAATTAAACCGAAACTTTTAAGTTCTCGAAAAAAAATACAGCTCTTCTAAGAAAAATACTCTGCCAATATATGGGCCCCTAAGCTCACACTAGGTACTATAGTTATAGTGTACGTGTGAGCTAATATAACTAAAAACTGAAATATATTTTATTCAACTCCAGACTAAATTACCTTCTTTTTGATACCACACAAGCCATGTTTTGACTTAAACGCAAATTTTTGAAATCTACCCCCACCCTTAAAAAAACAAAAACTAAAATATGTTGTTAAACTCCGGACTCAATTACCTTTCGTTTGATATCACACACGCCATATTTTCACTTAAACTCTAATTTTTAAAATATACCCCCACCCTTTTTTTAAAAATAAATTAAAATGTATTTTGTTTAACTGCAGACTCAATTACCTTTGGTTTGATATCACACACGCCATATTTTCACATAAACTCTAATTTTTGAAATCTACCCCCACCCTTTTATTTGGTTTGTGTTCGGTGGATTTTGTTCATTTTTAAATGGAACCATCTCGACCCAAGACCCAGCCTAGGTACCAAATTTCATTAAAATCGGCCAAGCGGTTTTTGAGTTATGCGCGTTGGTCGTTACAGACAGACATACAGACAGACAGCCAGACAGACAGACGGCGCAACAAAAAAGTTTCAAAATCATCTGAAACGCAAAGATATATAAAAAATTTTGGAATCGGAGCAACTTTTTTTTTCTCGAAAAAATTAGGATCACCATAGCTCACACTACTATAGTATAGTATATGTGTGAGGTAATAAATCGCAAAAATACATATACTTTATTGTGGGGAATTAATTAATTTGCATCATTCATTTGAACAGTTTTTTGTCTTAAATAATGGTATTTTTTTTTATTTGTCAAACACACTGTGTATATTGTATTACAATCTAGTCAGTAAGACTAATTAGCAATTTTGTTTTAACTTAATTTACTAGAAAAGTCAGATTTAAACTTAGGGTTCACTCAACAGTTCTCCCCGCTTTGTTTAGTCTGTAACTCACAATTGTGTTGTGTTTGTAGCATTATTTTGTTTTATATAATTCACTTAGTTTACTAGCTCAAACGGCTTCACTCTTTTTAGTCTTCGAACTAGCATAGTATTGTCTAGAAGCTGAATTGCTTCCACATTCACATGCCGATGAAGTCTATCTTCATGGCTTTTTGCGTACTTTTTTATAGTCTCTGCTACAGTTTCGATTTTTAGATCTCGATGAAGGTCACTATTTCGAACGTACCAAGGTGCATTCACAATGTTTCTTAATACTTTATTTTAAAATCTCTGTACAACTAGAATGTTACTCTCTTTAGCACAACCCCATAGTTGAATACCATATGTCCATACTGGTTTCAGTATTTGTCTATAAAGCAGTAACTTATTATGAATTGTTAAATTGGACTTCCTTCCAATTAGCCAGTTCATTTTTCTATACCTTATCTCAAGTTCTTCTTTTTTTCTTAAAATGTGCTTTCCAGCGCAATTTGGCATCAAGTGTTATACCGAGATATTTTGCCTGATTTGAATATGGTACGGGAATGTTGTTAATTGTTATTTGTATGTGATTTATATTTTTGTTTGTAAAATCAACATGAATTGATTTGGTTTCATTTAATTTTATTCGCCACTTTGTGGTCCAACTGTGAACTTCGGTGACTGCATCCTGAAGTTTTTCTATGCATTTTTCAATAGATTTTTCTACCGTCAATAAACCAGTATCATCTGCAAATGTTGCTAAGTGACAATTTTCTGGCTTTGGGATATCGCAAGTGAATAATAAGTATAGATAAGGGCCTAGTACGCGACCCTGGGGCACGCCTGCTTGAATTTCTCTTAAATTTGAGTATGAGTCTTCCTGTTTTACTCTAAAATGTCTATCAGATATGTATGATTTCAAAATATCCAATATTGTTTTGGCAGAAACTGTTTTAGTTTAAAAGTAAGGCCTTCATGCCACACTTTGTCAAATGCTTGTGCTACATCTAGAAAAACTGCAGAACAAGCTTTTCCCTCTTCTAGTGCTTTTTCTATTATATTAGTAATTCTATGTACTTGATCTATCGTGGAATGCTTGTCTCGAAAACCAAATTGATGAGATGGAATAATTTCTTGTCTTTCTATGATGGGTTTTATTCTTTTAAGCAATAATTTCTCATAGACCTTGGATATAATTGGCAGCAAAGATATTGGCCTGTAAGATGACACATCATGGAGTGGTTTTCCCGGTTTTGGGATCATGATAATTTCTGCAACTTTCCACAGTTTAGGTACATACCAAAGCCTAAAGGACGCATTAATTAGGTTGCATAGTTTTACGATAGCTTTTCTGAGGAGTTGTTTTATGACTACCCCGTTAATAAGATCATACCCTGGGGCTTTTTTCGAATTAATATTTTTGATTTCTGTTAATATTTCTTTTGGTGATGTAAGCTTAATATGGTCTTCGATTTGATGGGGTTCATTTAATTGAAAGTTTTCATCCGGTGTTTCGTGGGGCTGAAATGTTTTTTCTAAATGACTTGCAAAAAATATCTGCTTTTTCTTTATTACTCCTTTCCCACTGGTTGTTAGATTTTCGTATAGGTGGAATTTGGATAACTGGTCTTTTAAAATTTGGTTGCTTTCCAAAGGGGATAGTCGGTATTTTTATCATCTGTAAGTTCATTAAGAAAATGGTTAATAGATTCATTTTTTATTACTAGAATTTCTCGCCTAATGCGCTGCGTCATGTTGTTGAGATTTGTTTTGTCCCGAGGATCACGGCTTTGCTGCCACTTTCTTCTTAGTTTCCTTTTTTCCAATAAAAGGTCTCTAATTTCCTTTGGATAGTTTTTTTCCTTAAAAATTCTCTTTGGTTTTGGACTGTTTTCCCAAGCTGCTTGTTGAATATTTGTAACAAAATATTCAACTTCTTTATCGATTTGTTCTGGCGTTTGCAATGGTACTGATAGGTTTATTTTTTCTGACAGACTTTGTTTAAAACTAATCCAGTCAGTCAGTTTATTAACTAGTGAGATATTTGCTTCTTTCTTTATTATGTTTTTACTAAGAGTTAGAATAATAGGTGAATGATCTGAGTGTAAATCAAAACTTTTTTCTATATCTATAAAACTTAAAGATATATTTTTTACTATAAAAAATCAATTAGATCTGGAATTTTTCCTGGATCTGTTGGATAGTATGTGGGCTTACCAGTTGATATCGGCTCACATTGATATTCACTAATAGCTTGCAAAAGTTCTTTTCCTTTAGAATTCGTCAGTCTAGATCCCCAGTACGTATTTTTTGCATTAAAGTCACCTCCAATTATAAAACGGTTTCCTAATTTTCTGAAAAAATTAAGATATTGATTTTTTTTAGTAAGTGCCTTGGTGGTATATAGACAGCACTTATGACTAGTGTATATGTTTTGGTTTTTACACTTACTAGTATAGCTTGAATCTCTATGGTTTTATATCCCATCTCCTCATAGTGTGATATATTTTCTTTAATTATTACAGCACTTCCCCCATGTGAAGTATTGCTAGGGTGAGTTGTATGATACACTTTATAACCCTTAAATTTAATGTGAGACTAGTTAGTGAAATGCGTTTCTGACACAAGACAGACGTCAATTTTTTCTATGTCTAGAATAACTTGCAAGTCTTGCTGATGTTGCAAGAGGCCATTGGCATTCCAAGTTAGAATTCTAGACCATTTTGAGGCATATTGGTAGCTCCGTTATTGCTACTTTCTAGTTTAGTTAATCGCTCATCAAGTTTGTTCAATTTCTCCAAAATTAATTGTAGTGTTTGTTCCATAGTATTTTGACTACTGATATTAATATCAGGTATAGTAGCTGTTGTTGCTACTTGGCTGTATGTCCTTGTCACAGAGTTTTGTGTGACTGTGTTTCTTGTCTGTTGGGTTTGTCTATTTGTACTCCCGTTTGGTGTGAGATTCGGTTTCTTAGGTTTATTTTTCAATTTTTGTATTTCTTTAGCAACAAGGCATCCTCTGTAGTTAGCAGGATGCTTGCCTCCACAGTGGATGCATTTTGGCTCAGATTCTTTTGGTTTGGGGCATTCTACAGTAAGATGTTTCCCCGTGCATTTTACGCAACGTGGTTCTTTAGCGCAATATTTTTGCATGTGTCCATAAGATTGACATCTTTTGCATTGAGGGACTAATTTTGACGTTTTTAGTGCTTTTATTTCCACTTCAATCCCAAGGATACTGGAAATTTCAAAAATTTTGTTGATATCTTCATCGTGACTAAATGTGAGCATAAACATGTTAAGAGGTTGTCTTGTTCTCCATTTCAGTTTGTTGCTGGCTTCCAGTGCCTTAAAACTTTTTTTTTGTAGATCAGCTACAATTTTTTGTGGGTCACATGAGAAGTGTAGCCTATTCGCTATTACTCTAATTGGCCTTATTTGTTTGTTTTCGTATGAGTGCCATTGATAATTTATTTCATTAAGCATTTTAGTAACCAGCCGATAGCTGTCTGCGTCTTGTACGTTTATTTTAATATTTTAGTTTTTAAAACTTTTATTTTAACTCCTTGTATGATGTTTAACTTTTCATAAATATCATTAAAATTATTTACGCCATTTACCATAATCGGTGGAGGTAATGGAGCTTTTTTAACCTTAGTAGGGGGTTCTTCATTTTGTGTTTTATTGGAGGGCTCTCCAGTGCCCGAGCTTTTTTGTGGTGGTGAGAGTGAAGTATCCATTCGACGTTTTTTCCAACCTTTTCCTTTTTGTCTGATCCACTCAGTTTCTCTTGCTAGATCGTCCTCATCAGTAATGTAGTCCATGTCAGACTCTTCTTTTTTAGTGACTTTTGTCTCTAAATCTGCAAATTTTCCAGTTGACTTCGGAGATAATCCACTTGTACACTAAGTGAATTTTTTTCGTTTTGGGATTTTTTCCATTCGCTATATAAAACTTCTTCATTTTGTGTTCTAGCATGGCTATCCTGAAATAATTCGGCATTATCCATTTTTTCTTGATTTTGATTGGGCTTTTCACTAATTTTTAAAACAAGCTTCACAGGTGATGGTGCACTTTTTTTGCTTTTAAACATGTTATATTATTTATAATAAACATTGTTTATAGATATTTAACACAGATTTTATTTCGCGCGCGCGGTTTTTTATAAACAAAACAAACCTCGACTTGACCTCGTTAGCACTATTACGCAGATACAATGCAACCGTACCGAACTGCGATCGAACGAATGAAATAATGGTATAATTGGAAGAATTTTTTCGATGTTTAGGGACAGTGTCTAGAAATATTATTCTATAGCTAACTCTAAAAAGCAGTTGTCTTTCCTAAAAACATGCTTGGATACATACCTCTTTTCCTTTAAGTTTAGAAGCGGGAACATACTCGTGCAAAATCTCACTGGATAGTGCATTACGTGGATCAATCGTTCGCTTAGAATCGATTTCAGCCTTTTCTAAACTGCTTTGTAGAGAAAAATCTTTTGCCGAAAATTCAGTAGTTTTACCTATGCAAAATTAAAGAGAAATATAATTTATTTCAAATCAAAAGAATAAAAAAAGACAAAAAGGTCGCAAAAAAAACGAATGGATACTTCACTTTCACCACCACAGGGGGAGAAAAATGTTTCATCTAAAGCAACTACTTTTTTTGCAGTCAATGCTTACAAAACACCATTACCACCACCGGGATTTGAGCGAATTTGGAAAACTGTCCAATGTCTCAAAAAAATTAATTACTTTACCACACACCGTGCTATTCTTGCTATGCATTTCTTTCGCGCGTCCTAACCGCCGTATATCATATTCCAGGCTATACCCCGTAAATGGATGTGTGTGCGTGTGTGTATGGGGCGCTATTGTAACTCTAAAATATCTCTAAAGCTTTTATAGGAAAACTTAATAACTCTCAAGGATATAAAGAAGCGGCCAGGATACAATTACCAAATCTAGTTCTATAGTAGGATGAAGCACGTACCGTAGTCGCTCATAAAACCGTATTAAATTGCTTTAGGCTCTATAGTGGTGCAACCGCTAGAGGGCGAAGTGTAGTGCATTACTTGTGGTTATATAGATGTTTTATATACAACGAGCCGTTAGAGAGCGACGTGAGGTGCATTACTTGAGGTTTTATAGACGTTCTATAGCGGTGGAACCGCTAGAGGGCGAGGCTTATGGTTTTATAGTTAGTTTAATAAGTAGGTTGCCGTCACCAAATGGAGCCTCCCATTTAAAAGGTTTAAGGGGTATATAAGTGTAATAAGAACGAGCTAGCGACCAAACATTGAAACCCTTGGTTTTAAGGAAAAGAGCAGGCAACCTCCTAGATTCTGCTTAAAATGGAGAAACGTCACTTAGATTATATACATGTGCGGGTTGATTAATGGAAAGCTACGGTGTGTTTAGCAAACCATGAACCCAATCAATTAAATTGTCGATTTTCCCTAGCTACGAATGCTCAAATGCGATATAAGGTGAGTATCCAATTTAAGTGTCTAATGTGTTTAAAAATTACTATTTTGAAATTTTATAATCTTAAGGTGACGACATAATAAAAAATACAAGCTCCTAAATACTACTTACTAGTGACAGATACTGCAATTACAATGGTTCAAGCACCATTGGATTACTGGATACAAAAACCGACCAATGAAATAATTTTGATGATTTTGAGACTTAACAACCAAACACTACACTGATGTTCTGCATGCTTGTTAATCTTTTTTTATACTTTAACACATAAAACAATCCGAAACCAGTGAAAAAATTTAAACACCAATTTTTATCACAGAACGCCAACCAAAATATTTATTAAGGTTATGTATAAAAATCAAAAGAGGCGGGCTCCTTAGTTAGATACAATATACAAGCAACAAAATACAAAACTTTCCGTCTTTGTTATTCGTCATCTGTGGCTTGTATTTAGTATTTTTATTATAATATACAGCATTTGTTTTAGAATTTTCTCACCAGTATTTATTAGCTTTAGTAAACTTACAGTGGTCTGGTTTGTCTTCCTTATTCATGCTTATTTTTTTTGCTTTCTCCTCCATATCTTTATCCATTTCCCAAATTTTTTCCATGGTTCTAACTCTACCTTTTTTTTGGTTTTCTTCTTTGATATATCCCTTTTCCAACTTAAAAAGAGTTCTAACATTTATAGCACCAGTAAGTTCTAACTCAGACATTGTACTCTCTGCATCGCCATAGTTATTAATGACAGCTATGTATTTGTGTTTTGCCAACAAGGCTTCCCTGATAGATTCCCATTTCTTGTTAAAAACTTTCTGGTAGAAGTCATCAAAGTGAGCTAGAGCTTTTTCTGTTGTGTCAGACTTTTTATTTATGACGGACTATAAAAAAAAATATTTTGCATAGTATTTATGCCTTAAATACATGTACATAGGGACAGCCCCTCAAATTTACAAATCTGATCCTTCTTTGAATTACAACACTTCGAAGGCTGACATTTTTTATTATTTATTTGACAACCTTTAAATTTTTTTAATCCAAATTTTAGATCTTTCAGCCTTCCACACTGTTACAATTCAGAAGAGGGTCAGGCTTGTTCATTTAAGGGGGTTGTGATAAAAGGTATATAAAGTTGTGGAATTGACAGGTAAATCTCGTTTTGGTCAATTAATTAAAAATAAAATCAAATGCATGATTATAGCCTGTCCTCGGGGTACTGCTGAGTACTGACAGGTATTGTTGAGTATAGTAGAATTTTTATGGATTTGCAGTTACGTCATTTTCTCGCATCTGTGTTTGTTATATTGATGAAACTTTTACGTACTGCATATCCATAAAAATTCTACTATACCTACTCTCCGGTATTACCACTATCTGATATTATCAAACTGCCTTGGTCCTCGCCTAGAATATTTACTTCTGGCGTTCGATTTTGTAATTGCTCTTCAGGGAGTGAAAGTTCACCTTAATCCCAGGTTACTATTGGTCGACATCAGACATAAATTTGATAGTAATGACATTGTTTGTGAGTGTTTTTAATAACAAATATCACTCCAAAAAGCAGTTATGTCAAATTTTATCTCCATAATGATCCCTATACGCGTCAGTTACTATAAACTGACCAATGGTAACCTTGGATTAGGGCAAACTTTTACTTCCCAGAGAATATTTACAGAATCGACCGCCAGAGGGTACCGTTTTAGGGCACCCCCTTCCATAGAAAAATTTGTTTTTGACACACATCCCGATATCCGATTTGGATGAAATTTGGTATACATATAGTGATCCGATGACAATACAATATTAAGAAAAAAAATATCCTCCCACCCCTAACCCCACCCCCTTTCATAGAAAAATGAGTTTTTGACACACTTCCCATTATCCGATTTGGATGAATTTTGGTATTCACATAGTAGTCCGATGACAATACAACATTTTAAAAAATATCCTCCCCCCCTACTCCCACCCCCTTCAATAGAAAATGCGTTTTTGACACCCTTCCCATTATCCGATTTGGATGAACTTTTGGTATACATATAGTGGTCCGATGACAATACAACATTGAAAAAAAATCCTCCCACTCCTACCCCCACCCCCATCTATAGAAAAATGCGTTTTTGACACACTTTCCATTATCCGATTTAGATGAAATTTGGTATACACCTAGTGGTCCGATGACAATACAACAATAATGAAAAAATGTCCTTAAATTGTAATAAATTGGTAAAAAATTTTTTTGAGTCACAAGCTTTTATAAAATGCACTAAAAATTAAAAAGTAATTTTCTAACATTCTAATATTATCATAATAATAAAAGCGATTGTCGCCGTCGTGGTGTAGTGGTAGCAATGTTTGTTTCCCACACCAGCGGCCCGGGTTCGATTGCTGGCTAGGTACTTGGTTGTTTGTGTCTGTTTAAATACTGCTTTATCCTTGCTCAAACTTTGCGAAACTGGGCGATTGATCCTAATTGGATGGAAAGTCCCAGTATAAATAAAATAAATAAAAAAATAATAAATATCACTCCAAAAAGCAGTTATGTCAAATTTCCTTTACAAAATGATCCCTTTACGCGTCAGTTACTATCAGATACTAAAAACTGACCAATGGTAACCTTGGATTAAGGCAAACTGTTTTAGGGACGTCTACCGGTCATTAACTAAGTAATGTCATATATTGCTGAGTACTGTCGGGTATTGTTAAGTACTGATAGGTATTCTTAAATATTCAGGTATTGTTAAGTTCAATTTAATTTAATTCAATTCAATTTATTAAGAGAAAAAAAATAAAAATAACAATTTTTTTATATATAAAACTAGATAAATACACTAATGAGCTAGGATTTGGAACACTTATTGCACCTAGATCACTAACAATCTGTGTGTGTGCAAAAACAAAATTATTTATTTTTTGTGTTGAGTTAGTCTGAGTAAACAAAAAGAAATTATTCTAAGTTATCACAAGATATGGTATAGGAGAATTGCTCAAAGTAACTGAAGATAAGTAACTGAAGATAAGTTATATAATTACTGGCTTACACATTTTAGCAAATTGTATTTAGTAATATTTTTTAAACTAACTGGTAGAGAGTTAGAATACAGCCTTGGAGCTAAGCTTCTGGCAAATCTTTGGTTACCATATCTTTTATAAAAAGTACTAAGTAAGTACTGTCCGGTATTACTAATTACTGTCATATATTGCTAAGTACTGTCACGAATATTTAAATACTGTCGGGTCAGAAAGTCACTTTTTCTCCCAGTACTGTACAGGGTGATTCAAATTGGGCACTTTTAAGCTGGAACACCTCTTTGTGAGCCCTAAATTTTAAGCAGGATTCTTGGAAAAAACTAATTTTTTTATTTCTCAAAATTTCTTTTAGGTGTAAATGACTTGTTTGTAGGGTGTTTAAAGCTTAAAGCAATTGTCAAACAAAATTTTATCTGTCACTTTTATTTCCGAGATATAACACAAAGTCATATGTTTTTAAGGAATGAACATTTTTTTACTTGATTTTCGAAATAGATGTAAAATTTCCTTTAAAATGATGTGTCACACACATTTTTGTATTTTTTTTATTATATAGTTTTTAAAGCAGTTTTTATTAAAAAAAAATTATAAAACAAATACTAAGAATAAAATAAAATATTAACAATATAAAAAATATAAAATAAACAAAAATAAAACATCAAGTGTGCTACATATCATTTTAAAGGAAGTTTTTTGGGCTGAAATTAAAACACAAATAAAAAAAGGGTGATTGCATAAGAAAAAATATAACTTGGTGTTATATCTCAGAAACTAAGAAGTTTTAGATAAAATTTAGTTTGGTAATTGCATTAAATAAATAAAAGCCCCTGTAGTATGAAAACGGGTTGATATATCAAAATGCGATTTTTAACAAAAATCTTGTCTTGAAATTTAAGGCCGCAAGGGGGGGGGGGGTTTCTCACTATCTCCCATAGAAGTACCCTTTTCCACTTAAAACTGTCAAATTTGAATCACTCGGTACAGGGTACTGTGGTCGATTTTGAAAGCATAATAAATAATCTCCATATCATAATTTTTGAGGTAACTTTTTGACAGTTATGAGCTGTTTACCATCTTCGATGTTGTCTCACAAATAATGGTATGAACTATATAAATTAAAATATATACTGAATTCAGATAAAAGTAGAAACTTTTTTGCGGGATTCACGGCTAATTTTTAGATATGGTAGATGCCAGTTAGGGTAAATCAAATTTCGCTAGCAACTTCTAAAAAATATTAAGAAAATTAACCGATTTAATTGTATTGTTCAAGGAAGAAAAATGTTATTCTAGTTTGCACACATTTTTTATTACTTTTAGGGTGAGGTGTTTAAAGACCCGGATTATGACTTTTAAATCAATTAAAATTTTAAAAAAATTAACAACATTGTCGATCTCTTATAAAGCAATTTAGCTTAAACTTAAAACTTCGTGGTTATTACGATCACTAAATACGATTTTTTAAACAAGCTTCAAATAATCAAATATAGAAGGGATTTTTGGTGGACTTATACAATCTACAGGGTGGGTAGAAGTCGATTATTTTTGGCAGTTTTAGGTATTTCTCGTCGAGATACATAAAAACGAGTAGACATGTTCTGGGTTCGATTTTCGAGACGTCTTCAAATATCAAAACCTCAAAAGGCCTTGTGGTTTTTTAGCTACGAGGGTATTTTTAAAAGGAGCATTTATGGAGGTTCAGGCCTATAACTTTTTTATTTATAAAAATGTAATTTGCTCTTTTATAGATTTTTTAATACAGATCAATCTAGAAGTTAATTTCACCAGTCACTTTTAGCATTTGAGATATTACATAAAGTTAAAAATTTTCTTATCAAATTTTTGAAATCAGCGTAAAATTTTCTTTAAAATGACTTATCTCTCAATATTATATTTTTAAAATGTTTTCATTTATTTATTTTAAAATATTTTTAACTTATTTGTTTGAAACTTGTAGGTAGACAATGATTGAGATTAAACTAAATTTCGGACTTCCATTGTCTTTATTTATTTTGAACAATGGAAGTTTTAAAACTTAAAAAAATCAAAATGGTGGATTTTCCCATTTATAAACCGATTTATGATACGAAATTCTGGAAATTTAATGTGATTTTTGTGTAAAGATTTTTATTTTTGACTTAAACTAAAAACAATTAACATGACGAGACGAGAAGATTCAAAAAGACGGTCTATCGTATTTTTGAATCGAGATTGGAACTTAGGATTTTTAGTTTAAGTTAAAAATCATACTAAGGGCATACACACGTGACTTAGCGTGGGACGCACACAAAAAAGAATTTGAGGGAAAACTCGATACTCAAAAAAATGTCCATGTGATTTCCATTCTAATTTTTCCCATGTTACCTAGTGATTCTCAGATATTTCCAGGTGTCTCCCAGTGATTTTCTGAGGATTCACAGCGATTTTCATGTCATGTCAACTGTGGTAAGATTGTGAGTGATTGGGATGGACTGTGTAAAGATTGTGAAGGATTGTGGGAAGATTGTGAGAAATGTGTACACCGATTGTGAGAGCTATTCACCCCTCAGAAAAAATTGTTTTTTTGGTATAAACTTTTATAAATGCCATATTAAAAACAATATTTTTTTTATATTTTTTGTTAATAAAAACAAGTTTCTAGCGAGACACAATAATAAAATATTATTGATAATTTTTAGAAGAATAAATAAGCAACATTTTTTTTTAATTATTATTTTTTATACATTCTTGGAGGTTATTTTAACAGCCTATATCTCCTCAACTTGTAATTTTATCAAAACAACAAATACCACATTTTTTAATCACTATTAGCTGAGTATTTACCTGGCTGTGACAGATTTTCTTTTTTTTGTGAAACTTTTTTCACCTCACTTCTCTAACTTTAAAAATCCTATATCTTAAAAACAGATGTGTGTTGACCCCCATGTTATATAAACTTTTTTCTCAGAAATAACCTCCTCTATCACCTGCTGCACTATGGCCCCTAAGTTATGGGACACCCTGTATAAAAAACCTAAGTACGGACCTGTGTCCAGTTTTGCCATTCGATTATCTGATAAAACCAAAATTACCAAACTGTCAGCAGCTAAATGAATGTCATTTGTACATGGAAATTTTTAAATTTAGTATATGTACAGAGAAAAAAGTGTATTAGGTCACAAAACATGAATTTTACAGAAGAGCAAAAACAAATATTGTTTTGCTGTGCTCTGTCATATTCTGTCAACACATCCTTTTAGTTAGGTAGACTGACTAGTACCATTCAAAGGAGACATAAAAGTTAGATATAACCTGAAAATTTCATAACAATTGGACAAAGGATAGTCTACAAAAAAAATTTTGAAACTAGTAAAATAGATCAGTATTGGCAAAAATCTTGAAATTATTTTAAAAATTAGAACTTTTAAACTTTCATATCTAGATTACCCTTTGTTCAATTGTTGTGAAACTTTTAGGACATATATAGGTATAACCTTTACATCACTTCTGAATGGTACTTGCCCAAATTGTTACCTAAAATTACACAAAAATCGCCTAAACACATGAACTGAGAACTAGATTAAAGTTTTCAAATGCACCACTTGTTCTTTGATAGTTGGTACATGATCAAATTTATATACAATTTTAGGTGACTTCTCCACTTTTGGCAGGTACTGTACAATCATATATTGTTACTAAAAAGATTAACAAAACCAAGAAAGCTATTTCCTTATAAATTCTCTGAATAAAAATTAGAACTACACCACTGATAATCTCAAATTAACAGTTAAGCCTTTCAATAAATAATTTTATCTTCTTTTAATTTATAACTTGATATTTTTTGTAAAAGGTTTTTTTTAAGAATATTAAAAAAAAAATTAATTGAAAGGAAAAGAGAAATTTCTTATTAGGGAAACACCAAGAAAGGATTTTTCTCTGGATTTTTGAAAATTTGAACATACCTAGCATTTTTGCATAATTACAATACATCTCTACAAGGGAAATACCATAGATAAGGACCCTAGAAAAAAACTGAGCTTTTGGCTGTCCAATGAAATATGGTATAGGTATGTCAAATAACCGAGGGGTGATCAGCTGCCCACAGTAGGTGTACAAATTTTTCTACAGGACCCCACAGGACTCCACAGGACCCCGAGGTTACTGGCTCCCGAGCTGGCGCCTAAGGGTGCCCTAAGCATGATTAAGAAGTACTAGGGCCGGCAAGGGCAAATCGGCTCTCTAAGAAAAACACGATTTTAGATGTGCTGACCTTTTTTTTTGGTCACGAATTTTTTATGGGCGTTTTTTTAGCCACAGGACTATAAGGACCCCACAGGCAGGACTATACAGGACCAAAAATTTATTAAAGTCCTGTAGGACGGTGTACAAATTTGGATCAGCTGATCACCTCTCGCAAATAACCAATAACAGGATGGTTCGGTTCTGGTTCACTTGAGGGTAACTGACCAAAATGCACTTTTTGTGATTTTCAGGCTAAATATAAAAATGTTAGTTAGTTAGGCTTAGTCAATATCCCCTGAAATTAAAAAGCGTGGCAATTGGGCGCTTTCGCGTGGTGAGTAGCAGCAAGTGGAAAAGCGTGCAAATCACCCCTAAATCGTGGCATCTGGCAACCCTAATCTCTCCTATTGTAACAAAAAGTTTATCAAAAGAAGTATCTTACCCAGTGATGTGCTGGATTCTTGTACCTTACAAAACATTTAGCTACATCATGGTTAATTTTTCTCAAAACACTGTAAGATAACATTGTTTTATTTGAAATAAACTAAAAAACAAAAACAAAACGTTGTTGCCGGAAAGTTAATTCCTAACCTAAATTCAAACAGCTGTTGCACAGCTGATTCGGATAGGGCTAAAGAGGCGGCAAATTTAAACAAAATTATAAGCATAAATCCACAAAATTATTGGGGAGAACCTTAAAAAAAAGTACCATTTGCTTGGATCAAAGTCTCAAACATTTTGATTATTTAAAAAAAAACTCTTATAAAAATGTACCGTGTATTTTGTCATAAAATAAATACCAGAAAAGCTAGAGAAAGTAGGCAAAGATGGAAATTGAAAAATCCTACAATTTGCGGCTTTCAGGATGCGAAATACGTAATGGACGTTATACGTTGAAAGATCGTAAGTGCAAGAAAGATAGAGATCAGGAAGTACGTCTGGATAAGACCCTAACGATTCCCGGGGGTGGAAATCGCAAAAATGACCCGGTTTGTATTGATTGTAAGGAGATTGTTTCGAAAATTGGGGTAATTTTTGTGTGTAGGCCAGTGTTTAACATGTTAATTGGTTTGTTTATCGTGTTACTAAGCACCTAATGGTGTAATTTATAGTGCCAAGCATTAAAATCAATCCAAAGTTAATTGGTTTTAAGGGATTCAAAGTTGAGAGGTTTTCCAGATTTATTAGTTTCCTCCTTCTTTCTAGCCAGACCTCGTCCTACGCATCTGGTAATTTTCAATAATTAAAATAAAATTTAAGTTTTGTCTACCATTATTTGTTTGTATTCAAAAAGATAATTTTATGAATGTGTTACAAAATGCTTAGGTATTGTATTTTTTATATTTATACTATGTAGTATGGATGTTTTTTTTAAACGGCCAAAATACGAAATTTCATGTCACTCAACAAAAAAGAAATATTTGTTTCAATTTTGGAGAAAAATTTTTAGTTTAGAAAATCTTAAGCCGATCCAATCTATCGAAACCTTAAAACGACAAAAAAAACAATCAAAAACACCCTGCATGTAAAACGGTGTCACTCGGGTTTATTTTAATTTATTTTATTAACTACCGTAACCAGAAGGAAACATAGGTACATTAAATTAAACCTTTAAGTTTCTAGAATTTTAAATTATAAAATTCTTATATGAAGTTCTAAAACTAATTTGAATATAAAAATAAATATTTTGTCACCCAGGTTTTTTAATAATCTAAATTTACACGTTTTTCTCTAAAGAAATTAAAACTGTAGCTTAAGGTTACCTTGAAGTTTTTCGTGTGTATAGGCGTATCGTGAATGTTGCCGGTAAGTGTTTTTTGTATTATTACTACTTTTTTTTTTAAATATAATAAAAAAACAAAGTGACACAAGAAAATCTGTAATGTCCGAAACGTGAAATTTCTTCGATAGCGTGCGAAACAAACAAAAAAATTGCTAAAACTGTTTGGTTTCCACTTTCTCCAACGTCGATCATGAGGATACGAGTGATCCCCGTCTGGAACACGTCCTGATAGTCAGGAACAAATGTTCCATGCCAATCCACGACCGGACCGGTTTCGACCTTTTGGGTCATCCTCAGGTGAATGTAGGCGATAGCTCCGTGTAGAGCATAAGTTGTGTGAAACCACCAGAAACAACTACTCCGAGGGAAAATACCCCTACCGGCATTGAATTATACTGATGGTTTGAGGCTTTCGTTGGGAACTTGTTAAAACTGTTTGGTTTCCACTTTCTCCAACGTCGATCATGAGGATACGAGTGATCTCCGTCTGAAACACGTCCTGATAGTCAGGAACAAATGTTCCATGCCAATCCACGACCGGACCGGTTTCGACCTTTTGGGTCATCCTCAGGTGAATGTAGGCGATAGCTCCGTGTAGAGCATAAGTTGTGTGAAACCACCAGAAACAACTACTCCGAGGGAAAATACCCCTACC
This sequence comes from Aspidapion aeneum, assembly GCA_963576565.1. Lineage (NCBI taxonomy): Eukaryota > Metazoa > Arthropoda > Insecta > Coleoptera > Brentidae > Aspidapion > Aspidapion aeneum. The sequence goes on along the minus strand of OY755044.1, from coordinate 78,686,339 downwards.
GGCATTGAATTATACTGATGGTTTGAGGCTTTCGTTGGGAACTTGTTAAAACTGTTCTATCGCCTACATTCACCTGAGGATGACCCAAAAGGTCGAAACCGGTCCGGTCGTGGATTGGCATGGAACATTTGTTCCTGACTATCAGGACGTGTTTCAGACGGGGATCACTCGTATCCTCATGATCGACGTTGGAGAAAGTGGAAACCAAACAGTTTTAACAAGTTCCCAACGAAAGCCTCAAACCATCAGTATAATTCAATGCCGGTAGGGGTATTTTCCCTCGGAGTAGTTGTTTCTGGCGGTTTCACACAACATGCTCTACACGGAGCTATCGCCTACATTCACCTGAGGATGACCCAAAAGGTCGAAACCGGTCCGGTCGTGGATTGGCATGGAACATTTGTTCCTGACTATCAGGACGTGTTCCAGACGGGGATCACTCGTATCCTCATGATCGACGTTGGAGAAAGTGGAAACCAAACAGTTTTAACAAGTTCCCAACGAAAGCCTCAAACCAAAGAAATTCAAGGAACCCTAGAAGACGCATCCCCATTATTTAATACGCAAATTCATTCATCATGCATGAAATCTCAGAAAATTTCGCCGAATCCTCGCAGGCAACACTGTAAGAGGTATAAAAGAGAAATCGATGAGAAACCATGGGCGTGCAGATTTTGTTGAAAATAAAATAAATATATTATAGACATTTTCCTATAAAATTTTTGCACCCAAAATTATAAAATTTAAATAAGTGTAAAATATTACCGGTACAGCTTTGACAGCCATTCTATTTTTACAGAATTAATTTTTTTATCGATTTATAATATTAGAAATCAATAACTTATTTACAGCTGGTAATATCCGTAGTTTTGATTTTTATTATTTTTCCCTAAAGATAAGAAATCTACTTTATATTATTTTTTTTCTGGATATAGAAAAGTGTTACTTTAATCCCTAAAATTTAAAACACAGGTAAAAGTGTTTCTTTTTATTTCAAATTGTCAAAGGTGTTTTTTTTAGCTTTTTACTCTTTCACCTTGGTAATACATTGCTCTTAGTAAATTTTTTACAGTAAGTAGATTTGTTCTGTTAAAAAAAGTCAAAAACTCCGAATTATATACTCAGACCTTGAGATATTTATCAAAATTTTTGCATCAGGATTTAAAGAGTCTATTTGATCCCCTAGTGTACAGGGTGCATTTTCGACACTTTTGGGTGTTTTCGGTTTCTATGTTTATAATATTGATATGCGATGTTTACCATCATTATTCTCTTCAAATTAAAGCACACTAAGGTGTAGTCGTTTTTTCTTCAATCTTCTCTAGAAGTTCCCGAAACCACCCAAATGATAAAAATGGGACAGCCTATATTTATAATATAGATTTTTTGTTATATTTTATCAGCAAAACTCTTGCCTCGAAATAAAAAGCACTCATTGGTTTATTTTACCAAAATCCATTCATTAGTTTATTAAACTCTAGCAATTAGTTTTTTTAGAAAATATTTGGTATGAGTCTGTGTTTTTTTACATTTGCAAATGTTAAAAAATATTACTTATTCAGTTTTATCAACAAAATACTTTTGATTTCCATAAAAAAATCTATTTAATTTTTATTTACCAAATAAAATAAAAATGAAAAAATATTATTTATAATTAAGTGATTATTATACAGGGTGTCCCATAACTTAGGCGCCGTAGTGCAGCAGGTGATAGAGGAGGTTATTTCCAAGAAAAAAGTTTATATAACATGGGGTCAACATTCATCTGTTTTTAAGATATAGGATTTTTAAAGAGGAGTGGGTGAAAACCGGATATACAAAAAAAATCTGTGACAGCCAGCTGAATACTCAGCTAATTGTGATTAAAAAATGTGGTACTCCTTTTTTGATAATATTACAAGTGGAGGAGGTACGGGCTGTCAAAATAACCTCGAAAATGTATAAAAAATAATATTTTTTTTTAAATTAATTTTTGCTTTCTCTTTTAAAAAATATCAATAATATTTTATTATTATGTCTCGCTAGAGACTTGTTTTTATTAACAAAAAATATTTAAAAAACATTGCATTTAATATGGCATTCATAAAAGTTCATACCAAAAAAATAGTATTTTCTAAAAAAATTGAAATTAATACAAGACTACCCAATTTCATATTTTTACTGCGTTTTTTTAAAGTTATTATCACAAAAGTTAAAAAAATTGCCAACAACAAGTTTTTGATCAGACATGACCTCCTCTATCACTTGTTGGCCTATGGCCCCTAAGTTATGGGACACCCTATATATACAAACATTATTAAATTTGGCAAATATAAGAATTAAGAACAATATTTTAATCCATTTGACTCAAGGCTCTCTTTTAATTAATCACCAGGGACTATGCAGTAAGTAAGTGAAAAGGAAGTTAAAACTCTTTTTTTTCTGTGTAAAAGTAGGTACTACCTTTTTTCTTCTTACAGTTATATTTGTTAATTCTAACTACTTTTTTACATCATTATATGATGATCGAACATCATAAACAACCAGTGATAATATATTATGTATACTTTATAATAAAAAGAGATAGTTGAATATTTAACTACCAACCACTAGTAGTAAGTAGTTTTCTTAATTTGAACTAGTCTTTAACACCTGACCTTGGGCAAGGCATTTCGTACAAGATAGTGCCTACTAGGTGCTAAACGAACATACTGAGGATCAACGTGGTCAGAACAAAGAATGCCCATTTTGACAGAATTTTCTCCTTATTAAGGCCAATAATCTCCCTCCAAAGCTCTCTCTTGTTTGGATCAGTGGGGAATTTAGTAAACTCATAAATTTGAATATTTTTAAAATGTTTAATAACTGTACAGTAGCATGACATAACATAACATTACAGAGTGAAAATGGTTGTTTACATAAGAAATATATTTTTTTATATATTATTGCCAGAATAAATTCAAAAACTTTTCCAAAAAAATCCAAACACTAGAGGTGGGAAAATAAGGGAATTTGTAACAATAAATAATGTTTCTTAAAACTTCGTTGTAAAATAAATCACTAATATTTTGTAAAAAAAGTTATAAACCACACCACTGTCTTACCAAATCGTAAACAATATGACGGTTTCTGGAAGAGATTCAAACTTACCGGTGAAATGATAAATCCAGCCACTTCTCTTCACTTTTGTCACACTTCTTAGGCATTTTTAAAGTTATTTAATAAAAAAAATCTTAATTTTGTGATCAATATTGCAAAAAAAACAACGAAAACGCCCGTTTATTCGGATAACCTCTCAAAGGCAACAATAAATGATGCAAGGGTGACGTTTGGTCTACATGGTTGCCGCTATTAATTTTTTTTCTGAAAAATAGCGAACAAAAATCAGTTTTTTGCATTTTACGCGTCGTAGGGCAAAATTTAATGTATGAGAAATATTACCCATAGAATTCCCTACAATCGGTCTCCATAGTCTATAGGTCTACAACCAACCAAAAATTTGAAAAAAATATGTTTTTTGCAATTTATGCAAAAACGGTAAGTCATAAAAAAAACTTTATTGACATAAAATGATCAAGACACAATTCTCTACAATGCGACAATGACAATTTACAGCTCTACAACCATATGTGTTGAAGGCAGAGGGTGCCGAAAATGCCCATTATATACTTTTTTTCGTTTTACGCAAAAACCATAAGTCATAGAGCTGTGACTCACATAGGTGAATTGTAGAGAATGGCGTCCTGGAGATTTCTTGTCTATAATGTGTTTTTCTAGGACCTACCGTTTTTACATAAAATAAAATAATAATTTTTGCAAATTTGGCGCCCTATATGTTCTACACGTAGTTGTAAACCTGTGGCCCAAAAGGAAAGAATGTAGAAAACTGTGTCCTTTAACATTTTATGTTTATAAAGTTTCTTTCTACGACTAAAAAAAACACAATTTTTGACAACTTAGCTGCCATCTACCTTCTAAACATGTCGTGGTAGACCTATAGACTATGGAGATTGATTGTGAAGACTCGTATGGGTAATATTTCTCTTAAATAAAATTCTTCTCTACGACTTACCGTTTTTGTGTAAAAAGCAAAAAACTGATTTTTGTCAATTTTGGTGCTCTCTATCTTCTATACATGTAAGTCTAGAGCTATAACCTTTAAGAAAAATTGTAAAGGAATTTTTGAAGTGTAAACTTCTTTAGGCGCGTTTAGTAGTTTTTGTGGGTACTGAATTGAACTGAGCCGTCAGACTCGGCTATGTAACGCTCATTCGGGTGAAGTCGGCTCGAGTCGACTAACTGTGAGAGGAACATTCAGCGAGCAATATGATGATGCAGATGAAGGCCAGTATTATTAATTTCGCCTTGTTAAAGTTTACACTTCTGCCATGTGGTCTTAAGCACACACAATTTTTTTTGTCAACAAAGGTTTTCTCTGCGACGTTCCATTTTCAAATCAAAACACTTTTTGAGTTTTCCAGAGTTGCCCAGGAGAGGGTTGTAGACTAATTTTTATATATATATATATATATATATATATATATATATATATATATATATATATAAAGAAAAGGTTTTTTTAACTTTTGTGATCAAAACATTTAACTTAAATTTATTTGGACTAAAAGCAAGAGTTATTTTTATACCGAAAACATTTGTAGTGAGAACAATAATTAATACAGTCGAACCTTTATAACTCGAACTTAAAGGGACCACCAAAACAGTTCGAGTTATGGAGAGTTCGAGTTATAGAAATTCGAATTAAAGAGGTTGAAATACATATAAAAATGTGCAGGGACCATTTAAAAGGTTCGAGTTATAGAGAGGTTCGAGTTATAGAGGTTCGAATTAGAGAGGTTCGACTGTAGTTAAAAGTGCAGTTTAGTCATCTGGTTTTAATAACTTTTTAAATACCACCTAGGAAGACAAAACTAATAAACTATTTATGAACTCTAACCTCACACCAAAGAAATTTAATTAAACTTACTTTCAGTTGAACGTTTTTCACACTTAAATGGAGTCCCGTTTTTTTCAGAAAACCGAAAACCAAATCAATATTTTAAACTGCGCATTCGCTACCGTACTTTTTCTTCTCACATAAAATATCTCCCTCTCAGCTGTGGTCGAGCATGTGTGAAGTTAGTAAGAGGAAGATAATTTTATGTGATCAGAAAAAGAGAGGTGCGCATGTGCAGTTTAAAAAAATGGTTTGCATTACAGGATATCGCCGCTAGTTATTTTGTGTTCCTGCTAAAAACAAGCTCAAGTTGGTTGACTGCACAAAAATTGCAATTTTGTGCTAATCGTTGTACGTTCTATAAAAATCGACAATCAACAATCTTCGAAAAAAACCAACTTTAGCTGATTATTTCTAATTTATACTTTCCTTTTAATTCAAAATAGATAAGGATTTAAACCGCCACATAGATCTATAACAACAGGGACTTAAAAGCAAATGTTTTATGATTTTTGTTAAGTTTAGGTACCTATGTAAACAAAAATTTACCGATTGATTATTGGATAACATATTCTAATTTAAAAAAAAAACTTTTTTTCAAACATTTGTATACATATGTGCATATAGGTACACAGACAGACATGCATACATACATATCTAGAGGTTATACTTACAACCTAGAATTAAATTGTATAGAAAAACGTTATTAATGATAAGATCTCAAAAAAAAAATCAATGAAAACAATCCTTTTCTCACATAGGATGGTAAACATATTCTATTACAGATACATGTATAGCAATCCAAAACGTAAGCCGAATTCAAAAACAAAATATTTTTTTGATTTTTATTAGTTACCATTTTACTTATGTACCTACATCAAAATTACAAGTTATAAAAGTACTGGCAACATTGTTGCGAATTTGAAAGAAATCCCCAGTATAATACTTTTTGTGTCTGATGAAGTTTAGGATTTCTATACGGGGTCTACCTTTAGTTGAATGTTTTTGCCTCAAACCATCAGTATAATTCAATGCCGGTAGGGGTATTTTCCCTCGGAGTAGTTGTTTCTGGTGGTTTCACACAAAAAATTGCTATTCTGGCAAAATTAACAAAATCTCCAAAACATCCTTCCTTAAATTACATTTTACAAAGTTGTAGCAACCTAAAATGTTAAGAAACGTAATTGTCCGAAACAAAATGTATCCGTCCGAAACATCAATTTTTAGCTGTTTTGGACGACATTATACAAGATGTCCCAGAACTAATGGTTATTAGTAAAACTGTAGATTCCTTGGATCAAAATATTAAGATGCAAAAAATACAGCATACGCAATAGCCGCTCAGCCAAATACCGTACGAAAACATACAACACAAGGTTCAACACCGTGCCGGTTTTTACCACCTATATGTACAAAAACACCGCAACAAAAATACAGCGCAAATAAATACCGCGCACAAATAATAAACCGCGTAGTCCAATAGCACGCAAGTTTTAACCTGCTTAAGATAATAAACCGCGAAGCCCATTAACGCGCTAACAAACCTCGCGCATTTCATTAACGACCTAAAAATACCACGCAAGTACGAAAACCGCAAAACAAAAATAAAGCACAAAAACAAAAACCGCACAACCCAGTATCGCGCAAAAAATGCTTTATAAGGAAATTGGAAATATCCAATAGCGAAACATAATAGCGTTTCACTATTTGTTGAAATTAAGTATTGTAGTCCTTACATCCTATCTGTTTTATCGGTTATCTGCTTAAGTAATTGTCCGAAACATATATAATTGTCCGACACCCCTATAAGCTATCACATTTATTTGTCTTTTATAATGTTGTTATATATATATATATATATATATATATATATATATATATATATATATATATATATACAGTGTGTCCCAGACCATCCGTCCACCCCTTTTAAAACCTAGGGGGATGGATTTTTTCAATGATCTAAAAAATAATTGTAGTCATATCGAGTACGCTCTTTCAATTGGTGGTATTTTCAGATTTCGGCGCCGACCGGAAGTGGCCTATTTAGGCCTAAAGTCTGTTTTTTAAATAGGGGTGGGCATACTTTTGCAACGGATTTTGATTCCATGCTAAAAACATACGTACCTTTTATTTTAAACATTTTTTTCTTAAACGTCATTATTTTTTAAATATATATCCATCCCTATTTGAAAAACGGACTAAAGCCTAAATACGCCACTTCCGGTCAACTCCCAAAGTTTAAAACATCTACCAATAATCGAAAGAGCGTACTCGAGTTTTTGGATCATTAAATAAACTTTTCCGCTAGGTTTTAAAAGGGATGGACGGGTGGTCTGGGACACCCTGTATATATATTTATTTTATCCAATTAAGTAGATATCAAGAAATCACATGTTTTGTAATCAGATTCTAACGTCTGCTTCAAGTATGTTCAAAATTCAACAACAATCCAAATATTATTAATTTTCTTTAACGTTTTTTGTCTTATACTACACATTTTCTTTAAAAATTAAAATAAGAATAAAACTTTAATTCAAACACTTGCGAAGGACTACAATCTTATTCATTATTTTTCTACGGGAGAAAATAGAGGTGTATCGGACGGTTACTGCTTCTACACCAAAACAACAAATAGCTAATGGGGGCCTTTGAGTAATTAGGAAAGTTAAAGCTTTAACAACATTGATAACATATTTAATTTTGCTTGATTTCAATTTTTTTTTACGACAAATTTTCGAATTTGGCCGTTTAAAAAAAACTCCCTTATAGTTTCCTACCTATCCGCTGGATATGCTATATCGCTGTAGCCTTTTTAATAAGGACCATATTCTAAGTTCAATAGTCATCTTATTGAGGCACACAATCTAAATTGAGGCATAAATAATTTTTAAGGGGATCCATTGGACAATTTGCTCCGGGGACAATAATAATAAGTCGCTACGGGCACAATTCGCCGCGAGAATTTTTGTTTAATGATCCAAAGGCCAACGATCATGTATAAAATAAAGATCTTCATCATTAAAACTGGAAATTGGCAATTGCTATCCCCGCTATCCCTAAAACAACGTACGCATGTCACTTTTTTGACATTGAGTTTTATTAACATTTTTAAATTTTAACAAAAAAATATATGCATATAGTTTTTAAAACAGCGCCGTTTAAAATAATGTCACTAACTGAATGCGTATTTACGTTTCCGTGCTCATTTCACGTCGGCGCGGTTTTGAAATGTTACAATATATTTGGGTTCAAATACGTGTTGATTTTAAGAGTTTTGATCTCGAAATGAGCATGGATCTGTAAGAGAACATCGCTCATTAAACTATTACAAAAGCGTATTCAACTGTTAGGTTAAAACGCTAACATAACGAAAGCTAATCAATCAAATCTAACCGAACCGAACCAAAGCAAACTAAACCAATAATTTTTTTCAAAAAAAAAAACTTTCCTGACATCCTACCCGGGATCCTAGAGGATGTGAATCCGAACCGAAACGAACCGAATTGAACCAAACCAAACCGAACCAAAGCAAACTCAACAATTAAAAAAAAAACTTTCCTGACTTCTTTCCCGAGATCCTAGAGGGTGTGAATAGTTTTGTAGTTTAGTTTGGTTAGGTTTGGTTCGGTTTAGTTAGGATCGGTTCGGTTCAGATTCACATCCTCTAGGATCCCGGGTAGGAACTCAGGAAAGTTTTTTTTTGAAAAAATTATTGGTTCAGTTTGCTTTGGTTCGGTTCGGTTACATTTGATTGATTAGCTTTCGTTAGGTTAGGTTTTTGAAACTTTCTATTTTCATGTGGTTAGAAATCAAGTGAAAATCATTTAAATCATTCAAATTTATTAATAACAGAACAACATCTGTCGTCGTAGTTGCCGGTGTAAGACAGTGAACACTGAACTTTGCAGGTATAGTTAATGGAAGAGTGTTCTTCAAACTTCAAAGAATTTCAAAATCTTGAGTAATATTAGTACAAATACTTTTAAACGGCACCATAATTTTCATATTAACAAACATATAACCTCAAAATCAAACTAATAAACATTGTGAATCCAATTTAAGTTTCAAATGTGCACTAATAAGTAAACCCCTGCGCTGCGTAATTCAATACAAACCCGTGCCTTGTTCGAGCCTCGGCGCCCTCGCCTTAAAATCAACACGCATTTGTAACCAAATATGTTGCAAGATTTCCGTGTCTATTTCAAAACAGCGCTGCCGTGAAATCAGCACGGAAATGTAAATACGCCTAACAGAATAGTGCCTTAACAAAGTAATGCCTGTATTAAAATAGCCAGCGGCGTAGCGTGGGGGGGGGGTTCGTCCCCCCCCCCGCCCCGAGGGTTGTGGCGCCCCATTGGTGGCCGAAGCGCCCTCAGCTTTATTAAGTCGGGACGGCAACGGCCAATTGAGTGGGCGCCAAAGGAAACTAACGACATGATGAGGACCTTTTTTTTTTTGTTTTTGGTCGCAAGATGTGTGAGAGACGCCCTTTTTACCTGTCGGCCCCCCCCTCACATATGATGACCTTTTTTTTTTGGTTACAAGATTTTTGGGAGGCGCCCTTTTTAGCTGTCGCCCCCCCGCCCTTTCGGGCACGCTACGCCGCTGAAAATAGAGCTGGCTTAAAATAGCGCTAGTTTAAAAAAGCGCTGTTTTAAATAATCGCAAAAAGAAAAGCGCTGATTTTAAATAGCGCCAATATCAAAAAAGAAAACTAACCTAAACGCTTATACGCGTTGCATTGCAGTTTTTCTATTTTTCGATATTGAAGCCATAATAAAACAGCGCTATGTCGTTACGCGGTATTTAAAAAAAAGCTATTTCGTTTCGCGCTGTTTTAAAACCGCGCTATTTCATTACGCTTTGGCGCTACTTTATTACGCGCTGTTTTAAAACAGCGCTATTTCGTTACGCGTTATTTTAGACCCATCGAGGTCTACCTTGATGTTTAGACCAGAGCCATTTTTGCCTATTATAAGCACGGTTTTTTGCATTGGTATCTGTTGTCAGAAATAAAACCGTATTTAGCGTAAAATTTCCTTTAATTCAACTAATAAAAATCTTGCCAAATTAAAATATGCTAGATTGTAAAAATTAGTTTAAGTGAATTCAGATTAGTTTATGTTAAGTAGGTAACTATATAATCTAAACGATGTAGCTGCATGCCCATTAAAATACACAGTGGCCTTAAGAGTGCGTGTCCATTTGAGAGAAATAATCATAGGGCGTTATACAACTCAATGGAAATAATCTATCGAGATCTGCTCCCGAGATTATTTCTCACAAACCCTTCAACGGCCTTTTGAAGGGAAACTAACTCAAATAGACAAGCACCCTAAGTTTATATTATTTTTGTGGTTTAATAGTTGCTGGACCAAAATTTACAGTTGTTTAGACAGTACGTTGTATAAATGAATAAATATTATGAGTATCCATCCAATATTTGTCTGATTAAATTGATTTTTAGAAGTTATTTTCCGCAGGTTCGTCGGTTTACAAGAAAAATTCCAAAATTTTAAATATTTTTCTATAATACAATTCACCGAAAAATAATAAAAGCATGGATGCGTCTATTTTAAAATGGATTTGGAGGATTCATGTACCCGAAGCGGTAGTAGTCTTGAAACAGTAAGAGCTTTACACCAAACAATAGTAGCTCTGCGAACTGCTTTGGAAGAAAGCAAAACTGAAATTTTGGAACTAAAACAAAAGTCTTGGCCTATAGAATCAGTACAAAATACCCTAACGGCACTTTCGATTGAAAATCATGTATTAAAGAGAAAAATTATAGAAAACAATAATATTGTTAAGGGATCACAAGAAAATTTCGATGATATACAGAATAGAGAAGAATTGAAAGAGACTGCCGAAAACGGAATAAGTTTGAAAGATGATTTTATACATAAATTAGAAGCGACGGAAAGCCGATCAACAATAACCAAGCCTAGTGATATAAAATACAATTTATTTCGTGAAGAACCACAATATACAACGGCAAAATATTTTGAATCAAAACATTTTGATACAGAAGATATTAATAAATCATTTGAAAATCTAAATTCTACCAAATTTGGTGATAATAAAAGTAATAAAGCCAATGAAGTTTATGATTTATTAGAAAGTCAAAAACCAACCCACAACAATTTATCTAAAGAGCACATTGAGACACATTGTTCTGCAAATGAAATTCAAGTCCAAATACGCAAAGTAGATGCACAGAAAGATATACCATTTTGTAATGTGTCTACAAGAAATATTCCAAGTAAAAAAGTTAGAATTATATCGCCTAAATTAAGTCCAAAACAACAGTCCAGCCCGAGACAAATATTTGCTAAAATAGAAGTTGTAGCTGAAAAAAGAAGCAAAAATAAATCTAAATCTTTGGAAAGTCTTACAGTGTTAAAAGCACCTGCAAACAAAAAATTTACGTTTACAAAAACCATAAGCTTTTCGAACTTGTCAGTGCATAGAGAGTTCACAAACCAATCAGTTAAAAAAGTTGAAATGGGTGACAAAAGAGAGGATTCTTATAAGACTCAAGTCTTACAAGATTTTACTTCGCAAAATGATCTTGAACAAGAAGTAGATGACATTGAGCTAATTTTTACTACAGATGATACTGATGGTAATGATTTTAAAGAAGAACTGGTACCCATAGATGAAAGAGAATCTAATTCAAATTTGCTTCAAATGCCTTTAAGTGATTACGATCAAATTTCCGATAGAGAATTGGATGATGATGTTTTTAACGATAATGAAAATCACTTATTCAATGTAAGGAGAGACAACTCTATTCTAAACTCAAAGTCCGATAATTCTATTAACCATGAAGAAAAAAGCCTAAAAAGTTACTATTCATATCAAGATTCTAGTTTTGAAAAAAGCTTTGAAAATAAATCATTAGAGAAAGATGAAAGTTTTGACCGATTTGAGGAGAGAGTGCGAATAGTTGAAACTGATATGTCCAAAGTCGGAATTCAAGAACTCGAGTACGTCGGAATGAGAAGAAACACCTGCCCCAACCCAATACAGTACAGACCGTTGTCTCATAGGTAAGCATGATATGATTTTTCTTTAAAGTAAACATGGAAACTAGGTATGTTAGTTTTTAGTGGACTGAAAATTAAAAGAAAGTATTTCTCGAATAAAAGAACGCTTTAGAAGCGGCTGTAATGCCATAGTTCTATTCAAATATATGGTCCAGACGTGTTTAAGTCCGTACCGAACCGACTTTCCTAACTTTAATTCTGCTTTTTCTTTTCTATCTATGATTCGTAGTCTGATTCATGCATAACTCTCCCCTATTCCTTTTCTGGTGTAACTTTTTATTCCATGGGTTAACAGGGTTACCCCCAAGTAGTAGATTCCTTAATTACTCCAAAAGATCAAAATCTAAGGTTAAAATAACAAAAAAAAATTGTCAAGGCTATTGTTAAATCTAGACTGAAGTAAAAAGAAATCTATTAAATTATGTTTAACTTTTAAGTGCAATTTTTTATTAAAATCGTTTAACTTAAAACATATTTATTATTTTTGGTTAGTATGTGTGTAGTCAAACTCAGCATTATCCTCGCTATGGGAGTATATCTTTAGTATTTTGTTAAGCCAAATTAACATGCATGCATGTGGTTCAGTGGTATTTTTCGTCAGAATTTATCTTTTTTATAAATTTTAGCTCACACTACTATACGATAGTGTGAGCTTTGGTGATCCTAATTTTTTGGAAAAAAAAAGTTCCGATTTCAAAAAATTTTATATATCTTTGCGTTTCAGATGATTTTGAAACTTTTTTGTCGCGCCGTCTGTCTGTCTGTATGTCTGTCTATAACGACCAACGCGCATAACTCAAAAACCGCTTGCCCGATTTTAATGAAATTTGGTACCTAGGCTGGGTCTTGGATCGAGATGGTCCCATTTAAAAATGAACAAAATCCACCCAATACAAGTCAACTAAAAGGGTGGGGGTAGATCTCAAAAATTAGAGTTTAAGTGAAAACATGGCTTGTGTGGTATCCAACGAAAGGTAATTGATTTTAGTTATAATATCTCACACGTATATTATAACTATAGTACCTAGTGTGAGCTTAGGTGCCCATATATTGGCAGAGTATTTTATTTCTCATTAATTTTGCTAAGGTTATTGTTTACAAACGTTCCCTAAGTAAAACCTAAAGTTTTAGCTCACACATATAGTAGTGTGAGCTATGGTGATCCTAATTTTTTCGAGAAAAAAAAAGTTGCTCCGATTTCAAAAATTTTTATATATCTTTGCGTTTCAGATCATTTTGAAACTTTTTTGTTGCGCCGTCTGTCTGTCTGTATGTCTGTCTGTAACGACCAACGCGCATAACTCAAAAACCGCTTGGCCGATTTTAATGAAATTTAGTACCTAGGCTGGGTCTTGGGTCGAGATGGTCCCATTTAAAAATGAACAAAATCCACCGAACACAAACCAAATAAAAGGGTGGGGGTAGATTTCAAAAATTAGAGTTTATGTGAAAATATGGCGTGTGTGATCAAACGAAAGGTAATTGAGTCTGGAGTTAAACAAAATACATTTTAATTTATTTAAAAAAAGGGTGGGGGTATATTTCAAAAATTAGAGTTTAAGTGAAAGGTAATTAAGTCCGGAATTTAACAAAATACATTTTAGTTTTTTTTTTTTTTAAGAGTGGGGGTAGATTTTAAAAATTTGAGTTTAAGTCAAAACATGGCTTGTATGGTATCAAACAAAAGGTAATTTAGTATGGAGTTAAATAAAATATATTTCAGATTTTAGTTATATTAGCTCACACGTAAACTATAACTATAGTACCTAGTGTGAGCTTAGGGGCCCATATATTGGCAGAGTATTTTTAATAATAATGATTATCAGCTTATTATGTATTATTAGTTTATTTTGAGAATATTCTATGGAACGTATTATCCGCGCGGACTTATTTTTCTTGGGCCCTGATTGGTTGATTCAAAAATTGCAGCCAATCAAAGCCTGAGATAAAGATATGTTTGAGCAAAATCAACGTTTGAGAAAAAAAGTAGGTAACTGAGAAAAGCTTTTTGTTTAACTTCATGGCGACTTAAATAAAAATATTAGGCGTGGAAATGTTACGTATGGTATGGCTTACTGTAAAGGTTGCCGTATAGTGGCAACTTGCAGTTATAGGTATTTAAAACAAACTTTTTTAGGAACTGTCAAAGAGAGTTGCTCAGTTCTACTGTAACAATGTATCAAATCCCTCAATCTTCATACATTTCAATGTTGCTTATTCTTTCTGTTTGTCCTACTCTTTCGCTTCAGTTGTAACGTTATAATTATTTACAGAAGTACCAGCAAGTCATAAATAATCTATTTTGCAAGTTGACACTAGCAAACCGGGCGGATATTTCAGCTTCGTGTGCTGGAAATAAAAATAGATTTCCCTTTTCAATTAACCCAGATTTCTGCTTTCGGTTTTATAGTGCCCTTTATTTATAGGCAATAAGGTCATTTGATATCAAATTTCTATTCGCCGCAATACCGTTTTAAATGGAATATACTTAAGAAAGCGGACTGCTGAGTCTTATAATTTTTGACATTTTATTATTCATTTGTGTACAGGGTGGGCCAAGTTCGGAGTTTTAGGTATGTCTAGCCGAAATACACGAACACGTTTTGATGGGACTCATAATTTTTCAGCTACGGAGGGGATTTCAATAAGTCTGCATTTAGGGGGGAGGCCTGTAACTTTTATATTTGTGATTATTTCATTTTGGTGTAAATTGCTTTTTTATAGTTTTTTTCTAACTCTGTCAAACTGCATTTTATCTTTTAGTTTTTGAGTTTCACATAAGGTTGGTATTTTTGGTTGGACAAACGTTTTTTTGTTTTAAATATTTTTACTTCTTAATGACATTTTTATTTTTTATTCATATCTTAATTTGATCTTTATAAATTATTTTTAATGTAAAATAAAAACTAACAATTTAAAAAAAAAAACAAAAAATTTAAAGAAATAAATGGGGCTTCCATAAAGAAATACCCGAGAACAACTGCTGTTCTCGGGAAATAATAAACACTAAAAGTGACAGATAAAATGTAAAAGCAATTTACATCGAATTTTAATTTAAATTTAAAATCTCGTGGCTACAAAACTACGAGGCCTATCAAGAAGTGGTTTATATATTTGAAGACGTCTCGGAAATGAAGTCAAGAACCGATTCTACTGGTTTTTATCGATCTCGACTAGGAAAAAATCTTATTTTAGTCATATTTTTTAAATAAATATTACAACATAGAGGGTGTTAATAAAGTATGTCGTCAATCTTCAGAGGATGATTTTTTGAGTGATTTTAAGAAAAAAAACATTAAATAAACAGGTTTTCGAGACACAAGGTATTAAAGTTTCAATTTTTTGGTTGTTTTTTTATAGCTCTATAGTTTTTGACATATTTGGCTCAAATTTGAAACGTGTATTTAGCTACAAGGCATACATCATTAAGCATGAAAAATATCGGAAAAAAACTACAGTGTGATATTTAACAGGGGTTCTCCCATTTTTTAACCCTGAACTTTTTTGCCGTAAGCCAATGGCAGATTCAAAAATACAAAATGGATTCTTTATTTTATTCAGAAAGTTTTTGATCTCTTGGAATTTTTTGTATCTCTAACCGTTTTCGAGAAAAAATACAAAAAAGGAAAATTTGTATCCTGCTAAATGACATTAAAATTTAAAAGAGTCACTATATATTACATTATTTTAATTTTAAGCAAGTTTTAGCAAGATAAAAAAAATTGCAACAGATCAAAAAGTTCCAGAATAAAACAGGGAATTTCTTTTATATTTTTGAATCTGCCAGTGACTTCTGGGGGAAAAAAGGGCATCATCGTGTAGTTTTATCCCAATACTTGGCATGCTTAATGATGTATGCCTTGTAGTTAAATACACGGCTCTGGTACAAAATAGCGCAGGACAAAAAAGCGAGGGACAAAATAGCGCAGGGCAAAATAGCGCAAGACAAAATAGCGCGGGACAAAATAGCACCGGACAAAATAGCGCAGGAGAAAATAGCGCAGATCTCAAAAAGATACTAAAAAATGGTTAGTTTAATATACTAAAACCTTACCTGCAGACCTAACCTGACCTGATTAAGTTAGTATACTAAAAAATAAACTAACCTGTCTTGGTTAGGTTGGGCCTAATATATTAAAACCTAAGCTACAGACCTTACCTCACCTGGTTAGGCTAGTTTTGTTTATGTTATTATTATTCTTACGGTAGTGGTACAAAATAGCGCAGGTTCAAATCGCGAGGACTAAATCGCGCAGGTAATAGTAGTGTATGACCAAAATAGCGCAAGCCTTAAAAGCGCATTACTAAAATAGCGCATTACTGAAATAGTGAGGGCCTAACCTTATCAATCAAATTGCCTCAGCCGAAGTGGACCAGGGGCCGAGGATAGGTTAGGTTAGTATCCCAACCTGACCCGGTTAGGTTTTTTTACAAAAAAAAAGCTTACCTGATCTGTTCAGGGCAAATCGGCAAATCGACGGAATTTTTTAGCGTGCGCTATTTTGTCCTGCGCCATTTTGTCCTGCGCTATTTTGTCCTGCGCCATTTTGTCCTGCGCTATTTTGTCCTGCGCTATTTTGTCCTGCGCTATTTTGTCCACGCTATTTTGTCCTGCGCTATTTTGTACCAGAGCCAAATACACGTTTCAAATTTGAGCTAAACATCTCAAAAACTGCACGAGTTATAAAAAAAAAAACAAAAGATTAAAATTAAACAACGAGGAGAATTTAGTGGCATAAGGGCAAGGAAAAATAAGAAAAATAAGATAATAAAAAGATTTACCTTAGGCTGGACTCTAACCAGCGATATTTCGCTATCTAGGCAAATGCTCTTCCACTGAGCCACCGAGGCACTTATTCAAAATCCGCCTATTCGGAAACCGTTTCGTCATCTCTAATTTTTCTATGTTAGTATAGGTGTGTGCTCTCAAGCTTCCTATAGTTACGAGGACACGGTAGATATTATATGAACCACTGGTAGATTAATAAATAGGGTTTCAGCTATCGGAAACGGTTTCCGAATAGGCGAATTTTGAATGAGTGCCTCGGTGGCACAGTGGAAGAGCGTTTGCCTGGTTAGCGGAACGTCGCTGGTGCAAATCCAGCCTGAGGTAAAATATTTTTATTATCTGATTTTTCTTACTTATCCCTTTCCCTTATGTCACTAAATTCTCCTCGTTATATAATTTATACCTAGGGCGCTAAAACTAACCTTTGTGATTGCCATTATAGTTAAAACTTTTTGCCAGTAAATATGCTGCTTCTCCGTTTTAAATGGTGTACCATGCCTCACAACAGCTCGATGAATGAGAGGAAACAACTTATGTAGGGAAGAGTGGGACACTTTCGGCCATTTTTTTGTTTTTTGTTTAAATAAATCCCGCCTGTGGTCAATTTTTTGCCCTTATGCCACCAAATTCTCCTTGTTGTTTAATTTATTTCTAGGGCGCTAAAACTAACCTTTGTGAAATAAATTAAAACTTTAACTACCTGTATCTCGAAAACTAAGCATTTGCGAACCTATGTTGATACGAAGTTGGTTTCTTAAAATCACTCAAAGAATAATCCTCTAAAGTTTTGCGCCATACTTTATTAACACCTTGTATATTTACCATTTTTAGAGATGCTATGGCCAAAGGTGTGACTACTAGAAAAACAAGGCCTATCTTGACCCATTCTAATGCAATGCGTCGGGAATCGGAAGCTCAGACTGATATTTCTGCTATTCCAGGAACCTCATGGCGTTCGGAGAGTAGTCTGGCACACAAAGTTAAGGTAATAAACTTGTTATTGGTTCTCAGATGTTTTAAAGCAAGCCTCACGGAGTCAATATAATATCCTGAATATTTTTGGTATTTATTGTTCTTCAAACTTAATATAGGTATTTGACAAATTATTTAATTTTATTAAAACTTATTAAGCTATTTTTGGAAAGATAAATCTCTGAGCAGGATACCAGCGTAAAACTAAAATCTATTCTAAAACAAACAGACAAGCACGTCAACTTGTCTAATGAGAGAAGTTTAAAAAGTGAGATTCAAACTCAAATTAAAACCTAATTAATTAGCTAGGTACTAGTTTAAGAAACTTAACGTAAGACTTTTAGAATGCTAAAATAAAAAACTTTATTAATACTTTTTGCTTTACCAAAGAGTTATAAAAGAAAAAACAAATCTTAACAAAGACATTTCATGTAAAAAAGGCCAAGGACGCGAAAATGAAATTCCGTAAAAACAATTGAGTTAAAAGTAAAGCCAATTTCTCCAATACAAATTTCAAAATGAAAGGTCTTTACTAGTTTGGAAATGTTTTTTTAAATTTTGCTGTTATAGCCAAGTGTCAATTTGCGTAATAACCAAGTTTAGAAAAACATTTCCAAACTAGTGATAACCTTTCATTTTGAAATTTATATTGAAGAACTTGGCTTTACTTTTATCTCAATTCTTTTTACGGAATACCATTTTCGCGTACTTGGCTTTTTTTAACATGAAATTTGTTTTTGTTATGATTTCACTCCTTTTTTAAAGGCTTTGAATAATATTTAAGTTTTAAAGTAGTAAAATATGCGGAATATTGTTCAAAACTCTCGCGATGCCTTACTTGAAATTTTGAGATTTGTTTCCTAAGGTTTTATTATAGTTCCTATCAGTCTGCCAAAGCTTTGCACGCTAGCGTTTCTGGAAGTGGGCAATGTTACTTATACATAAATTTACATGTATAGGAGAGGGAAATAAATTAAAATTTTGTGGTTTTTAAATTTTTTCTCTAAAGCGGCAAATTAAAAAAGGCCGCCGTCTCGGCCTTTTTAACCATTGACATTTTGTTCTCTGGTTTAGAAATGTCAAGAACCGGACTGAACCGAACTCGTTTATCTATCATGTCAAGTGCTTGTCAACCGCTGATTTTCTGTATTCAGTCTTTTTAATTAAATTTGGAATAAAATCCAACTGTTAAAAACTGTTCAGGGTCTTAAAACATAAGTTTTTCCATTATAATAGGAAACGTCCGAGAATTCCTTTCTTTTTCAACAAAAACAGAGCAAAAATAACAACAACTGACGGTCTCCGCCATTTTGACAAGGCCATCATAAAATCAAAGTATAAGTAATTTTGGTTGGGCTGCCTCCCGTGCCAAACTATTTTTACCACGTTTTCAATGGTAATGTCAAATACATGATGTACCCTCTCCTTTCTATTTTGGTTGGTTGTGAAATTGAATCTCTAGCTGTTCTGATATCTCTGGTTTGAACGCACCTGAACAATTGAATACATTTTTCTGAATCTCTTATCCTTATCTTTTCAGGGGAAACTAGGGGAAAATTTTACTACCCTTCCCTCAAAAATACCACTACCTGGATCCAGATTACGCCTCTCCGAAAAAACAGTAGAAGCTAGACGAGTTCTCCTCTCAGACATTGGCTTCACAAGTATGGTCCCAGAGTTGTCCAGATCTGCCGATCATTTGTGTCCTGGTCACGCCAGACCCCCCTCAGGTACCACATATGGTCAATTTTTGAGAGCTACCGATCTGTATTCACCCAACTGTGCTGTAAGTATTAAGTACGTAATAGGTAACTTTCACCACACCCCTCTAAAACAACGCAATCTGGACTGCATCTCTACGGAAAAAGATTAGCACCTATAGTTTTTGCAAAGTCAGTTGAACAAAGATAAAAGCCGACCATCGGCATATCCTTTAAAGAAAGTGACATGGGTGGCGGTAGATATACTCATAAAAATTATTTCATTTAATTATGGCGTAAAATAAAGAAATAAAAATAGATAATAAAACTTTCTATTCCTACACCTACAGAAACGACACTGATTTATTTCCTTACTCTGCATACTGCCGACTGAAGGGGTCCCGAAACGAACACCTGAAAGTAATTAAAAGCGCATCTCAAAAAAATCTGCCAATCTGCCGTCAATTCACCTGGCTTCGGTCCGTCGGAAAACAAATAATTTGTGGTTGGACCGCAAAGAGCCGCGCCTTTTCTCTGTCGGTAGGGTTGAAATTATACCGGGAAGATTTTATATGAATTTGGATAACTTTTGAAGGCAGAATGAAGCAAAATTTCATGAAATCGATAGAACCCCGTATTAGGAGTTATTCAAGTGACTTTGCAAAAACTATACCCAGATAGCACAAAAATCACACGAACGTTAAATTAACGTGAACAAAAATAATAAAGTTATTTTTTACTAGAAAACAACCTTAAATTTGTTAAATCTACATGCTTAAAAATAACTTTAAAACAATGAGGAATCAAGCTATAAAAATGTAATTGTTGCTGAATTTGCTGGTGCTGTGTATATTACGTGTTTTTTACACACATTATTTTCATGTGCCATGTTCTAAAACACCACTAGATTAAGACTTCTCAACCTACTAACTTTCTGCGTTTTTTTTGTCACGTTTCTTTAATAACTTTTTTTAAACTTAAAAGTGACGTGAAAGAAAGTTCTACAAGTTCACTAGTTTAAGAGTACACCAGTTCAAGACAATTTTAAAAGATGGCGCTCAAGGCAAGACAAAATCTCTATACGTACATTATGTTTTCTTTAAAAGCTAAACAAGAGTTTTCAACAGTAATATTAATGTGTTTTTAAGCTTAATAACTGATGCGTCGTAATAGTGAATGATCAGGGATCAGTTCATTAACTGGTTTTTGGAGTTTAGAGGCCAAAGCACTCCCAGATAGATGGATAGATTTCGTCGAAGTAAAAAATTCCGAATAGGTGGCGCTGCTTCTAGCAAAATCTCAAAAATAATCGGTAGAAAAGCTATGCAAGTCGCGTTTTAAAATTCGTGTAGATAAGGGGCGAATCTAATGAGATTTTGACGTTGATAAAAATCTACTTATAATTCACTTGAAAATAACGTAAAAACATTGCTGTTTTGATTTGATAATGGCGGTATTACAACGCCGTTAATGAATGACCTATTAAGGATCTAACAAAAAAGTGATCTCAAAAAACATATAAGGGAAAACCGAAGACAATAAAAGGACATGAAATAAAACTACATTTCTTTATTAGAATAAATATTTATTTTATTTGGTAAAATGTTAAGTTATAAGGCCTCGGTGCCAGTTTATTGTTAACTGTTTTGAGGTCTGTAATAAATTGTTATTAAAAAAAAAAGAAATAAACGTTTTTTACTAGCAGCATTTAAAATCAACGATTTTTTTTCTCACGCGTTTTTTAGGTGTTAAAAACATCTGAAAAACCACGGCGAATGGAAGCTTCACAAAAATTGAAACTTGCTCAGTCTCCGGGTTTTTAGAAGTCTGTGGATGAACCTATACTTTTAGACATTGGCTAATAATGGCTTCTCATAAGAATTTACGAGATTAAGTAAGGATTTTATACGGATTGTGTTGTTGTTTCGAACTCTTCTGAATTCTAAATCAGAAAAAAATCTAACAAAAAGATTATCGCAGTATTCATAGGTTAAAATTTACACCACATCAAATCTCTACAAACCAATTTGCTTTTTAAATCTTGTAAAGATTTTATGAGTATTGAAGCGATTTGTTTAGCAGGGAAGTATAAAGAGTTGACCAGCTCTGTTTTGTTATCGCGGCTACTACTGCAAATAAGTATCTATTATAGTTCGTTTGCTACTTTGTGGGACATCTTTGACACACCCCTGGCCCCCCTAAAGGAGCAGATGGCGCTGAAATAAATTCGTCTATTACGCAATATTCAGAGACAACTACTATGATCTAATGGCATTTGTATAATAGGCATGAACCTCGGAACTCGCACATGCAACCGAACCGAAATCGTCCTAGTTGTCTAAATATTGCGTACTAGACAAATTTATTTCAGCGCCATCTGCCCCTCAATGTTGCAAGGCTCGCCGGTTGCCATTCTATAGGGGTCATATACTCATTGGAGCAACCAAGATATTCAGATTCAGGGCGGTCAAAATGGAGGAAATGACTCTGATCTGTCTAAAAGTAATATAAAATTAAAGTTCTATTGTCAGAATTCTAGCCTTGACCATTAACCGAATTGCTACCCATGCTAGTGTCTTACATAATACCTACCTAGCCTGTACCAGGGACAGATGGAACATCAGTTTTTGCCTGTACTTAAAATTGATATGTCATTGCAGTCCCAGAAATTCACTTGGACAGCCACCACCAACACGCCGAGTGACGTTAGCCAAAGTCAATCACGATATAGTAGTGTATTCCCGCTTTATTCACCTCCAGCACCTTCTAGAAGATGTTCCGCTCCAGTATCACCTTCCAGAAGAGCTCTTCTGAAACCTACATTATCAAAGGTAATATTAGTATAGGGTTAATAAAAATGTCGTGACATTTGCGGGTCAGCTCCTAAATTAATAAATTTAAGAAAAGTTTCATTTAATTTTTCTACTTGTATTTGTATTTTCTTTGGGCAAATTAACCCGACCAAGTGTTTTTATCATATCTAACACAAAAAGTCGGTTTTACGATTTCTTAGAAAAAGTCGAATTTGAAAACCCCTGTAATATTCAACAAATCAACACCTGTCGTTATACTCGTATGATCGATGCTGGCCACCAAAGCCTTTAATTAAGACACTCTTAGCTGTAGTAGAGTCCCTGTATGTTGACATATTTGGATATAATATCCAAATATGTCAACAAACAGGTTCCCTAGCTGTAGTAAAAAAATAACATTTCCAGGTACGGTTTGCCAACGGTTCACTTCCCGAGTTGAGATCTAACTGGAGCACGTTAGATAGTGGGGACAGTACCGATTCTCTTGTAGAGGAGGCCGAAAATTACCTTAGGAGATCCATAGACTGTATTGTTACTGGAAGGGAAACTGTAAAAGGCTATAGGTAAGTAGATTAAATCAATAAATGAACAATCAATGGTATGCATGCATATAACCAGTGACAGCTGCTACAGGGAAGGCAACGGTGCAGTGCCCTCCCAAAACTTCACAAAAAACAGTTTTTTGATTGATTTATTTAAAAAAAGTTACATCTTCCCTTACGATGTGTAGTTGTCCATGTCTATTTCTTTTTTTTAGTCTGTGGTTAACACAAGGCGATTAATTGCGTAAACTTTTTTTGCGTAAATAATTACAAGCCGGCAGCACCGCACGGGACAAGGTTTCCATTTCACCCGTTTTTCAGCGGTATATTGGTGGGTGTTCTCACGCGGGGGCGGAAGGAATGGTTGTTTTCGTTCACGTCGGTCATCTTCATCGTGCGAAAACGTTCGTTGCCCTTCCTAAGTGTTGCCGGTTCTATCCTTAGTGAAGACGTATGAGTTAGTTTTGATTTTCAGTAGTTAAAAGCCTTGTCGGTCGCGTATCCATTGTTTGTTTTTGTTTTCGTTTGTTTTCAAAATGGAGATAAATACCGTCGATTATATAATTAACTGTGCAAATTTAAATACGTTGACATATGAACTTTGATTACAAACAAAATCTTTAGGGTCACACCGGACCTAAAAATTAACCAAATTTTAATGCAAGTAATGCAGAGGGGTGTTCCAAAAAACTTATAATAAAAAATTTAAGAAAAAAATATACGATAACTGGTTGTGCGGTTGTGAAAAGCGAAATGCGTTTTTTGCTTTATTTGGCGTATTATGAACAATCCACGAAGTGATCCTGCGTGGGTGGCAAAGGGAATGTGTGATATCAAGCACTTTAGTAAAAAGTTAAAATGACACAAAGTAAATGCTACTCAGTTAAATAACCACATAGACCTTTCTATGCTACGCAAGACTGATACTAGGTGCCAATTGAATAGTGCCTATAGGCAAAACATTACCAAACATAATGAAATTGTTACAAAAAATAGACATCCTACTTAGTAGGTTAATAGACTGTTTAAAATTCTGTGGGATTTTTGAGGTTGCTCTACATGCCCACTATGATGAGTCTAAAACTGTTACTAATCCGAGCACTTTGCGCATGTAAAAGAAAGGCGAATGGACTTTATCTATAAACAAATAAACTAAAAACTACACCAAGTAGCTGCTTGTTGTAAAATGCTAAAATAATATTGTTTAGGTAAGTTTTTATCTCTTTTTTGCCCCCCCCCCCAATTTATAACGTCACCAGCCGCCACTGCATATAACTAATATTTATTACAATGAAGAACTGAAAACTAATAATTAACGTGGGCACAGTTTTTTAAGTATACAGTAGACTCGCGCTAGTGTGAACACGAAAAAAATCTGCACGTTCATACCATGGAGACTTTTCACACTACGGATTCTAAAACTGATATATTATTGGTACGATATAATAAATCCATACCTATCAACTTTTAAATGCAACTATTTTTATAATTTAGAGCAAATCTATAAGTTTCTGCTAAAAATGACAATTTAATGTATCGACAAATACTACAATTATGAATTTTTATGAAACTTTAAAATTTACATATCATTAGGTAAAATACGAGGTTCTTTTAGTCCGAACTTATCTAGCTGACAATGAGTGGCTACTGCTATTTCTTAGGCTCTAACACCTATGTTGTTTGTTTCTGACTATAATGTAACCACTTTAAGTGATTCCAAAACATACTTTACTGCAACTTTTTCAGGTGTCTTCATTTCGTTCACAGATTCGCCTTTTAGACTTACCTCTGGGAGCAAGAATTAAAAACTTGGTTTTTACCATTTTACAAAGCAAAACATGAAATGGTACTAGTATTTACCACAAAAAACGAATTAAAACTACGTAACTCTCAATAATTCCCCTAAATCTTACTATTTGATTAACACCTCTTTTCCGTTTTCATACGATCAAGACTCGTTACTCTTTATACTGCTATAATATCACTGGTTACACTACTGGGAGGTTCACACAAGCGTGTGTTTACACCAGCGCGAGTCTACTGTAGTATAAATCTTAACAACTAATATTTATTTTTCAGTGAATCAAAACTGACAGTACCATGCCGAGCCTCAGCTCCAGAGCCTTGTAGGGACAATGTACCCCCTACGGGATGGCAGCCATTCTTGCCTCGACTACCCCGTGATTTGAAGCTGGACAATTGGGTGAAAGTTATTACTCCTGAAGGTAAACCGATTGGATATGTCATTTGTCAAATGTCATCACTCCTTTTTCTTGTATTATTAGAAACTGATGAATCCGCCAAAACGAATTTTTTTCTTTAATTATTGTTTTATGGGTGGCTTCAGTTTGGTTTAAAGAAGCTTACCAGTTCCAGATTCGAGGATCTTCTTGATCTTGATTTAAGCAGGGTGTAATTTAAATGATGGACCAAAGTAGACTATAAAATTGTCAAACAATTTTTGATAAAAAAATTTTTGTTTCCAAGTTATGGCATTTGTAAAGTTTAAGGGGTGGGGGAAAACTGTAAAGAACCAGGTACTGACTGAGAGAGTCTACACTTGAAGACGGTTAGAGATACTTACTAACCGAAACGCCGTGTTTAAAAGAAATAAAGACAATGGAAGTCCGAAATTTTATTTCTAGTGTCAATCTATTGTCTATTGTACACCACAGTTTAATTTTTATAGGACTAGTTACGGAAATAAATTTTTTACATATTTTCTACATATTTCATGATAAAACAGAAAAAATAGCTTCAAATTTTACATAATGAGGACTCGACCACCCCCCCCCCCCCGAAGCAGCGGTAGTGCGTCAAGAAGACCTGTTTTTTTTTTTTGGTCGCAAGATTTTTGAGGGCCGTCCTTTTGAGCTGTCGGACCGCTCCAACACCACGATTACCTTTTTGTTTTTGTTTGGTTGCGAGGCGTCCGTTTTCGCTGTCGGCCCCCGAGGGGTCTCGGGCCCCCCCAAGACACATTCCTGGGTGCGCCACTGCTATAAGCAAAAAATATTAAAATACCCCGCCGTGCCGCAGCAGAGTCGTGGACGCGGGACCCGAATTTTTGTTTAGGGAATATTAATAGGTATATGTAAAGTAATAAGTAAATAAATAAATAAATCTTTATTTTCCTTCGACAATTTAGAAACTGTATGGAAAACGTCAATTACAATAGTAATTAGTCTAAATAAGTTAAAAATGTATAATCAAGTACAGGAACATAAAATATACAGTACCTAATCAACCTAAACAAAAAATAAATAAATAAAATAAAACAAAAATAAATTAAAAAAGAAATAAATTTCACCTAATGATATCAAATAGATCCAAAGAGAAAAGGAACTCTGACTTTAAATGTAACTTTAAATATACATTTTTATCGCAAACCAATAAAGTGCATATTATCGCTGAAATAATCAAGAAAATAATAACCCTTTAACAGTACTGTCCCAATAAAATGTCAACTCTGGTAACTGATTGCCATACAATGTGTATTGATATTTTAGGTAAAGTTCGAGGAGGAAGGATAAGATACGTGGGATTAATTTCTAGTCAGGGTTCTTCAGAACATTTTATAGGAGTCCAGCTTGCCTGTCCAGAAGGGGTCAATGACGGAACGTGGGGTAATAGGAGGTACTTTCAATGGTAAGTGCTACATAAGGTCGCCGGGCGCCCAATATAGGACACAGTGGATTTCTGTGCAACCGCAATTATTATATAAACAGTTCTTTATCGTTTAGTTCTTCTCCTCTTGCTTCATTGGAGATATTATTTCTCGGCCGCGATAATACTTTCGCCCTTTACTAAACTAATCGTCAAAAAAGAAAACATTAACAACAAATAAAACTGCAAAGACATCTCACTGCATGTCTTCTGGGTTTATTTGGTAACAAAAACGAAAAAAAAACTCGAGTTTGTATCTACGAAAAAAAAATTTAATAACTTTTTAGTTCTTCTCCTTTTATAAAAAAAAACCAGCGTTGAATAGCAAAAATTTTATATTATGGAAAATCATGGATAGCAACAAGTTGAAATTCACAAGTTTATTTAACCACGTAACTTTTTTTAAAGTATGGACAAAAATCTGATTTTTTTCTCATACTGTAAACAAACTGCTTTCTTGTTTAATTCAATCGGTTTAGCACTTTTTGAGATATGACGTTTAACATAATAACTTAATCGTAAGCTTAGTTTTGTTACCCTTTAAAAACAAAATAACAATTACTACGTTTACACGCGCCTAAAAGCGGTTTAAAATATAAACCCATTTAGTGCTTAAAACGGTTTAAATGTCGTTTATAAGACAAATTGGTTTAAAATAAAATCGGTTAGTCACTAAAACGATTTTAATAGTGTTTATACGAAAACATTTTCAATCCCCTTATAATAAAGTGCGTTCGTGTCAGCTTGTGTAGTGGTCCTGCTTCGAATGTATTGCTGCTATGATGGCAGCTTATATTCGACCGGACTGCCTCGATCACGGCATTTCGCGAGCTTGTGGGTTCGAGTCCCACTTAACGCATGGTTGTGTTGTTATGTCTAAAAAGTTAATTTCGACGCAAAAACTGGGCAATCCGTCGTTATATAAAAACGCTTTAATAAGTCCGTTTAAACAAAGTAAATTAAATATTTTCGAATTCGGTTGTCAGCTAAAAAAATTATAAGTGTACATAAGAATTTTTAGATTCATTCAGTTTAGTGTTTTAATTAAGTGTTTTTTCTTCTTTTAGTGAACCCTACCACGGAATTTTTGTGCCATTCAAAAAGGTGATAATGGGCTGGAGACCGTAATAATAAAAATACAGCAACTATTGTTTTAGTCTTAAAAATAATTATTGTGCCATTCCGGTCTATCCATATTTTAAACAGTTAAGATTTTTTAAACTGAAATAAATCTCTAGTCTTTTTTGAGTGATATATTTTAGAAAGGGGCAATTAAAAAAATTATACATTAAGATAAACAATATTTATTATTTTTGCAAAGTATGATTTAATTTTATTGTTTCAGTCAACTGTTATTGTAAGGAATTAATAATAATTGATGGATTTTAAAATGGAGTCTTAAAAACAATCTAGTAACAGCTCAAAATATAACTAATTACAATTATGTACCTATGTATTACATATTGGAATTGAAAATTTAAAAAAGTATTTTTGAATAACATTCTAAAAATATATTTTATTAAATTTTTCATAAATCTTGCTGTTCTCATATTATGCATATAATCTGTCTGTTTTTATTTATTTCCTATATCTGTTAAAGTTAAACAAAAGTAGGAATATAATTCCTGTTACAAACAGTATTACAAAGATTTATAAAATGTAAAATGATAGGAAAATAATTTATGTATGTCATTTTAGACTGCCAGATTGTTTATAGAGAACATTTTAAGAATGCCTACTGGGCAAGCAGTAAAAGGCATGATTAACCGCGTGTTTGATCATGTTCCTTTTTTTAGTAAAAAGAAAATATGATTAAAACATATCGAGAAAAATTCTGCGTTTTTTTTACATATCCAAATCAATTCAAAACCTTCGACACAAAGAACCCAACTACGCACGAAATACATCGAAATATTACATTTACTCGAATTTGTTGTTATTTTAGAATGTTATAGTTCTAGTCAATTATCAAAACAATTAGCAACTTTTATTGAGTTTTAATGTCTAATTTTTAAGATAATAATGTTAATAATAACAAACTGTCAAAATTAAAAAGAACATCTTTTGCAAGTTCGCCAAAAATGTGAAGAGGGTTAAGTGAACCAAAACTATTTATGGTTGACTTTATTAGTCCATATAGTTATACTTGCAAGTTATTCTATTCGCTTAGAGGCCTTCATGCACTTTTACACTCATGTGTAGGGATTCTTGAAACGGGTTAGAGTGAGAATGAGTATCTCCCCATTTCAGAACCAATAGAGATGCGGAAATCAAGCGAGATCGCATGTGCAGTTTGACTTTTACCCGACTTTGAGGGAATACTACTTTTCACCCATTTAAGAATTCATACACAGGGGTTGAAAGCCCTTACCTTTGGAAACACAATTCCAAATACAATATGGCGGCTCAAAAATGGAAATCAGAAGAATTTTGAAAAATTCACAAGTTTTTTATTTCTTAACCGACTTTTTTTAAAACTAATAATCACTTGCATTATTAATGTTTTTGTGTCTCAAAAAAAATATATATTCCTCAATATAATGTTTTTTTTTGTGTTTTTTTGCTTTTTATACAGAAATGCTAATTTTTAAAACCCATCATGGATACAACAATACACATCTCTTTTGTATGTTGTGATTTTTTTGTAAAATCAGCAGATTCTGTATAAAAAGCAAAAAACACAAAAAAGACATGATGTTGTGGAATATATTTTTTTTCAGACACAGAAACAAAAAAATGCAACTGATTAAAGTTTTTATAAAAGTGCACAATAATCCAAATTAAATAAAATTAGTTTAAAAAAAATCGGTTCAGAAATCAGTTTTCCAAAATTCTTTCTTTTTTTCATTTTTGAACCGCCATATTGTTTTTGGAATGAGTTTGAGAGATATCCAATAAGTGGAATTGTATTCCCAAAGGTAAGGGATTTCAACCACTGGAGTCAACTTGCCATTAACATGAAAAGTGCATGAAGGCCTCTAAGCGAATAGAGTAATAAGTGCTTAATTTATTCATTTTCTCTTTTAAATAATATACAGGGTATTCCATTAAGGATGGCAGCCGGATTTATCTCAAACCACTACAACTACGACTTCGCGAAAAAATTTTATCACAAAATCGGAATTTGCGGTTGTATTTTGAGGTTATTGAGGTACTCCTTCTCACCCATTCAAGAATTCATACACTGAAGATTCCCAAAAGTCATAGCTGTAGTAGTTTCTAAGATAAATCCGGCTGCCATCATTAATGGGACACCCTGTATATTTATTTAAATTGGTGTACAGGGTGTCCCGAATTGGGTACTTTTGACGGGTTTAAAGTACTTCCAGGAGAAATATAAAAAAAAAGCTGACTAAGGCGAGCGAGGCTCGATTTTCAAGAGAAGTTGAACAGGTGAAAAGCGGTTCATATTGCAAGCTACATGGGTCTACAATTTGAGGGGGGACCTATAACTTTTTTATTAATGATAATTTCAACTTGCCTTTTTGTAGCTGTCAAATTAAATTTCATCTGTCACTTTTTGTTTTTGAGATATTGGACAAAGTTACTATTTTGTTAATGAAATGAACTTTTTTATTCGATTTTTGAAATCAGCGTAACATTTCCTTTAAAATGACGTATCAAACTCAATATTTGATTTTTATTGTTTTTAGTATTTTTATTTTGTAATTGGCTCTTTATTTTTCATTATTTTTTTAGTTTATTCATCAAAATAAAAATATAAAAAAATACAAAGAAATGAAAGGGTCATTCCATAAGTACCTAACAATTTGACAGTTGGATTCATTATTACAAAAGCTATAAACAAGTAATTTACATTAAAATCAAATTTTCATAAATAAAAAAGTTACAGACTTAATCCCAAAATACAGGCTTATCAAAACCCCACAGAAAAATAACACAACTTTGCTAGCCTCAAATTTTAAGATAAGATTTTTGGTAAAAACGCGTTTTGATATATCAGCCCGTTCTTGCGCTAGGGGGCTTTTTGAAAAGTCTGCATTTTGGATTTTGTCCTATAACTTTTTTATTTCAATATTTTTTTTTAATTTTCAAAATTTCTTTGTGGTGTAAATAGCTTGTGTACGGGTTTTAAAGCTGAATTCAATTGTCAAACTAAATTTTATCTGTTACTTTTAGTCTCCGAGATATAACACAAAGTAATATTTTTTCTTACAGAATGACATTATTTTCGAAATCGACGTAAAATTTTCTTTAAATTGATGTGTCACACTTTGTTTTGTATTTTATTTTATAATTTTATTATCCGTATTTCCGTTATCTTTTGACGCAGGTTTTATTAAAAAAATGAAATTATAAAAAAAATACTAAGAATAAAAAATTAACAATACAAAAAATAAAATATGTAGTATGATGCATAAGAAAACATATAACTTTGTGTGATATCTCAGATACTAACCTTTAAAAATTCCACTTCGACAAGTCACCTACCAAAAGGAAATTTTGAGAAATAAAGAAGTTATAGGCCCCAATCCAAAATGTCGTATTTTCAAAAAATCCCCGTATCGCAAAAACGGGTTGGTATGTCAAAAGTCGGTTTTTACCAGAAGTCTTCACTTAAAATTTAAGGCTCGCAAAGAGGGAGGGGGTGAGTTTTCCTCTATCTCCCATAGAAATACTTTCCCACTTAAAAGTGCTTAATTTGAATCACCTTATGTCGATACTTACCCCGGTACGTAGGGTCAGCGGTTGAAGAATGTTTTTTTTTTTAAATTTTAAGTTTGTTCCTTCCTTCTTATTTTTTGTTTTTATATTTAATAGTTTTAGATATCCTAGAAGAAGAACTATAACACCAAAATTACATCAGATTTGATGAAGGCTACTTTATGTGTGGTTCGTTATAAAATTAAGCTATAGAAGTTTTCGTTACAAGGTAGGAAGATGTTATATTATAGTACAAGTCTAGATCTTTATAGAATTTCTAGACGAGTTGTTTAATGCAAAAAACTAAAAGTTTCAGTATTAATCCGGCAAAGTTACTTTACTGGTCTAGTGATGTAATGTGTACTAAACATGTGTAGCTTAAATACACAGAGAAGTAGGTATTGGAAACTTTCAGAACTAATAAGCAAATGTTCTGTTTATGTACGATGCCAGTCGAAAACCACATTTAAAACACTTTTTTTTTCAGCAATCGTAAAATTTAACGCCCGGAAGCTGACTGACACATGACCGGTGGTAGCTAGTTTGTGGCTTATTTTGAAGGCTGCAATCTTAGCTCTATGATAGAATTAATTTTAAATAAAAAATATATTTTACATTTTAGGGATGAAAGTGTCACTTTTTATCCCTGTGATGAAATAATTCTATTTTATAACAACACAAAGCATTAAGTCAAAAAAAGCGATTAAAACAATTTTACAGAGCTAAAATTGCAGAGATAAACACTCAAAATCCAAAAAAACAAAACGTCAAAACCTAAAAACTTCAAAAAATAAAAAATAAACCTGATAAAATTGTCTTTTTATCCACCGACGAATTGTAGGCCGACCAGAGAACTTTTCGCCTTGGGATAAAATGTAAAACTTTTATCTCTTGGTATATAATAATATACTATTATTGATTGCTTAGCTTTTATATACGGTTTAAAACAATTTTGGTGTATGTCTTAACAAACCTACCACCAAGAGGTTGTCATAATACATTTTTGCCTGTCCATACTTTGACAAATGCATTCGTTTCTAACGTTACTGCATGCTTTGACATCACTGTGCTAAAGACAAGAACTTCCGATCAAAGTTAAAGACAAGTTTACTTGACAAAAAATCATTATTTTTACAAAAAATCATTATTTTTAACTAGGAAATACTTCCTAATACTGTATACTTTAAAATTTTTGCGTTTACTTAGGAATCACGCTGGATTTATTTTATTGCCTTCATATATCTGCCTATAATTAATTTCGGAGTTTTGTCTATACAAAGATTTTTTAAGCTATTTTTTAGATCACCATTTATTCACGTCATTCCTTAAAAAACAAGTAAATTATTATCTTACTTTCTAGCTTGCGCGGCTTGTGGGCCCCTGTTTTGCTGACCTGCAAAGAAAAGAAACCAATTATTAAAATTTTTTCGTGGCTAAGCGGGTATAGAAAGATTTTGTTTCTCTTGTATTTTTCCGTGAGCAGCTCGAAAGCTGTATACCCACGGGGGTCCAAAATCTAATAGACACCTATTAAGTGTTGACAGTTAACTGTTTCATCCTTAAGAGACTCTTCAGAACACTGTATGGCAGATTGGTAAGAGAAATTATAAATATTTCAGTATGCTTTTCAAAGTGGTGACATTTACCGAATACAAAAGAAACTATCAGAGTAAAAACAAAAGGCAGACAAAATAATTTGTCCCTAAGGTCCGGCAATGCATATGGCAATTCTACCGCCTTCGCGACGTTTTATGTCGAGTCAGCTGAGTATTTTATTCACGGGTACTAAACCTTGAACGTTTGAAACAAATTATTAACTTTGCAGTACTAGGGGTAATTAGAAAGTAATTAAGGTCAAGTGAAGCGTTTCAGAATTAGATGGTCAAGTAACCGCGGTCAATTGCCACAAGTTCTACGGTCAGATTAGGTCAAAATATGTCAAGCTCGTAAAATCGGGTGATGAGGAGAATTTGCCATTATGTTCTTACAGCAATTTGGCAATTTGTGTTTGTTTCATATTGAGATATGATTTATGATATTTTTTAGGGTTTGAACAGAAACGACTTAAAACTAGTAGTCGGACTGCTGACTGAACACTGCCTAGTGAAATATTACCTGAAGGGAATAGGTAAACGATAATGCAATAACCCATCAGAGCATCTGCTCTGAAAATGCCCTGCCTTATTTCGCAAACGGTACGTCAGTACCTCGAGGGAAGTACATTGCCTCAAGAAGTGGGCCAACTAACTCCCAAGAAAATGACTTCATTTCTTGCAAATCTTGACAACAAAATGAAAATACCTTAGCGAAAATTCTGAATTTTAAGAATGACAAATTTCACATTGTAGGAGAATTTTTTGATCCATTCTGTATATATATTTTTTTAACTAGAAGTTAAGGAGATACAGTATGTTTAAGTGACATGTAAGTGCAATAAGAAGAAAATTCAGGTGAAAACAGTTGTTGTTTTGTGATTCAACTATAAAACATTTCAAGAAATTTTAAGAATATGTTTTTATTATGGGTTGCCAGTTCTTTATGTTGCTGAACTATTCATTTTAAAAGAATAATATATTACCTGGGAAGTTCCGTTGTGGTGGAGTCCTGATCCTTCTGTCCTTCTTGCTCCTGTTCCTGACTACTTTACTGTGAATAGCGCAAGACACACAGTAGTGGAGCTTCGCATAAAGCTTGGGGAGGACATATACTGCAAACAAAAACATTTGGCTAACGTAAACATTTTTGGTAAAACTAATATAAAAAAATTAATATAAATAAAATTTAACATCAGAAAATTATTTTTTCTTCAAAGTTTCTCGGAAGAACGAAAGTTAATTAAACATCATGTAAAATTGTTTATCGATTGTTTTTCTGTATATTTTTACACCCCACTTAAAGAGTTTATTTCAATATAAAGAGTGATTCAAAAGTAAGCCGCTTCCTTTCAGAGACTTAATCCTTGCATAAAAATAAGGTAAAAATTTGCTATTAATAGGGTCCGAAAATGCTTTCTCCAGGAGCTACGAATAGAAACGCTTGAATAGGCCACCTTTGTTTGGAATTGAGGAAAGATATTTTCCACAAGACTATTTTTGTTTTATTTTTAATATTTTTTTGATTATTTTTCTTTTTACAATTTTGGTAAAGTTTAAGAAAAAAAAGATCAACATTTTTGTTTTGTTTTGATCAATTTAAATTTGAATTACGCGCGCGAAATGGCCATCAAAGTTTCCATGACACCTGCGCATTCAATGGCATTTAATGGCCGTTCTGTTCGAATCCAACAAGAGAGGTGTACACACGAGGTGAAGAGAATAGGAAATTTCAAGATAAGCAGCATCAATTTTGACGCCATATGATCTATATTTTGTTGTAACAATTAATCCATTTA
The DNA here is from genome assembly GCA_963576565.1 of Aspidapion aeneum. Taxonomy (NCBI): domain Eukaryota; kingdom Metazoa; phylum Arthropoda; class Insecta; order Coleoptera; family Brentidae; genus Aspidapion; species Aspidapion aeneum. Next base: position 78,651,813 of record OY755044.1, on the reverse strand, counting down.
TTATTTAGTGTTTTGGTTTCCCTAGTGACCTTCATTTCTGTAACCTAAAATTTATCATCATTCCAAACAACCTTAAAGACGAATTGATGTGATTCGTACTCCAATAAAAAAGATAAGCAGCTTGTCGTGACGCTAATGGTAATAATTTTGAACTTTTTCTCTAAATTGTTCAATAAAATGTTAGTAAATGTGTCCTTTTCTTCTATGGTAATGAATATTAATTTCCGTCAAATGTTCAAAGTCGATTCTCCCGTAAAAGGTGCGCTCTATCGAACTGAAGAATGCGTACCCTTTTTATGTAGAAAACTCTAGAATTTTATAATTTCCAAATAAAATTGCAATAACTAAAAAGTCTAGGGATCTTTATAGTAGTTTTTACCCTTACCCTCCCCGCAACTGTTGCCACTGAATAAAATTTTGAATTTTGAGTACTATTTACCATCAAATTTTTATACAGAACACCAATTTTCAAAATTTAATTGTAAAGGGTTTTAAAATTACAGAGAAAAATCGTCTTTAAAGTGTCCTATTCAAAACTCCTTGAGAAAGCATTTTCGGACCCATATTATTAGGAACTTTTTGCCTTGTTTTTATACATGGATTAAGGCCCCCGAAAGGATGCCGCTTACTATTGAATCACCCTGTATATTAAAATAAGATATGAAATAATATATACCGGGTGGGCCCAAAAAAACCGGACAATTTTTTTTTCATTATAGCTTTTAAACCAAACAATCGATTTTAATGGGACAAACTACACTTGATAGAGAATTAATCAGAACTTTGACTAAATATATTTTTTTGTCCGCCATCTTAAAATCCAATATGGCGGATGAGATTAAAATGTACCCTTCACAGATGCTCGTTTATTCTTGTGTTGCGAACATGTGTAAAATTTTAATTTTTAGGTTTATCTTCACTTGTTTCATTTATTTTTTGTACACATTAGTTTGTTCGGAACCTCTTGTTATAGAAAAAATGTATTTTTCTTAGAAACAATAAATTGAATTGATTGATTGATTGTCTTGCGAACATGTTTACATTAATGAAAAAGCTGCATTCTGGCCACGTACAACAAGGTATGAACTAGCAAATTCGGTTCAGTGGTTCTAAAAAAAATTATTTTTGTTTCAACCATTGTTTTGCATACTAAACCGATTTTGATGAAATAAAAAACATCCTGGTGAGAATTGATTGCTTTTTAAAGATCATGATCAAAATTTATCGCCATCTTAAAATTTAAGATGGCGGACAGAATCATACTTGATTCTTTAAAATGGCGTGTTTATTCTTATTTTCCGAAAATAATTTAGTTTTTATTTAATTTATAGAAAACCACTACGTTTTCCTCACACAACGACGTACAAATTAGTAAAATCGGTTTGGTGGTTCTCAAAAAATCTATTTTTGATTTAACCATTGTTTTACAGATTCTACGATTGCATTGCCAATCCTGTTTGCATTAATTTTCTTATAAATTCGTTATTACTAAACCGATTTTAGTGAAAAAAAAAAAAATCGTGGTGAGAATTGATTGGTCTTTAAAGATTCTTATCGAAATTTTCCGCCATCTTGGAATTTAAGATGTCGAACAGAATCATACTTGATTCTTTAAAATGGCGTGTTTATTCTTATTTTGCGAAAATGTTATAGTTTTTTATTTATTTATAGAAAAAGACTACTTTTCTTCCACATAAAGCAAAACAAATTAATAAAATCGGTGTAGCGGTTCTCACAAAATCGGATTTACAAATTATACGATTGCATTGACAATCCTGTCTGTATGCATTTCTTTATAAATTCATTATTACTGAACCGATTTTAGTAAAATAAAAAACATCATGGTGCAAACTTTAAAGATGAATCAGCTTGCGCTATGATGTTTTTAATTTCACTAAAATCGGCTCAATAAAAACGAATTTATAAAGAACTGAATGCAGACAGGATTGGCAATGCAATCATATAATTTGTAAAACAATTGGTAAAAGAAAATTAGATTTTGTGAGAACCACTTAACCGATTTTATTACTTTGTACCTTGTTAAGCGGGAGAAAAGTAGTGCTTTTCTATAGATTAAAAAAAACTAAAACATTTTTCAGAAAATAAGAATAAACACGCCATTTTGAAGAATCAAGTATGATTCTATCCGCCATCTTAAATTTTAAGATGGCGGTAAATTTTGATCATGATCTTTAAAAAGCAATCAATTCAACAAAATCGGTTTAGTAGTGCAGACATAATTGGCAAGGCAATCATATAATAGGCAAAACAATGGTAGAAACAAAAATATTTTTTTTTAGAACCATCAAACCGATTTTGCTGATTCGTACCTTGTTGTGCGTAGCAAGAATGCAGCTTTGTTACCAATTTAAATAAATAATTAACACATGTTCGCAACACAAGAATAAACGAGCATGTTTGAAGGGTACAATATAATTTCGTCCGCCATCTTGGATTTTTAGATGGCGGACAAAAGGATACATTTAGTCAAAACTCTGATTTAATTTAAAAAAAAAATCCGGTTTTGTTTGGCCCACCTGGTATATATACATATATATTTATTGTTTTTATCCAAACCCTAAACATCTTTTTGTAAAAATTGAAATGGATCGACCTGGTTTTTCTCAAAAACTATTAGAAAATGTAAAAAACCCTAAAACACGTCGATTTTGTTTGCAAAGAGGACACATTTTAGATATCTTGAAATTTTTTTAGCATACACTTCTGTCAAGGGGTCAACTTTACCAGTCTAGTAAATGTCTTTACAACAAATTTTAAAAATATTTGGTTATAGATCACTCAATTTGAAGTCAGCTGCAAATTGACTCGCTCTCACAGTGCTAAACTGAACATAAACAAGTTTGGCTGTAATAGCAAAGTTTAACAAAACATTTATACACTAGTAAGAACCTTTCATTTTGAAATGTGAATTGATTGGAGAACTTGGCTATGCTTTTATTTCAATTATTTTTATAGAACACCATTTTCATACTTGGCCTTTTATTACAAATGTTTTTGTTATGATCTAGATATCTCAAAATTGAGGAGAAGTTAACGAAGAGTTTAGTAAACATTTTGATTGTTTTAATTAGGTATTAGGATCGTTTCATATCAAATCAACCAGTTTTCAGACCATTTTACCGGTTTGGTACATTTATTTCTCCCATAAAGGGGATGAAGAGTAAAAAATTTCAAACTTTTTAGGCTAGTAGTTTTGCTTCAATTACATTTTAATAAATTTAGAAAAAAAAAACTTTTTGAAAACAAGCTTTTATAAAATGTATTAAAAAGCATAAAATAATTTTTTGAGTGTTCTGATATCATAATAATAAAAGCGATGGGCGCATTAAAGGAAATTTACCCGTTTTTGTTTTAGCCTTGTTAATTCGAAGTTTAGTGAAAATCCAAATTCATTATATTATAGCAGAGAAATGTAAGGGTAGACAATTTAAACCAACCCAACCCAACCCTACTCAAGCTACCCTTACATTTTTCTGATATGGAAGGACATTATTACGCCTGCTTCATATTAGGCAGATCATCCGCGACCGGCAGTGTGTCGATTTATTTTGTCACATTGAAAAAGGAGAGTCGGCCCATCATCGGTTGTGGACGATACACCAAATGCGCATGGAAAGGCATTTACCTAATATTAAATACGCCCATCGCTTTTATTATTATGATATCAGAACACTCAAAAAATTATTTTATGCTTTTTAGTCCATTTTATAAAAGCTTGTTTTCAAAAAGTTTTTTTTTTCTAAATTTATTTTTTAATTTTTAGATTAGTCTAAGTCTATGCATTTCAGCTAGCGCATCATATGTGCTCTCCAGAGATAAAAAAATGGCGGACGAGAAACACGTACAGAGCGAAGTATCCGAAATAAATCAGAAAAACAGTAGTGAAAATAGTAGTGAAAATAATAAAAATAGTGCCAATAGTGAAAAGCAGTGTCGTCACTGCAAAAAATCAACGAAAAATTACATAAAGTGCGGGAAATGCCTGCTAAATTACCATTCTGCGTGCCTTATTCAAGGGGCCCTGCAAAAGTCGGCGAAGTGTCGTCATATCCCAGAATATGCCGTTGATGAAGCCTGGAACAGTGAGCGAGACCTGTATAAGATGGTGATAAAACTTTTAGAAGAGAAAAATGCCATTCTAGAAGAAAACAACCGCCTATTGGCCGAAAAAAACAAATTTCTAATGGAAAAATCATATTGTGAGGTTAGAAAACTGGAAAATTTCCCGCCAGAAATTGAGCACGTCAACTTGACAGAAGACGAACCAGAGATCGAGAAACAGGTGCAGATGGACAACGAAAAAAAATCGGGCACGTCCAGCTCATCTGCTCGTGAACGCACCCCGCAACCGACCAAACCGTCCACAAGCACGCAAACAGCTGATCCTGCGTCAAGGAAAACTATCAGTGAGAATAAATACAATAACAAAAATTTTAAAAATCCTGATAAAAACAAAAGTTTAGTCCCGATAAATGGAGAAAATAGTGAAATTCAAAAACGCCCCGAGATTACAGAGCGATTCGAGCCTCCGCCGTTTGGAGAGGAGGGATGGGAAATTCAAAAGAAGAGGGGTTTCAACAAAAGAATGAGACCTGCACCCATTCAAGGGGAGAAAGATGGAACAACCATCCTGAAAGTTGCACCAAAAGCGCCCACTTATTCGTGGCTGTTTTTATCTGACCTTACGGAAGACTCCACTGCAGAAGAAGTAAAATCTTACTTGCAGGATAATGCGGTAGGAAACTGCATTGTAGAGAAGCTTCACACTAAACAAACATGCATTAGTTCCTTCAAAATAGGAGTACCACAGGCCTACGAGGGAGAGGTAATGGATTCCAACTTCTGGCCAAAAGGTATACACATAAATAAATTTTTAAACTTGAGACACCTAGAACCTCAACATCAGAGAGGGCATCCAAGGAGAATGTGAAACCAATGAGCATTCTACACCAAAATGTTCAATCTATAAATACAGCACATGATGCTCTCCAGGATCTTGTTGATGCAGAAGGTAATTGTCTTGCTTTATGTGTAACTGAGCATTGGAAGACAGAAGAACAGCTCAAAGTATATAACCTATTAGGTTACACACTTGCTACATCCTTTTGCAGAAGCGAGGGCTATGGGGGTACAGCCATTTATGTGAAAAATGGAGTTAACTATAGATGTAGAAAAGACATAAGCAGTCTGTCGGAAGCAGGAACCTTTGAATGTTCAGCTGTAGAAACTTATGTTGGAAAAAAGAAAGTTGTAATTTTATCAGTGTATCGTACATTGTCTGTTCAGAGTTTTTTAATGAAATTTGAATCTGTTTTAAGTATTTTATTTAATGATAGCTGCATTTGCTTTATTGCAGGAGATTTTAACATAGATATTAACAATGTCAGAGACACATATACCAACAATTTTATTGCACTGTTAGAGTCTTTTGACTTCTGTCCTTCTGTTTTGGATTATACACGGGTGAGTGGGGACTCAAAAAGTTGCATTGACAACATCTATACAAACTATCACCAGTTTGAGGCAGAGGTAGTTAGCACTCATATATCAGATCATTTTGCACAGAGGGTGTCTTTTGATTTGAATTTTGGACCAGTTGGTGAGCAAAATCAAAAAATTGAAAAGCGTATTTTTTCTCGCTTAAATAAGACTAGTTTTAAGCACAGGCTGTCCACTCAGGATTGGAGCATTTTGTGCTCTATTCCTGAATCTTCAGTCGATTGCCAGTGGCAAAATTTTATGAATCTTGTAGGATCCATTTTTGATGAATGCTTTCCTATGACATCAGTTCACAAGAAACATAACTTTAAAAATCTAATAAAATCCAACCCACAAGTAACTGCTTGTAAAAAAGAACTTGATGTTTTGCTAGTTTTAAGTAGAAATAATATTGGCTACCAGGAAGTGTATAGAATGAAAAAGAAGGAATACAATCAACTACTGAGGAGGGTGCGAGGTGAACAGTATACGGAGCGCATCAACAATAGCGAAAACAAGTCAAAATGTGTTTGGCAAATTGTCAAGGAACTAAATGGCTCAAACTCAAGTCAACCAAATGAAACTTCTGAAATTCCTGGAGACCCAGATACTATCTGCTCGAACTTCAACAGGTTTGTTATTGAGGCGGCGCCAAATTTAATAAAAAACCAGCCAGAAATAGAATTTTCTTGCAATATTCCTTTTCACAATAAATCTTTTTTTTTAACACCAATCACACCACATGAAATTTTGAAAATCATTTGCAAACTCAAAAATAAAAAAAGTGCAGGTCATGATGAAATATCTGCAAACTTGTTGAAGCTTTGTGCTGAAGAAGTTGCAGAGCCCTTATGTTTTATTATAAATAATTCTTTTAAATATGGCATATTTCCAGATAAATTAAAATTAGCCTTAGTAAAACCATTGCACAAAAAAGGAGACAAGAGCTTAATTGAAAACTATAGACCCATTAGTCTGCTGCCAACATTTTCCAAAGTTTTTGAGATAGCTATGAGCACAAGACTTCTTCGGTTTTTTTATGAAGAAAAATTGATTAGTAAATCACAACATGGCTACCTCAGTGGCAGGTCTGTTGAGACAGCTGTTTATGATTTTGTAGAGAGGATTTTGGGAAGTTGGGAGGATGGCAGCATTTCAATGGGGATATTTTTGGATTTATCTAAAGCATTTGATACCTTGAATCATCAAATTTTGTTGGAAAAGCTTGAAAGATATGGAATTAGAGGCCCTCCTTTGGATTGGTTGAGATCTTACATGTCCAATAGGCGACAAAAAGTCATGATCAGTTGTAATGGAAGGCAACATTTCTCAGAGGAGGGTTGTCTTCATCTTGGTATCGCCCAGGGAAGTGTCATGGGTCCGATACTTTTCATTTTTTATGTCAACAATTTAGCCAATGAGATTCTTAATAATGAATCACATCTTGTGAATTTTGCTGATGATTCGAATCTTTTAGTGATTGCAGCAACATTGTCGGATCTCCTCGACATCTCCTCAGATCGCCTGATGGTTGCTCGGGACTGGTTCATAAGGAATAAGCTGGTTTTGAACGCTGATAAAACAAACTTTGTTTGTTTCCGGACGAAGCAGAAGAACAGAGATATACCAGATGAAGCAGTGATAACAAATCAGATTGTATCCCTGTCTAAAAGCACAAAATTCTTGGGTATGCATATTGACAACAACTTAGATTGGTCAGTGCATCTGGTGGATGTCTGTAAGAGGATAAATTCAGCCTGCTATTCCTTGAGAGTTATGTCCAAATATTTAAATGTAGAACACCTCAAAACTGTATATTATGCAAACATCTATTCTGTTCTTAGATATGGAATCATTTTTTGGGGTGGAAGTGTGGATGCAAAACGAGCATTTGTGGCACAAAAAAGAGCCATTCGAACTATTTTAAATCTTCGCAAAAGACATTCTTGCAGGGGTAGGTTTAAGGAGTTAGGACTTCTAACCACAACAGGTCTGTACATATATGAGTGCCTGCTGTTTCTGCACAAGAACAGGGAAAAGTTTGAACTCTTTGAAGCACAACATGAGATTCCTACTAGGTTTGTTGGCCTCAATTTCCCTTTGCACAGGCTTACAGCTACAGAAAGAGGCCCCACTTACTCCTGTATCAGATTTTTCAATAAATTACCTCAGGAATTAAAAACAGAAAAAAGCTTAAAAAATTACAAAAACGAAATCAAAACTATCTTGCTCAATTTGGAGCCATATACGGTTCAAGAATTTCTTGATCTCAGGTTTTAGTAACTTTTACTGATGTAATATTGTTTTTAAATTGTATTCTGATTTTAGCTGTATTTGTGAATTTTTGTTTGTACATGTTTTGAATGCAAGTAGGGTATAGTGGCAGTCTATTGGGTGAAATAGGTAGGCAGCATAACTATATATACTATTATTTAACTTCATTGTAGAAATAAGTGACTAGTCACTAGTTATACTATACTTTATGCAAATCTTTTTACTATATTTAGTGTAAAGCTAGGTTAAATATTACTTTTTTGACGCTTATTGTATCCAATTGTAACAATGCTCTTTTTGATTGTGTACAATTTTTTTAATAAAAGAATATTTGAATTTGAATTTGAATTTGAATTTGAATTTTAAAATCAATCAGATACCTACGTGGAAGTCAGTTGAAAGTAATCAGAAAAACTCGTTATTAAATCGTCTATTTTGAATCCGCCATATTGAATTTTTGTAATCTGATCAAAAATTCGTAATCCTCATCCTCAAAAACCAAATGATACCAATTTTGATGGAAATAAATCCGACAAACTAAAATTTTAACCCATACCCGCCCTCCATGTTAGGGGGGAGGTAGGCAGTCAGTGATATCACATTATTGGATTGTCATCGGAACAATAACGGTATGCGAAATGTGAAGTCAATAGGATACATGGAAGTCAGTTGAAAGTAAATAGAAAAACTTGACATTAGATCGTCCATCTTGAATCTGCCATATTGAATTTTTGTAATCCAATCAAAAATTCGTAATCCTCATCCTTAAAAACCCTCAGATATCAATTTTGGTGGAAATTCAACAACCTAAAATTTTACGCCCTCTCCGCCCTCCAGGTTAGGGGTGAGGTAGGCAGTCGGTGATACCACATTATTGGATTGTTATCGGAACTATAACGGTATGCGAAATTTGAAGTCAATTGGATACATGGAAGTTAGTTGAAAGTAATGAAAAACTTGACATTAAATAGTTCATTTTGAATCCGCCATTTTAAATTTTTATAATCTGATCAAAAATTCGTAATTCTCATCCTCAAAAACCCCCGGATACCAATTTTGATTGAAACCGGACAAACTAAAGTTTTACCCCCTCTCCACCCCCCCATGTTAGGGGGGAGGTAGGTACCCGATGAAACCATATTATTGTATTGTCATCGGAACTAAGACGCTATGCAAAATTTTAAGTCAATCGGATGTTTGGAAGTTCTTTAAAAATGAGTTGCAAGATTTGATTACATACATACATACAGGTGAAGTTAAATGAAAGCTTGTAATAAAAAAACTGCCAATTTGGCTCAAATAGGTAGTGTTGTGATGTAGGGCTTATTTGAAAGCTCTTTAAAATACCATTCGAAGAAAATGTATGTATTTTTTGCCTTTTTAAGACAAGCATTTACAGTTATTTGACCTGAAAGTACTAAAAAAACCCTTAAACTTAAATTAATAAAAAATAACTTACATGGATATACTGAAGCCTCAGTAATATCCCTAACAGCGGCCGCTTCAACAATGTTCCTAATTACAAACTTTTTGATGGCCTTGTCTTTGGGGACGCATCTAGCACAGTTGGTGCATCTCACAGGTTTAACATGCCCTCTGCCATGTTTGGAACGACCCCCATTCCTTCGTTTGCAAGTCTAAGAAAAGTAAAATCGGAATTAAAATAATTCGCTGTTTTTAAATAAAAAAAAGTAATTTTTACATAATGGCTTTTTGCATCTTTTTGATGTCTCATCAAAAAAATATTATTAAAAAATGACACAGATAAGGCAAAATATACATTTTTTGTATGTATTTGTATTAAAAAACATTACCATGGTAAACCGTGTTTTTTTTCTTAATTAATGGTTTATTATATAATAATATGGTAAAACAATGTTAAAATTGGTAGGTTTACTGATAGTTATCCAATTTTCTCAAAAACTAAGCTTTTTGGAAAAAAATTGATTCTTCAACACTTTATCATAGAAAATGATATTCCCTTTTTAACAGTGTATAAGTGAGTGCAGGCAGACTAATAACAAACTCTTCAGGGCGTCCCTTTTTTTAGAAAATGTAAATTTTTTAAAAAAAACTACATGTTTTACCCGATTATCTTAAAAACTAAGCCCTCTTTCAAAAATTGCGCTTTACAGTCGAATAAGGACAATGAAATTTCCTCTTAAACACTCTACAACCAAGTAAGATTTATCTTCAGATCAAAACTTCAAATAAAATCCATTTTTACAAGTCACCAAACAAATTTTGTTACAGGTTTTATCCAATTTTCTCAGAAACTAAATTGTTATAAATTAAACTAATCTTGCCTTATTATCGAGAGGTGATCAGCTGCCCACAGTAGGTGTACAAATTTATCTACAGGACCTCACAGGACTTCCACAAGACTTCCACAGGACTATACAGGATTTCAAGGGTACTGGCGCCTAAGGGGTGCCCTAAGCATGATTAAGTACTAAGGCCAGCAAATGCAAATCGGCTCTCTAAGAAAAACGAGAGTTAAGATGTAATGCCTTATTTTTTGGTCGCGAATTTTGAAGTGTAAACTTCTTTAGGCGCGTTTAGCAGTTTTTATTTATTTATTTATGTATCAACAGTTTACAAAAGCCAATTACAGATACATCTTAGATCTAACTTAACATACCTAATAGTCTAAACTAACTATGTCTCAATAATTTTCTGATATAAATTTTAAAATATGATAGTTTAATACCAAAATATCTATTGAACTACAATTTCTATTAAAATTTTCACATATTCATTCTTATAATGGGTGAATTTTTATATAAATTCGTTTTATATTGTGGAATATGAAACAAAGCTTGTGATCTGGTTATCACTCTTTTTGTCTTAAATTCTATCTGGGATAACAGATTAATATCATCTACCTCATTTAGCAGTAATTTAAAAAGAAAAATCAATTCCGCCTCAATTCGTAATAAATTTAGTTTTGGCATTTGAAATATACTGCACAAATAAGCCTGATCTACTCCCCTAGGCGGGTATATAAAAAACTTTTTAAAATATAAAAACTTTAAAAATCTTCTTTGGACTGTTTCAAGAATGTCACTTTTATTGCTATACAGAGGATCCCAAATTATGCTTGCATATTGTAATTTTGAAATAATTAAAGTCTTATATAAACCTACAATGAAGTCAACATTCTTAAAAAATTTACAAGTTCTAATAACAAAACCTAACATTTTTAGGGCACTTTTGCAAGTAACTACAAAATGATCATTAAAGTTTAATTTAGGATCTAGGTAAACACCTAAGTCTTTGTGATGTTACTCTTTGTAAAACAAAATCATTAATGGAGTAGTTAAAATTAATTTCCATAGTTTTTGTGGTAAATGTCATAACAGCACATTTATTTATGTTAATCTTTAGGTTGTGATCAGTGCACCATTTTACGATTGTGTCTAAATCATTCTGTAGACTTATTGCATCATTATTATACTAAATAACTTATAATCATCTGCAAAAATTAATCCCTTACCAAATTGCAAACCTTGACCTATTTTATTTATTACTAATATGAATAAAAGAGGACCTAAATTTGAGCCCTGGGGCACGCCTGAGGATGGTATATATTTTTTAGATGTGAATCCTTTGAGTTCTACGAATAGTTCTCTTTCCTCTAAGTATGACATTAACAAGTTAACAACATTTTGATCAACTCCTAAACTTTTCAAAGCACTAATAATTTCATTAAAGTCGACTTGGTCAAAAGCTTTTTCAAGGTCATTCAAAATAACATCAACCTAATACCCATCTTTAATTGCTTCATGTGTGTATTGGGTGAAGTTAGCTAAATTTGTTACAGTTGAACGCTTAGGTAAAAAGCCATGTTGATCATTTGTTATTAAATTTCAAACCTTACATCACTGTAAATCCTATCACATAATATAATTTCAAAAATCTTTGAACACACTGAAACAATGCTCACAGATCTATAATTTTTTATATCATTTCGATCACTGCTTTTGAAAATTGGTATAACTTTCAACTCTTTCCACTGTTTTGGATAAAACCCTCTTTTTAAAGATAAATTAAATAAATAATGCAATGGATTCACTAATGAGTCTATACAACCATTAACAATATAAGCCGGTAAATTGTCACTGGCGACAGACCTGCCAACTTTTAGTTTTTGTGGGTAGTGAATTGAATTGAGCCGTCAAGACTATATAGTAACCCCATAGGCAGGACTATGCAGGACACTACAGGACCAAAACTTTATTAAAGTCCTATAGGACAGAGTACAAATTTGGTTCAGCTGATCACCCCTCGCTTATTATACATCATTTAAAAGGAAATTTCATTGTCTACAATCGACTATGGGCACAATTTTTGATAGAGAGCTTATTTTTTAAGAAAATCAGGTAAAACCTGTAATAAACATGTTTCTTTTTTGAATTTTTTTACATTACCTCAATAAACGGATGCCACTGGAGAGTTTGAAATTTTATTGTCTTTGCACTCATCTTTTAACTTTCCAGTGGTGACATGGAAGGAATAAAAAGGAGATAGATACAAAATTACCTAACACAAAATTTTTGCTTATAAGAAGGATAAAATAAGGTAGGTATTAAGGTTTTAGTCAATCAACCAAAAGTTGGCAAAAGATAAACATGAGCTTTCTTGTTATCTTGAACTTTCGCCAAACTCTAATTAAAAACTTCAAGCTGAACTTCTCAATATAAATCAAGCTTAAAGGTCACTTTAGCCTCACAAATTACAATAGAAAACTAACTTAAGGAGCAAAATTTGTAATTTTTAGTTTTTTTGACATGTATTTTCTGTAAAGATCATATTTCAAGAAGTCTTCCTAAGTAAAAAGCAGCACTTTTTGCACAAAATATTCTTTTAAGTTCTTATTTAGCTTAGGGTAAGTTAAATAAAGATAAGGTCAGTTTAGCCTTGCAAATTAATTAGATTAAATTACATTAAATTATGCCAAGCCAAATTTTAGACCAAGAAATATTCTGGATTTTTAGTTTTTACAAAGTTTTTCACTTGTATTTTCTGTAGATCTTATCTTATGCCTTTACAAACCTTTGTTAGTAAAAAAAACAGTATTTTTAGAAAAAAAATCTTAGTAAAAAAGTTGGTCCAATTGGGCTTAGGGTAGAGCCCTGTATGTTTGACATATTTATGACACACTTATCAAAGTCTAATTTATTTAAGTCAAAATCAAAGGAGGGACTATCTGTCTTCTATACTCTACCATTGTTTGGTGTGAGCTTGTTAATTCATAAGCATCAGAAAATAAATATAAACAATTTTTGACCAAACATATACTGGGGGGTCATGGACAAATGTGTTTGTTTACATATGTTGCAATATAATTGATGTCACTTACTGCAGACAACTTAAATTATTTTAGTGAAATGCTAACTTGATAAGAAAATGAAATAACCTAAAAATTTAGGTTTTAGTGACTTTGATTTCTTTAAATCTCTCATACATACAGCTCTAGCTTAGGGTAAGTAAATTTAATCTAATGACTGACTCTGAACCCACCATTAATCTATGGTGAGTTAGAGTACACACTGGGGTGTCCTAAATACTCTGGATCTCTCTTTAATGTAGCACATTCAAAATAGAGGAAGAATTGCCGAGCGCCCCGGATCGTCTACTCGAACTTATGGCTAATGTAATTTGTGAGGCTGAACTGACCCTAATAAAATAAAAATTCATTTTTTTCTACATGCTGGTTACATTTTGAGGTTAGATTGTTACATTTTTTTTACTAAGTGACATAAAAACTAAAATAAAATGTATATAATTTAATAGTAATGTTTTCTGTAAACTACTAAACTTTAGATATGCACGGTTTACTTAATTTTTGCCTTAATTTCCAATTTTTTCACAAAAACTTACCATTTTGTTGTCACTATTCACTTGACTTTTGTAAAAAAGAATGAAACGGAAGTTTATTTTTAGGAAGTTTTGATTTTTCAATTTTGTCATGAAGAAGCCAGATTTTTTGTGGCTGCTGGCAACGCCGCTCGAGTTTATTTTATCTACGTCTTTGTTTTATTTCTGCACATGAGTGAAACAAATATTCGTCCGTGTAGTGCCCTTATCCAGACAACTGCCAGCTTTAAGAATCAATATTCTAGAATATAGGTTGGCGACCCTGGCGGAAATGAAGGCCTCATAACGGCGGGAATTTTAAATTTAAATATTTTTTAGCGGGAGTATTCTACTTGAGTCAATCAGGCGTATAAATTACAGTTTTTGCTAACACTTGAACTTCATGGTTTCTCTTTATGCTGGAAACCACAATCAAACTCGAAATTTAATTGAACTAACTGAAAAAGTGCATAAAAAACGATGTAGACATAATTTTGTTATGTTTTTTGTTAAATTGAAAAGTTTAAAAATAGTGCAGTAGGGAAAGTTAATTTATTGCGTGAATATAAATAAAGATACAAATTGTTTTAAGTTTATTTTTACGTTATTGTGTGGTGCAAGTTGTCAATAAACTGTTTAAAAATGAAATACGTAAGTAATCCAAGATTTATGCTACAAAAGTGCCTTCTTGGGAGAATAACTTTACTCTTAAGTGTCTCCAAAATAATTTTATCGACTGTTTACTGGTTACAAATTAAAACTTTTAAACCCTCTAAAGAGGCGACCTTATATCCTAATTCAATACACATTTTATTAAAAAAAAGTTGTTTTGCTTTAAGGAAATTTTTTTTTTATTCTGTCACCTCCCCCTCCTTGCATATGATATACAGCGGCGTCACATTGAAGGGCCAAGTCCTTCTACTGTTTAATATCTGATCGGCCACCAACATTGTGGCACATTTTTCTAATGAATACCTAGTCCTGCACTGTTGACACTAGACGCCACTATACAGGGTGTCCCAAATTTGATTTATTTTGGGAAGTCCCGACCCTCACTTTCGATTGTCTAGTATAAAAGAAAGCGGTTTTTTTAACTCTGCATTTTGGGAGGGGGCTATAACTTTGAGGTTTATAAAAATTAAATTTTTGCTCATATTGTTTATGTCTAGTCTTTTTGAGTATAACTATTTAGTAAAAGATGCAAAAGTTGGCCGGATTGACATGGAAAGCCCCATAAGTTGCTTTTAGTAAGATTTTAAATAAAAATAAGCATAAGGGGTCAGAATGATTTTTAAGCAAAACAAATTTCTTTAATAAAATGTAAGTATATTGATTCACACCCCGGGCGCCTCAATAGGACTGCTCGCTTGCCCCATATACATATAAGTAGGGCTAAGGCCTCGGCACGCTTAAACAAGAATTTTTCTACTTGGCATTTATACTACTCGGCCCACAGGTAATAGACAAAATATTGGAGCATCATTTTTCAAAAAAATATACAAAATCGAAGGGGTCACTTTTTCAAATTGACGATTTTTTTAAATGTATTGTCTTGTATTAAGGTCACTGATGCGATTATTTGTCATTTTCAATATTTTTTTCTAAAGCCTCTTGTTGTTGTTTCTAAACAGTTGTAAAAAAGTTTTTGCAAAGTTCGTATTTTTTCAGGAAAAGTCATAAACCATAGATATGTTGTGGCCAATTAAGAAGATAAATCACCCTGTAGATTTAAGAAATCGCAACATTTTTTTAAATTTTTATCTCGGTGTAATCGGTAGTCATAGGGAAATCAAAAAATTGATTGTTATTAAAATCAAAATTTTTAAGTGGAAAAGGTGGCCGGTTTGATATGGAAAGCCCCATATGTGCCCAAGAACTTTTTACGAGGCACATTGAAACACTTTAAATTGCCTGCTCTCTATACATAAACAATTTTAAAGATGTGATTTTGGAACATTGATACTTCAATGTTCTAAGGGTGTGATTCATATTTTGGAAAGCAGCTGAGTTGTTCCAATAGCCACATTAATCCCAGAGCCAGTTTAAAAGTATTTGCGTTGGGCAAATATATCTGTTAAGGCAAGAAAAGTAAATTGAAAAGTAAATTTTTAAAATGTCAATGTCAAAATGATTTTTGTCACTAGTTCGACATAATTTGATCAAATAAGAAAAAAACTGGGATGGGGTAGGTTGAAACCAAGGTCTGTAGAGGATAGGTTGCCTGGTAACTCTATGGTCGAAGCGGCGTGAGAGGTGACAGCGCGTCATTTGGAGTACCACTATTTGATTAGAGCCCATTGTTTACATGTGTTTTTAAGAATTTTTATTTTTCGATGGTTTATTTTTTACATTTGTGATGTTTTTTGCGGACTATATTTATTTAAAAACCGTAAATATTTGTTCTAGTTTACTTATACTTTCTACTTGTAGTTATTATAATTGGCTAAAAGCTTTCCAAGACATATTGCCTTTGGGATATTGGGTATCAGGTAAGTTTTATATATGAGTTACTTTATTACATTACATTTAGATCAATAAAGGAAGAGAAGAAACTTAAAGATTTTCTACTATATTAAATGCTTTTTATTTAACTGGGCACTCCGGGTGACGTCATTTCCCGCTTCAACAACTGGCTCTGATTGGTCAGGAAGTTACCAGGTAACCTATCCTCTACAGACCTTGGGTTGAAACAAATTAAATGGTGTATAGGCAAAAACTATATTGACACTCAATCTCTAGTACCTGCTGGTAGACAATAAACTAAATATTTGCTTTTTGTCCTGTCTACAACCTTTAACCTGATTGGCCTTCTCTTTACATAAAAAGTAGAGTTGATAATACAAGGTGACTAATTAAAAAGGATCCACCTGGATGTTCTCGAAAATTATTTTTGATTGCAAGGGGGACACTTATTGGCTATGTTAAAATTTTTGTAGCACGAACCCCCTTCGAGGGGTATAACCTACCCCTATATTTTGAATAGGGAAAGTGGGTCTACCTTGTTTTGAAGCTCTCTTGAATATCTTTACAACTGTGTAAAAATTTTGAATATCAACCGATTAGTTTTTGAGATATTTGCTTTCAAATTTCCAAATTTAACATGGAATGATAAAATAAAAATTAAATCCGAAAAAATTCTTATTAAATTTTTATTTTATCAGTCCATGTTAAATTTGAAAGTTTGAAAGCAATGAAACTAATGGATAGATTTTTGCCATTTTTACACGGTTGTAAGGACATTCAAAAGGCCTTCAAAACAGACCCATTTTCCCTATTCAAAATATAGGAGTAAAGTATACCCCTCGAAGGGGGTTCGTGCTACAAAAATGTCAAGATAGCCAAAAAGTGTCCCCCTTGCAAACAAAATCGAGGTGTTTCGGCGTTTTTTTTCATGATAATTTTCGAAAAAATCCGGGTGGATCCTTTTTAAATTGTCATCTTGTATAAAAAAATTATATTTTGTAAATTTTTGAGATGGTTAATCTCAAAAATTTTAGATGTTTGTGTTGTTCCAACCTACCCCATAGTTTTTTTAGGCGATTTCAACGTCCACAATATACCCTGGCTAAAACACCACAACAAAACAGATAACGAAGGCAGGGAAGCAGAAGCTTTTGCCATAAGTTGTGGTCTAACGCAGCTTGTCGATGAACCTACCCGTATCTCAGAAAGGGGTGAATTTGCAGCGCTTTTAGACTTGTTCCTAACTACAAATCCTGACTTGTACACAATTCAAGTAGATCCCCCACTTGGTTCATCCGATCATAAACTTATAAGAACAAAGTGCGAAATGTTCATAACGCCAAGCCAACAATCACTTCCTCGTAAAATGTGGCACTATAAATCGGCAAAATGGAATGACCTTAAACAGTTTTACCTGGATTTTCCATGGCAAGAAGTTTGCTTTAAAACAGCTGATCCCACTATTTGCTGTAATGAAATAACAAAAGTAATCTTATCTGGGATGGATGCATATATCCCACATACAATAAAAAGCAGAGCTAATGCAAAACCTTGGTTCAACAGCCAGTGTCAAACGGCTGTACAGAAAAAACACAGAGCATATAACCTTTGGAAACGACAACAAACCGCTCAAAACCACACAGAATTTATAGAAGCCAGAAATAGTTGCAAAATTACTATTGACGCCGCCAAAGAAACATACAATCAAAGAATAAAAAACAGGTTGCTGAATTGTCCAAGTAGTTCTAGGTCCTTTTGGTCTCTTGCAAAAGCCGTTGGATCAAACTTCACCAAGTCATCCATACCACCACTTACAGATAAAAATACTCACTCAGCCACAACATCAGAGGAAAAAGCCAATATGCTGGCCAAAATCTTTTCCTCCAACTCAAACCTAACAGTGCCAAATGGAAAAACTCCACCGTTCATTGAAAGGGTTTCCCACAGTATGCCAGAGGTACCCTTTTGTCACAGAGAAATACGAAAATCCCTTAAAAAGTTGGATACAAACAAAGCAATGGGTCCAGATGGCATTCCCGCGATAGTACTCAAAAATTGTGCTAACGAACTCACCCCAACTTTCGCTAAATTATTCAATTTATCTTACAGGCAAGGAGTATATCCGTCATCATGGAAGTCTGCCGCAGTACAGCCTATTCCAAAGAAAGGAAAAATACAGATCCGTTAAACTATAGACCAATTGCTCTACTTCCGGTGATATCAAAAGTCATGGAAAGAGTTGTGAACAATCACCTAACCAAGTACTTGGAAAAGTACAAACTTATCAACGACAAGCAATACGGATTTCGAAAATATAGGTCAACTGGCGATTTACTTACATACGTCACTCATTTATGGCAAAAAGCGATTGAGTTACGGGGCGAAACAAGAACAATTGCCTTAGATATATCAAAAGCATTCGATAAAGTCTGGCATGAAAATCTGCTCAACAAGCTTAAAGCAATGGGATTGTCGCCGAAACTTTGCACTTGGTTTGAAAGTTACCTTAAGGATAGATCCATTTATGTTGCACTGGATGGCCGGAACTCCAACTCTTACCAAATAAATGCTGGTGTGCCACAGGGAGCAATCCTTTCGCCAACACTTTTTCTGATTTACATAAATGACCTCATAGATAAAACAGTAAATCCACTTTATTGCTTTGCAGATGATGGCAATGTAGTCTCCTCAGTCATACCACCCACTCAGTGTCTATCCGCACGTGAATTCCATCATCTTAGACAAACTCAAATATCGCAGATAAATAACGACCTGGAGATAATAGAGGACTGGGGCAACAAAAACCTTGTACAGTTCAACGCGCAGAAAACCCAAGCAGCCCTGTTTTCAAAAAAGACCAGCACCGGTGAGCCAAACATCATGCTATCTGGAAGTGCTGTCACATTGCAGAGCCAGTTGAACATCTTAGGAGTCACTGCAGAGACCAACATGTCTTGGCACAGTCACGTGGCAGATATAGCTAAAAGGGCGTCCCAAAAGCTTGGGGTGCTATTTCGTACAAGACATCTGTATACACCAAGCCAACTGCTGACACTCTACAAAGCCCAGATTCGACCAACTATGGAGTACTGCTCACATATATGGAGTGCGGCACCCAAACATACCTTAATGCTTTTGAACACCGTGCAAAAACGAGCTATCAAGCTGATCAATGACCCCGCACTTACCCGTAGTTTGGATAGTCTCGAACATCGAAGAACTGTGGGCGATCTCTCTCTCTTCTACAGGTATTATCACGGAAAATGCTCTGAAGAGTTGGCACGTATGATCCCCCCGGGAGTAGCACCTACTAGACGAACACGTCAAACAGACGGTAACCATCAATTTACTGTCAAAATAGAGGCACCAAGAACCTCATTATATCAGAATTCATATCTCTGGAGAACAGCATCGCTGTGGAATAAACTCCCTGCGACAGTTTTCCCTGCAGGTTACAACCTGAACCGTTTCAAAACCAACACACACCAACATTTCCGCGCACTGGCCGCTTCTCGAGCGTGATAGGGACCTCCTTGCGAGTGCGCTTAACCGTAAAAAAAAAAAATAGAAGGGGCAGATAAAAATAAAAAAACAAAAAAACGGTTTTTCGATTTTTCTCGGAAAATATTAGGTTATGTAAAAAAAAACACTTTCCACAACATTTGTAGACCTTTTTACTAGCATATTTGTAATCAACTTTTTGGGAGGTCTAGTTTTGCCGCAAACTGTGATTAATCGTTACCGTCCCTAAAAGATCTCCCCATTCCACCCTAATAACTCGGGTCGTGTCTAATTAATTTTTCCTGTTGACTGCAATATATTTTCGTTAATTTCCAATACTTCTCATGCTGTTACTAATATTTTCCTTTTTATGCCTTTTTAAAAGGTAGTTGATTACCTGTTTTAATATAATACATTATTTTATTGTGCTTATAATATACTTTTAGTTGATGACTTTCTTCCTTGTAATAATATACATATGCAGTAGCATAGTTTATGGTACTCCGATCAAGCCAGAGGAACAAATCCAAGCTGCCGAGTCAGGTCGGCAAGAAAGACAGGCTGAGGCTGATCAAAATGAGGTTTGTAGTTTAAATTGAAAAAATAATTAACGGGCATTTTTTTATTTAAAATTTTGCCTTTACCGCTGGATTTTTTTAAAAGATTATTTTAGAACCATTTTTAAAACTTAACTTAATTTCTACAACTTTGGCGTACTTGTACGTACTTTATTTTAAAAAAAGTGAGGCACTTTTCATTAGCAGTTACAAATATGACATTATAGCTATGATTCAAACCTCAAACTCGTCAAACTGTAATTTAAAGCTTTTATCTCTCTCTTAACATAACTGACATAAAAGGGTGGAGGAATTTATGGTGAATAACGTACCATCATGTCTCAGTTCACATAAACTACACAGGATTTATTGGGACTTCGGAAACGACATACAAGATCGTATCGTCGCCATTTTGTACACATTTATTAAAATTTAGTACTTCTATTAGCAACTGTGGCCAATCCAATACCGTTAACGAATATTTTTTCAAGGCCTTTTTTAGGAAGCGTTTTCGAAATCCATATGTAGTTACTTTTGTGTAGCACACCCTGTATAAAATCCTGAAAGGGTGTAGAAATCAATGGTAAAGACTTTTATTTGGAATTTTTGCTATTACCCACAACAATAAGATATAAAGAGGTTAAATTTATGGGTTTTCTGATGTTGTTCACAAGTGACATGAATCTTACTTTAATTTATCTAATGCACCTTGACCCAAAAATATTTTTTTAAATTTGTCTCAATATTTTTTAGAATAATGTTGCTAAAGGCCGCTTGACATAGAGCAATAAACTTGTAGTTGTATGCCAGGTTAGGGTCCCTAAAATGACATAGGATGTATAAACCAAAACCTAGTACTAGTTTTTTGTATAAACACAGAAATATGTCTCATGTAGGGACACTAATCCTGCCGTCTTTAAGCTAGAATGCCGCTATCTACCTATAAAATATTCCTAGTTTTGATTAAAAAACCCGGAAAATAATAAACAAATGATGCTCCTTGATGACTGTAAGTTAGTTGTTTCTTAAAAACCATAAAAGCTAAAGATTTGCTTATAAAAATTGATGTAGAATAATGTGATTAAATTGTCTAAGTATTGGATAACGGCATTATAGCTTATGCACGGCAGAATCTTGCATGCATGTAGTTTATTGCTCCATGTCAAGCGGCCTTAAATATAGAAATTTTCCTTTCCATTCTTGTGTGTTTTCCAGCTGCAAAGAGTCCAATTAACATATAAACAGTGGCGGGTTCTCCAGGTTCATTTGACCAATAAACACCCAATAAAGTTTGCTTATAATATTTTTACTACATTTTACGACGAGCACGCGTTCTAATAAGCCTAAAAGCCTTGCGGCAGCATTGCGCGAATGTGCGATATCCAGATTGAATGCGACCGTTTCTGTAAGTGCCTGTGGTTAGAATAAAACAATTCATATCTTAGAAAAAGAACTTCAATTTCATTGGTTCATATCAAACAATGCAAACTCTAGCATCTATTGGTGCAGCGCACATGCATACATAGATGTGTGAGTGCTTTTGGGTGACCCGACCGGCTTTTGTGCAATTTTAGCATTTTTATTTGTTGCGTAAAAATTATAGATATTATTTGAGGTGAATTACTAAAAACATCCAGCCCTGTTCGGTGGAATTGATAGAAGAAAACACAAATACTTTGGAAAATCGAGTGCTAATAAAAAATAGACCACCTCGGTCAGAGATAGATGTAGTTCAAGAATGTCCATAGGCAACAATTCTAATTTAATATTTTATTATACAACCGAATAGTTACCCGACGTGTTTTTTCTAAAAAGCATCAAATTAAAAATTACTATGAGCCGCCACTGCCTATAAGTAACGGTGATTAGTTTTATAAAAACAGTTGACCAAACCCTTATATTGCGCAGCGCCATGTTATGTATTCTGAAGCCCAGTTCATATTAAGGACACTCATCGTAAAGGCAAGCTTTATAGGAAGCGAAGCTAACGTCAGGCATTCTATTTTTTGGTTATTATGTTTGACATATTTTCCTAGGTTTCGCCACGGATCACTAGGTGATCCGTGGTTTCGCATTGGCGGTTCTGTTTTATTTTGAAGATGTTGTTTTACACAGTATGAACACGGATCACCTAACAAAAGGTGATCCGTGGTATGAAAGTACCTAAACTGCAAAGTATCTTGAAACTGTATCATTATTAAATAGATCTTTAGACTGTGTTAAAACCACATTTTTAAAATAACACCGAGCCGCCAATGCGACACCGAGGAAAACATGTCAAAAATTATAACCAAAAAATAGAAAATCAGAGTAAAGCGACCCTCACACGATCAGTATTACATATGTCTTTGTTTATCAAAAGTTATAAACAAAGACATGTATAAAAATACTGTCAGTAATACTGATCGTGTGAGGTCCGCTTTAGGCGTCGCTGATGAACCTGTAAATCTTGCGTGACGATGAGTGACCTTAGTTTATATACATTGCCATATTATTATGAAGATGAACATACATTTCTTATATTTCTCATTTAGGCTGTCGATTTTGGAGCCCATACCGGTGACCACGGCGCTTTTGGATGGTATGCTGATTTCCCAGTACATGCGCATGCGGATTAAAAAATATAAATAAAAGAAAAAATAGAAATAAATATAGGTAATTAGATTCAGATATTGGGGAAAACGTTAGGCATTAAGTTTTTCTAAATCGTAATTTGTTGTAAAACATTATTTAAAATAACATAATTAAAGCTGTGCATTGTTATATTTTGCAAATTAGGTGAGTACTTTATAGTTGTAGGGAATAATAGTCCAGGCAGTATTTTGATAGTTTCATATTGTAAGATGGCAGCTGATCTTTCAATATTAGACCTTTGGTTACCAAATGGTCCGGAATACATACTGCCTTCTTTTGACAAAGATAAATAAAAACACTTATTTTTAAATTTGACTTTTTCTTTGATCTTGATCTAAATTTGTAAAAAATGCTGCCTGGCACTACTACTGGCTCGTTGAGGGCTATAAAGCCTTGTCTGGCTGTATTCCGTTTATTTATACTCCGTATCATAATTTTTGACAGTTATCAGCTGTTTAACATAACAAATAGCATAGGCCAACGAAAAAAAGTTGTCAAAAGTTGTCTCAAAAATACTGGTATGAACTGTATATTAAACAATGTTACATCAGGGCTATCAAAATGGACGGGCCACGATCCTCCACTTTGTTGACGTCACATCCGGGGCTGATTTTTTTTTGATGGTCACGTTACGACACAGCTGATTGTCTTTGAAATATTGAAGTTGGAATGACGGTTCATGGATATTTGATTTTTTTTAAATAAAGCCGTTTTTGAGATTGTTTTTACTTTATTCTGGCAGAACAATTTTTTTTAAATGTATAGTAAGCCCTAATTTTTGATAGCCGCTTCATTAGCTCACACAAAAATTAAGTTTAAAGCAGAAGCGAATGTGACAATCACATATGACAAAGTCAAATACATGTCAAATATAACATTGGCATGTGGTACATGGCGGGTAATTTGAATTCAAAATAAGGAATGCTAAATCTTGAAGATTTTAACCTTTTAATCATGTTGCTTCCTTACAAACCTTTGGTGGAATATCGGGATGGTGTCTGAGAATATTTCAGTGAAATTTTGCGGAAATCTGTAGTGCCATCTTGAAAATATCATAAAAAAACGTCTGACCTCCCATAAGACCCAATGTAAAATTCAGACCCGGGAGAACAGCTGATTGTTTCAGTGTCGTGGCCTCTATTTTTGTGTTGGTTGTGTTGGCCTTGGTTACATTTATTACTATATTTAAATGGCATTTTAAATTGTAACTCACTCTTTTGACAGCTTTCATAACAAAATTAGCAAAAAATGTCAATCAGCTGTCGAGGCAGGGTAACATATAGTACATGTATTTATAATAAATCATTTAGGCTAAAATAATACTTAGGTCGATGTCAGAAATTACTGTATACCATGACTTTAATAAATGTATTGTGGATTAAGTTTATTTTGGCATCACAATTAATAGTTGACAGCTCAATACCTATTTCTTTCTTTGGATGTCATAAACCTGCCTGGCATTTCCTAAACAAAACTAAATCGACTATAAAACTTGTTCTTGTAGATGTAGAATATTCGGTAACTCGCGGAATCAGTAACTTCCACTCCTCTAGTTCTTTTATCACTTAGTAATTTTTTTTAAATTAACAAATACTGAACAATTTGGTTTGGTCTGTGCTACAAAATTTTTATTGCTCTTCTACCGGCTGTGGAAACAAGATCGATTTAACAAAAATATCCAACTGGATTTATTTTAATATTTTTCCTTCAAAGCTTTACAAAACTACCAAAGACTACATTAAAATATAATTTGTAGTTTCTGAAATATTTATGTTCAAACATTTAATATTCGGAAAAACATAAAGTTTAGTACACTGTATGACTAAATGAACCAGCTCCAAACAGTGCCTAAAAAAAAATTTAGTCATAAATTAATAAAAGCCTTTAGTGTTAATATTAAAATCTTTACTTCTGATTTATACTGAGAAGTATGGCATTAGTTAAAAAAAGCTTCGTGATTGGCATTTCGCAAAAGTTCTAATAAATCATGTTTATTTTTTAAAAACAAAAGTAAATAGTCGATCAACGAAAAAAATCTAGTTGGCTAGTTGGCGAGGAATAAACTTAAGTTATTTTGAAGTTTTTAAGTTAAGTCGAACTTCTTAGTATAAATCAAGCTTTACTTTCTTAACAACCTGGAAAAGTAGATGTTTACAAATTTAGATAGGTTTGATATTTTTATGCTATTTTTTTTGGGAATTTAAAAATATAATTAACGCGTTTTTCTTTTTGAATAATTTTCTTTCAAATTCCAAAGGCAGCAATATGTTTAAGCTCATTGCGTAAATGGAACTGAAAAATGGTTTAAAGATAAAAAGTATTAAGTGTAGCCTCACTCTTCTTCTTCCTCACTTTTTTTTCTTTTTCGTTAATTCTTAAAAATTTCTTTAAATACTAGGTAAACCAAAGACCTTACACCCAATTATATATTTTACTGCTATTAACATTTTTCGTTTTCTGCATGCTAACATAATTTTCCTTTTTAT
Source organism: Aspidapion aeneum (assembly GCA_963576565.1). Taxonomy (NCBI): domain Eukaryota; kingdom Metazoa; phylum Arthropoda; class Insecta; order Coleoptera; family Brentidae; genus Aspidapion; species Aspidapion aeneum. Next base: position 78,626,540 of record OY755044.1, on the reverse strand, counting down.
ATTTTGTATAAATCTGTGCGTTAAAACATTTTTTATTCGACTATATAGTTAATTGTAGCCTTTAACCCATGTTAAAAAATTAAACAAATTTTGTATAGTATATTTTTTAATTTATTTGACTACTATCTACTCATTCGACAAGAAATTGAATAAAAATTGTTAATATATTATTATTGTTGTAAAATTATTTAACACTCATAAAATAATAGCATTGTACTATTTTCATTCACCATTCAAAACTGATTTTAAAACAGCCCAAATTTATTTTTGACAACCGCATTTTACATATGTTCACCATTTTCTAAATTTAAACAATTTGTTTTCGAAATATTTCAACTAATTGAAAACACTTATATTTTTTAATCGGAAATATTAAAAACTCTTTTCAAAAAAGTGTCACCTTATTCCCATTCCAATTTAATAAACTTAATCGATTACTATGATCCCTCCAACAGTGCCTGCTGACCTGTTAACAGACCCAAAATTGTCTCAGCCAAAAAGTCAGGTTAGGGTGTCAAAATATTTTTTCAATTCTGAACGTTTTAAGCTACAGTAATGAAACTTAGCACGCAAATCGGGCTTCACGTACTTATTCTTTGGCTGTCAAAAAAAATTATACCGGGTGTCCCATAACTTAAGGGCCATATGCCAACAGGTGATAGTGGAGGTCATGTCTGATAAAAAAGTTCCTATAATGCATGGGTCAAAACTCTTTCTTTTTCGAGATACAGAGCAAGTTGGCGATTTTTTAAACTAAACGCAGTAAAAATATGAAATTGGGTAAAGTCGTATATTAGAACAAGGGCAATAAATTCAAATAAAAATAATTTAAAAAAAAATGAATCCGTCAATTTTTTTAGAATAAACTATTTTTTTGGTATAAATTTTTATGAATGCCATATTATATTTTTTGTTAATAAAAACAAGTATTCACGAGACATAGTAAGAAAATATTATTGATATTTTTTAAAAGAATAAGTAAGCAAAAATCATTTTTTTTAAAAAATATTTTTTTTAAATAATACATTTTTGGAGGCTATTTTGACAGCCTGTATCTTCTCAAGTTATAATTTTATCAAAAAACAGAATACCACATTTTTGAATCACAATTAGCTGGGTATTCAGCTGGCTGTGACAGAATTTTTTTTTTTCTAAAACCCTTTCCCCCCCACTCCTCTAACATTAAAAATCCAATATCTTAAAAACAGATGTCTGTTGACCCCCATGTTATATAAAGTTTTTTCTCAGAAATAACCTCCTCTATCACCTGCTGCACTATGGCCCCTAAGTTATGGGACACCCTCTATATTAAGAGGGCAAAATGTGTTCTAAACTATTACACCGGAATAACTAAATCTTATGAATTTGGTAGCTCATACAATTGCCCACAAGTCTACCATATAAAACAAAATTTCGAAGCTGTTAATGACGTCCTCCTAAGTAGGGGCAAAAATTTTTGTCATTTACAATAAAAAAATTGACTTTGCCCCAAACAGTTGTAATTGATCACTTCTTAATTTTGTATACTTTATACTTCGCCCCCGGCCGCTAGGGGCTGTAAGGGGCCAACATCTTATTTTGACAAAAATTTATTTTTATGGCCCTGGGGGGTGTCAGGGGGTTAATGTAGGGGCAGCCCCCAAAGATGCAATCTTATGTATTTTATAATATGTGACCGACCCAAAAAAATATCATATATTATGATTTTCTGATTTTGCGGTTAAAGCCCCTAGGAGCCGGGGGTATAAAGTATACAAAATTAAAAAGTGGTCAACCACAACAGTTTGGTGAAGATTTGCTGACATAGGGCACAGTATAAGTCAACGAAGCTTTTTTTAATGTAAATTACAAAAAAAAATGCCCCTACCTAGGGGGCTTCGATTTTTTTTATATAGCGGACCTGTGGGTAATTGTCTGGGCTACCAATTTGATAAGACACAGTTGTGCAGGTGCAATAGTTTAGAAGATATAAGGCATAATCTAAAAACACATTGTGCCCACTTGCGCTCCCTAGGGGCAAACAATATAATTTTTGTTAATGGCTAAAGAATAAGTAAGTGAAGGCCGCAGTACGTGCCACGTTTCATTACTGGAACTTAAACCGGTCAGAATTGGTGGGATCATTAGTAATCTATAAAAACAGGTGTCCAAAGATCCGGGTTATTCGCAATCGCCTATTGCGATTAGAAATTTTAACACATCTCATGCTTCAGACGTTGATAATTACGTCTTTGATTTCACACACAGTGGGAGCGAAGAATTATAAAATTAGTTGAATGGCTTGGCCGAGTGAGTACCCTGAGAACTGAAAACTAGCGTTCCTGCATTGTGACACTGACCAGGATATGGAGTTTTCAAAAAATGATAATTAAGATTTTGGTGATCCAATTGGTAGGGCTTTGGCGTACATAAGCTAAAGTCCGGGTTCAAATCCCGGCCGAAGCACAGGAAACTTTTTTTATAATTTTTCATTCTTTAGTTTCATCCCTGGTTTAAAACTTAAAGGGGTTGCATGAATCTACAGCCAATAATTTACGATGTTAACAAAAATTAATTGTATGTACTGGAATTTAAAAAATTAAGGTGAAAATTTTTCAAATTAACATCTTGTAGAGAAAGTGAGTGCCTGGAGGTGTGGTCCTTGCCATAGGCAGTAACACTTTTGTGACATTTCCAATCTCTTTGTTTATCATGAAAATTCTGAAAAACGGCATGTCTTGAGTTGTTTTTATCTGTGCATTTTTTTTTGTCAAAATACAGTCAGCATCTTTTTATTTAAGACAATGACAGTTTTGCCTTTAATTTTACACCATGACATATTTAATTTTTTAAATATTTCTGGTTAGGAAATATCTTTATATCAAGTCAAAGTCACAAAAGTGTAACTTCGTATGACAAGGATTATACTTTTTTCAAAAAGGATTTTCCGAGAAATTCAACTGTCATGGTATTTTAGTTCAGTTCATTTCATTACAAAAAGTCATAGCAAGTCACAGTGTCCACAAATTATTTACCTGAATAACGAATTACTAAGGATTTTGCGCTAAAGCACAATTAAAAATACAAACGACTAAATACAGGTTAAGAGCCTTTTAAATGTATTTAATTATTTTTAATTGTGCCCTCAGCATTAATTTTTTTGATGATTTAGCAAATAGTTCGCTTAATAGGCTGTTTTTGTAAACCACAATTTCCTCCAAGCAGAAAAAACACTTTTTGCAATGCTAATTGTCCAAATACAGCCCTTGGGATTGACAGTTCGATTTATCAAAAAATACCTTCTAAAAAAGTACCACCTCCTTCAAATCAATCAATCAAAACCTTGTAAATATTACAAAAAAGTCATTTTATAATTTTGATTGTAAAAATTATCAAATAATTTTTTTAACACATAGCCTATATTGTCATTATGTATAACAGGTCAGTTTGAAATCATATCGAAAAAAAATGATGATTTTAATAAAGAAATTGGTAAAAACTACTTGCCTACCATTTTTAAGTAGTTCTAAATGTTTTGCGTGCCGCAAACCGAGGGGTGAGCAGGATCTATACAGGATGTCACAGATAAAAGTAATTACAGCCAAAAAAACCGGTTTTTTTTTCATTATAACTTTTGAACTATACCATCGATATTAATGGGACAAACTGCATTTGACAGAGAATTAATCAGTTTTGACTAAATATATTTTTTTATCCGCCATCTGAAATTCCAAGATGTCGGACGAAATTACTTTACTTTCTTTATTGTCCAAAAAGATGATCAATACAATCACACAGACAACGTCTAAAACTAGGATCTAAGCCTAAATCTAATCTAGAAAAAATTGTTACATTTTGCTTATTTATTCTATGTTGCCACAAAATAAACTGTATGAAATGTCACTATTGTTAAAATATTGGCTTATAGACAAAGAAATAACAGGTTAAAAAGACAGATACAAAGGTTAAAAGAAGTTTTTTAAAAGATGGGAAAAAACAAAAAAAATCCACTGTTTGTTTTTTTTTTATAGTTAATTTTGTATAGCATCGTTTTTTGATTAAATATTTTTTAATAATTTTTATGTTCGGAACGCCACTGAATGTAACGAAGTGTAAATAAGACCCATTTTTTAGTTTGCATATTAAGCTACACTTGTGACCTAACGTTTGATATATAAAAAACCATAATATCATTTTTGAGAAAAGGTAGAAATGACTGGAAATAGTTTTTTATGAAAAATGCACAAAAGCTAAAAACTGAAACTTTGAACCTATGTATCTTAAAAACCATAGATCGGAGGACGATGGGGCAATGATAGCTTTTTATCAGGGCATCAAGATCTACAACATACTGCAATTTAAATGAATTCCAACCGAAAGCCACCGCCCATAAACTCCGGGCGGGATCCTTTAAATGTTAACCTTTGTAAAAAATTATTAAGGTATTAGGTATTAAAAATAAGTAACAAAAGGTGAGCAAAATGTATGTGTTAAACTGCAATAACCGGGTAGCGCGATTAATTTGTTAAAAATGTCAGTTTATAATAGGTCATAAACAAATTTTTTAACTCACCCCCACATTAATTAATATTTAAATTTATTACAATTTACTACCTGAAAAAAAAATTAGTCGTCTGCTCTCGCTGCATCCATAGCCTCCTTTAAATTCCGTTCAAATATTTTCTTTGCGTCAGAAAAGCCCTGTTTTGTTTTGCCAAAGGAGTTCGGTCCAGATGACGTTGGTGTGTTTCTGTAATTAAAACGAAAGTAAAGAGATGTGTAGTAAGTATAGACAAAGATCCCCGAAACCGAATTTATAAAAATTTTATTATGTTAATGTATTAGATACTATTAAAAAACGTATAATAAAGTTTTTATGTTTATTTTTTTAGATATTAGCGATAAATAAGAATAGGTTTATTTTACGAGCAAAATTTCTTGTAGAAAATTAAAAGAGCAATCCATTTTATCACAAACACTTAAAAGTTTAGTTCGCGTCACTCTTATAGACGAACAAACCTTCAAAATGCCAAATGTAAGCGTCCGAAATAGTGTCACTTAAGTTTGTTTTAAATTTGTATCTGTTTTCAACTATCCGAACAAGAAGTTTCTACAATTTAAATCCGGAAATTTTTACTTGAAGTTCTAAAATAAATATTTTGTCATAAAAGGTTTGTAATGGCCCGAAACGACACATTTTCTTTTAAAAAGTTGCAATTTTGACTTTAAGTTAACTTCCGGCTTTTCAAGGTAGGTCCATTTAGGATGGTAGCCGGATTTATCTAGGAAACTATTACAGCTACCACTTCGGGAAAAATGTTTTATAACAAAATCGGGCCTTGCGATTTCACTTAAAATATTTTTGTTTCTGTAGCTCCCCGCACGGAGGCAGTAACCAAATCTCCTGAGTCCCTATCTTTAAATTACCTAACGCTCAAGGGGGGGGGATTTGGCCTTGCGTTACACTCAATGTTATTTTAATGTGTTTTTCTTGAAAATGCGTTACGAGAGGGGGGTTGGGGTCAAAAATCCTGAATTTTTATTTAAGAACGCTCCCTGGCTAGAAAAATTGCATGCAAGAAACTCTAAGATAAACATATACAAATTATACCGTAATCGTATTCCTTGAAAAATTTCGCATAATTTGGACCTATAATTAACTTCGACAAGCCAAGAATATTGGCATTTTTAAGGCATTTCCTACTACGTCGAAAAAATAATAATAACCGGTTGTTATAAGGTTTTTTTAATAAAAGTAGCATTTTTATTCCCTTCCAGTGGGAACGTAACATAGAGGTACACGTTAGAGATCTAAATTATGCAGAATTTTTTAAGGAATACGAATACGATATAATTGTATGTTTAACATAATTTTCTAAAAAAATTCAATTTTTTTAGTCGGGAGATGTGATTACTGCCCCTAGAAACAAAAGTAATTTAGGTAAATTCGTAAGGTCCGATTTTGTTATAAAATAATTTAATAAGTCATATAGTCTAAATTATACGCATTTGTAATGATGTCACCAAGTGAGAAAAAAACGTACGGCGTAGATTTTTTTGCCAATCAATGTTTTTTGATCGACAGTGACGGATACTTCACATAACCAATTACCTACCTATTTAAATCATAGACACTACTTTTTTTAAAAAGTTTATTGTCACCGCTGTTTATAATATACTAAACAAAGATAAACAAAAATGACGTCATTACAAATGGGTATAATTTGAACTATACTTGTAGTAATTTCTGAGATAAATCCGTCTGCCATCCTTAATGGAACACCCTGTATGTTGCCTGTGCGCTTCTGTTTTTTTTGTCGAATTATTATTGGCAAAGCGGATAAAAAAAGTTGTGTTTCTGTCGTATTTTGCCGCGGGTAACTCGAAAGCTTATCCTTACGGAGGTCCAAGATCTAAAGGACACCTAATAAGTGTTTCCAATTAATTGGTTTGTCCTTATGGAACTTCCCAGAACACTGCTTAGTCAATGTGACACCCTTGCGCAGTTAATTAGACGGTTTTGGCTCTCATCCTACGTTTATAGTGCGAAAATTAAATCGTCTAATCCACAAGAAACGCCATTTACCAGAATACGAGAGATATTAGAACAACAGAAGGCGAGTAATAAAATGCTATAAATCGATCGATTAGAATTGCTTTTTAGGTAAGATTGGCGCTTATTGCGTTTTTACCGCCTTTAAGACGTCGGCGTCGCGTCAGTCAGAAGAGTTGTATCCCAAACACTAACGGACGTAAATTTTAGTACCCGTGAATTAAAAATCAAACGAGTTTTCCTGGCTAAGCAGGTAAAAAAAGTTTTGTTTCTCTTGTATTTTTCCGTTCAAGGATATCTAAGATCTAAAGGACACCTAATAAGTATTGACAGCAATCCCATAAGGACGAAACAGTTAACTGTCAACAATTATCAGGGGTCTAGTAGATCTTGGACCCCCGGACTACCCACGGAAAAATACAAGAGAAGCAAAACTTTTTTCCCGCTTAGCAGCGGAAAGCTGTAAACGGGTACTAAAATTTACGTTTATTATGATTTAGGATAGATTAAGGAGACAACAGAGCAAAATCTTACCTTCCAATATTTTTCATTCGCATTCTAGCTTCTGGCGGCATTTCTTCCGGTTCTTCGTCACTATCTTCATTAAATGCCGAGGCAGCACTCAATTTAGGTTTGCTCGCGCTACCACCGATCTTCATCTGAATGCTTGGCATTTTTAGTTTGCTTTTTGGCGCTATTGCAAAGCTAGTCTTCTTCTCTTCATTTGATATTGTTATTTTTTGTTCTATAGGCTTTGGTAACTTTAGAGAGTAACTTTCAGGAAGTTTCAGACTTTGTTTTTTGTTGATATCGTCAGTTTCTCTCTGGTCGTTCTTATAGTTGTTATCTCTCTTGTCATAATCCCTGTCTTTCCGTTTACTGTTGTCATTGTCTCGAGCTTTTGGAGACCGTGATCTGGATCTGTCCCGACCTAACAAACACTGACCAATATAAGAAAAAAAAGAATTAGAACACAGTTGGTAAACTTTAACTTCAATCAGTAGAGATCTACTAACTATACCAATAAAATGAATGAAAGTTAACCCGGCGTTAGTGCGGCGGGGTGAAAATCCCCCAAGAAACTATTTTAATCCCTAGTAGTGCCACGCTCTTTCTACCTTCTCGACACAATATCACCTACGCTTGGTACACAAAAAGGTCACTGCTTCATCTACTGGTTAATTTTGTCGAAGTATCATTAACGTTTTTTTTCGCATAGGGTGGTTTTAACTTTAGAACAGCGACCATGTTACAAAATGCAAGCACGTTTATCTACAGGACATATCGTCGGTCCAATGCCAAAGTCACGAATGTGCAAATTTGGCAATCTTCACCTATGTACAGCAGTATGTACAATTTTATTCATAGTATTCAATGCTAAAAGCGCGAAGGTGTTTGCTCTCTCTCTCCCCTCCTTTAAAAATTTAAAAAATGAAATCTCTATTTTTCGCAATGCATCTTCAAAGTTTAAAACATTTTTCTCAAAACATCAATTATGCACATTCGTGACTTTGGCATTGGACCGACGATATTTAAAAATAGTAAGTATAAAAATTAGCTTTATTCTTAAAAACTAAGAAAAATATTTTAAAAAAATTAATACAAAAAAATTGTAACTTCTTTTTACCAATTTTTTTGTACATCTTTGTTAGCTTTTGAAATTAATTAAAGCTAATTTCTATACTATTTTTAAATATGTCCTTTAGATAAATGTAATAATACGCACCCTAGGCGAAAAAAAACGTTAATGATGCTCCTACAAAATTCACCATATTAATCTTTAGCGAAAGTTATAAGCAAAAGTTTGGGCAAAACATAAAAAGCCGCCATCTTGGATTCATGACGTCACACAGGCCCTCCTACTCAAATTCGAAGCAAACACCAGGCGACTTGATATTGAATGATCCATCACCAATCGATCGAGGGTAGTCTAAGACAATTAGCATTCATTAAATTTCTTTGCCTAAAACTTTCTTGAACAATGTTGAATTTTTATAATTTTTTTAGTATTTAAAAAAGTAACAATATCTTTTCAGTTCTTGAGATACAAAGCTTATTAAAACGATAGTTAAATTGTTGTTTTATTTGCAACAAATCATAACCCATACAGTTTTTCTGTAAAGTTGATGTGGTAAAAGTTAAAAGCAAAAGTTTGTGAAAAAACATGGAAAAAATGGCATTGTTGACTTTATGACGTCACACATACGCTCTTACTTGAATTTGAGGCAAACACCCGGCGGCTTAAAATTAAGTGATCCATAGCTTATCGATTTGGGGTAGTCTAAAACTTCCTTCATCAAATTTCTTTTGGGTAAAACCAAGTTACTATTTTTTAGTATTTAAAAAAAAACTAATATCTTTGTTAGTTTTTGAGATCTCAAACTAATTTTTTCACTATATTAATTGGTGTTCTCTTGCGTGGCGCCTACTTGAAACGAAAATTTTTAAAATTTAAAACAAATTGATTTTCCTTTAAAAAGTAGCAGTGGTGACCAGTGGCGGCTGCTACAGGGAGGGCAACGGGGCAGTGCCCTCCCAAAACTAGACAACAAACAGTATTTTTAATTGATTTATTTAAAAAAGTTAAATCTTCCCTTACGACATGTCTAGTTCTTTTTTTTAGTCTGTGGTTAACAAAAGGCGATTAATTCGGTAAACTTTTTTAGCGTAAATAATTACAAGCCGGCTGCACCGCGCGGGACAAGATTTCAATTTCACCCGTTTTTTTTACCGGTTTCTCGTAGGGTGTTCAAGCGCAGGCGTGGGAGGAATGTTTGTTTTAGGTGACGTCGGCCATCTTCATCGTGCGAAAACGTTCGGTGCCCTTCCTACGCGTTAGCGGTTCTATCCTTAGTGAAGACATGAGTTTGTTTTGATTTAGGGTAGGTCAGTAGTTAAAAGCCTGGCCGGTCGCGTGTCCATTGTTTATTTTTGTTTTCGTTTGTTTTCAAAATGGAAATAAACACCGTCGATTATATAATTAACTGTACAAATTTAAATATGTTGACCTATGAACTTCGATTACAAATAAAATTTTTAACCAAAATTTTAATGCAAGTAATGCAGAGGGGTGTTCCAAAAAAACTTATAATAGAAAATTTCATACAAAAATAATATGATGCTGAAAACTGGATGTGCAGTTGTGAAAAAAGAAATGCTTTTTTTTGCTTTATTTGTCTTATTAGGAAAAATCAACCAAGTGATCCTGCATGGGTGGCAAAGTAAGTGCTACTTATTTAAATAACCACATAGAATTTTCTATGCTAGGCAAGACTGAGATTAGGTGCCAATTGAATAGTGCTTCTAGGCAGAGAACATATTATGTTCTCTGATAATGCCTTTGACAGTTGAATGTGAATGATCCTTTTCAACATTAAAGTGTAATAAAACATTTACAATGTGTGAAAGTACATTGAACACCATAGCTATGTGTTCAATTGAAAGAAAATTGATGACTACAGACAATTTTAATGAACTTGTTGTTGAGCACTTTATGCATGTAAAAGAAAGGCGAATGGACTTATTTATAAACAAATAAACTAAAACCTACACCAAGTAGCTGCTTGTTTGTAAAATGCTAAAATAACTTTGTATAGGTAAGATTTTTAACTTCTTTTTCAATATAAATTTTTGCCCCCCTAATTTATAACGTCACCAGCCGCCACTGGTGGTGACGCCAGCTTTGTGCTAAAGGGATGGTCAAGAAAGTGTCAGCAATTTTTGCGGGCAGTATAATACGTTAAAATTTCATGAGGAATATAATTTGGGATTCGCCAAATGCTCTTTTCTTATTTTAAGGCGAGGGGACGGTAACAATTTTCGGGTGGCCTTGGACACATCTGGCCCCTCTTCACCTCGCCACTGAAAAACCAAATATCAAACAATACTTTGTGGAATAAACTCTGTGAAAAGCATTAGTTATATTTATTTTTTCTTCCCTTTCTCTGGAGAAATTACGACAGAATATGTAATTTTGAATTGCCCTTTCGTCAGAGAATTTGATGCAATGTCTATTTCTCAAAAAAGTTACACTTTTAAAATATTCATAAAAAAGTCGGAGGACCAAAGTTACCCCAAATGACATGGTAACTTTGGGACACTTTTGGGGCTTAATTTCTCAGTGTACTTATATACATTTAGAACTATCGGAACTTTAATTATTATGAATAGCACAAGCACTAACTAAGAATGATAACCATAATTACTTATAGGGCACATTCTTAAATTCTGTAACACAACAATGCAGTATTTTTGACACCCCTTTCCCCTTCATAATGCATTTTTAACACAAAATATATCAAGAAATCATTGAGTATAATGCAACTAAACCCCCTTCCACCCATAGAGTGCTATGTAATTTAAGGATGGTCCCTTAGATGTACCATATAAAGTGTTATTTTGTTATAAATTTTGTGTTGCTAAACTTTAATATAAAATAAAGACTTTTAATAATAAAATTTATTATTAAGGCAACAATGCATTTTGAACAAGTATCCCTGGTGTGGGGATACATGATCATAGGCATGGGATATTTGATCATTTTAAAAAAATGGCCATATAGGTATGTTGGCAGAAAAACAAAAATAGGTATTTATTTAAATTAAATTTTAATTAAAAAAAAACATATAAAACCAGTTAGGTACTTCACACAGTTCAAAACATCTCATGCCATTTGAAATTTGTAATAGGGGTGAGGTGAGATACTTGATCATAGTTTTACTTTTTTATAGGACTAAAATAACTGAATAATGATAAACATATGTCAATTAGATGTAGGTACTGTGGTGTGAAGTATTATTTAAAAAATAGGTAAATAAGCACTAAAAAAAACTTCAAAAACAAAAAACTTACTTTTAACACCTAACATAAACATGAACAAAATTAATTTAAAATGGTGACTGGAAATTGAGTCACCTATGGAAAAAATGGTAAGACAAGGTAAGTAGGTATTACAAAATGATTTTAAGTATTCCATCTTTCCCAAGTCATCTTGAAATTTCTTTCTGATTTAAGGAAATTAAATTTATCTAAAACATAATGCAGGTCCCCCATTTTGTTTTATATCTTTGTAGTATAACTGCTTCATACTTGTTTATCAGTGCTCTGTTAAACAGACAATATCAGGAAACTTCCGATCTGCTAATACCATTTAAAGTTCATCAATTTTGTGTCTAGTGCTTCATATGAAAAATTTTGTAGATTTAATGTGTCTCTTTAATATGACTAAAATCTATAGTAAGGTTTCCTTCTTGAATATTCCTCGGAATATTCATTCACTGGATGCTTTAAAAATCTGAACTACTTTCTTAAAAATACAGTCCGATCAAAATTGGCTGAATGGGTCTTGAATGGTCATCTTATCATGTGACCAGGCATAAGGAGTAACAATCCAACATTTCCGTTGGGTCAGGAACGCCCAGTTTATGAGTAGGTTAGGACCAGGCCCTTTCTATAATAAAAAGGATCTCCTCAAGGATCCCATAATGAAATTATTTTTATAAAAATATAATTCATACAGGCAACAAATTTTCATTTATTGTCTCATGAAAAACCAACAGAAATGTATACTTGTCATACTCATTGCCTTAGTTGTGGTTTAGTCATAGTTTATGTCTAAACCCATATACCTATTACTGCCACTTTTACAAATAAATTGATCCCTGACAAATCTGATACCTTCCTAACACATTAGTAAGCTCTGTGCTACATCAACCATGAAAACTGTTTTTTGTAAATATCTCAGAAATGAAAGCTCCTATGAGTTTTTGGTTATAACACAAAATATTGAGAAAAATATGTTCTACTATATTCTGAAAACTGTATATTGATGTGATGCTCCTCTAAAAAGATAGCATATTTCACATTTTTTAACTGTCAAAAAACTGTCATTAGCATGAATAGATTTTGACCAAAACCTAATCAGCTCATTAGTGTCAAATGCTTCTTTATCTGAAAATTTCATGGAAAATGGTTCAGCAGTTTAGGAGCTATCATGTTACAGACAGACATACACAGACACTCACAAACAGACATCATGCCAAGATTGCTAAGATAGGTCCAAATACACCCAAGTAACACATTTTCAGCATTATCTCAATTTTTTTTTTTTTTTTAATCAAAACCAATACCTTCTCTAGCCATTGCTGGGCAGGCTAGGAAGGTAAAAAAATTGACAATACTATTTATAAACTCAGTTCACAACCACAGTTCAAATTTTATGTTGGTTAAAGTTTGCATTCACTAATAAATATAGGAATTTGTCGTATGTTATGTTATTTAGTTCTTAACTCATGATTTATAAGTTGCCGTTCGCTAAAGTTGGGCAAAGTTCGGCCTTGCCGTTCGCGAAAGTTCAGGAGATTCATTCATCTTTATCTTTCGCCGTTAGAGATTCGTAGTCAGCCACGTACATCACACTTATGGATCATTCATACTCGTCTTTTGTCTAGTCTTTTGTCTTGGTTTAGTCATATGTCTTCTCATAAGAAAGTTAAAACCACTGTTTCTTATGGGAGTGTTCATACAATGCTTTTGCTTTTGTTTTTGATTAGTCTTTGTCTTAAGAGTTGCCAACTTTCAATCCTTAGGACAACGACTAAGACGAGTGACAGACATCAGCTGATATTTGTTGTTTTTTTTTACAGGGCGTCCGAAGAGCGCAAGCGCGCGGCCGAAATTTTGAATTAGAGTTAGAGTCAGTGTATGATTTCTTTATCTCTCAAGAATCCCTTTATGGTAAGGATATTTTGGTACTCGGAGATTTTAATGTAGTTGAATATTCAAACTTTCTTGATGATAACTCTATGCTTACCAGGAAAACAAGCATCCTTTCTAATATCTTTAATTCATTCGAGCTTAGTCAATTTAACAAAGTAAAAAACCAAAACAATCGTATACTGGATCTTGTCCTATACAATGGATCTCAGTGTGATGTTCACAGAGCTATCGACCTTATTAGCAATGAGGTTCCTCACCACCCTCCCCTCCTTGTTAATATACGATTCAAAAGAAATAATTCTCGGCCAAACAATAACAAAACTAATAAATCCCCCATCTATAATTTTAAAAAGGCAAATTTTAATGCTCTTTATCATGACCTATTACATACTGACTGGTCAGCGCTGTTTAATTTGACAGATATAAATATTGCGTGCACTGCTTTTTATGATTCACTTTATTCAACCATCAACAAATGGGTCCCCAAATATACTCCTAAAGCTAAAGTTAAATATCCACCCTGGTACACCTATGAAATCAAAAAGAATATACGTCTAAAAAACAAACTTCACATAAAATATAAAAGAAACAAGGATTCTGCAACTTACCAAAGTTTTACTACTCTTCGGGCTAAAATTAAGAACGATATAAATACTGCATATCAACAATACATTAATCATACAGAGCAACTGATTAACGAGGATCCCAATAAGTTGTGGGCTTACATTAATTCCAAACGTTCATCTGGGTCTCGGATACCTGATTCCATGGTTTATAGTGACACACAAATAGACGATACATCTCAAATTGCCTCTGCGTTTGCTGATTTCTTTCTTAAATCATTCAACCCGCAGAGCGATTTGGCAAACATGTCGACAGATAAATCAAAAATTATATTTCCAGTCATCGACATCCGGTCCTTTTCTGAGGAAGAAGTGCTCCAAACCTTAAAATCATCAAAGAATAAAATGACATGCGGTCCAGATCTTTTACCATCTTTCCTTATTAGGGATTGTTCCAACTTACTTGCTAAACCTCTCACATATCTCTATAATCTCTGTATCTCTACTCAATCCATTCCCAGTGTTTGGAAACGCTCCAAGATTAGCCCTATCCACAAAAAATCAGATAAAACAGATATTACTAACTACAGGCCCATTACGATAATAAACAACTTCTTAAAATGCCTTGAAATTCTTCTACATAACAAACTTTTTCATCTAGTAAAAAACAGAATTTCCCCTTTACAGCATGGTTTTTTGAAAGGACGTTCTACAACAACCAACCTGGTGATCACCACACAAACTATTGCTGAAACACTAGATAGCTCTTCCCAATTGGACGTCATATACACTGACCTATCCAAAGCATTCGACAAGTTAGATCATCAGATCTTATTAGCTAAACTTGAACTTTTTGGCTTTTCAGATAATCTCTTACAGTTTCTGAAATCATGGCTTTCAGATCGAATGCAATTTGTCTCAATAAATGGAATTGACTCTCCCGAATACATCTCATCTTCGGGAGTGCCTCAAGGGTCGGTGTTAGGACCATTATTATTCGACATCTTTATTAATGATGTGTGTGCTGAACTTAAGTCAATGACGCTACTGTATGCTGATGATCTCAAGCTTCTCCTTCGTATTGACTCACTGGAGGATTGCCAAAGTCTCCAAAAAGACTTGGATACACTTATCGCTTGGTGTACCATAAATAAACTATCCATGAACATAGACAAATGTCAAGTACTATCATTTACATTAAAAGCAAATCCAATTCTATATAACTACTCAATAAACCAAACATTTTTATCTAGACCTGACTCTCTTCGCGACCTAGGAATAATTTTTGACAAGAAATTATCCTTCACAAAGCATATTGAAACTATAACATCAGAAACGACTAAGACCTTGGGTTTTATTACCAGACTAAGCCGTGAATTTCAAAATATAAAAACTCTGAAAACATTGTTCTTCTCCTTTGTCAGGTCAAAATTAGAGTATGCTTCTCTAGTGTGGTCACCTGAATATAACATTCACATTGAAGATCTAGAAAGGGTTCAGCGAAGATTTCTTAAGTTACTTTACTTTAAAACTTATGGAATATATCCTCCTCAAGGTTTTGCAGAGGAAAATTTACTTGAAATGTTCGATATGCAATCCTTATCTAACAGGAGGAGCTATTTCTCTCAGGTATTTCTGTTTAAGGTCCTGCACAACCAAATCGACTGTCCTGATATATTAAGTAAAATTAATTTTCTAGTTTCTCGTTTGTCTTCACGTCAAAATCTGACATTCTTTTTACCAAGAGTTCGAACAAATAAATTACAGTTTTCTCCACTTCATGTTATGTGCAGAACTTATAATAAATGTAACAGAGACCTTGACATATTTAACACCACAATCTCAAAAATTCGTGGTTATTTTACAACGTCATTCCCCACTCTCTGATATAGTAAACATTCTGTCCATAATTTTTAATGTAGTTTTTATATATTTTAAATTTAATTTTATAACCATGTCCTGAGTGTATTTTTATAATTATTTTACATTTAATGTTTTTTAACTTAGTTTATTGCTTGAGTATTTAGGTTGTGTAATTTTTAAGATTTTCCTGCTTTGTAATTGGGTTTTTTTTTCCTGTTAAGCAGTGTAATAATAAATAAAAATAAATAAATAAATTTACCGCCATTAATCATGTTTTTAACAGAAAATCTCAACATAACCTCAAAATTTTTTGTTTTTATTTTCTTTTTTGCTTTTGTTCTTTCGTGTCTGTGTTTCGTGCACAAATTAGGTTAAATAAGATTGTTTTGTGTAGAAAATGACTTTTGAAAAGGGGTCTTTTTATTGAAATTGAATTTTTTTTTCAGTGGGTTATGACTAAGACTAATCAAAAACAAAAGACGAGTATGAACAGCCGATTTTGTTTAAGACAGCTTTGACTAATCAAAGGACAAAGACTAATCAAAAACAAAAGACTAAGACGAGTATGAACAATACTTTAGTTGGTTTATTTTTGTATTTTCCTTTTATTTTTTTTTTGTTTATGACAAATGCTTAGTCAGAAAAGGTTAGAGGCTCCATTTTAAACAAAAAAACTATGAAAAAAACAATTTTTTTAGGTTATTATTACCGAACGGCAGACAGCAACCTATAAATGCTAAAATCCGTCTACGAACTGTGAACGGCAACTTATAAATCAGGGGTAATGGTCTTGAATAGACCAAAAAAGTGTTTTCGATACTCCCAAAGTCCCAGCTTACTAATTTAATATAACCTGAGCTCCCAACTGCGGACGCGAACTGCGTTTATAAATCTGGTGCAGACTCAAAGAACTTACTTACCACTTTTATGTTCTTTATCTTCCTTGCTGTAACGACTGCTCATTTTATATTTTAATATTAGAAACGTGTTTTTTTTTAAATACCTACGCAAAAATATTTACAAACATTTTTATTTTGACTTTTGGATTGACATATGTCACTATTAAATAACTGTAAAAAGAGATGTCGCCACATTGGCTATCGTGAGGACACTAATGCCGTATTCCATTGGGGAAATGAGTGCAGCACTAGTGCACAACTGGCTCGGTGTTTGCATTCCATTGACATGCACTTTGTCAGTTTTCGTATTCCATTATGGAAATTATGAATTCAGTTTTGCACTGAGTGCGGCTTTTTTGAC
Source organism: Aspidapion aeneum (assembly GCA_963576565.1). Classification (NCBI taxonomy): domain Eukaryota; kingdom Metazoa; phylum Arthropoda; class Insecta; order Coleoptera; family Brentidae; genus Aspidapion; species Aspidapion aeneum. The sequence goes on along the minus strand of OY755044.1, from coordinate 78,609,605 downwards.
ACCGGCTCTGAGGGCTCGTGCCGCACCGAAAACTTTTTCCCGCCATTAATTTTAAACGCTTATTATTGTCGTGGGACGTAAAAATGAGTGAAAATAAAGTTGTTAGCGATTTTTTATTATTTTCTTCGCTGATAAGTAGTAGCAGCGATGAAGATGAAGAGAATAGTTCTGTGCAATAAAAACAATGAGAACGGAAACCCCAAAAATAAAAAACTTTATTGAAAATGTGGTTTACCGATTTAACAACAAACAGGTAAGTAGATTTGTATGGATTTGGTTGACTGGGACCCTGGGGCTAATTTTCTGACAGTTGGGGTTTTCTGGCAGCTATGATTATAAGTAAAAATAAATGTATTTTTTAGTTCAAGAAATCAGCGGCGTAGCGTGGGGGGGGGTGGGGGGGCGCGGGGGGTTCGTCGCCCCCCCCGCCCCGAGGGTAGTGGCGCCCCATAGGTGGGAGAGGCGCCCTTGTGACGTATCGGCCGCCCCCTCATACATGATGACCTTTTTTTTTTTTTTTTTTTTTTTAGTTGCCAGATTCGTCAGAGGCGCCCTTGTGACTTATCGGCCGCCTCCTGACATATGATGACCTTTTTTTTTGTTTTTTTTTTTGGTCGCAAGATTTGTGAGAGGCGCCTTTTTGACCTTTTGGTTTTTTTTTTGCCGTTAAGATTTTTCATCAGTTTTCAGAGGCGCCCTTTTTAGCTGTCGCCCCCTCGCCCTTTCGGGCACGCTACGCCGCTGCAAGAAATACTTTCGGTTCGAGATGAGCACTGCAGAATTCCTCATAAATAAATTCAAGTAGCCTCAATTTTGTCCAAAAAAAGAACAAGGGGGGCGAAACCCCATTAGCGCTGAGGCACATATCTTGCCATGTTTATGGTATGTTAAAACACCCTTACGCTTAGCTGTTAGGTTAGGTTATGTTCTTGTTGAATGGAAATTTGTTCAAAAATATTTTCTTCAAAAACTTTTTTGAACAATTTTCCTTATGAAAAAAAATGACTTTCAAAGAAAATGTTTTTGAAGAAAAAAATTTTAATAAAATGTTTTCAAACAATTTTTTGTTTGAAGGAAATGTTTTTAAATAATTTTCCTTTTCAAAAAAATGTTATTGAAGTAATAATATTACTTTCGAACAAATGAATTTTGAACAACATGTTTCTGACCAAATTCCGCAAGGCAGGAAAGTTAGGTTTAGTTGAAAGAAACTTGTGAAATATTATATATGTATACAAGGTGTTTCGAATACTTATGTTCAAATTTTGGGAGCATAAAGTACACTTCTGTTTAGGGTTTTTTAAAAAACAAGCGCGAAATATAGATAACTACTCTATCTGTTGGTATACGAGCACATGCCTGTATTCAAAAAGGAGGTTTAAATTATTCTTAATAACTTATAACATCATTATTTATTTGTTTGACGAATTTTATTTATCTTAGGATCGGCGTGTAACTTTGAAACAAATAAAAATATCGTCGTTGGCCTGATAAAACTACAGGTTGTGTGACATTTTTTTCAAAAATGAGATTTTTGCATAATCAATTTGCCCTATTCATAATGGATATATTATAAAAAATTATTTGCAAGAAAATGTTATATTAACGTTGCTTAAAGCAAGAATAAAAAAAGAAGTTCTACAGTTTATAATGGCATACAACACTAAGGTCACTATATCACGATGTTAGGAACTTCGTGATATAGTGACCTTACACCACACGAGTGCGATTTTTCATTTTCCGCGTGTTCCATTGAAACTGCACTCGGTGCAAATTTTTGACAGCACCGTTTCAGTGTCAGTGCACCACCAGTGCTGCACTCATTTCCCCAATGGAATACGGCATAAAAGCCAACGATTATACACTAAACAGGATTGCTCAGGTTTGCCGAATCTGTCTGCAATCGTTATATTAGATTTTATGTGCTTTTAGAGCTATTTTCTTTGTGCAAATTAAATTTTATGCAAAATTGAGGCATTGTACATTTAAAAATATTTTCTTTACAGGGATGATAAATGATTTTATTTGAAATATCTGTTAAATAAATTAAATTTAAATACTTAAAGTGAAAAAAAAAGCTACACATAATGTCGTAGTACCTAGATAGGGTGTCCCATAACTTAGGGCAACGATTATAAACACACAGGATTGCTTATTTCCATTGAACTCTGGGAATTCCATGAAACTAAACATGAAGGGATTGTTTACTCCATGGAGATCTACGACTGTGCAAAGTTTGACATTCGTAGCTCATTCCGAAGTAGAGTTTTCGATAGGTCAAATATCGGCTGAAATGTTTCAAGAAAAGATGGTACGGCGTGTGAACTTGGCGAGGCACTGCCGTGCCCTCGGATTTACCTCCTAAATAGTCAACCACACCGTCAAATAAATGAAAAAACCCAAAAAAACGGAGGTAAAAACGTCAAAAACACCTTAAAATCACACGAACTCTCAATACAAACAAAGCAACTGGTCCGCTGGTGACGTAAGCAGACACTGTTCGTCTCGCTGAGCGACGCTAACATAGAGTTAAATGGAAATAAGTAAGTGTTTATAATCGTTGGGTCCAGCGCAGTGTTGCCAACCCTACGGATTTATCTGTAGATCTACGGATTTTGGATTTCGATATCCGATTTTGGATCCAAATCTACAGATTTTTGGCAATTTTACTAAAAAACGATAAACATCGAAACACAACGGCGGCCGCGCGTCATGTTTCCTCTTTATCAGTCCTCAGTTACTTTTTGTCCTACATTTTAATTATTTTGTAAAAAGGTTTTGCTTGGATTAGTGACCTTATTTTTCTAGACATCTAGCGGACGGTCGTTGCAACATTATTTAGAACGAATTGTATTACTTTGCGCGTTGTTTGATGGGGAGTCAAACAACGCTTCGTGCCACGAAAGTTAAACTATGTTTAACGTTATGTTGATTGCTTTTGAACGTACTTAACATAACCACGCCGCTTAAAATCAACGCATAAAAACCGGAATTTTTTATAGTGAATAACGCTAGAAATAGTATAAAAGTAGTGACAAAACCGCATTTCAGTGAAGATCCACCTCTAGATAGCATAAAATCCAGCTTGGGCCAGGAAACTAGTGAGAAAACTCATTTTTAAAATCACGCTTGGGCAACTTTGAGGTTAGGAACACCTCAGAGGAGTATGTTCACGGATCCAGCAACAGCTGATTGATCTGTTGAAAAATCAAAACAAAAACAGCTGTTTTTGACAAACAGCTGAGCACATACCAAAACAAAACAAAATTGGCCAGGTGGCCAGAGGAAAAAAGAAGAACAGCTGTTTTCCAAACAGATACCTAAAAACAAAATGGCCGGAGGAACAGGAAGAAACGCATCACTGCTTTGTGGAAAATGTAGAACTAATGTGAATATAAAATCACCAGAAAGCCTTCAATGTAAAGACCCAGATTCATGTAATAAATGGTTCCACCTATCCTGCACTGAGATAACATCAATGGACTATGAAGTCATGCAAAAACTTCATAAAAATTACTGCTGTAAAAGTTGTAAGACCAAAAAAAAGACCTCCCCAGAGAGGGTAACCACACCAAAACAAAATACATCCAAAGCATCTCTGAAAAACCTTAGCTTGGAAGATATAATGATGGCAATTCAAGAAATTAAAACTGAGGTTAGAGACATAAAGCGAGACATGCAGTTTTACTCAGATAGCTATGAAGAACAAAAAATCAAAAACCAGATGTATGAAAACGAAATTCAGGAACTAAAGAAACATAACCAAAACCTAACAGCAGAAGTTATGAAAATAAAAACAGCTTTAGCTGTACAAGACACACAGCAAAGGAAAAACAACATGATAATAGTGGGAATAAAATATAGTGTAACAGAAAATGATAATACCTGGATAAAAATAGCAAAACAAAATGCTGAAAAAGCAACAAAATACATAGACCCCAATATAAAAACCGAAGAATATAAAATTAGGTTAACGAACATGAAAATGTCAAATGCACCCATGATAATTGAATTTGAAACCTTAGCTGCAAAAACTAAATTTGTGACTGAAAGAAAAGAAAAAGGAAAAATCAGAGCTATAGATTGTGGAATATTAAACCATGGAGAAGAAGACCTTATATACTTTAATGAAGACATGACCAAAGAACAGAATGAACTATTTAAAAAGGCAAAACAACTAAAAACAATTGGGTATAAGTATGTTTGGGCAAAAAATGGAGGAGTATTTGTGAGAAGGGAAGATAAAAGCATAATAATCAAAATAAGAAAGGGGGAGGATATTGAAAAATTAATGAGGTGATTTAATTTTAGATTAGATTATGTAGCCTAATCTTACATTATATTTATTAGGACAAAATGATGGCATACAATAATTTTCTGGATAACTACCAGAGTGTGGAGACCTTGACATGTGACAATCTAAATGATATCATAATACCGCGGGATGAGTCGTGGCTGAGTCTGATCCATTTTAACATTTGTAGTTTAAATGCACACTTTGATGACCTTATTGCATATTTGGAGACAGGTGAAATGGAGTTTGATATAGTAATATTATCAGAGACAGGTAGAATACATGATATAAATAATTTTAAGATACCGGACTATGAAATATTTTATAATGAGAGTCAACTTAACAAGTGTGATGGGGTTGTTGTCCTAATTAAAACAAGTTTACTTCCTATAGTAAATATAATAAATCAACATTTTTCTAAATTCTTAAGAATAACATTTGTTAAAGATAATATTAAAATGGGACTAACCACAATTTATAACTCTCCTAAACATGATAAAGAGACTTTTATCTCTAATCTAAAAAATACATTAGAATTTAATAGTAAACTTCCTGTTGAAATATTTTGTGGGGACACCAACATAAACATATTGGAAGGTAATAATATACAACAAATAACCACTAATTATCTTAACTGTCTAAGCCACTATGGTTATGTTGGCTATATAAATACTCCTACTAGAGTAACTCAGGATACAAAAAGCTGTATAGACCATTTTTTTCTTAAAAATACTCTCAATGATAAAATAACAGCTAAATCTTTCGTTTTACAAAGTGGACTATCAGATCACTTCCCAATTGCTCTAATACTTAAAAACAAAAATCAGAAATTAACTCTGGAAAGGGACCACTTTCAATTTAAAAAAGTAAATTTTGAACAAATTAAAAATAAGCTTAATACAATAAACTGGGAACCTGTCATACAGTGTACTGACCCAGATCTCTGCACGGAGGTCTTCTTGACTAGCGTTTCTGAAATTATACAGGGAGCAACAGAAATAAAAACAGTAAAAAGCAAAACAAGAAAAAAACCTTGGATCACATCAGGTATAATACAGTCTATAAAAAATAGAGATAAATTAAAACAAAAGTCGCTAAAAGATCCTTTAAACTTAACCTTACTAAACAGATTTAAAAAATACAGAAACACCCTAAACAACATAATTAAAAAAACTAAATTTGCATTCTACAAGAAAAAACTAATTGACAGTAACAATGACATGAAGAAAGTTTGGAAAATTGTAAAAGAAGCAGCTAATGAAACAACAAATAAAAACTCAATTATTAATTCTTTAACTGAAAACAATATTAGTATCTCAAAAACTACAGAAATTGCAAATACATTTTTAGAACACTATTGTAATGTAGGAAAAAAATTAAGTAAAAAAATACAAAAAAATGGTTATAAATTTCCGGTACCAAAAACTAACTCAGTGGCTCACTTCAGAGAAATCACTCAATCTGAGATCATTACAGAAATAAAAAACTTAAAAAACAAATCACCTTGTGAGCCAGATAACTTAAGTGCAAAAATCATTAAAGACAATCAAAAAAGTTTGATAAAACCTATATTATATATTATAAATTTAGTCATAAAAACCGGAAAATATCCTAAATTACTAAAAAACTCTGTCATAACACCTGTTTTTAAAACAGGAGATAGACAAAACAAAGAAAACTTCAGACCAATTGCTGTAACAGGCACAATAAACAAACTTTTAGAAAAATGTATAAAACTAAGGCTAACTAATTATCTTGATGCAAATAATATATTATCTGACTCACAATTTGGGTTTCGTAAAGGAGTTTCTACAGAAGATGCCATACAGGATATGACAGAACAAATCTTAAATAATTTTAACCATGGTTACAAAACCATTGGAGTATTCATTGACTTGGCCCGGGCATTCGACACGGTGGCACATCCAATTCTGTTAAAAATGTTACAAAACATAGGTTTACACAATAACGAATATAGCCTCTTCAAATCATACTTAAACTTTAGATCACAACAAGTAAAAATAAACAATCACTTAAGCAAAAAGGGTAAAATAGAGTTTGGTGTGCCACAGGGCACCGTGTTGGGGCCAATACTCTTCTCAATTTACATAAATAACCTCCCAAATATACTTCCAAAAGAAAATAGCTGGATAGGATGTTACTGTGACGACACAGTTTGCTTGATAAGAGCCAAAACTTGGGAAACGGCATTTGAATTGGCAGAAAAATATATCACAATTATTAAACTCTGGATGGATCAAAATCTATTAACTCTTAATCACACAAAAACAAAATTCATTCAATTTCAAATGAACAACTCAAAAATTTTAGAAAAAAATACAATAAAAATACATAACTTTGATTGTTTGTCAAAAGACATACCACAAAACTGCCAGTGCAATATGAATATAGAATCTACAAAGAATATAAAGTACTTGGGAGTATATATTGATAGTAACTTAAAATATGACATACACATTAATTATATAAAAAACAAAATTAGGAAAACCATATATAAATTTTATCAGCTAAGAGAGTTTATGTCCTACAAACTACTAAAAATAGTATACCAAGCCTTGGTTGAATCAATTCTAAGTTATGGTGTGAGGATCTGGGGCAGCGCATGCACATCAACTCTAAATAATTTAATAATAACTCAAAAATATATACTAAAAATTATGTTTAAAAGACCAAAAAGATACCCTACAGCAAACTTATTTATAGAAAGTAATGTGTTAACAATAAAAGAACTATACATAAAAAATATTGCAAAGTACATGTATAACAATGATAAGTACAAAACAAGGATAAATCATAATATTACAACAAGGTCTATAACAAATCGAAACTTGGTTGTATCCAGAGTTGATTACAGGTCTTGTCAGCGACACATTGCATTTGTTGGGCCTCGTCTCTTTAACATGATACCTAATGAAATAAAATCAATGAGTAACAAAAAAACATTTAATAATCAAATTACAAACTGGATAAAAAATTGCTCTTCTGACATTATAGATAAACTAAATATTTTGTAAAAATAAAAACTATGTATGATATGTATGTGTGTGTGAGCATGTATGTTTGTCAGAGAACAGTGGATTGGATTCTGGCACGGTTCAGACTCGGTTAACCGCAAAACACTCTGGTTGTTGTCACTTTGTAGGGATTATATCTTCTATTTCTCTGTTACTATTATTTCTCTATAACGACTATTACTTGTGATTTTCGACTGTGATAATATTGTTATTGTTACTTATGTTAGAATTAAGATTTTTGACAAAAACTAGCATCCCGACAAGTCACTTGGGACTTAGGGATGATAGTCAAATGTATTGTAAATTATTTAAGCATTTGAAATAAATGAACTTGAACTTGAACTTGAACTTGAACTAGAAAATATTAGTGTCTGTACGTACCTTAACTAAATAAAAAAGGTTAAAAACGTACGTACTTTTTATTTCTTCTAATTATAACAGTTTATCCGTTTAAAAAATTGGCGGCACTGCAAAAAAGTTTATTTGGATCCGTTGGAACGGAGCAGTAGGTACCCTACCGTTCTCGTGCAATTCCGAACCAAAAAAGTTGTGCACTCCTGTCACTTTCAAAAAAAGAAAAAAATCAAACCAATATATACTTTTTAATTGTAAAAAAATCACCTTTTTTTGTTTTTAGTCTTCTTTGAACCTACGGATTTCTACAGATTTTTCGCGTTTACGCTACGGATTTTCGCTTTCCAATAGTTGGCAACACTGGTCCAGCGAGCGGAAGCATGAGTTGACACAAAAAACTATAATTTCAATTTCTCTAGTTGTGGCATTCAGGGGACGATATTATAATATAGCCTTTTAAAACATTTTTCACAAATCCGATCGACTATTATATAAAGCAGTAGGTAGATACTGGCCGAAAATCGAATTAATTCTTGATGCCTTTTTAGTCATTTTGATCTATAATTATTTACTGTATCTCAATAACCGAACCAAAAATCGAATTAATTCTTATTGACTTTTTAGTAATTTGATCTATAATTATTTACTGTATCTCAATAAATCTGTGCCTTATTTGGCAATTCCTTTAAAAATAAGGGTTTGACAACCAAATTAGGTGGTGGTGACATGCCCTGAGAGGTAGATTTTTTAGATATTTCATTTGTTTTGACAGGTTAGTTTCCATTTTTTAAAGAAAAATATTACGACGATTCTTTTCATTCAGCTCCTAAAAAAATATAGTTTTAAAAACTTGAATAATTCACTAAGTAAATAAGTGGTAACATGCAATTTTTTTATATTCAACTCTTACTCAATTATTCCAAAAAAATTTATTATTTTTAATTGGCGTATGGGAAGGGGGGATAAAGGGTCGGGGACTCAAGCCCCTTCACAAATCTGGAAATAGATTATGGTAAAAACAAACTTTCCTACGTTTTAATATGTTATCAAATGAAAGTAAAAAAAAATCCAATTGTATAAGGTGGTTGAGGGGTATAAGGCCCACCCTTTAATAAGACCCACCCGTTTCTTCTATCTAAGAAATAAAGTAAGCAATCCCAACCAAGGCCAACACAAAAATAGAGGCCACGACCCTGAAAAAATCAGCTGTTCTCCGGGGGCTGAATTTTACATTGGGTCTTATGGGAGGTCAGACGTTTTTTTATGATATTCTTAAAATGGCACTACAGATTTCCGCGAAATTTCAGTGAAATATTCTCAAACACCATCCCGATATTCCACCAAAGTGTTGTAAGGAAGCAACATGATTAAAAGGTTAAAATCTTCAAGATTTAGCATTTCTTATTTTGATTTCAAATTACCCGCCATGTACCAAATGCCAACTGTTATATTTGACATGTATTTGACTTTGTCATCTGTGTTTGTCACATTCGCTTCTGTTTTAAACTTAATTTTTGTGTGAGCTAATGAAGCTCCTCTGAAAAGTTAAGGATTACTATGGTTTCAAAAAAATTGTCCTGAATGAATGTAGTAAAAACAATCTCAAAGCCGGCTTTATTTAAAAAAAAAATCAAATATTCATGAACCGTCATTCCAACTTCAATCAGGGCTATCAAAACGGACGGGCCACGATCTTCCACTTTGTTGACGTCACATCCGGGGCTGATTTTTTTTTTGATGGTCACGTTACGACACAGCTGATTGTCTTTAAAATATTGAAGTTGGAATGACGGTTCATGAATATTTGATTTTTTTTTAATAAAGCCGTTTTTGAGTTTGTTTTTACTTTATTCTGGCAGAACAATTTTTTTAAAATGTATAGTAATACTTAATTTTTCAGAGCCGCTTCATTACCTCACACAAAAATTAAATTTAAAGCAGACGTGAATGTGACAAACACAGATGACAAAGTCAAATACATGTCAAATATAACAGTTGGCATGCGGTATATGGCGGGTAATTTGAATTCAAAATAAGAAATGCTAAATCTTGAAGATTTTAACCTTTTAATCATCTTGCATCCTTACCAAAGTTTGGTAGAATATCGGGATGGTGTCTGAGAATATTTCACTGAAACTTCGGGGAAATCTGTAGTGCCATTTTGAAAATATCCTAAAAAAACGTCTGACCTCCCATAAGACCCAATGTAAAATTCAGCCCCCGGAGAACAGCTGATTTTTTCAGGGTCGTGGCCTCTATTTTTGTGTTGGCCTTGCTTCAATATTTTAAAGACAATCAGCTGTGTCGTAACGTGACCATCAAAAAAAAATCAGCCCCGGATGTGACGTCAACAAAGTGGAGGATCGTGGCCCGTCCGTTTTGATAGCCCTGTCCATAGACGAATGACAGAGACAGACCAGACACACGGTGGGAGTTGTATTACTAAATTGGCGCAGTATACCAGGGTGTCGTGCACGAGTCAGCGCCTCTCCAACTTTGTGCTCCGTACTAAACATTTACAGGGGGATTTGAAAAAATATAACGCCTGCGCAGTTTGTCTCTAAGCTACAGGATGGCGTTTCAAATTATTGTATACCGGATGCTCATAGCCATCAATGAAATCGTTCTCCAATCAAGCTACATCTTTTAATATAGTGTTTTTTTAACACTAAAAAACTAATTCTACTGGTCAATTACATAGTTTTAAATTTAAACGATGCGCGCTGGCAAGAATGAGTTATTTTGTGTCAAAGCTCAATTTACTTAAAAAGACTCTATAAACACCAATCAATAAGGAAGCTTAATCAAAGAATGTTTAAATTAATGACTACTAGCAATAAAAAAAAGGAAAGTTAAATTTTTATTCAATGTATAAGGTTTATAAGTTTATTTACCATTCATTTAGGTACATAAATTTCCTTGAGAGACTAATTTTCTAGTTAAAAAAAGGCTTTTTGACGAATATTCTACAGTAAATTAATTTTTATTAGTGCATAGAAAATATTTACACATTCTACATTAACTTAAAATAAAAATGTATACTTTTACAGTGCTTTATACACAATAATGTTGCAAATATAGGTTATGTTTCTATAAACGGAAACTTTTTTTATTGTTTTTTCATGTAAAATAAGAACTAATGACTGGAAAATTTTGTTAGTATTAGCTAGGTGATGTAAAAATGTATTTAAATTACTACTACTATGACGGTTTAGAACGTTTTTCTACGTTGTCCGACGTCTATTCTCCACCTCCTTCGATCCTGACAGTCATCTAAATTCACAGTATTTAAATTAAATATTATATAAATTTACACTCTTCACCTATATTAACTAGGTATTAATGGGTGTTTAAAAAAATGTAACGTAAGCCTTTTAAAGTAAAGTGAATATTGCCGGTTATTCATTTAATTAAACAGGGCCCGGCCGAGGGGTGGGACACTCCTTAAATAGGTGTACAAATTTGGTAAAAGTATTTAATAAATACATTTAAATAGCTTTTAAATACTTTTAAATACTTTTAAATACTTCTAAATACAATTATTAAAATACCTTTAAATACTTTTAAATACTTTTAAATTCTTTTAAATACTTTAAAATACTTTAAAATACTTTTAAATACATTTAAATAGCACCTATTTGCCCTTATAACTCTCTCTTAAACCTGCTTTCTACATTTCCTTTCTTGATTTTCAGGATATAAGTAAACACACGTCCCCGATTAACCAGTGTAAAGTTTAGTGTGTATTTATACCCAAAAGTGTGTATTGTAATTACAAAATAAGGTTAGTAAATATCTTAGATTTTATTAAATTATAATTTCATCTTCTTTAACAACGTTTTTAGAGTTTAAAAAAATATGCCACCCCAATGTTTTTAAACTCCTGCGATTTCATTTAAAAACTATCAGTAATTTTAAAGCACTATCTTTAACTAGATTATGTATTTAAAAAATATAAACATCTCACCTAGGTCATAAAGCATATTAAAACGAACGCCTCACAAATATGGAGGCGATAGATTCTAGTCACCCGCTGGCACTATCGAACTCTATGAAAAAGATACACAATTTCTCTGTCACACGCGACTCGACGCGAGTAAGAATCCTTCTACCGCATTTTTCTTTTTGGTTTCTCATTCAGTGTAAAGTGTAAGTAGGAGGTGAGAACTCGTATGTTATAATAAAAATAGAAGAAAAAATTTATAATAAACTGATTTTTTTCCGAGTTGGCAGTTAATGGGGGTAGCTATACAGGATCGAAAAGTACCCTGTTTCCACCAATGCATGCCCACCCCGATTCAAAAACGCATTACGTGATGGCTCTTGGGGAACGTCCTTAAATTACACAACGCAAAAATTCAGGATTTTTGACCCCCCCTCTCCCCTCGTAACGCATTTTTAAGAAAAAACACATTAAAAAAACATTGAGTGTAACGCAAGGCCAAACCTCCCCCTCCCCCCTAGAGCGTTACGTAATTTAAGGGCAGTCGCTTGGATTTGCACCGGTTTTAAATGCAGCGTCACCCTGATGCGTTTTTTTAATCGGGGTGGGCATGCATTGGTGGAAACAGGGTATAACTGGTAAGCTTCACCCCTATTGTGACACCGCGTCGGTTTTTCTATAATATCTTGAAATGATATTCTACGACAAAAACAAAGGTATGGAATAATGTTCAGAATTAAATTTTCTATAAAACATGTCCTATAGGTCGTTTGCAGAATACTAAGGGTTTTTACGTTAACCGGCCGCAAAGGTAGGGGTAGGTATCAAAAACGCTTTTGGTAGGCAACACAATATTTCTCCAGCCTTACTAATATTCTCTTTTGTAGTATTTGGCTTAAGCAACTTCTTATATTGATATAGAGTTTCATAACGACCAAAAATACTCATTGTATTTCGATGCGTAAGGCATTCTTTATTAACTACCTGTAATTTGAAATATTATCGGGTTGCGTAGTATTTAGTCAGGAAGATAATTGGCATAATAGGGCCTAACCTGGCCTTGAGGTATATAGAAAATTCGTAATAATGATTTTGGTAGTCAAAGGACTCTAGTTGAAGAATACGGTTGATGCCACTCTGGCACCCTTGAGCATTTTAAAATATTCAAGATGGAGGCGAAAGTTTTCAAAAACATAAAATAGGAGCAAACGGTAGCTATTGGGTTTCTATTACACATAGTAAAATTCCAAATCCCTCTCCATTAAGGAACAGTGTCAAAATGGTGGTAAGGAATATTAAACCCCATTAATAGAATTATCAAACGAGATATATCCGAGATACGTAAGTACTACCCTTGCAAAAATACGCACCCTTAAGCATCCACAATATGCTGATTTCTAGTACGCGTAATTTAAAATAAATTTTTAAGTTAAACCAATTTTCTTTAAAAAAAGCTTTTTTTCAAAAAAAGTGTGGTTTACTTTTTTGTAGAAAATAAAATTTCCATTTATACCATATAATATTCAGCGCAGTATGTATTGTGGGTCAAGCTCCAGTGGCGTCCGCAAATTGGGAATCTTTTAAAAAATCATTTTTATTAAATGTTTGTTGCAATTTTCGTAAAAACTAAGCATTTTAGGAGAAAAAATTATTAGAAATATTGTTAAGATAAATTTTTTTCTAAAACGATGTATAATATAGTAGGGTTAAACTTACAGCAAACGATACAGTGACTTCCTTAAACTAAGGTTATTTACAGAAATTTTCAAAAATCTAGTTAAACTATAGGTTTTTATTTATTAAGTTGTACAGCGTTAAAAAGACAATTTTATTGCCTATTACCTAGCATAGACCGCTTTTGCACAAAGTACTTTATGTTAAAGAAAATTGATTAAGAACTTATGAATAAAACAGATTATTAACGATTTCTGTAAATAACAACCCCTATTTATGGACGTCACTGTAGCGTTAGAAGTAAACTAAATATTCCCAATTTATACATCGTTGGAAAAGAAATTTTATTCTGTTAAAAAACTGTTTAAAAATATTTCTTCGTAATTATTAAAAGGTACTTTTGTTTACAAAAGCTTCTGAAATATTAAATGTAACGATGACAAAGAAAATTTTATTTTCTATAACATAGCCTAAATTGTTTTTTTCTCAAGAAGGTTTATTTGTTTTAAAATGTATTAAAACTTTTTATTAAAATAGATTTTTGTTGATTTCTAACCTAACCCCCATTTAAGGACGTCACTGTGCCGTTAGTAATAAATTTAATCCTACTAAGTCATACATCGTTGAAAAGGAAATTTAGTCGTCTTAATAAAGTATTTTAAAAGTAGTTTCCTAGAAGGCATACTTTTTGCTAAAATTGCAAAAAACAAATAAAAAACAAGTTTTTTTTTGTGATTTTTGAAACTGATCCCTGTTAAGGGACAGCATTTAAATGTTAGCCATTATCTTTAGCAAATTTTGTTATACATCATCGCAAAGAAAATTTTATTGTCTAATTAAAGCTTGTAAAACATTTTTCCTAAAGTGTTTTGTTTTTAAACAAATTGGATAAAAACCTGAAAATTCAGTAGATTTTAGACGATTTCTGTAAATCACACATCTACGGATGCCACTGGGCCGCTAGGAATATAATTATTCCTACTAAGTTATACATTGTTGAAAAGGAAATTTTATCCTCTTTATAAAGTCTTGAATACATTATTTTTTTAAACGCATAGTTTCTATAAAAATTGCAAAAGACTTATAATATTTGTTGTGATTTTTAAAAATGTTCCCAGTTTACAGACGCTACTGAAGTGCTATTTACAATCTGGACTGCACTGAGTGATACATAGTTAAAATGGAAATTTCATTGCCTAGAAAAAAGTATACCATCCGTTTTGTGGTTGGTTAAAGGGGATGGTGTGCATATTTAAAACAAAACGCGGCAAGATTTGAATTTGGCGGTAACACTTAAAAAATATTTGATTTAATTAATTGTTAAAAAACTGATTTTGTTTAGTCTTAATTTAAGGGATTCTAAACTTGTTTGTGTATAATAAGTGAAGTTTTGTAATACTTTGAGACACAGTTCAAGTTACCTGCAATATATTTTCAGTGGCGGCTCGTGACAGTAAAGTTTGTGAGTTCTGCCGATAGGGTATAAAAAATGCTATTTTTTTACAGTCTGCAGATCACGTGTCTATGCGTTTGGCATCTTCTAAATAAATAAATGCGCCCGCAAACACGCAACGCTGAGCCCGCCCGCCCGGAATTGTACTGGAACTGCAAGTTTTGCAGCTCTATTTTTGCCTATATTTCGCTATCTAAACCCACGAGCAAGTGCGGGGCGAAGGAAGGGGTTCCTAGCCGAGCACAGATCTCGATAGCCGCCCAGCTACGTTGTGTTGCAATTTAGCAGCGCAACAATGCCAATAACTTCATTTGACCGACTGTGAAATACGGCTTTCGAACCGCGATTTGAAGGCCTACTATACCAACACCGGACCAAAAATATACTGCTATTCCAAATAGCAGCGGCTGAAAAATAGTCAAATAATATAAAAATTTTGGGGGTTCTGCAGCTCTGCAGCCCTTATGCACTAGTCGCCCCTGTATATTTTTAAGAAACGTGGAATATTTCGTACCCGTGAATTTAAAAATCAAACAAGTTTCGTGGCTAATCGGGCAAAAAGGAGTTTTTGTTTCTCTCATATATTTTTCCGTGGGTAGCTAAGCTTAAACTCACGGGGGTCCAAGATCTAATGGACACCTAATAAGTGTTGACATTTAAAGTTCAGTTTTTTCCATATTAACAACCATCTAAAGACAAAAAATCTAAGATGATAAAACCTACAATAAATCAAATTTTTTAAATTTCAAATTCCGTCATATGTTTTTTATACTCTACTCATTTAAAATCTGTGATAAATTTGGGTGTCGGAATTCAGGTTACGACAATGACGGCTTTCAGGTTATGATTTTCACGTTTGCTAGATTATGAAAGAGGCTGTCCCCTTTTTTTCTTACGAAAAATACCTACCTATCCAGAATTTTTGCTCCAAATATTCTGTTTACTGTAAGAAATAAATACCTCACAAGGCTCTGCCCCACTAAAAACTATTAATTAGCATTTCGAATACCATAGTTATAGGTTAAGCGAATTTTTAGTTCCGTTACAGTCAGACAGATAGACCGATAGATACTCTTGGAATAGTTATACTGACACACAGACATATACTACCACAAAATATGGTAATTAGTTTTTTTTAGGTTTTTAAACAACTCATTTGTAGTAGTAATAAAAATATTTTATTGACGAACCCATTAGGCTTTCACGTCTAATGGTGTGCATGAAAAACTAAAAATTCTATATTTTTTCGTGTACGTACTGAGGTCCTCCTAAAAATATTTGATGAATTAATGTAAGCAAAGTTAATTAGTACAATCAAAGTTAGTTGTAATTGTTATAGATTGTTTTTAGCATCCATTTTATCATATGACGGAATTCAGGTCAAAACTATGTTGGAGTTCAGGTAAGCACTATGACGGAATTAGAAATTTGGGATCTTACTTTTTTTATTTATTAAAAAAATATAGTTAGATTTAAATTCCAAAAAAAAATACAATGTTTAACCAAATGTCCGAAGTTTCAGCACAAGTAAAAATAATTCAATATATCAACAAATAGAACATTGTAATTCATCTCAAAATTCAGTCCATTGATACTAAGGGGCTTAAGGTGACGGAATTCGGGTCGACTACGGTATCTTATAGATTTACAAAAAATAGAAAATAATTTAAGTTATCCACCACTACCATTATTTAGTAGTTAGGCGGTTGAAATATTTAACTTACGAACCTGCAATCAAAGCTGCGGTTTAAAACGTTTTTGTCAGGAAAACTTGCTCCGGATCTGGTTACTTCTGATCCCCTCCAGGATCTGCACCCTGTGCGTGGGTACCGCTGGCACTATGCTAGTTACAATACTGGACCAATAATTCGGCTTTGTTAAACTTATCGAAAAAACTACTACTTTTATATGGAATAATTTATTTTATAAAGTAAATACAATACCTTTATACAAGTAAAATGAATAAGTAATATATGGACAATACATTATTAATCCTAATTTATGTATCGATAAATTGTATACATTTCTAAAAGATCCTAGATAAAATGTTAAATAGGTATCATTTTTCACCAAGTTTTTTTTGGTATTATTGGCTGAAATCAAAAACCTTGTCTACCCAGGTAGGTAGTTTTTTCCATTAAACTGTCTTTTTGAAAAGTTTATGTTACTATTAACATTATGGTGGTTTTTGGATGATAATTTTTTTTAAAATCTATATACAACGGCATTTTTTTACATGCAAACTTTATAAAATAGGTTTTAAGAAAATCCAAGACTAGAAAGAAAAACTCAAAACTACGGTGAAATTCGCTAATTTTAATGAAACAATAAAAAATTTGCTTAAATATAACTATTCAAAATCACTTTCAGTTAGACCAATTTTTAACCATATATTTAAATTCTACTCTAACTCTAACAAAGATAAAAATGATAAAATCAAACTTCACCAGTTAAAAGAACATCTATGTAAAACAAAAAATAAAACTACTTATTTACAAAGTTATACTTTTTGACATTTTTCTGCGCAATTATTATAATATGTATAAGTAGTTATTGCTCAATCACTATAGATTAGTACGACTAGGTATAGTTTTTCGAAAAAATCAAAATGCTAAAAAATAAAATATGTACCCCATCCAAAATGCGCTTTAAAATTCTTATAAAATATTGGTTTGGGTTGCATTATTAAAAAATCTATATAGGTTCTTCCAACGCCATCATCTATGTGGTCAACGTTCCTAACGGTCCCTAGAACAGACTGGTTTTCGGATCTAACTAATTTTTCACGTCACTGGTGGTCCAGCTGATTTCTCTAAACAATAGTTAGATATGAAATAAACAACTAATATTTTTGGAATTTTTTGAAGGTCAAGACAATAAAATTCAACAATTTTCCAACTGATTTTTAATACATCCTTATAAAATATAAATGTTCATTTCATATCTAACTTTTGTTTAGAGAAATCAGGTGGACCACCAGTGACGTGAAAAATTCGACATATATATAAGATCCGAAGACCGGTCTAATTCTAGGGACCGTGAATGTTACTACCAAATTTAGATGATAAGATATGTCAAGTGTAACCTGCAGAGACTCGCTGAATACGCTTGGTAGCGCTAATAAGGTGTCATTAGTATGGATACAGGGCATTCTGGGCACGAGGGAAATGAGGCCGCGGACCAGGCAGCGAGGGAAGCGGTATCTGCCGAATTTTTCGGCCCCGAACCAGCCCTGGGCATATCATACAATGCTGCTAAATTAACCATATTGGGATGGATGGAGGACAACTTCCAAAAATACTGGATGAATATACCAGAACTGGCTCACTCTAAAGAGTTCATTAAAGGACCTTGTCAGAAGAGAGCCAGAAATATCATTGGACTTACCAGACAGGAGATCCGTATAGTGACTGGACTTTTTACGGGTCACTGCCGACTAAGAGTACCCATGCAGAGAATGGGAATAACAAAAGAGACCGAATGTAGACTCTGTATGGAGGATGATGAAACAGTTAGACATGTACTGTGCGAATGTCCGGCTATTGCACGTTTACGTCAAAACACTTTCGGTAAACCTCAGAATGATTCAGAAGATCTGAACAGTGTCTCACCCAAACTGATAGCTAACCTTTTTGGAGGATTAGGCATACAGTGGTGAGAAACCACTCAAAAATGAGCCACAATAGTCCCACTAGTGGTCGCAGTGGAAGGGCTGCAAGGCCCACTCATATATGAATCATCATCATCAACCTTGCTGAGAAAGGGAAAATGCAAATATATTTTTTTTAATGTTTGATTAGCTTTAGAGATATTTGCGTTTCACAAATGTTGAATTTTAAATGAAATTAAATATCTCAAAAGCGAACTAATTAAATTTAAAAAAATAGTAACATGGTAAATAGCTTTTATAAGTACCTGCAGTAATTTATTTATTATTTAAACAATCCGTCTTTGAAATATATTCATTTAAAATCAAAATTTTACACTTTTGCAACTTAACAAACAAACGATAATAAAGTAACAAAAAAGGTATTCATAGCAAATAAAATCGACGTAACCTTCCTTTTTTGTTTGTTCTTTATTAGAGGGTTTATTGTTGGAAAAACCTTTATTTAAAAACAAATGGGGAATAATTAAGTACCTATAGTTTAACCAGTAAAGTGGAGTTGGATTCAATATGGTTTTAGCACTTTGAATTTTTTCTTTTGGTAAAAATAATAAACATACGCCTCAATGCCTTTCTTCCGGAACCGGACCAATCAACCTCTGTAAACTTAAGTATTCGTTGCCCGATCGAGGTCGCAAGGTGCAGCTTGGTGGGGGCACGTTATCGCTCGACGACGATGATAGTGATAAGGTCTCAAAATAGTCCGACATATCTGAAGTTCCGCTGCTTGTACTTCCATTCGGACAGACCTGAACCAAATAAAAAATAATATTGTTAGAGGTTTATGGGCCAATATTAGTACCAATGCATTAATGCATTGTAGGCCCGATACACATAAACATAAATACCGATATTTATCAAGGCCCAAGTTTAAGCCCTTTAGGTTTAAGATCTTGGTTTACAGATTGGCCGCAACCGATATGGTAGGGCATGGGATTCCAAGTCAAAGTCGTCATACACTACTACCTCCGGTGTTGTTAATCTCAATTATAACTTGAAAATAATCATATTTAAATTGGGGTTGATTTATTCAAATTTCTTATAGTTCGAATAAGTGGTCTTAACCTAACTTGTTTTTTCTTGAATTAGTCACTCTTTGGGAAATCAAAATTGGTGTTAACGTAACCCTGGTCTATTGATTGCAAATGTATCAACCCAAACCCGCCCCCTGACCTTTTTTCATAAAAAAAAATTATTTGATTGACAGGATATCCATTTGCGTTCAATTGGCAAAACACAAATTTCGACCTTTAGAAAGAAGGGAGGGGGAGCTGAAATACGCGCTATTTTGATTACACGTTATATTAAACCTGCTCTCTGCCCTCTAACAAAATAAATAAGCGCAGCAGTAGTTACCATGGATTACACTAATATCAGTGCAGTCTTCTACACTGTATTTAGATTAAAAGACACATAATAAACCACATTTTTTCCCTCGCACTTCGGAATCTCGCCTCCGACCCATGATTCAGTTCTATCCTATCTAGCGCAGAATAGAATTTCATTACCAAGTGTCCTAAATTTATAAAAGTTTTCAAACGTCATTTTAAATGATTTTTTTATTTTTGTTGTGTTTTTCACAACATATAATATATGATTAGGTAAAACTAAAACTTTTTTCGACAGCGTCAAGTTTCGGAAATGACAAAATATTCAAATATGTGAGTAAACCAGTCTACCACAGAGATATTAGAAACAGAGATATTAGAGAATTATTGGAATAAAGCCAGTTTATAATAGTGCCAGGCAGTATTTCGACACCTTCACATTGTAAGATCAGCCCTTTGTTGTTGTAATGGAAAATAAACGACTTTAAATTTGACTTCCGTTTGTCACTTTTGAAGGATAAACTGTCAGAACACTGCCTGGCACTAATATAACCTGGTTTCATTCCAATAAATCTCTATTAGAACAGCTACAAATTGTGTTTCACAAACAACAAAAATAAAAAGAGTGGGTACACCATGCGTTTTATTCCAATAAATCTCTATTAGAACAGCTACAGACTGTGTTTCACAAACAACAAAAATAAAAAGAGTGGGTACACCATGCGTTTGACATTACCATTGAAAACGTGGTAAAATAGTTGGCCACTGGTGGGCAGTCTAACCAAACCTACTTATACTTTGATTATATTACGGCCTTGTCAAAATGGCGGAGACTGCCAGTTGTTGTTATTTTTGGTGTGTTTTTGTTGAAAAATAAAGAAATTCTCGGACTTTTCCTACTCTAATGGAAAAAGTTATGTTTTGAGGCTCTGAACGGTTTTCAAAAATTAGATTTATTATTTAATTAAAAAACTGGCAAAAAAAAACAAATAAAAATTAGTAAAATTACTTATTGCTCTATACAAAATGCAATTCTGCATTCAGCGTGACGCGATAATTAATATGTCATATTGAAAAACTGTCTTTTTTTCTATAAAAGTACATAAAATCAATTTAATTTCGAAGCCAAGTCTTTTATAAATCTTTTATTATAGGCTACTACCAATCAGGTCAATTCTGAACATTCTGGTAGAAATTAACTTTTGTATGAAATGTTTTATCCCAAATAACTACTATACTATTAAAATGATGTTGTAGTTGTTGTAAAACCCATTTTACCTTGTCCGTCAACGTTTTTTTGTAACAATTTTGACAGTTTAATGTCATCTAAAAACCCACACAATTCAAATATGTTTTTTAGTAACTTTATTAAACTATAAAGTTGCTAGATTGCTAAAGTAATTTAGTTCCAAACATCAATCTGCACTCTATAATCTCGTTTTATGATGTCAATCTGATAAATGTCAATATTTTGATGATATATCATGGGCGCACCCAGGGGGGTCTGAGGCCCGGCCCCCCCCAAGCCTTAGATTTTTTTACATATTTTCGACATATTTCAGAAAAAAACACAAAAAATAGCTTTAAATTCGACATCATGAGGCTTAGGGCGCCCCCAAGACATATTCCTAGGTGCGCCACTGGATATATTCATTGATTTTTGCATTAGCAATGTGTAAATATGCTTCTCTAATATCTAATGTTGCAAAAACTCCTCCTCCGTGCATACTGTGCAAAAATTTATTTGATGTTTGTAAAAGAAAACTTTTCCTTTACTACAACTGCTTAATTTGAAGGAGTTTTAAAATCTACACATAGCCTCAAAAACCTTTTGCTCTATACTTCTTACTGTATTTTATTTTTTAGAGTATCCTTAAAACGATCAGTTCCTTTTAACTTTTTTATCTTAAACCATAAGGAACTCTTAAAAATATGCAGAAAAGTTATTTTTGCTTTTTCTTATAATAGTTGCTTCTCAGGGACATTTTATAAAAAATGTTCTTTCTGTATGTAAAAAGTAACCTTAGTTTTAGTATATTCCTTTTGATCAAAAGAATTTTACATATTTACATTAAAATAGTCGAGTAAATAGTTTTTAACTGTTATTTTACTTAAACTTGAGTACTGCATTTTTTCATTCAAACCTTATAAAACACATAAAATAATCGTCAAACTTACCGGTACTTCTGCCTCAGCACTAGAGCTTTTGCCTTCCCCAGCTTTTGAGAATTGAAAACTGAGATCTCTGAGTGGGTCTGAGCTTTTGGACCTTCTTGGCAAGGTCATGTTGTTGGTGCACATCTGAGCTCTTCTTGGTAGTTCAAAAACTCCCGAATCGTTCGAGCTAGATGAATCGCGGTTGCTCTTGCAGGGCACGCTTGATGATCGACGAACTGTAATAACAGAGTACCTCTTAGATTTTGACAAATATTAGAAACTAAAATTTGTTGTTTTTAAAATTTTTTTTTTTTTGTTTACTTCTCAAACCTAGTAAATCATAGGTGTGCCTAGAAAACCAAAACATTGTTTATTTGACCTAATATTTAAAATAAGACGTTTCTTCAAAATACCCTTAACCTATATCAATATGTGTTAGCTCGCGCTAAATTTCGCGGTTCTTTTTAAAATTTAAAACCACACAATTAGATTAGAAACAAGGTACATTTTTCCGCGCTTGGGACATGCGCAACAAGGATCAGAGAGATTCCTTCACGACAGCCTCGAGAAAAATGGCGTGTTAATTACTTTCTCCAATTTATTACAATTTTCTACTTGAAAGTGCTCGGTTTGTGTAGTAAAACCCATAGAACTGGAAGCTTCAGCCCTTCAGCTACGTGTTGTCATCATTAAATCCTGACAGGGGCCCCTGAGAAATTGGCTGCACATCGGTGAGTACTCTTGTTTTTTGACTTACAGTTGTGTGATTACAGCAATTTTCCTATGGACTCTTAATTTTCGTGATTCCGTAATAATTATTATGTTTGTTCGCGATTTCGTCTAATAAAAATATATACAGTCAATTGCAGTTATCATTTTTCTTACTGCGGGCAAACAATATGACAACCTTTAATTATAATTTCATGGACCTATCTGCAGTTATATCTTTTCTAAAGCATATCTAAAAATCTTCACAAGAAAATTAAACATTTTATAAATTTGCTGGCAACTAGTATATGGGGTGTTTAAAAACAACTTACCTAATTGATTCTGTGCACATCGACATGGCGAACTTGGAATTTCCGGCTCAGCTTCAGGTTCTTGCTTGCTCGTACTGGAGTCTGCGCTATTGCTTCTTTTTCTTCTGAGTGTCTCCAGATTGTCAGTCGAGTCTAAAAAAATTAATCATCAGCATTCCGAGTACCATTACGGTAGGGTGAACCCCAGAATATAAAAAAAAAACTATTGTCTGACTTCAACTCTTATTTGTAGGTATTTAGGTCTTTAAAATCCTGGGGTTTATCCTCAACGCTAACGCCTACAAAAACGATGACAGTACGAGGGTTGTCTTTTAAGTTTTGCATATACAGCTTGAATAACACAGTAGATAACTTTTAAATACTTTATTGCTTCTTGAAGTATTCTCCACGAAAATTAATGCAATCTGCGTGCGCTCAAACCAGTAATTCCACTCGTTTGTTGGTACCTACTGTCAAAATTGCATTCTAGAAGTCCACTGCTTCCTCTGACGACTAAAATCTTTGACCACGCAGTCCATTCGTGATTTTCTGAAAAGTATAGAAATCGTCGGGACTGTATGGAGGATGTTCCAACAATTTGACGTTTTATTGGGTTAAAAGTTTAATGTTTTTTTGTGCTTTATGCGAACTTGCATTTTCTTCTTGGTGAAGGATGACTCGTCGTTCGGTGTTCGTTTTTCGAAGCTCAGCGATGACTTTCGACCATTTACCAAAAGGCAGTAACAGTCATTTGATCTTCCATAAGAATTATTGCTACATGACTTGTTTTTGATACAAATGTCGCGACCATCTTTTTCGATACACTTCGAGAACGGATGACTTTTGTTGGCTTTTCTTTATTTTGGAACACCCAGATGACTGTCGTTTATTTTCGGATTCGAATGAGTAAATCCACGATCCATCACCACTGACAATGCTGTACACGTTTTTCGGGTTTCCTGCCTCAAAGCGGTCTAGATTTTTCTGACACCAATTGATCCCAGCGGGAAACTAATTTTATTCCCCTAATTCTTTGTGCAAAATTTTTTGAATGAGGTCTATGAAATCTTCAATGAAGCGTCTCGCGATATGTCCCATGTCGATCTTCCGCGATGAGCAAATGCACAGCATTCATGTTTTCGTGGGTGACAGCCGTTTTTGGCACACCTGGCCCTGGATCGTCGCTAAGGCTAATCAGTCTACGCTTGAATTCTCCATGCCAAGGAGAAACTTGACTGATGTAAGCACCACATACTTTACCGAAACCAGTCTCGGCAAGGCATTCTTGTTAAGATAATTTCCTTCTAAAGCTGTAAAAAATTATAGCCCGAAAATGTTCTTGGTTTGATTCCATTTTTCGACTGATTTGTTAAATTAAAAAATTCACTGTAGCTATAAAACTATATGTATCGCACTGACGTTTTGAATTTAGGTTAGGTAAAGATTGAGGTTAAGTTTTAGTAACGACATTTGATCAGTGTCGCCCTCTATGTTCCTAAATGCAAAATATAAAAGACAGCACTCGTATTAGTAAAAACAAAATATCTACTTTATGGCCTGTTGAGTTAAAACAATGAGCCTTTTTACCTAATAAATGTTTTCTTTGGTAAATCGGCAAGTTGTGCATCATGGCTGACCCTGATGGTTTATTGCTTCTGTCCAGGGCCGGACCTAGATTTGGATTGCTGTTGGATAAAACTTTTTCCAAGCGTTCCTTGACGGCGGGAGACATTGGAATATACCTAGAGAACAAGGATGCAAGCAAGCGTAATTATGAATTTTATTAGTATATAGTACTATAAGTATATAATAAATACTTGTGATCAAAGTATATCCAAACGTCTTTAACAAAACAAAAAAAAGTTTTAAAATGAAAGATTCTGACTAAATTCAAAATGTTTTACAGCCGCATACCCAAAGTGTGGCATTTTTGATTTCTAACGTAAATAAGCATAAACAAGTTTGGCTATAAGAGCCACGTTTAAATTAACATTTGCAAGCTGGTGAAAACTAGAGACCCTATGTATGTCATAAATACACGGTGTCTATGAAAACCTATCACTATAAAACGTGTGTTAAAAAGTTTTGGCTATACTTTGACCTTAATTCTTTTGACTTCATTTTCGCCTACTCACATGGATTTGGACAACTTTTGTGTTTTAAAGTTAAAGTTTTTAGGTTAACATGGTGTTTTTTCAATGGTTCCAACTCTTGAACGTTTTAAACTGACTTTTAAGAACCCCATTCTCGATAACTCAGGACGATTTAATAATCTTAAACCCTACTATTGTTTCTTATTATATCCACTTTGGCTTACCCTGGATGTGGTTGATTGCTTTGTTTGCTTGGTTCCATCATAAGATAATCATCCTGCGCATGCCCACATTTATCACAAAGGGCGCGCGCCTTTTCTGCTATCTCTTTGCTGTTTTCGTACAGTTGCAGCGTTTGGGCAAAGTCCAGGTTTTCGTAATTTTGATTGGGCGGCTGTGATGTATTCGTTGTTTGGTTAGCAAATGAGGTATTATTACAATTACTACTATTACTACTATTGGTTGGAGGTACCGAAACCGGAGCTAAATTGGCATAGTTGGTAGTACCCGGGTTTGGATGGCTCCTGTGAAAAAAATAGTGTAAATATATATATATATATATATATATATATATATATATATATATATATCTATATATATATATATATATATATATATATATATATATATATATATATTTAGAGATAAATAAAAACAATTTTGTGTGTATGCCACGTTTCCTGTTAACGTTGACGTGACGTTTGTAAAAACACCTAGAGAAAATATCACGTCAACTCGCCTTCGGCGTTATTTAACGATATTGCAATGTTTTATCATTTATAAATATCTCATCTATAATATATTATCTAAAAAGTCCCTGTAAAGTTATTTGGTGATAAAAATTAATATAGGTTGCAATAATATATCATATCAACTTCCTTTTAATGTTATTCAGCGATAAACTATTGCAAGTTGCAATTTTGTATCTCATACATTTGATCTTAACATTAATTGACGAAAAACAATTTAGTTAGCAATGATATGTAGCCAGTATGTTTCAGGAACGGGCTATGCTGCGGACATTTGGCTTTACATGTAAGTCTTGCATAATGCAATATAGTGCCATTACAAGCGACAATCAACTTATCGTTGACCCAATGTTATTTCGTGACAATCAATGATATGTTATAATGTTTTGGCCTACCGCTATGTTGCGCCTTTTAACTCACAAAGACATTGCTAAATACATTTATTATCTGGTAGTTACAATACAGTGATATTATTGCAATCTTTTTGTGCTCGTTGGGTAGGGACAATAATACATGAAAAATTAATACATTCCTCTTCGAAAATCTCTGAGTAACTGAATCATAAACCACACCCAAACTAGGCAATATAATATCTTTATCCCTACCAAAAACAATAGAACAAAGTTCATTCGACGCGGCTTATGGAAGGCGGAGACTCGAGAGGAATGAAGAGGGGAAGTTGTTTCAATTCGTATCTAAACACCTGCTAAATCAGCTTTTTTTCTTTCTAAGTAGAATCTTCATGGTCAGTATGGCTTTTAATCTAACGGTATACAACGACGAAGATAATAAGTTCCAAAAAATACGGTCTCCCCTACAACTTTTGAATGTTCTTCGAAAAGTACTATTAACATACTTACCTGTAAGTCTTTTTACTATAGTCTACTGTAGCGTAAACGGCATGCGAATCATCAGTTGAAGACCAACAAGACATGAGTCTTTGGCAGACGCATGGCCGTTCAGGTTCGGGTTGTCGAATTCTAAGAATGCAGCCACAAGGTTTTTGAACAGTTTCAAATCCTATGCATTCTTTCAGCTTCTTTGGAGTGTCGTAGAGCTCGCCAGTAGAGGACTCCTAAAATATCCATAATGATTAGAACTAATGGATTTTTGAAAATTTTATCAGACATCGGACAATTCTCATGTAAATCAAAATAAGAATAAGTGTAGGTTCAAAAATTTTTATCTTAATTTTTGCTATTCAGAATTTTTTTTTATTTGAAAAGTACAATTTTTAAAATATCAAGTTTTATGATTTTTATAAGTATTACACTTTTTATAAAAATCGATAGGATTTGATAGGGAAAATAATAACTAGAATATTCCTTATACAAGTATCATTTATTAGTAATGAAAGTTGTGAAAACCAAAGTTGAATTGATTAGTTGTGTGATCGCCTATGACCTAGATCGACAAAACTACGATTTCTTAACGTTTACCTTACTAAGGGTAATTTACACAACTGTTCGCGACCTTTTATTTAAACCAAATTGTTGAGGTAGAGTTTAATTTTAATAACGACGTTTAAGAAACGTTTTGGCTGGCCGCTGTGCCGCAGTCGTGGATTGACTAAAGATACGCCTCTGTGCCATGTTGGTTCGAACAATTATAGATCTGCGTAAACAATGATAAAAAAGTAAGATTATCTTGGTAGCCACTGAATTGACTTGGCGAATTTTCTGCAATAACCAGGCCCTAGCTGATGTTTTTAAAAACTTAAATACGCATCAAAGTAAACCGATAATACTTAAACCACCTAATAACAGATAAGCAAGAAGAACTGATAAAAATGCTGGAGCAACTAAAACTATAGGCTTGAGTATGAACTGCACTAAAACTAAAATTATAAACACAGATGAATATATCACGATCAGAATAAAACAAAGAAAATAGAACTAAGTAGAGACGAGTAAGATTGGCCTGGGCAACATTCGGTAAATTAATCTACAAATTAAATGATAAAAAATATCCTTAATACGTCAAAACGAAAGTGTATAACCAATGTATCCTTCGTGTACTTACCTATGGATCCCAGACCTGGACACTTACAAAATCAAACAGGGATAAGGAAACAAAAACGCAAAGATCAATGGAAAGACAAATTTTACATGTAAAGCTAACAGATAGAAAAGGGAATGAATAGATAAGAAATAAAACAAAAGTAGGAGGAGAAGTAGCAAAATTTAAATAGAAATTTGCCGGTCATAATATCAGACAAAAAGACGATCGATGGAACAAATGAACAAACTAGAGACCCTGGGAAAATAAAAGAAGTAGAGGAAGATCCCAAATGAGTTGGGCGAACGTTCTGAAGAAACATGCGGGAGCTAGACGGATGAACACGGCGACAGACAGAGAAGAATTGAAGATATTGGAGGAGGCCTATATCCAAAGATGGATCGAAGGCCAAATAGATAGATAGATGGATAGATAGATATATAGAAACGGACAGAGCTACTAAGTAAAAACGAAACAAAAAATAGAAAAAAATCTAATTTATTTATTTGTTTAGGCACATCGGGCCTCTGATGTTCATGAAAATTAAACTCCATATATTATGTAAACTCAAAAAACACGATAAACGAAAAACATGGCTTTTTGGATGACTAAAATAGGTAATGTTTTACAGTAAACTGAGAGGCGTTTTTAAATTTTTTTGGTAGAGTTGCCTAAACCGATTCAACTCACTCGCCGACCACAAAATCGTCCAAAAACTAATTTTTTCAAACAAGAGTCGAGCTTGACCCAACGTTGGCACGAGATTCACGAAGTTTAGCCAACGACTTATTGCTGACATTGTTGACTTCAAGAAACCCTCTTGGACTTATTTTATTCAATTAATATTTTATAGCAAATATTAAGTGAAAATAATGCTAGAAATTGCAATAAGTTCTAAAACATTGCTCGATTTCTAAGTATTAATTAATAAATTATCAACAATCGCAAGAAATCGCAGCAATTTTATTCTTCACAATAAAAAATCAAGACATGGTAAAGATCAGGATGAAAAAGCAAAAACTTACCACAGGGTATGGTATCTTAGGAACATCATAGTTATCATAGGAAACAGGAGGTGGTGCCGCTGGCTTTTTAGGTGAAGGCGAACTGGATCTTGCCGTTTTCGGAGGTCTTGCCGGGGCTTTAGTCACGGCCTGACTCCATCCGGAACTGTCACTAGAACTGCTTATTGAGTGCTGATCACAACTGTGCTCCCAACATGGTGGACCTGCTAGAGTTACCGTTGCTGTGGAAGATCGCGACAGTGCACCTGTACGCAAGAATATTAAATAAAAGTTAGATTAAAGTGACTACATAAATATTTTGTTTACCTGTAGGGGCATTTTTGAAATGCTTAAAATTTTAACAAGTTTGTAACAACAAGTCGCTAGACCCCTATACAAAAATTTACCTAAACAAAGCAAACAAATATATAAATCCCTACAGCGCTTGGTTCACCGTAAAAAGCTTAACTTTAAGAACATAATATCTTACGTAAATTCAGTATGACATTTTCTGTCAAAACCCTGCCAAAAAACCACTTCAAAATAAATTCAAAATGGAAAACGGTACTCCCAAGAAAACACCAATGGAAAAAGGACTTCAGGTTAATGATGAAAGCAAGATATTGGAAAATGTATTCTATCTTTAACTAGTGACCAGATATTGGGTATGCATCAGTATTTTTCCTAAGCAGGTTTTTGGATATACCAACACAAGAATTACGGAATGCATGGAAACGAGTATTGATATATTTACAAGGAACGAAAGACAAATGTTTGACTTATTAGTAGACCAGGAAGTGAATCTAAATGGATACTCTGATGCAAACTGGGGAACAGGTGTAAAAGGACGTAAGGAAACAATCCAGTATTGATTCTCTAGAAAACATTAGACATGTGTGACTTTGTCATTTACCGAGGCAGAGTATGTGGCAGCCAAGTACGAAAGGGGAGGGGGGTAATGTGGTAATTACCCGCCCCTAGAAAAAATATATAGACTTTTATTTCATAAATATCGGGCTAACTGCTTAATTACCTTCCCGCCTCCCTAGAAAAAAATATTACATAAATAGTGTTTCCGTCGACCATCCCCCCCCTCCCTTCTATATTTTAGCCCAGATACGCACTTGGTGGCAGCTTCTACATCAACTCAAAACCTAAATAACATTTATTTTTGTGAAAATATAAGCTCAAAAGGGAAGCACAAGCTAAAAAGTTATTTTATTTAAAAGATTTGGTTCTAGGAAAATTACGTAACGCAAAAATTCAGGATTTTTGACCTCCCTCCACCCTCGTAACGCATTTTCAAGGAAAACAAATTAAAAAAACATTGAGTGTAACGCAAGGCAAAATGAACCGAACCGAACCCCCCTAGAGCGTTACGTAATTTAAGCACTGTCCCAAAAGAGATTTTCATGGATTATGTAACAGCAGATATATTGACAACATCTTTGGGAAGAGATTTTTCTGTACTAGAGAAAAGATTTTCATTTTATAGGTTATTTTATGTTTTTGTTAGATTAGGTTAGAATAGAGTCCCTGTATGTTGACATATTTGGATATCCAAATATGTCAACACTCTAGGTTAGATAAGATTCGAGAGGAGTGTCAAGAAACTTTTAGAATAGGAGGCTAGATTAAGTTACTCTGTTGAAAGCATTCGCAATTTATAGAAAGCATAACCTGAGATTAGAGTGACGTAATTGAGATAATTCTAGATTGTCAAGTTTTCAGAAATACAATAAATAAAGTTTTTGTTGTAAAAATTAGTTTAATTTGTTATGAACAAATTCCCATAAAACCGTAACAAATACGGTAAAAATACATACTTATTTTAATAATAAATTAAAGCATTTGTTTTATGGAACTAAAAATGAAGGAAACTTTGGCATTGTAGATAAAAAATTATAGTCACAGATTACTAACCACAGAAAATTTGTACAAAACCAAAGAAGAGAGCTGATCGAAACCATAGAAAAACTTAAATTATACAAAATAACCATAATAATAAAGAAAGGTTTCCCTAATTAACCGACTTCATTATGTGTAATAAGCCAACATACCTAGCAAGTTTCTAATGCACAGCTCAGGCCTCAGGAATAAGTATAACAATAACGAAATCTCAAATAAGCTTTTCAAAATGTCCCTGTTTAAGAATGACCTTAAACTTTCAAAATAGTTGCTAGATGTTTTTTATAAACATAATTTTTCACAAATATTGAGTCATAGGCGTCGTTAAAGTTGAGTTCGTTTTCCAAGATGCTAAAAATAATAAGCTTTGGGTAATTTGTTCTCATAGCCAATTTATGAGTCGTTTTAGAAGGAAAAAGCCAATAATGGACCTCCAATAACTGCAAATTTTGTAAATGTGGTAATAAATTAAATAATAAAGAAAAAGTCTGTAAAGGCAAAATTATATTAATTACATTTAAATTTTAATTAAACTATTTAATTATTTAAAAGTTTGCGCCTGTGAGCTAAAATGTTATTTACATTAATTTGTGTGATCAGGGCTATCAAAACGGACGGGCCACGATCCTCCACTTTGTTGACGTCACATCCGGGGCTGATTTTTTTTTGATGGTCACGTGACGACACAGCTGATTGTCTTTAAAATATTGAAGTTGGAATGACGGTTCCTTGATATTTGATTTTTTTTTAAATAAAGCCGTTTTTGAGATTGTTTTTACTTTATTCTGGCAGAACATATTTTTTTAATGTATAGTAAGCCCTAATTTTTCATAGCCGCTTCATTAGCTCACACAAAAATTAAGTTTAAAGCAGAAGCGAATGTGACAATCACATATGACAAAGTCAAATACATGTCAAATATACCAGTTGGCATGTGGTACATGGCGGGTAATTTGAATTCAAAATAAGGAATGCTAAATCTTAAAGATTTTAACCTTTTAATCATGTTGCTTCCTTATAAACCTTTGGTGGAATATCGGGATGGTGTCTGAGAATATTTCACTGAAATTTTGCGGAAATCTGTAGTGCTATTTTGAAAATATCATAAAAAAACGTCTGACCTCCCATAAGACCCAATGTAAAATTCAGCCCCGGGAGAACAGCTGATTTTTTCAGGGTCGTGGCCTCTATTTTTGTGTTGGCCTTGGTGTGATTTGTATTTCTGACCTAACCATCTAACTAAAAAAAATCCTTATTACCCATTTATTGTTAAAAATTGTTAGGCTAGTATTAAACGTTCACTAAGTTTTATAAAAAATCCAACTGCTTTATGAAAGGACCTTTGGTAGTGAAGAACTATTACAAAACAGAAATCACGCCATGTTTATGTGGGTCTAGAAACGGCATAGGACATCATGCCATATATAAAAATATTCGAAATAATATTATTGTAAGCCGTTTCTTTTCCATTGGTGAGATGTGTATTAAAAGAGCACAAGAAAACTTAGTTCTGGAATAACAACTGAAAGAAATTAACAATGAAAAATAGAAACTGGGTATGCACATCAGAAATGATGGTAAGAAACTTGGATAAGAAAAACAAACACCAAATCGACTAGAAACAGTCAATTATATTTCAAAGAAAATATACATTAAACTTATATCATAGCGTTTTTCGAAAACTCCGTTACTTACAGAGGATTAAAAACATAATACGAAATGGAAGGATATAATACATTCTAGGCTTCAAACTTAAAATAACAGCAGATTTTCTTAATTAACCTAGCTTGCGGATACGTATATAAGACCAAAAAAGTACTAATATCGACAGGGCATTAAAAAAATAGGTCTTTGAGCGTGAGACAGGGCTAGATCTCTGTTTAGTGCAAGTAGACCAATACAATGGAGACCGGAAATGAGAAAACGGCAAAGAACTTCATTATATGATTGATCTATATTTTATTAAATTAAGATTGTATATCAGTAGATTTTGTTGCAAACTGCTCAAGGCTTCAAAATCGGTGAACCTACCTAGTTTGCTTATACAGCTCATACATCTTTCCATCGGATGTTGGTTCCAACCATCATTCGAAATCGAGTCTCCACATCCATAGTTACTTTCCAAATCTGTGTAGGGTGAGTCTGCTCGAGATAATAGGCTGGATTGACTTAAATCTAAATTGGCCGCCGTTAGTTGTTTTAAAGGTGGTCTTCGAGCTGGACTGTCCATTACTATAAAAAGGATATAATATGTTATTATTAAACAACGAGGAGAATTTAGTGGCATAACGGCAAGGAGAAATTAAAAGATTTACCTCAGGCTGGATTCGAACCATCGACCTTTCGCTATCTAGGCAAACGCTCTTCCACTGAGCCACCGAGGTACTGATTCAAAATCCGCCTATTCGGAAACCGTTTCGTAATCTCTAATTTTTCTTTGTTAGTATAGGTGTGTGCTCTTAAGCTTCCGATAGCTACGAGGACACGGTAGGTATTATATGGGGATGGGAGAGGAATACACAGTGCACGACATATAGCGCGTCACTAAATGTGTCAGACGTGGAATTTCCAACAAACAATATCAAACTAAATTTAAAATCACAAAGGTTAGTTTTGGCGCTCTAGATATAAATTGAACAACGAAAAGAATTTAGTGGCATTAGGGTAAGGAAAAATAGGTGGCTCAGTGGAAGAGCGTTTGCCTACATAGTGAAAGGTCGCTGGTTCGAGTCCAGCCTGAGGTAAACCTTTGTTATGTTATTATTGTTTGTTTAGTATGTTAAACGGTTAAACCAGTGGCGGCTTGCGACTATCAGTAGGTGGCGCAGCATCGCCCTCTCCAATTTCTACTTTTGAATCATATACACACATATATAAAAGAAAAATATAATAGCTAATAACGTTAATCTTCTATAACTAAAGTATGTAAATAAGGTGGATGCAACTCTAGGAATGATATCCGATGTCATGCCCAACACGGTGTACAGCAGAAAGCTATACGACATACCGGAGAAGGAGGACTGCTGTAAGAGCAGGAGCAATTTTGCAAATAACGACAGCTTCTGGTATACCGACGTATCCAAGAAAAAGTCGAGATTAAACATAGTCTCGGCCAATTGACTACTATATTTCAGGCCGAACTCGTAGCCATTGAACTGTGTGACTGTGGACTAACAGGACAATAAAAATCTTCTCCGACAGTCAAGCAGCCTTAAGAGCGCTTGATTCCTATACGGTCTCATCGAGAACTGTAAGGAGCTGCAGAGATTCGCTGAATGCGCTTGGTAGCGCTAACAATGTGTCATTACTATGGATAGCAGGGCATTCTGGGCACGAAGGAAATGAGGCCGCAGACCAAGCAGCGGGGAATTGCGCATCTGCCAAATATTACGACCCCGAACGAGCCCTGGGGATATCAAACAATGCTACTAAATCAAACATATTAAAATGGATGGAGAATAGCTTCAGAGAGAGACAGGAGATACGTTTAGTGACTCTGGCTTAAATCTGGATTTAACACATCTTGAAATGAGTCGAGATTTGGAAACTAAATAAATTCTTGCTCATTGCAAGAATTTATACATATTTGCCAAGTAATAACTTTTTTGACAGACGACTAGTAAAAAACATACGATTTGACAGATGACTTGACGAACGACTAGTAAAAAAATATTTTTTCTCAGTCTTATAAAAGGGAGGTTTTGACAAATTGCTTACTGGACATATTCCTGGATACAGGCCTTTTTCTGGAAGCATGTAAATTCCCTGTTGCTGCCACTTTTAAGGTGGACATGATTTCCTCCGCTTGATCTGCTATCAATACATACAATCCCTCTCCTTTGAGACATCTGGAACCACCTGAAAAAAATGTGGATCAGTTTTGGAAAATAATATGTCAACATGTTTTTTTTAGATCAAAGATGGTTTTGTTTTGTTAAATAAAGATCGCCTCGGTACAGGGTGATTCATCATATTTTGAACCCCCGGTTTCCGCTTTTATTATTGATAACGACAGATGTTGGCTAATGTCATTCTTTATGTTAAAATTTAACTTTCTTATATTAAATGAAACAGCTTGATGAAGTGTATAGGATCTTAACGGAAAAATAATGCGTTATATCTCAGCAAATGTTTATCGCAGTATAGGTAAATTATACATTTTTAGAATCAGAAAGAAAAGGCGGATTTGAAAATTAAGTCATATACAGGGTGTTCCTTTTATATAGATAGCAGAATATAGAATGAACATCTGTTTTTTAATAAACTTTTATATTTAAACTTTTTTTCTGTCATTGATATTAAAGGCGCTGACCAGGGGTTCAAAATATAGTAAATCACTCTGTACATTGCTTTTAAGAAATAATTTTTAAACAGTAAAATATAACAGGTAAAACGGTTCAAGATACTTGCAAGGCCGAAATATATGAGCAATATAAGTTTCAGGAAATCGTACAGAAAATTTTGTTCTTACAAAAATTAAATAACATCAAATTCTTTATTAAACATTTAAATAATTAGGTCTTCCGTAGAGTACCGCTCTGGTTTAAGCCGAATACGCTAATTTTATTGGGTAATTTAAGAGCGCTGTTTATAAGTTTTAATTAAAATCCGAAAAATTATACATTACAAAATAAACTTATACTTACCTTCAAAACAAAATCTTCCCTCCACCACACCGTACCTCCGCAGATCACTGATTTGCCATTGGCCTGCAACACGAGGCGGTACACCAGTGGTAAGACAAAAGCCCCTTTCTTGAACATGCAGTCGTGCAGGACCTGGAGGTAATCTAAAAAAATCACACTAAGTAAAAAAACATAAAATACGGTCCAAGGTACTTGGAACATAGCGACGGAGGTGTCGAATTTACAAGGCAGAAATAAAACAACAATGTTAACAAAATAAGTACCTACCTAGGTAAATAATAAAAGATAGCAAGCACGTGCAATGAGAAGCAGCATCGATTCACGGCGGTCGCGCTGAACTGTCGATACCTAGTAAATTCGACTTATTCCTCCTTATGTTCGCAGTAACTCAGACCGCAAGGTATAACAAAATAAATACACAAGAAGGTAAATTTTTAGATTTTTCAAACCAGTCGCAAAATCAAATCAGGGGAAGCAGCGTGAAAATAGTTTTTTTATTATTCCCAGTTCCCACCATTCAAGTTTTCGGTGCATCTCAAAATGTCAATAAAAAATGTGTGTATGGTGGGCCGAAAAAAAACAGGACAATTTTTTTTCATTGTTACTTTTAAACTGTAGCATCGATTTTAATGGGACAAACTGCACTTGGCAAATAATTAATCATAGTTTTGCCTAAATACATTTTTGGTCCACCATCTCAAAATCCAAGATGGCGGACGAAATTAAATTGTACCCTTCAAAGATGCTCGTTTATTCTTGTGTTGCGAACATCATGTTTTAATTATTTTTTTTCAATCTGTAAACAAACTGCATTCTTGCCACGTACAACAAGGTACGAATCAGCAAAATTGGCTCGGTGGTTCTAAAAAAAGTATTTTTATTTTCACCATTGCCAATCATGTGTGCATTTATTTATAGTTTGATTTTAATGACAAAATAAAAAACATTCTGGTGAAAATTGCTTGCACAACGAGGTCTATTTTTGTTTCAGTCATTGTTTTATAGCTTATACGATTGCATTGTCAATCCTGTCTGCATTCATTTCCTCATAAACTCGTTATTACTAACCGATTTTAGCGAAATAAAAAAAATAATGATAAAAATTGATTGCTCTTTAAAGATTACAATCGAAATCTGCAGGTATCTTAAAAGTTACGAAGTCGGACAGAATCATACTTGACACTTCAAAGAGGCACCGTTTATTCTTATTTTCAGAAAATGTTTTAGTTTTTTTTAATTTACAATACAAAGTCCACCTTTTCCTACATTAGTGCAAAATGTTATGGTAAAGTATATATACTTACATAAATATTTATTTATTTTTGTTTATTTCTTTTGTGTTGTGTTTAACCGTGTGTTTGGTATATTTTGATAAGTTAGATAAGTTTTTAAAAGCTTAGATTGGGAAGAAATAGGCATCAAAGTAAACGCACAATTCTTGAAACCCTAAGATATGCTGATGATATCGCATTAATAACAGACAAGAAAGAAAAACTGATAAAAATGCTGAACTGGATACAGCAGCTAAGAATATGGGCCTAAGTATGAACTACACTAAAACTAAAATTATAACAAACACAGATGAAGATATTACGGTCAGAATAAACCAAAAGAAAATAGAACAAGTAGAGGAATATATATACCTGGGACAAATTATTAAACTGAAAAAAGAATACCAAACAGCTGAAATCAAGAGACCAGTAAGATTGGCCTGGGCAGCATTCGGTAAATAATTAAGCTACATATTAAGTATAACCAATGTATCCTTCCTGTACTTACCTATGAATCCTAGACCTGGACATTTACAAAATCAAACATGGATAAGGTCACAAAAGCCCAAAGATCAATGGAGACAAATTTTAGATGTAAAGCTAACAGATAGAAAAAGGAACGAATGGATAAGAAATAAAACAAAAGTAGGGAATGTCAGAGGAGAAGTAGCAAAATTAAAATGGAAATTTGCCGGTCATAATATCAGACAGAAAGATGATCGATGGAACATATGTATTGTAAACTGGAGACCTTGGGAAAATAAAAGAACTGGGAAGACCCCAAATGAGATGGACGGACGATTTGAAGAAACACGCGGGAACTTGATGGATGAACACGGCGACAGACAGAGAAGAGTGGAAGATATTGGGAGAGGCCTATGTCCAAAGATGGATTGAATAAAGCTAAATAAATAGATAGAATAGATAGATAACAAACCGGAGTTTTTAAAAAATTTGGAATATAATTTAAAATCGGGTAAATAAACTTGCATTAAGACTTAGTAGTTTCCCCTAATATGACCCCGCTGAATCCGAATGTTCCTGTTGCCAACTCGAAATATCGACAGGGTCGGAGAAAATCCCCACCAAACCACCAAAAACCTGTTTTTTTCAGTTTTATTCAATTTTCTCGAAAACTGACCTTTTTATCGAAAATTACGAGGAACAGTTTTTTGTGGAGAACAGAATTTCCTTTTTAACGATGTATGGGTCGATAAGGTTAGGAAAAGCAAGTAGCTCTTCAGTGGAGTCCGTTAATTTGAATTATTTCAAAGAAACATGTTTATTATAGGTTTTACAAAATTTTCTCAAAAACTACTCTTCTTGGGAAAAATATAATGTGGGGTTTTTGTCGAAAAAATGTGTCCAGAGGGCGTACTTATAAAAATTAAGTTTCAAAAATAACCAAAAAAATCAGTTTTTGTTACATATTTTATGTATTTTTAAAGAAAAATGAGCTTTCTAGATTCTATCCTATAGACCTTCGTTTGTTAGAAAATTTTACCAAAATGTTTTTTTGGTAATTTTTGAGAGTACCCTAACATACAGACGTCCCTGGACAGTTAGCCATATTTTCTATCACATTTTATGATACACCGTTTAAACGGAAATTTCATGTCCACCAAAAAGTTAAGAAGACAGTTTTTCGCAAGAAGTTTAGTTTTTTAAAAAATTGGATAAAACCTGTAAAAAAAAATTGATTAGTTTGGTGATTCTAAATTAAGGACACCGCTGGAGCAGTCACAGTAAAATAACTTTCACTTTGTTATAAATCGTTTGAAAGAAAATTTTATTGTCTATGACGAAGTATAGAACACATTTTTTGATAAAAAGCTTGAATTTTAAAAAAGTTGTATAAACGTGTCGCTGGAGAGTTTGTTGTAAGTCAAATCTCACCAAGTTTCAAACTGTTCAAAACGGAATTTACTGTATACAATAAAGTGTATTACATATTTTTTCGCAAGAAAAGTAGTTTTTGAGAAAATTTTATAAAACCTATAATAAACATGTTTTTTTCGCAATAATCCCAATTTACGGACGTCACTGAAGAGCTACTTGCTTTTCCTAACCTTATCGACTCATTAAGCTTACTTTCTGAGAACATTAGATAAAACATGTAACAAAAATGGTTTATTTTCAGTTTTTTTAAAATTGATTTAATTTACGGATGCCCCTAAAGTTTTAATTAAGAGATCAATCTGATCGTGTTATACATCATTTTAAAGGAAATTTTATTGAATATAATAAAATATAACACACGTTTTCCTGTAGGCATTAGTTTGACTAAATCTTGGCAAATAGTCAATTAACGGACGCCGCTGGAGAGTGCGTTGTCAGTCTATACTGACTGCATTGAATTATATTTTCTTAAAAAGATAATTTTACTGCCTACAATAAAGTTTATTTAAAGTTTTTAAGAAAATTTTAAAAAACCTGAAACTTTCAGATTTTGAGGGGGAGTTTTTAGAGGTTTTCAGCCATTAAAAAAAATGATATTATTTTTTAATTATATAAATAAATATTTTGAATGTAAACCTGTCAGTCAGTCAGTTTGAGCTTTTTAATATAAAATGCTTCTGGATTTTCCGAAATTTTGCCTTAACTAGTATACTCACTTTGATTTAGAAGGACTGCTCGATACTAGCACTAAAAAGTGCGGACCATCACTAAGATGAGCGCTCAGTTTGACCTGCCACTGCATAAGGCGCTCCCGATTGTCAAACGCTAACACTACTACGACATCTTGGCACAATATGGCAACGGTGTGACTCTCTTTGTCCAGCGTGAACCCGGTTTCCAAACCCAGGAAGTGCTGGAGAGACAGGGATGCTTTGGTCTGGCCTTGTTTGTATCGGTCCTTAGAGTCTCTGTATAGTTGCAGGTGTAAGCAGTCTATAAAGAAAATAATATGATTTAATTACCAACATTTCTTGGTAAAAAAAATAATGAAAAATTTGCATTCAGAAAAAAAGTTAGGTCTCTGTACCATACCGTATTGTCTTAAAAATTTCGTTATAAAATCAAGGCACTGAAATAAGATACTCGTGCAACTTATTAAGATGATTTTTCGAAAATAAAGTATAGTTATGCCTTTTTCTCAGACTTGTTAATAAAGTATATCGTCAAACTTTAGAGGATTATTCTTTGGGTGATTCTAAAAAAAAACTGTGTATAAACATAGGTCCGCAAATGCTTAGTTTTCGAGATACACGTTGTTAAAGTTTTAATTTTTTGTTTGTTTTTTTCTTTATAACTCGTGCAGTTTTTGAGATGCTTAGCTCAAATCTGGTTTTATTAAGCTACAAAGCATACATCATTAGGCATTCCGAGGTTATGCTAACCAAACTGGCAGATTTAGAAGTATAAAATTAATTCCCTGTAGCTGTATTATTCGGAAACTTAAAGAAGTACCTATGGCCAAATGGCGTAATATTCCAGCATCGCAGTATAATTTGTTTTTGCATATTTTTCTCAATTGAATAAATTTTGTCCGTTCCATTTTTTGCACATTTTTTTTCCAAATTGTTACAAAAAGTATGACTCTGCTGCCGCAAGTGAAAATTTGTAAGAGGGGTCAGCAAAATTTCTTACAAACTAACCTATATTTTTTTTCTCAACTTACTTCTGCCAAATTTATGTACTTACTATTCTTTGTAAAGGTATTCTCTTTACTACCGATTTTAGAAAGCGAATCTTAAAAAATATGGGGAAAACAAGTATAAAATTATTTAAGCAAAAATCGGGACTTTCACAAATCGTGACAGCCTTCTCAAAATCGGGATAGTCCCGCTAAAATCGAGACGAAAGGTTTCAGCCAGCTATAAATTCCGGACCCAGTATGTTTTTCCGGCCGGACGCCCCTGACTCCCGGACGTCTGGAAAAATCCGGACGGTTTAAAAATGTGCTGAATATTTCTAATTAACTGTACCTTCCAAGGCCATCTCAATAAATTCGATAGGTTTATGGTTTATTTGAGCTTTATAAAATTTGAGGAATGCGAAATCTGCTTTAAATGTATTTAAGTTAAATTACGGGGTGAAAATTTAAAAAAGAATCAACATTTTTTGTTACACGACTTTATAACCAACTACCTACCTAGTGAATATTTAAAAACACTTTTGAAACAAACTTTTTATTCTTCCTTAATTTTGCAATACATGCTTATATGGGATATGTGCTTTTTTGTTTTAGAACGTCAATCCTTGTCGACTTCTTTGCCAAATCATGTTTAAAATGTTCAGAAAAGGATGAAAAAAAAAGATTTGGATGAGTTTTTGATGACAAGCCGCTAGAGAAAAAGGCCAAAAAAGATTAATGGTGAAAAGTGTCTGTCTCTGCAAGTATAAAGAAGAGAAAATTGTCAGCGGCAGCGTTTTTATTCCAGTATTTTGGGGCTTTCGACATTTTTACTCGTGACGCCTTAAAGAATTATCCAAATTCTGTTTTTTCGTTATCAATCAAATACATATTGTCAATATTTTTAGTCAGATTACCGGCCTCGATGGTATAAGATGTTAGCTCCCGCTAAATTTCGCGGTTGTTTATATATATTTTTAAAACCACACAATTGTATGAAGGACAAAGCGCATTTGGCGTATTTGGACATGCGCACCAACAACCAGGGAGATCCTTTGTCGACCGCCTCGAGAAAATGGCGTGTTAATTTCGTTCTCCAACTATTTCAAGTATCTACACCTGAAAGTGCTCGATTTTTGTGTACTGAAGCATAGAACTAGAAACTTCAGCCCTTCAGCTACGTGGTGACATCATTAGATCCAAACAGGGGCCCCTAAGAAGCGGAGAATTTGGCTGCAAATTGGTGAGTGCCTTTGATTCTGATTACCGTTGTGTAACACAAATAATATAACCTATGGACCTTATTAATTATTTCGTAATTCATATCAATATATTTATGTTTGCTCGCGCTTTCATTAATTAATTTATACAGTCCATTGCATTTATCGTTTTTCTATCGCGGGCTATCATAAGTGTTCCTTGCGAGCCGAATTATTTTAAATTAAATCCATACGACGGTATTAATAGGTCGGCCACTACTTTCATGCCGAAAAACAAGGCGGCCTTGAATTTTCGCAACGTATTGAAACTAGAGAAAGGTGTCGGCGCAGTACTTGTTTTTGGTCCGCTGCTATGGTAACGGGTCTACTCCGCGTGGTATAAACAAAACCGAGAAGGAATCAAAACAAACAAAACAAACGTTCAGTGTGTGTACCATATCATTTCGATATTTAAAACAATTTTCATCAATTGCGATAAATTAGTGCATATTTTCGACAATTCGTCATTTTTATATTTCAGAAGCATTAATTTAGCGTTAATTGTATATTTACCGACATTTCTGTGATTAGATGTGTTCCATATCATTTCGATATTTAAAATAATTTTCATCAATTGCGATAAATTAGTGCATATTTTCGACAATTCGTCATTTTTTCTATTTCAGAAGCATTAATTTAGCGTTAATTGTATATTTACCGACAATTTCGTCATTTCAAAGGTAAAATCATGTCTGTTAAAAAAGCCGCGCAAAAACGCAAGGGTTTTTATCTGCCATCACCGAGTGTTATGTGTTGACACAGACCGCGGAAAAGGATGAAAAAGCGA
The DNA here is from genome assembly GCA_963576565.1 of Aspidapion aeneum. Taxonomy (NCBI): domain Eukaryota; kingdom Metazoa; phylum Arthropoda; class Insecta; order Coleoptera; family Brentidae; genus Aspidapion; species Aspidapion aeneum. Next base: position 78,567,389 of record OY755044.1, on the reverse strand, counting down.
GAAACGAGTTTCAAGTGAGGTATTCCGATTTGGATGAAACCTTCGATAAATGCATGCTGGCACATAATGACGTCATTATGTTGATAGACGACGCGGACGACGAGGAGTTTAAAACGCAGGATGCGATCCTTTCAGAAGCTCGTAAATATTTTTATGCGTGTAAGGGGGTTTACTCTAAAATATTTCCGGTTGAGGCCCCATCCTTTTCGGGATCATATGTTCGACAAAACGAAACTCCAAAACTCAAAGAGTTAGGTATTCCCATATTTCGAGGTGATAAAAAATTATGGCCAAGCTTTTTCGATCTTTTTAATAACATTATAGATCAAAATCAAAGTCTAAGTAACGTTCGAAAACTTCAATATTTATTTTCATATCTCGAGGATGAGCCTTTAAAATTGATATCAGGGATTAGCTTATCTGATCAAAATTATAAAATTGCTTACGACAAATTAGTCAATAGATATCAAAACAAGCGAGACCCGCAAATGATGCTTTAAGCTCAATTATGAACTCCACCTTAAAAAACGAGTCAGCTAAAGAATTGCGTAATTTAATTGACACCTTTTCTGAATTCCTAGAAATTTTAAAATCACTTAGCTTTGACGTTGACAGTTGGGACTTTATTATTTTTTTCATTTTGTTAGAAAAATTGGATATTCCGACGCGTTCAAATTTCGAAATGAGTCACGCCAATACTAATAACGAAATTCCCACTTTTCAGTCACTTTTTCAATTTCTAGAAAAAAGATGTAAAGTTTTGGAATCACTTTCTCAATCAACAGCACCTAAAAAGGTGCCTATCTATCAAAAATCAAATTCTATGCAAAATCAGTCTGGGCAAAAGCCTATCTATCAAAATTCAATTTCTATGCGAAATCAGTTTGGGCAAAAGCCTACCTATAAATCATCCAATTCGCCTTTTATAGGACTGGCTGGCATCTCAACTAATTCAAGTACGGGAATAAAAGATTTCCGGTGTAATCAAGGTCACGTGCTTTCGAAATGTCAAACATTTCTTGATCTCTCACCTATCGATCGCCTATCTTTCGTCAAGCAGAAAAAATTTTGTCTAGCGTGTTTTCATCCCTTGCATGGTGTAGATACGTGCAAATCAAAATATTCATGCAGGACTTGCAATAGTAAAAGGCACCACACTTTAACTCATATCTTAGAAACTAATCAAGAGTCTGGAAGCCAAGATACTAGTCCTGTCATTCACACACCACCTGTCAATAATCTTCATGTGTCATTAAATGCCTCAGGACCTTCAGGTACATTTCTTTTATGCACCGCCATAATAGATGTTATGGACGGTTGCGGAAATTTTCAACCTGTAAGGGAACTGCTTGATTCTGGATCACAGACAGGATTCATCAGTGAAAAGTGTATTCAGCGTCTTAATCTTCCTAGGCGAAGTTACACCACTGAAATATTCGGATTAAATCAGATGTCTTCTTTTACTTCCAAAGGGCTCGTTCAATGTCACATTAAGCCACAAGGACAAGTCACTCCTTTACTTAATTTCGAAGCAATTGCTGTTCCACAACTATGTTCCAATATGCCTACATTCTCTTTGAACGATAATCAGTGGAAACACTTGGAAAACCTTAAACTTGCCGACCCATCTTATTTCAAATCTAGACCTGTAGACCTGGTTATGGGTTGCGAGCTATTCGCACAGATATTCAAGGAGGGCAGAGTTCTTGGACAAATAGGGCAACCTTCAGCCCTTGAAACTATCTTTGGTTGGGTCGTCATGGGAAAGGTTGACGAAGTAGGTAGTCTTACGGAACGAACCAGTTGTTTTTTAACGAGTCATTCACCTCCTTTAGAGGTCATTCTCCCTAGGTTTTGGGAAATCGAACATTTGCCTAAAAAACAAATCTTATCAAAGGAAGAAAAACAAGCAGAATCAATTTTTACTGCTAGTGTATTACGGCAACCGAGCGGTAGGTTCATGGTAGATCTTCCGTTTAAAGATAAAATAAACCCTGACCTAGGAAATACTTATCCGCAAGCTTATCGTAGATTTTTACTTCTAGAAAATAGATTAATCAAAAATCCTGATCTGTACACTGCCTATTCAAGTTTCATGCAAGACTATATCGATTCTAATCATATGAGTTTAGTTTTATCTAGTCAACCAAAGGTCGACGTATCGTGTTTTTTAGCACATCATTGCGTACTAAAGCCGGAAAGCTTAAGTACAAAATTAAGGGTAGTCTGGAATTGTTCGGCAGTCACCCCAAAAAATATTAGTCTCAATGACACATTGTTATCTGGACCGAAACTTCAAAAGGATATTGCTTCTTTACTCCCTACGTTTCGTCTTAATCCTATTGCCTACATTGCTGATATCAAACAGATGTTCTGTCAAGTCCTTATCAATCCTTATTACCGTCCTTATCAAAGGATATTGTGGAGGTTTTCTCCACAGGACCCACTTTCAGTGTGGGAACTTTCTACTGTCACTTTTGGCATGACATGCTCACCTTTTCTAGCCATGCGTACCTTAAATGAGCTGGCAGAGAGAGAAAAGGAACGTTTTCCTATGGCTAGTACTGTTCTAAAAACGTCAATCTATATCGACGATATCTTGGGAACTAGCCCTTCGCTTTCTGAAGCTCTCTCCCTTCAAACAGAGCTCAATGATTTGTTGAAGTCGGGAGGATTTGAACTTAAAAAATAGGCAAGCAATTGTCCTGAGTTATTGGCAACATTGCCAGAGTCCGATCGTCAAATGCCTCTCTCTTTCGACAAGGAGGAACCCCACTTTATCAAAGTTTTAGGACTTCAATGGCATCCAAAAAACGACATTTTTTCTTATCAATGCCGAATGAAGGACAAACCCCCAACCAAACGTTCTATTTTATCTATCATAGGAACAATCTTCGATCCCTTAGGTTTTCTTTGTCCCTTGTTGCTACAAGCAAAATTCATTTTGCAACAGTTGTGGATATCGAAAATAGGCTGGGACGAAGAACCAGATTCTTCTATCATCGACTCTTGGAACAAACTTCGTTCTGAATTCCCGCTTCTTTCCAATTTTCAATTACCCCGACAAATCAAACTGTCAAAAACCAATACCTGTCAAATCATCGGCTTCTGTGACGCTTCACTTCGAGGCTACGCAGGCGTCGTATATTTTCGTGTAGAAGAGGAAAACAATATATGTTTCTCCCATATCTGCAAAATCTAGGGTCGCGCCTATAAAGTCACAAACTTTGGCTAGGCTAGAACTCCCAGGCGCATTTCTTTTAAGCGAATTAATTGACTTCGTTTTATCTAGCTATGAAGGAAAAATAACTTTTACAAATATCGTTACTTTCTGCGATTCGCAAGTCGTATTGCACTGGCTTTCATCCCCTCCTAATCGCTGGCAAACCTTTGTTGGAAATTGAGTCAGTAGAATCCAAGAAATCATTCCCTCAAACTCGTGGCGCTACATTCCTTCTGCTTTGAATGCAGCCGATATTGCGTCACGAGGGGCCACCCCTTCACAGCTCATGTCACATGACATGTGGTGGAACGCACCGTCGTTTTTGTGGTCTCCCGAAAACGAATGGCCCGATTTTCATAAATCCAAAATGCCGATTGATTTCGGAGATATTAATCTGGAGGAAAAGCCAAAAGTCTGTTGCAATGCGATAATTGATGTCAACTTCTTAGATCAGCTTCTTATCAAATATTCATCTATATCAAAAATTCAACGTATCATTTGTTATGTCCTTCGAATAGTTAACCTTTTTCAAAACCATTCCTATCAAAAACCCACTAAGCCGCCGGACCAAAAAGTTATTTTTGAGAATATTGTTTTTCCTACCACTGGTGAGATGCAAAGTACGTTACACCTTCTTATCAAACGCGTTCAAGGTTCTTGTTTTTCTGAGCTTCTTTCCGCGTTATCTAAGGATAAACCAATACCGAAACCTTTGCGAAAACTTTCACCTTTTCTTGATGAGAATAATATCATTAGAGTCGGTGGCAGATTACAAAAATCTGACCTTTTGTCTTATTCTGCAAAACACCCCGTCTTACTTTCGAGTGACCATCGTTTAACTACTCTTCTTATCGAGTCCGCTCATCGACAATATCTTCATCCTGGGTTTAAAACATTACATAATCTGCTTTTACAGCAATTTTGGATATTATCTGCCAGACGGGCAATTCAAAGAACCATATCCAAGTGCTTGCAATGTTTTAGAATCAACCCTAAACCCTATAGACCGCCCATAATGAGTTCACTTCCCGCTCATCGAATCAATCAACTTAAACCTTTTTCGAGTGTAGCTATCGACTTTTGTGGACCTTTCTTTGTGATTCCTCATCGTTACCGTGGTTGTAAAGCTTTCAAATCGTATGTCTGTGTGTTTGTCTGTACGGCCACACATTGCGTGCATTTGGAATTAACCATGGAACTGTCCACCGAAGGGTTCGTAGGTGCATTCCATCGATTCATTTCCAGACGCGGAAGCGTGACGCAATGCTGGTCAGATCAAGGCAGTAATTTTATAGGGTTTCGTAACCAATTACTGGATTACGCAAGAAGTACTGCCACCAGACTTTCTATTCGTTGGCATCTGGGACCTCCTCTCAGTCCACATTTCAATGGCCTGGCAGAAGCTTGCGTCAAAAGTTTTAAAACTCACTTTGTTCGAGTTGTCGGCGACCAGAAGTTGTCTATCATGGAGATGTCCACCCTTACCTGTCGCATAGAAGCCGTACTTAATAGTCGCCCTTTATCTCCTGCCTCTTCAGACCCACACGATCTTTAACCTCTTACCCCTGGGCATTTTTTGACACTTGAACCCCTTAACTCAGAAATTCCGGAGTCAGATTTGTCCGAAGTTCCCCTAAATCGGCTCTCGAGATGGCAACTAATCCAAAAACTACATAATGATTTTTGGAAACGGTATTCTATAGAGTATTTGCATACGCTACAACAGCGACACAAGTGGGCTGATTCGTCCCCAAATATCAAATTAAATGATTTGGTTATCATAACAAGTGATCACATTCAATCGCCTTTGAAATGGCCGGTCGGTCGGGTCATCGAACTGCATCCCGGCGGGGACGGTCAGGTGTGTGTTGCGACGGTACAAACGGTTACCGGTGTTTATATGGCCAGTTGTAAAACTGTGCCTCTTGCCAAATTAAAAGTAATTTTAATTTTCTACCTTTTACCGGGTATTACAATAGGTTTTTTTTATTTTTAATTTTTTTTGAATTTTTTGTTTGTTTGTTTTGCCTTTTTTTCGGGATTTCGTTATCTCTAAATAAACTTACGATACTTATCTGTTTTCATTCATTTATATTTATCGGTCGATTCTTTTTCTTATATCTATATCTGTCCGGTTGAGATTCTAAAATTGTGTGTTTTGGAGGGCAGTTATGTTAGCTCCCGCTAAATTTCGCGGTTGTTTATATATATTTTTAAAAGCACACAATTATATGAAGGACAAAGCGCATTTCGCGTATTTGGACATGCGCACCAACAACCAGGGAGATCCTTTGTCGACCGTCTCGAGAAAATAGCGTGTTAATTTCGTTCTCCAACTATTTCAAGTATCTACACCTGAAAGTGCTCGATTTTTGTGTACTGAAGCATAGAACTAGAAACCTCAGCCCTTCAGCTACGTGGTGACATCATTAGATCCAAACAGGGGCCCCTAAGAAGCGAAGAATTTGGCTGCGAATTGGTGAGTGCCTTTGATTCTGATTACCGTTGTGTATATATATATATCAATATATTTATGTTTGCTCGCGCTTTCATTAATTAATTTATACAGTCCATTGCATTTATCGTTTTTCTATCGCGGGCTATCATAAGATGATAAGACCTTCTGCCAAAAATACGTCTTTTTTTAAATAATGTTGGGGTAGAATGTTCGATATATTCAATATTTTCTTCGACCAATTTTTTCGCGTCTTTTATAAATATAAATGGATCGCCGAAATTTCTTCGAATTTTTTTGTTAGAATCCACCCGCCGAATTTGTAATACATCCGCCTAATTTGTAATCCAGCCGCCTAATTTGTAATCTATCCGCCCAATTTGTAATCCATCCGCTTAATTTGTAATCCATACGGCTAATTTGTAATCCATCTGCCTAATTTGTAATCCATCCGCCTAATTTGTAATCCACCCGCCTAATTAGTAATCCATCCGCCTAATTTGTAATCCATCCGCCTAAATTGTAATCCATCCGCCTAATTTGTAATCCGTCCCCCTAATTTGTAATCCACCCGCCTAACCGCGTGAGTAGAATCCACCCGGAAGGTTAAAGCAATTCCCGCGACCCAAATTAATTATTAGGCAGCAATTAGGCACAATCTTAAATTTTTCCAAGTGACAGTCATAAGTAGTATCACATTTTTATCGGTTTGCAATCAGATGATTGCGGCATTACAATCAGTGCTTAATATCGATTATTTCTTATTTTGTTTTATTTACTTGAATTCGTGAGTACTATTCATTATTATTGTTTGTACAATTTTATTTCCTTTTGTACTTAAAGGGGACGTTTATTTTTACTCGTATTTCTCTCCACTGCCAGGGCCCCATACATTGGCGGATCCAGGATTTCCTGGGAGGAGGGGCTAAAGTGAAACACCAAATTATTTATTTTTGTGGTTTTTTATAGATTTGAGCCGTGAAATCTAGCGCCTAGCGCGAAAAATTTTGAAAAGTTAAGTAGATTTTGTTAACAAATTTAAATTGGTGATGCGGCAGAACTTAAAAATAATTTTTGTCCGGAAGGGGGGGTGTTCCCGGGCCCCTCTGCCTCCCCCCCTGGATCCGCCACTGGCCCCATATCTTCAAAATGATACATTCTGCGATGGCTGCTAACTTTACTTCTTTCCAAATTACTTTAGCTTCTCGTCTTTGAAGCTCTTATACTTGCACCCATTTCTCATCCCTTAATTAACCACCCCGTATCCTATCCACGCCTACTTTGACATTTAGAAGTATGCTAACGACTGAGCCATCTGTGGCCTTTAACGTTTCGTTTATGGCCAAAGACATTAAATTCTATATTTCTACGCTGTGATAAACATTTTCTGAGATAAATAATGCGTTATTTATTTGTCCACTAAAACCTTTTACGTTTATAGTTTTACTTATCTCACCTACACCATAATCCATGGACATACATAATATACAGGGTTTTCCGGTAGGATGTATATTTTTAAAGTACACATAATTAATTAATTTATTTGAATATGTATAAATCAAAATATGGTAAGAACCGAAGTTTCCTATTTTCTGATAAACTTTAAAATTTTACTATAGCAGAAACTTTTAGTAAATGTCAAATTATGAGAGAAGATTTTATTTTATTAAATCTTACTAAAATAATTAATTTTTACATTATAAGATGACAGCTGGCCCTTAAATTAATTTAAGGGGCCTGTGATTCTGCCTTCACAATTTTGTTATGTCAATTTTAAAAGATCAACTGCAAGTTTATTATGTAAGAGTGGTAAAACACTGCCTGGCACTATTCTTGCCTGGCTTTGTTGCATTAAGTCCCTATTTTATTCTACCAAACCTTAAAGCAGAATTTAGAATGAAAACTGATAAACTGCTGTTAATGTTTGAAGTTCTAAGTTACTAAAAGAATCTCCTTTTATCAAGAATGATACCGCATTCAGGATTAAATTACTTTTCTTCTTTTATGACGAAAATTGAAGGAAATTGAGCAGTGCCCGCGGAAATACTACAAATAAATGTGCAGGAAGCTTACACAATGGTACATGATATAGCGAAAAAAGAAGAACGGACAGTAATAATAGGTAGGTACAACAATAACTTACTATTAGTTTAAAACTTAACCTCAGTCTTTACCTAACCTTAATTCAAAACATCAGTGCGATACATATAGTTTCGTAGCTACATTGAACTAAACTGAGAACATTTTCGGGCTATAATTTTTTACAACTTTCGAAGGAAATTGTCTCAACAGGAATACCTTGTCGAGTTGATTTCTGTGTTTGGTAATGAAGCACCACATCAGTCGACAGCGACGATCCAAGGCCAGCTACACCAAAAACGGCTGTCACTCAGGAAAACACACAAAAATCATTGAATTTTTAATCCAACAAAACGTCGAATGGTTGGAGCATCCTCCATACAGTTCCAACGATTTCTATACTTTTCCGAAAATCAAGAATGCGTGGCCAAAGATTTCAGTCGCCAGAGGAACAGTCGACGCCTTTCAGAATGCAATTTTGACACTACCAACAAACAAAGTGGAAATACAGCTTTAACAACTGGTTTAAGCGCATAAAAAATAAAATAATTTGGAGTAATACTTTGAGACACAATAAAATCTTTTAAAAGTTCTACTCTTTTATTCCAGCGGTATATGCAAAACTTAAAAGACAACCCTCGTATTTGCTTTATCTGTCCAACAACGACAAATAGCGCTGATAGCAATTCCCCGTTTCCGTCCATTTGTCGGCTTTTACGCAACCTCAAAGGAGTCAAATAAGCTAAATATTTGCAATTACCGTCCACACTTAGTTTCCTCAATTAGCACGTTTACTGTGCAGCGGTCGTGTTTAACGTGTGTTGCTTTTAAAGTGAAAGTAAAAAGTGATTTGGCAAACGCAAATGAGCATATAGCCATCTTGTTTGCTAGTTTGCAAATATGCAGTGTTGCTGTGTGTGGATAGCGTGTTTGGGATATTTGTAAATACGGCAAATATTTTGCCAAATACAGCGAAACGCCCTGTGAAGTGCGAAGTGCCGGTATTAAGTGTTTAGGACAATTCGGCGCCAGGAAAATATTGCGCCGGAATTGGAATTGAATGCATTCACAGGCCTAATTAAGTTATGCTTATCTTCGTATAATTTTTGTAGCACAAATTTTTACCTTGAATCAATGTATTTTCTTTCTTGTGCCAGCATAACACTCGTCCGAGTGCGCTCGCTGTGTCTCGCAACACAACACGACGTAAACAAGGCTGGGAGAACCGAGAGTAAACATGGATTCATTCGCGAGCGCATCGGGCACTGAAAACCGACACAAGAGCGAGATCCAACTAGGCATACGGAGGCCGGCCGTCGGGGCCAGGCGAGAGCTTGGAACTACATTATCGCACTCGCTTAGCCTCGGTGTGCTTAGCTAAGGCTAAGTGAGTGCGAGAATGTAAATGAAAGCGCTTGCTCGACCGCGGTGTGCGTCGCTGGCTATTGCTCACGTGCCATTTCTGTGCTTAAGCAGTGTTGCCAGATTAAAAAATTGAAACTCTCCAGACACTTGCTATAAAAGTTGACAGATTTTGTCAAAAATTACCAGTTTAGAAAGAAAATCGTATATTTATACTGAAGACCCTGTATGTAGGCACGAAATATTTAAAAAAATATCATACATACAGGATCTTCAAACTACATGAGATACACACAATTTTGTATATCGCCGGCGGCACCCATTTGCCGGGCATAGGCGAGTAGCCAAGCTCGAGGGTTTACGTTTTCCAACCGGATTCAGCAGGACAGCAGTGGTTCAAGCAATGAAGTTTATTAAGCATTACACGTTACAGTCGCGTAATAAATTAGATACCTTTTTTTGACATACTTAGGTTACAGAGATTTTCATAGTCAAGAAGAAATATATAATAATTTTTTTTTTAATTTAAATTTAAATTGGACAGTGTCAAAAAATCACTAGAATTCAGTCTTTTTAAAAAAGTTTTCACCATTTTAATGGGTTGAAAAATCACCAAATCAGGTAAATTTTTACCGGACCTGGCAACACTGTGCTCAAGTCAAAAGGGCGCTCATGTAAAGAGCCAGTAGAATCCTGTACACTCTTGCTTCTCCCTACTTGCGTTATTTGGTTTTGGTCCAGGCCGAGACCCCTCTGGCTAGACGCGCGGGTCCACTTGCACAAGAGTGTATTGCCGGCAGAAAATATGCCAAATGTGTACAATATAATTGGTAAAATATATTTTTTAAATTAATAAAGCAGAAAAGTAAAATAAAATTTACGTCTTGGTTGAATTAATACATGTATTTAAATTAGACAGATATTAATATACTTACATACAGTCCATTTCATAATTTTTGAGATAACTTTTTGACAGCTATCAGCTGTTTACCATAGCAAATAGCATAGGCTAACGAAAAAAGTAAAAAGTTGTCTCAAAAATTATTAAATGAACTGTAGTATAATTGTGGGAAATATTTTAGAACATGATTTCGTAAATTTATCGAGGGATTTATTGACCTTCGTTTTTTCTAGAAGCATTTGATTATCATGAATAAGGGGTACATTTTCAAAGTCTAACTGCTTGTATATTTGGCCCCCGAGGGTTGCTGGGGTGCCGTTGCAGAAAGGGACCCTTTTCTTGTAAACCTTGATGAGAATTTTGCGTGATTTCATTAAAGAAACCTGAGGAAAAAGAGTCGAGCAGGACTGTTGGGATAGGATTGGCAAAGTTCGGCAGGGAAAAAAATTACTGAAAAAGGGAGAAGCTTTTTAAAAAATGCGCCGGTATTTAAAATTTTAATATTTTTTTGATTACTGTGCGCTATTGAAAATATTAATATAAAATTCTTGGACTCGGTAGTTATTTTAAATACTTGCTTGGTTATATGATTTTTATTTTTGCATATTTACGATAAGAATGCGTTTTTACACTTTGAAAAGAAGAGTGCTTAAAATAAAATGTTATTTTCTACAAAACTGTGTTTTTGATTTTTCTCCATATGTTTAGTTTTTCAGAAAACTGATTAAAACCTACAAGATTATGTTCTGGTTTGCAATCTTTAACAATAACTGTAATTTGTTGACGCCAATGGAGTGTTAACCATGAACTTGACCTAGTTAAGTGCCAAATCGTTTAAAAATAATTTAATTTAATATATTAAATATTAATAATAGATGAGTGAGTTAAGTTAAAGGCCAATAAAGAAAGAAATTGGGCAAATTCCAAATTAAAGGCAAAATTTATATTAATTTATATAATAAAAATATACAAAACTGCTTTTTCTTCTTTAGTTTAAAACTTTTTTTTAAAACCCTAACTTACAAAATAGATTTTAGAGAAGGTCGTTCGAGGTCGCAAACTTACTGAAACAATAGGGACCACTAACCCTATAATAATAAGAAATTTAACAACTTTTTGATCTAGTGCATTATTACTTGGTCATATTATTATATCTGTACAAGGAAATTGTTTATACGCCATTAGTAAAAACATTAGTGCTTTAATTGATTGAGTAGACGGTTTGAAATCAGTAAGATGGCGCTTTTAAATGACGTCCACAATTTCTTAGTTTTACATTTTGTTTGACGATATTGCGCTAAATAATCTAAGTACATTCAATCAATGATTCTGGGGGAGTTAGTTTAGTTTAAAGCTTTTATTTAGCATATTGCAACCAATTTTATATTGTTTATTTCTGTTTTATATTTTAATTTGTTTATTTGATCTACGCAATATCTCAAAAACATAAAGTGAAAAATTTAATTCACTTTGACAGTTGGATGTTTTAAAGAAACACTATAAAAGGATAATTTACACCAAACCGCAGCAGGTGCCCACTCTGCCCACGCTGAGATCCGCCACTGCAAGATGAAATTTTATGGCGTTGTTACTTCAAGAATACACCTTGGAGTTACGTATGTGACTGTGATGGAGTTTCCAGGGAATCGATTTTAAAAAATCTCTTGTTTTAAGATTCAGACAGCATTTATCGTCATGGTTTCACACTCCATTGCTGGCAGCCGATATCCGTCAATCAAAATTATGACCATGCGTGTGTACTTGACTGTAACATATGTTAAGCAAGTTTACGGGACCTACAAAGGGCCACTGTCATACGAGTTAATATTAAACCCTTTGATCGCCCACTGAGTTATTCAAAATATACATGTTCCCGCTGACTGACAGCCAAAACGGGGTGATATACTGTTACCTACGGTTTCGATAGTAAATTAAGTTTTAGATAGTTACATAGAAAGTATGATTCCATCGAATTTATAGGTAAAACTTTAATTTAAATATTTCTAAATATGTTGTGGTTTCATATTCAAAAAAATATCATTGAATACAAGTGGCGGCTGCTACAGGGAGGGCAACGGGGTAGTGCCCTCCCAAAACTAAACAACAACCAGTATTTTTAATTGATTTATTTAAAAAAAGTTAAATCTTTCCTTACGACATGTCTAGTTCTTTTTTTAGTCTGTGCTTAACTGGGTAAACTTTTTTAGCGTAAATAATTACAAGCCGGCAGCACCGCGCGGGACAAGATTTCAATTTCACCCGTTTTTCAGAGGTGTATGGGTGGCTGTTTTCGCGCGGGGGCGGGAGGAATGTTTGTTTTAGTTGACTTCGGCCATATTCATCGTGCCAAACCGTTCGTTGCCCTTCCTGCGTGTTGGCGGTTCTGTCCTTAGTGAAGACGTATGAGTTTGTTTTGATTTGGCCTTGCCGGTCGCGTGTCCATGTTTTTGTTTTTGTTTGATTTCAGAATGGAAATAAATACCGTCGGTTATATTAACTGTGCAAATTTAAATACGTTGACATATGAACTTCGATTACAAATAAAATCTTTAGGGCCACATAGGCCGGACCTAAAATCTTAAAAATTAACTAAAATTATAGTACAAGTAAAAAACGAAATGCTTTTTTTTGCTTAATTGTCTTGTTATGAACAATCCACGAAGTGATCCTGCGCGGGTGGCAACGGAAATGTGTGATATCAAGCACTTAAGTGAAAAGTTCAAGACACAAAGTAAGTGCTACTTATTTAAATAACCAAATAAAATGTCTAATAAAAGAAGGGCGAATAGACTTTATCTATAAACAAATAAACTAAAAACTACACCAAGTAGCTGCTTATTTGTTAAATGCTAAAATCAATTTGTTCAGGTAAGTTTTTTATCTCCTTTTCCATGCCTTTTCTACCTCCCAATTTATAACGTCACCAGCCGCCACTGTTGAATACCCATACAAAATTAAGTCCCAATCGCTTATTAGATGTGAATCAATCAAAGATTTTGGTATACCATTCGACCAGGCATTCAGTTTCAACAATCACCTGCAAATAACTACGTCTTGATCATCTAAATCATTGGGTTTTATCTCCAGAAACTGCAGAGCGTTTGAGAATCTAAACTGTAGTATACTGTAATCATCTGGCATCCTATTTACCATTTGTATATTAACTCTTTAGAATCTGTACAACGAAAGTTTGTGAAGTATTCAGCCCTCAAGAAGGATGGTGTATATCCATTAAGAGGAATGCCTCAGAACTTACCCTTGGACAAATTTTGCTTGAATGATTTGGACAATCGCAGACAATTTATAGCAGTGTCATTCCTGCATAAGTTACAACTCAATAAAATTGACTGCTCCAACTTACTTTTTATTGTGAACGTCCAAATACAAACATGCTAACAAGGTCACGAATCTATTACATGTATAAAATATTTAACAACATTGGAGGTAATATTGATGTGGATATTGTAACAAAACGGGATTTGCCATTTATATGTTTTTAAATATTTTTAATTAAATAATGTTTTTGACATCAACAAGCATTACTTGTAACATGTAAACTAGAACATGTAAAATTTATGGCAATGCAACAACTTGTTTTTAGGCATGGTTTTCAGGATCGCTATATATTAATAAAAGTTTGTAATCGACTAATCTGTCCTTTGAGCCACTAACATCAAAATAATTCATATTTTGTAACTGGAAACAAATTTACCAAACTATTTTCAATAAAAAACACACTGCGTAATTTTGATCTGTAACGGTTTTCTAAGTCGACGGCTTGTGCTGGTGTTTTGTCTCTTTGTTTGGAGCGTTCAAGCGGCAGTCTATCTCTTAGAGTTTAAACCACTCAAAGGCAAGCTATAAGTGCCTGCAAGGCAGGGTTGTTTTCGCTGAGACAAGAAAATCGTTAGAAAGCATTCTTTAGTTAGTTTTCGTACGCTTTACTTCTTTTGATTTTGAAATGTTAATAAAGTAAAATATTTACAACAAACATACAAAAGGTTCATAGAACATCAAAGTTTAAAGAGTGTGAATATTAGAATACAAAAGTTTAATAATTTTAATATTGAAGTCAAATATATGTTAAGAAGTGAAAATGTGAAGTTTAAAGAAAAAAATTGAACAGATTCGTATGATTTTCTAACATTGTTAACATAATTGAGAAAGACGATTATAGTGTATACTTCCTCCAAGAACCGCCAAATTACATTTAATAACTTTTAATAATTTTATTATAAATCATTTAAAGTGTTGCACAAATTGGTAGCTTGCAATGTTTAAGCCTTGGCCACTTGATTTGACAGTAGCACTGTCAACGATACACACTTATTACAATATCTTCTCAGATTCTTTAGGGAGTATAAAACATACTGAAACACTAGTTTTAAGATTTATTAAGATTTATTAGGAGTGCAGGAATAATATTCATCTTTTTCTTTTGTTTACCCATATACAAACTTTTTTTTAAAGTGTATGTTTTATAACTGTTTTTCTAAATTTTGTATTTCTACGATTTGTATTTGTATGATTGGTATTTGTATGATTTAAATCTTTTAATTTTTACTTGGCTTTGTTTGTGACTGGTCCGCTCAAGTATTGATGATTTGATTTGGGCTTTAGTGGGCCTGGCATTGATATAGCATTCTCTAACATATTATTGTCATGATTGTTTTTCCTGTAAGTGTTTTTTTTTACTGTTGAAAATAAACAAATATTTATTTATTTGTTTATTTAAATATCACGTCTATCTGCGCAAAACTTAGAACATGAATATTATACACGATTGTGGATTGTTTTTGATTCAAGTTGACCCTATAGTGGAATTATTGGTATGATAAACCACGCTTGTTTTTTACAAAGGTCAAATTTTTATCATTACCAATCTGTTTTTTAGCTTATTTCTAGTTTTTTGACTCATATAATACAGTGGAGAATACTGTATGTATAAAAATAAAAAAATAAAAAGTCTTCCTGCCCCCAGTCATATAGAATTTAACTAAATTAATATTAATGTTTTTTTTTTGGCAACATTGAAACTGTCAATTGTAAAGGGTTAGGAACCATAAATAAATTAAGTAACGCAATAATTCAAGATTTTTAACACCCTTCCCCCATCGTAACGAATTTTCATGGAGAAACAAATTTAAAAACCATTTAGTGTAACCCAAGCCTTCTTCCCACCCCCTCCCTTAAGTGTTTTAAAAATGGTCCCTTTTTGTTGTTGGATCACGAATTATTATTTAGAGAAACATATTTAATTTCCACGCTGGTATGTAAATTTGTATAATGTATCTATACACTATACTACTATAACTAACTTAACTAACCTCACGCACCTCTTAGCTTTATACATTTTAGAAGGTTATATCTTCGTGGCGTGATGTTTACCAAAACAACTAACAAATTGTAAACGTCATCTAAAAGCACGATCTTTCTAACTTTAATAAAAGCGTTTACTATTATTATTAAGAAAATGTTGGGCACAACTAGTAATTTTTTATTAATGGCGTATACCTACATAGTAGGGGTCGTAATACGAGTATATCTTAGCGTTTCAGATGACTTGAAGAAAGATAGAGGTGGTTCTGTTTTCCATTTATTGGTCTGTCTGCTAGTTTAAGTCTTAAGAACTACTAGAATGTTTATACCCAAAAAAATAACTCCTAAAAGAATCGTTTCTATTTTCACGATTTGCTAAAACTATATTTGCTTCCATTGTAAAACGAAAAGCAAACAACTCAATTTTCCAATTTTTCCACCCTTACGACTTAGCTTTTCTTTTTTGTTGTATTTTTCGTTTGGCAGTTTTTCTACACACAACTGTGTATATTAATTTTGCGAAAACTCGAATTTTCCAAGCGAAGAATAAGAGAGGAAAGTCGACAAGTGCAATATTGCGAGAGCAGATCTTCTCAAATAAACAGACGACATTTTAGCCAAAATGAAACCAATTAAGGCCACTTGAGACTTATCTCGTATTCCTCTATTTAATATTTTCCTTTTATTTTATGAAAATATAAGGGAAAGGCGCTCATTGTATATTTGAAAAGCGCTTGTTTTCAGAGAATCCAAGCATGCACTTTTTAAAACTTTTTGTTTTGCAGATATAATTAAAAATGTCCTCACCATCTCAAATAAAATCGTTAATTTTTATCCGTTATTAAAAAGATTATGGATAAACGAGTTCTGCCTATTAACGATTTTAACACAAAAAGAAGTGTGGAAAACTGGCACCAGAACTAAAGTGTATATAACCTTCAAACCTTCTATAAAGGGGAATGTTCAAATTTTATTTTTTGAAAATATTTGAGCGAAAAATGATTTTGTTTTGCATTATTATGAAAAGTCCTTTTTTACTTTCAGATCCTCTATTTTTATACATTTTTAAAATTATTTTTGCGTTTTAATTAAAAATAAATAATGTTAAGCGTTTAAATTTGAACGTAATAATGTTTGTTTTTTATTTGCGTTTTTTTGTTGTTTTTTTTTATACTGGGACTTTCCATCCAATCACGATCAATCGCCCAGTTTTGCAAAGTTCGAGCAAGGTTAAAGCATTTTAAACAATTACAAACAACCAAGTACCTAGCCAGGAATCGAACCCGACCGCTGGTGTGTGAAGCAAATGTTGCTCATTAAAGACATATTTCCATTAGTTTAAATGATAATAGTGAACTGCCTTTATAAAAAAAAACCGACATAGTTTAGTCCGGCTTTGAAAATTTACCTTTGAAAAAAACCAGAAGCATTAAACGATCTTGATGAACAAATATATATACTTATTGTTTCTTCTATCTAAGAAATTCTTTATCATAGCATAGAATTATAAAATGTATCTTTTTAAAATGAAGAAAAGAATATAAAAATGCAATAAAATATATTTATGGTTTACAGGGTGATTCAACCTATTTAGACATACTATATCTGTTATTTTGAAGGTATACAAAACTTTTATAGGTTTCCCCAGGCTTTTAGTCGCTTTTGTCAGAATTGCTTACTATCAGAAAAAACTGTTTCTGAACAAAACCTAGTGGAACATCTCAAAAATACAAAAAAGTGAGAACAACTCTTGCCAAATAGCCACAGAAATTTACTTGGAGAATAGTACAGGGTGATTCAGCATATTCTGACATGTAAATAAATATCTTTTATTTTTAAAGATATAAAAAACCAAATGGATCCATGATGGATCTTCCTAGCTAGCCTATTAGCACACTTCAAGTGAAGCCATGATATTATATCAGCCTTGACAATAGTTTTTTGTAAATATCTCAGAAACTAAAGCTCTTACGAAGTTTTTGGTTATAACACAAATTATTAAGCAAAATGTTATCTACTATTAAGTTACACATTTTCGGCGTTATCTGAAAAAAAAAAATTCGTCGAAAAAAATACCTTCTCTAGACATTGCTACGCGGGCTACGAAGGTAAAAATATAATTTTCCTCAATTTTAGTCGTTTTTGTCAGAATTGGTAGCTGTCAACCTATCAACTTTGGAGATCAAGCTATCAGTGTCAGTTTATTCAAAACATTTTTATATTTTGTAATTTCTTTGTAACCTCTACCATCTTATCCTCGCAAAACACCAAGCCTGATTAACATTAGGCATAATAAACTGGTTTTCTATAAAGAATGAAAAATTAATTAAAAAGATAAAATATTAAGTCAGACAAATCTATGATTATAGTTTGCAATCTAAGTCAAAGCGCTTACAGTAATTTTTGTCTGATAACTAAAGGACATTTACGTCATCAGTTACTAAAAAATTTGCTGATGTAGTATGTACAAAAAAAAATTATAATTTTTCTCAGCTTTTTTCGTTTTTGTCAGAATTGCTAACTGGAAACCAGTTAGGTTAGGAGATCCAGCTATCAATCATAATAGTGTCTCCTATAATTTCTTTGTAACCCATTCTATGTTATCTTCGCAAAACACCAAGGAGTTTATACATAAATTTAAATTTTATAGATTTAAACTACTTTTCTACAACTATTGAAAAAATTATCGAAAAGATAAAACGTTTTGTCAAAAAAAATCTGTGCTTATATTTTGCAACTTAAGTTTACGGTCCATTTTTCAGATAACTGGAGGACATTTACGTCATCAATTACTAGATAAAATTTACTTTGAGAGTAGTACAGGGTGATTTAGCATATCTTGACATGATAATATCTCTGATATTTTTAAAGACATAAAAAAATATAATTTTCTTTATAGGCTTTAAGTAGTTTTTGTCAGAATTGGTAACTATCAACCAATCAACTTAGAAGATAAAGCTATGGTAAGAATATTCAACAGTATTACTCTTTACTGATTATTTCTATTTTTAGATTTTTGACAATAAATATAAATTTAGATTTTGTAGATTTGAAGTAGTTCTCTATAAAGAATAAAAAACTGATAAAAACGATAAAACCTTTTATCTAAATAATATGTGGTTTGCAACCTGAGAAATGCTTGCTGTATCAATTACTAAATTAAAATTGTCTTGAGAGTAGTATTTTGCAAAACTTTTTATTGACACATGATCTGTAGGTATAGGATCGTCCATCCTGACTTATGTTTCACTTAGAAATTATGAAAAATAAGAGGTTTAAGGCTATTTTTTTAAAGATCACGATTAATATAAGTGCGAAGGAAATTATTTTTCGAGCTATCCACGTAAAAACACGAGAGAAACAAAACCCTTTTTAATTTTTAAAATTAAAGTTGCCAAGTGCTAAATATCCTTTATTTTTTAACCAGTATAGTATAGGTTGGATATAGGTATAAAGAAAACAAAACTATACAACTGTATTTTCAACTATCTCCCTTTCCGCAATTTAGATTTTCTACACTGACACAGAGAGATAGTTAAAACAATTATTAGGGTATTGTCGGTTGTTCATACAGTTGCGGATTTGGAGATATTTAAGCGATCATTACGATCTGAATGTTTGGTGCACTATTTGAATTAGATTGGCGGTTTTGACTGATAGTGATGACAATCAAAGAACTAGGTAGAGAGATGTTATCAACAAAGAACATTACCTACATGTGCGTCATCAATTATAAAATTAAAATTGCTTAAAACTGTTTTTAAAAAGCAAATTTAATTTATTAAATAACAGATCTGCGGGTGCAGCAATGTCCTTCTCTACGCTACGGCTCTTTCACTAATAAACACTTTATGGTACTCTATATAAGGACACTCATCGGCAAGCTTTATAGGAAGCAAAGCCTGACATTGATTTTTTATTTTTTGGTTCTCATTTTTGACCTGTTTTCCTCGGTTTTGCGTTGGCGGCTTGGATTTAGTTTAAAGATGTAGTTTTACATAGTCTTAAGGTACTTAAACTATACACATTTATGTATTTAGAGATAAAAAGTTATGCTGCGAACTATCTTGAGACTGTGTTAAAACCACATTTGTAAAAAAGAACAAGCCGCCACTGAGAAACCGAGGAAAACATATCAAAAATTATAACCAAAAAATAGAAAATCAATGTCAGGCTCTGCTACCTCTAAAGCTTGCTTTATAATTAGTGATCTTAATTCTATAGCCTAGGCGATCACCATTATCACCCCTCAAAAAACTTCAAACTTACCAACCTGATTGTTTGGGCAAAGAAAACACGATAACTTTTGGTCCCTGTGTTGTAACTCCCTTTACACTTTTTTATACACAAAAAAAAACAATCCCAGGAAGATCCCATGAAGAATCCAAAAATTTGGAAAAAAACCAGAAGAATTTACTCTAATCACATAACCTGATCCACTCAGCCACTTGCCACTTGCCAGATGAAGTGCGGAGAGAATCGTTTAATTCGGTTGCCAAAAATCCGCTAAAATCGTGTAAAGTCGTGAAAATGTTGAATATCTTTTTAAAAAATACATAAAAACAAATAATAATATACGTATTATGTTGAAGTATAAGAAACGCAATTCTGTAAACAAATTCTTTTTCTTGTTAGCCTCAACTGAAATATTACCTAACCAAAAGTGAAGTTTGAATATACCATGCTAATGTCATTAGTGTCATGTTTTTTGAGGAAAATTAGTCGTTAGGTCCAATTTATGTAATTTCAAAGTTTGCCCTAAATAAACTTAGTTTATGCACTCAAAATCAACATTGTTTTTTCTCTCAATATCAATAGGTTATGGTGCCCAGTGTCACGTTTAAGGAATCAGTGGAATATTGCAGAAAAAAGCGTGCAAAAAGGCTAGTATTTGTAAGTAGGAAAAGCAGTGAGAGAACGCGGAAATTTGCGAAAAAATTGAATTGTGCAACTGAGGAAAGATGACCGGAAACAGTACGAGCTATGCTGTTAAACCCTTCGACGGGAATAATTTTGGAAACTGACAATTTAGGGTTAAATTGTTACTTGAGCAGTCTCAGTGTCTAGAGGCAGCCACAAGCCTTCCACCAACTGGAGACGACCCAACAAAGCTTGACGAGTATAAGGAACATGAAGTTAAAGCCCGAAATATAATAGTTTAATGCTTAGCTGACGAAATTTTGGGATCAATAAAGTATAAAAAGTTGACTAAAGAAATTTTCGATACACTAAAAACTACCTACCAAAAGCAAGGCATTTAAATCCACGTAATTTTGCACAGAAAACTAAGAGCAATGAAGTTTAATACCGGTGAGAATTTGAATACATGTTTAACAGAATTTGACCATGCTGGTCATCAAGTTTTGTGAAGATGAAGACAAAGTAACACTTGATTTTGTCAAAAATAAGCTTTTGATAGAAGATTCAAGACAGCAAAAAGGTAAGGAAGAAGCAGAGACAGATAAAAAAGCAGCTTTTACAACAAAAAGATGGAACAGAGGTGGCTACAAACCAAATTTTGATATAATTAAGCTATTTGGCTGTGTTTCTTATAACTTGATTCCCAAGGAAGATCGAACATCAAAGCTTGAAAAACGAAGTGAAAAGTTATGTTACGCAGACAATGGCTATAGATTGTGGAACCCGACAGAAAGGAAAGTAATTCATGGAAGAAATGTGATTTTTAATGAGCTAAAGAACAAAAATAACATAATATTCATAGAAAATGATGAAAACCAGAACTATGGTTGTAGTAAAAAACAGAAAAAGATCAAGGAAACTCAAACAAAGACATTGCACTAAAAAACTGCTGTCATCCAGGAAAAAATCGATTCTATGCGCATGCTCATCACGGAAGATCGACATTTGACATATCGCCAGATTGAAGATTATTGAAGATTTTCAGGATTTCAATTCAAAAAATTTTGCACGAAGAATTGGGGTAAGAAAATTAGAGAACAGAAATAAATTAGGGTCAATTGGTGTCAGAAAACTTCAGACCGCTTTGAAGCAGGAAACTCAAAAAACGTGTACAGCCTTGTCAGTGGTGACGAATCGTGGATTGACTCATATGAATTCGAAAATAAACGTCAGTCGTCTATGTGGGTGTTCCAAGATAAAGTAAAGCCCACAAAAGTCATATGTGTGTGTGTTCAAAAAGATGGTCGCGACATTTGTCTCAAAAGCAGGTCATGTAGCAACAATTCCTCTGGAAGATCAAAGCACTGTTAATGCCGATTGGTACATCACCATTTGCTTGCCGAAAATCATCGCTGAGCTTCGAAAAATGAATCCCGAACATCATCATCCTCCACAAAGACAATGCAAGTTTGCACAAAGCACAAAAAACGATTTAATTTTTAACCCAGCAAAACGTCGAATTCTTGGAACATCCTCCATACAGTCCCGACCTAAGTCCCAGCGATTTTTATACTTTTCCAAAAATCAAGAATGGACTGCATGGTCACAGATTTTAGTCGCCAGAGGAAGCAGTCGACGCATTCAAGAATGCAATTTTGACAGTACCAACAAACGAGTGGAATTACAGCTTTGAGAACAGGTTTGAGCGCATGCAAAAGTGCACTAATTTTCGTGGAGGATACTTTGAGAATCAATAAAGTATTTAAATGTTATTTACTATTTTATTCCAGCTGTATATTCAAAACTTAAAAGACAACCCTCGTTTTTCAAATGGCTTGTTGTTTGTCGTCCACGTTATTGGCTTAACCAAACCTTTAATTAAATTCTGTATCTAAAAACAAATCAATTGAAATGTCTTTGAACTATAAAAAGGATCACAAACATTATTATTCAAAATACATTTTTCCATTTTCAACATACCGAGATCGTGTTGCCAAAAATATCTAAAGCTTTTACACATGAATCAAGTATTCAAACGTAATGTATTACTCGACGAAAACACCATAAATAACTATCGAATAACGCTTTTTCGTATTTTAAAATATCAAAAACATAAAGAGCGCGATTTCTTAGCAATAACAAATGACAAACGATCGATATCATTGCGAAAATAATAGTGGAAAATTCCTTAGTAAACTCAAAAGACAAATGCTCCTCGACATCAGCTTTCTCTACCAGCGTTCGTTTTTTTTTGCTTTGCCACCCGGTTTTCGGTAAATATTTATGTTGTGTGTTGTGTTTTTGATTTTTGATTTGTTACCCTATTTATCTGTTTCAATATTTTAAAGCCCTTTTCTCGTAGTTGAACATACGTTAAGTTGGTTTAGAAACTTAAAGAAAAAGACCGATTATTCCGGGTGGTTATTTATTTATTTATCTCCTTTTAATTGGGCTGTCAAGAGATAGACAATAATTTTTAGACTTAACACATCTAAAGTAACTTTCATATCTAACTAACTCTCTACACTGAAAAAAAAAACGATATCTTACCTTAAGGGAATTTAATCTCTTGAATTTTGTTTACTTATAACCAGTGCAAATTCTTTGTTATAGGATATTTATACTTGACTACAGGAACTTTTATTGGTTTCACAACGTTTTACGTCTTCCGATACCCAATTTCCACTGGTTGCTGTTTGCCAATAATTCATCATCTAGTCCTCTTATTCTTATTTCGCTATCGATTCCTTCTCTCCAGCTTCTCCTCGGCCTTCCTCGTTTTCTTCGGCCAGTTGGTTTCCAGTGTAGCATTTGTTTGGGTAGTCTTCCATCATCCATTCTTTGTACATGTCCGTATCACACCAGTTGTTTTGTTCTTATACCATCCACTAAAGTACGTTCGGGCGAACGTCATAATTTCTCTTATTCTTTGATTTGTAATTCTCTTTTTGATTTCCCTGCTGCTCTTTTCGAATAGTCCCTCTCCGTAGCGGAAAGCATTTTTTCTGTTCTATCTCTGATTGGACATTCTTCTAAGACGTATGTAATAATACTTTTTACTATGGTGTTATGTTTTGATATACTTTGATCCCAAATTATTTCATTTCATAAAGTTATTGTTTTTCTTCCTTGTTTCGGTCTTTTATAGATTTGTCTAATGTTCCGTCAGCTGTAATTTTTAGACTTATGCTTTTCTACTTATCACAGGACTGAAATTGCTACCCGATATTTAAGATAAGATCCTGTTTCGTTCCAACAATACACATACACTCTGTCTTATTGAGATTAACCTCTAGTTCCCACTTATTGTACTCTTCTATTAGTTTTCGTGTCATATATTCTAGGTCGTTATAATCCTGAGCCACTAGTATCTGATCATCGGCGAAACATAAAGTATACAAGGTGGTTTTATCCAACGGGATATTCATGTTTTGGCATTTTCTCTTCCATACTTTAACAACTTGTTTCAAATATATCTTAAAGAGCGTGGGCGAGATACAGCAACCTTGTTTAAGACCTTTATTTACTTGAAAGCCTTTGGTTAGTTTTTCTTTTATTTTAACTTTTGCCTTACTATTGCGGTATAACTCTTTGATGACCTTCATTAGTTGTAAGCTTATGTTTTCCAGCGCTTTCCGAAGTAGATTTAGTGGTATACTATCATATACCTTCTGCAAATCTACGTAAAACAGATGCAGCTATTGTACGTATGCCATTTTCTTTTCAATTACTTGGGTTATACAAAAGAGATGATCCCAAGTCGATCTAAAGAAACTTGCACTAGATAAAACCGTTTTTGGTTTCTTACACGAAGCCCTTTATTCTCTTGACATTGTAACACTTTTTAACTAGAGGTCAACTCTTATACAAAGAGATCGAGTCTTACTTGTAAAAACTAACTTTTTTTTGTCTCGCACCAATCCCTCAAAATCCTGAATTTGTAAACGCTCCCGTGGCTTGAAAGAATTTTGTTTCTGATGCGACTTAATCACAACCGACCGCATTCAGAATTCACCGACCGCCACACTCAATCTGTCATCATAGGTACAAGTTGTTACATTATTGAATATAATTTTAGAATCTGTATGATGTCTTTGGTTACAAAATGTTGAGTTTTTTGTCCCCTTGTCTTAACCTAGACTTGTTTTGTTGTGCGACGCTGATGCATTCTAAAATTCAAAATGATTTTGGATTTTTTTTTGTAATTTGTTTATTTGCTTATATATGAAGTTTTGTTACAGTAAACATTAATTAGTTCTCTTAAGAGTATATTTTACAAGGCTTCTGTTTTTGTTTACAAATTTTTAGCTCTGTTTTTTTGCGGTCGTTAACTAGAAAAAATATAAAAATAATTTGAATTTGAATAGACGCTTTAACTAACACCGTGCGTCAAGGGTTAAAATTAAAAGAAAAATAAAAATACAAAAGATAGAGATTGAAAAGGGTCAAAGGACAAAAAGATTGAAAGAAACAGTATTACATTTTTTCCAATAGAAATATTTCCTTGTGGCTTGCCTCATTCGCCCTTTTGATGCATTGCAGGCCTTGCAACCAGCTAATGTTGTTTTAGAACAGGTAAGAAAAGGAAAGGTGAAGTTACGTATTTTAGGTTTATGCCTTTTGTGACTGAATAGCTAGCAATTGTTTGTCTTTATTATTTGTTCTTCAAGATTTCTTATACTGTTGTCTTAGTCTTTTGATTTGTGCTTTTTGATCTTTTGTGTATTTAATTTATATATATATTTATTTTGCTTTTCAGTCTTTTGTGGTTTCGATCTTTCTAACTTTCAAAATTTGTTTGCTAAACTTCTGTCTTTCAGCCTACAGATCAGTATTTTTTTTTAAATTATTTTTTCTGAATGGGTTCTTTCAATCTTTTGTTTGTTGATTTTTGCCGTTCAACCCCTTGCAGATTTAATATTTTGACATTCTCTTTTTGTTGGTTTCGATTTTTAAAGCTTTCGAGCTTTTGTTTTTCGATCTTTTGGTTTTGACATTTATTCAGTGTGCTAGTTCTTGCCATAGGCAGGTACACTTTTGTGACATTTCCAACCTCTTTATTTATCATATGCATACTGAGAGCAACATACAAAATCTGAAAAATGGCATGTCTTTGAGTTGTTTTTATCTGTGCTTTTTTTTTGTCAACCTACAGTCAGCATCTTTTTATCCAGAGATATTGACAATTTTACCTTCAATTCGATCGACTTGACATATTTACTTTTTTTGGCAAGGACTATAAGTACTCTGCAGAAAATCAATAGTTCTAAGCGCTTAAAATCTTAATAAACCGGTTAGTGCAAGACTATTATTTCTGTACCGATCTCTTTTATATTTGATTTTTTGCCTTTTACTTGGTTGTATATCTTTTGTTGTTTCTATCTTTTATATTCGATTACTTGTATTTCGATCTTTGGCTTGGCTACTGCTATAAGTTAGCTGATGTAGTTCAGTAGTTCTAAAGCATTTAAAAGATTATTAGACCGGGCACTGCGTCGTGCAAAATTATTCTTTCTGTATGGCTTTGAACGGGTCCATTACCGTTTTCAGTTACTATTAACGGTCGCTTAAGGGTGGGAATATTAAGCAGTCGGGTTAATTAATTGAGCTATCGAAGCACCGGCGCGGCATATTAATACGAGTAGCGAGTGTCGCGTTGGCTAGCGTCGGCGGGCCGTCCTAGAAACTCCTAATTTATA
The DNA here is from genome assembly GCA_963576565.1 of Aspidapion aeneum. NCBI lineage: Eukaryota > Metazoa > Arthropoda > Insecta > Coleoptera > Brentidae > Aspidapion > Aspidapion aeneum. The sequence goes on along the minus strand of OY755044.1, from coordinate 78,541,491 downwards.
TTATTGAGTTATACCAGGTTTGTAAAATGAACAATGATTTACGTTTAATAGAAAACCGCCATTTTTTCTTCAATATAAAAAGTAGTAAACAAACAAAAATTGATTTTGTTAAAATATAGTGTGAAACAATACAAAACGCTATAGAAGAGAAGTATAAACTATTTAATAACTGTGACATTTACTGTGACGTCACACTTCAGAGGAAGGCACGTACCAAATCCCTTCCCGTCATAGTTTTCTGCAATGGTCACACAACACCACTCACGCACTTAAAGAAATAGTTCTAAAAAGCTATGTAAAATAAAAATATTTGAATCATAACAAAAACGTTTTATGTAAAAAAAAGCCAAGTCGCGAAAATGGTATTCCGTAAAGAGAATTGAGATAAAAGTAAAGCCAAGTTCTACAATACAAATTTCAAAATGAAAGCTTCTTACTAGTTTGGAAAGGTTTTTTTAAACTTTGCTATTACAGCCAAACTTCTTTATGTTCAATTTAGCACTGTGCCAAAAAGTCATTTGCAGCCGTAATAGCTAAGTTTCGAAAAACATGTCCAAACTCAGTGGCGGCTCGCGACAGTAAAGTTTGTGAGTTCTGCCGATAGGGTATAAAAAATGCTATTTTTTTACAGTCTCCAGATCATGTGTCTATTATAAAAAGTAAAACATTTCCATGTTTGGTTTCGCAAAAATTACAATGCCTAGGAAAAAATAGCGTTTTTACAAAATATTAGAGACTTCCTTAGCATAATATGTACTCATTAATGTTTTGCCTGCACGTATTTTCTAGACATCTGAGAACTCGTACTCGTACACTTTTGGGCAGTACTCGAATAAGTTTGTATACTTAAATGTATTTAAATTTCATTCATTGTGACACATTTGTACAAAAACAAACAACAAACACGACCATAACCTCCCGCTCATGCGTTTGGTGTCTTCTAAATAAATAAATGCTCCAGCAAACACGCAACGCTGAGCCCGCCCGCCCGGAATTGTACTGGAACTGCAAGTTTTGCAGCTCTATTTTTGCCTAGATTTCGCTATCTAAACCCTTGAGCAAGTGTGGTGCGGGGCGAAGGAAGGGGTTCCTAGCCGAGCACAGATCTCGTTAGCCGCCCAGCGACGTTGTGTTGCAATTTAGCAGCGCAATAATGCCAATAACTTCATTTGACCGACTGTGAAATGCGGCCTTCGGCGACGGCGCGCGGCGTCATACTACACACGTACGCGATTTGAAGGCCTACTATACCAACACCGGACCGAAAATATACTGCTATTGCAATAATTTTAAAAATAAAATAATTATATTAGAAAAATAGCAGCGGCTGAAAAATAGTCAAATAATGTGACATTTTTGGGGGTTCTGCAGCTCTGCAGCCCTTATGCAATAGCAGCCCCTGTCCAAACTAGTAAGAACCTTTCATTTGGAAATTTGAACTTGGCTTTAATTTTATCTCAATTCTTTTGACGAAATAACATTTTCGCGAACTTTGCTTTGTGTTACATAAAATGTTTTTGTTATGATTTCACTCCTTTTTTAAAGGATTTGGATAAAATTTAAGTTTTAAAGTAGTAAAATATGCGGTATAATATAAAGTATAAAGCTTTTGCAATGCCTTATTTAATATTTGGATGTTTTGTCAGTTTTTCCCATGGTTTAATCATAGTTCCTATCAGCCTTTCAAAGCTCAGCTCTCTAGCGTTTCTGGAAGTAGGCAATGATACTTTTACATAATTTTACATTTATAGGGGAGGGAAGTTAATTAGAATTTTGTGAATTTTTTATTTTTTTCTATAGTTTTATCATAGTTTCTATCGGCCTTCCAAAGCTCAGCTCTCTTACATAACTTTACATTTATAGGAGAGGGAAATAAATTAAAATGTTGGCATTTCTAAATTTTTGCCTATAGTTTTATCATAGTGCCTTTCAGTCTTTCACGTAACTTTTACGTAACTTTACATTTATGGGGGAGGAAAGTGAATTAGAATTTCGGCGTTTTTCAATTTTTTCCTACATTTTTATCATAGTTCCTACCAGTCTGCCAATGCTCAGCTCTCTAGCGTTTCTGAAATTGGGCAATGTTACTTTTACATAACTTACATGTATAGGAAGGGGGAGTAAATTAGAACTTTGGGGTTTTTTTATTTTTTCCAGGGGTCTAGTCATAAGTTTTATCAGTCTGCCAAATTTTAGCTTTGTAGCATGTCTGGTAGTACAGTAGAATTTTGATGATCTATACATGAGTGAGTGAGTCAGTGGCAATTTCGACGTTTTTTGCTTTTCGTAACTACTTTATTACTTTATAGAAGTCCATGAAACTTGGAGGGGTTGTTAACTCTATAAAGATCTACGACTGTGCAAAGTTTGATTCGTAGCTCATTCCGAAGTAGAGTTTTAGATAGGTCAAATATGGGCTGAATTTTTTCAAGAAGAGATGGTACAGCAGTTGCGCAAACTTGGCGAGGCGAGGCGATAATAATAAATAAAACAGTGTTCTTTATATTCTTGATGATGATAGAAATGATGAAAAATAAAAAATATTAAAATTGGAATAATTTATTTGTAAATAATTTAGTTAAATATTTTAAGGATAAAGTTAAATCAAAAAAGTTTTCGTGGCTCATTGGGTAAAAAAGTTTTTGTTTCTCTTATAGTTTTTCGTGGGTAGCTCGAAAGCTTAACCTTACGGGGGTCCAAGATCTAATGGACACCTAAGAAGTGTTGACAGTTAATAAGGTGACGTCTTTAGGTGACTCCTCAGAATACTGCTTAGTTAATGTCAGACCCAAGGTCTGTAGAGGATAGGTTACCTGGTAACTTTCTAACCAATCAGGGCCAGTTGTTGAAGCGGAAAATGACGTCACAGGGAGTGCCCATTTAAATAAAAAGCATTTAATATAATAGGAAATCTTGAAGTTTCATTTAATGATTTAAATGTAAAATATGTCTTGTTATTTTTGTGTCTCTAATAACAATATTCATAAAATGAATCAACTAACTCAAATATAAAACTTACCCGATACCAAATATCCCAAAGACAAAAGGTCTTGGGAAGCTTTTAGCCCATTAAAATAACTACAACTAGAAAGTATGAGTAAATTAGAACAATTATGTAAAAAATATACCATCGCAGAATAAAAATACTTAAAAACACATGTAAACAATGGGCTCTAATCAAATAGTGGCACACCAAATGACGCGCTGTCACCTCTTACGCCGCTTCGACCATTGAGTTACCAGGCAACCTATCCTCTACAGACCTTGGTCAGACCCTTGTGAAGTTAATCAGACCGTTTTGTCTCTCATAATACGTCTATAGTGAGCAGGCGAGTATAAACTGCTATCGATCGATGAAAAGATCGATTGCAGCACTTCTGTTTTTCAGGCTAAATAGCGTTTTTACCCACCTTAAGACGTGAGCGTCAATCAGCGGAATTTTTAAGCCAAATAATATTACCAAACGTAAATTTTAGTATTAGAACTATAATAGGCACACTACCTTAAAGTAAATACTCTCGAATATGACCGTACCTAAATCATTTAACAGTCTCTCGATGCATTGAGGCTTACTGGCACATATTGTTGGAGGAATTTATTGAATATTATCGAACAAAGGGTTGAATAGAATGGGGTCGTGAGTTCCTTCCCAAAGACAATGAGTGAAATGTCATCAGTAAGTTTATAGTCCTTAGTTATTTTGTTTCATCACCTAAACTTGGTAAAAACTCTAAGTTTTATTTCCTTTAGGAGCCTGGTTTTAGAACATGTTTTATAGTTGGGTAAATACAAGTTTTGATACTGCACTTTTGGGTAGCGCTCTAAAATTTAGTACATAGTATCTTGGACCCGCAGCCAACGATAAAGACCGGCCATGGCGCGTTATAAGCAAGTCCGTGGTCACGTGATCCTAGACACAAGACAAAAATTTTTTGTTTTCATATAGACATAAATTGAAAAAAATATTTTGTTGATGTATGTGTTTATTATGGATAAAAGAACTGAATCTACAAAATAAAAAATATACAAAATTTGCACTCTAATATCTTCAGGTACATATATTAGGTTAGAGACTTATTGGAATAAAACCTAACTTTATTTTAGACTCTACTTCTGACACATTTGCACAGAAAACTAACAGTTGACCTCTCAAAATTGACATACCAAATCCAAATTTAATAATACAGACCCTAACTTTCATTTAATAAATACCGACACTAATAAATCCGGTTTTTAAATACACAAAGGCCGAATTTTGAAGCAGAGCAGCTGCTTTTTATATGTAAATATGTCACCATAGGGTCGATTTTAAAATATGGTCAGGTTTTATTCCAATATATCCCTAATATCGTTAGTTACTTCAAATCTATACAAGTCTTTCAAAATTGGACATATCAAACCTAAGCTTTTAGTTGTTTAAGTTTTCTTTGAGTGTCATGATCTTTGTCTGAGTTCTTATTCAAAGATTTATTAGCAGACACTAAATCATTGTGCTTTTTAATAAAATTGTTTAAAAAAATTTTATATGCCCTTAAACTAATTTTTTCAAGCTTTGACAATAGTTTTTCTCCACAAAAACACTCGCTAGAGTTATCTGAAGGAAAATTTTCAATATAAAACATTTCACAATAATTTATTAAAAAGAAACAAGTGATTTTGTGAATAAGTGAGATGGTTTTCACATTCAATGAACGGAATCTAGTGGTCGTCAATAATTTTTTGAAAAATTACCCAGCATAAAGTTTAATATATATTTCATTAATGTGTAAGTTAACTACCTCCTCATGTTCTTTTAAAAGCTGTATCTTACTTTTTAAATATTTTACACTACCAGATAGATTACTATCTGTATATATCATATCAATATTTTACAAATCAGACATATTACCTTAGAATTGTAAATTGACGTGTATGCACTGGATGACTGGATAAACAAAGATGATGCCAACATTAAAGTGTATCCACCATATCTTCGATTCTCAGGTTACCTTTTCAAGAGACCTAATTGTTCAATAAGAAATGACAATTGAACACATTTTTCACTCTCACTATCGAAAATGTCACTAAGGATGTCTATTACTTGATCAATCTTATCCAAGATCTTATCTTTTACCAATTCTTTCCCGTTTGCAACTTTCATTTCAATAAACAGCATTAGCACTTCAAGTGTATCGGTGCAGTCTAAAAACAAAACTCCTGCTTTTTTAGCAGTTTGTTTTTTAGAATGGACACATTGTTAACATTCAGAAAAAATGACAAATCTCCCTCAACAACTAGAGATGCTAACAGTGATGGAGACTTTGTCACGTTCTTGAGATAAAATCCAATTTTTGTTTATTTTAGTATTAGAACAATAAAATTTTGAAATGTTGTCAATTTTTGATAAAACTTTTGATTTCTTTTATTGCAGTTTCCATTTGTTGCCTCTCGACATCAGCTTATCAAACAGTAGATACAGGTTATCTACTTAGTTATTTCGGGACATTTTCAAAAATCGTAGGTACAGCATTTTCTGTTAATTTGGGTTTTTGTCTTTTAACATTTTTTAGCTCTCCATTTAAAACACACTTATCAAACCAAATAACCTGCTCGTTAGGAAAATGTTTGTGCAAACTTGTGGACGTTTTAAATTACTTAAATCATTAGGAATTTTTCGCAACCAAATTTTATGCACTTGTTTATTCACTGGCAAATTAAAAGTTGACACATATTAGGTTTCAGTTTTATAGTTGGACCGACAAGGAACAATACTAATTACACGTTCGCGGCATTATTTATCTTTTCGGTATTTTCTTTATAATTTACTCATTAGCCATTAATTATTTTAACGCAGCCCACTACAGTCTTTTTCGCGAGCTGTGTTATTTTAATAACTTTGATAAAATTTACATAAAATTCATGCCTGAATTAATAAAAAAATCAACGTAAACAAACATTCCAAAACTGAAAACACATGGTTTATAATGACAGCTGGCCGAGAGGCGTTCTTTTGTTACCCTCCTATGGTCACGTGATATTTCCGCGCCTGGGCCGGTCTTTCTCGTGGGCTGCGCTTGGACCCATAGGAAAAAATTTTGTTTGATGTAACCAAAAATTTGTTCGACAGGAACCGGTATATAACCCGTGTTTTTCAAAATGGCCGCCAATTTAAAAAAAAATCAAATCCGGTTTTTAATAAAAATTACGCAAAAGTTCGAAATTTTGGAGTTGACTGTACCTGGTCAAGGGAGGTATATTTTTTGCATAAATCGATCATGGCGAGTCAAATAAAACCACTTAGAACTCAATCCGAGTCTTACTTTGGCTCGAAATGTCATTTTACGGATTACGGTTAGGATAACGTTGGGAATGGTTGCATTCGATTCGCCATGGTCGAAATATGCTATACATATATTTCAGACTTCTGTTTAAGACTAACTTGCAGTAACGCACCCAGGAATATGTCTTGGGGGGGGGGGGCCCGAGGCCTCATAATGTCGTATTTCATGCTATTTTTTGTGTTTATTCATGAAATATGTGGAAAATATATACAAAAATCATTGGCGGTAATTTTTAAAAAGAAGGGCTTATATAACGGTAACATCGAGGAAATTTTTTTCTTATGGGTCCAAGATACTATGTACAAAATTTCAAAGCGCTACCCAAAATTGCAGTATCAGATTGATCTGGGTCGTGTAGTAACCCAACGATTATTTTATACGCGTCAAATTGCAGCAAATTAATGCAATGTGGAAATTATGTTTTATTCCTGTGTAATACGTTAAATATTAATTTTGGTACGTCAGATTTATTAATCTGACAACTAAATCTCTCTCAGCTGCAGCTTGCTGTTGTAGCTTTGAGCAGCTAGATTGTGTTTAGCTGTGTGTTTTTTGACAGATTCCCTACAACATTGCGCCGGCAATCCTTCGTAACAAGCAGAGTCAATAAATACATTGACCATTTACATTTGTACCTCCATCACAAGACAAGTGGAGCCACTGATAGGCAGTTTAGGTGCAAAGTGATTAACGTACGTGATTTTCTTTTTTTAGTAAAACTTTTTGAACAATAATATTAATAAAAAAAATACTTTAATTTTAATTAATTAAAAAATTAAACAATTTAAAAAAAACTGTAACAAGATTTATTAACTTAGATATTTATAAATCATGTGTTTTTATTAATTGTTACCGTAATTTTTAGAGATCCTGTATGTATGACACATTTTGAAAAAATAGAGACGCGACAAACTTATTAAAATCAAACTTCTTTAAGTCAAAATCAAAGGAAGGACATATCAGTCCTGGTTAATTTATAAGCGTCGGGAAATAAAAATAAACAATTTTTGACAAACATTTACAGGGGGTGACAGACAAACGTCTTATTTTATATGTTGCATGATGATTGATGTCATTTACCACTGGCAACATAAATTATTGTAGTGAAACGCCAATGAACTTGGCAAGAAAATAACATAATCAAAAATTGTGAGTTTGACTGACTTTGATGGGTTTGTCGCGTCTCTATTTCTTTAAAATATGTCATACATACAGGGTCTGTAGTATTTACGATATTAGTTTTTTTGCGGGTTAGAATAGCATTGAATTATATACGAAGTAACATATAGAGATCATTGTAGAATAGTGCTTTATAAAGATGACATTTTTGTTGTTAATTTATCTTCTAGTAAAGACGAAATAGTGTATAAATTTTTCTGTATGTTGGTACTATTGCTTTTCTTGTAGGCGAATGCAAGTGTAATTTTAAACTGTTATTTAATTATAGTTATAAAGGCAGTTTGACATCTTATGAATTTGTATTTATCTTTTATTTTAGATATTTGAAAATTTTGGGGAGGTAAATATTAGGACAGAAAGACGATCGATTGAACAAATTTATTCTAAACTGGAGACCTTGGAAAAAAAAAGATGTAGGAAAAGACTCCAAATGGGATGGGCGGACGATATGAAGAAACATGCGGGGACTAGATGGATGAACACGGCCACAGACAGAGAGAAGTGGAAGATATTGGGGAAGGCTTATGTCCAAAGATGGATCCAAAAAGGCTAAATAGATAGAGAGATAGATAGATAGAATTGTAGGAACTGGGATTTGTTTATGTAGTTTTACATAATGCAGTGGTTTTTAGAAGAAACGACTTTTGGTAGCTGTCAAGGTCCCTGTGATAGAGAAGCGTTTTTATTGTTTACAGCTGTTTAAATCTTGGAAACTACGAAACTATAAGGCAAATAAACTTTTCTATACAGCAAGGCCTTAAGTTCGGCAATTGTAAAACTCGCGGGAGCATAACAAGCGACAGATAGAATGTCTCTCAAGAGTAAATTGGCTAAATTAGGTTATGTTATTGGACAATCTTGTGTTGCCTATATCTACGTTATATTTGCATATAACCTGCATTATTTGGATCACAACAATATCATGTCGCACCGGACAACTGTTACAATGTTGCCTTTATATGTGTGACAAACGAAGCATATGTGCAGTAGCGTAGCGTCGGGGATCCAAAGGGGGGGTTTAAATGTATAAATGTATACATACCTACATATATCAAAAATTTTATAAAAAGAAGTTTATTAACAATACGCAAAATTGTTTGGCTTATAGGGGGAGTAGATAGGCAGCAAGAGTTCTGCAGAATTTCCCATGTAAATTCCCATAAGAAATCGCTAAGGTTAAAGTTACCAAAAATCGGCACCTTCAAGGTCACACGTCTGTATGACGTCACAACTGTCAAAACGTATTTAATAAGTTTGAGGTGATCTGTCAAATATCATTGGTCAATCTGTCATATGTCAATCTGTCATGTGTCAATCTGTCATGTGTCAATCTGTCATGTGTCAATCAGTCAATTGCAATAATAAGCTGGCATTTGGAAATTTTTAATGGCTTCGTTTACAAAATGGGTGTCCTAAGTTTACGGTCGATATCAGTTAATATTTGTATGTAAACCAAAAAGACCTTAGTCTGGAGCAATATTCATGAATGATGTTCGAAAACGTTTAAGTAAGAGAGAGAGAGAGAGTAAGAGAGAGAGAGAGATGGAGAGAGAGAGAAAGAGTGATGGAGAGAGAGAGAGAGAGAGAAAGAGAAATAGTGTGTGCAAGGGTCTTACTAACTGTTATAGCTCTGGCTGAACGAATGAACGAAGTGTTGGTTAAAAAGATATAAGGCTTGTTTATGCTGTTTAACACTTGACCAATGCAAGATATAATAGTGATGTGTGTGTACTGTGTCACCTATTCTGCTACGTAACCCGTGGCTGTAGTTCAAGTTGGGGACCTATATGAAATGTATACCTATTGTGTTACCTAACAAGGTGTAAAATTGACAGAATAGTCAAAAAAGACTGCACTAGCTTATCCTGATATGTTTTAATACAAAAAAGTTGATTAATCCCTGTTTGTTAAAAATAAAATCATTTTTAAAAATATTTCTTAAAATTTTCCTATATGTATCCCTTTGCACTGTTTATGTAGTTAAATGATAACCTTATGACCCCTCACATGTTTTTGTTGTATCTACTTAGCAAGGAGGAAAAGTAATATGATGCAATACGTAATGCAGTTGGTTATTTATATGGTGTGCAATTGTCGTAATATTTGAAAAAAATTGCAATTTTTAATTTTTTATTTTATAAAAAGGGTCGTAATGATCGTCAACAAGAATATTGCAAACGTATTGAATGTTAATATTTCAGAACAACTAAAACCGCATCAAAATAATTATTAATATTAGTATCTATTGGAAAAACACACAAACAAAGGCTTAAACAAGCAAGAGATGTATGTATTATAAAAAAGTAAAATAAGTGCCAAAAGGCATAATAAAATAAAATAATAATAAGGGCATATAATGAAAGATCGCTATCAGCTGGTGGTAGCAAAGCTACTTTTTACGCTATGTGCGCATGTTTTGCATTGACAGTTTCCAAGAAAGACGCATTTCGGTGTACTGCGCAAATCTCATTTGGTCCTTAATAGTTTTTCACTGATTTCTCAGCACCTAATGAACCGATTCGATAAATTCTTTTTGTATTAGATTGATATGTTTAACTTGTATTAAATTTAAAGAAGCAATAGATCACCCAAAAGGGCCTTAATAGTTTTTCACTGATTTCTCAGCACCTAATGAACCGATTCGATAAATTCTTTTTGTATTAGATTGATATGTTTAACTTGTATTAAATTTAAAGAAGCAATAGATCACCCAAAAGGGCCTTAATAGTTTTTTGACTACTTTCCCAGCACCTACTAAACCGATTCAAGAAATTCTTTTTGTATTGCATTGGTGTGGCTTAACTTGTACTAATTCTTAAGGAGATCTAGATCAATGAAAAGGGTCTTTATATTTTCCACGAATTTCTCAACATTTATTGAACCGATTCGAGAAATTCTTTTTTTATATTGGATTGATATGTCTAACTTGTATAGATTTTTAGAAAGACAAAGGTCGATCAAAATGTTTTTGTTTGTTTTGCAGGACAGATTTCAAAATTTTTTATTAGATTCACCAAAATAAATGGGAAAATAGGAATGTAGTTTAGCAGGCAATCAAAAGGATACTAATAAATAAACACACACACTAACCTACTATAAGTATTATAATGCATTACGTTTTTCATATACAATTGTAGAAATTTAATAAACAAGCAGTTATGTTTTGTTATGTTATATATTTATTTCCAATAAAGAAAAGTTTTACATAGCAAATATATTAAAATAAGAAATAAATAAAGAGAAGCCACTGAAGCCTTCGAGAAGCTTGTGCGTGTGGCATTTTTCTTTTATAAATTTCAAATTTTAGAATTACAATAGCAACACTAAGAAATTAATCCTAAAATACAATAACAACAGCATTAATAAAGAATAAGATTAGTTGTGGTAATATTTTGCAGAATAAAACCATCAAATTCAATATGTACCTTCGTTGCAAATTATACCCTTTGTATATCACCCACTTTTTCAATTAAAAATTTTAAATCCCAAAGCATCCCTGCATTAATAATCTTTTTTAAAAATGATCGAGGTGTGGATTGTATCCAGATTTTAACTCTTTTTTTTAATTTTATTTTATTATTAATTGATCTAACCTCTTCCGGTATCAGACGATATACATGTGGCCCAAGAAAAGCAATAGTTCTTTGACCCCTTACTGTTTTAGTTTTTATAGTTTTTACATTTGTTTGCATTCTATGTCTTGTATTGTATGTGTGTTCTATTTCTATCAAATTATTTTTGTTTTTGTGTTGATAATTAAGCAATTGTAAAATATATATTTCATTTAAATCCATAAGGCCGCTCTCACTATACAAAGAATCTGTTCCGCACAATCGAGGTTTATTTAACAAAATACTTAAAAATGTGTTTTGAATAATTTGTACTTTTTTTATTGTATTATGACAGCTTACAAGTTGTTAAGATAAAAGTAGGAATCCTCTAACCTTTACCTTAGTATTAGGGGTTAGTTGTGATAAAAAAAATTGATCTGGTGTAATTCTATTCTTACCCATTTAAACTTTTGTGACTTTTTAAACATTAAACATACAGGTTCTAAAATAAAAATCAACACAAAGTTAAAATCATATGTCTCAAAAAAAGAGGTCTGCAAGAAACGCGCTTTTTGACTCCACACAATAATATTGTACAACATATGTTCCATCTATCTAGCCTTCTTCGATCCATCTTTGGATATAGGCCTCCCCCAATATCGTCCATTCTTTTCTGTCTGTCGCCATGTTTATCCATCTAGCTCCTTTATAACTCTTCAAATCATCCGCCCATCTTATTTGAGGGTTTTTCCTACTTCTTTTATTTTCCCAAGGTCTCCAGGTTACAATACACATGTTCAATCAATCGTCTTTCTGTTTGATATTATGACCGGAAAATTTCCATTTTAAATTTGCTACTTCTCCTCTTACATCCCTTACTTTTGTTTTAATTCATATCAACTCATTTCTTTATCTATCTGTTAGCCTTATATATAAGATTTATCTTTCCATTGATCTTTGGGCTTTTGTTACCTTATTCATGTTTGATTTTGTAAGTGTCCAGGTCTGGAATCCATAAGTAAGTACAGGAAGAATACCTTGGTTATACACTTTTGTTTTGAGGTACTAAGGATATTTTTAATTTTTTAATATGTAGCTTAATTTACCGAATGCTGCCAATGCCAATGTTACTCGTCTCGTGATTTTAGCCATTTGGTTTTCTGTTTTAGTTCAATAATTTGTCCCAGGTATATATATCTCTTATTAAGGGAATATCATCAGCATATCTTAGGTGGTTCAAGAATAGTCCGTTTACTTTGATGCCTAGTTCTTCCCCAATCTATGTTTTGAAAAACCCTTCTAGGGCCTGGTTAAATAGTTTAGGGGATATTGTGTCACAATACTGACACCCCTTCTTATGCGGATTGGCTTGGTTCCTTCGTTGATTTTGATTGATTTTGTTGCTTCGGATATATATTGGCTATTAAGTCAGTGGATCTGTAATCTATTAGGCTATTAATTAAAGATGCTTTTACTACCCAGTGCTCAATGCTATCAAAAGCTTTTTCAACGCAATATATAGTGGAATGTTATATTTGTTGGCTTGTTCCATTAGGATTTTCATAGTTAATAGGTGTTTAACTGTACTAAAACCTTTTCTGAAGCCTGCTTGTTCATTTGATTATATATTGAGCAGTGTTATAGGATGATAATGGTTATTGAATCTTTCCAGTTGTTTGGGTTTATTTTTTCTTTTAGTATTTTATTCAGGAGAATATGTATGGTACTAACTACAGCTTTACCACCGTATTTGAGCATATCTGCCGTTACTCCGTCTTTTCTAGGTGATTTATTATTTTTCATTATCTTTAAACCTCTCTTTATTTCCGCTTTGCTTATTTCAGGTTGTAGCTCTGAGTTTATGTTCTTTATTTTTGTTTGGAGTTTCTTCGTGGTTTCTCGTGACGGTTCCCTTTTTGTTTGGTATAATTCTGTATAGAATAGTTGTGTGATATTTATAATATCCCCTTCAACGTTAGTCTCCATATCGTTCATATCCTTTATTTTAATTATTTCATATCTAAATAGTCGCCTTAGACATTTCATATTTCTGTTATTTTCTACAACTCTCTTAATTTTTATTTCTTGGCTCTTTCTTTTATTTTCTTTTATCAATTTTCTTATAGTTTTATTTACTTCCGTGTATTCAATCGATGTTCTTTTTCCTTCTGTCTCAAGGTCCCGCCTTTTCTTCATCAGTTTCTTTATTTCTTCTGATATACAATTTTCTTTCTTTTTATCTTTTTATGTAATATCTTTTCTTACTTTTGTTATAACTCTTGTCAGCGTATCACTCATTTCATCTATATTTTTATTTTCGCAGGTTTGGGTTAGCATTTCTTTGTATAAAACTTTATTTTGTGTAAGTTTATTCGTGTCAAGTTGTTCATTCTTTTCATTTCGGAATTGTTGTCAATGCAGATTTTTGTTCTGATCATCCTATGATCACTGCCTGTTGTAAAGCTGTTTAGGACTGTTGCATCTCTAACGATGTTTTTCTTAGTAGTCAGCATGTAATCAGTTTCGTTTTTCGTTATTCCATTAGGGCTGAGCCATCTCCACTTTGTTGCGGTTTCTTTTTATATAAAGAATTCATTGCATAAAGGTGTTTTTCGTCTAGATAATCCACATATGTTACTTGTTACATGTAACTTACCGACAATATACTAGATATATATCGACTTGTACAATTATTTAAATGAAGGAACAACCAAATCAAAATACTTGCGTTCACTTGTAAAATTAACTTCTAAATTATTATACGATATCAAATCAAAATCAAAAAGATGTTAGTATTTTCAGTTAAGTAGTTCACCATCGCTTTCATCTGTGGCTTCGGTTGTAAAGTCTGAACTTGTCTTAAGAATGCTATAATGCCCCCACGGCAACGTTTCATCCGTTCCAGGAACGAGATACCTCTTATCATCATATGGTGAAAGGGCAATTTTAAGCTGGGTGATAGAGTGTACCTGATGGTTCTCTGACCGAATGAGATTTTGCGAAATCGACTTTTGCTTAAAACTATCGAGACATTCAATATAATCTTCAAAGTTAATATTGGTTTTAACAACTGAGGATTTGACTCCCTTCGATTTTTTTGTTATTCCCAAGTTTAATATGATGGAGTTAATTTCTTCTTCATCATACCCTTCATCCTGTAACTTCTTTATTTTCTTTAGTACATCATTTGAAGACGTTAAAACTTTGGTAGCATATAATTTCGATCTTAGACCAACATACTCAGTCATAGGAACACCGTTATTTTCATCCGTCATCATTCCTAAAACTTTTTTATTAACTTGTGGAATTCCAAAAGTATTATCGCTAGGATAATCAGAGGTATCAAAGTATTTATAGCAGTCTCGCTTTATAACTTCATATGGATCTTGAAAAAACTCATAAATCAGGCTGTCTGTGTCCGTGTAGTGTACTGAACAATTTTCAAAATTTGACTTTATATATCCATAGTGAAATTCGTATATTGTAGTCTTCGCTAAATCTAAAATTGCCTGGCCAACATAGATCGGCTTATTTAACCAAATTTGCAGTTTATTGAGCTCAACCGCAACTAGATCAGGTTTTTCGTTAAATATCACACAATTTTTGAATTCAGGCTTGGCTATATATGACTCAGCACCATAACGTCCATTCCATTCAGTTAGCAAATGAACATTGACACGCTTCCTAACATTCTCCATCGTTTTACCTACAACGAAAAAGGATAAGTTTAAGATATATCTATATACAGTATTTTTCATATAATAAATAAACGATAGTACCGTACTTCAGTACGTCGTTAAATATGTATTTTTTCACAAATATCACTTCAGGTCTACGTGAAAATAAAATCAAAATCCATATTTTTTCAACTTACCAAAGACCGCATTATTCATCAACTTGAATAAATTCTTCTCAAACTCATTCGCTGCCTTTTTACGAAGCTCTGTGTTAAGATCGATATAGCTCTTCAGCCATGGAGCTTGATTAAATTTTACTACGCGATGTACTTTCTTTAGTAGCAACCCATATGAAATTGCTTGTTTTAGAGCTCTATAATGAATCACATACTTCTTCTTATCTTCAAGTGTTGCCATTAGTTTGGTAAGCTCTTTAACATTTTTTGGAAGCTTTCCAGTCTTAGGATTTATATGCTGCGGACAGAATGGTATATCTTTATGTTGATCATGTAGTTCGTAAGGATAATCTAAATCAACTTCCAATATATAGCCCTCGTTTGCATCGTCAGGGATTGTCGTGACATCAATGTTTGTATCACACCATTGGAAACCACCACAGGGAAGGTATTGCGACATCGCCCAACCATACTGTAAGAAAAAATATGATTATTAATGATGATTAAAACGTATACCAATTATAAGCAATTATTTAAAACGGATTAAACGCACCTGGTTATTTACATCAAAGTACATCAGGAAAGATTCGGGCCTGGAAGGATCGTAGCTTGGAAGGTATTTGTTGTTAGCTCTGGCTTTTCTCTTACTGCAGACTTGACTTAGACCGCCTCTAATACCCCTTTCCACGAAAAGAAACATATCAGCATCAGTAAGAAGCTCTAGCTCTATACCAGTATACTTCATCATCGCATCCCATGTATATCCTGGTAAGGTGAAATAGTGAGCAGGATCGAGTTTATAAGTTTTAAGGCAGCTCTCTCGAAACCTTTCAAAGACATCTGTCAAAAGCATGATATCTGTTTTCATATAAAGGTCGACATACTCTCCTAACGTTCTACAACCAAATTCATTCCATACGAGTTTTGCTTGATGGTAGAGTCTGCTGGGACATGGTTTGTTCTCCAACTTATTATAGAAGGCATCTTGAGTTGGTAAATTTACTTCATCAAATTTATCGAAAGCGTCGAGGTAATCATAAGGCATCACTCCCTTTTTTGTTAACAGCTTAAACTTTCCTTTTGGTAAATGTGAGAACTGTGATTCCAGACTTGGATATTCCTCCAAGTACGAAGCTAGGTTCTCCAGTGAAGAAGCCATAAAACGAAAACTATCAACAAACCGGAATTGGATGGGAAAGTCATCGATATGTTTTGTAAAACTTATGTATTTTTCTTTCGTAATCGGAAGCAAATCGATAGACCCTTTCATTCTCGTAGCAATATCTGTTATTATAAAGTGGGCATCGTAGCCACTTAGATTATGGAAAACTACGGGTATAATATGAGTGTATTTATAATTAATGTTGCAAGATTCGTGAGCAGCACCGCGATAGTTGTTATTGGGGATCAGGTGGCTATGATCTCTAACTTTTTTATCGTGAGGAGTGAATTTTTGTTCGCATATATGGCAAAGTGTAGCTCTTTGTTGCTCAACTTCCTGCATCCATGTCATATCAATATCGAAAGGGCACCAAAAGACCGTTGCCAAGTCTTCTGCTCGACTATTCATTTCATCAGCAAACCACTGCATGCAATCCAAGCCTCGGTATGAACGGTAAAAACTTAGAGAGTCGTCATAGCTACATTTCAGGTAATAACCAACAGTTGCAGGTATATGATGTTGGTTTATCTGAGGTTTTTTGGGATCATTCGTGGGTTTAAGCACACTCTCCAGATCAGCGTAAACTACGAATGGGACTTTCTCCTTATTTTTAAAGTTCGTAAATTTCAATGTATTTTTTCCTGGTTCAGGCATCTTGATTGCAGTTTGATTGATCTTCAAACAATCTTCGATATGTTTAGCAAGTCTCTCTTCTGATCGACAGTAAATGAGACAACGGTCACAGAAAAACTTTTGACCGTGTTCTTTACTAAGTTGACTGGAGAGGAGACGAGATAAATTCTTGATCCAGACATAGTGGTATCGCACGGGAGTCTCAACGTCATCATATCGATCTTGAATCATTAACAGATTAACATGGCGGTCTTTCTTATTTTTCGTTAGATAGGTAGGAAGTGTTTTCAATACATTTGCGTTTTTCTGGAGAATATAGATATTTACCGATACATTATTTTGTTGCTCAAAGTTTGGTATTTGCTTAAAAGTCATCGGGAACTGTATTCCTTTTAATTTAAGAACTGATGAATAGTGGGGGTATGATGATACTAAATTTGAATCTATTTTGCCTGCAGGATATAAAGCGGACGTAACAGCCCAAGCAAAACAGGCGTCATCATTATTCTTGACGTTGATACATGCATGCTTTTTTTTTATCTCAGCAGGTAAATCAATGTATGAGGAGCCTAACTGCGGCGTGTATTTATTTACGTTTACTCCTAAGTTAATCACTTTCTTTAATGCCCAACCACTATCACGCTCTTGGAATTCTTCAAGTTCTTTTATGATTGGAGCTACAACTTTGGAGTCAAACCAGGCATTCAAGTTAGTATCTCTATAGATGGCTGAGTTAGACGTGGTGAAGTACTTATACTCTTTATGTATACTATCACCCTTTATCACCTCGAATTCCCCGCAAAAAGCTGCATTAACCTTTACAGTTTCATCTTTTTTAAGAGCGTTCTGGATACGTCTTACAAAAATAGCTTTGCAGTCAATAAAAAAAGCTTTTGGATCTTTATGACTCAGGTTCGTAATGACCGCCGTGCGAATTCTAGAAGCAAAAGCTGATTCAAAATCATCCCAGCGGACTCGATCACAAGCAGTTTTCTTTCTTGACAAAATACCTGAGCCTTGCTTTTGCGCCGCTTTAATTTGGTTTCTGAGACTTCTAACGTTCCGTAGACAAGCTATAATATGTTGCTTCTCTCCCAAATTGCCTGAATTTTTTAATTTTTTGTTCATCCTTTGTATTGCTAGAGTACATTCACGCAATCCTTCTCTGGCTACTTTTTCATTATAGTGTGGTTTTAGAAGCCCCAATATGGCAGCAATATGTCTTACAACATCAGTAAAGACAGACATTTTCTGTAAATAAAAAAAGTTTAATTAACATTAGGCGATATAAATAATAAAATAACGCGCTTGCAAAATATAACCCATCGACCTACCTACTTATTGACTTTACGTCGCGTCTTTTTAAAGAATCACTAAACCTTTTCTCTTCAACGAATTGAAACATAATGAATAAAATGATCAAATGCTAGATATATTAGCAAAATACAAAACCAGACATTGTGACCAACAATATCCCATGGCTACCAACTTAATAGAAATTAAACCTAATTTCACTGCTACCAGTGTTACCAACTTAATCAGTCAATAATACTCACAACATTTCACTGCTACCAGTGTTACCAACTTAAAAATTATTATTATGTCAATGAGAAAGATATCTACAAAAATTATAAAACTAATTCCACAAGATTGTATAATTTCAAATACTGAAACGAATAAGAAGTATTCATTATCAAGCTCTTGATGTGACCAGTCATGCCTGATATTATACGAGAGTACATCAGATTGAATATAATCAAATATGGTATTGAAACGGCATTTATTCGGGCAAATTACTGTGGCGTATGCTTAGCTGCAAGTTTAGTTTTCCACGAATTAGCTGAGAAATATGGAATAAAAACCAAGGTGCAAGTGGGTACTAAGTTATATTCAAATGGAATTAAAATTTCACCGCATTTCTGGATTGAGCATAATAATTTAATATACGATCCAACTATTGCGATAACGCAACATTATCTATCACATAATCTTGCTGTTACTCATAGAAAAGGTGAATTAGTATGCAAGACAATGGAAGGTTTTAAAATGTTGGAAATGTTCCATGAATTTGAGAAGACCAAGTCAACAGCTGCTTACTTCGATAAGGCTCCAAATAACTTAATTAAAGTGCGTGAAAATATTCATCAAATTGTAAGCAAAATAATAAACAAATAAACTACTAAAACTTAAATAACAGTCAGATCTTTACTATGTTTGCCAGGGTCTTATGGATTCTACAAAATACATTACAAATTATTATTTATTAGCAACATAAAAGGGAAAAGGTGCTTTGCTTTGTGGGGAGATCAGTAATTCTATACATATTGTAAGCAAGAAATTGAAAACTTAACACATAATTATATAATCCAGCTGTACTTCAGACATAATTCAGCTGTAGTTTAGATGTACTTTAGATGTACTTTAGATGTACTTCAGCTGTACTTCAGCTGTACTTCAGCTGTACTTCAGATGTACTTCAGATGTACTTCAGATGTACTTCAGCTGTACTTCAGCTGTACTTCAGCTGTACTTCAGATATACTTCAGATGTACTGCAGACGTAATTCAGCTATCCTCAGGTGTAGTTTTAACATAATTAACTTACCAATATGTTGTACGGTGTAAATGATAGGTGCTCCGTATTAGAAAGAATGGAATTAGACAAGGAAGAGCAAACAGAAAACTTTTTAAAGCCATTCTTCGAACCTCAAAAACAAACTGCTTTAAGTTTTGTTTAAGACGATAATGATTCCAATAAGGAAGCTGTGTATGATAAGGTTTTCGGTCCCCGATGTTATATAACAATAAATGGATGTTAGGCAATAGGAAAATATCAATGGATAATGAGAATATTGCTTTAGATAATCACATTTTCAAGAACACTTCGGGACTTGGAAACTTAATATTATTTAAAGAACCAAAGAACTTTTAACCCTTAGAGCATCAGATCTACAAACAAATATTAGAGCTGAGCGGTGTCCATCGAGATTTTAGAGGGCGTTTAAGAATGCAAGCTTGTAAGACTAAACACAAAAAAATTCGGCCTTATTTAAAAACAAGAGAAAACCTAAATATGATAAAAATATAAATTTGCAGGCAGCATATTTTTATTAAAAACAAAACTTGTTTAAATTAAGGCCAGTAGTTACTATATAATGTCGTATACAGGTGTCTGACAACTTTAGAATAATATCTTAAAACAAAAGGATACCGAAAATTTGGGAAAAATAATTTCACTATCTAAATATGGTTTCCATTATGATTGCTCTGGTTATTTAACTATCTGTATATATAGATGAACACATTGTGTAAATGCTAACCTTCAGAAGTTGTAAGTACCTGAGTATGTGATATTATAAGGAATTCTCATTTGTTTAAAAGCATATCCCCAGGCATTTTATGAGTACTTACGTATAATTTGGTTATTCAAAAATCACTAAAGAATTTAATCTGAGGCAGAATAAATCTAATCAGTTATTTCATGATGTCCATAGCCTCAGTACAATTCTTTTCAACGACAATGTAATTTTGCGATAATAAACAGCATAAAACATAAATATTTTAAACATGTGTTTTTTTTTTGGGGGTGCATATATAAGAAATTACTAAACCTTACTAAAAATATTAAGTTATTTGTATGTAAAAAAACTGAAAAATATTTTGTATCCAGGTCACTCGTGTCCCTAGTCAAAAACTTGTTTCTATGTTTGTGCTTCCATTACAAAAAAAATTAAAAAACCAAAGTTTAAAACTACAAGAAAAACATAAGTAAACTATTTTTTAGCAACTGTTTAAATCCTGGAAAAATTTCGCATTCAAATCAAGTGATACCATTTAAAAAACAATCAGAGAACATTAATGAAAGATGTTTAGAAATCTTACATAGAACAAGTGAATGGCTTTGGACAAACAATTTATTGTTAAATGAGGACAAAATCAAAATAATTGCCAAATTATTAGGAGTTACAATTGATATAAATCTTAATTACATCGTGTATACTTAAAACTTATATATTAAGTTGAGTAGGACAACCTATGCAATTAAGATTGTAACTCCTTAACAATAAGGTTTTGGGGGTCATAGCAGTCATGCAAATAGCGTATTTGTAAAGCATAACGAGACATTCGTATAATGTTTAATCTTAACTTTAACGAAAGCTGCCGGGGCACTTTCAGAAAAAACAATATTTTAACAGTAATAGGTATATATTTATGAATGTGTCATATACCTAAAAAGTAACATACACAAATTCGATTATCTTAGACCAAACCATTCTTACGATACGAGGCTGAAACAACAAACAAATTACTTTAATTATCCTATTCTCAAATTAAGTTCCACAGAAAAAAACCAGACTACGCGGCTAATAAATACTTTAACAAACTTCCTAAAGACATAAAAGATTTAAATAGTTTTAAAATGTTTAAAAAGTGTTTTTATTCAGCTTTTTAATATGTGTAATTAAATAATATACAATATATTATAAATAAGTAATTTGATTTTTGGTTTAACCTTGGAAATTGATTGAGTTTTGGATATTTTATTCTTTTAGCAGCTTGGAATTTTTACAATAATTAGTGTTTTTTTGTTTCAGCTTCTTAATATGTTATGTTTTTTTTTATATTTAATATTAATTTTTTAATATGTCTGTGTTTTCATTACATTTTAGGTGACTGTTATCAGTATATTATAAATAAGTAATTTGATATTTAATTTAACCTTGGAAATTGATTGGGTTTTAGATATTGTATTCTTTTAGAAGCTTGACATTTTGAATTTAATTTATTATTTATTATATGATTATTTTCCCAGAGTAACTGAAAACCAGGTTAAAATAACAACCATAATTTTATTATTCGTATTGTAATTTTTGTGTTTTTTATAATAGTATAATTTTAAATATTAACTATGCATTTAGTTGACATACCATATATATGTAGTGTGAATTATATAACTAATATGGCAAATAAATAATCTAATATAATCAATATTTTTTTTAAGATTTACTTGATAAGTAGGTAGATAGTATTATGTATTAACGTATTAAGAGAGCAACGGAGACCAAAAGACCCGGAACAGCGGGAAAACTTCATTCATTAAAAGAATTCGCTTTGACCTTAACATGCGCCTATAAGCATCGAAGAAATAATGTTATATGTTCTCTGCTATAAGTTAGAAAAAATAAAGTAATATTTTTTGGAAAGTCTATAACAACGCTGTACGACACACAATGTAAGTATGTTTAATGTCTATCGATTTACCAGTGTCGGCGGTAAAATATTTATTGGATGTAAACAGTAAATACCTAACTCTTAAAAACAAGCAATTAAATTTAATTTACGTCTGAATAGACATATAGTTACAATAAAAAAATAATCAATAACGTTTTTGAGGTTACATTCTCAAATACGGATCCTTAAGTTTAAAAATATGAGTTAGGCTCTGATGATTTACATCTCCCCTAAACCTAGAAGTAATAAAACTCTCAAAAGTTGGGACACCCTGTACATTGTTTTGAATGACAGGATTAAAAAATGTACTGGTATGTGCTAAAAAAAGTCACACTAAATTATTCTTAAAATATCTTTGATTTATTTGTACTTATGATTTTGAGTTGAAAGGTAGGTCGAGCAGTTTCAAAACCTGAGAAACGAAATTTATGAACATTTTTGTTCAGTTTTTTTGTAAAAGACATTCCTGCATTAATTTAGCGTCTCCCAAAAGTTATTTTACTTTAAAAATAATATAAAAAGAACTTAATCCCAATCAAAGATTTCAAACTTCGTTACCAAGGAAGTACGTTTTTTAAAATAAATTTAAAGTTTATTGTTTATATATAATATAGTATAGAAAATATAACTCACCAACAGTTGTTTAATAAAGAAACACTCGTTTGTTACCAAATGCCAAATATTGTTCAATAAAGAAACACTTGTTTGTATATGATGTTTTAATTCTGTTTTTCGCTTTTATATATACAAAATGATTACAAAAAATATAACGCTATCTACAAGAAACATGTGCATATTTTTGTCAAAACATTTGATAAATTGTTCTATCTGCAACCGCGTGTACATTTTTTTACTGATTAATTCAACAGCTATTTCTAAATATAGGAGTAGTAGGGTCAGAGGTTATCTTGTTATTCCAATCAACACTTTTTCTAAAGCTGCTACACAGTGGTAGTACAAACTTAAATTAACTTAATATTATTTTAAATAAAATATATTTATACAGGGGGCCTACTTGATGTATTACCTTTAGACAGAATATCTACCTTTGACGAGTCATATGAGATTACAATTTATCGAACTTAAAGTAGAGGGGTACAGGTAAATTTTGATACCTGTATATCATACACTAGTGATGTGGGCATATAAGCCATAGCATTTAGGTTAGGTATATGTGGATATTAATAGTTTAGATATACCGTGATTTTTATAAAATTGGATTGTTATTTCCAATGATAATAAATTAAGTACATACTTTCGGTCTTTTTCTTCTATACATTTTGTTAGACCAAAAATCTACGATGCTTATTCAGTCCATCGCGATAATTTATACAGCACACGTAGTAGTTTTTATACCTGCTCTATTCACTATTCGTAAATCTTCGCTCACTTTCGGGCAACTTCGGACTCCGATGTGATGTTGGAGAGTGCTGGGTAAGTTTAAAACAAATAAGAAAATGTTAATAATATTTGAAAAACTTAATTTTGGGTCTAAATGTCTACAATTGTATATGAAAAACGTAATGCATTATAATACTTATAGTAGGTTAGTGTGTGTGTTTATTTATTAGTATCCTTTTGATTGCCTGCTAAACTACATTCCTATTTTCCCATTTATTTTGGTGAATCTAATAAAAAATTTTGAAATCTGTCCTGCAAAACAAACAAAAACATTTTGATCGACCTTTGTCTTTCTAAAAATCTATACAAGTTAGACATATCAATCCAATATAAAAAAAGAATTTCTCGAATCGGTTCAATAAATGTTGAGAAATTCGTGGAAAATATAAAGACCCTTTTCATTGATCTAGATCTCCTTAAGAATTAGTACAAGTTAAGCCACACCAATGCAATACAAAAAGAATTTCTTGAATCGGTTTAGTAGGTGCTGGGAAAGTAGTCAAAAAACTATTAAGGCCCTTTTGGGTGATCTATTGCTTCTTTAAATTTAATACAAGTTAAACATATCAATCTAATACAAAAAGAATTTATCGAATCGGTTCATTAGGTGCTGAGAAATCAGTGAAAAACTATTAAGGCCCTTTTGGGTGATCTATTACTTCTTTAAATTTAATACAAGTTAAACATATCAATCTAATACA
The DNA here is from genome assembly GCA_963576565.1 of Aspidapion aeneum. Taxonomy (NCBI): domain Eukaryota; kingdom Metazoa; phylum Arthropoda; class Insecta; order Coleoptera; family Brentidae; genus Aspidapion; species Aspidapion aeneum. Next base: position 78,517,460 of record OY755044.1, on the reverse strand, counting down.
AAAAGAATTTATCGAATCGGTTCATTAGGTGCTGAGAAATCAGTGAAAAACTATTAAGGACCAAATGAGATTTGCGCAGTACACCGAAATGCGTCTTTCTTGGAAACTGTCAATGCAAAACATGCGCACATAGCGTAAAAAGTAGCTTTGCTACCACCAGCTGATAGCGATCTTTCATTATATGCCCTTATTATTATTTTATTTTATTATGCCTTTTGGCACTTATTTTACTTTTTTATAATACATACATCTCTTGCTTGTTTAAGCCTTTGTTTGTGTGTTTTTCCAATAGATACTAATATTAATAATTATTTTGATGCGGTTTTAGTTGTTCTGAAATATTAACATTCAATACGTTTGCAATATTCTTGTTGACGATCATTACGACCCTTTTTATAAAATAAAAAATTAAAAATTGCAATTTTTTTCAAATATTACGACAGTTGCACACCATATAAATAACCAACTGCATTACGTATTGCATCATATTACTTTTCCTCCTTGCTAAGTAGATACAACAAAAACATGTGAGGGGTCATAAGGTTATCATTTAACTACATAAACAGTGCAAAGGGATACATATAGGAAAATTTTAAGAAATATTTTTAAAAATGATTTTATTTTTAACAAACAGGGATTAATCAACTTTTTTGTATTAAAACATATCAGGATAAGCTAGTGCAGTCTTTTTTGACTATTCTGTCAATTTTACACCTTGTTAGGTAACACAATAGGTATACATTTCATATAGGTCCCCAACTTGAACTACAGCCACGGGTTACGTAGCAGAATAGGTGACACAGTACACACACATCACTATTATATCTTGCATTGGTCAAGTGTTAAACAGCATAAACAAGCCTTATATCTTTTTAACCAACACTTCGTTCATTCGTTCAGCCAGAGCTATAACAGTTAGTAAGACCCTTGCACACACTATTTCTCTTTCTCTCTCTCTCTCTCTCTCTCTCTCTCTCCATCACTCTTTCTCTCTCTCTCCATCTCTCTCTCTCTCTCTCTTACTCTCTCTCTCTCTCTTACTTAAACGTTTTCGAACATCATTCATGAATATTGCTCCAGACTAAGGTCTTTTTGGTTTACATACAAATATTAACTGATATCGACCGTAAACTTAGGACACCCATTTTGTAAACGAAGCCATTAAAAATTTCCAAATGCCAGCTTATTATTGCAATTGACTGATTGACACATGACAGATTGACACATGACAGATTGACACATGACAGATTGACACATGACAGATTGACATATGACAGATTGACCAATGATATTTGACAGATCACCTCAAACTTATTAAATACGTTTTGACAGTTGTGACGTCATACAGACGTGTGACCTTGAAGGTGCCGATTTTTGGTAACTTTAACCTTAGCGATTTCTTATGGGAATTTACATGGGAAATTCTGCAGAACTCTTGCTGCCTATCTACTAGGGGGGTTTTAACACCTAAACCTCCCCAGCACTACCCGCCTGCATATGCGACATTGTCCCCAATACTAAATCCTAAAAATAATAGTAAACATTTTAAAATAGCAAACAAAACAAAAATAAGATTTTAAAATAAAATGAAACTTAAAAAAATCTTTAAAAAATTAAAAGAGTAGAACAAAGAAAAACCCAATAAAGGCAAATTTTAATTTTTAATAAGTGCAGAAAATTGCAATCAAAAAAGCAAAGTCAGTGTTGGAAGCAGTCAGCACAAAAACTAAAATCAACTCTTTAGCCATAAATCTATTTTAATAGAGTATTTTACAAAATTAAATATAGTAAACAATTTACTTCGAAAAAAGCGAAAAAGGGAAATATTACGCACACTTTTAGAAAAAGTTACTCTATTAATTGATAAACATTTAAATGATTCTTTGTGAAAAACTCTAACGGGAAACAGATTTTTTGCTCTATAATAAGGAATTGAACTTATTTAATCCCATAATACTTAAAGTATAAGGAAGGGTCATTTCCTGGGATAGCAATGCTTTGAGGGCTAGAGACTCTCTTATTTTAAAGTTTATCTTTGGAGTTTATTTAGAAAATTGATTTAAAATCATTCTGGAGGCTAGCTTTTAAAAGAAAAAGAAACAGTTTAACTTATTAAATAAAAATAAACTTTTAAGAGAGCTACATATAAATAAAACGGAGAGCCATCATTTTCTAACGGATTCTTTCTTCGAGGCACTTTAACATATTAAAATTTACGGCAACTTAAAAAAAAAGGTAAGGAAGGTTAAGGATGGTAGAAAGAAATTGGGGCCCAAGCTCATAAACCATGTTCTGGCTAATAAGGCTCCCGATCCCTGGTCTGGTGGCCGGGTGAAATGAGGCCCCCTATCGGCAAAAAACTAGATATCCTGCAAAAGTTGGCAACTATGGCTGCCTTATGGGGGACTAAACCATCAAAAGACGTATGTACGACGGAAAAGATTAAATTCCTTAGCGACTGCGCGCCAGCGATATAGTCTGTTACACATACCGATCGAGGCTGATAGATTGGAATTAGATAGGTGCAGTATGAATGTGGAAAGCAGTATCCAGTGGCGTATATAGAAAAAACTTTCGGAGGGGGCCCGAGACAGTTTCGGAGGGGGGGGGGGGCGAGACCCAATGAGGCCGTATTTTATGTTTGTATTCATGGAATGTGTGGAAAATATCTAAAAAAATCTTAGCTTCGGGTGGGGGCGGGCCCCCCAGGCCCCCCGTTTATACGCCACTGGCAGTATGTACAAAATTATTTGCCTCATTTGACCCCTAAACCCCCTCCCCCACAGCACCATACGCTGGAAAAAGCTACTCACTGGGCAGATGTGTACACCAAACCAAAAACCATACTGATTACATTGTAAGGAAATCCGAAACGAAAATGGATAGCAAGGTGCGGTTAAAAGTAGTATGCAAACCAAAAAGAGTACCGTAAAACGGGGTTACTTTGGCAGAGTTTGGGACATTTTTGACAATAAATCTAAAACCTTCGCCAATAATCCATAAGAAGAAATATCATTGGAACAAACATCAATAAGGCTGTAAATACTAATAATTTGAATGAAAAATATTGAGAAGTAACTTAAAAAAAAATTGTTTAGAGGCTGCCAAAGTAGGCAAACGTTTGGGGTAACTTTGGCAGGATATGTTTTTCGCTTAAAATGCAAAAGTAGACTGCTCTAAAAGTCTTCTTTGGCACCCTTTAAATTTTTAAATTAGATTTTGACAGTTTCTTTTTAAATATTATCACTTAGCTTTATTAAAACAACGTTTTTTTATAAAAATGAACCATTTTATTCAAAAATAATAAACCATTGCCTACAATAACATGCAAATATACAGAAATGGTGGGCAGTTTTCTAGTAGTTTAGACCTGTAACAAAAAAGGAACCTGGTAATCCGCAAAAAAGAAAAGAAATAAAAAAAAGAAAAAAAAACAAAATGACTCATGTGCCAAAGTTACCACCGGTGTCAAAGTAACCCCGTTTTATGGTACGCAGATGCACTACAAAATATTGCTGGAAGAAGAGGTGTTGTATTTGTATGGGTCACAGAATTTGAACAAACCCGCCAGAGTTGACTCGGGCAAAAACGAAATAGATAAAAAGAGTGCCCTCTAGCAGGGGCCCACTCTGTAAAGCTAATTGATAAATGCTGCAAATAGCAGACAGTCAAAGAAGTGTGTTAAAGGATATATTATGTCTTGTAGAGATTGGCTAATCTGCAGAACAGAAAGAGAGGAGTAAGCCACGGGGGAGACTATGCACTCTATAATGACACTTAGCGTGGATAAAAATGAAGGGGGACAAAACCTTGGCGCTCTAAGTTATATTTTGTGACGACGGAGGACCTTCTATCTTTGAGGTGGCCTAAGATCCTGGTCTTTACATAAAGAACGGGTGCGCGCCTGGCCTTGACAAACGGAAAAGGAGGTTGGAAAAAAGGGCGCGCCGTGTGCCTAGTCGCCAGGCCTAGAGCCTTTCCTAAATAGTAATACTACTAACAATACTGATATAGACAGACTAAATATTGATGTTCAGAACGATATTTGTAAAATAAAACAATGGTGTGACGCAAACTTTCTGTCCTTTAATATATCAAAAACACACATTTTAAATTTTAAATGTGATATAGGTGATATCACACTAGAAAATGAAGTTTTATCAAATCCAGAAATAAACAGATTTTTAGGTCTAACAATCGATCGATGTCTAAAGTTCGATAAGCATATTGCAAACCTTCAAAGTAGAATTGCTTCAAACTGCTATGCTGTGAGAGTGATTGGTGATAACCTTGGCTTGGATGTTGCCAAAAATGTTTATCACTCGTTGGTAGAATCGCATCTTCGATATGGCATTTGCTTTTGGGGATCCTGTTCGCAGTTTTTAATAAATTCAGTTTTTGTCCTCCAAAAAAGGGCAATAAGGAATTTGTGTGGAGTCAAAAAGCGCGTTTCTTGCAGGCCTCTTTTTTTGAGGCATAGAATTTTAACTTTGTGTTGTATTTTTATTTTAGAAACTGTATGTTTAATGTTTAAAAAGTATCGTCATGAATTATCATTACCTAGACAGTATAACACTCGTAATACTTTTACTCTTAATCTTCCTATACCTCGCTCAACTTTGGTTAAAAACTCATTTATTTACAATGGAAAAAAGCTTTTAAATCATTTGCCAGTTGAGTTTCGAGAAATAAAAAATCTAGGGAAATTTAGAAGAAAAACAAAAGATTCTTTAGCGAGCAAAGCTTACTATACTTTGGAAGAATACTTTGCTGACTGAAACTATTTATTTTTATATTTAGGTTTATCTGACAAAATCTGACACAGATCGTGGGGTTTGGTTTTATTGAATGTAAATTTTGACGTCGTTTTGTTTTAATCAAGTTTTAGCTTTTTATTTTGTTTACCAATTTTTATCTATAGTTTTAAGTTTGACTTACTTTTTTTATTTAAATAATTTTAAATCAATAATTTTCATTGAATTTAAATTTTGGCGTCGTTATGTTTTAATCAAATTTTAGATTTTTCTTATTTTAACCGATTTTTATATAGTTTTAAGTTTGACTGTTTGACTTTTTTTTATTTAAATAATTTTAAATCAATAATAATTATTTAGTGTTCAATAGACTATAATTGGATAAATGAGGCTTTTGTCAATGTCTACTTTGGTAAACTGACTAATAAAGCCAATTTTTGTATTTGAACTTAAATAAAATTATGGCGCTAGCAATTAAAAGTAGGTACATCAAATGTTAGTTACATTTATTTTTAAACTTTATTTAGTTTTTCTATTATTGTTACTTTGATAGGGATTAATGTATCTCCATAGTTTGATATTTGTACTTTAGATAAGCAAGGCTTTGTCAATGTATACTATTGTATTCTGACTAATAAAGCTAATTTTGATTTGATTTGATTTACTACTACAATTCTTATTTTCCTGAAATGCTCTCTTAGGTATTACAGCGTTCTCTTCGCAAATTGGCTTGCTCATAGTGACAAGAAGGAACTAAAGATATTATCGTTTGTAAAATAAAAGCATAGTGTAGAAAAGCAAATTTAAAAGTTTCGCTGTTAATTAACAAGAGTTTTAATTTAATTTCCACAAAATGAAGTAAAGATAGAGCCGAAAACGGGTCTTTTCAGGAAACACTGGCCAAAAGTTAGTTAGCGAATGTTACGATACTGCAAATTGCCGTTACGGTTTTAATTTGGGTTTTAAAACTTTGTTTCCAACCATTGAAATTTGCTTTAAAATTGCATTTAAGAAAAGAATCAAAATCCAAACTCAGAATAGACTTTTTTGTAAACATTTTAAAAACTGAAAAATCTACTACTAAAATAGTTTACAAAGTGGGCGTTGCAAAATAGTCCACCTAAAGGTGCTTTTTAAATTACTCTTCATTCTGCAAGATATATTAATTCTGTAAAAATATTTTTGGGCAACTTTTTTTGAGGCAAAAATAAAGTTGTGACATTCGTTGTTAAAAACAGAAAACTTTTTTTTTTAACGTCAAAAAACAAAATTTATTTTTTTAAAATAATTTGGCATAATCAAAAATTAAAAGCAATTTTTATTTTGAAAAAATATATCCAGGGCGGTATCTTTTTTACAAGCTTTTATTTAACTTCACATGTATGTATGTATGTATGTATGTATGTGGGTATGTATGTAATCAAATCTTGCAACTCATTTTTGAAGAACTTCCAAACCTCCGAATGACTTCAAATTTCGCATAGCGTCTTAGTTCCGATGACAATACAATAATACGGTTTCATCGGATACCTACCTCCCCCCTAACGTGGGGGGTGGAGAGAGGGTAAAACTTTAGTTGTTCCGATTTCAACCAAAATTGGTATCTGGGGGTTTTTGAGGATTAGAATTACGAATTTTTGATCAGATTACCAAAATTCAATATGGCGGATTCAAAATGGACGATTTAATGTCAAGTTTTTCTGATTACTTTCAACTGACTTCCACGTATCCGATTGACTTCAAATTTCGCATACCGTTATAGTTCCGATGACAATCCAATAATGTGGTCTCACTGACTGCCTACCTCACCCCTAACCTGGAGGGCGGAGCGGGGGTAAAATTTTAGTTTGTTGGATTTCCACCAAAATTGGTATCTGGGGGTTTTTAAGGATGACGATTACGAATTTTTGCTCAGATTACAAAAATTCAATATGGCGGATTCAAAATGGACGATTTAATGTCAAGTTTTTCTGATTACTTTCAACTGACTTCCACGTATCCGATTGACTTCAAATTTCGCATACCGTTATAGTTCCGATGACAATACAATAATGTGGTCTCACTGACTGCCTACCTCACCCCTAACCTGGAGGGCGGAGAGGGGGTAAAATTTTAGTTTGTTGGATTTCCACCAAAATTGGTATCTGGGGTTTTTGAAGATGAGGATTACGAATTTTTGATCAAATTACAAAAATTCAATATGGCGGATTCAAAATGGACGATTTAATGACGAGTTTTTCTGATTACTTTCAACTGACTTCCATGTAGGTATCTGATTGATTTCAAAATTCACATGCTCTCCCACTAAAAAGGGGGGGGGGGCGTAGAAGAGGTAAGGCTTTAGTTTGTTCGATCTCGACCAAAATTAATTAATCCATGCATATAATGATCATAATAATAACGAACAGTTTTAGGGAACGATCACACATTGTTTTTCTATTTTAAAATTCGGTGAGATGGGCGTCGCTAGCACTGTTAATGAAACCTGTCTAGGAGAAGGAAACCTATAGACATAAACTTGGACAAATCTAAAAATTAAAAAATAAATTTAGAAAAAAAAACTTTTTGAAAACAAGCTTTTATAAAATGGACTAAAATGCTTAAAATAATTTTTTGAGTATTCTGATATCATAAAAATAAAAGCGATGGGCGTATTTAGTATTAGGTAAATGCCTTTCCATGCGCATTTAGTGGATCGTCCACAACCGATGATGGGCCACTCTTCTTTTTCAATGTGACAAAATAAATCGACACACTGCCGGTCGCGGATGATCTGCCTAAGATGAAGCAGGCGTAATAATGTCCATCCATATCAGAAAAATGTAAGGGTAGCTTTAATAGGATTGGGTTGGGTTGGGTTAAATTGTCTAGCCTTCACTAAACTTCGAGTTAACAAGGCTAAAACAAAAACGGGTAAATTTGCTTTAATACGCCCATCGCTTTTTTTTTATGATACCAGAACACTCAAAAAATTATTTTATGCTTTTTAGTCCATTTTATAAAAGCCTTTTTCAAAAAGTTTTTTTTTTCTAAATTTATTATTATAAATAACGTATTTCAAAAACTACATTGGTTAAAAATTAGACAGATTAATTTTTTCCCTTACTTGCTTTGTCGCAAATATGTTTTAGCTATAAAGTTTTGTTGAAATTGTGATCTTTGAAAAAAGCCCCCGTCGAATAAAAAGTACGGGATATGACAAAAATCTAATAGCAACATTTTTAAGAGCTCAAAAGAAAAAATCTACAGATCGCTATTTTTGTTACATAACCTAGTTTGCGATTTAATACCATCTAAAATGGGACACGCTGTACAAAGCTACGTACTACTGTGTACAGTTATTATTATTATTAAGTGTTGTTAGATTTTTAGAAATTATTATTTTTTATTTTAATGTTTTCTTGAATAGAAGAAAGTTAAAATTTATTTAAAACTGTCAACACTAAGGCATTACCGACCTGACTTGCTGTTCATAGTTAAAAAAAAGTGTTTAGTAGTAGATTTACTAATGAGTGCTCAAAGTTAGATTTTCCCGCATGCGAAAGCAGTTAGAGTTTAACACCAGTATTTATTAAGATCTTTAAACTTATCACTTAGACCAAGGTTTAGTCTTGGCTTAAGTGTATTTTTTTAATACTTACAGGAGAAATTACGGCAAAGATTTGATTTACACTGACGTGCAGTAGCACAATAGGCATTTCTTAGTGAGTTTTAACTTACAAAAGTTCAAATTAGCTTTAATATAAAGAGAAACCACCAAAAAAATTTGTAACAAAATGTCATTTTTTGGAAATTTAGTCCATGCAGTCGTAGGATTCTCATTAAAAATAATCTCAAATTGTAGTACAACCCCTGAAGGGTGGTATAAAGTTCGAAAAACAATAGAAATAATCCATGATCGATAAAAAACTTATATACAAACATTTTTTAATATAAATAATACATAAATAACTTAAAACTATATCTGTAGATGCATTACCGTATTAATGTTTAAATTTTGTAAAAAGCACAAGATATATTAGAATGTGTTTTATATATATTTTAATTACACATCCACCAAACAATTAAACATCGGATTAATCAGTGGCGTATATAGAAAAAGTGTCGGGGGGGGGGCGAGACCCCATGAGGCCGTTTTTTATGTTATTTTATGTTTGTATTCATGAAATGTGTGGAAAATATCAAAAAAAATCTTAGGTTCGGGGGGAGCCCGGGCCCCCCAGGCCCCCCCTTATATACGCCACTGGGATTAATCATTGCGTACTTGTCTATATAATTAACTTATACTCACTTACACTGTTTTTAATGCACATCTCCTAATAAAGTTTGGAGGTTTAAATATGGCAACCATTTTTAAACCAAAATATAACATTCTTTTTACTTATTTTTAAGTTTAGTGCGGATATAATGACATAGTGACAATGAAAAAAGGTGGCCTGTATGGTAAAGTATTTATGAACAATTATACAAATATTAAACTCTATTACATTCAAGGTAAAAAAATGAGTTAAACCTTTAACCTACTTTAGTAATTTAGCATTTTAGACCCTTTAGTAAATACTGATGTAAGTCACGGTGGAGAGAATAGACCGGTATTCGGATCTTATAAATATATGTCGAATTTTCACGTCACAGGTGGTCCAGCTGATTTTTAGAAACAAAAGTTAGATATGATATGAACAACTAATATTTTTTGAATTTTTTGAAAACTAAGGCAATTTTCCTACTATTTTTTAGTATGTTCTTAATAATATTTTTCAGACATACCAGTCGTTACTTTTTTTAGCCCGCTTCATTTCTCTTTACACAAAAACTAAAATTCGAAGAAAATAATGTGTTCGTTTCAGCTTCAAAAATTAACCGCTGACCTACCTCTTTGTTTACTACCCAATAGTCCTCGGTTCACCTTTGATACTAAACGATCACATTCAGTTTGACTTGTAGTTTAAGTTTTGTGTAATAAAAAATAAAGCGGGCTAAAAAAAAATAACGACAATACCTCTAGAAAATTACATTTTATAAGGATGTACTAGAAAACAGTAGGAAAATGGCCTTAGTTTTCAAAAAATTCAAAAACTATTAGTTGTTCCGTTGTTCATAACAGATCTAACTTTTGTTTACAAAAATCAGCTGGACCACCAGTGACGTGGACAATTCGACATATATATATATATATATATATATATATATATATATATATATATATATATATATATATATATATATAAGATCCGAACACCGCTCTATTCTATCCACCGTGGATGTAAGAGTCAATGAAATAATATTTTTTCATTGAGTGTGCGAAAAACTTTAATTATAATAAACCCAACACACATCGAACTTAATACTGGAAACTCAAAACTGACATCAAGGCGTTGTATGACAATATATTTTGGTTGGTAATGGAACAAACTGCATTCGAGACCCAAACGCGTCTATATTATGGCAATGTTTGTGCTACTCTGCGCATGCAGAAGTGTGCGGAACTCTGAGAAGATAGTATATTTGTAAGTAAAGTGTCACTTTTCCGCACACGGTTGCAGTTGGCCGACCGAAGCGTAGGTTTTGAATTCAGGACAATTTATTTGCAAAACCGTTGTCATGCGGATAAAGCATTAGAACCTAGACCATGCCTAGACATGGGGGAAGTTGGGTTGTTAAGGACATCGAAAAAAATTTACATTAAAGACCGATTCTTAGGTTTTTCCAGGAGTGCGGAAAAGTAGTTAGTATATTACATAACATAAGAGAAGAAGGCGACAAATTTCACACAAGCGTGAATGTTGTGAACGAGGCGCTAGCCCAGTGAAACAACAGAAGAGTGTAAGAAAGTTACTTTCTATCGAGTTGTGTATGCTAGTTTTCCGATGAACACTGTTGAACTATAATAATTTTTGTAAAGATTGGTGTTTAATTTCGCACAAATCGAAACTGCTTTTCCGCACATATTCAGAAAATTATAGTGACAGTTAACGCCATTGTACATTTTACCAAACATGTGCAGAAAAGTACTTTTTCCCACATGTGTGGAAAATTTTTTACACACGGGTGAAATTTCTGAGGATGCGATTCATGTAAAATCCATTATTTTCATATGTAGTCGTAGGAAAAAGTACTTTTTAGCACGCCGTGCAGCAAAATGACACTTTCAAAACTAAAATGAGTACGGAAAAGTTATACTTTCCGCACGATCGATCGTAAAGAAAATATATTTTCTGGTCGGTTAGAAAAAGCTATTAAAAAGAGCTTATTATCATCTAGCAATATATTTTTCTAACCGCTTTGTTACTATCTAACCCATTTTCAAGAACACATTATTTTCTCATTCAGTTGTTCAACCCTTGCGCCAAAGTTTTAATATCAAAATTACACATACTTATCCCAGAGGACTCGGAGGGGTTACAGTTTTTAATATCCTGTTGTCATAGATTATTAGCTATAAAAATAGAACTACTTATAAATAATAATAATTCAAAAGAAAAAATTAAACCAACCAAATACTAAAATTAACATTAAATTTGGTAAACATTTTTAAAGGTCGGGATTAAAAGTGACATATCAGGGATCAAGTGATAAAGTAATCGGTATACATATAAACAGATAAATAATAAATAAAAATCGTAAAAATCCAAAAAATAAAAAAAAATAGATAAAATTTGGAAAAAAGTATAAACACGGTTTAAAAAATTGTCTTAGATCAAAGCAAATTGCTTTGAAGTAAAATACTTTGTGCTTTATTATTCATCAAGAGAATATTTTCTTGATATAGCACAAAAAATGTCCTTCCTTTTTATTTTAACGTAAAACAGAAATTATTGTTTTATTATAAATTGGAACTGAATTAATCTAAGGTACCGTTTTCTCACAATTTGCTTTGTTACAAAATGGAGTATACTAAAACAAAACAATTAAAGAAGAAAAATAAAGTATCCTTTCAAAATTAAACTTGAACTAAAAAGAAATATTTCAATTCAAAACAAATTGTTTTAAGGTAAAACATTTTATTCAAGAAAATAAATTTTTTACCGCTTTGTATAATACAGTGGCATATATAGAAAAAAGTTTTGGGGTTGACCCGAGACAGTTTTGGGTAGGCCCGAGACCCCTTGAGGCCGTATTTTATGATATTTTATGTATGTATTCATGAATATGTGAAAAATATGTAAAAAATCTTAGCGCCCCCCCCCCCCCCCCGCATATACAACACTGGTATAATATGCTATTATCACGCGTTATATACGGTAGTTTTTCACTTTTGGATTTTTTTATTTTACCAAAAGTTAGAATCGGTTACTATGGAAACGTGTTGACCATGTGAACACAAATTGAAAAAAAGTACTTATGAACTTGCCCTTTAAAATCCACTATTTTCGAGATACAGGTTGTTGAAATTGAAAAAAAAACCTTTTTGCGAATATCTCCGGAACCGTTTATCGTACAGATAACACCGTTTGTAAGATTTTAAAGATATAATTGGTGGAAGTTTTGAAGGAGTAGTGGGAGTTTGTCTCCCCAACTTCTACGCTACACATTTGAACCGCCAATGTTTTCTACCAAAAAAAGGTACTTTGGTTATAAGCTCTAAATTGGACCGTTTTCAAAAAAAATCAACTTTTATGTTAATATACATGGTCAATGTCAACACCCACCACCCCTTCAAAACCTTAACTAATTCTAACAAAGAAAAATACGCACAAAACATAGCTTATTATGAGTAGAAAATGTTTACAAAAGCTGTTTTATGTACGATAAACGATTCTGAAGATATTCGCAAAAAACTGTTTTTTTTTTTAATTTCAACACCCTGTATCTCGAAAATTGTACATTTTCGAGGGCAAATTAATAGAACGTCCTAAAACCCTACGTATATGAATAAAAAATCAATCTTTTATAAAAATTAAACTGACTAGAAGTGGTAAATTATTATCTATGTCAAAATTTTGAAATCTCGACACCCAAACTTTAGCCTGCGGGGTGTGTATGGATTATTAATATTTCATAGAGGTTCAGATTTCGGAGTTTCAGAAACTGATTTAAAATTTAGTACCGCATAATTATTATTCGAAAGAGAGCTATATGCACCCCTGAATTTTTTAAGGGTTCAAACTTTTGGACCCGCACCGCGTCGAAGCCCTCTGGCTAACTGAGTCATTTTCCACAAAGTATTTACCTAACATACATGAATGCACATAGGATATTATGTGCTGGTCGAAAATTAAAAAACTTAAAACACTGCGAGAATTTACAGAATACAACATAAATTCGCAAAGTTTTTAAGCTTTTGGAATGAATTACTTGTTTTATTGTGAAAGAAGCGGTGCCAGCCTGGCGTAACAAAAATTACACACAGTCAAAAAAAATGCCTCTTATTTTTGCATGCATTTAGTGGTTGTGACACAACATCGGCGTTATTCAATCAAGGCAAAATTTGATTCCTTAAAACTTTAGAAAAAAATCCTACAATAACAGACGATTCAGGTATTTGATAATCCCAATGTACTCTGGTGGGTAATTTGCTGGAGCGTTCCTAAGATTTTGCTGTCGCACAATTAACCTTGGCACCTGTAACTCTATTCCAAGGTTTTCGGCATGTATGCCGACTGCAGCTAAAATAGTGTTAAGGATTTCTTCTGCAGATTAGCGATCATGTATAATTAGATACTGGGCACAGGTTCCAAAAACGCACAACAGTTTGCCGTCTTCTGATCGTTATTAAAAGCCTTAAAGGATGCCCAAAAAGTTGTATTTAAATACAGCAATACTTTTGTATTTTTAGGACCATCCTTTCTCACAGAGTATAATATACCGGGTGGGCCAAAAAAAACCGGAATTTTTTTTTAATAAAACTTTTGAACTATACATTACAGTCGATTTTTATGGGACAAACTGCACTTGGCAGAGAATTAATCAAAGTTTCGATAAAATATATTTTTTTGTCCGCCATCTTAAAATCCAAGATGGCGGACATAATTTAAATGTACCCTTCAAAGATGCTCGTTTATTCTTGTATTGTGAGCATGTTTTAATCATTTTTAGCTCACACTACTACTATAAGTAGTGTGAGCTATGGTGATCCTAATTTTTTCGAGAAAAAAAAAGTTGCTCCGATTTCAAAAATTTGTATATATCTTTGCGTTTCAGATGATTTTGAAACTTTTTTGTTTTGCTGTCTGTCTGTCTGTATGTCTGTCTGTATGTCTGTCTGTAACGACCAACCCGCATAACTCAAAAACCGCTCGTCCGATTTTAATGAAATTTGGTACCTAAGTTGGGCCTTGGGCCGTGATAGTCCCATTTAAAAATGAACAAAATCCACCGAACGCAAGCCAAATAAAAGGGTGGGGGTAGATTCCAAAAATTAGAGTTTATGTAAAAATATAGCGTGTGTGATATCAAACGAAAGGTGATTAAGTCTGGAGTTAAAAAAAATGAATTTTAGTTTATTTTTAAAAAAAGGGTGGGGGTAGATGTCAAAAATTAGAGTTTAAGTGAAAATATGGCGTGTGTGATATCAAACGAAAGGTAATTGAGTCTGGAGTTGAATAAAATATATTTCAGTTTTTGATTATATTAGCTCACACTATAACTATAGTACCTAGTGTGAGCTTAGGTGCCCATAGATTGGCAGAGTATTTTAAATTACTATAAAAGCCGCATTCTTGCCACGCACAACGAGGTATGAATCAGCAAAATCGGTTTAGTGTTTCTAAAAAAAAAATATTTTTGTTTCGACCATTGTTTTGTATATTATACGATTGCCTTGCCAGGCATGTCTTAATTTCTTTCCTTATAAATTCATTACGACTAAACCGATTTTAATAAAATAAAAAATATCTTAATGAGAATTGATTGCTTTTTATAGATTATGATCAAAGTTTATCGCCATCTTAATTTTTCAAAATGACGTGTTTATTCCTATTTTCCGAAAATGGTTAAAAAAAAATTAAATTTATTGGTAAAAGCACTAATTTTCCCCCACACAACAAGGCACAAATGAGTAAAATCCGTGTGGTGATTCTCTATTTTTGTTTCAACCATTGTTTTACAGATTATACGTTTGTATTGCCAATCCTGTCTGCATTAATTTCCTTATAAATTCGTTATTACTCAACCAACTTTAGTGAAGCAAAAAAAAATCATGGTGAGAATTGATTGGTCTTTAACGATAACGGATCAGTAGTAATGAATTTATAAAGAAATAATTGCAGACCGGATTGGCTATGCAGCCGTATAATTTGTAAAATAATCGATAACAAAATCCGATTTTGTGAAAACCACTACACCGATTTTATTAATTTGTACCTCGTTATGCGAGAAAAAGGTAGTGCTTTACTATAAACTAAAAAAAACATTTTTAGAAAATATAAAATAAACGTGCCTCTTTGAAGGGTCAAGTATGATTCTTTCCGACATCTTAACTTTTAAGATGGCGGCAAATTTCGATTACAATCTTTAAAGAACAATCAATTCTTACCGTGATTTCTTTTATTTCACTAAGATCGGTTCAGTAGTAATAATGAGTATATTAGGAAATTAATGCAGACAGAATTAGCAATGCAATCGTATAATCCGTAAAACAATGGCTAACACAAACATAGATTTTTTGAGAACCACCACACCGATTCTACTAATTTGTATCTTGTTGTGCGGCGCAAAAGTAGTGCTTTTCTATAAATTAAAAAAAAACTAAAACATTTTTAGAAAATAAGAATAAACACGCCATTTTGAAGAATCAACTATAATTCTATCCGCCATCTTAAATTTTAAGATGGCTGTAAATTTTGATCATAATCTTTAAAAGGCAATCAATTCTCACCAGGATGTTTTTATTTCATCAAAATCGGTTCGGTAGTAATGAATTTATAAGGAAATAAATGCAGACATGATTGGCAAGGCAATCGTCTAATATTTAAAACAGTGGTTGAAATCAAAATACATATATTTTTTTAGAAGTTATTGAATTATTTTCAACATTTCGGGGGGAGGGGGCAAATGCCCCTCCGAGTACGCCCATGTCATTCTGAATGTAGAAAAAAGAGCCCTTTCAGCAAGCGCGGATTTGCGGGGGATAAAAATATGCACTTTTTGGTAATAATTAAAGGGAAAATAGGAGAATTACCCCCTAGAAAAAATTATATTACAAATCATTTCAGTGGGCTTGTGAGTAACAAAAAAAGAATCAAACATAATTAAAGATGTAAAAGAAAAATTTTTCTGTATAAAGATGTATCCATAATAATTTAAAATATAATAAAGTCAACTTAAACCAAGAAAATCGATGCATGCAACCCACCCCTTTAATAACAGAGATACACTTCTAATAAAAGTTCATTTACTCCATAATAGTAAAACCATAATATAAGTAATATGCCACACCTAATGTTAATAGAGGGTGGCTTATATTGATATTGCCGTACAAAAGTAAACAAAATATTTTGATACACATAAAAGTCATAGCGTATAGTAACTGCGTGATCAGGAAAATCCCCAAGGCACTAGCAGTAGAATTTACAACAGGCACAGTCTAGATAACTTACACACTGTGCTACATGATTGTATTGCTAACGTGTTATATAGGTCCGTGTCTTAGATCGATGGGCAATTTTAGATCATACAATTTTAAGTCAGCGAGTGTTCACCTTCAATTTGAATGGGAGGGCCCGTGTGACGTCATAAATCCAAGATGACGGTTTTTTTTAAATGCTTTTTCCACAAACTGGCTTATAAATTTCGCGAAATTAGTTTTACAAAAAAACTGTAAATACGTTTTTTGTTTACTAACAAATATATTAATTATTTAAAAATACAAAAAATAGTAACTTTTTCTATACCCGAAAAAAAATTTAAAAAATAAGTTTTAGACTTAAATCGATTGGTTATGGATCATTCCATTTTAAGTCATCGGGTGTTTGAGTAAGAGCGCCCGACGTCATATTTCCAAGATTGCGATTTTTTCCATGTTTTTTCACAAACTTTACCTTTTAAATTTTGTCAACTTCAGAGAAAAATTATATAGATTATTATTTTTTACGCAATAGGACAGCAATTTAGTTGTCGATTTAATAAGCTTTATATCTCAAGAACTAAAAAAGATATTGTTGTTTTTTTAAATATTAAAAAAAATATACAAAATCTAGATTGCGCAAGAAAGTTATTGACTACCCTCGATCGATTGGTGATAAATCACTAGATGTTAAGTCATCGGATGGTTGCCTCCAATTTAAGTTAAAAGGCCTTTGTGACGTCATAAATCCAAGATGGTGGCTTTTTTCATATTTTTTCACAAACTTTGGCTTATAACTTTCGTTAAATTAGTTTTACAGAATAACTGTAAATACATTTTTTTGTTTGCAAGAGAGCAATAATAATTAAAGTAGTAAAGAATAAATCTTTATAGATTAAAAACTAATAAAGATAGAATTTTTTTTTTGTAAAAAATGTTTAGTGTTCTTTCATAGTTTGTAAGATATTAAGCTAATTTATTTACTGTATTCATTGCTGTTCTCTTCTAAACAAAAACCTTATTTACAGTTTTTCTGTAAAACTACTTTAGCAAAAAATTATAAACCAAAGTTTGCAAAAATATTGGCCGCCATTTTGGATTTATGACGTCATATAGGCTCTCCTACTCAAATTTAAGGCAAACACCCTCCCCTATACATGTAAAAAAGCAGGCACACCTTAAATATGATTTTAAAAAATCCACGATTTTAATGACATTCTGGTGTGTTGTAGATCTCGAAATCCTGACCAAAAGTTCTTGTGGGCTCAAAGCGATCCTTAACTGGTTTTTAAGATACAGTGGCGGGCATGGGGCTCCCCCAACATACGAATAAATTGAAATTCTTTTATAAAATTAAACTTCAATGCAAAAAAATTATAAAAATAATTGACTCTTATATTTGATGACTATGCCAGATGTCACTTGATACTTTTTATGTACAAGGGGTACTCAAAAAGTACAATATATCTATTTAATTCATACTTTTAATAAAATAAATAGATCCATTAGCACACTCCGCGCTATATCAGCCTTGATAACAGATTTTGTAAATATGATGCAGAAACCGCATAACTTAAACGTTAAAATAGTATATTCGCTTAGAGTATGCGTGCTAATGCGCTAGGAAGGTATCAGATCCATCATGGATCCTTTTATTTAAATAAAAGTATGAATTAAATAAAAATATTGTACTTTTTGAATATCCCTTGTACATAAAAATTGTCACGTGACATCTAGCATGGTTGCCAAATATAAGAGTCAATTACTGTTATCACTTTTCTGTATAACAGTTTAAGTTTTACAAAAGAATTTCAATTTATTTGTATTTTAAGGGAGCCCCATACCCGCCACTGTATCTCGGAAACCAGTCATAGGATCGTTTTGAGCCAGTGAGAACTTTTGATCAGGAGATAGAGATTTACAACTTGGGCGTAGTTAGGGTCTCGCTCAGGGTGGGGCAAAAAAGCAAAAAAATGTACAATCAAATAACCTAAACTTAATTTAATATTAGCTTGCGAGGATTGCGAATAAACCTTGATAAAACGTCTTACTAAATGAGCTAAAGCTAAGATGGGGCAGGTGACAAGCCAGGGTGGGGCAAGTGCCCCACCCTGCCCCACCCTGACTACGCCCATGATTTACAACATACTAAAATTTCATTAAAATCCCATTGAAGGTGTGCATGCTCCGTTATGTAAAAGTAACACTGCCCACTTTCATTAGAGGGCTCAGTTTTGGCAAGCTGATAGGAACTATGATAAACCTACAGCAAAAAATTCAAAAACCCCCAAATTTTAATTTACTCCCTCCCCTATACATTTTCCAGAAATAATAGAGACCTGAGCTTTGGAACTATGACAAAAGTATATAAAACATTTTAAAAACCCAACATTTTAATATACGTCTCTTCTCTATACAAGTTAAGCTATGTAGATCTATTATTGCCCTCTTCCAGAAATAATAAAAAGCTAGGATTTGGCAAATGGACAAAACAGAAAACTTTAAATTCCCCCCTTCCTTCTTCTCTTTTTTTTGTATGAGCATGTAGGTATTTAATAGCACATCAGACATTAACGCAATTAATCTCTATATCATAATTTTTGAGATAACTTTTTGACACTTATCAGCTGTTTACCATAATAAATAGCATTGGCCAACGAAAAAAAATTGTCAAAAGTTGTCTCAAAAATAATGATATGAACTGTATGTACAATATAGAAAGATATGTAGGTATGTCAAATAAATTTAAAAAAAAAGAAAATTCCCCCTACTACGCCTCTCATTTCCAGTTTGACTTCGTTCACCTCTATCTTTAAAAGACAGTAATGCTGCAAAATATGAAGAACAATCAAAAGAAAAAGCGGTAATTTCAAATATTTATCATAGCAACAATAAAGAATAAAAATTGAAAATAGCCATCTTCCTTCTTGTTTGCATTATTAGATTTAATTGCACAAAATATTTACTAAAAGAAAACATAGAGATAGAAATTTATTTATTTTAAAAATAAAATTAAAAAAGGTAAAAGCTATCGGAATAAGGCATCGAAAAAGTTTTGAACAAAATTCCGCATACTTTACTACTTTAAAACTTAAATATTATCCAAATCCTTTAAAAAAGGAGTAAAATAAAAACAAAAACATTTCATGTAAAAAAAAAGCCAAGTTTGCGAAAAATTTATTCCGTAAAAAGAATTAAGATAAAAATATAGCAAGTTCCCCAATACGCATTTCAAATTAAAAGGTTGTTACTAGTTCGGAAATGTTTTTTTAAACTTATCTATTACGGCTGCAAATTGACTCTTAGGCACATTGCTAAATTGAACATAAACAAGTTTGGCTGTAATAACAAAGTTAACTAAACATTTCCAAACTAGTAAGAACCTTTCATTTTGAAATGTGTATTGGGGAACTTGGCTATACTTTTATCTCAATTCTTTTTACGGAATACTGTTTTCCCGTACCTGGATTTTTTTAAATGAAATGTCTTTGTTATGATAAAACGTTTTATTATCTTGATTTTTGAGAGAAATTATTCGGTAGTTCTGGCGTACTAAGTACCATCCCTGCATACGCCACTGATTTTGTTACGTTTTAAATTAAATAAGTAACTTTTAATTTAAATATTTAATCAGTTCCGATTTAAGAAAAAAACAAATTAATATTAATTTTTCCCGTTCCTCAGAGGCGCGTGCCCCTGCTGAAAAACGGCACTGGCTTCGGGAAATTTACAACAAAGCTTGCCAGCCAATTTGAAGAAGATATGACGCTTTCTGAACTCATAATACCAATTTTAGTTTGGCTTAAGTAGCACTGAAGTCATCTCAAACCTACCAATCTATGTATATATTTATCGGTGTGCTGAATCTGGATCCTGCTCAGTTTGAACAGTACACCCCCAAATCTTTAAATAAATTTTAAAGTTTTTGCGCACAAAAAAAAACCATTGCGAATAAAGCTGAAAATCGCGTTAAATTGAAGTTATAAAAAAAAAGGAATTTTTTGATTGTAGTCAACGTTGCTTTATAAAGCAGGTTTGCGCAGTGGTTAAGTAATCTTTGAATTCGTTTAAATTGATGTTAGTATACCGGGTGGGCCAAAAAAAGCTGGACAACTTTTTTTTTGTTATAACTTTTGAACTATACAATCGATTTTAATGGAACGTACTGCACCTGTCAGAGATTTAATCAGAGTTTTGACTAAATATATTTTTTTGTCCGTCTTCTCAAAATCCAAGATGGCGGACGAAATTAAAATATACCTTTCAAAGGTGCTCGTTTATTCTTGTGTTGCGAACATGTTTTAATTATTTTTTTAAATCGATAAAAAAGTTGCATTCTTGCCACGCAAGACAAGGTATGAATCAGCAAAATCGATCAGATGGTTCTAAAAAAAATAATTTTTTTTTTCAACCATTGTTTTGAATATTATACGATTGCCTTGCCAATCATGTCTGCATTTATTTCCTTATAACTTTATTAATACTGAACCGATTTTGATTAAATAAAAAACATCCTGTGGGAATTAATCGCCTTTTAAAGATTATAATCAAAATTTACAGCCATCTTAAAATTTAAGATGGCAGACAGAATCATATTTGATTTTTCAAAATGACGTGTTTATTCTTATTTTCTGTCAATGTTTTAGTTTTTTTTAATTTACAAAAAAGCACTACTTTTGCTTCAAACAGCGAGGTACAAATTAGTGAAATCGATAAAGTGGTTCTCAAAAAATCTATTTTGGTTTCAGCCATTGTTTTACAGATTATACGATTGCATTGCTAATACTGTCCTCATTCATTTCCTTATAAACTCATTAATTCTGAACCGATCTTAGTGAAATAAAAAAACCATGGTGAGGATTGATTGCTCTTTAAATATTATTATCGAGATTTGACGCCATCTTAAAAGTTAAGATGGCGAACAGGATCATACTTGACCCTTCAACGAGGTACGTTTATTTATTCTTATTTTCCGAAAATGTTTGAGTTTTTTTTTAATTTATAGAAAAATACTATTTTTCTGCCGTACAACGAGGTACAAGCCAATAAAATCGGTTTAGTGGGTCTCACAAAATCTGATTTTGTTTTAACGATTGTTTTACAAATTATACGGTACCATTGCCAATCCTGTCTGCAATTATTTCTTTATAAGTTTATTATTACTGATCCGATTTTAATAGTTGTCGTTAAAGAACAATCAATTCTCATCATGATTGTTCTTTATTTCACTAAAATCGGTTTAGTAATAACGAATTTATAAGGAAATTAATGCAGACGGGATTGGCAATGCAAGCGTATAATCTGTAAAACAATGGTTGAAAAAAAAAATAGATTTTTTGAGATCCATCACACCGATTTTACTAATTACCTTATTATGGGGGGAAAAGTAGGGCTTTCTATAAATTAAAAAAAACTAGAGCATTTTCGAAAATAAAGAATAAACACGCCATTTTGAAAAATCAAGTATGATTCTGCCCGCCATCTTAAATTTTATGATGGCGATAAACTTTGATCATGATCTTTAAAAAGCAATCAATTCTCATTTGGATGTTTTTTATTTCATAAAAATCGGTTCAGCAGTAATGAATTTATACGGAAATAAATGCAGACATGATTGGCAAAACAATTGTACAATATGCAAAACAATGGTTGAAACAAAAATATATGTTTTTAGAACCACTAAACCGATTTTGCTGACTTGTACCTTTTTGTGCGTGGCAAGAATGTAGCTTTTTTACTCATTTAAAAAAATAAATAAATAAAACATTTCGCAACACAAGATAAACGAGCATATTTGAAGGGTACATTTTAATTCGTCCGCCATCTTGGATTTTGAGATGGCGGACAAAAAAATATATTTAGTCAAAACTATGATTAATTATCTGCCAACTTCAGTTTATTCCATTAAAATCGATTGTATAGTTCAAAAAAAATTGTTCGGTTTTTTTTTGGCCCACCCGATAATTTAATTTCTGGCTTTGAAAATGTACCATTTTTTGTTTATATGAACAACTTTTATTTAATTATTGCTACTTTACAACCAGCGATAATTATTAATAATTTTTGCCATCAATACGTTGCCGAGAAATAGATTTTTTAACGTTCAAGATGCAATTTTATTAATTGTATTATTTTTTGCCACGGCATGATGATCTATATACACGGTTAAAAATGTTGTCTACAATGAAAACACTTTCTTTTCTTGAATAAATTGTTTTACCTTAAAACAATTTGTTTTGAATTAAAATATTTCTTTTTATCAACGCAGCGTTTAATCTTGAAATGAGACCTTATTTTTATTCTTTCATTGTTTTGTTTCAGTATACTCCATTTTGTAACAAAGCAAATTGTCTTCATATAAGTAATATTTTTTTCCAGAGAAAACGGTGCGTTAGATTAATTCAGTTCCAATTTATAGAAAACAATTTCTGTTTTACATTAAAATAAAGAGACAAGACATTTTTTGAGCTATATCAAGAAAATGTTCTCTTGGTGAATAGGAAAGAAAATGTTCTCTTGGTGAATAGGAAAGCACAAATTATTTTACTTCAAAGCAATTTGCTTTGATCTAGACAATTTTTTTTACCGTGTAAAGGAATAAACACTAGGCAGCATTTTAAAAAATAATTGCATTCAGAGTAAACCTCAAAAAATATTTTAGGCCTTAGTATCCCTTATTATAATAGTAAATACTGCTCTAAAGGTCTATTAGAAAAGTTTAAGAGGTTTATAAAACTTTGGCCTGTCTCTGCGTTTTGCAAGAACAAATTGCTGACCAAAAATAACTAAAACTGCACAGCATTCGACTATTTTCTCTTTCTTTTAATGCTTGCGGGTTTTAGCAAACCCTTGGGAAATTTTATGGTCGGCCACCTTTTGAATTTAATGCAGGAATTCGCAGAGGGGATAAAAAAGCAAAGGTACATTTGTAACCCACAGTTTTGCTTTTCCATATAAATAATTGACAGTTACATAAAGAGAATAACCTTAACGAAGTAAGTGATAAAGTAAGCCGCCACTATGAGGTTACCTGTCTTTATAGCATCAAAAGAAACGCCACCGTACATCCAATCTTCTCTTGTATGAAACCAGTCTCACCGCCAGAACTAATGTCACAGCTTTCATCAACGTCAACAATCACGACAAGGAAGGTCATAAAGGCCATTAAATCGGAAGTGCATTTAAAAAAAAAATCAAAACGGACGGGCCACGATTTACAACTTTGTCGAAGTCTCAGCGTAGGCTGAATTACTTTTTGATGGTCACGCCACGTCACAGCTGATTGTCTTTAAAATATTGAAGTTGAAATGATAGTACTGTTCATGAATATTTGATTTTTTTTAATAAAGCCGGTTATGGGATTGTTTTTGCTCTATTGTTGTAAAATATTTTTTTTTAATTTATAGCAATCCATAATTTTTCAGAGCCGTTTTATTAGCTCACAAAATTTTTTAATTTAAAGCAGAAGTGAATGTGTTCCCTTCGAAGTAGAAAATAATCGGTTCACCTACACCTATTTATTTATACTCGGTACAAAACTTAAAAAAGTTATTTACATATGTTTACACAAATTACAACCTCAAAAAAAAATTTTTTTGTAGTGTAGTTTTGTTTTAAAAACAGTATTATTTAGATTTTAAATGAACTTTATTGTAAAACAAATAAACAAAGACCCAATGTAAAAATCAGCCCATGATAACACCTAATTTTTCAGGGTCGTGGCCTGTATTTTTTTATTGACCTTAGTCAGGCCTATTAACCAGAGTTAGCAGAACGGATTAGTATTATAAACAAAACCTTCAAAAATACTAAACGACGTAGCAAAACCAGAAAACTATATTGTAAAAACGGCTTTACTGAATATAATATTCAATGCCTTGTTTAATTTGACAAAGATCTCGTTTACAAACATAACATTTAAGTTTAAGTCGTTTTCTTGAATTTCAAAATGGCGGAGAAACACTTTTTATTGTTTTATCAAAATCGGTTAAGAAGGAAGAAATAAATTTTTTTAATTTAGCATATTTAAATGTCGTCTTTAGACTAAAAATGGTAATTGGCTGAATCGCAAAATCTGACATAGAAAATAAACGAATAAATATTCCTTTTTGTGATAAGCAAGCAACCGGCTCCTTAACAGCCTAACAATAATTTAATATTTTTAGTAGTAGGTAACATAAAAAGAACGAGAGTGAAATAATGCGTGACTTTAATACTGTTCTCCATCTTGGAATTTAATATGGCGGTAGCAATTTTTATTTTTGGAAAAATATGATTTTTTGACCATGCAACGACGTTTTAAATATTAAATTCGTTTATGTTGTGAAAAACTTATTCCAAAATTTTATTAGCCGAAGGGTAGAATTATTTTGGTTTCAAGTAATTTGACGTAATATTGATGTGTGTGTCTACGCAAAGCTGCGACAGCCAATACTGTGTGGTGATTGTAGATCGAAAGAGTGAGTCGCTGCGGTAACCAGGGCTAAACTGCGTTCGGTTTTTGTGGGAAGGACAAAATGCACTCGCTAAAAACCCCCAAATCCCACTAGAGGCCATCGCGATCGATTTAGTTTTAACGTTTTAAAATAAACGAATCTTTTGATGGCTTTTCTAATTTTACAGTCATCGCAAATTACAGGGAAAAAAATAATAATAAAATGTTTTTTTTTTTTAATTTTTATATTTTCTTGTCTGAAAATACTAGTGTTATAGTTAGCGATTTAGGACCTATATGAAACGACATTTAATGAGCTAATTTGGGCAAAAATGGCCCGCAAGCGGAACCTTTAGATAAATAAAATAATTTAAAGAAACGAGGAACTGTAGACCAAACATTTTAGCGAAAAATGTTTCGGTTAGTAAATTTTATTTGGGGATCTCATTTTCAGCTTGGAGGGACTAAGTCCCCCCCTATTGCGCCACCGCGTAAGGTTTAAATAAAACATCCTTTTTAAAATACGGCTCCGGAACTAAATGGCGATGTATAGCGGGTATTAAAATAAAGGTATCGAAATAGAATAGGGACAATCAAAATGGCGATGTATTGAAAGAGCGACTCTCAAAATAGCGATGTAACAAAATAGCGATGTAACAAAGTAGCGTTTGTAACAAAATAGCGATGTAACGAAATAGCGATGTAACAAAATAGCGACTATCAAAATAGCGATATAACAAAATAGGGACTGTTAAAATATCGATGAAAAAAAATAGCGACTGAGCACATTTTTTCATAAAAAGAACTTCCCTGACTTCTTTACCGGGGTCCCAGA
Organism: Aspidapion aeneum; assembly: GCA_963576565.1. Classification (NCBI taxonomy): domain Eukaryota; kingdom Metazoa; phylum Arthropoda; class Insecta; order Coleoptera; family Brentidae; genus Aspidapion; species Aspidapion aeneum. The sequence goes on along the minus strand of OY755044.1, from coordinate 78,491,934 downwards.
GGGTGTGAATCCGAATCCTTCTTTTTGAGGAAATATGCTGGTTCGGTTAGGTTTAGTTCGGTTCGGTTCGGTTGGGATTTACATCCACTAGGATCCCGGTAAAGAAGTCATGCGCTATTTTCTATTTTGATACATCGCTTTTTGATTGTCGCTATTTTGGTTGTCGCTATTTTGATACATCGCTATTATGGTTGTCGCTATTTTGATATTGGCTATTTTTATACATCGGTATTTTGATATGTCGCTGTTTTGTTACAAACGCTATTTTAATACATCGCTATTTTGATAGTCGCTATTTCATTACTCGCCATTTCGCCAGAAAATTCCAAAATCATAAGGCATCTTAAGATACTTCATGACTGTAAGAATATTTTCGTTTAGCTTTAGTTCCAAAGATATTTGAGTAAATTAATCTAATGTGTATCTAGCTCACAAACTAGGAAGGTGTAACATATATTTATCGTTCCAAAAAAACCTAAAAAATTTAAAAAAAAATGCACAAACGTCCCGTTTTAGCTCCTAAAAGAAATATATTATAGGTGCCGATAGCAGAGTGAGTTCTAAGACGTTACACTACCACCGATAATCCCAGTTTAGTGAGGGTATAAATTCCACTTTATGGGTCGCAATAGTTTGGGGTAATGGCGTATGTGCCTTCAGTGGCTGCTCGTCGCCTTAGAGAAATAGTAAAATTTTGATGACCCAATAAAACGGATTTTTATAAAAATAACTGGGTTTTAGCACAAGCGTATATTGTTCAATTTCAATTCGCTTGCACATGTACAGTGTGTCCATTTTCGCATTTTCGATATGCCTAAATGGGAAGCTCGGTTGCATAAAATAAAAAATTGTATCAAATTAAAGCAACTGGCATCGATTCCAAGGAAAACTGCTTTTCTATGCAGCGCAGCAATATCTGCTTTAAAAAATACTCTGCCAATATATGGGCCCCCAAGCTCACACTAGGTCCTATAGTTATAGTGTACGTGTGAGCTAATATAACTAAAAACTGAAATATATTTTATTCAACTCCACACTAAATTACCTTTTGTTTGATACCACACAAGCCATGTTTTGACTTAAACTCAAATTTTTGAAATCTACCCCCACCCTTAAAAAAAACAAAAACCAAAATGTATTTTGTTAAACTCCGGACTCAATTACCTTCCGTTTGATATCACACACGCCATATTTTCACTTAAACTCTAATTTTTGAAATATACACCCACTCTTTTTTAAAAATAAATTATAATGTATTTTGTTTAACTCCAGACTCAATTACCTTTTGTTTGATATGACACACGCCATATTTTCACATTAACTTTAATTTTTGAAATCTATCCCCACCCTTTTATTTGGTTTGTGTTCGATGGATTTTGTTCATTTTTAAATGGGACCATCTCGACCTAAGACCCAGCCTAGGTACCAAATTTCATTGAAATCGGCCAAGCGGTTTTTGAGTTATGCGCGTTGGTCGTTACAGACAGACAGACAGACAGACAGACAGACAGACAGACAGACAGACAGACAGACAGACAGACAGACAGACAGACAGACAGACAGACAGACAGACAGACAGACAGACAGACAGACAGACAGACAGACAGACAGACAGACAGACAGACAGACAGACAGACAGACAGACAGACAGACAGACAGACAGACAGACAGACAGACAGACAGACAGACAGACAGACAGACAGACAGACAGACAGACAGACAGACAGACAGACAGACAGACAGACAGACAGACAGACAGACAGACAGACAGACAGACAGACAGACAGACAGACAGACAGACAGACAGACAGACAGACAGACAGACAGACAGACAGACAGACAGACAGACAGACAGACAGACAGACAGACAGACAGACAGACAGACAGACAGACAGACAGACAGACAGACAGACAGACAGACAGACAGACAGACAGACAGACAGACAGACAGACAGACAGACAGACAGACAGACAGACAGACAGACAGACAGACAGACAGACAGACAGACAGACAGACAGACAGACAGACAGACAGACAGACAGACAGACAGACAGACAGACAGACAGACAGACAGACAGACAGACAGACAGACAGACAGACAGACAGACAGACAGACAGACAGACAGACAGACAGACAGACAGACAGACAGACAGACAGACAGACAGACAGACAGACAGACAGACAGACAGACAGACAGACAGACAGACAGACAGACAGACAGACAGACAGACAGACAGACAGACAGACAGACAGACAGACAGACATAACTATAGCACCTAGTGTGAGCTTAGGGGCCCATATATTGGCAGAGTATTTTTTTAGGTACAAATCATCACATCACATAATAATGTGTTTACAGTATTTAATATGGTTTGGCGGGTTGGTTGCGTTCTCCTGGGAAACTGAATATAATACTGGTTGCGAGCTATAGATGTGTTTTCATTATTTAAGTAAAACAATTTTTTTTTCTTGCTCGAAAAAACCATCTTTAACCGCTCTTAAAACTAAATTTGACAATTTGACAAAATAATAACATCATTTTTAGTTTCAATGCAATTGTCTTTTTTATGGCTGCCTTGATGTTTTAAAAAGTACCAATTTAAGTTTTCAAAACATTTAAACGCATATATCTCCAAAACTAAATCAGGAAATAATCCCGACATTCTTAAAATCAGAATAAAAAGATTTATAAAACTATAAAATAATATATAGGGTGTTCCATTTATAAAAACCATCAACCTGTCAAATTTTGACATTTACAATTTATTTTTGACATTCGGACACAAATATTCTTAAACTTATTAAAAAATTATTAAACTTTTGTATTAAACATATTTTGATATCTATTCAAATAAACGTTTTAGATGTGATGTCAAATATATGGGAAAATGCTGTACCTAAAATTTACCCTTTTACTAGCGTATAAGTAGTTAAGTTACGTTAATATCTATATATCAAGTTAATGGTATTTTATGTTCATTTAAAAAAATTAACATTTTCATGTTACGTGTGTTTGTGGTGTTTTATGTTGTTTAATAAGACCGGAAACTGACTTTACAGGAAGTTTACAGCTCACGCCTGTGGCGCATCCTGGTCTACCTGTAAAGTTTACGTATTGTCAGTTTGGGTTCGGGAAATGATACATACATCCCAAAGCCAGTAAGGTAATGACGGACAATTTCATATATATCTAAATATTTATATTTACAATTTTTTTTAGAATAAGTAAAATGTATAACAGTATGAAATAAAACGTTGTACGATACACTGTCGAGAAATGTCAGTAGAGTACTCGTTTAGAACTTTCAATCAATGTCACTTCTTGTACTTTAATAGACCAGTTTTCGTCCAATCAAATTATTACTATTTCAAACTAGTAAAAATTGTTCATTTTGAAATGTGTGTTGGAGGCTATTCTTTGATCTTAATTATTTTGTCGTCTTTTTACATTAAATATATTTTTGTTATTTATTTTTTAAGTAAAACTTTAGTTGGCTATTTTGCCCTGATACTTATAGAACATTTTCATTTTTTATTGAACAAACGACTGCGTTTCACATATAAAAATAAAAACTAATAACTTATAAAATATAACAAATAAAAAAGTTCTTTTCGAATGGTATTTTTCGGAACCATAGATTCGGATTCATGAGTTAAATAATAAAATTCATACTTTAAAATTAACTCAAAGCTAGACGTGTTTTACCCTACTCAATTAAGATTTTCTTTAATAATGATGTGTCCGAAAAATTCTACGAATGGTTTTAAAAAATTAGACGGGTCGAAGATACTTAATAAACATACATGTACGCTACTGGTGCTTCAAGCCACATCGCCATCGTATGTGCTCACCCGGCCAAGTACGATTTAAGATTAGAATCTTATTCCACAAGAATTTGTTGGCGCTGAATTTAGAGGCTTAAGTTTAAGATAAAAGGATGTTTTAGCGTGCTTTCATTAAAAAAAGTGAGATACATTAGTGGAAAATCAGCAGGATTTTACCGAAAATGTTGATTAAGGGTAACATTTTTGGGTGCAAAAGGAGGAAAAATGTATTCTTTGGAATATTAAATGTTTTAAAAAAATTTAAAACCAAGGAGATTGTTTTTTCAATAATCAAGAAATTCATTGTAGCCAGGGACGCATTCAGACTTCTTTTGCCCCTGGGACGGCAAAACCATTTCGCTCACCTCCCTCGATGCTTGCAGCTCTGTTGAAACATGTCACTGCCTACTGAAAACCCTTGAATTTTAACTTTTTTTAACACCGAAAATGTGTTATTTGGGTGTATTTTGACCTACCTTAGCAATATCATTGTGATGTCTGTCTGGATGTGTATGTGTATTTCTGTCCGTAACACGATAGCTCCTGAACCGCAAAACAGATTTTTATAAAATTTTTGACAATAAATTTTTTTTAAAAATGCTAATTTTTTAACGGAGCATCGCATCAATAGTTAATAAGTTTTCGGAATATAGTAGATTACATTTTATTCAATAATTTGTATTATAAGCAAAAACTTCGTATGAACTTTAGTTTCTAAGATATTACAAAAAGCTATTTTCAAGGCTGATATATCACTTGCTTAGAATTATGAGGTTCTATGCTACATAAACAACGTTTCGAGAAAGTTGCGTTTGAAATATGATCATGCAAAATTTTGAGTTATTCTCCTATATATTTTAGCGAAGAAGCTAAATAGAACTATGGGTGTGTTATGAGCAGCAACAGCAATCAACATAGAACGTTGGGGCATAAAAATGTTAATATATTACATTTTGTAACATAGAACCTCATAATTGTAACATTGAACCTCATAATTCTAATCAAGCGATATCATGGCTTCTCTTGAAATGTGCTAATGTGCTAGCAGGGAATGATCCTGCATGGATCCATTAATTTTTTTTAAACAAGATGGAATTACCGTTGTAAGTCAATCGAATTTCACTAAAAAAAACAACACTTATAACTGAAGGGTAATCTTTAAACCACGTCATTTTTGTGTTAGCCGGTGAGTACTATAACTAAAACGAATTATCTCGGGCCTGAGGATGAAATATTTGGATATAACTCCGAAATACGTCGCTTGAGATTTTTCGTGAAATTTCTTATTTAAACTCAAGTGAAAACACGCAAAAACTTTCCTGTGTGGTTGTGAAGCATAATTATGTCAGTGATTTGTCGGAATGTTTGTAAAAATTTATATTATAACCTTTAACACACAGCTTTAAATAATTAACAATCATCGTTAGTAGGTAGTAAAGAGTTAAAAAGAAAAAGGTTACATTTTTTGCCTAGATAGGTAAGAAATATGTCAAAGCTATAAAGTTATACTTACTTAAGTGCTTTCAAACTGTCTGAAAATTGAAAAGTGTATAGCTGCTAAAAGATTTTAAAATGTATAAGGCTTCAAAATTGTATTATTTAGCTGTTCTTTCCATGGGTAATTCTAGCTCAAGCACAGGTGTCGTATAACATTTGTCTTGCTGTGTTCCAGAATGACTTAAATGTTCTTGTAGAATATTTGTATAGGTTTAGCATATATCAAGTTGACTATGCTCTATGCAAAGTCAATTGACGAACCTCCTATTACGGGGTTCTATCGATTTCATGAAAATTTGCTTGATTCTGCCCTTTAAAAGTTATCCAAATTCATATAAAATCTTCCTGGTATAATTTCAACCCTACCGACAAAGAAGAGCCGCGGCTTCTTTCGGTCCGACCATAAAGTATTTGTTTCCCGACCGACCGAGCCCAGGTGGATGGACCTGATTGGCAGATTTTTTTGAGATGCGCTTTTAATTGCTTTCCGGTGTGCCTATTTCGGGACCTCTTTAGTCGGCAGTATGCAGAGTTAGAAAATAAATCAGTCTCGTTCCTGTAGGTGTAGGAATAGAAAGTTTTAAATAAAATAATTTTCATGAGTATATCTACCGCCGCTAAAGGATGTGCCGATGGTCGGCTTTTATCTTTGTTCAATTGACTTTGCAATCACTACACCTATAATAAAATTGTGTGCTTACATTTCTGCAGGGTTAGGCAAAAAGTACTGTTAACGCTTTAGTGGTAACGTAAAAAATAACCACGACTTTATTGACCTCGGTCCAACAGATCGGTAGGTTTTAATGGGTTCCAACCATATAAATCACAAATTTAGTATATTTTTTATTAATAATCAAGAAAACTGCCACTTTAAAAATATGTTTATTTCAAAAAATACTATGTAAACCTTATACTAAAAAGTTGCAAAATAAAGTTTGTTTTGTCCCCGGTGCACAATGGGCCATCCTGTAGCAAAAAATGGTATTCGCGGCTATCCTTTTCAGGATTTTGTAAACGGCAATGTGATGTCTAAATCATACATATCTTCAACAATTTTTATGTGAATTTATTTTGTATCGGAATTTTTGCGAGGCAACTTGTTTGTTTACCTGTATTTAGTATAACATTTGCTTTTCTTAGCGATTATCATTAAGTAAAAAACTAAGAAGTTTTTTAAGCAGAAGTTCAAAACTAAGTGTTCTAACTATTATGGAGGAGAGCATAAGTAAGCATTTTACATTCATAAAAAGAAATGATATAATTTTTTGAAGGCTGAATTTTAAATATATTTATTTTCTTTATGCGCTAATTACTTAAGATTTTTAAAAAAGCACCTAAAATAATACTGCCTAAACATTTTACTTTTTAAAAATATGGACTAGATGCACCGCAGATGACCGCAAGTATTAAAAAATATATTTTTTAGGCAGGCCCAAGCAATCTGGAAGAAGAACTTTAACAGCTCCAGTAGCGAATCCAGGGAGGTGGAAGGGGGTTTGCCCTACTTGACATAAAGCTTATATTTTTTAGTATAAGTAAAAAAATTGCTAATAATCCGCAATTTCGTATTAAATAATATTTTTTTTTAATTTTCATAAAAATTACTTTATTTTCCACAAATGTTCACCTGAGACACATTTTATTTCCTTGAATTCGGAGTTCACATTTATGAAGAACGGTTTTTGCTGCCTCCTTGACCCCCTCCCCCCCCGGACATACTGGATCCGCCACTGTCTAGCTATAAAATAAATTCGAAATGGAAAATATGGCTTATGGTTTACTAACAACATCGGTACTAAAATTTATAATTTTGGACTTGCAGTTTGCAAGGTATGATTTTTACCATTTTACTTATTTAAGGAGCCCATTGTGCGGTGGCGGGTTTAAAGCCCTCGAGTTCTATGTCAAGTGGATTACCTATGGTTGTCTAATTAATATAAAATTTTTAGGATTTTGTTTAATTTCACTTGAATTTTTTAATCTTCGTATACATATTCGGGAAAAACCTTCTTTAGGTAAAAATATTTTTAACTTAATGTGTACAATAATATACAAATAAAAAACCAATGTGGGTTTGATAGTTTTTTCGTATGTAAAGTTTGCGAAACGCAGCAAATTTTGAACTTTATTTTTTAATCCACAACGTAATAGTGGAAAGCAGGGGTAATTAAAATTTTGTCTCTATGTTGAATATTGATTTCTGGTAAAAAGTATTTTTAATGGACTGTTTTTTGAAGATATTTAAGCTAAGTGTCAGTCATGTCAAAATAATCTAATGTCAAGAATTTGACATTAAAAAAAAATTCCAACGGAAGGACGGGCATCTTATACCTCTTTTGAAAGGTATTTTGATTGTCTATACAGGACAATTTAACGTTTTAAAATCGATTAATTTTTTTAGGAGATATCGTTATTTTTGTTCGCGGTGGATTCTCAAAATGTCAACTTTTTATCATACAAATTTAAAAAAAATATATTTATTTTATAATAAATTGATTTTTTATGCTTCTTACTTATGACAAAACAACAAAATAAGTTAAAAATTTAAATAGGAAATCGTCATGTGTAATAACTATTCTAAAATAATTTAATTTTTGTCTTAAATAAAAAAAAAGTTTTGAAAAAATTTCCTATTTAAATTTTTACCTTCCTAGCCCGCGTAACAATGGCTAGATAAGATATTATTTTCAACGAAAATGTGTTATTTGGGTCTATTTTGACCTATCCTAGCAATATCGTCGTGATGTCTGTCTGTGTGTGTGTGTATATTATTTCTGTCCGTAACACGATAGCTCCTAAACCGCGAAACCGATTTTCATAAAATTTTCGGGCAAAATAGTGTTCGACACTTTTACGAGCTGATTAGATTTTGGTAAAAGTCCATTAATTCTAATGACAGTTTTTTGACAATTAAAAATTTTAAAAAATGCTAACTTTTAATAATTTGTGTTATAACCAAAAACTTCGTAGGATGTTTAGTTTCTGAGATATTTATAAAAACTGTTTCAAGGGTGCTAATAGGCTAGCCAGGAAGGTATCAGATCCGTCATGGATCCATTTATTTAACTTATATTATAGGTTCTGACATAACTTAGAAGCATAAAAATTTAATTTATAATAAAATAAAAAATTAATTAATTTTTTTTTACTTGATTAAAATTGTCTTTTTTTAGTCGACCACGAAGTAAAATAAACATATCTCCTAGGAAACTAAACCAATTTTAAAAATTTAAAATGCATTGTATACAGAAGAATACCTTTCGAAAGAATTATTACATGTCTCCCCTGCCACTTTAAAAAATTTGATGTTATGACAAATTTTTGACATTAGGTTAGTTTGGCATAACTGTCACTTAGCTCAAATATCCTCAAAAAAAATTCCCACAGATTACTAACCACTAATTGATAGACTGTGAAAAGTCCCATACACAAATCGATTTCTTTTTGTTCAAAAGTCTGTTTAGGTCCAAACTGTATATTAAAATAAATGTTTAAGAAAATCGCCGGTACGGGCGAGCTATAGGGAAACGGCGAGCATCTCTGGCTTACAAAATTTACCATTATTGTTTTTCTTGTCATTAGTAAAGTAGTAGGTATCGAGCCTATAAAAATGAATATTTTTTTCGTATTCGTTGCATTAAATATAGTTTTTTACTTAAAACCGAGACATTTGCAATTTCAAGTATAGTTTTACTTCAAAACTATAAACCCAAAACGAACCTATAGTAGGCACTAAAGACCAAAAAAAGTCAAGGAAACTACAAAAAAAGTGTAAGCATTGTGACATATTATTATAAAGGTTAAATTAAGGATATCCTAATACATTTTGGACTGCATGTATGGGTTTTTGACCGTACCCCAAGAGATTAAATATGCAAATATCTATACCGATACTGGATTATGTGACACTTAATGCTTAACATGAAAGTTAGGTTAAGTAGTCTTTGTAAAGAGCAAGTATATAAGCAATAAGAAAATCGTTTTAAAATGAAAGTAATCAAATATGTACATGCCTTGAACTATATGTATTTTTCTAATTTATAACAAACTGTGTTTATTGTATGTATTACAATCTAGTAAATAAATCTAATTAGCAATTTTGATTTAACTTAATTTACTAGAAAAGTTAGATTTGAACTTAGGGTTCACTTAACAGTTTTCCAACTTTTCTATAACTCTAACTCACAATTTCGTTGTGTTCTATATGTATGTATGTCCGTAACACGATAGCTCCTAACCGCTCAACTGTTTTTTATAAAATTTTCAGGTAAAATATTGTTCAACACTAACGGGCTGATTAGATTTTGGTCAAAATCCATTAATGCTAATGATTTTCGGAACATATTATATTGTTTTTTGCTCAACAACCTGTGTTATAGCCAAAAAATTCGTATGAGCTTTAGTTTCTGAGATATTTACAAAAAACAGTTTTTAATTGTGATTTGTATATGATTAATATTTTTGTTTGTAAAATCAACATGAACTGATTTGGTTTTCTGAGGGCACGGCAGTGCCCAGCCAAGTTCGCGGCGTAAACTGGTGTACCATCTTTTCTTCAAACATTTTAGCACATATTTGACCTATTTAAAACTCTACTTCGGAATGAGCTACGAAACTCAAACTTTGATTAGTCGTAGATCTTCATAAACTTAACAACCCCTCCACTTCTCCTCCATGGATTTCCATAAAGTAGTAAAGTAGTTACGAAATTTTAAAAAACCATTGCCACTCACTCATGTATAGATCATCAAAATTCTATTGTACTTCCAGACATGCTACAAAGCTGAAATTTGGCAGACTGATAGAAATTATGGCCAGACCCGTGGAAGAAATCAAAAAACCCCAAAATTCTAATTTACTCCTCTCCCCTACAGAAGTAAAATTATGTAAAAGTAATATTGCCCACTTCAAGAAGCGCTATAGAGCTGAGCTTTACCCCAAAACTTTAATTAACTTCACTCCCCTATAAAGTTATGTAAAAGTAACATACCTCACTTCCAGAAACGCTAGAGAGCTGAGCATTGGAAGACTGATAGGAACTATGATAAAACTATAGGAGAAAATTTAAAAACTCCAACATTTTAATTTAATGCCGTCCCCATAAATGTAAAGTAATGTAAAAGTAACATTGTCCACTTCCAGGAACGCTAGAGAGTTGAGCTTTGAAAGGCTGATAGGAACTATGACAAAACCAAGTAAAAATTGCTAATAAGGTATTGCAAAACTTTTGAACAATATTTCGCGTATTTTACTTAAAAAACTTAAATATTATCCATTTCCTTCAAAAATAAAAGAACCTTTCATTTTGAAATTTGTATCAGAGAACTTGGCTTAAATTTTACTTGAATTCTTTTTACGGAATACCATTTTTGCGTACTTGGCTTTTTTTACATGAAAGGTTTTTGTTATGAATTGAATTTATTCCCCACTTTGTGGTCCAATGCATCCTGAAGTTTTTTTATTGATTCTATAATAGATTTTTCACCGTCAGTAAACCAGTCTCATCGGCAAATGTTGCAAAGTAACACCTTCCTGGCTTTGGGATATCGAAGTGAATAATAAGTATATATAAGGGCCTAGTACGCTACCCTAAAACCACCTGCTTGAATTTCGCTTTAATTTGAGTGTAAATCTTCCTATTTTAATCAGATGTACATGATTCTAAAATAGCGGAATATTGTTTTGGCAGAAAAAGTTTTAGTATAAAATGAAGACCTTAATATAATGGAAAAAACTAGCTACTTTTTACTATTTGAAGTGAAATAACTAAAGAATCATTAGTGTATTATTTAAGAAATAACATAGACAAAATATAGGCTTCGGACATAAATAAAACTTACAAGGTAATGTTAAGCTAAAGCTGACAGCAAGCGTTACGTCTAACCTACAAGCTTAGTTTTTCATTCGAAGTTTAAATGTTTTAACAAAAAATTGAAATAGTAAGCCCCCAAAACGGGAGCTTTATAATAAAGTCTCATTTCAGCAATCCTTAAACGGCTCTATTTTTCACAGGAAAACACCACCGGATCGCTCTAGCCGTATTTCTTCGTTATTTAAAATTCCGAAAGAATGCTCAGAGCCTTTAATTATAACATAACGTTCTCGGTGCATTTCGGGGTGGTCGTCTCGACACCCCCGGAATCTAGCCGTCGCCAAATGAATCTCCCGAAAACGCGAGCCGTCGTCCCGCCACGCCACGGAAAACAACCGCGCGATTTATGACTCCAGAAATTTTTAGTTTTTCGGTTGCGTTTCCCAACTTATCTCAACTCACCATTTTATACGCAGACATGAACAAAACTATGATAAAACCAAGCATTTATGTACTCTAAACTCACTCTGGATAAAATCAACGGAAAACTTTATTCATTTCCCTAACACAAAATAATCCAAACTAATCAGAACACATTCTATTTCTCTTGAAACTGTCGGTAAGTAAATGACAAAAATGTTTGAGAGTGACATTCGGTTGAAATTGTAATCCTACAATCTGCAAATGGATTATTCCTCGCTTTGCGTCCAGGATTTGCGACCAAGGAGAAAGACCTAACAGATTTCTGGTCGTGTTTTCAGTGATGTTTTTTGCTCATTCTGGAAAAGCGCTTTTTGTTTCTCGACCGAGTGCACTTACTTTGAGATTACTTTATAGTCAATTTCGTGGAAAGATTTGGGCTTCCTGGAGAGATAACTTAAGAAACAGTAAGCTCTTGTAAAAATATATTACAACATGACATGGCTTATCTCTAAATGATTTTAAATCCTTAATAGTTTTTGCTCGTGTTCCTGGATTTTTAGCTCCACTCGCATTTATAACAGTGTTCATGTTTTCACGTCTATTTTTCCATGGTACGTCCTCCTATGGTATTCTTTATAAGCAATGCTTCTCAAATCCACAAATCTGATTGGTCTATGCATTCAATTTCTCTTAGTTTTGATTACAATGGCATCCATTTTGATGAAAAATGTTTGTTTTAATTTTTCTCTTCTTGTCTTAGCTTAACTGAGAAAAATTAGTTGCGTCAACCAATCAGTGTAACTATTCTTTAAATTCACGAGAAATTAGAAATTTTCGACACGCATTTGATTGATCTATCCAAACAATTTCTTTTACTTTTAATACCAATAATTTTAGTCGCAAAAATATTTTTACCCTACTGCAGCACGGCGAAAGGAAGGGTTATGTTTTTCGCTGTATGTATGTATGTATGTATTCTGTGACGAGCTAGAGGCTAAACGGCTAAACCAATTTTGACAAAAAAGGTGTCGTTGAATTGCTACGGATCCCGCAGTTGCTATAGGCTATATGTTTTTTAAACATGAATCAACATGGCGGTCATCAGACGCTATTTTAAGGCCTACAAATTTTCCGGCAATTTGAATGACATCCATTGCAAATGTCCTCCAATTTGCTGTTATTACTTTGTAGTCCTCCCTGCTCCCACTCATCTCCCCTCGTGTCATTTCCCCCCAACCTCTTCAAAAACCATATTCGCATAATTTTATCAAATATAGGGAGATTTCAAAAGTACTTTCTGCACACGCTTTAAGATTTGTAGAAATGCACCTATCTACCCTTCTACAAATGCATGATTTAGGTAATAAGGTACTTTGATTTAGTTAATTAATTGCGAAGGTGTCACACATTGAATCAGGCACATATTTCCGTGATCCAATAGATCTTCATTAATTAATTCCTCCTTGATTTTTCTTACAGGTCCATGGAATTTCGTAAGTACACTTATCAATCTCATTTTTTATTTGTCTCTTACCTGGTAGTTTTTTGTCTGTTTGTATGTTAAGTTTTCTAAATGGCCAATGCTTTAACTTTAACAGAAATAACTCTCATCATGGATTTTTTGTAACGTAAGATTTTAAATACTTGCCAGTAATTCTTTTTCCTTCGAAATTTTCTAAAATTAAAAAAAAAACTGTTTACTAATGAAGAGTAAAAAGCTAGTAAAAATTAAACCAATTTTGTTTAAAAGGTAGGCTTACAAAATAAATAAATTTAGAAAAAAAACTTTTTGTAAACAAGCTTTTATAAAAAGGACTAGAAAGCATAAAATAATTTTTTAAGTGTTCTGATATCATAATAATAAAAGCGATGAGCGTATTAAAGGAAATTTACCCGTTTTTGTTTTAGCCTTGTTAACTCGAAGTGTAGTGAAAATCCAAATTCATTATATTATAGCAGAGAAATGTAAGGGTAGACAATTTAACCCAACCCAACCCAACCCTACCCAAGCTACCCTTACATTTTTCTGATATGGATGGACATTATTACGCCTGCTTCATATTAGGCAGATCATCTGCGACCGGCAGTGTGTCGATTTATTTTGTCACATTGAAAAAGAGGAGTCGGCCCATCATCGGTTGTGGACGATCCAATCCAATCCAATCCAATGCGCATGGAAAGCCATTTACCTAATATTAAATACGCCCATCGCTTTTATTATTATGATATTAGAACACTCAAAAAATTATTTTATGCTTTTTAGTCCTTTTTATAAAAGCTTGTTTACAAAAAGTTTTTTTTCTAAATTTAATGTTTTAATTTTTAGATTTGTCTAAGTTTATGCATTTCAGCAAGCGCATCGATATTGCAAAAAGTCTTTCCTGTCAATTCTGAAATATCTAAGTTGTCGATGTCGAAATCCGACAAACTAAAATTTTACCCCCTCTCCGCCCTCCACGTTAGGGGGGAGGTAGGCAGTCAGTGATATCACATTATTGGATTGACATCGGAACTATAACGGTATGCGAAATTTGAAGTCAATCGGATACGTGGAAGTCAGTTGAAAGTAATCAGAAAAACTTGACATTAAATCGTCCATTTTGAATCCGCCATATTGAATTTTTGTAATCTAATCAAAAATCCATAATGCTCATCCTCAAAAACCCCCAGATACCAATTTTGATGGAAATCCAACAAGCTAAATTTTACCCCCTCTCCGCCCTCCAGGTTAGGGATGAGTCAGTGATACCACATTGTTGAATTCTCATCGGAACTATAACGGTATGCGAAATTTGAAGTCAATCGGATACGTGGAAGTCAGTTGAAAGTAATCAGAAAAACTTGATATTAAATCGTCAATTTTGAATCCGCCATATTGAATTTCTGTAATCTGATCAAAAATTCATAATTCTCATCCTCAAAAACCCCCAGATGCTAATTTTGGTTGAAATCGGATAAACTAAAGTTTTACCCCCTCTCCTCCCCCACGTTAGGGGGGAGGTAGGTACCCGATGAAACTATATTATTGTATTGTCATCGGAACTAAGACGCTATGCTAAATTTTAAGTCAATCGGATGTTTGGAAGTTCTTCAAAAATGAGTTGCAAGATTTGATTACATACATACCCACATACATACATACAGGTGAAGTTAAATAAAAGCTTGTAAAAAAAGCTTGTAAAAACAATCTCATCGATCTAGAAGCAGAATAATGCCTTTAAGTTTTTTGCGGTTATTTTGTTTTTTGGGGCTCGGTTGCGAAACGAGGTAAGTTCGTCAGGCATCCAAAGTTACCTCAAATAAAGGAGAAACTAATTCCGGACACCAGAACAGGTTCCCACGATGGATAGTGCAAAAACATGTTTGACTCGACTTACCTTAGTGAATCAATGGAAACACGGAGAAAGGGGTATCCAGTATAGATAGCACAATTCATCCAGACGTAGTCCATTGAGTCTACTTTATGGGTTTGTGCGGTGGCTTATAAATATTTTGTAAATTATTGGCAAATTGGCAGAGCAGAAAAGTAAGAAAGTACATCTGATTTGCATCGAGGCAATGACCGGCCACAGTAGCAAGGTACTCGATCATTGACTAACTGTTGTTTTTTTTTAAATAACTTCCTATTTGGCCCTCGGGTGGCTCTCATGGTATCCACAAGTAGGTGTGGGTGATATTTTGAGAGTATTTAGAAAAAGGACAACAGGAAATTGTATGTGTAAAAGAAACTAAGGCACAATGCAAATTAGGCGAGCCTCTAAATCCCGATTAATATTATAGTAATATATGAATATGTA
Organism: Aspidapion aeneum; assembly: GCA_963576565.1. NCBI lineage: Eukaryota > Metazoa > Arthropoda > Insecta > Coleoptera > Brentidae > Aspidapion > Aspidapion aeneum. The sequence goes on along the minus strand of OY755044.1, from coordinate 78,476,578 downwards.
TTTTTATTTGTTTTCGCGCTTTTCGTATTGGCAAAGTTCATGTACATATTAGACATATGGAAAATTTTACTTCAGGTAGCCAAAAAATATAAAACAAACAAAAACGTAAAATTCTTCTCAAAATAAAACAAAAATTAGAGGGAACGTGGAGGCTGACAGTTTTGAAATTAGTATTCTTTTTATTAGATAATTTTGCTTTAAATATTTTCTTTCTTGTTATTATTTTATGAAAAAATATAATTATATATAAAAGCAAAACTGAAGGAACTAATACTTTGACCCCTTCGCCGTTACCTCAATAATCGTTGCATGCACAAACAAAAAAATTGTTTTAACATCTTTTGTACACATTTTAAAGCCTTTAAAATCATTCTACTTATTGTTTACTTGCGATATCTAAAAACCAGAAACTTTTATCTTAACCATATTTTGCCGAAGATACTGGTTTATTGAAAGTGGGAAAATGCAATAATAAATAAATAAAAAATCTTTAAAATGCAGCAAATAATGGCTAATAAGATTAAATTAAGTCAAATCGATTCATTTTCACAAACGAAAATGTAAATCGCATTCAAGTAAAAACCGTAAGAACCGAACAGGAACAATTTTTTAAATAACGATAGCTTCTGGTATACTGACGGATCCAAAATGCCATCGGGCGTTGGATCTGGAGTTGTTAGTATTCAAGAAAAAGTCGAGATTAAACCTAGTCTCGGCCAATTGGCTACTATATTTCAGGCCGAACTCGTAGCCATTGAACTGTGTGCCTGGTGGATTACTGACCACGAATGGACTAACAGGACAATAAAAATCTTCTCCGACAGTCAAGCAGCCTTAAGAGCGCTTGATTCCTATACGGTCTCATCGAGAACCGTGAGGAGCTGTAAGGATTCGCTGAATGCGCTTGGTAGCGTTAACAATGTGTCATTAGTAGGGATACCAGGTCATTCTGCGCACGAGGGAAATGAGGCCGCAGACCTAGCAGACCAGCCCTGGAAATATCATACAATGCTGCTAAATCAACCATATTAAAATGGATGGAGAATAGCTTCCAACAAGACTGGATAAATATACCAGAACTGGCTCACTCTAAAGAGTTCATTAAAGGACCTTGTAGAAACAGAGCCAGGAACGTTATTGGACTTACCAGACAGGAGATACGTATAGTGACTGGTCTTTTTACGGGTCACTGTTGACTGAGTACAAAATAGGACTAACAGCAGAGACCGAATGTAGACTCTGTATGGAGGATGACGAAACAGTCAGACATGTACTGTGCGAATGTACGACTATTGCACGTTTACGTCAGAACACTTTCAATAAACCTCAGATTGACTCAGACTCAGATCTGAACAGTGTCTTACCCAAAGTGATAGCCAGCCATTTTGAAGGATTAGGCATACAGTGGTGAGAAACCACTCAAAAGTGAGCCACAATAGACCCACTGGTGGTCGCAGTAGAAGAGCTGCAAGGCCCAGTCACATATTAATCATCAATCATCATCAACTATTAACAACATTCCCGCACCATATTTAAATCAGGCCAAATATCTCGTTATGACACTTGATATCAAATTGCACTTTGTAAAAAATAAATTGGTAAAAAATTTTTTTTAAGTCACAAGCTTTTATAAAATGCACTAAAAATTAAAAAAAATATTTTCTAACTTTCTAATATATCATAATATTAAAAGCGATGGCCGACTGATGGAAATTTTGACGATGTTAGCACGATAAGATATCCGTATTAATTAAATATCACTATTTGCAAGAATCAATCTAGCAGAAAAATGAAGAGGTACCAAACCCACCCAACCCGACCCAAGATACCCTAGCATTTCTCTGACATAGGTATGGCAATGGCATACCATTGCGGCACATCAAACATATCTTTGATGACCTGCTATGTTGAATATTCTTTAAGTGTTTAGACCACAAATTTAGATTAACTTATGCTTTGATTTGCGGCCATCGCTTTTATTATTATGATAATATTAGAAAGTTAGAAAATTATTTTTTAATTTTTAGTGCATTTTATAAAAGCTTGTGACTTAAAAAAAAAATTTTTACCAATTTGTTTCCTACTTTTTAGTCTCAGCTATCTACTCTATTAAATGTAAATATTTGTTCAATAACAGAATAGAAGAGTTTATTCTAGATTATAATGAAATCGCTGATAGTGAGTTGCTTGGAAACTCATTTTTCTATTGGGGGAAGGAGAGGGTGGGGGTAGAGGTAGAAATATATTTTTTGTTTGGGCTGTATTGCCATCGGACCTTTATGCATATACCAAATTTTATAAAAGTCATTTGAAGTAAAGTGTGTCAAAAACGCATTTTTTATGGAAGGGGGTGGGGGGTAGGGAGGACATTTTTTCATTATTGTTGTATTGTCATCGGACCACTATATGTATACCAAATTTCATTCAAATCGAATAATGGGAAGTGTGTCAAAAACGCATTTTTCTATAGATGGGGTGGGGGTAGGAGTGGTAACATTTTTTTTTCAATGTTGTATTGTCATCGGACCACTATATGTATACCAAATTTCATCCAAATCGGATAATGGGAAGGGTGTCAAAAACGCATTTTCTATGGAAAGGGGTGGGGGATAGGATATATGTTTTTTAATGTTGTATTATCATCGGACGACTATGTGAATACCAAATTTCATCCAAATCGGATAATGGTAAGTGCACGGATCACCTTAGGTGATCCGTGGTAAGTGTATCAAAAACGCTTCACAAGATTTGATAGATAGTTAGTTAGATAGTTAGACAGAACATCTGAAGCTAAATAAAAGCTTGTAAAAAAAGGAAGGACATTTTTGAATTATACTAAATAAAGTAGCATACATAATTGTAAAGAGATTTCAAAATAAATTCCTAAGAAAAAATCTTAGTGCATCTTGATAGAAATACAGTCCAACCTCTATAACTCGAACTTAAAGGGACAACCAAAGCAGTTCGAGTTATGGAGAGTTCGAGTTATAGAAATTCAAGTTAAAGAGGTTAAAATACATATAAAAAGTGCAGGGACCACTTAAAAGGTTCGAGTTATAGAGAGGTTCGACTGTATTTCAAATAGAGAACTTTACCAGTACCTAAAAATCGGAACTATTGCAGAGACTCAAAAAGTCATGAAGATAGACTCCATCCAAATTTAAAGCGATTAATCTTCTAGACAATACTATGCTAGTTCGAAGAATAAAGAGTAAAGCTGTTTGACGTAGTAAACTGTATACAAAACAAGTAATGCTATATATACAACACAATTGGAATTTACAGTTGAAACGAAACGGGGAGAGCTGTTGAGTGAATCCTAAATGCAAGTTTAACTTTTCTGGTAAAGACAGAAAGTTTAACAAATAAAAGAAAACATTTTTAGAAAGCTCACTTTTATTTCGCAATTTTACAGTTCAAACTGAGCATAAATCATCTGAAATATTCATCCTTCACGCTAACCACCCATCCGCATCTCTTTTACACCATAAACTCATACTGAAACGAAATACCCTGGCACGCGCATAGAAAAGAAAGAATCTCAATTTCAAAGGCGTTTGACTTTTTTAATATACCGGATCGAAATTTTTATTTATGGATTAGGAGGGTGCGTGCCTTAAGGGAATTAGACAGTTCGCCGTCGCCCATTCGCCGCCATAGATTAGCCGCAGCCGATGCGCCGACCTAACTTGCGGCCGACCCAACTTGCCGCCGGACAAATTTGCCGCTGGAGCAACTCGCCGCCGGAATAACTCGCCGTTACCGTGTTTTAAGTTTGCAATTTTTTTTATTTTGTAAATTTTTTTGAAAAAAATAACATTTTGTAATTTCTTTTTAAATTAGCTTTCCGAAAAACTAACCTTTGAAATCTTTTTTGTCCAAAAATGATTTTTTCAAAAAAAAGTAAATAAGAACCTAGTTTTTTAAAAAACTACTATTTGAAAACGCATTTTCGCGATGCGGCTGCGTTGAATCTGTGGCGGCGAATTGTCCTAGACCCTTCTTTAATCCTGGCTTAACATAAAATGAATTCTTTGTGGAAGTGCATAGCAGTTTATATAGAATTGTGTGAGTTTGGCTTGGGAGATACGAGCACCACACATAAACTTATGAGAAAGGTTTTTTCGTATTAGGAGTGAATAAATATTAAATAAAATGAGTTTAAAAATGAAAATATCACAATCCCATCAAGACATAAAAATATTAATTGAATTATATATATAAAACTAATTTTTAATTTCAATCTTCTGAGTTTTGCTCTTTTTAAACATCGTCAGCCTTCTTTGAAATGATCATTTTGAATTTTTGACATACCATTTCTCTAAAGTACAAACATTAAATCATGGGATAGCTATTTTGAAAACTATTCTAAAGTCCAGTATATTACTACCTTACGTACCTTTGTGGACTTACAATTATGAAACCGTTCAAGTATAAAAATTATTGACAGTGTTAGAGCAAACTAATATCAATCATACATACATAAAAGCGATAAAAGAACTGTACAAAGGGTCAAAATCTAAAATTAAAATTAAAACTAAATTTAATGGTCAGGAGGTTTATACCATCTGAAAAAGAGAAGTTGTTTGTTTCCAGGAGTTCGACGAATTTTTTTTTGCTTCAGGAAGAAAGCCCGCACAAACTCACTTGATGTGTTTTTGTTTTTGCAAAAACCAAATATAAGCCGGTAGAGACAGTTCGTTCTATAGAAAGAAACCGCAACGAAAGTGGACATGGCGCAGCCCTAATGGAATAACGAAATTGATTACATACTGACTACTAATAAACATATCGTTAGAGATATAAGAGTCCTAAACATCTTCACAATAGACAGTGATCACAGGATGGTCAGAACAAAAATCTGCATTGACAGCAAATTCGAAATGAAAAGAAAAATTGATAATAACAATGAACAACTTGACATGAATAAACTTACACAAAATAAAACTATATACAAAGAAATGCTAAAGGAACAGCTAACCAACGCTGACAAGAGCCATGACCAAAGTAGGAAAAGATATCGCACAAAAAGATAAAAAGAGAGACAATTGTATATCACAAGAAATAAAGAAACTGATGGAAAAAAGGCGGAACCCGGAGAAAAAAGAACATCGATGGAATACACGGAAGTAAATAAAACTATAAGAAAAATGATAAATAAATTAAAGAAAAAGCCAAGAAATAAAAGTTGGAAGAGTTATAGAAAATAACAGAAATATGAAATGTCTAAGGCCCACTCTAGGTAGATATAAAATAATTAAAATAAAGGATATGAACCGCATAGAGACTAACGTTAAAGAGGATATTATCACATCACACACTATTCTATACAGAATTATACCAAACAAAAACGGAACCATCACGAGAAACCACGAAGAAACTCCAGACAAAAATAAAGAACATAAACTCAAAGCTAAATAAAGAGAGCAATAAAGAAAAAGAAAAATAACAAATCACCTGGAAAAAACGGAGTAACGGCAGAAATGCTCAAATAAGGTGGTAAGGCTGTAGTTAGTACCCTACATATTCTTCTGAATAAAATACTAAAAGAAAAAAAAATCCTAAATAACTGGAAAGAATCAATAACCATTATTCTACACAAAAAAGGCGATAGAGCAGACCTAAAAAAATATCGAGATATAACACTGCTCAATGTAATTTATAAGCTTTTCACGAAAACCTATAAGTTCTAAGAGACGAGTAAGATTGATCCGGGCAGCATTCGGTAAATTAAGCTACATATTAAAAAATAAAAATTATCTTCAGTACCTTAAAACGAAAATGTACAACCAATGTATCCTTCCTGTACTTACATATGGATCCCAGACCTGGACACTTACAAAATTAAACATGTAAAGCTAACAGATAGAAAAAGGAACGAATGGATAAGAAATGAAACAAGTGTAAGGAATGTAAGAGGAGAAGTAGCAAAATTAAAATGGAAATTTGCCGGTCATAATACCAGACCGAAAGACGATCAATGGAACAAGTGTATTGTAACCTGGAGAACTTTAAAAAAAAGAAGTAGGGGAAATCCCTAAATGAGATGAGCGGACGATTTCAAGAGACATGCAAGAGCTAGAAGGATGGCGACAGACAGAGAAGAATGGAAGATATCGGGGGAGGCCTATGTCCAAAGATGGATCGAAGAAGGCTAGATAGATAAATAGATAGACCGATTTGAATATGTATTTATTTAAAACTAATATTTTTATTTATTTATTTCAAATTTGACACATTTCTTAACAGTGGAAATGGCAGTTTTGAAAAAGCATAGTTAAGACATCATCCTAAATTAAACGCTCTCTAAAATCTGAAAATCCTTATGCCGCAATAACGAGCACAATAATTCGTTTGTTCGAATTTTTGCCTAAATTGTACTAATTGTTATACGGTTTGTGCTTTGTTGGCAAAGTTTAATTAAAACAAAGGATGCAAAACATCTTGACAGTTATTAATCCGGCCAGAAATGCCGAAAAATAACAGCGTCTGCTTCGTTTTTGTTTTGTTGATTTGTTGGACAGAAAAAGAGAGCTCGTAAATTTTAAAAACAACTTCTCAAACAAGAATAGTAATATAAAAAAAATGGCTATAGCTGGCACGTATGACCATTCCTACATAGATAGTGCTAATGTTATTTTGTCGTAAATCAAATAAATTAAAATGTGAAATCTAGTTAGCTGCTGTGCAGTGCCCGTTTAAGGCCTCACGGGCCCTAGGCACTAGCGGCAAGACGAACCTCCTCCCCCTTAACAAATACAAATAGATTCAGTGGGACAAGTTGAATTTAACAAAAAAAAGATCACGTAAAACATTTGAGTCGAATTTACAGACAGCAGAGATATTCAATATGTGAAACTAAACTTTCAGATGCCAACAATAATTATTACATAACCCTTATATCGAAATCCGTAAGACAGACCTTGATATTCGTAAGTATTTTTCGACACTCAATCTGAATCCGGGGTCAAAGAAGTCGCTAGACGCCTGGAATTTTTCAAAGTAAGATAATTTATATGAAACTAACATAAATAAATGAATTCATGACGGATCTGATACCTTCCTAGCCCATTAGCACACTCCAAGTGAACTCACGTTATATCAGCCTTGAGAACAGTATTTTGTAAATACCTCAGAAACGAAAGCTCCTACGACATTTTTGGTTATGCAACAAATTATTGAGAAAAGCTATATTTCGGAAACCACATATTTATGCAATGCTCCTTTAAAAAGTAGCATGTTTTCAATTTTTATACTTTTAAAAAACTGTCATTAGCATTAATAGATTTTGACCAAAATCTAATCAGCTCGTTACAGTGGTCGAATACTATTTTACCCGAAAATTTTATGAACAGCGGTTTGGCAGTTTAGTAGCTATCGTGTTACGGACAGACATAAACACACACAGATTAACGTAACGACGATATTGCTATAATAGGTCAAAATATACACGTTTTCCGTGTTATCTGAAAAAAAAATTTCGTCAGAAACAATACCTTCTCCAGCCATTGTGGCGCGGGCTTGGCATATAAAAGTTGGGTTTGTCAGACCATCCATTCGATTGTAATGATTTTTTGTATACATTTCAAACTTTTCTGGTAACTATTTTTTGTTTAATTAATTAAAAAAGAACTGCAAATTTGCCTGCAATATAAATTCAGATTTACATTAGACACTGCGGTTTATGTACGTGCTATAATAAGATAATTTAGTTAGTTCCATTAAATACCTACCTTGAGTTGAATCGTAGTTTTCCCATATACATAATATTCGAATACACGCACGGTAACTGCCCATTCATGATGCAAACATGAGGGCCTTGGGGTCTTTAAGCAAAAAAGATCTGATTGGTTGCTTTCAAAGACATATACATATTATTTCCATATAGTACGTATTATTGCAATACCTACGGTGCCTTACGATGCAGAATGCAATCATATTTAAAATGGCAATATCAATGGGTATAAGTCTATCCTTTTTGCGGTCCTTAAGATAAAATGTCCTTTATAATATTATTTTATTCTTGTATTTTATTCTTGTGTTCGTTACGTCAAACAGTAGCGCACCCAGGAATATGTCTTGGGGGGCCTCATAATGTCGTATTTCATGCTATTTTTTGTGTTTATTCATGAAATATGTGGAAAATATATATCAAAATCTTAGGCTTGGGGGGGCCTGGGCCCGGCCCCCCCCCCTGAGTGCGCCCATGCGTAAAATCTTGGCGTACAGTTGACAAAAACTCTATCTATGTAAATTTGGTATCTGTGCATTTTTCGTACCTTTATTTCTGAATGTTTGCATCAAACGCCAACCATTGTGTAAATAGGTAACAGGGAGTATTGGAATATTACGTTTTCCAAAAACAAAACTCAAAATTAAAAAAACTTTTAATTTTTCCCATTTTATTTTTGAGTTTTTTTTTCATCACAATAAATTTTAAGTTAAATTGAGTGTTTGGACTAAGGCCTTGTGGGCCCCTTGAGGCCCTATAAGATAATATGAAGCAACCACGATGCTGACCCTCTAAAAAATTTTCAAATTAAGAAAATTGTAGTCCTAGTTCCACAATTCGAATTTATAGAAGCCAATTTACTTCGCTATTATTCAACAATAAGGGGCTGATTCATTTTCTCTCTTTGAACATGCAGAATTTGGTAATTTCCTCCAACTCAGTCATGCAAAAAATCGGTAATTCATATACATTTTCACTATCTTACATGCACATTCGGAATGACGTCATGCAGGGGTAATAATTTTCCTCTAATAACCATGGCATTTTGCCATTTGTCGACGCGAAATCATGTGATTTATGTCATTCAAGGCACGAGACCCTTGCTACCCCTCATTGAGGTGACGCGTGTCGCTAACTGTTCTTTGTGACTGACTATTTAATATCGATGCTTTATTTCTATCTGAAAAATTTTAACGCACGTTCGAGAATAATTTTTTTTCTGATGCTTTTTTGCCAAATACGTTATAGCATAAATAGATGTTCAAAGAATCGAAAAGAAAAGCCCTCAAAGCTGGCTTTTTAAATTCGCGGACGCGAATTTTTAAGTGCGCAGGCGTATCTCTTGTCATGAAGACACACAGTTGTCGTGTGAGTGGAGGCCATCTTTATTTCTTATTTACATTTTGCGGTGTTTTGCGTTTGTCGTGTCAAATTATGTTTTTTTTCTGTGAAAAATAGGAAATAAGTTTTGAAAAACATGTGCGGTTTGTGGAAAAATGTCTGGGGGAAGTAAGGGCCATTCCATAGATAACTACTTCTATTTTTCTTCATAATTTGTTAATAAAGTTAGGAGTGGATAAATGCCATTACACACTCTTCATGATGTCCAAAATAAATATGCACAATTATGAAACCAGTCATCAGTCTTCGAGAAGCCGACAAACAGTCAACATCTCCTGAAGATGCCACCCACTCGAGATGGCGAAACGTCGAGAACGAATTTCCAACGACGACGGCCGAATAGCCCGAAAGCACACCCACCATTGGACGATGGCCGCGAAAGCCTTTCACAATATGCACAATTAGTTTTATAAAAACTACAATTTTAATCCACAATTTGATAAATTTTCACCCACTCAACTAGTTTTTAGTATAAAATAATAGAAATAACCCTAAGCTTTTGACAATTGTCGAATAATCTAGTGACGTATCTCAGTATGTTCCAAAACTATCAAAACTAACGCATGCGCAGTAACCGAAATTTTGTCTACCCGAAAAAGCAACATTAAGAATTAAATAGGGGTCCTGGCTTCAAGTATCGCATGTGAGAATGAATGGTTATGCCTATTTATGCCCTAACGTATTTGTTTTTTGCTTTAAAATGAAACTATGGTTTCTAACTGACGTAAAAATCAAACAAATCGAATAGTCCACAGTACAACGGTCCATTTTTTAAGTGATGGGTAAGAGGCTAAGTTTTCGTAAATAGATTTATTTTGCTTTGAAGACCGTGCCGCCCACCCCAAACATGTCTAAATATGAACCCAACAAAAAGTTTCGTCGCTGGCGAACATATTTTTTTAGTGCCACGCACAACTTTTTGGGCCATCGAGTGGGCCATTATATTATACAATTAGGAGAAAATAATTAAAGAATGAGATATTTAGTTGGATATAAGTTATTTTCGAAAAAATTATTTTTTTTTTTGAGAACGCCAAAAATTTGTTATTTGAATGTATTTTGACCTATCCTAGCAATATCATCGTGATGTCTATCTGTGTGTGTGTGTGTGTGTGTGTGTGTGTGTGTATAGTATATATTATTTCTGTCCGTAACACGATTAAGGTCACTATATCACGAAGTTAAGAAACTTCGTGATATAGTGACCTTAAACACGATATCTCCTAAACCGCTGAACCCATTTTCATAAAACTTTCAGGTAAAATAGTGTTCGGTTCGGTTGGGTTCGGTTACGAGCTGATTAAATTGTGGTCAAAATCCATTAATGCTAAATACAGTTTTTTGACAATTAAAAATTTTAGAAAATGCTAACTCTTTAACGGAGCATCGTACCAATACACTATTTTCGGAATATTATAGACTATATTTTGCTTAATAATTCGTGTTATAATCAAAAACTTTATAGGAGTTTTAGTTTCTGAGATATTTACAAAAAACTGTTTTCAAGGCTAATATATTATCATGGCTTCACTTGAAGTGTGCTAATAGGCTAGCTAGGAAGGTGTCAGATCCGTCATGGATTCATTTATTTTCTCAATACATAACATTGCGAGGGCAGTTAATCTATTCTCATCCATTTTGGTAAAGAAGAAAATTTAATTTTCTTTAAATATTGCACGCTAATGCTATCAGAATAAGAAACTTCCGCCATTCTTGCAACTATAAAATCACCGAAATCAAAACAATAGAGTCCGACCGATAACGCAAAGTCAACTCAGTGCACTAATTCAAAGTGCACATAAGGTGCTGTAATAGTCAACGCTAACCGTTGACGCGGGGGGCATCACGGAGGTGCCGACGGCATCGATCCTCACAATTTCTGCATAAGAGCACAACCGAAGTAAGGCCCAGATTCTATATACTGTAACATTCTATAAAAACATGTCGTCCTCTCTTTCATAATTACAATGCCACATAACATTTACGATGCATAGAATTTGGTTCCAGTAAAGCATGAGCCGGCCTACACATCCATCATCCACATCATTCTGGTTTGAACACGAATACAAACACATACATACCGGGTATTTCTAGTTCGTATTCAAGTCTTCGGTTAATTCTTTTTGGGGTTTATTGATATTTTAAGAGAAAATTATTAATTAAAGAATGATTAAAATTTAATATTTTTTAAAGTAAAATTTGGTGAAGAGTGCAGGTGCACATGTGCACTTATGGAGGAACCACCACTGGTCCAAATAAGTAGATGACAGAAGTAACAGTAAAGAAAACCGATAATACCGATAACTACACACCACTTTTAAACTAAAGTGACAACGTTGGCATATGCCTGTGTCTTCTTTTCTTATTTCATTTTCTGTCTATCTATGTTCCAACTCCAGCCTTCTGCCAGCAAGCCTTAATATTCCTGCATATTTTTTTTAATTCGTTTTCGAAAATAAGCCCAAATAAAAATTAGCTAAAACTTACTAAAAACAGGACATTATACATGTCAACTTTTGGTCCATTCTGCTTGTTATGTTAAAAAACGCGCGTAATTATACAAATGGTTTTCGAACGAAGTTTTGAACAACCCCTGGTCCCTTCAAATAAGGGACCCCAAATGGCGGATGAAGCGCACCCCACAGAGCCATCAATACAAAGGCTATGATAACTTTATTCTTATAGTGAAAAATATAATTTCAATGCGTAAAAATATTTTAACATACTTTTTAGTATACCCATCAGGAACTGCCGAAGTAACATAAATATACCTATCGCACACATTAGTGGCTAGCTTTAACCCTGCATCACTTGCGCTTATAAAATTTATATTAGACACTACTGGAGACGTAGTTCAAATCGCGTTGTCGTTGACGTGACGAGGTGAATCACGTAATTTGATACTGTGCCTTACGGCATAGAGTAATACATAGGCTATCTTACTCTATGCTTACGGGTCTGGCTAACATTCGTACCGGCAGCCACACGTGCGTATCGCATGCAGTGAAGCGCAGCGACGCGACGTAGTGAGCTGTCAAAACGGAATCCTGACCAATAAGATTACAGCATTTCCCAGTTACACCAACGACTACGCATTGCAAAGTGAGTATCAACTTAAACACCAGTATTCACTAAGACCTTCAAACTTAGCATTTTAGATCGGGTTTAAGTATCAAGTCTATAGACTTGATACCGACCGGTTTAAGTGTACTTTTTTAATACTTATAGGTTAAATAACTGCAAAGTTTTGGTTCACCCTAATGTGCAATATGATAGTAAGCATTCCTCAGTGAGTTTCATCTCATATAAATTCAAATTAACTTAACAAATAAAGGAAAACCACATAAACATTTTGTAACGATATGTCATTTTTAGGAAATCTAGTCCGTGCAGTAATTGGATTCTTCTTAATAATAGTCTCAAATCGTAGTACCACCCCTGTGGGGTGGCTTAAATTTCGAAAAACTATAGAAATAATCCATGGTCATTAAAAAAAATATACATACATTTTCAAAGCTAAATAATACATAAATAACCTAAAACTATCTCTGTAGATACATTACCGTATTAGATACTTATATATATCAGACTCCTTTTTCAGTTACACATCTAGCAAAACAAGTGAAAATGGGTTTAATCATTGCTAACAGCTGATACTGACTTACACCGTTTTTCTGGACATCTCTTAGTGATATGTGGAGGTTTTAATATGGCTGCCACTTTTAAACCAAAATATTAGAAGCATAATCGCTGTTTTTCAAAAACGGTGAGCAAAATATTCCTATGGACAGTGATGCAGGATTAAGTTCTTTTTAATGCAATATCAAAACTATCAAAATACCTTGTCATGAAAAGGACAATACCGAAAATTAAACCACTTTTATCGTTGTTAAAAAACAAGATATAGTTAGTGCACTTTATAAAATAGCTCAAATGCCGTTCCGTTGTGAAACTTCAAAGTCCGTCCGGCTACAACCATAATAATTAAAGAATTGTTCGTCTTTGTGGGGCCGGGATCGAGCCAAATTCCTTTTGAACGTCAAAAGAGTTTTTTATTGCTGACCACAGCAGCCGGCCCTTGAGTCTGTACCGAATGAAATGCTATAGAACAAGAATACATTTTCAAATGCGTGTGGCATAAAACATTTATCTTAATCTTTAAAAACTTCACCTTGTGTAATACGACGTAGATACTAATTTTCTTCAAACCGGATGTGCGCGTGCCCAAGTCTGTTATTGGTGTCCTCGCGACATGCAGCTGTGGCATCCAAATACGTTAGAGCATAAATATAGGGCATACCCATGCATTCACATATGCGATGCTTGCAGCCAGGACCCCATTTAATTATTAATGTTCCTTTTTCGAGTAGACAAGATTTCGATTACAGCGCATGCGCCAGTTTTCGTGGTTTGGGAACATACTCCGTTACGTCACTACATTATTTGATAATTGTCAAAAGTTTACGGTTATGTTTATAATTTTTTTCCTGAAAACTAGTTGACTGGGTGGAAATTTATCAAATTGCGGATTAAAATTGTAGTTTTTCTAAAATTAATTATTCAGATCTGTTGTGGACAACATGAAGAGCGTTTAGTGGCATCTATCAACCACTCTTGACTTTATTAGCAAATAAAGAAAAACACAAATACTTACATATAGAATGGCACTCCCTTGCTTCTCATGGACAGTTTTCCACAAACCGCAAATGTTTAACGTGAATTGTTTCCCATGTTTGACAGAACAAAACATAATTTTACCCGACAAACCCAAAACACCGCAGAATGTTACTAAACAACAAATATGGCGTCTACCCACACAGCAGCTTGGTGCCTACGTGACAAAACACATGCATGCGCATTTGACGATTCGCATCTGCGAATTTAAATTTACCATTGTTTCCAAAGCAAGCTATGAGTGCTTCAATTTTCGATTTTTTGAACACGTATTTGGTGGCACTTAACCATGATAACCCCACTTTTTCAAAATTCGACAGAAATCCAGAATATACTAAATACCTTTTAAAAAGGCAAAAAGGGGAAAATTAAGACTAGCTTGAAAACTATTGAAAAATAAATAAAAATATATTGCAGCCAACAGAAAAAATAAATTAGACTCGATCTGATTTATTAGGGTAAAATGGGGTGGACCTATAGAGGTGGTAGCGAAACTAGATCGCCCTATCGCAAAAAGTTTTAAAAAATTTTAAAAAAAGTATAGTTTTGTCTAATTTTTTTTTGTTTTTAATAAAATTTGGTGACAACACACCTTTTCTGTCCTTAAAACTTTGTAATTTTTTAAATAAAAATTTTAAATTTTATTTTTATTTAGAACCTAGATAAGGCCCCATTTTTACTATAAAATGCCCAAGTTCTGAAAGCAGTTTTTGTAGCCAGTATTTTTTCGTTAGGACGTCGGTTTTTAGATGCTATATAAGAAATAAATCACCATGAAAAAGTGATAAGTCAAAATAGCACGAACGAGATTGATATTGATTTAATTACATAGCAGTAATTTAATTTTTCTATTTTTTAAACTGCTTATTCTGTTTAGTTAAATTTACACTATTGAAAAATAGATATTTTAGCGAAAAAAAAGCCACTGTTTAAAAAAAAAACCTGCTTTCAGAACTTGAGCACTTTCAGGTGAAAACGATGCCTCATTTTGGGTTTTAAATAAAAAAAAATCTTAAAATTAATACTTCTATTTAAAAAGAAATACACCACCGTCTTAATAAGGATGCAAAAAGTTTCGTTTTAACCAAATTTTGTCAAAAACAAATAATTTAAAAAAAGTTGAATCCCTTTTTATTACCTATACCTTTTATATTGAACTTTTTTTCATGAGAGATAAGCCGTAAAAACCATTATCCACCTCTTAAAGCTCACCCTATTTTACGTCAATAAGTCGGATCGAGCCTAGTTTTATTTTGTTATTGGATACGATAGATTTTATTTAATTTTCAGAAGTTGTCTAAAAACCACAAAAAGCCATTGAAAAATAACAAGGCAAATGAAAAAGGACTTAATTTTACCATATTTTTTATGTGTTGTAAATACTTTATCGTTTTATTAATTTTGTTTTGTTCTATTTTAATGTGTATAATAATCGACATATAAAACTTTACTTTATCGAAATTTTGATGAAACTTTAAAAATAAAAATGGGCAAAAAAAGTACTAAACCGAAGCGTAAACAATAAATAATGCGAAAATAAATTACCAGATATTTGACAAATTAGATACGTATTTTTGTAGTTTTATTTTTGCTGTGTCCAACAAGATTACCGACTTAAATTGTATTTAATTTAATTTTCACGTGACTTCTTTAATTATTTTTATAGGATGTCTCATAAGTCATGATCCAAATTAAAGAAGGTTATAAGCCATTTTTGATAAAAAAAAGTTTTTATAACATGGGGTCACGCTCCTTAGAAAGTTAGAGAGGTGGGGGACACAAGGGTTTTACAAAAAAAAATCTGCCACTCCCATACGAGTAATTGGCTAATTATAACTCAAATTTATGATATTTCATTTTTTCATCAAATTACAAGTGGAGGAAATACAGGTTCTCAAAATAACGTCCGAGAATTGGTAGTAAATTATAATTTTTATTTTTGCTTTAAAAAAATATTAGTAATGTTATTATTATGCATGTCTCACTAGAGACTTCTTTCTAGTAACAAATAAAAACATTTTTTGGGAATTTTTTTTTACAATAATTTTTTTATTGCAATCATTGCAAATTTCTAATACACGACGTCACCAAATATCTTATTTTCACTGCATATTTTAAAGAAAGTAATAATAATAAAAAAACGTAAACTATGATGCTTTAATTATCTTGATAGGAAAAGATTTTTGCCCCATTGTTATATCAATTTTTTTATCAGAAATTACCTCCACTATCACCTCCTTCAGTTTAGTGGTTCAAACCATGACATGAGAAACTATCACCCTCATTATAGAGGGTGATGCCAAAACAATAAAGGCGCTGACTGTGACTGTGCACGGTAAAACTGGAACGTACCACCATCCAAGCCAAAGCCCCCTTCTTATTAGAGAAAAATTATCAAATATAATCACTTCATTGTCTGAATTTACACATAATTATCTGATTATTTACTATCTCTTTTTAATTAATCTCTAGGGATGCAATGCTAATTTACCTTTTCAACATATTTTCGTTCAAAAATTATTTAGGCTTATATTAAAAAACTTATTTAAATTCATTTGGTTTTAAATTAAGTTTGATTTAATTTAAAGCCTTTCTCAAATAGTGTTATTTCTTCGAAGGGTTAAGTCTCCACCAATATAAAAGCGATCGGTTCCTTCCTAACAAGGCTTCTGGACCAATTGGTCTCGATCGTAAGGAAACGGGCTTTCTTTAAGGGGATTTTTCAAAGGCTTAATAGCTGACCCACCAACTAATGATTGGGCAATACAAAAACAAATTATAAGAGTATTTTCTACCTGTAGTTTAATTAAAAAAAAACGTTTGGAATAGAGCCTGTGTGTATATGTTACAGCCATCATTATTTGTTTTTAGCATTAAAATTAAATGACGACGAAGTTGTTTTACAAACTTAAGCTGTCATTTATGTTGGTTAATCAGTTGAAATATTCTTCAAATAAAATCGTATACCTTAGTTTCTAAATAATCAAATTGAAACCTCATACGAATTTGTTTGAAAATTAAAGCCGTATTCAAAACCATACCTATAATTAAAAATTATGAGAGTTATTACTTAGAATTTAGAAAGGGGATCTGTTGTCAGATACAAAGTGTACCTACCAAAACAAGCCGTAAAATTTTGGAAAAGAACCATTTGGTGATTTTGTTTTATACAATTTAATCTTTATTTTTAAATATTGCAGAATTCCCCTAGTTTTCTTTGCTCAAAACAGCTTAAAATATGCACACACTAAGGTTTGTTTAATACTTTTTTTCTGAAAAAACTGACATTTTGACGGTTTTTATTGATAAATTCTAGCAAATGAGTAGCAGAAAATGTTTGTCCTCTAAATGTCACTCGTGCCTGTCTCTTTGAATTCCACGAAAATCATCAGTAGCCGTTTATAATTCCAAAATTTAGATTAATAAAGAGTTGTGTTTAAAAAAGATAACTTTAGTTAACTTGGCTGCGAAATTTTTTCAGGATTTAAGCTGAGGGGCTGAAAAATTGTTAAAACACAAATTCATTTGAACTTGATGTGACAGATATAAGTTTCATCTAAAATGGAAGCAAGGCTAATGCATTTTCTTATTTTATTTACCTAAGTAGGGATATCAGGGCAAAGATGCAAAATTTAATTTTAAAGCAATTTATTTTAGCTGGCAAAGTAGAAGATACGTCATTTATTTTAATGGAGACATGCTCCATTAATCCTATTAACATTAAATTAAATAAACTGCAAATATTATTTTGCTCATTCGATTTCCTTTCTCAAAACCTCTATCAAGGGACATAAACGACAAAGTACACAAATGACAGGTTATACAAGTAACAAGTTTTTCATATTTCAATATTTCTAGAAATTGAAGTTATACAAAACAATGATATTTACTATGTTTTCAGCAGATAATAAATTACTATTAGGTTTTTCGAGTATCATGCATTTTGACAGTTTTTAAAAGGGAACCTAGATACTGGCCTACTTTGACCTGCTCATTTCCACTTTTTGGAACGTGGTGAGCGCCAGCGACCTCTAACAGAACGCCACCATCCAAAACCGTAATCTACTTTTCCACAGATCCTGCATATCGGGATCTTTAAAACCAACTAACAGCCTAAAATTTTTGGAGGCAAAAAGTCGAGACCAGACAAATTTCGGAATAAGAAGATCCAAAAAATTTTCATCATTAAAGATTAGTTTACATATCATTTAAATTAACCAAATGAAAAGTAAGGACACGGGCTAATACTTGAGGGAAATAAAATAGCAAAGAATTCATTTTGGACACCGCAAAGAGAAACCAAAGATAAAGGTGACCAGGATCAAACTACAAAAAAGAAGATATAAAATAGATATTAAATCAAGAGGAGCAAACGAGAACCTCAGTGTACGAATTCTTGAACTGGATGCGAAGGTGTACCTACTAACTAGAAAAAAGAGGATTATTTTTGTAGTGCCGCTGAACGACGCGAATTAACATCTATGGTTCTACAACTCAAAGCTCTGAGCTTCCGCAAATCAATACTGAAATAAGAAAAAGGCGAAGAACTTTTATAAACTAATTAATAGATAAAATATCTACAGCTAAGAATATTGAAACAGCCAAGATAAAAGAAATTGATAAAAAATAACAAGAAAGGTAGAAGAAAAAAAAACTTTAACTATAAAAAATATAAAGTTTTCTACCCTTTTATAGGCTGAGAATTTATTTATGCCAAATAAAAACAAAAATATAGGGCAAAAATTAAATTTCCTAAGTACTTATACATTTTGTTTTCCAAGCAAGCTGTCAAGTTGAGTTAGACAAATTGAGATTGATGTTACATCATGATTATTATCTAAAACTCTGAAAACGTGTAACAGGTGTATGTTTTGGATATTTTGATGGATAATTTATTAAATTATTTATTGGCCTACTTTTGCAGTTTTAGGATATACCTAGGAGCATTAGTCAAAAGCTTTTATTCTAAAACTGCCTATTAAATATTAGATTTTAACAAAAATGTATTCATACATCTTTGATTTAAACTAATTTTCTATATTTTCTCAAGTAATGGCTTCCATTAAAATCAAAATAATTAAAACTCTTCCATGTAATACCTGTTTTATACAGTGAAGTTTTAAAAAATTAAACAAGCCACGTTGTCCATTTTTCTTATCGTATAAAACGTCGACTCTAGTCTCCAATTAGTTTGTAAATAACTTGTTTAGAAAAGAAAATTTCTTCGCTTGGTAATGCCAAATAATTTAGCATTTGTTTTAATTTCTTTGATTGGGTAAAACGGTAACCCGACTTCAAAGAATGTTTAAAAAAGTCATCAATTTCTTGGTCTAACTCAAGGTCTTTATACTCTTACACAGGTTCCCTACAAAATTTGAAAGGTCATTGAACCTGACTGGGCAACTGTAATCAGATAAAAAAATCTACGTCACCGTGTTGCATTAAATCATTTGTTTTATGGAAACCCGAATACACAGCAGTCGTCCAGTTAAGTTCAAATTCTGTAGGCAACCTGTGTAAAAGTATAAAGACCTTGAGTCGAACTCTTTGCCATGTGAAAGGATTATTCAAAAAGACTTAAAAAGGTGATCCTTAATACATTACCAGCTAGCTTCCTTCTCTTTTCTTAATTGGTGACAAACTAACCTGAAACAAAAAAATAATATTTAAGTTTTGATAACTTGAATGTACGTGCAACTCGATAAAAAGTAACTTTCTTACACTCGCGTGTTGTGAAATTTGTCACTTTCTTCTCTTGGTATGTAATATACTATTATGTTAAGGTATTTTCTGTAGTGTATTATTTTAGACAGAAAAACCACTTGTTTTTTATGAATACCAAAAACCGTATCTTAATAATAATCTATGACTAATTTTAATGAGATATTTGCGTTAAATATTTTATAAGTTACTTTCTACAAATCTGTGATCGGTAACAAACGACAACATTGGCAAAGATAAACGTGATGGAAAAGCTACACTTACTGCTAAAATAATTGGTGTAGCCGTCTGTCAATCATGAAGTTCTTTTCAAACAAAGCGTCAGTTTAGGGGGAACAAAGTTTCCTCTGGATAGCAATTAAGATTTGAAAAAAAGGTTATTTCGGGCAGTGCCGTAGTCAAGTTACTAGGGTAAATGCTAAGTTCTATTGGGTGAGATGATGCGATAAATGAATAAGCTGATAATAGAAATAAAGTTACTGAAAATACAGGATGTTTTATAGATCTGTGTTAAGAATGTGTAAAACTAGAAGCGTATGCCGCCTTAGCATCGAAAAGCCTCAAGCACTTTCTTAATATTCATTCATTGGGTTTTGCCTTACATTACTAATTTAAGAATATTGATATTTTAATATTCTACTTTTAGATGTTTATTTACTCTAATCAAAATTAGTTAGGTATTGGATCGACGCCGATGCATGACACCTTTAAATATTATTCTGCACACACACAGACCTCAAGCTGCTGATTATATTTTCGTACTCTTCTTTCTTTAGTGTATTTAGCAATATGAGTAACTGTAGTTCCAAGATAAGGTCTTTTCATTTGCTTCGCTTTTGATACATATCAGATCTAATTATTGTTACTTTGAGTTTTCTTTGAAACTCTTATAAACTGGCTCTATAGAACCAAATTTTTCATGGTTCATTGCAAGTTTTCCATTAAAATCCATTGAAATTTATTCCTGCACTTTCATTCTTTCTTTACTTCTCACAAGGCCTTAATAAAATAGGTGAAGGAACATATCTTTGGTACATATCACTGCTATTAATGACATCTGATATTTGCTTATCTACTCTGACGGTTTAATTTCGATTCCAATTAAGATTTTGTAGGTCATGAGAATTATCGCTGTAATTTTTTGGGACGTCTTTTTTTACGAAAATGAACGAACCTAACCTGACCAACCTAACCTTTATCCGAGTCGCGCTTTAGTTGGATGTGGATTAAAATTGTCTAAAACTAGTTTTAAACTACAAGAGTATATTTGGATTACTATTTTGTGAATTGCTATTTGAATTGGGTGAAGCAGCTTTTAGTTGGAAAAATAAAACCAACATAAAAACAATTTCTTTTTGAGGTAAATCAAATAATTTCGGATGCAATTGAAAAATTTTTCGAGGTAAATTTACAAAATTTAATCTGCAAGCCTGCTATTAAAAAAAAAAACAGTTTTGCCTATCGCTATACACGAGACCTGGGTAGCTATTCTGGGTCTTGAACGATATGATAGTTCACATCACATGCTTTGGCTAATGGCAAGCATTAAATTAGCTCCGAGTCGTCACTCCATTGCGCAAGTTTCTCCTACGATTCGACCGCGAAACGTTCAGCCGGTACGGGGCAGGAGAACAGATTTCACTTCAAGCGCGTAAAATTCACTAACTCTGAAGAGCGCGCGACTATGCCATTGGTCGAGACAAGTCATTTCGCATAACACGCGACCGCTCAGAGTTTGCTATTGGTCAAAGCGTGTGATGTGGATGGTTACATCGTTCAAAACTCACAATAGCTACCCTGAAGCTTGTGGTAGGATGGTTGCTGCACTATATTTTCGGTATACATATAAAAACTAACAGGAACGTTGGTTTTTGTATTTTCGCAGACTTGTAGTTTAATGAAAACGTCAGATCATTAGAGATTTCATAGGTTAGTACGTATGTTGCTTAATGTACTAGTTCCCTCTTAGTTGTATTAATAAAAAAATATATGGTTTTTTAAAACCTGAATTTAAAGCAGATGATTAAACGTTGGAATAAACTTAACCCGGCAAAGCCTCTGCCTCTTTCTCTACCTCTTACTATGGATGGAAATAGTGTCGTTGGGAAATAATAATTACTTATCTGCAACTTCATGAATTTTGGGCTGTTAATCAAGCTGTTGAAAATCTATGCTTAATAGGATAACATTGATTGACAGCATTTACCGATATATGGACTCACTGCCAACAAACGAAATTACTATAAATAAATTACTACTGCCAACAAACTGATTTGATTTTATAGGTTTTGGCTTGATAACTACATAATTAAAGTCAACATTATTTTATTATGAAAAATACCTGCCGTGTTAAATATTCACAATATTATTTAATTAAAGTCAACATTATTTTATTAGGAAAAATATCTGCCGAGATAAATATTCACACTATTATTTTAATTAAAGTGAACATTATTTTATTAGGAAAAATATTTACAATATTATATTTCACTAAATTTGGGAATAGTTTTATCACAAACTTATAGATCATTTTTCATTATGAATCTTAACAAAAATAGGGAACAATTTAATGCACTAAGTAATGTCTGGTTCAAAAACAAACTTTGAATATGTAAAGGTGAGTGTAACTTTCGGCAGTATATGAAACGCCAAGTGTTTTATTATTAATTTACACAATGCGCCTGCGCGTTTTACGTAAAGACGTATTTTAATGAGACTCCGACATATAAACTATTTCTGGAACATTCCTCAAAACGCAAAAAGTTTTGCAGAATCGTCATGAGTAGCTCATTTAGTCGACCACAAAGAAGGCGTTGCAATTAACAATGGAACTTGTTCGTGACATGGAGGAGAATTATTAATGGAAAAAAGCAGAGAAGTAAGTTGAGCGGTTAAGCCTCTCCCGTCGACTTCCCAGTTCTACTCCCAGTAATTAAGAGTGCGTTGTGGATGATGTATTATGGCATATATTTTAGTTTATTTCTGCGAATATAATAAAAGAAATCAGTTAATTGGATGTTTTTGATTATCGCATATATGCATGCAATCATGGTTATCTTTTTTCTGTATCGTCGTAGTAGAGATCTGTCAGGTATTGATCTTTATTAACCATAACAGACATGGTTTTTTATGTGACTTTGGCGTTAACTTTTATAAGCTGTCATAGTTATTTTCAACTAATTAAGACTTGAATCGTGTTTAAAATTATAGTGTATTAAACATTTGCGATTGTGCTTTTTGAAAACCAATGATTATAAAAAAAACATCAAAAAATTTGAAGTTGGTTCACAATTTTTTGTAATTCACACAAAATTTTACGTGTAAAAAAGGCAGTTTTCGCGAAGAAAACCTATTGCTATTAATTACAAAGTTAACCACAACTATATTATGAGAGGCCTTTGGTATCCCGTGGGATAGTTGTGGAAGATCGATTGGTAATAAATAAATTCAAGATGACGGCTTTTTGGGGTTTTTTCACAAACTTTGGCTTATAAATTTTGCAATATTGGCTTTACAGACGAACTGTCAATGAGTTTTTTATTTGCAATAGAACACAAATTAAGAAGAAATTGGATTTATAACTAAAAAAAATACTCTGACAATCTATGGGCACCTAAGCTCACACTATAGGTACTATAGTTATAGTGTACGTGTGAGCTAATATAACTAAAAACTGAAATATATTTTATTGAACTCCAGACTCAATTACCTTTCGTTTGATACCACACAAGCCATGTTTTGACTTAAACTTTAATTTTTCAAATCTACCCCCCCCTTTTTTTTAAACTAAAATGTATTTTGTTTAACTCCAGACTCAATTACCTTTCGTTTGATATCACACACGCCATATTTCCACATAAACACTAATTTTTTTAATTTACCCCCACCCTTTTTTTAAAGTAAAATGTATTTTATTTAACTCCAGATGCAATTACCTTTCGTTTGATATCACACACGCCATATTTTTACATAAACTCTAAGTTTTGAAATATACCCCCACCCTTTTATTTGGCTTGTGTTTGGTGGATTTTGTTCATTTTAAAATGGGACCATCTCGACCGAAAACCCAGCGTAGGTACCAAATTTCATTAAAATCGGGCAAGCGGTTTTTGAGTTATGCGCGTTGGTCGTTACAGACAGACAGACATACAGATAGACAGACAGACAGACAGACAGACAGACAGACAGACGGCGCAACAAAAAAGTTTCAAAATCATCTGAAACGCAAGGATATATAAAAATTTTTGAAATCGGAGCAACTTTTTTTTTCTCGAAAAAATTAGGATCACTATAGCTCACACTACTATAGTATAGTAGTAGTGTGAGCTAAAAAATTAATAGATATACATTTTTAGCTCACACATATACTATACTATAGTAGTGTGAGCTATGGTGATCCTAATTTTTTCGAGAAAAAAAAAGTTGCTCCGATTTCAAAAATTTTTATATATCTTTGCGTTTCAGATGATTTTGAAACTTTTTTGTTGCGCCGTCTGTCTGTCTGTCTGTCTGTCTGTCTGTCTGTCTGTCTGTCTGTCTGTATGTCTGTCTGTCTGTCTGTCTGTCTGTCTGTCTGTATGTCTGTCTGTAACGACCAACGCGCATAACTCAAAAACCGCTTGGCCGATTTTAATGAAATTTGGTACCTGGGCTGGGTCTTGGGTCGAGATGGTCCCATTTAAAAATGAACAAAATCCACCGAACACAAACCAAATAAAAGGGTGGGGATAGATTTCAAAAATTAGAGTTTATGTGAAAATATGGCGTGTGTGATATCAAACGAAAGGTAATTGAGTCTGGAGTTAAACAAAATACATTTTAATTTATTAAAAAAAAAGGGTGGGGGTATATTTCAAAAATTAGAGTTTAAATGAAAATATGGCGTGTGTGATATCAAACGAAAGGTAATTAAGTCCGGAGTTCAACAAAATACATTTTAGTTTTTGTTTTTTTTTAAGGGTGGGGGTGGATTTCAAAAATTTGAGTTTAAGTCAAAACATGGCTTGTGTGGTATCAAACAAAAGGTAATTTAGTGTGGAGTTGAATAAAATATATTTCAGTTTTTAGTTATATTAGCTCATATAACTATAGTACCTAGTGTGAGCTTAGGGGCCCATATATTGGCAGAGTATTTAAAAAGTACTAAACAGTATTAAGTTTCTTTTTCCAAAAAAAAATTAGGAAGGACGTTTAAGACTTGCCCAAATCGACTGGTTACGGATCACTCAATTTGAGTTTTCCGCATGTTTGCCTCAAATTTAAAAAACAAATGTGTGGCGTCATTAATCCAAGATTGTGGATTTTTACATGTTTTTCACAAACTTTTGCTTTTAAGTCACATTAACTTTACAAAAAAATTGTAGCATAACAAAAAAATTTCATGTAAAAAAAGCCAAGTACGCGAAAATGGCATTCCGTAAAAAGAATTAAGATAAAAGTAAAGCCAAGTTCTCCAATACAACTTTTAAAATGAAAGGTTTTTACTAGTTTGGAAATGTTTTTTTAAACTTTGCTTTGTATCTCAAGAACCAAAAAATAAATTTGAATTTTTTATAATAAAATAAATACAAGTTTAAGACTACCCACGGTCGAATGGCGGCATTTTTATTTTTTTTAAACTTTGACTTATAACTTTCGCTAACTTAGTTTTACAGAAAACTGTAAATATGTTGTTTGTTTGCAAGAGGACATCACTTAATATAGTAGTAGCATTATACGTTCAAAACATGATTTTTTCTCAAAATACTAAAAAATAGTGTAAAACGTTTTTTACCTAAAAAAAAGTCAAAACGTATTAATAGTTTTTCTTTAAAACTAATTTAGCGAAAGTAATAAGCCACAGTTCGTGAAAAAAATAGGAAAAAAGCCGACATCTTGAATTTATGACGATTTTTTATTTTTGAGTATAAGCCAACTATAAAACGAAATTGATTTTTACAGTGACTGAACAAAATCAATTTTATACTCAGTGGCGGCGCGTGCTGTAAAGCTTAGGGGATGCACACCAAAAAAAAAAAAATGCGGCGCAGGCAAAAACTTTTTTTGAGTGCCACGCCCAACTTTTTGGGCGATCGAGTGGGCGATTATATCATATTATTTAGAGCAAATAATTAAAAAATTAGATATTTAGTTAGGTAAAGAAGAAAATTTAAATATTAAATATTGCATGCTAATGCTTTCAGAATTAGAAGCTTCCGCCATTGTCGTAACTACGAAATCATCGAAATCAAAACAAACAGACCGACCGATAACGCCAAGTTGTCTAAGCGGACTATTTTAAAGTGCACATGAGGTGCTGTAACAGGCAACGCGAACCGTGGACGCGGGGAGCATTAAGGGGGTGCGGGCGGCATCCGTGGCAATTTCTACATAGGAGCACAACCGAAGAAAAACCCAGATTCAGATGTACTGTAAAATTCTATAGGGACATGTCGTCCTCTCTTTCTATATCTCGTAATTAGAATGCGACATAACATTTGGGGTGCATAGAAATTGGCTCCAGTGAACCGCGTCGCGAGTCGGCTCACGCATCCACCGTATCCTGGTTTAAATACGATTACAAACACATACATACCAAGTATTAAATTCTAGATCGTATTTAATTCTTTAGTAAATTTCTTTTGGGGTTTATTGATACTTTATGATGAAATTATTGATTAAAAAAAGATTAAATTTTAATATTTTTTTAAGCAAAATTTGGGAATGTTAAATTATGGAGGAATCGCCACTGATTATTCTGGATTCAATTTGTCTACTAATCATTTAAGCTAAAGTTAAAGCTAAATTGAACTGTATTTTTAAAATTCTTTTGACACTGTTTTTATTATCTTTATGAGAAATAAACTTTTCTAATTATTATTGTTATGATCGATTGACTTGTAATGTGCGGCAATTTATCTACAATTATAATGGGTATTTCTAATATATTATAAGTACGTGCGTCTGTTGCACCCTGAAATATAATTATAACAGTTGCAGATGTTAAGGGAGCTATTAGAGTTATTGCTTGGATGTCGCTGACGCGACATGACGCGTAATATTTGAAATACTAACGTTAACATAACCAGTATCATATACAGGGTGTCCCAATTCAATTCTTTATTTGAAAAACAATGAGCGCGTGAGACAACGTATACAAAGGTATAAGATATACACCCTATATATCATTATTTTTGAGACAACGTTTTACAACTTTTTTTTGTTGGCCTATGCTATTTGTTATGGTAAACTGCTGATAACTGTCAAAAAGTTTTCTCAAAATGCTATGGAGTTATATGTACGTACAAGGCAGAGAAAGCAAACGACAAGCAGCCAATGAAAACGCATGCAGCGGAAGTGTTGCTGACTGGCTATCCTTTTCATGTACTTTTCAATTGTATACCTTATCACACCGGCGTATACAAGGGGGGGGGGTACTGGGGGTAATTACACCCCCCTTCCAAGATTCGTAAAACGGATTTTTCCATAAAAATTCAATGTTTTTGCCTGCGGCGCGTTAAACTTTCTTTATTATTGACGAACTCGGACCACCCTTAGTGATATTTGTTTAAAATTGACTAAATGGCTTAAATTTGTAGAGTAACACAGATAATATGTGCTCTTATTTAGCAACTATGTGTTGTTTGACTAAATTACCCCTCACAAATTAAGGGCCTGGATACGCCACTGCCTTATCATCGCGGTGTGAGTGATTTTGAGAAAAAAACTTTGTATAAACCTGGTTAGGCAAATGCTCAGTTTTCGAAATACCGATTGTTAAAATTTTAATTTTTTGGTTGTTTTTATAACTCGTGCAGTTTTTGAAAAAATAGCATTTTGAGATGTTTAGCTTAAATCTGGAACGTCTATTTAGCTACAAGGCATATATCATTAAAACTACAGGGTGATATTTTTTCTGTGACATAATTATTAGGAAAGAAAAAAAAAATATTTTACTCTATAATTTAAAAACCGCGAATCGATATACTGCGTCATTTAAAAGTAGCTGTTTTTTCAAATTTTCTAACCTCCAAAAATATCCTTAAACCTTACGAATTTTAATGGGATAAATTTCGGCATTATCGGTTATAACTCAGATTTATTGCTGCCGTTTATTTCTTGGTACTGATGTTAGTATAATTTGTCAAAACTAACCATTGGCAGATATATAAATATTTTCGTATAATTACTTTTTTCTTCTTAAATAACGTTTACCACATTTAAAAATTCATGAAGTTTAATGCCCTATAACTATAAGCAGAAAACTATAGTAGAAATAAAAGTTCCAATTTACAGAGGTTGGGACCTATTAACAGTTCGAATACGTGATTTTTATAAATATATTATTCACTGATCTATTTTTTTTTAATTTTTTTTTTATACTGGGACTTTCCATCCACTCAGGATCAATCGCTCAGTTTCGCAAAGTTCTAACAAGTGAAAGCATTTTTAAACAAACACAAACAACCAAGTCCCAAGCCAGGAATCACTGATCTATTTCTAAATATTGACCACTTCTGACCCCATATAAACCGCTGTGCGTCATTTAGGTTTCAATTTTTCCATTGCTATTGTGTTATCAAATAGGGGAAAGGGGTCAAAATGGGGTACAGGGGTAAAACGGGATACCGCAGTTTTAGCTAAAACCTCTTAGTATCAGATGTTTATTCCCATGACTGGCTCAACTCTCTGCAATATAATTGGTGTCGGTCGGCTGAGCTGAAGTTGGTTCTTGCTTAACATGTGATGTTGTGCGCAGTTTATTGTAAAAATAACTTGGGCATTTTATGATGGTAAATAAATTTTTTACAGACTTTTCAAATTTTTGTTTACTGACATTGAACAATTAGGGGTTTCATGTATTGTTCATTGCCCGTAAAATTAGCAATTTACTGTGTATGATATTTGTTTGAACTGGTGGTTTGGGGCAAAACGGGGTTTTTTCATGGCGGCAAAACGGGGTACCTTGTTATACCTAGAAATCTATAACCCATTTTGCCCCAAAAAAAATCTTTTTTTTTGGTACTATCACTGGAAGTTGTATTTGTAAATACTAAATTTGATTATTATAAATGTACGTATTTTTTATTACTTTTTATTTTTTAAATAAGTATTTAAATCTTAGTTAGTATTTTAATAAATAAAACAAGTCTGTGAAATAAAATATTGATACTAAAATACACAACCGCCCGCCTGTTTTACCACATATAGGTACCCCATTTTGCCGCGTATGCAAAATGGGGCAAAGTCAACTTTTCACAGAAATAAAAGTATGATGAGTTCTAAATCACTTAAACTGAAAATTAAAACTTAAAAATAACATATTAGTTCCAAATGACGAACGCAATGGTGATCATAAGCCTTTAAAATTAAGTATCCTATATTGCCCCCCTTTCCCCTACAGACTGGTTTTAAAATTCGAGAAACACTAATATTATATATAATATTGATTAGAAAATATGGCATTTTCGTCAGCCTGGTGTATATGATGCATATTCATTTACCTAATGTGACGGTGATGCATCAAACACTTAAGGTTATATTATTAATGTGCACGCGAGCATTTGCTTTTAGCTAGACGCTATACGCTGCCTTAATATGCCGCAGCAGTGTTGCTTCTCAAAATATAGATTACCCCAAGTTACATGTCAAACTAACCTCAAATATACCATTTAGAATATAATGAGCTAAATATGAAAGTACGGCAGAATCAATTTGATTCTGCAATAACTGTAACCTTTAGATTAGTTAAGGGTAAGATTAGGTTAGTTATGATCATAAACGAATTGATAAATGTTAAAAACTGTTTATTATTTAAATATGTAATTTTTTTCAAATGCAGAAATAACTTTTATTTATGTCAATTTAACCTAATCGAAATTTAAATTATAGCCCATCAGTTTTTTTTTGCGATTTTCTGGAAAACCAATAACTTTTTCAAAAAAACTCAAGAGAGAAATAATACGCAAATTCATTTTGTCTCAACTATAAAATTTAAAAAAAAACCTGACCTAACCTTTAAAAAAATGTTTTTTTTTAATTTAATTATTTTTCCAGTTTATAAGTAGCTTGTTTTAAAATGCTAATACTTTATAATATTAAGCTTGATTCCTACTTAGTAACACCATTTACTATGATTAAGTTTTTGTTTTTTAAAGTTAAACAACTTTAAGAAAAGGTTAGAAAAATGATATTTTGAAAATTTTATTTATTACAATTAGCGCAATTGTGCACACTTTTAGTTATTTGAAATTCCAGCTTAAGTAATTTTTAGAAAAATAATTAATTGACTAAACTTAAATGTGACAAAGGGGTTTTGACAAAATAAATGGAATATAAGGGTGGTTTATTAAGGGTTAAAAATTATAAACAGAGGTGCTTCGTTCTGTAAGCACCTCTGTTTATAATTTTTGACCCTTAATAAACCACCCTTTTTACTACTCTTATTAATATGCAATTTTAAGACTTTTATGACATGATTTTTCGCCAAGGCTATCAAAAACCAGGCTATTTGTACATGATACAACGACTATTCTGTAAAACTTTATGTACCTATGTTTATAATTTGAAACCCTTAGTTAGTGAAAAACTATTTTTGATATCAATAGCAGTTTGGCTGGAATTTCAAATATAATAAAAGTGTGCACAAGCTGTTTCTAAAAAGCAGTTTTTTTTATACACGTTTTTTTTCGTACAGTGCTTAATTGTATAAAAAGTCCCATTGGCGGTCCGGTTATTATTGACCATTGACCTAACGCTTACTTAAAGTTGTTTAACTTTAAATAAACAAAAACTAAATTTAAGTGCATGGTGTTTTGTAGAAGTGGTGGTAAAGTATTAACATTTTAAACCACAATGTAAGAAAAAATAAAATTAAAAAAAAAAGTTTTTTTAATGTTAGGTTAGGTTTTTTTAAATTTAACATTATATATCTTTATTTAAAAAAAAGGTATTAGTTTTTAATAAAATCGCCAAAAACTGATAGACAATAGCTAAATATAAGTATGCGCACTAATAAAAAGTCCTCAAAAGAGTACAAGCTTTTTCTTTGTTGAGTTTTCTTACTTAAATCAAATTTATTAATATTTTGAGGCATATCTCGTGTAATACCTTTAACCGCCTTTATTCAATTTCTCTTAGCGTAACGAGACTCCCATTGAGGTGAGTTACATAGATCTAAAGAGGCACAATGATAAAATCAGTTCAGAATATTCACTAATAAATAAATGTAATGATATTGTCGGGTACGATTTTATTTTAAATCGAACCCTTAAACGAGGGTACCGCAGTAGACCTCTTGTGTGTATAAAATAAATATAAAATATATTTAAAAAGTTACAAACGTTAATGAATACAAAATAAAACTCTGTTGCAATTTACAAATTGTTACCCGACTATAAAACAAACAAGACCCATATTATATATTAAAATAAAAACTTTAACTTACCAAAACAACAAACTGCAAAATATTCTTCAAATAGAAAAATTGTATGTTTCTTTAGTGACTATTTATTTTAGAGGTTTTAGTTTAAGTTCAACAAAACTTAGAATGTGACTACCGACTTGCCGCCTCAATGTTTGGGTTTTTATTAACGGTAGGTTGGACGTAAGTTATCCATAATCCCCTCTTTAAAGAGCTTGGAGGAACCAAGTCAGTGGCGTAGCTGATAATCCTAAAATGTACTTTACTTTCTAGCTAATGAGCTAAACAAGAAAACCTAAACAAAAACAGAGATAAAATGACATTTTATAGACAACACTTTCTTTTCTCACAGTTTTTCCATAGCCACTTTGAAGGGGAAACCCTCTCTCTACGTAATATATCCCCACGCTTAACCATTAGAACTCCCACTCTTCACTTTTCAGTAGTTTTTCTCCCATCAACCTGCTGTGCAGGTAGGCGGCAACTAGTTATTTATCATTATGTCTGCAAAACCATGTTTTGCACTTTTCGTTTTTCTACGCTAGTTTTGTACAGTGGCACAGTCAAGGGTAATTTACATTCCTGACAATATTTTCTATGTCAAATATAACCTCTGTGTTTTTTTATTGTTGCCAAAAGAAAAATTTATAACAAGAAAACTCTTTGATCTTCATTTGCTGATAAAGCTGCCTTGCTTAACACTATTTTTTCTATTTAAGTAAATTTTTTGTATTTAGATAACAGAGTAGTTATATTAACTTAAATAAGAATTATGATAAATATTAGTTTTGAGTGTCCAAAACAAATAAATTAATAAAACAATGTCACATAAAACTGATTTTCACCTTATAATATTAAGAAAGAACAGGGTATGTAAACATTTTTCTGTAAGTTCATGTTACGCCCGCAGTAAGAAAAACGATAACTGCAATGGACTGTAAATATTTTAATTAAATGAAGCGCGAGCAAACATAAATATATTGATATGAATTACGAAATAATTAATAAGGTCCATAGGTTAATTGTTGGAACCACACAACGGCAATCAGATACAAATGCACTCGCCAGTTTGCAGCCACTTTCTCCACGTTCTAAGGGGCCCTTGAATGGATCTAATGATGTCACCACGTAGCTGAAGGGCTGAAGTTTCTTCTCTATGCTTCAGTACACCAAAATCGAGCACTTTCAGGTGTAGATATTTGAAAATAGTTGGAGAACGAAATTAACACGCCATTTCTCGAGACGCTTGACAAAGGATCTCCCTGGTTGTTGGTGCGCATGTCCAAATGCGCAAATGCACTCTGTCCTTCATACAATTGTGTGGTTTTAAAAATATATAAACAACCGCGAAATTTAGCGGGAGCTAACATAACCGCTCTCCAAAACACACAATTTTAGAATCTCAACCGGACAGATATAGATATAAGAAAAAAGGATCGACCGATAAATATAAATGAATGAAAACAGATAAGTATCGTAAGTTTATTTAAAAATCCCGACAAAGGCAAAACAAACAAACAAAAAATTCAAAAAAAAAATAACGAAAAATAAAGAAAAACCTTATTACCCGGTAATAGGTAGAAAAATTAAAATTACTTTTAATTTGGCAAAAGGCACAGTTTTACAACTGGCCGCTTATAAACACCGGTAACCGTTTGTACCGTCGCAACACGCACCTGACCGTCCCCGCTGGGATGTAGTTCGATGACCCGACCGACCGGCCATTTCAAAGGTGATTGAATGTGATCACTTGTTATGATAACCAAAGAAACTTGTGTCGCTGTTGTAGCGTATGCAAATACTCTATAGAATACCGTTTCCAAAAATCATTATGTAGTTTTTGGATTAGTTGCCATCTCGAGAGCCGATTTAGGGGAACCTCGGACAAATCTGACTCCGGAATTTCTGAATTAAGGGGTTCAAGGGTCAAAAAATACCCGGGGGTAAGAGGTTGAAAATCGTGTGGGTCTGAAGAGGCAGGAGATAAAGGGCGACTATTAAGTACGGCTTCTATGCGACAGGTAAGGGTGGACATCTCCATGATAGACAACTGGTCGCCGACAACTCGAACAAAGTGAGTTTTAAAACTTTTGACGCCAGCTTCTGCCAGGCCATTGAAATGTGGACTGAGAGGAGGTCCTAGATGCCAACGAATAGAAAGTCTGGTGGCAGCACTTCTTGCGTATTCAAGTAATTGGTTACGAAACCCTATAAAATTACTGCCTTGATCTGACCAGCATTGCGTCACGCTTCCACGTCTGGAAATGAATCGATGGAATGCACCTACGAACCCTTCGGTGGACAGTTCCATGGTTAATTCCAAATGCACGCAATGTGTGGCCGTACAGACAAACACACAGACATACGATTTGAAAGCTTTACAACCACGGTAACGATGAGGAATCACAAAGAAAGGTCCACAAAAGTCGATAGCTACACTCGAAAAAGGTTTGATTGATTCGATGAGCGGGAAGTGAACTCATTTTGGGCGGTCTATAGGGTTTAGGGTTGATTCTAAAACATTGCAAGCACTTGGATATGGTTCTTTGAATTGCCCGTCTGGCAGATAATATCCAAAGTTGCTGTAAAAGCAGATTATGTAATGTTTTAAACCCAGGATGAAGGTATTGTCGATGAGCGGACTCGATAAGAAGAGTAGTTAAACGATGGTTACTCGAAAGTAAGACGGGGTGTTTTGCAGAATAAGACAAAAGGTCAGATTTTTGTAATCTGTCACCGACTCTAATGATATTATTTTCATCAAGAAAAGGTGAAAGTTTTCGAAAAGGTTTCTGTATTGGTTTATCCTTAGATAACGCGGAAAAAAGCTCAGAAAAACAAGAACCTTGCACGCGTTTGATAAGAAGGTATAACGCACTTTGCATCTCACCAGTTGTAGGAAAAACAATATTTTCAAAAATAATTTTTTGGTCCGGTGGCTTAGTAGGTTTTTGATAGGAATGGTTTTGAAAAAGGTTAACTATTCGAAGGACACAACAAATGATACGTTGAATTTTTGATATAGATGAATATTTGATAAGAAGCTGATCTAAGAAGTTGACATCAATTATCGCATTGCAATAGACCCTTGGCTTTTTCTCCAGATTAACATCTCCGAAATCAATCGGCATTTTTGATTTATGAAAATCGGGCCATTCGTTTTCGGGAGACCACAAAAACGACGGTGCGTTCCACCACATGTCATGTGACATGAGCTGTGAAGGGGTGGCCCCTCGTGACGCTATATCGGCTGCATTTAAAGCAGAAGGAATGTAGCGCCATGAGTTTGAGGGAATGATTTCTTGGATTCTACTGACTCGATTTCCAACAAAGGTTTGCCAGCGATTAGGAGGGGATGAAAGCCAGTGCAATACGACTTGCGAATCGCAGAAAGTAACGATATTTGTAAAAGTTATTTTTCCTTCATAGCTAGATAAAACGAAGTCAATTAATTCGCTTAAAAGAAATGCGCCTAGGAGTTCTAGCCTAGCCAAAGTTTGTGACTTTATAGGCGCGACCCTAGATTTTGCAGATATGAGAGAAACAGATATATTATTTTCCTCTTCTACACGAAAATATACGACGCCTGCGTAGCCTCGAATTGAAGCGTCACAGAAGCCGATGATTTGACAGGTATTGGTTTTTGACAGTTTGATTTGTCGGGGTAATTGAAAATTGGAAAGAAGCGGGAATTCAGAACGAAGTTTGTTCCAAGAGTCGATGATAGAAGAATCTGGTTCTTCGTCCCAGCCTATTTTCGATATCCACAACTGTTGCAAAATAAATTTTGCTTGTAGCAACAAGGGACAAAGAAAACCTAAGGGATCGAAGATTGTTCCTATGATAGATAAAATAGAACGTTTGGTTGGGGGTTTGTCCTTCATTCGGCATTGATAAGAAAAAATGTCGTTTTTTGGATGCCATTGAAGTCCTAAAACTTTGATAAAGTGGGGTTCCTCCTTGTCGAAAGAGAGAGGCATTTGACGATCGGACTCTGGCAATGTTGCCAATAACTCAGGACAATTGCTTGCCCATTTTTTAAGTTCAAATCCTCCCGACTTCAACAAATCATTGAGTTCTGTTTGAAGGGAGAGAGCTTCAGAAAGCGAAGGGCTAGTTCCCAAGATATCGTCGATATAGATTGACGTTTTTAGAACAGTACTAGCCATAGGAAAACGGAATGGGACAACTGGGCGCCGCCAACTCGGCGCCGCCAACTGGGCGCCGGACTAAAAAAATTTTTTCTGATAAAATGTGTAGATGAAAAATAAAATATATTATTTATATAAAAACATCTATAAAAAATTCTACGCAATTTTTTACAAGCTTTTATTTAGCTTCAGATGTTCTGTCTAACTAACTAACTATCTATCAAATCTTGTGAAGCGTTTTTGACACACTTCCCATTACCCGATTGGGATGAAATTTGGTACACACGTAGTGGTCCCATGACAATACAACATTAAGAAAAAATATCCAAACAACCCCTACCCCACCCCTTCCACAGAAAAATTTGTTTTTGACACACATCCCGTTATCCGATTTGGATGAAATTTGGTATACATATAGTGGTCCGATGACAATATAATATTAAGAAAAAAATAACCTCCCACCTCTACCCCCACCCCCTTTCATAGAAATAATTTTTTTTGACACACATCCCGTTATCCGATTTGGATGAAATTTGGTATACATATAGTGGTCCGATGACAATACAACATTAAAAAAAAATATCCTCCCACCCCTACCCCCACCCCCTTCCATGGAAAATGGGTTTTTGACACCCTTCCCATTATCCGATTTGGATGAAATTTGGTATACAAATAGTGGTCCGTTGACAGTACAACATTGAAAAAAAAAATCCTACCACTCCTACCACCACCCTCATCTATAGAAAAATGCGTTTTTGACACACTTCCCATTATCCGATTTGGATGAAATTTGGTATACATATTGTGGTCCGATAACAATACAACAATAATGAAAAAATGTCCTCCCCCCCTACCCCCCACCCCCTTCCATAAAAAATGCGTTTTTAAGGTGGTACTGTCATGGGACCACTACGTGTGTACCAAATTTCATCCAAATCGGATAATGGGAACTGTGTTAAAAACGCTTCACAAGATTTGATAGATAGTTAGTTAGTAAAGGATTTTTTAAAGATGTTTTTATATAAATAATATATTTTAGTTTTCATCTACACATTTTATCAAAAAAAATTTTTTTTAGTCCGGCGCCGAGTTGGCCGGCGCCCAGTTGGCGGCGCCGAGTTGGCCCGGTGCCCAGTTGGCCCGGCGCCCAGTTGGCGGCGCCGAGTTGGCGGCGCCCAGTTGTTCTAGACCGTAGGAAAACGTTCCTTTTCTCTCTCTGCCAGCTCATTTAAGGTACGCATGGCTAGAAAAGGTGAGCATGTCATGCCAAAAGTGACAGTAGAAAGTTCCCACACTGAAAGTGGGTCATGTGGAGAAAACCTCCACAATATCCTTTGATAAGGACGGTGATAAGGATTGATAAGGACTTGACGGAACATCTGTTTGATGTCAGCAATGTTGGCAATAGGATTAAGACGAAACGTAAGGAGTAAAGAAGCAATATCCTTTTGAAGTTTCGGTCCAGATAACAATGTGTCATTGAGACTAATATTTTTTGGGGTGACTGCCGAACAATCCCAGACTACCCTTAATTTTGTACTTAAGCTTTCCGGCTTTAATACGCAATGATGTGCTAAAAAACATGTTACGTCGACTTTTGGTTGACTAGATAAAACTAAACTCATATGATTAGAATCGATATAGTCTTGCATGAAACTTGAATAGGCAGTGTACAGATCAGGATTTTTGATTAATCTATTTTCTAGAAGTAAAAATCTACGATAAGCTTGCGGATAAGTATTTCCTAGGTCAGGGTTTATTTTATCTTTAAACGGAAGATCTACCATGAATCTAACGCTCGGTTGCCGTACTACACTAGCAGTAAAAATTGATTCTGCTTGTTTTTCTTCCGTTGATAAGATTTATTTTTTAGGCAAATGTTCGATTTCCCAAAACCTAGGGAGAATGACCTCTAAAGGAGGTGAATGACTCGTTAGAAAACAACTGGTTCGTTCCGTAAGACTACCTACTTCGTCAACCTTTCCCATGACGACCCAACCAAAGATAGTTTCAAGGCTGAAGGTTGCCCTATTTGTCCAAGAACCCTGCCCTCCTTGAATATCTGTGCGAATAGCTCGCAACCAATAAACAGGTCTAGATTTGAAATAAGATGGGTCGGCAAGTTTAAGGTTTTCCAAGTGTTTCCACTGATTATCGTTTAAAGTGAATGTAGGCATATTGGAACATAGTTGTGGAACAACAATTGCTTAGAAATTAAGTAAAGGAGTGACTTGTCCTTGTGGCTTAATGTGACATTGAACGAGCCCTTTGGAAGTAAAAGAAGACATCTGATTTAATCCGAATATTTCAGTGGTGTAACTTCGCCTAGGAAGATTAAGACGCTGAATACACTTTTCACTGATGAATCCTGTCTGTGATCCAGAATCAAGCAGTGTCCTTACAGGTTGAAAATTTCCGCAACCGTCCATAACATCTATTATGGCGGTGCATAAAAGAAAGGTACCTGAAGGTCCTGAGGCATTTAATGACACATGAAGATTATTGACAGGTGGTGTGTGAATGACAGGAATAGTATCTTAGCTTCCAGACTCTTGATTAGTTTCTAAGATATGAGTTAAAGTGTGGTGCCTTTTACTATTGCAAGTCCTGCAGGAATATTTTGATTTGCACGTATCTACCCCATGCAGGGGATGAAAACATGCTAGACATAATTTTTTCTGCTTGACGAAAGATAGGCGATCGATAGGCGAGAGATCAAGAAATGTTTGACCTTTCGAAAGCACGTGACCTTGATTACACCGGAAACATTTTATTCCCGTACTTGAATTAGTTGAGGTGCCAGCCAGTCCTATAAAAGGCGAATTGGATGATTTATAGGTAGGCTTTTGCCCAAACTGATTTCGCATAGAATTTGAATTTTGATAGGTAGGCTTTTGCCCAGACTGATTTTGCATAGAATTTGATTTTTGATAGATAGGCACCTTTTTGGGTGCTGTTGATTGAGGAAGTGATTCCAAAACTTTACATCTTTTTTCTAGAAATTGAAGAAGTGACTGAAAAGTGGGAATTTCGGTATTAGTATTGGCGTGACTCATTTCGAAATTTGAACGCGTTGGAATATCCAATTTTTCTAATAAAATGAAAAAATAATAAAGTCCCAACTGTCAACGTCAAAGCTAAGTGATTTTAAAATTTCTAGGGAATCAGAAAAGGTGTCAATTAAATTACGCAATTCTTTAGCTGACTCGTTTTTTAAGGTGGAGTTCATAATTGAGCTTAAAGCATCATTTGCGAGGTCTCGCTTGTTTTGATATCTATTGACTAATTTGTCGTAAGCAATTTTATAATTTTGATCAGATAAGCTAATCCCTGATATCAATTTTAAAGGCTCATCCTCGAGATATGAAAATAAATATTGAAGTTTTCGAACGTTACTTAGACTTTGAATTTGATCTATAATGTTATTTAAAAGATCGAAAAAGCTTGGCCATAATTTTTTATCACCTCGAAATATGGGAATACCTAACTCTTTGAGTTTTGGAGTTTCAGATTCGTTTTGTCGAACATATGATCCCGAAAGGGTTGGGGCCTCAACCGGAAATATTTTAGAGTAAACCCCCTTACACGCATAAAAATATTTACGAGCTTCTGAAAGGATCGCATCCTGCGTTTTAAACTCCTCGTCGTCCGAGTCGTCTATCAACATAATGACGTCATTATGTGCCAGCATGCATTTATCGAAGGTTTCATCCAAATCGGAATACCTCACTTGAAACTCGTTACTCGCTCTTTCATTCGATGCCGCGGTTTATGAAAACACATAACACTCGGTTATCGCAGATAAAAAACCCTTGCGTTTTTGCACGGCTTTTTTGACAGACATGATTTTACCTTTGAAATGACGAAATTGTCGGTAAATATACAATTAACGCTAAATTAATGCTTCTGAAATAGAAAAATGACGAATTGTCGATAATATGCACTAATTTATCGCAATTGATGAAAATTGTTTTAAATATCGAAATGATATGGAACACATCTAATCACAGAAATGTCGGTAAATATACAATTAACGCTAAATTAATGCTTCTGAAATAGAAAAATGACGAATTGTCGTAAATATGCACTAATTTATCGCAATTGATGAAAATTGTTTTAAATATCGAAATGATATGAAAAACCCTAACACATAAATGAGAAATGTTGTTGTTTGTTTTGTTTTGATTCCTTCGCTTTGTTTATACCACGCGGTACGCGAAAACAGGTAGTGCGCCGACACCTTTCTCTCGTTTCAATACGATGCGAAAAATTCAAGGCCGCCTTGTTTTCGGCGTGAAAATAGTGGCCGACCTATTAATACCGTCGTATGGATTTAATTTAAAATAATTCGGCTCGCAAGGAACACTTATGTTACGCCCGCAGTAAGAAAAACGATAACTGCAATGGACTGTAAATATTTTAATTAAATGAAGCGCGAGCAAACATAAATATATTGATATGAATTACGAAATAATTAATAAGGTCCATAGGTTAATTGTTGGAACCACACAACGGCAATCAGATACAAATGCACTCACCAGTTTGCAGCCACTTTCTCCACGTTCTAAGGGGCCCCTGAATGGATCTAATGATGTCACCACGTAGCTGAAGGGCTGAAGTTTCTTTTCTATGCTTCAGTACACCAAAATCGAGCACTTTCAGGTGTAGATATTTGAAAATAGTTGGAGAACGAAATTAACACGCCATTTCTCGAGGCGCTTGACAAAGGATCTCCCTGGTTGTTGGTGCGCATGTCCAAATGCGCAAATGCACTCTGTCCTTCATACAATTGTGTGGTTTTAAAAATATATAAACAACCGCGAAATTTAGCGGGAGCTAACAGTTCACCTTTTTTAAATAAAAAGTTAGAGAACTTGTGGGAGGGTATGGGTAATCAAAACAGACAAAATAACGCAATGTATAGTCTTAAATATTAAAAATACAAACAACCAACACCTAAAAAGCTTTCTGGCCGAACCCAAGAATTTCCAACGGAGGAAAATAAAAGCGTGGTCGACCCTAAGCGCCGGTAAACACACGCGTTTTTCTGAACTGTGTGAATCGCGTCATTTATTTTATAGCGCCGGTACAAATACGCGTTTTTCTGCAGTGCGGTGCCGCAGCGTTACCGCAATTGCGGTCCTAGCTCTGGTACACACACGCGTTTTTCTTTCGCACGTTACTGCTGCGACACCGCGCTGCAGAAAAACGCGTGTGTGTACCGGCGCCACGGACATCAATTGCGGTAACGCTGCTGCACCGCTCAGCAGAAAAACGCGCGTGTGTACGGGCGCATAGTATCACAGACCGCAATTGCGGTAACGCTGCGACACCGAGCTGCAGAAGAACGCGTGTGTGTACCGGCGCCACGGACCGCAATTGCAATAACGCTGCGACACCGCGCGGCAGAAAAACGCGTTGTGTGTAATTTGCTATATGACTGGAGCGACGCCGTGTACACCAGGTGCGCTACGATTTTTGTGGGTTCGAGTTCCACTTCGGCACATGGCTGTTATTGTAAAGTACCAACAAGGCATGCCATAAACTTTCGCTAAATACTGAACATTTGTTCCTAGCTATGGATGAAAAGCCGGATATAAAAAAATAGTCAGGAAGAAAGCAAAATTTTTTTCGTTTAACATTATTCATAAGCCCTACTTAGATTCCAATTTGGAATAATCAATATTGGTTAGGGTTTGGTATCCCTCTACCTAATAGTTACGACACAGTAGCAGTCTTGTGATATAACAAGAAAAACTTTTTTCTTTTTGTTTTATGATTTGTAAAAAGACATCCAGACTGGGGAAACAATAGCCTTATACTAG
The DNA here is from genome assembly GCA_963576565.1 of Aspidapion aeneum. Taxonomy (NCBI): domain Eukaryota; kingdom Metazoa; phylum Arthropoda; class Insecta; order Coleoptera; family Brentidae; genus Aspidapion; species Aspidapion aeneum. The sequence goes on along the minus strand of OY755044.1, from coordinate 78,435,673 downwards.
GCCATAGAGTAACATGCATCATTCACGATGACTGAATCGCACTTTAGTCTACTCGACATCCTGCATCTTTTGACGAAATGTTAGAGCTGTGTTTCTTCCCAGAAGGGGGTTGACTATGTGCTGAATAGGGCTCATGGACAAAACGGGATAGATAAGAGCTGCAAAAGCATTTGCTGGTAAACAGCGTGTCCCATTTTCGATAAGGATGGTAAACCCGACATTTTCGAAAGATACCCGATTACCAATAATACTAGTCGTAGTGAATAAGCTTTATTGTCGAAAGATACAACACAATTCCTTATTAACAAAACTAAAAACTTAAAAAATAACCTGTTTTTATTTTATCTATATACCTTGGATTGAATTTTACTTTGTTTTTGGAAAAAATACAGTAAGATAAAATCTAAAAAGTTTCATTCAGTTCATTTCAAGTTTGTAAATCCTAATCAGAGTCAAAGTTTGCGTCTTTTATAAACTAAATATAACGTAGCAAAAATTACATGGTAAATGAAATATATAAAATATAGAACTAGTGAAATATTTAAATAAAATACATAATAATAAACAAAATAAAAATAATATTTTCAAAAAGACATATTTAATAACAGTAAAAAAAATAAACTAGATATAGTCAGATCGAAAAATGTAATTTAGAAAGTGGTTAACAGTAGTAAAAAATATTCATAAAATTTGACACAACAATAAAATCAATAAAAAAGTATGCGAAAAAGAAAATTACATATAAAAATGAATAAAAGTACATTATATAACATATAACGAAGTAAAATCCTAAAAAAAGACTATAAAATACGAAAAAATATTATAAAGAAAGAAAAAAAAAGTAAATAAAAAATTAACGAGAATCAAGTAGACAAGAAGAAAAGAAAAAAAAGTATGAAATATGAAATAGAAGCATTATAAATGCAGAACACAACTCATTTTTAAAGAGCTACGTTTTTAATGGAAAAGTCAAAAAAGCTTGAGGAAAATATATGTTTTTAAGTGTGTTTCGAAACTTGGAGTTGGATTATAGAGCTTAACACTCAGACAAATTTAAGAATTTTAAACAAGGGTTAAATACGGAATAGGAAGCGGTATTTGGTGCTTTAGTCGCATAGAATGGGTAGTTAGATGTTTTGGAACATTTTTGTGGACAAGGCTGACCGATTTGTGAATGAAGAGACTTGGAAGAGTTAGGATATTGTATTTTTTAAATAAAAGTTTGCAATAATTTCTCGGAGAAGAACCAGAAATAAATCGGACAGCAACTTTTTGAAACTTGAACGGGATACTGGCTTCAACAGCTCCAGAATGGTAACCCATATGATAGATCAGATTGTACAACGGCAAAATAGACAATATACAATAAAGAACATTGATCTGTGGTTTACACTTAAACTACTGCTCCTTTTAAAACCTTTAATAATGGCATTTTTCAGAGACACATATAGAAAAAAGTTTCGAGGTGGGCCCGAGACAGTTTTGGGAGGGGGCCCCAAACCACATGAGGTCGTATTTTATGCTATTTTATGTTTGTATTTATGAAATATGTGGAAATATCTAAAATAATCTTAGCTTTGGAGGAGGGGACGGGCCCACACTAATATAAGTTACTGGCATTATTAGATTTTTACCATACCTCGTAGTTTCCTTGATATGGGGAATTTTTGAAAATATAATTATTTCAAAAATCTATTAACTTGCTGTTTTTACAAGATGCTTTAATTCTGCGAAATTATTCTTATGGCAATTTTTGTTGTTGTCAATAGTTTGATTTAACGTGTGTTAACATGCGTTATTTATAGCAGAAAAGTAAATAATAATTCTGGAAAATTTATAATATTTATAATACATAGGTTTTTGTTCATTTGACCTTTTGAACAACAAATTTGTGTTTTTTAATAGAAATGTGAAAAACAACTGATTATGATAAAATATTGCCAATTTCATTTAATTTTCCTAAAACTGTTCTTTGGGACAGCGCTATTACAACGTACGGGCTACGATCTACCACAATTTTTTAATGGTCACGCCAACTCAACGTGACCGCAAAATAATAAAAAAAACGAGAGTTGTAGTATGTGAGTAATCAAAATTTAAAAAGAAAAAATTGTACTAACACACAAGATGCTTGACTTTCATGTGCTAGTGGGATTTGTCTTTGGTTAGATTTCTAGCCTACAAAAGATAACATCTTCAATAGTAGGTTTCTGTGTGTTTCAAGTCGTGACTACCATGTGTAACCAAAACCAAATCCCTAAACACACAGGAGCGTACGGTTGAAAATGCTACCTTTAGTAGGTTAGAAATCTAACGATAGACAATCCCTCTGCACTTTTTCTTGAGAGTCAAGCAGACACACCTTGTGTGTTAGTACAAATGTTTATTTTTTAATTCTTAAAATATTTGTTTGTTTATCTTGGTTTTTGACAAAATGCAATAAATAATTATAGTTTTTGTAGGTTAATTTTGTTTACAAACTAATTAGCTTGTCTAACGAACTGTCACGATCAGCTGTTTTTCGATCCAAGATGGTCGCCATAGGACAAACAAAGCGTTTTCCCATAAGCCGCAATGTTAACAAAAACGTAATTTATAAAAAAAGTGAAACGATTTAAGTTACAACAAAGATGCTGTTTTAAGTATTGAACCTTTGTACACATGGGAAAAATGCGTTTTTCTTTAAAAAAATCAATTGAAGCCAGTAAATCTCAAATAAAAGGGACCATGTTTTGTTCAAAAGTCAGGTTATGTTTTTATTTACTTTTGTTTTTTTTTACTTTTTTTCCAGTTTTTTACTCAGTTTGAATCATTATTATTAGTTTCTGTGCTGTTATGAATTGTGGCAGCTGGGGAGAGCTTGATAATGTTAGTTTTGATGGAATGCCAAGTATTTTGACCTTAAAAAATCATCTTGATTTAAATGAACTAGGTATCAGCTCAAAGAAGGGAAAAGAAAGTGGATAAGTGCTCTATTACCTGACTTAATAGAGGATAAATTGAAATATTCGAAAGTTTTTTGTCAGGTTTGTTTTGGATAAATGTGTAACAGTGGACTTGAGTGGACCTTTTGCAGAAGTGTAACATAGAATTGTGTTAAACTGTAAGAAATATTTCACTATGATTTTTTTACTATTCTAGGCAAGCAACTTTCAAAACTAGAATACAGCAATGATCATGACTGGGTCTCTCCTGAATGGATTATTATTTCAAAATGGTTGAAAAATTTTAAAAATGGTTGAAAAAAGGGTCCAGAGGAGAAAGAAAAGGAAAACAATATGAGGTTAAAGTGTGAATAATGAGCTGAACCAAATTTGTACACCATCCTACAGAACTCTTAAATAAACTTTTGGTAGTGTAGCGTCTTGTATAGTTTCGAGTGAAGTCCTGTATCATCAAAGTTTCTTTTTCTTTAATAAATATTTATTTTACAGACCTCAAAACAGTTTAGAATAAACTGGTGAATTTGACAATCTCCCTAACTCAAACCTCTTTTTATCTTAAACTATTTTGGTGCAAATTTTCCTTTATTTCCATGCTTTTTGACACCTAAAACTTGTACACCGTAAAATTTGTATAGTATCTGACTGGACCTACTACAAGTCCTGTTGTGAAATTTCTACGGTACTGTTCTGAGCTTATTAGCAAAAAAATTTTTTTATGGCATCATTAATAATAGATGGAAAAAAAGTAATCTTTGTTGACTTTGATGACGACAAGAAAAACAAATAAGTTCTCTCAGATATTTTTTTCAATTTCTCTCAAAAAAACTTGGGTTCTAATACTCCTAATGGGTCATATGCTGTTACGCCCAATTGTAGAGTAGAGTATATATTTATTTGCATAAACTTTTAGATACATAATTGAGCAAATATTGTTACAGAAAAACAGTAATAGTAACAGTAGTAATACAACAGCGAATATTGTACTGTTGTAAAATTTGAACAGTACTTACTGTTGTGAGCTGATGAACCTTAGGTTTGACCGTACTTAAGCCCTATGTATTATAGTTGGAAAATCATATGGTGATGTAAGGTGTGTGAGGCCAATGACATGGAAAAACTGTGTATTTTAATTTTGCAAGTTTTTTTTTTTATATAATGTTTACTTATATTTTTTTAAATAAACATATTTTGTAAAGTACTTATTAGAAGTTTGCTTGACCAACCTCGGTTGGAACTCATATGTGCATATTGATCTGTTGGACTGACCTACCTATAAGTTGTGCCTCTTTTTCATGTCACTACTGGAGGGTTAAAATAATTAACCTTTGTCTAAACCTAAAAATCATAGTGAAATATTTTTCACAGTTTAACGCTATAGAAGGCCTATTACTTAGCAAAAGGTTTAGTCAAGTACAACAAAAGATCCTAATAGAAAACCTGAATCTGATAAGAAAAGTTTAGTCTATTTCAATTTCGTCTCTGTTAAGTGAGCCTTGAAGTGAGCTCTTTAAATAGAACTACTTTCCCCTACCTTGGGCCATTGATTCATTGGTCAAAAAACTTCAAAAACCTTTGGGGGCCCGATACCTTTGGGGGGCCCCCAGAGGTCTCATGATGTACTATATGCTATTTTTTTTATTTATTCATGAAATATATGGAAAATATCTAAAAAAATATGTGGTTTGGGGAAAAAACTAGAAAAAAAGTTTAAAAAAACAAAATAAACAAAAACATAACCTACTTTTTTGAAGAAAACATGGTCCCTTTTATTTCAGATTTTCTCGCTATAGTTTAATATTTTTAAGAAAAACGCATTTTTCCCATATGCACAAAGGATCTGTTCTTAAAACTGATTAATTTTTGAGACTAAAGCTCTTGTCGTTTTCGTAAAATTTACGTTTTTGTTAACATTACGGCTTATGGGAAATCGGTTTGTTTGTCCTATGGAAGACATCTTGGATTTGATCATATGTTTTGTTAGACAGCCCTATTACATAGGTACTTTTAAATTAATTTGGTTGCAAAAAATTAAAAAATAATTTGACATAAAAAACGCTATATATAATTTCACAAAATTTATCTGATGGGATATTTGAACCTAAAAAAGCAAATGCTAAATTTTAAACATTTTAATCAAATATCATAAAAAAATCCTATAACCTATCTATATCTATAGCACCTATTGTAGAAATATGAGCTGATTTTTTTTAGGGTTGAAGCCTTATTTTTTATGACATTGCTTGAAAATGCTTTCTTGGATAAGGCCAACAAAATAAATGGATCCATGACTGATCTGATACCTTCCTAGCTAGCGTATTAGGACACTTCAAGTGAAGCTAAGATAATATGCCTTAAAAACAGTTTTTTCTAAATATCTCGTAAACTAAAGCTCCTATGACGTTTTTGGTTATAACACAAATTATTGAACAAAATGTGTGTGTACTATGTTCCGAAAGCCGCATATTGATGCGAAGCTCTATTAAAAAAATACCTGTTTTAAAAAAAATTAATTGTCAAAAAACTGTCATTAGCATTAATGGATTTTGACCAAAATCTAATGAGCTCGTTAGAGTGTCGAACACTATTTTACCTGAAAATTTTATGAAAATGGGATCAGCGCTATCGTGGTACGGACAGAAAAAAAGTACATACACACACCGACAGACATTATGACGATATTGCTAGGATAGGTCAAAATACACCCAAATACATTTTCGGCATTTCGGCACCTTTTCTAGCCATTGCTGCGCGGGCTAGGGAGGTAAAAATTTGGAGGTTGATTTTAAAAATATCAGCTGGTTTCTGCAAGGTTTATTTTATATTGTCTCCTATTAAAGAACTGAGGTTTATTAACAAAATTTTTAAATCCCTGTTAGGAGTTTTCATAAAATTTGATTGAAATATCCTGTGTTACTATTTTGATATTCCCCCAAACATTTGTGAATCTAAATTTTTATTTTTAATAAATTGTTAAAATGTTTAGGAAAGTAAATTTTGAAGGTTATCAAAAGCTATTAAAATATAAATAGTTTAACAAAAAATGTAGGTTGATACCTCTAAGCAAAGTTTTCTTCACAAAATTGCACATAAAAATCTAAAACTGTTTTTCATTTAGTTTTAAGCAATTTTAATAACTTTCACAAATCAATTGACGAATGAAAATTGCCCAAATTTTAAAAATAAATAAAATAAACGATACAAAAACAAAATATTCTTTTCTACAGGTTGCGCTACTTTGAGATAAAAATACGGCTGCTGGGGTTACTTGATGGTTATGACGTCACAAAAGTGAAAGGAAATGCAAATTTCGTTTTATACCCCTGAATTAAAAAATCTTGCAAGATATATCCACGATTCTTCTGTGATAACTTTGCATTGCTCTCTGTTCTTGTTTTTGCTTAAGTGGAGTAGTATTGATGTTTTCACAAATTAAACCGTATCTACATACGTAGGTAAACTGTGCATGGAATTGAAGTAAGCAAATGTAATAGAAAGCAAGCAAAATGAGAAAAATAAACAGCATACAGCACTTAGAAAATGAAAACACACAAAATAAGTAAATATGAATGTAGAAAAATTAATAATGCTGTGATCGTAAATAACAATTGTCTGCAGAAAATCTGTGTCCCAATAAATACTTATTTAAAAGGTTCGGAAAAAAGCATGAAAAATGCTATCGTTAGCTTAAACACTTATCTGGGGGCACGGTAGTGCCACGCCAAGCTCGCGCGGAAACTGCTGTACCTTCTTTTCTTGAAACATGTCAGCCCATATTTGACCTATTTAAAACTCGACTTCGGAATGAGCTCCGAAACTCAAACTTTGCACAGTCGTAGATCTTCATGGAGTTAACAACCCCTCCAAGATTCATGGACTTACATAAACTAGTAAAGTAGTTACGAAATTTCAAAAAGCGTCGAAATTGCCACTCCCTCACTTACTCACTGACTCACTCATGTATAGATCATCAAAATTCTACTGTACTTCCAGACAAGCTACAAAGCTAAATTTCAAAAAACCCCAAAATTATGTAAAAGTAACATTGCCCATTTCCAGAAGCTGAGCTTTGACAAACTGATAGGAAATATGATAAAACTGAAGGAAAAAATTTAAAAACCCCAAAATTTTAATTTGCTTCCCTCCTCTATAAATGTAAAGTTAACTAAAATTAACATTGCCCCCTTCGAGAAACGCTGGAGAGCTGAGCTTTGAAAGGCCGATAGGAGCTATAATAAAACTATAGAAAATTTTTTTAAAAACCCTAAATTTTAATTAACTTCCCTCCCCTATAAATGTAAAATTATGTAGAACGCTAGAGAGCTGAGCCTTGGAAGACTGATAGGAATTATGATAAAACTATAGGAAAAAATTTTAAAACCCCAAAATTTTAATTTGCTTCCTTCTTCTATAAATGTAAAGTTAAGTAAAACGCTAGAGAGCTGAGCTTTAAAAGACGGATAGGAATTATGATAAAACTATAGGAAAACATTCAAAAACACCAAAATTTTAATTTACTTCCCTTCCTTATGAATGTAAAGGTATGTAAAAGTAACATTGCCCACTTCCAGGAACTCTAGAGAGCTAAGTTTTAGAAGGCTGATAGAAACTATAATAAAACAATAGAAAAAAATTTAAAAACCTCAAAATTCTTAATAAGGAATTCAAAAGTTTTGAGCAATATTTCGCATATTTTACTACTTTAAAACTTAAATATTATCCAAATCCTTTAAAAAAGGAGTGAAATCATAACAAAAACATTTCATGTAAAAACAACCAAGTACGCGAAAATGGTATTCCTTTAAAAGAATTGAGATAAAAGTAAAGCCAAGTTCTCCAATAGAAATTTCAGAATGAAAGGTTCTTACTAGTTTGGAAATGTTTTTCTAAACTTGGCTATTACGGCTGCAAATGACTCTTAGGCACAGTGCTAAATTGAATATAAAGAAGTTTGGCTGTAATAACAAAGTTTATATAAAACTATTTCCAAACTAGTAAGAACCTTTCATTTTGAAATTTCTATTGGAGAACTTGGCTTTACTTATATCTTAATTTTTAACGGAATACCATTTTCGCGTACTTGGCTTTTTTATATGAAATGTTTTTGTTATGATTTATTTTGGAAACATCGTGAAAATTCGCCTTTATCTTATGAAGAAAGTCTTCTTCATAATGTTGAGGGTACATAACGAACGTGACTGTAAGTTTCTTGAATTTTCTCTGTGGAAATTCTGGTGTAAAATGATTTTTCATTACGACCTAGTAATAAACACAATTGAATAATCGTACCCTTTCCTAAATTGGTTTAAATTTTGCTTCTCTTTGACTCTCCCAACTATTAACTCAATTTTTTTTCGCATTGGTAAAATAATTTTTTTTTTGTGTCACCTGATCCAAATAGCACGATATCGTTTAATTTAAGCTGTATGGTTGTTTTGAACTTCTCAATCTAAGGTTGCTTGCTTCTTGAACTTTAGAAAGTTTTTACTAACAAAATATAAATTATACAACAAACAAAAGAGCTACAGCTATTCGGTCAAAAAGAATTTGTTTAGCTGAGTTTATTACGAATAAGAATTTCAGTAATAAATGAGGTAAAGGCGATAATTATGTATTCGTGTCTTCAATGACGACAAAGAATTTCCACAAAATTAATTAATGTCTTTGTCATGCTTTTGTATATCGATTTCAAACTGTCCCACCTATATTTTGGGAGCCCCTTACAAACAATAAATCCTTACTTGGCACAAATTAAATAGAAATTACCTTTACCCATCGTCGCCTTTTATATCTACAGCTGCCAACCAGTTTTGTAATGTAAATATATGTTTTGTATGCTAAAACAATCAAGTGGGTATCTACACAATTGCAGTGGCGACTGCTGAAGTTATAAATTCGGGGGCAGAACTTTATATTGCATAGAAAAGGAGATAAAAAACTTACCTAAACAATTTTATTTTAGCATTTTACAAACAAGCAGCTACTTGGTGTAGTTTTTAGTTTATTTATTTATAGATAAAGTCTATTCGCCCCTTTTTTACATGCAGAAAGTGCTCGGAATAGCACCAGTTTCAGACTCATTATGGCCCCGTAGAGCAACCTCAGAACAGAATTTTACGATCTATTAGCCTACTAAGTATATGTCTATTTTTTGCCACATTTTCTTTATATTCGGTAATGTTTTGCCTATATGCACTATTCAATCAGTCTTGCGTAGCATAGAAAATTCTATGTGGTTATTTAAATAGGTAGCACTTTGTGTCTTTAACTTTTCACTAAAGTGCTTGATATCACACTTCGTGGATTGTTCATAATAAGACCAAAAAAGCATTTCGTTTTTCACAACCGCACAACCAGTTTTCAGCATCGTATAATTTTTTATTACTTGCACTAAAATTTCGGTTAGATTTTAGGATTTTCAAGTCCGGTATATGTGGCCCTAAAGATTTTATTTGTAATCGAGGTTCATATGTCAACGTATTTAAATTTACATAGTTAATTATATAATTGACGTTATTTATTTCCATTTTGAAAACAAACAAAAACAAAAACAAACAATAGCGCGACCGGCAAGGCTTTTAACTACTGATCTACCCCAAATCAAAACAAACTCATAGGTATTCAATAAGGATAGAACCGGCAACACGTAGGACGGGCAACGAACGTTTTCGCACGATGACTATGGCCGACGTGAATAAAAACAAACAATCCCCTCGCCCCCGCGCGAGAACAGCCATCCATACACCGCTGAAAAACGGGTGAAATTGAAATCTTATCCCGCACAGCGCTACCGGCTTGTAATTATTTACGCTAAAAAAGTTTACCCAATTAATCGCCTTTTGTTAACCACCGACTAAAAAAAAGAACTAAACATGTCGTACGGGAAGATTTAACTTTTTTTAAATAAATCAATTCAAAATACTGTTTGTTGTCTAGTTTAGGGAGGCCCTACCTGTAGCAGCCGCCACTGCACAATAGTAGTGGAACTAGTTGACTCTTTTCACAAGTCCGGCCGAGCAGCATTAACATCCTTTACTAAGTACATTAGATCAGGTGAGAAGCATCTAGCGCGGTGCCTTGGATCTTTCTACCGACCAATGAAAAAGCGAGAACCTGACCTTACACGTACCCGTACGATAAGGCGCCCGGGCAATATAAATTCAAGTTTTTGCACCAAGAACGTTTACATAAAATTAAATACCCAGAAAAAAAAATCATAAATTAAAAAAAATATATAGTTGAGCCAACTAACTATGTGTTTGATATAAGTTAATTATTTTCTAAAATTGAATCATCTACAGCAAATAATTAAAAATAGTAAAAATTACAAAAATAGTTGCCTCAAGTATCTATACAGTTCACTCTGCCATTTGTACACACAACTCAAAACTTTCGATGTTTGTGTCAATTACCGCACGTTGTCAAGTGATCCAGCTATGTCTGTTTTAAATTTGTCGATAATTTGTGTTATTTCTAGGGATATATGAATCAATGTGTTAAATATGTATGTAGTTGATTAAGGGTCTATCTCACCGACTTTTTTTTCGTTTCCATAGCTTAAAGCATTTTTTAATATAATCATAATATGACGTAATAAGGAACATTTTAGGCTAAGTATCGAAAAAAAAGTCGGTGCAATAAGCTATTAGGGTTATAAATATTTGAGTAACAGGTAACATAGGTCCGTTTAAGTATTTTTCGTCCGAAGACTTCAAATTTGTAAAAAACTTCAAATACATCGATTTTTTCCCTATCTTGAAATTTTGGTAGCACGCACTTCCTTCAAAATGACGTTATCCGTAAGTCCGCTTGCATAAAATGTACAGTATTTTTAGTTTCCCACAAAAATGCTTTTTGGCACTTAGATCAATTAGCCTTTCCATTCTACAATTATTATTGGCCTTATTAAATTTCTTAAACGAAAGTTGGAGTTTTCATAGAATTGCTGCCTTATAAAAATATCACATTATATGCTCAAAAATTGGATGTACATACTAGAAATTAAACCGCTAACTTCCTTTTAAATTAATTTTTTAAACGTAACAAAATTTTAAACGACAAATAAATTGCTACATAGCAATTAGTTAAAGCTATGATATTTTTAGGTCTAGGAAAAAGGAGCGATGAAAGTTTAGATATTTGAACCGACAAAGTTACAGTCTGCAATCTTTAGTTTAATATTGCTTCCAATTCGGGTGCAATTATGGTCTATTGATTTAGACAGCTTTCGAGAACTTTTGAAGTAATTTCCCAAACTTATTTCTTTTTCTGAACAGCTGGTTTTAAAGTTTAGGTATAAATCAATTTTATACCATATTAAAAATACCAAATACTTCATAATTGACGTTGAACCGCCTTTAAATATAGGCTTCGGACTCACGAGCGAGTGTCAGCCAAGTCCTTTATGTTAGGGTCACTACATCCTGGAACCCTGGCAAGACACTACGGCTTCGTGATGCAGTAACCCTACTTTATGTGCGAGAGCGACGACATCTCGTGGCGATATAAAAAAGTATTTATGATTCCGATTTAGTATTCTGTGGAATTCGGAATATGGATATTTTGCCTACTTCTTTTTAATAATATTTTCGTAAAAAGGAAGTGATTTTCATAGGTGCAGTCGATCATTTAAAGTTTTATTCTTGGTTTAGGCCAAAGATTTTTAAATCCGCTCTCACCCATACTCTTTAAAAATAGACTAAAGGCAAAGTGAGAGGTAAATGAACTAAGTCGGCCTTTACGTTAACAATACGCTTGGAAAATTTAATCAAAACCCAAATAAATTGTCGCCAGTAGCGGGAGATTTTTGGGTTAACGCCTATATTGCGACCCACTAACCTACGAAACATAAATTTCCTAAATTTTGGTTTATGGAAACAATATGCGTTTTCTTCTTAGCTTTGGCTTTGTTTCATTAGTTATATTTATTTTGGACTTTTGGACTGTTTTATTATAATGTTGTGAACGGGCGCAATTGGAAGGGGTAGAGAAGCTTAGACCTACAATCCCAAAATCAGAACACGCAAACAAAATTAGCATAATTTATCAGGGGGTTAAAAATTTGGCTAACCAAAACTTTTGGTACGGTTTTTTCTTTTTTTTTGTTCTATTTTTAAAAAAATTTTCCTTGCAGCACCATTTTCTTTGTTTTAAAGAAAATTCTAGAGTGCCAGTTTATTCAAAAATTACTTTTTTTTTAAACTTTAACCTGCAGCGTCATTTTTAACCGAAAACATTTTTGTGTACATTTTATTTTTTGCAGCGCATGTTTTTTCAGGACGTATTTAATTCATCGAATATCTTAGTAGAGCGGCATAGGGCACAAAAAGGGGTTCGACTGCACCTGCACCACTGATGATATTTGCCAAGGCATATTTTTTGAAACTTGGGTGACGCCTGACTACGAAAATATATCTTGACCTCCCCCCCTCTTGGTCATACCACCCAATACATCATATATTCTGGAGATCACTAAACAAACAAAAAAATGTTTTATCTCTGGTGGTTGCTGAGATATTGAAAAATTAATTTTAGGGGTTGAAAGGGGGGTGGAGGGGGTATGACCGAGAGGGAGAGAGGCCAAGATATATTTTCGTAGTCAGAAGTCTCCCAAGTTTCAAAAAATATACCTCGGCAACCATCATCATTTAAGTGCAGTCGAAACACCCTAGCCGCTCTACTATCACACTATAAATGTGTTAATTTTACAGTTTTTTATATATTGCTAAAATTTTCTTCTGCGAAGTAATTTTTTCCGAAAATGACCTAATTTTTTTAAAATTTTTGTCTGCGCCCAATTTTCCAGTTTTTCCTAGCCTGTTCTTTTCTTCGGCCCGTTTTCCTTTGGAAAGTAGTTGTGAAATTTTCTTCTACAGCGCAATGGTTTTCAAATTTCTAGTATTTTCTTATGTTGCGATAAATTTATTTTAAGTTTTCTTCATTGACTTCTATACCCTACGGGTAGACCCGGCATGGGCCTAAATTGCCATTATATCAAGCTTTCATCACAATTGACCAAATACAAGTAAGAATTTAATGAGCAAGACAGGGATGAAAATAGAATTTCGGTTTGGTAAATAAAAAAATATTATATTTGCTTGTCTTGGATACAAAAGGGCAGAGGCGGCAAAATAAAAATTGTGAATTCCACTAGCATTTTTTTATCAACAATTTTCTGTTTGAATAATAAATAATTCATAAATACTTACTTGTGTATACTATGTTTACAAAATTCTCTGCAGTAAAAAAAAGAGTAAAAAGAATTTGTTAGCATGCTAAGTGCAGTGGATGTATTAAAATTATTGTTTTCATCTTAGAACTTTACAAATGTACCTTCCAGGTAAAATATTTTCTTTCTTTGAACAAGGGTCTTCTTCAACCCTTCTCTTCTTGGGTGGACTACAAGTTATGCTCGAGTCAGATGAAATTTCGGGACTAAAAATTTCAATTCGGAATGGGACAACTGGGCGCCAGGCCAACTCGGCGCCGCACACAGGGCGCCACGCCGGGCCTAATGGGCGCCGGGCCAACTCAGCGCCGGACTATTTTTTTTTTCGATAAAATGTGCAGATAAAAGACAAAATAAATATGTTATTTATACAAAAATTTCAACATCTATTAAATTTGGTAGGTGTAGTGTTCTGGTAACCTGGTAAAAATACCATTTATGTTTTTTATTTCAAGAATGGCGGATCCAAAATGGGGGATTTCTTTATTTTTAAATCGATTTGTCTCAAACTTAAAAGTTTGCAGTGTTTGAGATCACTTAATACAGTTTTATCCTCAAACTTAAAAAAATTAAAATAGCGCATCCAAAATGGCGGATCCAAATATAAAACTTGGCAGTGTTTCAACTCGCTGAATATGATTTTGGACTCAAACTCAAAATGGTGGATTTCTTTATTTTTAAACCGTCTCAACGTGAAAGTTTGCAGTGCTTGAAAGCACTTCATTTTAAATGACGGATGGAAAATGGCGGATTTTTTTATTTATGCACCGATATGTATCAACTATCAAACTCATAAATAATTTAAAATGGCGGATCCAAAATGGTGGACTTTGCTGATTATCATTTTTGACTTAAACTCATAAAAAAATCAAAATGGCGAATCCAACATGACAGACTTTTTTATTTACTAACCGATTTGTCTTAAGCTTTTTCTAAGTCTATTTTGTATTAAGCTATAAAAGTCTGCCATTTGCAAGTGTGAGTCACAAATTGTATTAAGTGAACTTAAGCAGTGCAAACTTTCAAATTTGAGACATTTGATACAAATCCGTTGAAAAGTAAAGAAACCCATCATTTTGGATCCGCTCAAGCCGCTCAATCCGTTTAAAAATAAAGAAATCCATCAATTTGGATCCGCCATTTTGAATTTTTTATGAGTTTGAGTCAAAAATTATAATCAGCGACTTGAAACACCGCCAAGTTCCATATTCGATACATATCGATGCATAAATAAGAAAGTCCGCCATTTTGGATCCGCCATTTTAATTTTTTAAGTTTGAGGGTAAAAATGTATTAAGTGATCCCAAACACTTCAAACTTTTAAGTTTGAGACAAATCGGTTTAAAAATAATGAAATCCGCCATTTTGGATTTGCCATTCTTGTAATCAAAAACGTAAATTTTATGTTATCAGGTTACCAGAACTCTAGACCTACCAAAATTTCAACACTCGACTTAATGGATTTAACTGTAACAAACCCAATTTCAAGAATATTACGTTAAGGATTTTTTAAAGATGTTTTTGCATAAATAATAATATATCTTGTCCTAGACTGCAACACATTTCAGGACAAATTATTATTAAAAAATAATCTTTTAAGTGCGGGGAAGTGACACTTTCTGAATCAACATGTGTGAGGGTAAAATCCCACGGTCGCAGAAAATCTATCGTGACGCTACTGAAATTTCTCGTGTTTTAGCAAAAACTATCCGTCAAGACGACTTACCCATGAAATGTTGTTTTTTTATCGATTTTTTTCTTCTTTTGCACAAAAAACAATTTCGGACCATGTTTGAACTCAAATAGTTACTTCTAAACTTGTTTTTAAACGCTTTTAAGATTTCTTTTTGTAATATTCCCGGACAAAATTCAAAAAAATTCATTTCCGTACTTAGACAACATTGTCTATCAGTTTTCCCTGTATAAACCGACTAGCAGGTTGAATCACTTAAAATACGGCAGGTGGATTAAAAGTACCCAGCTGCTTTTCTGTTGCACTTATGCGGTCAGTGTGAAAGAGATAAAAGTACCCATATATTATCTAGGGTATTATTAGCATGCAAAATCAGCCTATCTTTGTCCGTTTCACATGTTCAATAATGTCTATCTCTGTTTTTATTGTAAAAGAAATACCCGCCCTTAGAAACCAAATTGGATAGGGTCAATAAAAAATGCCTTGTTTTTCCGTCTCTAACGCTCTTTCAGGGCGTTATACAACTCAATGGTTTTCTTACACCTACCCTGTAATGGTTTTTTTCGCGTGGTGGAGGCATTATGTCTAGGGCTCAAGCACCCCCAAGGCCTGGCTAGTTGCAGCCCTGATGTCAACATTTTTTATTGGTTTTTTAAAGAAAAAACAGACAATCATACTTAGTATGTGGCTATGATATTATAACTAGAAGAAGAAGCTAAATTATTTCTGTTAGAAAATGTAGGTTTTTAAATTCTATTTTTGTTAATTTAACAAAAAACACAAGAAGCAACAAGATATTAACCGGCCTACTTACCAGCCAATTTCCAGGGGCAAGTTAGCGTCCCTGCATGTAAAAGATATCGGGAAACGCTGTTAATGACAGGGACGCTAAATTGCCTCTGCAGATTGACTGATCAGTACGTAGCTTTATACCACTCGTAGTAACTTTTTTTTAAACCGACCGGAAAATAATAATTTTTCGTACATTTTTTTGTGTCACTTTACAGTCAGGTCTCTTTCCGGTCTCAACAGTGACCGGCAAAAACCAGAGATATTAGAACAGCGAGAGATTGGATTTCACAACCAACCGAAATGGAAAGAGTGGGTACACCATGCGTTTGACATGACCATGGAAAACGTGGTAAAAATAGTTGGGCACTGGTAGGCAGTCTAACCAAATCTTCTTTACTTTGATTTTATCACGGCCTTTTCAAAATGGCGGAGACTGTCGGTTGTTTTTGTTTTTGTTGTCTTTTTGTTAAAAAAAAAATATTTGTTTTTTCTACTCTAATGGAAAAACTAATGTTTTAAGACACTGAACCGTTTTTAGGAGTTAGAATTCATCCCAAATTTAATTAAAAAAACTGGTAAAAAAACAAACAAACAAAAACAGAGGTTGATAAGCCCTTGACATTTCTAAACCAGAGAACGAAATGTCATCGGTTCGGTTCGGTTCGGTTCGGGACGACCGACGGCCAGTTTTGATTTTTCGCTTTTACTTTGGTCAAATCCATTCCGTCAATGTTCTATTATCCGTGGTAAAACCTAAGAGATCGAAAAATATTTTAACCGGTCAAAGTAGTCAAGTTGTTCATAACATGTTGACAGTCATTATATTATGTTTATTTTGTTTTTTTCTAACATTTATATCAAAATAATCTAAAATATAAAGTGAAAATATTGAAAATTAACTCCAACTTGGCAATTAGTCATTTATAAAATAAAATATTGACTTTTTTATAGTTATAGACTATTAGCATTTGAGTAACTACCCCAATATTTATATGTGTGGAGTATTAGCTCACACATATACTATACTATAGTAGTGTGAGCTATGGTGATCCTAATTTTTTCGAGAAAAAAAAAGTTGCTCCGATTTCAAAAATTTTTATATATCTTTGCGTTTCAGATGATTTTGAAACTTTTTTGTTGCGCCGTCTGTCTGTCTGTCTGTCTGTCTGTATGTCTGTCTGTCTGTCTGTCTGTCTGTCTGTGTGTCTGTCTGTAACGACCAACGCGCATAACTCAAAAACCGCTTGGCCGATTTTAATGAAATTTAGTACCTAGGCTGGGTCTTGGGTCGAGATGGTCCCATTTAAAAATGAACAAAATCCACCGAACACAAACCAAATAAAAGGGTGGGGGTAGATTTCAAAAATTAGAGTTTATGTGAAAATATGGCGTGTGTGATATTAAACGAAAGGTAATTGAGTCTGCAGTTAAACAAAATACATTTTAATTTATTTAAAAAAAAGGGTGGGGGTATATTTTAAAAATTAGAGTTTAAGTGAAAATATGGCGTGTGTGATATCAAACGAAAGGTAATTGAGTCCGGACTTTAACAAAATACATTTTAGTTTTTGTTTTTTTTGTAAGGGTGGGGGTAGATTTCAAAAATTTGAGTTTAAGTCAAAACATAGCTTGTGTGGTATCAAACAAAAGGTAATTTAGTCTGGAGTTGAATAAAATATATTTCAGTTTTTAGTAATATTAGGGGCCCATATATTGGCAGAGTATTTTTATGGTGTTTTATGCGGGTTTAAAAAAATTATATTTAGATTTTAAGTGTGTTTGTAATGTTTTATATCGGTTTAGAAAAAAAGTACGATACACGACCGAAAACTAACTTTACCGGTCTCTCCAGATTTATAGGTCTTGCGTGCGGTTCGCCCTGGTCGACCTGTAAAGGTAAAATTTTTCCGGTCTAGTAATGCAAAACTTAAATAAAACAATCTTTATTTTCAAAACAAGCTGTAAAATTTGTCAGATATTTCTTTTTTAATCACTTTCTGGACAAAAGTAATACATTATGCTCAATAATTTGTCAAAAACATCGTGGGGGCTTTAGTTTCTGAGATATTTATAAAAAACTATTTTCAAGGCTGATATATCATGGCTTCACCTAAAGAAGTATGCTAATAGGCTAGTTAAGACGGTATTAGATCCGTTATGGATCCATTTATTTAATTGCTAAAATACCTAATTTTTTAATTTATTCACAAACTTTTGAGTATACGCTGTCAATTCACACTGTTTCGAGTAATTTACTTTCTCCCCTCTTAGAAGAAACTTCTCCACCTAAAGCTACACGTCTCCTTCTTAAGGATAATTTTGTCGTAGTAAGGATAATTTTCATCCTTAGCTGCTCTCCTTGCGACTGTAATTATCTTTGTATATAACGAAATAAGACTCTGTTTACAAAGAGGTTCAAAGTAGGTAGTTAAGCAGGGGGTACGTAATTTAATTTTCAAGCAATGTAAAGCATTAGCCCTTAAAATGAGTAGTTAATCAGCCTTTGCGCTTTTTATGTCTATATTTTTTAATAGGACTGTAACTTAATTTCATAATTACTGGAACGTGGCTGTACTTTTATCTGAATTATTATTACGGAAAACCATTCAAAATACCATTTTGGCGTACCTACTTGGCTTTTTTACATGAAATGTTTGTGTTATGATACAATTTTATTTAAATAGAAACAAAGTTGCAATATTTTGAGCCCAATCAGATGCTGTATCGGAAAGAAAAATATATACGGGGGTTTTCAAAACATGGAGCAAAATCTAAAAATTGTGTTTTACGAAAAATGTAAATATTGCCTCCATCATGTATACAAATTTAATAAAATTTGGTGATTTTGTATAAGCGACTACGGCTAATCAAATCAAATTTTTTTATAGGCTTTCTAGTTTTTTTGAAATTATGGCCTACTTTGTTATTTCTTATGGCCGCCATATTGGATTTATGCCGTAATAGTATTTGTTGGCATACCTACGTAACTATCTGTTAATACTTTTCTAATTATTTGATTTATTTATTAGGAGTTTTAGAAAATAAAGAATACCACTCTGGCACCCTTTAGCATTTTGAAATTATCAGGCGGCTGAAAAAAGATTAAAAAATAAAAAATAAAAAAGTTTTTAAAAACTAGACTGGGCGCAATCAAAAGCTATTATGGATTCATAACATAGTAAAAGCTCAGACCTTTCTCCCATCAGAAATATTGTCAAATCTTGGATTTTCGACTAGTCTTTTACTCAAAAAGTACTAAGTTTTCAAAAAAATATGTGAAAATATATTTAAAGCCCATGAAGAGACTTAGCAAATGAGATACCTTCAAACTGCCTTCGTAATACCCTTTCAGAGATACGTAGCGTTAAACCTCCCCAACATGCACATTTTATTCAAAATAAATACAAAACATTTTTAAATTTGATTTGAAAATCTTCCTGACTATGAGTTACACTGCCAATTAAATCTATTATCCCTATATACTTACGGAAACTATGCAACCTTCTTTACTAAATTTTTGCGTAAATGAAGACGATCGTGGATTAGTTTGAGACCTACGAATTTGCACAATACTTTTTCGTTTGTAAATTTCAATGAAAAAGTAATGCAAAAACGCGATCTTATCATCGTTGTCGATGTTAAAGTGCGAAAAATTTCCCTATTTCTGTGGAAACGTCTAAGTTAATATTTTATATTCAAGAAGTTGCGGAGCGTTGAAAAGAACTTTCTTCGCTTATAGATAACTCAATAAGTCGCCCATGCAGTCTCGACGTTTGCTTATTCTGGATCCGTATCACTGCTTATCCAATTTTGAGGAGTTCTTTTTGATAAATCTCTGCTCCATTTTTATCCACAAAGGGGCTTTGCAAAAGTGGCTTTGGATACGAGAGGTTTGTGTAGACACTTTCGGATGTATTTTGCATGAATATTGAAAAATTTTGTCGCTCTACAAATCTTATAGCGAAGGACCTATTTGGATATTTCCATTGCACTGGAAGAGTTAAGAGCTATTATTGCTCTCCCCTGTATATACTTTCCTCAATCCGGCTATAATGATTGCCTCTGGGTTGCAAAGGCATATCCAAGGGGAGGATTGAGTGTATTGGGGTAAAGAAATCTTGACGTAATTTGAGAAATATTTGAACTATAGCACTGAATTTTTACTTATTTTCAGGGTTTTCTAGAATCTTTAATTAATTATTTTTTCCAATTTTTGTGAGAACGAGTATGGTCAAACTGTTTCTATTCTTATTAGACGGAATTTATACTATACGTACCGGTACCGTGACATCGTCGTAAAAATGTTATATTGACGAAGATTGTATTTATACCTGTTTTACACTCATCCATGGATTTCTTCATGGACTAACACTTATCTTTAAATTAAGTCTATCTTGCATAATTATACTATGTCTATATCTCAGAGTAATAACATATAAAGAGAAGTAGTAGCCCCGGTTTCGCCGGTCATTCATTCATTTGTTGGTAAACATTGTAGCTTTTCCGCTGTTGCCGCCTCCTCTGCCTCTGTAAAATTTTATAAATAATAAGTAAGGTTCCAACTTCTTACCTTATCAAAATAATTAGTGCTTTGAGTTGGTTAGGCTATTCAACCGGTGCGATAATTTGTCATGCGCTTATTAGCACGCGTCGCGTCGTTTTTTACTGTGTATTTCTTGATACAATCTGCGATAAAAACTCATTGAGACAACATAATTTATGAACGGCGTCTTTTCCCACAATTTTTTCAGGACGTGGCAACAGGTGTATGACATCATATTACGGATTTCGTGTTAGCAGGGCCGGGTTTCGTTTTGAGCTACTTGGACTATATCCCCAGGTAAAAAGGGAATCCTTTTTCCTATTGTAGAGGACGATTAACTATTAGTCATTGTTCCAACAGTTTTAACCGGTATTAAGGATATTCTATTTGTTGAAGCACTATTAACCATTCAAACGAAAATTTCATAGGATTGTTTTAATTTTCTCTAAGTATTTAGTAGTTTTGTAGTTTTTCTGTGTGAAACCACACCTTAAGGAAAACAAGCGTCTTGGAATTAAATAAATAGATCCATGACGGATCTGATACCTTCCTAGCCCATTAGCACACTCCACGTTATATCAACCTTGAAAACAGTTTTTTGTAAATATCTCCGAAATGAAAGCTTCTACGAACTTTTCGGTTATAACAAAGTTTTTTGAAATTTCGTAACTACTTTACTACTTTATAGAAGTCCATGAAACTTGGAGAGGTTGTTAACTCTATGAAGGTCTATCACTGTGCAAAGTATGGGATTCGTAACTTTTTCCGAAGTATAGTTTTAGATAGGTTAAATATGGGCTGAAATGTTTCAAGAAAAGATGGTACGGCAGCGCGAACTTGGTGAGGCACTGCTGTGCCCTCAGATAAAGACAATGGAAGTCCAAAGTTTTATTTCCACTCAATAATTGTCTACGAGTTTCAAATAAAAGATTATTTTTTCACTTATATAATGGCAACAAGTTTAATTAGGTGGGTCCTCAAGTCGTGAATGGTTAGCCCAGATATTCCTCAGCTCTAAGGTCGACACTGACAGTAACATGTGTTTGTATTAAATGCAGTGTTGTCTTGGCCGGTGGACTCGGTATATTGAATTTTTGGTGGTTTTTTCTGTGTGCTGAGTTTTATTTTTGTAAAAAAGAACTTAGTTGGACGTAAAAATAAACAAGAAGTGCTATGTTTCTAAAAACATTGTGAAAATTCAGCGCAGTGTGGTTTTCTCGAGATGATTCCAGTAACGCAGCTATGTTGCCATCGCCGGGGATTCTGCAAATTTTCAGGAATGACCGCCACGAATAGGGAAAATTTACACGGGGCTGCGGTTGACTTCTTCTCTTTTTATTATTGTTACTCTAAGGTCTATATTGGATTGTTATCTTACAGGGTGCTGTGGCGGCTCGCCTGTTGATGCAGGTGAAGCGCTGTATTACCTCTTTTTTCCAGACTGAACATTATAATAGAAGACAAAACAAAAGGACACAAATCACCGCCGGCCGGCGAAACCAAACAGTTGGTCACCTTATAATATATTATTCGATAAACTCCCTGTGAAACCAGCGTATAGAGAAAACATCCCTGTTGAAGCAGCTTTTTTGTTCGTTACCTTGTTTATACATTTTTGAAATATGTGTCTACACTTTTAAGTACAAAAACAAGTTTCGTTTTGTTAGCTCTGTCCAGTCAGTTTATACAAGACAAAAAAATATTCTCCATGTGCCGATAACACGGGGGCAAATATAGCTTTTAAAAACCCAAATGTTGTAGGGCCCCGTTTCTATAACGTATTGCTCATTGAAATAAAGCAAAGTCAAACTCTCAATGCGTTTAAAATATAATCTCACAAAGTTTCTAATATCTAAATGATTTTATACTGTCAATGAATTTTATCTTTAACTGTTTCAACTACTCTCGCATTTGTGTGTATGTGTGTGTGCGTTTTGTTTTTTCTGACTGTTTGTTTATAGTTTTTGTTTTTGTTTAAGTCGTGATATTTCAGTTTTCGATAAGCATTTTTTGACTATTTCTAATACAATGTATACCTATTGTTTATACAGGACAATAAACTATTCTATTCTATCCTATTCTAGCCGGTAGTTGTCATGACAATGATGCATGCTCCTTCGAGTCATTGAATCAATTCGTCGGCTTCCCCACGTAGTGGCGTAACTGATATTATTTCTTTGCCTATGAAAAAACTTACCGTTGCTGTGGAAAATATTTTCATGTTAGCCAATATTTTATTTATAATTATTTACGTAAAAAAAGTACATAAATAAGTTCACAAATTGAAAGGACAGACGAATTTGCCTCACGTAGGTAGAAAAAGTTAAATTTAAAATTAATTTGCCACTGTATCTTGAACTTACTCCCACCCTGATTTTGCTGATATTACTGAATTGAGAAAGTTCTGTATATAATATTTATTATTATATATAATATTTTTATTTTCGAAAGTAGAAATGGGGGGGAGGGGGAGCGACGCTGCATCACCTATTGGTAAAGTCATGAGCCGCTACTGACAGGGTGTTCCTTCATTTGAAAACGAAGAGGTGTAACTCTTTATTTATAGTCTAAAAATACCATAAACACAAATCCGAAAACGTGTTGTGCAAATTGCAGTTTTTAAAAATGTGGTATTAAATATATGGTATTATTAGTGAAAAGTATAAAAAAAATAATGTTTGTCCTCTTGTTCCAGTAACAGTATCATTGAAAATCACTGGCTGTTCAAAGAAGGGTTAACAATTATTTTTACAATTAACTGCCTTGGGTTGAATGGGTAATTGAGTTTGGAAACAAAAAAAACTTATTTCTAGATCATATATTTTACTATATATGACGGTTGTGTAGAGAAACTAATTTAGAATTTCCATTTGTCTCAGTTCTCACGTCTGATTTTCCCCAAACATGGAATTCCATTCAAGAAACATGCCGAAAGTGCAGTCCAAACAAAAATCGTTCAAAACGGTGCGGTGGTCGATGTGGTCCGTTGGTCATTTGTCAGCACCCCTATTTCAACGCCTCCTTTCCAGACCACTTGATGTTCTCACTATTGCCACTTTCCCGCCAGAGTTAAAGTACATACAATCGGCAAATATACGAAACTGAAATAAAGCATCGACATTTCGATAATAAGGACTTGTTGCAATAAAGCCAGGCAATAATAGTGCCGGGCACTATTCTGACAGTTTTCCATTAAAAACTGACAGTTGATCTTTCAAAATTGACATACTAAAGTCGAATTTATAAATCCAGTCGTTTATTTTCTATTAATAGTGGCGGCACTATTAATTCCGGGCCTTATAATACACAAAGGCCTAATTTCTTGTAATACCAAACTATCAGAATAGTGTTCGGCACAATAACTGCCTGGCTTTCTTGCAATAAGTCCTAATAGGAACATTTTAAAATAACAGGAAATTTGACAGCTGTTACCTCAATAATTGTTACTAAGAGTAACGGTAATATTCAGGGCAAAAAAGATAGTTTTTTGAAACACTAAAGATAAGCATAATACAAACGTTAATTTAGTAGTTTCATACTTCTTCAACTTTTATTTATATTTACGTGTATTTATATTTGTTTATTTATTTTTATTACATTTATGGGTTTTTAGAAACCAAACTAACCAATTTTAGTAAAAAATTCGACTGCATTAAAAAAAACAATACAAAACTAACCTTAAAAAATAACGGTAACATTAGAGTACGAGGCGCAGTTAACAATAAAGGAGCGAGAAGCTGCTAATGCGCAGACTCAGTAATAACAATAACGGTAACAAAGTGTAAATTACCCGAGTCAAACTGTCCCTAAAACGTTGTTTTTGTTTCTTGGATCAGTAAATAACAGCAAATTCGAGTTACCGTTATTTTTAATAAGGATAAATAAATAGAGAGTTTGGAACACTGAAAATAACTATAACACAAATGGCAAGTTACTAATTTATTTTTATTTATTTGTTTTTATTAGATTTATGGCTTTTCACAAAGCAAACTGCTAAATTTTAGCACAAAATTCGACTGTATTTCGAAAAATAAAATAAAAAACAATCTCGAAATACAACAGTAACGAGCTGAAAGAAGTTAGGTTAAAATCCATAAATGCTAATGACAGTTTTTATGAGAATAAAAAAATGCTAACTTTACAACAAACCATTGCATCGATATGCGAGTTTCAGAAAATAGTAAGTAGAACCCATTTTCTTAATAATTTGTGTGCTAACCAAAAGATTTGTAGGAGCTTTCATTTCTATGATATTTTCCAAAAACTGTTTTCAAGAGCGATATTGCGTGGAGTTCATTTGGAGTGTGCTTATGAGCTAGAAGAATAATAAAGACGGTGAAAATTATTGTTTTTGCCATTTATGCAACATTTTCCCAAAATTGATATACTCGGTTATAACGGATTCAAATGAAGAATCTAAATTAGACAAATGTCGTTTTTGAGCTGCAACTAAACAAGACAGAGACACGTGATAAGGGACAGTCAAACTGATCAAGTTTTGAAATAGTTGGTAGGCACTCTAAAGAGTATTTTAACCCAAGATTCATTGCTTTCGACATAGATGGTAATTTGGGATTATAAGTGCACCGGCGAAGGGTCGAAACGGGATTGAATTGGTCAGTTTTTCAAATGCGCTTCGATTACTTACGGTCTAATGCTGCAGATGTCAGCGTTTCACGGCAGGGTTTTATTTTAACTTTTTTTTTTAGAGGCATGTAATTTTCTTGCACCGCAATATTAATTAAAAAAGTATAGTACGTATTTTACATGCTTTTCGTAATTGGGTGATATCAAAAATTTGCCGCTTTTCAAGGTAAAAATTTAAACAAATTTAGGTCAATAAAATAAATCAAATTTTGGGAAAATATTGCTGGGGCGAAACAATTGCTGCAGCGCAGTTTATTTAAAAACCGATCTGTCAAATTGACATTTAGTTTTTGCCTTTCAGGGGATTGGATGAGCCAGAAGAGGTCTGAAGCCTCGCCAAGTTTGCGCAACATACCATCTTTTTTTTTATTTAAGACAAAATTTTCTTGTCAAAGAGAGGTGCCCACCTGTGGTGTAAAACAAGTCAAAATGTATAGTCTCTAGTCTTACCCAAATACGTTAGAGCATAAATATGGGGCATACCCATGCACTCTTACATGCGATGCTTGAAGCCAGGACCCTCATTTAATTCTTATTGTTCCATTCTCGAGTAGACAGGATTTCGGTAACTACGCGTGCATCAGTTTTGATGGTTTTGGAACATAATCCTCTACATCACAACAATATTTGACAAATTGTCAAAAATTTAAGGTTATTATCATTTTTTTTCCAAAAACTAGTTGATTAGGTGAAAATTTCTCAAATTGCTGATTAGATTTTTAGTTTTTCTAAAATTAATGCTAATTTATTGTGGACGCCATGAAGAGTGTTTAATGTCATCTATAAACCACTCTTATCTTTATTAACAAATGATAAAGAAAAATACAAGTACTTGCCTATGGAATGCCACTCCCTTACTTCTTCCGGATATGTTTTCTCAAACGGCACATGTTTAACGTGAATTATTTCCAATTTTTCACAGAAAAAAGCATAATTTTACATGACAAACGCCAAATGTAAATAAACATCAAATATGGCGCTCATCCACACAGCAGCTGTGTCTACGTGCCAAAACACATGCATGTGCACTTGAAAATTCTCATCTGCGAATTTAAATATGCCATTGTTTCCAAAGCAAGCTATGATTGCTTTTAGATTTTTTATACATGTATTTATGTTCTACCTTACCATCTCTTTAATAGAAATGTCAAAAATGTTCAAACAAACAGAGCTAAAATATTGACAACAGAAGCCATGATCAACTTGACTAAAAAAAGACCGGAATAGGACTAACAGATCAGAAAAAGATCTCTTTCTAATTCTTTTTTTAGATAGAAAAAATTTGCAGGAAATTCCGAGTAAAAACTATACAATGAGTGCTGGTTTGCCCATTGGTGAAAAATACACTTCCTCTTGTTTTTGACAAATTGTACTATAAAGATAATCGTGCTTCCATAGATCTTTAAAAATGTCGGTCCAAATACTTATCCCTAACACGCAAAATAAGTCCCAGTTATTCCCAAAGAAGCACTGATGGTTGGCAAGATTAATCTCTTTAAACGGCTTGAAAACTGCCTTTGAAATTGCAGCGGCAGTTCTAAAGCCAAACAATTTTTCAAAATAAGCTCCATGGAAAAACCTCGTCTTAGGGCCGTTAAGCAGCTTCACATTTTTGCCCTGTAAAAAAGTGGTTTTGTTATGGAGGTTTACAAGGTTCTTATACTTTCCTAGCTTCTTAATTCCTTTGATAACATTATTTTTTAAATAAAAGTTTAACACTGATGTATTAAAGACCCTAACACATTTGTCTCTCTAAGGCTAAGCAACTCATATTCCCCTCTCTATCTTGCATAATCCAGTTTTACATGTAAAATCGATTTTAAGAAATAGAAATACCTTTCTTTTTCATTCATACATTTTATTGCTCTGGACATTTTTGGGGTTTTGCTAAATTTTTGGTTAGAAATTACCTCAAATTTGGTTTAAAAAAAAAACTAAAAGATTACTAACTATACAATAAATTGGTAAAAAAAAATTTTTAAGTCACAAGCTTTTATAAAATGCAGTAAAAATTAAAAAATTATTTTCTAATATTATCATAATAATAAACACGCCTTGTGTATATATTATTTTACTTATTACTTAAATACTTATACAGTGCGGACGCAAATAGTCCCTCCCTTGTTAACTTTTGAACCGAATTAGATATCGACGCCAAATAACTGGTTTGCTACTTTGTGACATATTTTTTATTATTGTAGTGTTGAGTTAAGACAGTAAGCTCACTAAGAACTTTAAAATTTTACATTAAATTTATGTGACCGAACCCCCTTTGTAAGATAATTTGATGGTCAACTTAGTGCCGTTTAAATTTTCTTAACACATTTCCTTCTTTAGCATTTTAGTTAACATGGGGGCTCCTACAGCTTCTTTTTCTTTAATTCAACAACAAGACGAAAGAACTATGGGGTTGTGCTAAAGAGAGTAACATTCTAGTTGTACAGAGATTTCAAAATAAAGTATTAAGAAACATTGTGAATACACCTTGGTACGTTCGAAATAGTGACCTTCATCGAGATCTAAAAATTGAAACTGTAGCAGAGACTATAAAAAAGTACGCAAAAAGCCATGAAGATAGACTCCATCGACATGTGAATGTGGAAGCAATTCAGCTTCTAGACAATACTATGCTAGTTCGAAGACTAAAAAGATTGAAGCCGTTTGAGCTAGTAAACTAAGTGAATTACACATAAAACAAAATAATGCTATAAACAACACAATTGTGAGTTACAGCTAAGCAAAGCGGGGAGAACTGTTGAGTGAACGCTAAGTTTAAATCTGACTTTTCTAGTAAATTAAGTTAAAACAAAATTGCTAATTAGTCTTACTGACTAGATTGTTATACAATAAACACAGTGTGTTTGACAAAAAAAACAAGACGAAATTAAAAATTTGGATAAATATTTATTTAGTAGAATGATGTTCAATGTCTTTTTTAGTAAACATCATTTTTAATACTTTATCTGTTTGAAATCTAGAAAAGGGGGGGCGGGTTTAGCATCCGCAAGGTATATTGGTTTACTGTGGTAGTTTCGGCAAAGTGACAACTTCAAATTTTGAGTTGTTGTTAAGTAATACCCACCATAGACGAATGACAGATACCAACCCACAGGTAGGAAGGGGAAACCGGGGATACAATTTACTAGGGCATCGAATGGACACGTTAATATTTGCGAAGTACCGCTAGTGCTACCACCACATGAACATGAGAGTTAAATTTTGGCAAATAATCAGTTCCAAAAGGGCAACACGTGTAGTTTTTAGGGAAAATTTTCGTTTTTTTCTGGTGTTTTGAATATAGGTAAGTTTTGTTGTTTTTTATTAAACTTTATTAACGTTCTTTGTTATTCTGACAAACAAGTTTCATAATTTGGATTATACAGATGTTATTTTGTTTCAAGTTATTAGGAATACAAGAAAACTGTTAAACATCAAAAACATGGAACACGATGTAAATCGGGGATACAATGGAACATATGTCCATTTATTCCCCATTAAAGATTTTTTTCTCAGATTGTCAGATCACAAGAAAAAAACCACTTAATAAAAACTTTGATGATGATCATTTATTAATGATTTTATATTGATTTCGTTCTGCTAAACCAATGTGTGTATGTCTGTCCGTATCATATTAGGTCCTGAACCTCTGAACCGATTTTAATTAAATTTTAGGTTAAATAGTGTATAATACTGTAAAGTGTTGGTTGGATTTTGGTCAAAATCCATTAAAGCTTACGACAGTTTTTTAACAGTTTAATAATGGGAAAATGCCAACGAACGAAGCATCGCATATGCGGAATATAGTTTATCGTTTATGTTATAACCAAAAACTTTGTATGGGGTTTCGTTTCTGATATATTTACAAAAAGCTGTTTTCAAGGCTGATAGCAAGTAGTTTACACAATTGACAAGGGAGTTGCTCACCTATAGGTACAAACAACTGTCAAAATTATGCAGGGCATAGGGTTCTTTACAATTTCAATTGGTCATATAAAACCACCAGACAAGTTAAGTTCTTTTATTTATTATGATTAGGTTTAAACAATTTTGGCCTAGGTTTCTTTTTGCTTGTATAGCTGGAATTGATTTTCAAGCCATAAACAATGATACAAACTGCTTTGGATTTACGAACATCGAAAGCAATAAAATCGTCTAAAATATACCGTCCGGTTGGCGTAAAATCTCAGGATTTTCTTCCAGTATCCCCTAAGTAATAAAAATGACACTAAATACGGCACGTTCTAGGACAAACTTTTAAAAGTATTGCATTCCTCTTTCACTTAATAACATTGAAGTGAGCCCTAGAAAAAGTGAGTTTCTGAAAAAAAAATTAGGAGATTTTTGTGGGTGCATAGAAAATTATATTTTACTTAAAAAAATAAACTCTTTATTGTAGCTTTAAAAAATATAGTTTAAAATCTAACTTCAATTAACAAAAATGCGTGTGTGTGTGCTTCTGTAAAAACCATCTTCTTTTTTGTAAGTAGAGAAGTATGGAGAGCTAGTTTTCCAAGTTCTATTGGCTAGTATGAATTGTCGACAATAAAAAAATGTATAATTAGCCAACCAGAAAAATAAATTTGACTCGATTGCATTAATATGCGGTTTTCAGAACTTCGTAAGAGCTTTAGTTTCTGAGATATTTACTAAAAACTGTTTTCACGACTGATATATCATGGCTTCACTTGAAGTGTGCTAATAGCTCAGCAGCTAGTAATGTATCAGATCCACCATGGATCCTTTTATTTTATTTCCAAAAGGTATTTTACTGGTCTATTACTTTTTTAAAGGGTTGCCATATCTTTTTGGTGCATCACTTTAATTGAAAACCAACAGATGAAAGAAGCTGTAAACTTGAAAAATTCAATTTGAGACGCGAGAAATTTATCTTCTTCGATCGTAAATTCTAAAATATAGTTTTCTGAAAAGCCCAATTTTTGAAATAATTATAAAGAATTTTTTTATGTGAGTAATATTTCTTCAATTTATCAGTAATCATTCGTTTTGTTACAACTATTTTGACAAACTTTACCAATATGTTCTGGGTTACATAACAAGTAGATTTATGAAAATAAATCTAATAAACGTTGAACAGAAAAGGAGACAAAATTAAAAAAAAACCTTGTTTTTTCAAAGGCTATTTAAAATTGTTTCTAATGATATGAATGCAAGCTTGGGTGATTTAAATTCAATTTTAAACAGCTCTTGTCGAAGGCTTAAAAGGACGCCCCTAAAAAAATTTGCGACCAAAAAAAAAGAGTTTACTAGTTTACTCTCTTATTCTACGACAGCCGATTTGCCGCCCCATCGAGTTGTCTTTGATGGCCCTGCTACTTAATTGCTTACGGCACCTATCGGGTGCCAGTATCAACGGCACCTATCGGGTGCCAGTATCATCGGGGCGGGGTGGGGGGGCGAGGAACCCCTGCCCCCCCACGCTATGCCGCTGTTGCGAAACATCCTGTGTTAGCCCACGGATAGAAAAACGTTAAAGGCAATGAATGGACTGTAAATATTATTAATTAATGATATCGCGAGCAAACATAAATATATTGATATGATTTTACGAAATAATCAAAATGTCCATAGGTAAAATGGTTGAAACCACACAACGGTAATCAAAGACAAGCACTCACCTCCTTTGCAATCAAGTTCTCCTCGTTCCCAGGGGGCCCCCGTATGGATCTAATGATGTCACCACGTAGCTGAAGGGTTGAAGTTTCTAGTTCTATGCTTCAGTACACAAAAATCGAGCACTTTCAGGTGTAGATATTTGAAATAGTTGGAGAACGAAATTAACACGCCTTTTCTCTAGGCGATTGACAAATGATCTCGCCGGTTGTTGGTGCGCATGTCCAAATACGCTGAATGCGCTTTGCCTTTCATACAGTTGTGTGTTTTTAAAAATATATATAAACAACCGCGAAATTTAGCGGGAGCTAACATAACTGCCCTCCAAAACACACAAATTTAGAATCTCAACCGGACAGATATAGATATAAGAAAAAGAATCGACCGATAAATATAAATGAATGAAAATAGATAAGTATCGTAAGTTTATTTAGAGATAACGAAATCCCGAAAAAAGGCAAAACAAACAAACAAAAAATTCAAAAAAAAAACTTAAAAATAAAAAACCTATTGTAATACCCGGTAAAAGGTAGAAAATTAAAATTACTTTTAATTTGGCAAGAGGCACAGTTTTACAACTGGCCGCTTATAAACACCGGTAACCGTTTTTACCGTCGCAACACGCACCTGACCGTCCCCGCCGGGATGCAGTTCGATGACCCGACCGACCGGCCATTTCAAAGGCGTTTGAATGTGATCACTTGTTATGATAACCAAATCATTTAATTTGATATTTGGGGACAAATCAGCCCACTTGTGTCGCTGTTGTAGCGTATGCAAATACTCTATAGAATACCGTTTCCAAAAATCATTATGTAGTTTTTGGATTAGTTGCCATCTCGAGAGCCGATTTAGGGGAACCTCGGACAAATCTGACTCCGGAATTTCAGAGTTGAGGGGTTCAAGTGTCAAAAAATGCCCAGGGGTAAGAGGTTGAAGATCGTGTGGGTCTGAAGAGGCAGGAGATAAAGGGCGACTATTAAGTACGGCTTCTATGCGACAGGTAAGGGTGGACATCTCCATGATAGACAACTTCTGGTCGCCGACAACTCGTACAAAGTGAGTTTTAAAACTTTTGACGCCAGCTTCTGCCAGGCCATTGAAATGTGGACTGAGAGGAGGTCCCAGATGCCAACGAATAGAAAGTCTGGTGGCAGCACTTCTTGCGTAATCCAGTAATTGGTTACGAAACCCTATAAAATTACTGCCTTGATCTGACCAGCATTGCGTCACGCTTCCGCGTCTAGAGATGAATCGATGGAATGCACCTACGAACCCTTCGGTGGACAGTTCCATGGTTAATTCCAAATGCACGCAATGTGTGGCCGTACAGACAAACACACATACATACGATTTGAAAGCTCTACAACCACGGTAACGATGAGGAATCACAAAGAAAGGTCCACAAAAGTCGATAGCTACACTCGAAAAAGGTTTAAGCTGATTGATTCGATGAGCGGGAAGTGAACTCATTATGGGCGGTCTATAGGGTTTAGGGTTGATTCTAAAACATTGCAAGCACTTGGATATGGTTCTTTGAATTGCCCGTCTGGCAGATAATATCCAAAATTGCTGTAAAAGCAGATTATGTAATGTTTTAAACCCAGGATGAAGATATTGTCGATGAGCGGACTCGATAAGAAGTGTAGTTAAACGATGGTCACTCGAAAGTAAGTCGGGGTGTTTTGCAGAATAAGACAAAAGGTCAGATTTTTGTAATCTGCCACCGACTCTAATGATATTATTCTCATCAAGAAAAGGTGAAAGTTTTCGCAAAGGTTTCGGTATTGGTTTATCCTTAGATAACGCAGAAAAAAGCTCAGAAAAACAAGAACCTTGAACGCGTTTGATAAGAAGGTGTAACGCACTTTGCATCTCACCGGTGGTAGGAAAAACAATATTCTCAAAAATAACTTTTTGGTCCGGCGGCTTAGTGGGTTTTTGATAGGAATGGTTTTGAAAAAGGTTAACTATTCGAAGGACATAACAAATGATACGTTGAATTTTGGATATAGATGAATATTTGATAAGAAGCTGATCTAAGAAGTTGACATCAATTATCGCATTGCAACAGACTTTTGGCTTTTCCTCCAGATTAATATCTCCGAAATCAATCGGCATTTTTGGTTTATGAAAATCGGGCCATTCGTTTTCGGGAGACCACAAAAACGACGGTGCGTTCCACCACATGTCATGTGACATGAGCTGTGAAGGGGTGGCCCCTCGTGACGCAATATCGGCTGCATTCAAAGCAGAAGGAATGTAGCGCCACGAGTTTGAGGGAATGATTTCTTGGATTCTACTGACGCGATTTCCAACAAAGGTTTGCCAGCGATTAGGAGGGGATGAAAGCCAGTGCAATACGACTTGCGAATCGCAGAAAGTAACGATATTTGTAAAAGTTATTTTTCCTTCATAGCTAGATAAAACGAAGTCAATTAATTCGCTTAAAAGAAATGCGCCTAGGAGTTCTAGCCTAGCCAAAGTTTGTGACTTTATAGGCGCGACCCTAGATTTTGCAGATATGAGAGAAACAGATATATTTTTTTCCTCTTCTACACGAAAATATACGACGCCTGCGTAGCCTCGAATTGAAGCGTCACAGAAGCCGATGATTTGACAGGTATTGGTTTTTGACAGTTTGATTTGTCGGGGTAATTGAAAATTGGAAAGAAGCGGGAATTCAGAACGAAGTTTGTTCCAAGAGTCGATGATAGAAGAATCTGGTTCTTCGTCCCAGCCTACTTTCGATATCCACAACTGTTGCAAAATAAATTTTGCTTGTAGCAACAAGGGACAAAGAAAACCTAAGGGGTCGAAGATTGTTCCTATGATAGATAAAATAGAACGTTTGGTTGGGGGTTTGTCCTTCATTCGGCATTGATAAGAAAAAATGTCGTTTTTTGGATGCCATTGAAGTCCTAAAACTTTGATAAAGTGGGGTTCCTCCTTGTCGAAAGAGAGAGGCATTTGACGATCGGACTCTGGCAATGTTGCCAATAACTCAGGACAATTGCTTGCCCATTTTTTAAGTTCAAATCCTCCCGACTTCAACAAATCATTGAGTTCTGTTTGAAGGGAGAGAGCTTCAGAAAGCGAAGGGCTAGTTCCCAAGATATCGTCGATATAGATTGACGTTTTTAGAACAGTACTAGCCATAGGAAAACGTTCCTTTTCTCTCTCTGCCAGCTCATTTAAGGTACGCATGGCTAGAAAAGGCGAGCATGTCATGCCAAAAGTGACAGTAGAAAGTTCCCACACTGAAAGTGGGTCCTGTGGAGAAAACCTCCACAATATCCTTTGATAAGGACGGTGATAAGGATTGATAAGGACTTGACGGAACATCTGTTTGATGTCAGCAATGTAGGCGATAGGATTAAGACGAAACGTAAGGAGTAAAGAAGCAATATCCTTTTGAAGTTTCGGTCCAGATAACAATGTGTCATTGAGACTAATATTTTTTGGGGTGACTGCCGAACAATCCCAGACTACCCTTAATTTTGTACTTAAGCTTTCCGGCTTTAGTACGCAATGATGTGCTAAAAAACACGACACGTCGACCTTTGGTTGACTAGATAAAACTAAACTCATATGATTAGAATCGATATAGTCTTGCATGAAACTTGAATAGGCAGTGTACAGATCAGGATTTTTGATTAATCTATTTTCTAGAAGTAAAAATCTACGATAAGCTTGCGGATAAGTATTTCCTAGGTCAGGGTTTATTTTGTCTTTAAACGGAAGATCTACCATGAATCTACCGCTCGGTTGCCGTACTACACTAGCAGTAAAAATTGATTCTGCCTGTTTTTCTTCCTTTGATAAGATTTGTTTTTGAGGCAAATGTTCGATTTCCCAAAACCTAGGGAGAATGACCTCTAAAGGAGGTGAATGACTCGTTAAAAAACAACTGGTTCGTTCCGTAAGACTACCTACTTCGTCAACCTTTCCCATGACGACCCAGCCAAAGATAGTTTCAAGGGCTGAAGGCTGCCCTACCTGTCCAAGAACCCTGCCCTCCTTGAAAATCTGTGCGAATAGCTCGCAACCAATAACCAGGTCCACAGGTCTAGATTTGAAATAAGATGGGTCGGCAAGTTTAAGGTTTCCCAAGTGTTTCCACTGATTATCGTTCAAGGAGAATGTAGGCATATTGGAACATAGTTGTGGAACAACAATTGCTTCGAAATTAAGTAAAGGAGTGACTTGTCCTTGTGGCTTAATGTGACATTGAACGAGCCCTTTGGAAGTAAAAGAAGACATCTGATTTAATCCGAATATTTCAGTGGTGTAACTTCGCCTAGGAAGATTAAGACGCTGAATACACTTTTCACTGATGAATCCAGTCTGTGATCCAGAATCAAGCAGTGCCCTTACAGGTTGAAAATTTCCGCAACCGTCCATAACATCTATTATGGCGGTGCATAAAAGAAAGGTACCTGAAGGTCCTGAGGCATTTAATGACACATGAAGATTATTGACAGGTGGTGTGTGAATGACAGGACTAGTATCTTGGCTTCCAGACGCTTGATTAGTTTCTAAGATATGAGTTAAAGTGTGGTGCCTTTTACTATTGCAAGTCCTGCATGAATATTTTGATTTGCACGTATCTACATCATGCAAGGGATGAAAACACGCTAAACATAATTTTTTCTGTTTGACGAAAGATAGGCGATCGATAGGTGAGAGATCAAGAAATGTTTGACATTTCGAAAGCACGTGACCTTGATTACATCGGAAACATTTTATTCCCGTACTCGAATTAGTTGAGGTGCCAGCCAGTCCTATAAAAGGCGAGTTGGATGATTTATAGGTAGGCTTTTGCCCAAACTGATTTCGCATAGAATTTGAATTTTGATAGGTAGGCTTTTGCCCAGACTGATTTTGCATAGAATTTGATTTTTGATAGATAGGCACCTTTTTGGGTGCTGTTGATTGAGGAAGTGATTCCAAAACTTTACATCTTTTTTCTAGAAATTGAAAAAGTGACTGAAAAGTGGGAATTTCGGTATTAGTATTGGCGTGACTCATTTCGAAATTTGAACGCGTTGGAATATCCAATTTTTCTAATAAAATGAAAAAAATAATAAAGTCCCAACTGTCAACGTCAAAGCTAAGTGATTTTAAAATTTCTAGGGATTCAGAAAAGGTGTCAATTAAATTACGCAATTCTTTAGCTGACTCGTTTTTTAAGGTGGAGTTCATAATTGAGCTCAAAGCATCATTTGCGAGGTCTCGCTTGTTTTGATATCTATTGACTAATTTGTCGTAAGCAATTTTATAATTTTGATCAGATAAGCTAATCCCTGATATCAATTTTAAAGGCTCATCCTCGAGATATGAAAATAAATATTGAAGTTTTCGAACGTTACTTAGACTTTGATTTTGATCTATAATGTTATTAAAAAGATCGAAAAAGCTTGGCCATAATTTTTTATCACCTCGAAATATGGGAATACCTAACTCTTTGAGTTTTGGAGTTTCGTATTCGTTTTGTCGAACATATGATCCCGAAAAAGATGGGGCCTCAACCGGAAATATTTTAGAGTAAACCCCCTTACACGCATAAAAATATTTACGAGCTTCTGAAAGGATCGCATCCTGCGTTTTAAATTCCTCATCGTCCGAGTCGTCTAGCAACATAATGACGTCATTATGTGCCAGCATGCATTTATCGAAGGTTTCATCCAAATCGGCATACCTCACTTGAAACTCGTTTCTCGCTCTTTCATCTTTTTCCGCAGTCTGCGACAACACATAACACTCGGTGATCGCAGATAAAAAACCCTTGCGTTTTTGTACGGCTTTTTTGACAGACATGATTTTACCTTTGAAATGACGAAATTGTCGGTAAATATACAATTAACGCTAAATTAATGCTTCTGAAATAGAAAAATGACGAATTGTCGAAAATATGCACTAATTTATCGCCAATTGATAAAAATTGTTTTAAATATCGAAATGATATGATACACCACTGAACTTTTGTTTTGTTTTGTTTTGACTCCTACTCGTTTTGTTTACACCACGCGGAGTAGACCCGTTACCATGGCAGCGGACCAAAAACACGTACTGCGCCGGCTACTTTCTCCGGTCGACGTTTCAACGACGCTGCTGCGAAAAAATTCAAGGCCGCCGTCTTATTGCAAATAATTTATTACTACCGTCGTATGGATTTATTATTTAAAAATAATTCGGCTCGAAAGGAACACTTTTATGTTAGCCCACGGATAGAAAAACGTTGAAGGCAATGAATGGACTGTAAATATTATTAATTAATGATATCGCGAGCAAACATAAATATATTGATATGATTTTACGAAATAATCAAAATGTCCATAGGTAAAATGGTTGAAACCACACAACGGTAATCAAAGACAAGCACTCACCTCCTTTGCAATCAAGTTCTCCTCGTTCCCAGGGGGCCCCCGTATGGATCTAATGATGTCACCACGTAGCTGAAGGGTTGAAGTTTCTAGTTCTATGCTTCAGTACACAAAAATCGAGCACTTTCAGGTGTAGATATTTGAAATAGTTGGAGAACGAAATTAACACGCCTTTTCTCTAGGCGATTGACAAATGATCTCGCCGGTTGTTGGTGCGCATGTCCAAATACGCTGAATGCGCTTTGCCTTTCATACAGTTGTGTGTTTTTAAAAATATATATAAACAACCGCGAAATTTAGCGGGAGCTAACAATCCTGTATTAATTCAAATTTTTGCAATTCCAATAATTGTCACTCTAGGTCTATAATTAGGAGTCAATCTTAAAATCAATCAAATTAATGATTAGTGCCTTCAACCAACAATATGTGGTAAGATATATTTGATTACTCTGAAAAGACAAATAATAAAATAATAGTTATTTAAACAACAAGGTTTGAAAACGACTCTTTGCACACGATCGAGACAGTTCTACAAGTCGAGGGAGTGTGCAAAGAGGTTTTCAAACGAGTTTTTTACAATATTTTTTATACGACTGCTAATAAAGAAAGAAAAATCAAATTTTAATTTAACTTGTTTTTATTTCCGACATTTTTACAAAACTTTAAAAATTCAACAATTTTTTGACGCATCTAATCAACAAAACATACGAGCAGTGACGGTTGCTACGGAACTAAGCCAACTTATATTGATGGGTGACAACAACAAAAATCACAATGACGGGAGACCCGTATGCAGAAATGACATAGGCGTGCGCAAAAATGACATAAGCCTGTGCAAAACGTTTTAATCTTTAACACAATTCTATCACTTTTGAATTACAGAATTCTCCAGTTCCCACTGCTGCTCAGGAAACCTCTTTTTCGCGGGATTTTAACTAGTATTAGCAACTTTTTGAACTCTCGCATTAACTTGCTGGTGGTATGAGTTAAGGGCGTTTTATGAGTAATGCAGTTTGGGGTATTGGTTAAAAATGATGGAGGTGGAATAGTCAGTTTCAGAGTACATGAGTGAACCTAAAAGTGATTATTTTATCCCTTTCAATATATATTCCAGTTTGAATCGATATAATAGGCACTGAAAATTGCTTCGGATGTAGTTACATTTCTTTGTTTACCTTGTTTCAGCTGATGATGGGTTTTTTTAGACTTGAAACATGTCTTAAATAAAACCCGAAACAATAAAGACTTTAGTGGAGAAGACGTTGAGTTTTTGCTTTGTAAAATATAATATGTAACGGATCATCCTGTACAAAGAGCGGTAACAAATAATAAAAATATATTTGTTTAAAGTATTCGTATTTAGCCACTGTTTTCGTAAAACTAGTTTTATCATTTACTTGCAGAAATTAAATACACGCAGCTGTAACTAAGTGTCCATTTTAACGCTAAGGAGGCATTTTGATGAGGACATTAGCAGTCTGTGAGTATCCAAGTGTCGAGGACTCCTTTTATGAGCAACTTTCTTGTTATATATTTTTGGCTAAAACTAGGTCTTTAAGTTATGTTCGCATGATATTGGATTTGGAAAGTGCCAAGCGATAATCTTAAGTAAAAGTTAATAGAAAACTTATAATCAAGATCGTACCAAACACGACGTTTCGGTTAGGAAGTATCTCTAACCGTTTTCAAGTTTAAATTAAACAATCCAATCTACATGCTACTACTTATACTACTTGGTGTGCAGTAACATGTGACGGCCCGCCCCCTTTTTTAATCCTAAGGCGCTTGTTTCACATTCACACGAGATTCGGAAATACATTTCTTATTATTTGAGGGATTTTCTGTTTTTGTTTAAGTTAGAAAACTTCTTACCGTATTTCCCGATGAAAATACTGTTTTTATATTAGCACTATATTGCTTGGTTCGGTTCATCTTATGTTTCCTAAAATTCCTTGAACGTATCGAATGATAATAACACCCAATCGATAACCATTCTATTGTAAGTACTTTTTAATTGTGTGGAATTCTGTGGTGGCACCCCAGTTTCGATCAAATTCAAAACGAACGCGCATCACTGAAATTTGACAACCTTACTTTTTCGGTCACTACTGCTTTAACATAATTTTTAATATTATATATAATTAAATTTTTATACAATTCATACCACTCTTGCTCATGCGCACTACTAGAGCTAGATGAAAACTGCTTAGAATTAATGATTTTCTCTTTCTGTCCATTATATTCTTCAAAAATAGCACACTAGATCTAGAAAATCCGAAAAAACCTCCAGAAAATGAGGTTATGTACTTTGTTTTGATTGAAATCTTTGATGATCTTTGATGCGTCTCGATTCACGAAGCATCAAAGATCGCGATCGTTTCCAGATTTCAGGGCAATATTTCAAGAACACGTGAGTCCGAGCAAGATCAGTACCCTGTTTTTAAACGAACATATAATTATTTTTGGAGTGATCTGCAGCTCCCCAGATTGGAAACCATATGAAGACACTGGTTTTCCCTACACAATGTGGAGTCATTTTTTGTTTTAAGTTTAGAGCTGTGACCTTGGAGTCTCTGGTTCAAGACATAGAGGTGTCTCACAGTTTCGATGTTGGTTTGAAGTGTTTGGTAGATGAAGGTTTTTAGATTTACCTAGCAATCATCAATCATTTGTAGGTCTTCTTCTACCAAGTTGCAATCGTGTTGCTTTTCTCTGTACTACTTCAAGGCTATTGCGGTCTCTGATGAGGTGTGGGTGCCATGCCTGACCTGAAGATTGACTTACAGTATATTTTGTGTAGTTCTGTAAACGCTTCTTGAGGGGTGTTGTTTATTAATTTTACTGATTTTCGGCCGGTGGACAATATATATTTATTTATTTGAAAAATTAAATGAATTAATGAACGTTTTATTGTACTAATGTTCGTGTACATTGAATCAATATTTCTCCTTTCATCCTGAAAATTAATGTACACCGTACATTTTGTTTCTTATGTGTAACAGGAATAGCTTGCTCCTGGCTTTTGCATACTGCTGTTACATGTACTGGCTAGGTCAATTCTCTGGTTATCAGAATTCCAAGGTAATTGTGTTGCTGAACTAGTACTGACTTATTGGTAGTGTATTTTTTTCTTGGGTTGTTTTTCCCAAGATGGAGACCACACAGTTTTCCACATCTAAGGGTACAAGTACTGAGCCTTGGGTTACTCTACTTTGTATTGGATTGGAAATTAAAAAGTTAACATTCGCACAGTACACATATGACTGTTTAGTCATCCTCCAGAAGGAGTCTGCATTCGTCTCTTCTGTTAGTCCGATCCTGTGCGTGGGTAGTGACCAGTAAAAAGTCCAGTAACTATACAGATCTCCTGTCTGCTGGGTCCAATAATATTCTTAGCTTTTTTTCGACAAGGTCCTTTAATGGACTCTTTACAGTGAGCCGATTCTGGGACTTTCCATCCAATTAGGATCAATCGCTCAGTTTCGCAAAGTTAAAACAAAGTTAAAGCATTTTTAAACAATTACAAGCAACCAAGTATCCAGCCAGGAATCGAACCCGGACCGCCGGTGTCTGAAGCAAATATTGCTACCACTACACTACGACGACGACTATAGTATAGGTTAAAAACATAATAAATGATATCATTGATGTTTTTGCACCAAGTATAAAAGCGTAAAATCCAGATCCAGATCTGTTGCAGAGTAAGCGTCGCGATTTAGACAAGAGATTAACACACAACGAGGAACACAAACACTGTCGCTCTGTTTGCCTTGATATTTTTGACGTAGTTCCTGGCCCGTGTAGGATTATCCCTATATTAATGTCCCTTATCGCAACAGTGACAAATGCGTTTTGCTAGTTGCATAAACTGTGTCCAATTGCCAACCTGAATAATGCCCTTGTTTAGCTCGGGCCGCATTTTGCGCTGAACCAGGGCCCATTTAATTTTCGGTTAGTTTCGGTTTGAAGTCAATCTGGAATGCCTGGGAAGTTAATTTTGATTGTCCGTTTTTGCGGTTCGTTGATATATGCCAAAACAAAAATAGTTAATTTTAACTTCCATTAATAGGTAACTGGTGATTTTGTATGTCAGACATCTCAAAATAAATCTGAGGGCACGGCAGTGCCTCGCCAAGTTCGTGCGCCGTAACCATCTTTTCTTGAAACATTTCAGCCGATATTTGACCTACCTAAAACTCTATTTCAAAATGAGCTACGAATCTCAAACTTTGCACAGTCGTAGATCTCCATGGAGTTAACAACCCCTCCAAGTTTCATGGAATTCCATAAAGTAGTAAAGTAGTTACGAAATTTCAAAAAAACGTTGAAATTGCCACTCACTCACCCCAAAATTTTTATTTACTCCCCTCCCCTATGCATTTAAAGTTATGTAAAAGTAGCATTCCTTCCCCATATAAATGTAAAGTTATGTAAAAGTAACACTGCCCACTTCCAGAAACGCTAGAGAGGTGAACTTTTTAAGACTGAAAGACAATATGATAAAACTATATGAAAAAATTTAAAAACACCAACATTTTAATTTACTTCCCTCTCCTATAAATGTAAATTTATATAAAACTAACATTGCCCACTTCCAGAAACGCTAGAGAGCTGAGCATTGGAATGCTGATAGAAATTATCATAAAACCATGAAAATTAAATTAATTAATTAAATTAAAAAGTTCAATATTTTCATTTACTCTGCTCCCCTATAAATGTAAAGTTATGTAAAAGTAACATTACCCACTTCCAGAAACGCTAGAGAGCTCAGCACTGGAAGACTGATAGGAACTATGATAAAACTATAGGACAAAATTTAAAAACACGACAATTTTAATTTATTTCCCTCCCCTATACATGTAAAGTTATGTAAAGTAACATTGTGTACTTTCAGAAACGCTAGAGAGCTGAGCTTTGGAAGGCTGATAGGAACGACGATAAAACCTTGGAAAAAAATTTAAAAACCTCAAAAATTTAAGTAAGGCATTGCAAAAGTTTTGAACAATATTCCGCATATTTTACTACTTTAAAAATTAAGTATTATCCAATTCCTTTAAAAAAGAAGTGAAATCATAACAAAAACATTTCATGTAAAAAAAAGCCAAGTACGCGAAAATGGCATTCCGTAAAAAGGATTGAGATAAAAGTAAAGCCAAGTTCTCCAATACAAATTTCAAAATGAAAGGTTCTTACTAGTTTGGAAATATTTTTCTAAACTTGGCTATTACGGCTGTAAATGACTCTTAGGCACAGTGCTAAATACTGTAAATTGGTACGTGACTAGCCCGCTTTAAATGTGAACAAGAGATAGATCATAACAAAAACATTTCATGTAAAAAAAAGCCAAGTACGCGAAAATGGCATTCCGTAAAAAGGATTGAGATAAAAGTAAAGTCAAGTTCTCCAATACAAATTTCAAAATGAAAGGTTCTTACTAGTTTGGAAATGTTTTTTTAAACTTTGCTATTACAGCCAAACTTCTTTATGTTCAGGCAATTTAGCGTCAAAGAGGGTGTCGTTTGTATGGAGGGACTTATTGCAATAAAGCCAGGCAGTAATATTGCTGGGCGCTATTCTGACAGTTTTGACTTATAAGAACAGCTGTCTTCTTTCAAAATAGGCCTTTGTGTATTATAAGACTGAATTAATAGTGCCGCTTTTAATAACTGGATTTATAAATTCGAATTTAGTAGGTTAATTTTGAAAGACCAACTGTTAGTTTTCAATGAAGAACTGTCAGAATAGTACCGGCACTATTACTGCTTGGCTTTATTGCAATAAATCCCTATTGATAAATATATTCCCTCTGTGTTTAAATATTTAAAAGAAAAATATTACTAAGAAATTCTGTATAAACGAAAACTTCATCTTTTTTTCAATAAGTCGGCAATTCCGAAATAGACTAAAATATAAAGTTTTTAATATTTCATGTTCCATTGCATCTCTAAATAATGCAACATAGTACTTACTGCCTGTGCTGAAGTCAAAGTAGACACATACACACAGAATATGGAAAACAAGAAAAACGATTTCTTTCCATTGTAAAATTTTTGCTTTAAAAGTTTATTTGTCTTTTATGAGTCAGCTTGTAGGCCAGTCAATAAAAGCATTCAAAATTGCAAACGCGCATTTATCTACCATTTTTGTACATGTTACTAGGATCCTTGAGAGTAGTTCATACCTAAGTTTGCAACCCTGAAATCCCTGTACTACTTCTGTGGGATTGGAGAATCTTGCAATTCTTTTAGTTTAAAAAAACTACATTAAGGAAACATTTTTTGGATATTGGCTTTAACTCACGGTACTCAAATTGTGCTTCTTAGTATTACAGTTGGTCAAAAACAAAAAAAAATAGTAATGTGTTCCAGAAAACAAAAAAAAAACATTGGACTAAATAATTGTGGAATCTATAGTAGGCCATAGCGTCTTTCATCGGCTTTTTCATAAGGATTTTATTTTATAACACCTGTTTTAGTCACTTACGAATTAGTGGAAATGAAGACTGCCTGACACAGACACAAAAATGCTAAAATGTAGAATAACAAAAAAATTTTTAATTCTAAACGGTTTAAAATGAAACTTTACATTGCCATTAAATATTGAATTTTAAGATTTAAGAAAATTACTTTAATGGCCCCTAGGAAGCATATGGGGGCAAAAGTTGTTTTTAGATTATGGTAGTTCAGACAATTACTAAAAGATCTGCTAGCTGAAAAAAATTTAAAGCTGTTTGTAAGGACCCTAAGTAAAAACAAAATTTCTCCAGCGAATCCGTGCAGCTCATCATGGTTCTCGAGGAGACCGTATTGACTGTCGGAGAAGATTTCAATTGTCCCGTTGATCCATTCGTGATCAGTAATTCACCGGGCACACAGTTTAATGGCT
This sequence comes from Aspidapion aeneum, assembly GCA_963576565.1. Classification (NCBI taxonomy): domain Eukaryota; kingdom Metazoa; phylum Arthropoda; class Insecta; order Coleoptera; family Brentidae; genus Aspidapion; species Aspidapion aeneum. Next base: position 78,391,926 of record OY755044.1, on the reverse strand, counting down.
ACGAGTTTTGCCTGAAATATAGTAGCCAATTGGCGGAGACTATGTATAGTCGCGACTTTTTCTTGGATTCTAACAACTCCTGATCCACCACCTGATGACATTTTGGATCCGTCGGTGTACCAGAAGCTATCGTTACTTTGAAAATTTTGTCTTGTTCTTTAACCAGTCCTCCCTATCCGGGAGGATAATGTTGTATAGCTTTCTACTGTATACTGTGTTGGGCATGACGTCGGCTATCATTCCTAGAGTTGCGTTTAACTCTTGTTCCCTAATTCGAGCTGTTATTATCACATTGTTTGCCCTGCCATCTTGGTGGCTGGCCCTTATTCTGTGTGTTGCTCTTCTTGCCCTCGCCTTTAAGAAAATGTGGGGCGGAGGTAAGTTTAGTAGCGATTAGAGCGCAATGAATGTGCTAGAGCTCATTGCACCACATATGGCAAGACTGGCCTGTTGCTGTAAGCTGATTAGTTTGACCCTTGAAGTTCTTTGATGTCCCTTCTCGAACCAGACTATTACGCGGTATGCAGTCATTGGTCTGATGACTGCTATATACAGCCAGACATTTGTTTGTGGGTACTGCCCCAGGTCTTTCCGCAAATTCTTTTACGCGCCCATAAGGACAGTGTGGATTTGCGGATTACCTTTTCCAAATGTGATGAATTCTTCTGGCGCCCCCTGATTTAAAGAGGGTATTGAGTAGTGTATTGGTCAATGCTTCTTCTATATTAAGAACAATGCCCACTGTGACGCCTTTTGCTTTGAATGTTTCATTGATTTTTCCAACAAGGTTGTTTGAAGCTACTTTTGTTAACTTTCTTGGTATGCATATTCAGTTGCTTTAAGTAGGCCATTAAAGTGCCGCCTCTGATATAAAAAGCGTGCGGAAAATTGTGCGGAAAAGTACTTTTTCGCACCCAGTGCTTCTTTCAAAACTAAAATGCGTACGGAAAACTGACACTTTTCGCACGCACGTAAAAAAATATAGTTTTGAACAAATTGTTTGACATGTCAAGAACAATAAAAATTTTTAATAAGCCTTTATAAATGTAAGCTTTACTTGTTTAAAGAAAACAAGACACTTTTAGCAGGGATGCAGAATTTTATTTGAAATTAATTTTGTTTTTTTATTTTTGAAGTAAACCATTTAACGTAAAGAGAAAACGACTCTTTGCAGAGATAAGAAACCGAAAACCCAAAGAGATAGTAATCTAATAAGAGAGAAACCCAAAGAATAAGTCACGGTGGATCCATTACCTAATTTGCCCGGACTACTTCGGTAAATTATTCCTCGAGTTTACCTAGAAAAGTTTGCATCTTTTTTTCTGGGATGTGGTAAAAAAAGATAAAACTGGCGAAGAAGAGACAAATCCGTCTAAGTGAATGAAAGCCTTAAGGGGACTTGGAAAAGCAGGCGCGTTAAGATTCAAACTTCAAACGTTCGGACGATCTTGATATGCCGGAGGGAAGATGTCTTGTGTGTTTCTAAACCAAGATGCCGACCGTCGATTTTGTCTCTTTAGGCAGTTGTCTCTGTCTTGGGTTTGGACGTAATTGTTAAAGGAAAATGTTAGAGAAAGCTGCCTTAAAAGAATACGTAAACAAGAGAAAACAAATAGGTAAAGTTTAAAATAGAATCTGCCAAGGACCAAGAAAATTCATAAATGTCAATTATTCCACTATTCATATTTTCAATTTTCAAAAAATTAGAACTGTAGTGTATGTCTATAACACGATAGCTCCAAAATCGCCAAACTGATTTTCATGAAATTTTCAGCTAAAATAGTGTACAATACTGTAAAGAGCTGATTAAATTTTGGTTAAAATCCATTAATGCTACTGGCAGTTTTGTGACAGTTTAAGAATTACTTTCAATTTAATTTCTTAGCGGAGTCTCGGAGAAATATGCAGTTATTGCACGGTTTTCTCAATATTTTATGTTGTTACTAAAAACTTCGTAGGAGCTTCCGTTCCCAAGGTATTACAGAAACTGTTTTCAAGGCTGATATAGCGGGGAGTGTGCTGATAGGCTAAGAAGGTGTCAGAGCCATCATGAATCCATTTATTTTAAAAAGGGACTTCGAAACCATTTTTAAAGGCACATTAAAGGATCGATCGTATTCGTACCGAATTATTTTAGCTCTATCCATAATAAAGAATGTACAATATACAGCAAGGTTGTTGTTTTTCTATTAAAAATTTTTTATGAGCTAAATTCAAGAGAACACATGTTGCAGGAAACTTGAAAGGGGTTTAGTTGGAAAACAATCTTTAAGATTTTTTTTTAGCAATGGTGAATAAATTCCGAACAGTGCTTAATTTTAATCCTTCATAAATCTATTTATTTTAAAAAGAGACCTTCAAACCATTTTTGTAAGGCACATTGAAGGATCCATCGTATTCGTACCGAAATAATTTAGTTCTATCGATAACAAAGAATGTTTAATTTAATAGCAAGGTTGTTGTTTTTCTATTAAAATTTTTCTATGAGCTAAATTCAAGAAAACACATGTTGCAGGAAACTTGAAATAGGTTAAATTGATAAATAATCTTTAAGACTTTGTTTAGCAGTAATGAATAAATATCGAATAGTGTTTAATTTTAATCCATCATAAATCTATTTATTTTAAAAAGGGATCTTGAAACCATTTTTGTGAGGCACATTGAAGAATCGATCGTATTCTTACCGAATTATGTTAGCTCTATGGATAATAAAGAATGTTCAATTTAACAGCAAGGTTGTTGTTTTTCTATTAAAAATTTTTTATTAGCTAAATTCAAGAGAACACATGTTGCAGGAAACTTGAAAGGGGTTAAATTGGAAAACAATCTTTAAGACTTTTTTTAGCAGTGGTGAATAAATTTCAAACAGTGTTTAATTTTAATCCTTCATAAATCTATTTATTTTAAAAAGGGACCTTCAAACCATTTTTGTAAGGCACATTGAAGGATCCATCGTATTCGTACCGAAATAATTTAGCTCTATCGATAACAAAGAATGTTTAATTTAATAGCAAGGTTGTTTTTTTTTTCTATTAAAAGTTTTCTGTGAGCTAAATTCAAGAGAACACATGTTGAAGGAAACTTAAAAGAGGTTAAATTGGAAAACAATCTTTAAGACGTTTTTTAGTAGTGGTGAATAAATTTCGAACAGTGTTTTTTTTAATTTATCATAAATCTATTCATTTTAAAAAGGGACCTTGAAATCATTTTTGTAAGGACACTGAAGGATCGATACTATTCGTACCGAATTATTGTAGCTCTGTCAAAAATAAAGAATATTCAATTTAACAGGAAGGTTGTTGTTTTTTTATTAAAAGTTTTCTGAGAGATAAAATCAAGAGAACACATGTTGCAGGAAACTTGAAAGAGGTTAAATTGGAAAACAATCTTTAAGACTTTGTTAAGTAGTAGTAGATTTGAATCTATCATAAATCCATTTATTTTAAAAAGGGATCTTAAAACCATTTTTGTAAGGCACATTGAAGGATCGATCGTATTCGTACCGAATTATTTTAGCTCTATCGATAATAAAGAATGTTGAATTTAACAGGAAGGTTGTTGTTTTTTTATTAAAAGTTTTCTGTGAGATAAATTCAAGAGAACACATGTTGCAGGAAACTTGAAAGAGGTTAAATTGGAAATCAATCTTTATGACTTTGTTTAGTAGTGATGAATACATTTCTAACAGTGTTTAATTTTAAATATTAGGATAAAAAGCAGAACTGCACTTTTGCACACTTATCATTATCAGTATCCATGATAAATTCTCATACGTTATTAGTTTAAAAAGGAAATAGCAAATGTATGAACGTAACGCATCCTAGATCAGCTAAGGTCACTAGATAAAAAATTAAAATTGAATTTCAGTTATATTTCGAGAAGGAATTGGGTACTTATAGAATGGTATAAGGTATGTTCGAAACTTTAACTTTAAAGAATGATGTATACCTAGCCGTGATTAAAAAACAGAAATTCTTCCCAAAATTGCGGTCATTTTGGATTTGACACTTTAACTTTGGTCAAATCGAATTCGTTTATGTTCAATAATGCAGTTACAATTCTATTTACTCACCAATCACTTTATTTAAAATTATGTTGCATAGTGGTCAGGAGGTGTATTCGGTGTGTCAAAACTAAATATAGTTTAATATTTGGGGGGGGAATTTCCCCTACGGGTGTCGGTGTCGCAGCGATAGGTTCGACGTAGAGTATTGGTTCGGTTGAAGTCTCATAACGATCCTAAACATGCGCAGTTTAATACTGACACGAACAGGTCAAAAGAGCTGCTTTGTTAGCCTATATCAGGCTTTACTTATGTCTTGTGGGGTCGATTTTCTAACACATACTTGTAGTCACACAAATGTGCGAACCACTATCGCTCCATTATAAGAGCGATAATATTTCGGAGCGATCTGCAAAAATTATTTAAGTTGCAATATCCCTAACAATTTATGCCATTTTAGCGGTCGTTTTGTAAATATATAAAACTATAGAATGGAAGCGAAGCGAACCAAGCTTTATTCAAAGAGGCAATATTAGGAATTCCCTGTGGAATTTCTGAATTAGTTTTATGAGCGCTGGCTTTAGTATTTCTATTAAAGGATTTACTGCCTTTTTAGATGATACCCCGAAGCCCATAACCAAAATGTAAGCATCCGATTCCTGTGACTTAGAAGTCAAGCTAAATCATGCACTCCTGATAATTTTTTCATTTTAGTTGTATAAAAATGGATTTGAATTAAAGAAATATTTGGTTTATTAGATTGGACCAAACGTATAGTTGAATTAAGGTCATTATGTATTTCTGTCAAGCCTTAACCTCAAAGCAAACAGTTTCTTGTTTAATCTTGCTAAAAATTATTTTATGCGAAATTGTTCTAAAAGCACTGGTGTCTGAAGAAAAAATGTCAAGTCACAAAATTGATTAAAATGCATCATCATACCTCCATAAACATCCAAAAACAAGTTTAATATGCTGGTATCCCAAAGTAGAATTAAGGTCCCGAATTGAACAACCAGTTTTTTACCTCCATGACATCAACCTGGACCTCCGAATGCGGATGGTCAGATGCTATGTGTTTTCTATTTTGTTGAACGGGTGTAAAGAAAGGATTCTCGACCCAATTAGAGAGGAGAGACTTGAGGCGTTTAAGATGTAAAGTTATGTCATTTCAAAAAGCGGCACAAAAATCTGGCGCGTGCCACCCTAATCGTAATAACCATTTTGGGATTTGCAGGAGTCTGTGCAAAAAAAAAATATTTTCAAATTTTGGGAAGAATTTCTGTGTTTTAAGCACGGCTAGGTATACATCATTCTTTAAAGTTAACGTTTCGAACATACCTTATACCATTCTATAAGTACCTAATTCCTTCTCGAAATATAACAAAGGCTTTCCAAAGGTACCACCTGCATTCTTTAATACAGGGTCAAACTCATTTTAAAATTGTTAGCGGTTGTGTTTATATTACGGATTTGAATTCATGTCACTATTATAGTGACATTTTCACTATTATTGTGAATAATAACAATTATAAACCTGTATATTTTAGTTTGTTTTTATAAGTGACGACCTAGTAAGTGATATTAATAATGTCGTTTTGGCGGCCTTTTGAAATATCACAAATAAATTTTTGGAGATCATTGGAGGACCAAGAAGGAGAAGTGGTGGTTCCATTAGAGTCTGCGGTTTTACAAAAACCAAACCTTAAGCCTAAACAATAAATGGATCCATGACGGAACTGACACCTTCCTGGCTAGCCTATTATTAAACAAGTGAAGCCATGATAACATATTAGCCTTGAAAACAATTTTTCTTAAATATCTTAGAAACTAAAGCTCCTTCGAAGTTTTTGGTAATAATACGAATTATTGACGAAAATATAGTCTACTACATTTTGAACACAGTGTATTAAGATGATGCTCCATTAAAAAGTTAGCATTTTTTAAAGTTTTTAATTGTCAAAAAACTGTTATTCGCATTAATGGATTTTGACCAAAATCTAATAAGCTCGTAAGAGTATCGAACACTATTATACCTATATATATAATATACACACACGCAGACAGACATCACGACGATATTGCTAGGATAGGTCAAAGTACATCCAAATAACACATTTTTGGCGTTATCTCAAATCGTCGAAAATAATACCTTCTCTCTAGCCATTGCTACGCGGGCTAGGAAGGTAAAAATATCCAAAGGGCAAGGCAAAACTTTTAAAAACACATTGTACGAGGAAAACTCAAGATATTATTTTTGATATGTATGCGCAACTCTCAGTATAAAATTACGGAAATCGTTCCAGAATTTACGAACGTTTTACACATATCACAGGGGCAAGCTACATAGTATATAGTACCTATCTATTAATGATTATTATACGCATTAAGCAGCAACTTTTATTAAACGTTTTATTTTACTTGACTATATACTATAAATAGTTCCCAGTCCGGCCCATATTCTCATTTATTTGTTTGGGATTCCTTATGTGTGTGTTTCACACTTCAAATTTTATTATGGTTTTTTTGGCGGCTTTTTGAAATGAAAGGACTATACTTGTATAGACGCATGCTGAAAATATTGTGGGTACAAAGAATAACCAATAAAGCTGTACTTGACCGAATGCGCAAACTACTTGAACTTCTCACCAAAGTCAAAGAAAGAAAGACCAGACACAATGGGCATGTAATGAGAGGTGAGAAAAATGAGCTGCTTAGGCTGATAACTATGGGCAAAATACAAGGCAGAAGAGCAGTTGGAAGACGACAAAACTCTCGGTTAAAAGACTTAAGAAGATGGTTCGGCTGCACGTCCCACTGATGTTTTCTAGAATTATAATTGCCAGATGGATCGCCAACATACGATAACGAGACGGCGTAATAAGAAGAAAATGCCCCTGACACATTTTCACAATCTTTGACTCTCCTTGACAAACAAACGCAAAAAAAACACACACATACAATACATACAGAGAGAGAAAATCCATATTATCTCTTGAAATCGGTTTTACATGTTAAAATGGATTATGCTAGAAAGACATGGCAGAGTCAGTTGACCACCTCTGGAAAAGGGCTGCCTGATTTATTACACAATAGTGTCTACCCAAATCATTTTGATAAATTTAAAACTAGACATAGTATGAAATAAGTAGACGTTAAGCACAAGATAACAGAATACATGCCAATTAAAGAGCTAAAATGGTATAAATACATATAAAGAATAGATAAAAATATAATAGTTTTCTAAAAAAATGAACCTGAAGGATGAAAAAATATCCCGAATTTCTACCAAAACAAAAAAAAAATATACGACATAAAAAAAATAAGTTTTTTACGTAAAACCTGGAACCGAACCTACGACTTTCTCATGCGTGTCCGCGCACGCGTCCCATGACTGTCAAAACATTTTATATTGAGATCATGTGACGCGTGAGCGGAAACCCACAAGAAAGTCGTAGGTGGGAACCGGGTGTCACTATACTTTTTTGAATTCTTAGGATAAACTCATTTATTTCTATAAATATTCCTGCAAAATTAAGGTATCTACCGAACTATTCGGCCTGCAAAAGATAAAATATGCTTTGGAGTAAAAGGCTTGGGTAATAAATTTAGAAGGTTTTTCAAGATATTGCAAAGTAAAATAAATGCAAGATGGGATTCTCCGGCGGGCTGCATAATATGATAAGAGTCGTCCCGGATTTTCAGATTAGCGGAAATTCCTACCGGGATAATATTTTAAGTACAAATATTGAAAGTTTTCTTGAAGATACGCTGCCGTTTCGGCGACTTCATCCTGCACTCCTCTAGCTGTTGGAAAAACTTTCTTTCCCACTGTAAAGTTTGTTTAAGAAATATTATTGATGGCATAACTTAGAACGTAGTTTAAGGTTTTGGAAATAGAAAGTTTATAAATGGCTTTTGGTTTTGGTTTATATTCATAATAATCACGATATACCTAGTTTTAATATAATTAAATATTTTGTTCATTACATAATGCTGAGCTTTACTTACAGGTGCAATCTTTTAAGTTTTGTTTAGGAAGAGCCAATGCTTCTTCTTTGGTCACAAGCTAGGAAAAGAGGTAACCGTTTGGAAAAAAATCTATCAGAGTTGCTTCAGTTAGATGCATTTACAAAATTATTAATGTGTTAGGTTTTTAGTTATCTGAAGAGAGAAGAAGAGTGGCTACGTAATCCTCAAAAATAATTTGGCACCCAACTTTTTTTTCCAGCGGTGATCCTGAAGCCAGCGGTGTTTACTACAGCCATACAAAATAAATTGGCTCACATCTTTAGCATATTTAATTGAATCAAGCCCGCGTTCCAATTAGAAAATGTTACTTTTTATCCCCGAGCTGCAAAGTGGTGCATCAGGTAGATTCAAATACGTTAGAGCATAAATATGGGGCATACCCATTGACTATTGTCAAAAATTTAGGGTTATGTCTATCATTTTTTGTCTAAAAACTAGTTGATTGGGTAAAAATGTATCAAATTGTGGATTAAAATTGTAGTTTTTCCAAAATTAATTGTGCACATTTACTGTGAAGAACATTACAAAGAGTGTTTATTGGCGTCTATGAACCACTCTTCACTTTATTAACAAATTATATACCTATAGAATGGCACTTCCTTACTTCTCCCGGATATTTTTCCACAAACCGCACATATTTTACGTGAATTATTTTCCCATTTTTGACAAAAAAAACATAATTTTACACGACAAACGCAAAATGTAAATAAACAACAAATATGGCGTCTACCCGCCCAGCAGCTGTGTGTCTATATGCACACGCACTTGAAAATTCGCGTCCACGAATTTAAGTTTGCCATTGTATTCAAAGCAAGCTATGAATGCTTTACTGTTCGAATTTTTGAACATATATTTATGCTCTAACTTATTTGGGTAGGTATAATTTTATATATAATATAATAAGAAAACTCCTTAACCTGTAGAAAGTCATGGAGCAGCCCAACTTTTGACTCCTAGCAATAATATTTGTAACTAAGAATGATTTACATGATGTTAGAGATAGAAAAATATAGAATGGAAAACGGAAACACAAAAAATAATAAAAACAAAACCTAAATTAAAATATAACTCCGTAACAAGATGAAGGGTACACATTAATTAATTAAATATATACTTAAATATTTTGGAGTCAAACAAAATTAAATCGAATTACATTTAAATTTAAAATATACAGTGTGTTCACGGATTGAGTTACGGTAAGGAATATATGGCAAAAGAATTTTGATTTAGATTGTGATTTTCTGGGAATTGCTCCTGCTTGGCCTTAAACTAACACGTTAAGAAAATATGCCAAATCAATTAATATACAGAGTCGTTTAGTAGGTTGATTTGATAAAAAGTGTTAAGAGTAAAGTTTTAAGAGATATCAGAAAAGGTTAGTAAGAAAAGTTGTTTAGATTTAAAAGCTACGACTGATTCTTAATTATCAGAAAATCAGCTTAAAATCGTCTACACAAAATACTCATAATCGACTTTTAAAATCAGATTTGACTGATTTTTCTGAAAATAAAGAGTCTGTTGCAACTTTTGAATCTAAACAACTATTTTTAATAACATTTTCCAATACTTTTTAAAACAAAGGTATTTTACTCTTAACAATTTTTATCAAAATAACCTACTAAACCATCTTGTAGATTTATGATTTGATTCATTTTTTTAACATCTTAATTTCAGACCAAGCAGGAGCAATTCCTAGAAAATCAGAATCTAAATCGAACATTTTTTGTTATTCATACCTTACATCATCAAATCAACCTAATAAACCACCCTTGTATATTAATCGATTTGGCTCATTTTCTTAACATTTTAGTTTGAGACCAAGCAGGAACGATTCTCAGAAAATTAGAGTCTAAATCGAAATTTTTTGTCATTTATACCTAACCGGCACTCAATCTGTGTATATTTTATCGGAAAAGTCCTAACTAATTTTGTTGTGACACATACCCATTTAGTCATTATAATTCACAATTATTGTTTGATTTTATAATATTACATGACCTATAAACCTTTCCCTATAAATTGTTTACAAGTTTACCTCCAAACTTGAAAGCATGACCGACGTATCTCATTTTCTTGAGGAAATTGAGGTTTTGATCCTTGTATTAATTAATAGTTGCCAGGCAGCGGTATCAAAAACTCATGTACACAAAATGTGATATATCCGAATTGCTTGATAAAGGTATACAAACTTAAAAGTTTTGTTCCAAAGATTTTGTACCTATATTGCGACGTATAAGTTTGCAATCTGAAAGTGTTAGGCCAGGGCTAAGAGGAACATTTTATTGCTTAGGAATTGAGCGTTATTGGCAATAAAAACTTATCATGCTATTCTATAGCTTCTTCTTAAAATCAATAAAGTCGGTTATCGTTTGCTTTTTTTTACTTTATTAGTTAAAATTAAGTTTTTAATTTAATTTCATCCAGATCTTTAGTATTATGAAGCGATATTACATACTTACTATAACCAATTGTGTAATTATTGCTATTTTACTTTAAGGGTCTTAGCACTTTTTCTTTAAAGGTTCAATATTATACAGGGTGTGCCAGATTAAAGTATCTATTTCGGAAAACGGCTGAAAAAAATGATGACCTAGAAAAAAATTCAACGTCATTTAATTAGTCGTAGTTGCTAACAGAAAACTATCAAATTGTATTAAATTGACGACGATATTTTATATTTTTAAAAAAGCAAGTTATTTCTCGATATTTTGAAAACCCTTTTGCTAGATCATTCGATTATGGGCTAGGAGTATATTCCATTTTAACCAAAACTATTGTATGTCTTTCAGTTTTCAAAATTCCCCTCAGATAAACGGAATCGGTATTTTATGGGGTTTCCGAAAACGGTAAAAAATATACTGAAATGACAAAAAGGTAGCGTTATTCCGGAACAAATCAGACACTGTATTGAGATTAAAAATATCTGCAGGGGTTTATAATATATCCAGCTGGAACTAGAAATAGTCATTTTTCTGAAAAATTTAATATCGTGGCGATTTTATAACAAATTTAAAAAAAGAATCGTTTTGTGCTAGCGACTACGATACGGCCAATAATTTTTTTTTACAATTTTTTTTCTAGACATTCTAATTTTGTTTTAAAAATAACATATAGTGGCCGTTTTAAATAAAAACCCGTTTAAATACTGATTGAAATTCTGTTCGGTTAGGTTAACTTCTAGATCAAGAATACTACTACACTCACTGTTTTTGTATTTTTTAAATGTTTTTTTTAAACTGATACTGTCGTTTTTTTAATTAGTTAAAAATACTTTTAAATAGTAAACAAAAAAATTAATTATAAACAAAAAGGCAACAAATACTAAACAATAAAAAATTATTTAAAAAATACAGTGAATATCGGTTATAATGATATTGAACGGATCGCTTAATTTCGGTGGTTAAAACCGAGCGTCGTTATAGAGAAAAAAGGTAACAAAATGTGTCGTCGCTATAACCGATATGTCGTAATATCCGATATCTTTATAAGTGATATTCATTGTACTATCAAATTTGATACGAAATTTTCAACAAATTGTTGAAAGATTTCAAAATAAAGTATAAAGATATATTGTGAGTGGGGCACGTTTAAACTAGTGCCCTTTACCTGGACCTAAAAATCGAGACTAGCAAATATTATTAAAAAGTAGGCAAAGAACCATGAAGATAGACTCCATCGACGTGAATATGAAAGCAATTGTGCTTCTAGATAATACTATGCTAGCTCGAAGACTAAAGTTAGTGAAACGGCATCTAGAAAACTATTATTGTATTTAGTATAAGACAAAATATTGCTATGAACATAACAAAACTGTGATTTACAGTTACGAGTGAAGCAAATCGGGAAGAACTATTGAGTAAAAACTAAGTTCCAGTTTAACTTTTATAGTAAAGTAACTTAAAACAAAATTGCTATTAGTATCTTAAAAACTAATACTGGCAGATGGAATTCAGTTTGATAGTTGGATTTTTTAAAAACAAAAAGTATAAATAAGAAATTTACACCAAATTGAAACGTTTTAAAATAAAAAGTTATAGAATACCTCCCCAAATGCAAGTTTTAAAAAATCCTCCGTAGTTTAAAAACGTCTTGATGTATTAAGATATGGTTTTCAGCTTTTAACTTTAAATTTAAAACTTAAATTTCCGTTTTAAAATAACATACAATTACAAAATGAGTGTATGTAATAATTAAGAAATTCGAAAATAAAAAAACTAACACTCAGATATTACTAACTTTTAGACTACCTAAGTTTGGCTAAATTTGACCATTTTGTTATGTACTGTTATTTCTAGGACAACCTGTATAAGCTTACAAATTCTTGAACGATATTCCTTTTAACTAAATAGTTTTGGTTGAGAAAGGAACATGCAAAGAGTAATCTTTTGATTGGATTAGCAAGTAAAACTTTAAAGTAAATTTACAGAAATTACCGTTAACCGTTCGAAAACGGCCAATTTGCGGCGTTGTTGGTTGCTCGCCTCAAATGCAACAGTAACAACATTGGATAATAATAACACTGTCCAACTCAAAAAATATCCGGGGAACTGGCACCGGAAGTATTATTCACATGACATCCAAAACGTACCACCAAAAGGATTCAGATATATTCGGGAGTGAACTTCAGTTTTCAGTTCCGAATATCTCGGTCATTTGATTTAGTTCCCTTATTCAAAATCTGGGGTGACCTTTACCCCTCAAAGGGGTTGTATCAAGAAAACATAAATCCAACATGCAAATACACTATACTATTAACACAATTAACTGGTAACAAAACCCACGTGTATTCTTAATTCAGTTTAAAACTACAGGTTTAAAATAAATAACTCGTAAAAAACCGTTTAAACTTGGTCCCATGTGAAATTAAAATTGAAATATCTCAAAAACTGATCGGAAGATTTTTGAAATTTTAACATGGACGTAAAGGTATTCAAAACTCCTTCAGAAAATGGTGCCACTCGACTCAATTTTCCTATTTAAATTCAAGGGGTTATTTTCACCCTGTCTAGGAGGCGCTTTCTTCAGAAACATCAAGATGCTTAAAGAGTGTTCCCATTGAATACAAAATCGACGTGTCCGAGGTTTTTTCCGAAATCGCACTCTAAATATCCAAAAAGAGCACTGTTTCGATGTTCGTGAAACATCCTGTATACAAAATATTTTCTAGTAAGACACTGTTGCCAGACTTGCAAGGAAAGCACCAATTTCTTTGAGGTGTCTGTCCGACTTTTACCATACTACTTGCTAGTACTCTATAGACAAATAGTAGTTTAGCTACATTAGCTGTGCGGCTTTTGTAAAACCGGGATTCGCAATTAGCTGCGCCCAGAGTTTCAAGTTTCAAAAGTTTCGGCAGCCGTGTATGTGTTTCACTTTGCAACTTTGGCAAGTTTAAAGCTTTCGGTAAATATAAAGGCTGCGAAACCGGCGCGCCGGCGAAATTTTCGGGTTTCGGAATTCCGCGTTACCTGATCTCGTAATCCGGTCCTGGATGAACAGCCATTGAACAAAGCATCAAAGATTCAAAATATTTATTTACTGATTTATAACTAGAGGCTTAGATCTATTGGATTGCAAAAGCGTAAAAGGGCCACAAACTAGATTTTTTTTTTAAATTCCGTATAGAATTCCGTAAAACTTTCCAGTTGAGGAGTTCCTGCATTTTTTTAAATTGCAATCCTATGCTCTTATATAACGAGGATGATTTAGTGGCATAAGGGCATGGGATAAATAAAAAAATAAGATAATAAAAAGATTTTACCTCAGGCTGGATTTGAACCGACGACCTTTCGCTAACCAGGCAAATGCTCTTCGCTTAATTAAAAATATATAAAACGTCAAAAAATGTCTAGTTATTTAACGCAGACAAAGGGAAGTATAGAAATCATTTTTAAATTTAAAAAATTAATTCTGCTAGAAGAGACAATATGTAAAAATGATAAAAATTAACGCTTAAGCTCTCTCTAATTGACCATCTAATATTTGTAATTTTGGATGAAATTAAGGTCCGAAAGGCTTCTTTCCCCGTCAATCTTATAATTTTTGCTCTGAAGACTTCACTAATCTTGGGCTTTTTTTTTAAATTTGCCAAAACCAATTAAAATAAATGTACATTAATCACGACTGTCTTATTAATAAAGTTTCTTAGAAAAAAGGGCAGTCAATGCTTTAGTGCAAACGCTGAATAAAAGCTACCGCTTCAAATATAGCTTAGTGAGGTAGCTAACCTTTGACTGACTTTGATAATTTTAGACAAACTGTGTAACAAATTAAAAGCAATCAAACTAATTAAGGTAAAGAGTGTTCCGAATTTGATGCCTTTGAGTGGTTTCGGGTATTTCATGAGAAGAATAGAAAGTCTAACCAAGTTTTACAAAAAAAAGGACACGACACTGAAAAAATCAGCTGTTATCTTGGGATGATTTGACATTGGGAGAATAGAGGTTTTTTTGCGAAATTTCCAAAATGACACTGCAGATTTTCGCGAAATTGTAGTAAAATATTCCCAGACATTATCCCGATATTCCACCAAAGTTTAGAAGGGACGAATATTATTTAAAAATATTAAGATCTTCAAGATTTAGCATTCCTTTATTTTGTGTAAACACATGTAAATGACTATTAGGTTTTAAAAGTGTGCGGAATATAAACAAATAGGTGTAGGTGAGTCGATACTTTCTACACAGAAACGAACGCATTCCCTTTTGCTTTAAATTTAATTTTTGTGTAAGCTAATGAAGCGGCTCTGAAAAACTACGGACTACTTTACATTTCAAAAAAAAAATGTTTTACAAGAATATAGTAAAAACAATCTCTAAACTGACTTTGTTAAAAATAAAAAGAAATATTCATGAACCGTTATTCAAACTTTGATATTTTAAAGACAATCAGCTGTGTGTGTACGATCAAAAAGAAATTCAGCTTTTGCTGTGACGTCAACAAATTTGTAGATATGGCCCGTCCGTTTTGATAGCCCTGGTCCACTCCCTTACGAACATTAATTTTCAAGAGAAGCCTGAGGGTGCATGAAAACCGCATCTTGATATGTTTTTAAGTTAAGTTTTTATAATTAAATATTTTCGGAGGGAATTTAATAACTTTTTTATAGTTTTTTAGGAATATACCAATTGTCAAACTTAACTTTATCTGCCACATTTTTAGGTATGTATAATGTTTTTTAATACCTATTTGCCTTTTTTATTATATTTATTTTTGGTATCGTTTGAATAATTAATTTGATTAATAATAATAATAATAATAATATTAATATTAATATTATTCTTGATTATTTTCGTTAATTGATAATTTACAAGTCTTCTTTTTAACTAACTTTACAATATTTAATACTAAAAAATATATTATGTAAAAAAATACAAAAAATATAAAGCAATATATAAAAAAAATAAATAAAATACATAGTGTGTTTCGCCATTTAAAGAAAAAGGGTACTTTTGTTTAAAAAACAATACAAACCTAGTATCTCAAAAATTAAAAGTGACAAATGCACTTTTGTTTCACAGTTGAATTCTTGAAAAAAAACCATAAAAAAGCAATTTACCCTCAAAGCAAAAAAAATTAAACAGCATTCTTACAAAAAAGATTTTTGTACTTCTCATTCTCTGCTAAGCAAACTTGTTTTAATTTTTTTTTGACGTACATTTTTGTATAAAAACACTAAATTCATGTATCATACGAGTAAAAACAATTTTCTTAAAATACCAAAATAAATATAAAAATATTATACTTAAAGAAATGCCCGTAGATAAATAGAAAGAGTATACCGAATTTCACAAAAATTTCTAGACCTGTGTTACCCTTATCACAAACATTAATCAAAAATGAGATATTCTTGAACATCTCAACTCCCTGTATCTCAAAAGTAAAAATGTTTAAGACATATGAAGTTTTTTCACAAAACGGACCTATATATCTACTAGGAATTACCTTCTTTATTATTAGCATCTTATTCGATACTACCCTGTAAATGTATATGTGTAAAGTTTGTTAGAATAATAACGTATACCGCAAACTTTATTTTCCGTTCAGTGGAACTTCAGGAATCTCATATTATAATATAAGGTTGGTTTGACACTGTGATTCTGCTAATTAATGCTCTTATCACCCCTTTGAAATCAGAATATCCATCCAGACACACTTCAAAATTCGAGAATTCCCTACTTTGTGGAGCCTTACGCATTAATTTTATTCAAGCCAAACTTATGCTTCTTTTACACTCCGAATTACAACCACCACTGAGACTTGCCTAAAATTGTTTAAAAAATTTGGAACCGGATGTTGTCCATCATAATGACTCTCGTAAGAAGCATAATAAGTCGATATTTAGGCCCTTTCATTACGCAACCAAAGCCAAAATATTGGAGCTTTTTTATTTTTCTCAATGTGATTAACTCTCCCGCTTTTTAAATTCGTCTCAAAACTTCTTTAGAACCCTTCGGTACATGCACAGTTTGAATGTCTCTATGTTTTCTGTCACCACAAAGCGATGTAGGTCTTATGTTGTAGTTTACCATTCGTAATATTATTTTAAATCAAGACTTTTGTCGCAAAATTACGTTTTAAATCGAAAATGCTGTGGTTTTTCTTTTATATTTTCCCTAAATGAAGGGTTGCCACCTATGGTATGTTCGTCGTATTAAGGTTCTTCCTCTCTGCCTTTCATACCGGTGTGGTCTTCTCCTATCTCCCTGAAAACGACCCCAGACCGGTGCTAACCCTTCGGGTTAGAGAGTACCTGGAATTTACGGAAGGCAGAGGTCGATTTATTTTTCCTGATAGACATTTTATGTGGTCTACCCGTACCTTATGACTTATGACTTTATTTACTCTTTGTCTAATTAGCTAGACATTTTTTGATTAACTTACAGTACTACGGTGTAATCCACGAATCTAAAGTTACTTATTTTCTCCCGATTTACCCAGTTAAAGCTACCCTCTGAGTAGTAGTTGAATAGCAGAGAAGACAAAATGTATCTCTGTCTTACACCTCTGGCAATTTGAATATCTTCTGATTTTTCACCTTCGATGTTCACTGACGCTTTTTGATTCCAGAATAAGTTTGTGATTATCTGTATATTCAGTTTCATTATGTCAACGCCTGCCTTGTCACTTGAAAAGCAAGAAGGAGCGAACACACGCGAAGGCGCATTTAACATCCATATCACGGATCACGGTGATTCGTGTTTATTCCATTTAGTCAGTAGGTATTGGCTAACCAGCGAGCAAACGATTGTTTATTCCTGTTCAAAATAAATGGATCCATGATGGATCTGATACCTTCCTAGCTAGCCAATTAGCACATTCAAGTGAAGCTTTGATAATCAGCCTTAAAAACAGTTTTTTGTAATTATCTCGGAAACTAAAGCTCCTACGACGTTTTCAGTTAAAAATAAACAAATTATTGAGCAAATGTGATATACTATATTCCGAAAACCGCATAATCACGCGATGCTCTTAGTAGAGTAAATTTGTAAAATAAAGCTGCAAAAATGGTATATTTTTTATATTTGGCATAGTAGTACCCAACACCAAACGCTAAATTTTCATTCGAGGATCCCCGTTTTTCCGGCCTCAGAATCCAAGATGGCGGCTGCCAAAGTTAAGAAAAAAAATGATTTCCTTGTTTTAAGAGGAATTCAATTAATTTTGATAAATTTACTTTAAGTAAGATACTCAATGTAAAAATGTAAAAAAAGATTACACCTGTCACTTTAAAACAAAATGGCGGCTATATTTAAACAAAATCGTTTTTCTTCGATACTTTCTTTATTTTTTGTGCGATATTTATTTTTAATACCTCGTATGAAAGCTACTGACCAGTTCTTTAAACCTGCTTAAATGAAATGATAAGTTTCCCAGCCGACACAAAGATGGCGCTTAATTTGTCAAAAATAAAAGAGACCTTTACAACCAGTAGACCAAATTAAATTTTTACAAAAAATTTTTTTGGATTTTATCAGTAGTAAGCCAGATTTTGTAAAAATTTATAAAAAGTTACAATTTGACATTTAACATTTTAGGATGGCGGCCGAAGTTCAGATAAAAAAGTAATTTTTTTGTTCTTGTTTGACACAACTAGTATTGCCGTGTAATATATCGATTTATACTAAATGGGTGTCGCCGATTGTAAATATTTCATAATAAATGACATATGTCTATTATTATCCAAGATGGCGGCGGTCAAAATATAAATACAACAGTATCTTTTTGGTTTAGTAAATCTTTTTACCAAGATATGTGGTTTTATATTAATCCTAATTAGTTTTAAATTGTAATGTACAAAAAAAATTGAATTTATTTATTTTTTAAAGATGGCGGCCAAAAAAGTAAAAAAAACATTTTTGTTTATTTTTTCGAAATTTAACAAAAAAACTGAGAAAACCAAGACATCTCGTTAAACAAAACAGATGTTTTAAATATGTCAAAAAAGTTGACATATGTCACGGGTGATTTGGATAAATTGACATATTTTACTTAATAGCTATCTCCGTTAATATTGATCTAACAGTAACGTTTAAATTAGCAAAGTTAAATTTTTTCTAGATCATCAGAATCTTATGTCAAATATGACATATGTTATACACTTGTCAAACTATTGACATATGGTTTATTTTTTTAAATAAAACACCCTGTATATAATGTTTTTAGTTGATAGGGCTCCTTTTTCTGATTTCAAAAATATATAATATGTTGACATTTAGCCCAGCCGTTGTTGAAATATTTGCATTTTAAAAATTATATTCATTAACAAAATGGCAACATCCTTACTTATTGTTTATTTAGGTTATTAAAATGCAAATATTTCAATAACAGATGGTCTAAATGTCAACATATTATATATTTTTGAAATCAGAAAAACGAGTCTTATCAACTAAAAAAATTATATACAGGGTGTTTTATTAAAAAAATAAACCATATGTCAAAAGTTTGACAAGTGTATGACATATGTCATTTTTGACATCAGATTCTGATGATTTAGAAAAAATTATTTAACTTTAATATTAACGTAGATAGCTATTAAGTAAAATATGGTCAATTCAATCAAATCACTCGGTACGTGACATATGTCAACTTTTTTGACATTTTTAAAATATCTGTGTTTTGTTTACCAAGATGTCTTGTTTTTTCCAGTTTTTTTGTTAAATTTCGAAAAAATGTTTTTTTTTTACTTTTTCGACCACCAACTTTAAAAAATAAATAAATATTATTTTTGTACATTATGACTTAAAACTAATTAAGAGTAATATAAAACTATATATCTTCGTAAAAAAAAATACCAAACCAAGAAGATAATGTTGTTTTTATATTTTGAACGCCGCCATCTTGATTAATGATAGACATGTGTCATTTATGATGAAATATTTAAAATCGGCGACCTCTATTTAGTATAAATCGATATATTACACGGCAATACTAGTTCTGTCAAACAAGAAAAAAAATAATTATTAATAATTTTTTATCTGAACTTCGGCCGCCATCTTAAAATTTTTAATGTCAAATTGTAATTTTTTTGAAATTTTTACAAAACTTGGCTTACTACTGATAAAATCCAAAAAAAAATTTTTTTCATTTAATTTGGTCTAGGGGTTATAAATGTCTATTTATTT
Organism: Aspidapion aeneum; assembly: GCA_963576565.1. Taxonomy (NCBI): domain Eukaryota; kingdom Metazoa; phylum Arthropoda; class Insecta; order Coleoptera; family Brentidae; genus Aspidapion; species Aspidapion aeneum. The sequence goes on along the minus strand of OY755044.1, from coordinate 78,372,270 downwards.
TTGACATATTAAACGCCATCTTTGTGTCGGCTGAGAAACTAATAACTTTTTTTCATTAGGTTTAAAGAGCTGGTCAGTGGCTTTAATATGAGGTATTAAAAATAAATATCGCGCAAAAAAATAAAAATATTTGTTTTAAAGTGACAGTAGTAATTTTTTTACATTTTTGAATTAAGTAGGTCCCACTTAAAGTAAGTTTATCAAAATTAATTTAATTTGTCTTAAAACAGGGAATTCATTTTTTTTCTTAACTTTGGCAGCCGCCATCTTGGATTCCGATGCCGGAAATCAGGGGATCCTCGATTGAAAATTTAGCTTTTGATGTTAGCTACCCTTTTTGCAGCTTTTTATTGAAATACCTTACAAATTTACTCTACTTAAAAAGTTAACCTACTCAAAATTGATTTTGTCGCTAGCTGGATGATTATGAATGCGGAATATTCTATCGCTCGTGTTTGCTTTTGCACGCTTTTTGGAAAAATGCGCACCTTTAAGTTGCCTACGAACCTGAGTATATTCGTACCTAGATGGTGCCAAATGTTTTGCTCGCGACAATTTTCTTGACAAAAGTTTGGTTTGCTCAAATAGATTACACTTAAAATTTGTTTAATGGCTTGACTTCTAGCAACACTGAAGGTTGTCTTCCAAACTGATTAATTTTCCACGAAGCAGGTGTTGGATTTAACGAACGTTTTTCAAGTTTTTCGCTCCCCATTTTTCTTAGAAAGCCACAAAGATAAGTATGTGTGTGTTGTAACCATAATAACGAATCACGTACTCCTATCTGGGCTTCGATAATAGAGTTATTTTTGAGATTTTTCTCTTCAATAATTAGAAGAGGTTTATTTGGAAATTTCCAGATATTAGCAGTAGTATTTATTACAGGGGTTCTAGTCTAAGTTTTAAGACTAAGTACTGAGTTTTGGTTGAAGGTTCAGCTTATTTTTTATGCTAAATGCAATTTTTTTTTGTATTAGCAACTTATTGTTTATAGTTATAAGACCAATTAATTTTACTGCGGAAATTTTAGAATATTTCCATAAAAAGTGATTTGAAAAATGGTTTTCTATAGGTTGAAAAATGGCGCCGTGTAGCCTATATTCTGTAACAACTTGGAAATGGCTCAGAAAGTCAATAAACTACCGACACAAATGATATTTATAAGCTCACAATAATTTGGTTTGAATTTATTTATTTAAACTGTCCGCATTAAGTTCATTATGCAGTATAAAGACAGGTAAACTAAAAAGTATTTGACAAAAAAAATATTATTATTTTAAATTATTTAAAGATTTCATAATTTTATATCCACTGCGGGTTGTGTTGTGTCTGCATTGGGGCTCTAGGATCTTCGACTATTATAGGGTTGCCCAATTTAGGCTTCTACAATTAGTAACTTTGTTAATATTAAAAATACGAAAATAAGTAGCATACATTTTTTTATTTTTAACGCTCTTGAAATTGTAAGAATGAAAAAAAAAACAATTGAGCAAGGTGCGGTCTATGTATGCAACGAAAGCAAATGCTTCCCAAATGTAAAATAAAAATTGAATTGTTAATATCTAGTTATTTATGTTGGTCAAAATAAACTTAAAAATTATTGTACAGTGTATTTTTTATTAATAACAAAGTTTAAAGCAAGTTTTATACAAAAACTATATTGTTTTAAGTTTTATCGCACGCCCTTGCATTGAGCATCGTGTTTTCGAATTGAAAAATTAGAATGCTTTAAGAAAAATGTAGGGAAAATGGGGGCAAAATGGGATACTTAATTTTATGGGCTTATTTATCCTATTAAATGATCACCATTGCGTTCGTCATTTAGAATTAGGTTGGCTAATTATGTTATCTTTATGTTTTAATTTTAAATTAAAGCAATTTAGAACTCCATCATGCTTTTATTTTTATTTTTGTAAAAAGTTGACTTTGCTTCATTTTGCCCCGCATACTAGGTAAAATGGGATACCTATATGTGGCAAAGCGGGTGGGGTGGTTGTGTTATTTAGAATTAATATTTTCGTAAGACAAGTTTTATTTATTAAAATACTAACCAAGTTTAAAATACTTATCTGAAAAATAAAAAGTTAATAAAAATACATTTATAATAATTTAATTTAGTATTAAAAAATTTATAAAGAATTACAGCGACCTAGTGATCGCTGTCGACTCTCCTACATGAATTTTGCGCCTATTTTTGACAAAGACAACATAAAATACAACTTTTAATGATGTTTGATGATTTTTTTGGGGCAAGGGGAGTATAGGTTACTAGGTATAACAAGGTACCCTTTTGCACCCATGAATAAACCCTATTTTGCCCTAAACTGCCAGTTAAATTCAAACAAAAATCACACACAGTAAAAGGCTAATTTTACGGACAAAGCGTTTAATTATGAATAATATATAAACCCACTAATACTTGTTGTAAAAAAAAATTAAAGGTCTGTAAAAAATGTACTTGCCGCCACAAAATGCGAAAGCTATTTTTACAATAACATCACATATGAGCAAAAATCAACTTAAGCTCAGCCGACCTGCACCAATCATATTGCAGAGAGTTGAACCAGTTATTGGGATAAAATATCTGATATTATGACGTTTTATTGTTGCGCAGTTTAGCTATAACTGCGGTATCCCGTTTTACCCCCGTATCCCATTTTGCCCCCCTTTCCCCTAATTGTGTTTTTTGTGATAAAATTTTAAATTTTTAACAAAAAGCCTACGAGAAATTTTCTATCCAGGCGGTGTTAGGCCATTCTAATTTATAATTGACAATCAAATTTATTACCAAAAATTGAACAAAAACATACCTGCTATATTTCGATATTATTGCACAGAACGTTACCATTTGCTTTTCAATATTTAAATATTGTATCTACTGTTAACCAGCCGCCTCTTGTACGGTGTAGTAGTAGGTGTAGTGTGAGTAGACCATGGTACATCAGTTAAAATGGAAAAACGATACAAGTACGTGCAAAAGAATTTCTTTATCATCTTGTTTAGAATGGCTTGGCGTGTCATTCTATAAAATGTTTTAATGTTTACAATTTGTACAGAAAAATACATCTGCGATTTTTTCTTTTTAAGTGCACAATGTGATTTTCTATAAAACACTTCCTTCTAAAGCTTTTATTGTTTGTTATATAGTGAAAAGTATATGTCTTATGAAATTATAGCGATTCTTGTTGTTTTATTGTGGTATTTTTAAAAAAATAATGTTGTGTAGCATTCATAATAAAAAAAATGCAGTGTTTAAAATTTAACGTTTTATCACATAAAATAGAATAGGGGTTTTTATTTGAAAATCACATTTTTCGTCAACCATAATACATAATAAAACTGTTTCTTTTTCAGTCTATCTGTAAGACCATTAAAAATCTTAAACTGTCGATATTTAACTTGGAAAACCTATAATGTTGTCAAAGAATATGTATACCGAAAACCATATGCAGCATGGATAATGAAAATAAACTGTTTGTAAAAATTATTTCAAGTGGAATTTTTTGATTGAAAGGAATTTTCAGCGGAGCTAAGGAAAAGCTTCCATTCTCCCGATTTTTCTTTTGAATTCTTCTTGTTCTTTCTAACGCAGCCAAAAGCTTTTGAACCGATATAGAAGACCATACCTGAAACAAAAGGAAAGCAATAATTAGTTATTTCTTTTATACTGGATCTAAAATGTAGTGATTATATATTTCATATAGTGTAGTATATTTCATACTGTACGTTTTAATTCACACTTTGGTTATATTTATAAATAATAAATATCTGATACACCTGATTGTCGAAAATCTTTTAAAAAAACACGATCGATTTGTAAAAATCAGGAGGTTCGTAGGACGCTTTACGAATCGGGACGGCTTTCTGAAAATAGGGACAGTCCCACCAAACTCGAGACGAATGTTCAAGTAACAGTGCAGCAATAACTTTCCATAAAACCCTTTCATTCGGTGTGCCAAAAAGTAATTGCAGTTTAATATGGAACCTGACCTTATTCATATAAATCCTAGTTGATCCTCTTCTCGAAATTTTGTCAATTTTTTTAATTTTTTCGAATTTACAGGGTATATTTTAAAGGTTAGTTGCGACAGAACGAGTAGTTTTCACCCGCAAGGAACCATATTTTTACATTTTACTAAGGAGATCACGAGAATATTTTTTTTTCTGTATTTTGAACAATATTTCTTCTTCGCAAAAGAAGTTAAGAATGCATTGACCAAGCAGTGTTCTGAGGAGTCCCATTTGCACGAAACTGTTAACTGTTACCTGTTGGACCCTCGTGAGGTTAAGCTTTCAAGCTACTCACGGAAATATATGAGTGAAACAAAAACTCCTTTTTACCCGATTAGCCGCGAAACTTGTTTGATTTTTAAACTCACGGATACTAAATTTCAGGCGTGCCTAAACTGTTTATGTGAATATACCCAAGCAGACCTGATACGCGCTATTTTGTATATTTCGGTCTTATGTATTCGTCTTTTGATATTTTTTTTCGATCTTTTGATCTTTTGTCTTTCGTTCTTTTGTACTTTCGATCCTCTGTATTTTCGATCTTTTCTCTTTCGATCTTCTGTATTTTCGATCTTTTGTAGTTTCGATCTTTTGCCTTTGCGATCTTTTTTTTTTCGATCTTTTGTATTCGATCGTTTGTCCTTCGATCTTTGTTCCGCCACCCAAATAAAAATAATGCCCTAACACCCGGTTCCCACCTACGACTTTCTCGTGGGTGCCCGCTCACGCGTCACATGATCTCAATAGGAAATGTTATGACAGTCATGTGACGCGTGCGCGGGCACGCACTAGAAAGTCCCAGGTGGGCACCGGGCTTTACTCGACTGCACAGCCCGACTGTGTAGGACGTGAAACTTCACTGATTCGATTAAGATACTTTTTAATATATTCTTGCCAAAGTTCGATCAGTTAAGTAGTAGTAGTAGTAGAGTTAAAAAGTGATAGTAAGAAATAATACTTCTGGCGACATCTTTGCAAATATCCCCGAACTTTTTGTTTCTGTCTATATTCGAACTCGAACACACGACCTTCCCCCATGCAAAATGCAGGCTTAATAACGCCGTATATGCGATCGAAAGACTTTTTTTAACTTTTGATTTTCAATATTGGTAAAATGCCGATTTTATTTTAGAACAAATGAATTTTAATGTTATAATAAAATTTAAATAAGTTTTAAAATCCTATTTGCTACTTTTGTGATGTACATTCAAACAACTGTTGTCCTGAGGCAATCTAAACTGTTTTTTATTAAAACTAATAAATTTATTTTTTGATATTCAAAACAATTACCAAAACAATTCGCTTTATTTTTGTACGCGCGTAAAAAGCCATGCCATTTTGTATTTTGCATTCAGTAAAAATATATTTTAAATCGCTCGTTTAACAGTAAAAATATTTTGAAATATTACTTTTAAAAATTATATTTTGAAAATTGAATTATGTAGTAGCAGGTTTAAATAAATGAATCTATGATGGATCCGATACCTTCCTAGCCCTTTAGCACACTCCCCGTGAACTCCACGCTATGTCAGACTTGAATACAGTTTTTGTATAAAATATCTTAGAAACGAAAGCTCCGTTAAGAAGTTAGCATGTATAAATTTTCTATAGTAGCGGTTAGCACCCTTAAAGGATTTAACCTGGCACCTAGGCCGTCTTTCTGGGCCCGTTGTGCACCACGTACTACTGTGTTCGACTCAGATAATAATTTAAATACTATCTAGCATATAGAACCCAGTAGACTTCAAATTATATTTTAGGCCAGAAACTTAGTCATCATGATATAACACATAATACCATGGTTGTACTTTTAGACCACCGATGGGTTATAAAGCTTTTGACATAATCAACAGGGTACAAAGAGCCACAATGTGCCCGCACTAGCTGCTAGCTCCAAATAGGCACCATATATCCTGTCCCATGTGGTGATTTCCTGAATGGTCAGGCCACTGAATCCATTCAGAGAATCACCAGATTAACCCAACCCCTTTACAATAGATGTTATCTGGTGGGATCCCAAAGGTAACCAGTTTTAATTTTTTTTCTGTTAACATACTGATTAATGCTTGTCCGTTTCAAGACTACCCATTTACCGACGCCCCTTTACTCACCTCATACGACAGGCCAACACCATATGGACCAATCAAAGAAGTTAGCATATTTTCAATTTTTAAACTGTCAAAAAACTGTCATTAGCATTAATGGATTTCGACCAAAATTTAATCAGCTGTTTAAGAGTGCTGTATGCTATTTTACTTAAAACTTTTATTAAAATCGGTTTAGCGTCTTAGGGACTACCATGTTACGGACAGATATGCACACACACGGACAGACGTCACGAGGATATTGCTAAGATAGGTCAAAATAATCCCAAATAACTTATTTTCGGCGTTATCTGATTTTGTTTTTATTTCGACACCCGTTAGGTAAATAAATATATTAAATAATAATATAGCGCTTCTGCTAAATAAATCCTAAAGAATATTGGTAACACATTGCATGTATTGTCTCTTCAATTGTGCTTTTTTCCTCGCTTGATTAATTTGTAGTAAATAAGTCTTTTCTGTTACACTTAAATTGTAATGAGTTCAAAAAATGCAGTATAGCTATAAATGCTGTTATATTTTATTTTTCAAAAGTCTTTCTTTGGAAATAATTCATTGAATTCAATTGTGGAAAATTTAAATTGCTCCTTTGAAATCGCTTTAAGTTCAAATACCACTCTCTTCAATTTTATCATAATTGTTCTCTACAATTCTCCTACAAGTTTGGAAAATAGACGTTGCCAATGAAATACTAAAGGCCATATCTTCCATCCATTTATGTCTAAAAACAAGCCTAAGGATTTGAAGTATGAATTAATAAAATCTCGAATTGCAGTTTTCAATTTATAAAATGAAAAAATTGTGTCTGCTTAAGACCACACGGCAGAAGTGTAAACTTCAACAAGGCGAAATTAATAATACTGGCCTTCATCTGCATCATCATATCTGTCGCTGAATGTTCCTCTCACAGTTAGTCGACTCGAGCCGACTTCACCCGAATGAGCTTTACAAAGCCGAGCCTGACGGCTAAGTTCAATTCACTACCCACAAAAACTGCTAAACGCGCCTAAAGAAGTTAACACTTCAACAATCGAAGTTTACACAATTTACAGTAGAATGTGTCTTGGCCCGAATTTTAAGCTATTTTTTGTGTTTTATCATGAAATATGTAGAAAATATGTAAAAAATCTAAGACTTGGGGGGGGGGGGGGGGCCGGGCCCCGCCCCCCTCCTGGGTGCGCCCATGCAATTTATGTGTCATCATTAATTCTAAAGATCAGTACGATCTATATAAATAAAACAAGTATATCGATACCCTAATTCTGACACGTCGTAACCCACAAAAAAATTAAAATTCATATTTTTGCGTCAAAGGTTAGTAATTATGCTAATATAGCTATATGCTGCTAAATCCTCGCAACCAAATAAAAAATATAAAATGGTCATTCCCGCGATTTCTAATAAGTCGCTTACGCTATGTAATTTGCTTCTAACTTTTGACGATATCTAAAAAATGTTAATTTTCGCTCATATTAATGTTATTTTTGTCATTTCTCTAGAGTACCTACAAAAAAAAACTAACCGTTGCAGAAAATGTTTAAATGTGATGCCAATAATATATTTAGTTTTTATTATTTTTCATATTTATTTAGGTGAAAAAGCGCATAAAAAATGAGTAACTCTAAATTATTAGTTTTGTTAGATACTATGTAAGGAGACTAAATATTTTTATTTATATGTGTTATTTTTAGTAATATGGACATATTTAATTTAATCCAGTTTCACCAACTTCTTTAAATGCTTATAAAGACATTTCGTCCGACGTCTTTCAAAGGACACCTTTAACATATGAGGATTTGTAACATAAAAAGTGTTTAGGATTTTTTTAAATATATTTTTGGTAATTATGATGTTTGTTACATTTTGACAGAGACACTTTTGAAATATCGCGAAGATGTGCCTGTGGTATCTAATTTTTTTTAGTTTAAAAGTTACTTTTTAGAGTTTAAGAATTATATTTTAAACAATATTTGTCATATTGTTAAAGTTTGTAGGAGCCACAGTTTCCGAGGTAATTAAAAAATATTTGTATATATCTTACGAACCACACTAGAGAGCGAAATGTGGTTTTTAATCTTCGATTGAGAATTATATTTTTAGCAAAATTTGCAATAGCGTCAAAGTTTCATTTTTAACAAAAATACAGCTACACAAAACGACTAGACCTTATTAGAGACCCTGTATGTATGACATATTTTAAAGACAACGAGACGCGACAAACTCTTCAAAGTCATATTTATTTAAGTCAAAATCAAAGGATGAAAATATGGTTCCTCTACACTCTAGCAATGTTTAGAGAGAGACGCACCTTCTGTCCTTGTTAATTCATAAGCGTAGGAAAATAACGATTTTTTACAAAACCTATACAGGGGGTGCGGACAAACGTGTTTGTTTATATGGTGCATGATGATTGATGTCACTCACCGCTGACAATTTAAATTATTTTAGTAACACGCTAATGAAATTGGCAAGAAAATAACATAACCAAAAAATATTAGTTTCAGTGACTTTGATGGGTTTGTCGCGTCTCTCTTTTGTAAAAATATGTCATACATACAGGGTCTCTAGACCTTATGAAAGACGGTACGTGCCTTCTGGCTCCAATTTTTAAAATGAAGTCAAATTTTGGTTAATGTTGCGGCCTTCCTGCAAACTGAGCAATTAACCGCGTTGTGCAAAGTTTCCAAGTCCTGCCGGGAGATTATAGTTGCACAAATTAATGTAATAGGAGCTTTAATATGTATTGTAGATTCCTGGCCCTAACAAGTTTATGAAGTTGTTTGTCTGCGCTGCGGTTTCTAATTGCTTGTGTTTCGATTTGTACGATTCTATGGGCTCATACAAGAAACCCTGCTGTATATCTTGGTCTAGTTATTTAAAAGGTTGGCTCTGCCATAACCCTATAACGTTTTATTTTTTTGTCCATTACACAATAGCAGACATTAATATCTCAGCGGACACGTCGTGTGGTTTCTTTTTCTCATAAAACAATAAAGTTATAGAGTTAAAGGTAGTTTTTTTCATACAAAAACAAATGTGCCCGCTATGGCGCTTAGAGTAAAGCTGCTTAAAAAAAATGTACACGCCACTGCGGACACAATAGCGGGCACAGTCTTTAAGGTTCAAACAAAACTCTGTTTCAAAAAACCACGGTCAGTAGGCTATTCTAGAGCTCCAAAAAGGATACTTGATAACAAACTATTTGAAAAATTAAACATTTTCAGGGAAATATCAACCCCCAAATTTGGCGGATACTGGTGTCCGCCCTGGCGCGATAAATTAATCATGCAGCGGATACTGATGTCCAACTTGGCGGTGATTGTGCTATAATATTAAAATAGTACTCTCATCGGGAAATACGATAAGGATTTTTGTAACTAAAACAAAATCAGAAATTAGGGGTTATTTAAAAATCCAATTTAGCGGATCTTGCGTGGTCGAGTGATCACAGGATTTAATGGTCTGAAGCTAAAGTTTTGCAGAAGGAGTCGCATTAACGAAAGCACGGATATACTACATATATTAAAACCACGTCTTATAAAAAACAAGAGTCTTTGGATTAAAAGGCGGCGAGTAGTCACACCTGACTGCACAACAAGTAGTTTAAGTACTAGCTTGTAGACTGAATTGTTTAGTTTACATTTGGGAATGGTTAGAGATACTTACTAACGGAAAAATCGTGTTTGAAATAAGGACAGACAATGAAGGTGTCAAATTTTGTTTCTACTTAATTATTTCTATAAGTTTGAAACAAATAGAAAATGAATTCTACTTTCTGCTCCCATGGAGGCTCCCATAGTATGTATACCAAAAATGTTTCTGCTTTGAAAAATCTTAAACAGGGACGCGCGCTAATTAAGTTTTGGTTTTCTTAAATAAATATAACTACCGGTGGCTGCTGGTACAGGGAGGGCAACGGGGCAGTGCCCTCCCAAAACTAGACAACAACCAGTATTTTTAATAATTAATTTATTTAAAAAAAGTTAAATCTGTCCTTGCGACATGTTTAGTTCTTTTTTTTTTGTCTGTGGTTGACTGGGTAAACTTTTTTAGCGTAAATAGTTACAAGCCGGTAGCACCGCGCGGGATAAGATTTCAGTTTCACCCGTTTTTCAGCGGTGTATGGGTGGCTGTCCTCGCATGGGGGCAGGAGGAATGGTTGTTTTAGTTCACGTCGGCCATATTCATCGTGCTAAACCGTTCGTTGACCTTTCTACGTGTTGCTGCTTCTATCCTTAGTGAAGGCGTATGAGTTTGTTTTGATTTGGGGTACGTCAGGGTCAGTAGTTAAAAGCCTTGCCGATCGCGGGTCCATTTGTTTGTTTTTGTTTTGGTTTGTTATCACAATAGAAATGAATACCGTCGAGTATATAATTTACTGTGCAAATTTAAATACGTTGACAAATGAACTTCAATTACAAATAAAATCTTTAGGGCCACATAGACCGGACCCAAAGATCCTAAAAATTAACCAAAATTTTAGTGCAAGTAATAAAAAATTATACGATGCTAAAAACTGGGTATGCGGTTGTGAAAAACGAAATGCTTTTTTTGCTTTATCTGTCTTATTATGAACAATCCACGAAGTGATCCTGCTTGGGTGACAAAGGGAATGTGTGATATTAAGCACTTTAGTGAAAAGTTAAAAACACAAAGTAAGTGCTACTTATTTAAATAACCACATCGAATTTTCTATACTAGGCCAGACTAATATTAGGTGCCAACTGAATAGTGCCTATAAAATGTCGCAAACAATAGACATATACTTAGTAGGTTAATAGACTGTTTAAAATTCTGTGGGATTTTTGAGGTTGCTCTACAGGGCCATGATTAGTCTGAAACTGATGCTAATCCGAGCACTTTGAGCATGTAAAAGAAGGATGAATAGACTTTATCTATAACAAATAAACTAAAAACTACACCAAATAGCTGCTTATTTGTAAATTGCTAAACCAACATTGTTTAGGTAAGTTTTTTATCTCCTTTTCTTTGCAATATAAATTTCTGCCCCCTCAATTTATAACCAACCAACGTTCCTAGAAAAATCAATGGCTATACTTATACCGTATTTGCGAAAACTACAAGCCTCTCATAGTATGGCTATTAAGTACATTTAATATTTTACAAATCCATCAAAATAAACTAAAATTGATCAAAAATGCATCTCATGCTTTTCCATCAATAGTTTAATTAAATATTGATAATGCAAAATTTGCAATACTAAACAGCTTTAGTGCACTCATACACGTTATATATTTTGCATACTATTAAATAAATTGCATTCTGCTGTCGTTTCACCACCCATTTGCCCTTGTTGTGTTGATTTTATAATGCAGCACGGTCGAGCGTTTCGCGTCCAAGAGTTCACTTCACATATGCTGCCATATTTATAAAACCCCAGCTTAGCTACTTTAATAGAAAACATGTATTTAGCGATCTAATATTAAATTATTCAAAAACTTAGTAGGTATTTACCCATACATTTAGAAAAAGTTTGTTGTTTAACCTTTATTCAAAATTACAATAGGGCACTTGCGAATAAATAATTTCACAGGCCTGCATTTTTTAACACCTGTAATGTTGATTTTAAAATTTTAACTGTTTTCTAGTAATTGATTTCAAATCTGCTTTTAGTTTTTTTGTATAACGTAATGTTATTTTTCAGAACAGTTAAATCCAAAAATATAGAAAAAACAATTTTCTACATTGAAAAGGTGCTTTTGTAATATATTAAAGAAAAAAAAGACAAAAACATACACCTTAAAACTATTAGAAATATTTTTTTATTCGTTGCGCTTCTTTAAAAAAAACGTTCTCTTTTTCCAAAAAAACTCCTTTGGTTGTTTTTCTACTATATGCAGCTAAAGGAAGATATTTTTCAACAGTAATCTTCCATCATGTTTGTGTCTCAACGCCCTTGGTACCTTTTTGCCATCTCCTTAATATCTTGATAAAATCTTTCACCTTCCTCTTCACTTACGTCACCAAGATTTTCCGGAAAATAGTCCAAATGAGAATGCAAAAAGTGAAAGTTTATGCTCATATTACAACCAAGAATCCTGATTTTTTCCAGCATATTTTCAACAATCTCAACATAGTTTGGGTCTTTACAATTCCCTAGAAATTTATTAAAAACTTCTTGAAAAGCACTTCATGCCATTCTCTTTCATCACATTTTGAAATTCTCTATTTTTCATCAAGCTCCTAATCTGCGGCCCCACAAAGATTCCCTCCTTTAATTTTATCTAATGTTTTTTAATTAGTTGTTTTTAAATTAAAACTAAGCCTAAACAAAAATCGGGTCATCGCAAATATCATGCAGGCCTGTGTTTTCAATAACTTGATGAAACTGCATTACTTCAATCGAAACATGTTAAAACTAAGTTTCTAGAAACCAATGCTAGGTACATTTTAAAGGCCGGTAATTCAGGTTTTGCTTTGAGCAACTAAAGTATTACTTTTAAACATACTAGACAGTCTAAAAGTACTTATTCATTGTATAGAAACATTTATTTTATAGGAGAAGCAAGAAACTCAATAAAACCATCTTAAATAATAGATACAAAAAAGTTTTACACTGAAAAAACAAATTTGTGTTTATGATAAATAAAAGTTTTCGTGGCTAATCGGGTGAAAATGTTTTTTTTGTCTCGTATTTTTCGATGGGTATGTGGAATGAGCCAATGCTGGATGTTGGGCATCGCCTGATAAATGGAATTTTGAACTTAAATAATTTTGTTACTGGAGTTTAATTACTTAATGCGCAAACAGTCTTATTGTGGAAGAAAGGAAAATTATTTCCAGTTCTGTATGAATTGGGAAGCTTTGAAGTTAAGATATTACAGTGCCTAATTATTAAAAAACCTAGTATGATATAAAGTTTAAAAACTAGTTAAAAAAAAATGTTGCATAATATATTTAGTAAAAGGTTCACTTTTACTTCTAAATAAAAAAAATGTAACCACACTTTGAAAAATAAAATAAAAATAAGGAATATAGGTGTTTTTTCAGAAGAATAGTTTGTGTAGAAAAACAAAAAAAGGCCAAAGAAGGTCAAGTCATTACATATGTCATAAGGTAGATTGAGCCTTCCCAATGATGACATCAATTTATCATCGTGCTTTAACTTGCACTTTCTAAAACTTTACAATTTAATCTCTCTTATACCAGTTAATCTACAAACATGAAAATTGGGGACATTTCGGATTCCAGGCAAGATTTTTTAAATATTTTATTCCTAAGAGGGTAAAGATAGGGGATACATTTTAAAAACTAATTCTGTATTTAAATATAAACGAAAAGCAATAAAGGTATTAAAATTTGGAGAAAAAATCTACTAACAAAATAAACTTTTAACTTTAACTTTAAAACTTTATTTAGCAAGAATATGCTACAATTTTAACAATAGTAAAGTTAATTACATTAAAATCTAATTGTTAGCTATATAAATATTAATAGACTAAGTAATATTTTCAACTGTAACACAATAATTTATTCTACCTGCATCCAAATGAATAATACTATAATTAAACAAACTGCATTGAAAATAAATATTTTTTTAAACTTTTTTTAAATGTGGTTAATTTCTTTTAATTTTTTATTGAGTTTTTTAATTTATTGAATTCTGACAAACCTTTACAAAAAATTGATTTTTGGACAATTAATTTTTGGGAATTATTTAAATGAAAATCGTCTTTGTATCTTGTATAATGTGAATGGAAATTTGAATTTTGGAGGACAAAATCTTTAAGTTGTTCTGGTAGTAGATTGTTTTGAATTTTGTAAATAAATATACAAACATTATAGAAAATGAAATTTTTTACATTAAGCCAATTTAATTTTTTTAACATTAGTGTAATTTTTGTGTATTTATCTGCTTTAAGAATTATTCTCATTGCTCTATTCTGTAATATTTTAAGTTTATCTAAAATATTTTCATTCGCTGTGTATAATATAGTTGAGCAGTAGGAAACATGTGGCAATATTGTTGTATTGTAAACACATTTTTTAGAAAAAAATGATAAATAATAACTAATCCTTCCTAAATACCCAATTTTTGAAGAAATTCTTGATATAATATATTCGTAGTATTTATCAAACTTTAATTTTGAATCTATAATTATACCAAGATATTTGAATGAATTTGTAATTTCTAATTTCTCATTATTTATTGTGATTGCAAAATTTGTTAAGTTGCTTTTTGAATTTAAAATCATACATTTTGTTTTGTTTACATTCAATTTTAATTTGTTTGCGTTTAGCCAATGTACTACATTTTTTAATTCTGAATTTACTTCAATAGTTAGGTTTTCTAATGAAGTCCCTTTTAAATAAAGTAATGTATCATCTGCAAACATCTGTATCATACAATTTTTTAACACTGTTGGTAGATCATTTATATATAAAATAAAAAGTAATGGTCCCAATTTACTTCCCTGTGGTACCCTTATATTGTTTGATTTTTCCGATGATAGTGAATTCAAAATTTTGGTTCGCTGTGTCCTTGTTGCATAAATAATTTTTAAACCATTCTAATACTTTTCCCCTTAGACCAAATTTATAAAGTTTTTTTAATAGCCTCTCCCTGTCAATAGTTTCAAAAGCTCTTTTAAAATCTAAAAATACCCCAACTATAATTTCATTTTTCTCAAAACATCTTTTCCATGTTTCTATAACGTATTGTACTGCAATTTCTGTAGAATGTTTTCGCCTAAATCCTGTTTGTTGTTTTACTAAAATTTTGTTGCTTTCTATAAAATTTAAAAACTGTTCATATACCACTTCTTCCAATAACTTTTCAATATCCCATAAAACATCTATTGGTCCTAATTCATTATATCTTTTACTATTTTTAACTTTTGGTACAGGTGTAATATATGAGCATTTGAGTATTTCTGGAATTTCTCCGTTTTTTAGGCACGTGTTTATTAGATTTAAAAGTGGATATCCTATGACCGAAAATGTTTCTTTCATTAGATTTTTGTTTAATACTTCATTTTTATTATTATTTGAGTTTAAATTTGCAACTTTGTTTTTCAGTTGATTTAATGTTACTTCTTCAAATTTATGTATTGTATTTTCTATGTTTATTTCATCTAAAAGAGACTCTGTGCTTGTATTTGGTATAGAATTAATAATGTCTTCTATGCTTGTTATATAATATTTATTTAGTCGTTCTGATATGGTGTTTAGATCAGTTTCAATTTTGTCTTCAAATATGATTTCAGTTATGTCACTTTTTGGTTTGTTGTTGATTAAATTTTTCAATGTTTTCCACATTTTCTTGTTGTTTCCTTTATTTTTATCAATTTCCTTTTCAAAGTAGAGTTTTTTCTCTTGTCTTAATACATTTACACATTTATTTCGTTTACCTTTATATTCTATCCAATCTTTTTCAGTTCTGTTTGTAGTAAATTTTTTATAAAAATGATCTCTGTCATTTTTTGCATCATAAATTTTCTTATTAAACCATTATTATTATTATTATTTCGTTACTTAGCTTAAAGCGTTTCTTAATATAATCATAATAAACGAACATCTGTTTTAGCGGATTGTTTTTCACTGCGGGTTGAGAAATAGGGCTGGTGATTTTAATTTAAAAGACGCATAAACAATTCACAATCACTTAAAAAAAAATATTGGTTCTTAGGCTTTGCTTTCAAATTTCGTCGTTTTAAAAATGTATTTTAATAAAATTAAAGGGTGCCTAAAAACAAACATAGATATAGGGTAATATAAATATAAACCAAAAAATTGTAAACTACCTACTGTCGTTAGAAAAAGAGTTAAAATTAAAATAAAAAATTATATTTAAAATTTCATTTAATTTTTGAGATTTTTTGAATGATATTTAGGCTGAAAAATGCATCACAAGGTCGCCATACAGGTTAATATTTAATGTAGCACCCTGTATAGGTATTTTTAATTATTATTATCATAATTTTTTAAGCAGCCAAATTATAACACAAACCAAAAGTTTTGATTTTTTTTTAGTTACCTCATTTTCTGGTATCTTTGTTTATTCAATTCACTGATATTAGTTACATATTTTTTATTACATTCATGAAATTTATATTACTAAGGGTCCATCTCACCGACTTTTTTTTCGTTACTTAGCTTAAAGCGTTTCTTAATATAATCATAATATGACGTAATAAGGAACACTTAAGGCTAAGTAGCAAAAAAAAAAGTCGGTGCTATGGGCTATACATATCCATAAAAATTCTACTATACCTACATAGGACTTTTAGGTCACCTTAATAATGTACTTTTGAAACTTACTCGATTTGGCAATCTAAAACTTTCTTATTTCTTGGTTGATCTTAACAATTTATATATAAGTATTTTTTTAAAAAATGGGACTTTATCGGCAAATATTAATTTTTGCTTTAGTGGCAAACACAAAAATATGCAGGGTGGGTCAAAAATACATATTTTTAAAAGTTTTCGCCATCTTGAATTGTCAAATATTGTCAATTTTCACATTAAGTTCGTAGTTTTAGGTCTTGTATTTCCAAAATGGACAACAGTATCGAAATTCAACAAAAAGTTTTTGAGTAATGAACAATTGAACATTTTTAATTTTTTTCTAATTTAAAGATATTGGAATTATAAAAAATATTAATTCGTTTTGTTAGGCATAGGCATTTAATAAGAAATAGATTGCGGTAAAAAATTTTTTTTTGGTCGCCTTAGATAGTATTAATAATTAATTAATACAGCATTTAGTTTTTTATAACTTTAAAATCCTGTTGTTCAGTATTATGCAGTATAAAAAACATTTTTAAGTAACAAGCAAAAACATGATGTCCGGTCACTCCCATAAGCTCGTTACACTGTGCGGGGTCCAAGATCTAATTGACACCTAATAAGTGTTTTCAGTTAACTGTTTCGTCCTTATGGGACTCCACAGAACATTGCTTGGTCAATGTGAAACTCTTGCAAAATTAATTAGACCATTTTATCTCTTATCCTATGTTTATAGTAAGAAAATTCAATAGTCTAATCTGCAAGAAGCGGCATCTACCAAAATCTGAGAGAAACTAGAATAAGAGCAGGCGAGTAATAAACTGCTATAATCGATCGATGAAAACATCGATTAAAAAGAGAGAGTCCATCCATGACTTTTAACTTGATTCAAAGCCGAAACCCTTGCAGAGTAAGAAAAATCAGAAAATAGGAGCAGGCAACTGATAGGTATATGGGGCTTTCCTTACCAACCCGGCCACCTTCTGCACCGCAAAATTTTGATTTTAACTAAATTTGAGTTATGTGTAGTCCTATACCTGCCTAACCTTAGGAGAGTATTTTAAAATTTTTCGGATATGTTGTTCATAAGGTACAGGATGTCTAATGAACAAATGTGCATTTGTCCTTCATGAATATAAATAGATATATAAAAAAAACTAAATTATTCAAAATAGCAGTTATGGTCAATTATTAAAGTAAAATAAAAGAGCCTTAAAAAGCTATTTTTTTTTAAATTTTGGTCTTAGTGACCTTATTTTTTAAAAACTAAATAAGAAATCTGTCATATCAAAAATGTGCCCCCTTCAATTTTCAATTTTTTTTCGTAAAAATAGGAAGAAATATTACCTTTATTAACCACAAAAATTGCAAAGTGGGCCGAGCTATATTTATGTCAGAATAAAATATTTTGTCAAGCAACGTCAAAAAGTGAATCTATGTAAATGCAGTAAAACGCTTTTATAACGAATAAAATTTAAAAATAAAGTAAAGTAAATAGTAAAGTATACGTTATTATGAAAAAAAAATCGTTTTAAAACGGCGATTACAAAGCTTCTACCTCGCCGTAGGTAAGAAGTAGTGACCTTATTTACTTTTTTTTAAACAAAAGTTTAGTTATGGCACCCTTGAAAGTTTAAATGATTTAGTTACTAGGTTTGGGCAAATATTAGGGACTTATTGGAATAACGCCTATCCTAAATAGTGCCAGATCGTATTTTGACAGCTTTACATTTAAATATTACAGCTAATCTTTCAACACAGCACAGTTACCTACATATTATACTTTTATTTAAATATTATTGAGATAAATATTTAAATTTTCAGACATATATACAGCAATATAATCTTTAAGGTCACTAATCATAATAATTTTCAATAAGACACCTAATTATTAATAATAGGGACTTATTGGAATAAAGCCATGCAATAATGATGTCGCGCAGTATTTTGAACGATTTAGATTACAAGCTGACAATTCAACATCTTTCAAAATTAACATAGAAAGTCGAATTTAATAGCAAGTCATTTATTTATCTATAATTAAAGGCGACAGTATTTATTTCGGTTCGTATAGTAACAAAATCCTTCAAGATTAGCTGTCATATTCCAATGTAAAACTGTCAAAACACGGCCTGGCACTATTTAAGATTGGCCTATTATTTGCCTAAATATACTAACTTCAAATCATTTAAACTTTCATTACTAAACTTTTGTTTAAAGGAAAGTAAATAAGGTCACTACTTCTCACCTACGGCGAGGTAAAAGCTTTGTAATCGCCGTTTTAAAACTAATTTTTTTTCGTAATACCGTATAGTTTACTACTTATGTTTGGATTTCTAAATTTAATTCGTTATAAAAAAGTTTTACTGCATTTACAGAGATTCACTTTTTGACGTGGCCTGACAAAATATTTTATTCTGACATAACCATAGCGTGGCCCACTTCGCAATTTTTGTGGTTAATAAAGGTAATATTTCTTCCTAATTTTGCGAAAAAAATTAAAAATCGAAGAGGTCACATTTTTTATATGACGGATTTCTTATTTAGTTTTTAAATAATAAGGTCACTAAGACCTAAATCTAAAAAAAAATATTAGTTTCTTAAGGCTCTTTTATTTTACTTTAATAATTGACCAAAAGTGCTATTTTCAATAATCTAGTTTTTTTATATAATTATTTATATTAATGAAGGACAAATGCACATTTGCTCATAAGAGAGAGAGTATCTTACGAACATCATATCCGAAAAATTTAGAAATGCTGTCTTAAGGCTAAGCAGGCATAGGGCTAGCCATAACTCAAATTTATTTCAAATCAAAACTTTGAAGTGCAAAAGGTGGCTGAGTTGATATGGAATGCCCCATATACGATCAATGAAAAGATTGATTTAAAAAAAATCCATCCGCCTTCGATAACACATTACCTTTTGTTTCAGATCAACGCTTATTTGCGCTTTTACCCACCTTCAAGACATCAGCTTTAGCGGAATTTTGAACTAAATAAATACCTGTTGAGTATTTCTTTTAACTGACGCTGACGTTTTGAAGGTGGGTAAAAGCGCAAATGAGCGTTGATCTGACCTAAAAGACAATGTGCTATCGAAGGTCACGGATGGATTCTCTTTTTAATAGGTCTTTTCATCGATCGAATATATCAGTTTATTACTTGCCTGCTCCTATTTTCTGACTTTTGGACTTTGAATGAAAAGTGCTGGCCAATAGGTGAGTTTTCAAAAACCAATGCGGGGTAAATGTGGAAGGCCGGAATACTTACCAAACTTCAACAAAACGTACAACTTTCTTTTTGAGAAATTAAAGTACTTACTCTTAACAATCTACACTATTAATTATTGATTGTTTTGTTAGTTTGTTGTGTTGTTTTTTTGTCTTGGTCATTGTACAGCGTCATTGATTATATTTGGTGGCCTTTTTTAGGGGTTACTGTAGGTGGCCCAAACGATAATATGGACAGAATTATGCAACTTTTGTATTTAAAGTTTTTTTTTTCTATCACCTACATTAACCCCTAATAAAGACCACGCAAATATATAACAAATGATCCTGTACATGGTTTTTTTCGTAAAACGTTTATAATTCTGGTTTCTGTAGACTGCAGATTTAACGCCTACATTAATTCAAAAAATAACATTACGTACATACAGCGTAACTGATATACTTTAAATGGGCGATGTTGTAGCATTTTTCCTGACTCGTTATAATTTGACGTCAAAAATTACATATATGCCAATCTCTTGTCAAATTTTTGACAAGTCTTTGTTTTTTTTAAATAGATAAATGCTCGGACTTCTTAACCTTAAAAATAATTGGTATACGACATAATATATTTTAAAGTTTTAAAAATATAAATGTAAAAATATAAGAAAGTACAGGGTGTTCCTTTTAGAAATGTTAAAATGTATATCATAAATTTAGCAAGAAATTCACATATATCAATTTTGAAAACAGATGCTGTCGATTCAACAAAAATGCTTTTATTTTACTTAATTAAACAATAAGATGGCAATGTTGGTCGATGTGGAACTTTGGACAAAGACAAAAACGGGGGACACTACAAAATTCACCACCAACACACGATTATTACGGGACCACTGAGCAAACTTAAGGGTGATCGAATCGGTATCTTTATAATTATCGATTAAGAAAACTGTGCAACAAACAAAATACCTTTAAGATATCTGATAAGACAGTATTTTTATAAAAGCGTAATTGGCTTTTTCTGCTTGGTAGACATTAGCTTAAGCCACGCTTCTGTTGGTAACGATTTTCTGCTACGTTCCTTAATTTGCTAAAAGTGGTAAAGAAATTTTCGCGAGGAAACTGCAATTTTCTTAAAGTGAACACTACATACTTAACATTTTGTATAGCGCAAAGCAAAGAACTCTAGCTTTTAAAGACTTTTTGAGCAACAAGTGGTTAGAGGATTGTTGATTACACGATAAAGAAACAGAAATACAGGTGCATTTTATACAGCAAACAAAGGCATAATACCTTTGTCGAATGAATTAGGCAAATAATTTCTTTGACTCCACTACACTCTTTTAGGCGAAAACGAATACATGAAAACTCTGTTCAAACCGTAAAAGATATACAGTGAAACCTCCTATAAGCAGACACTTACGGTTTCGTTGATTTTGTCCGCTTAATGGAGGTGTCCGCTTAAGAGAGAGAACGTATTATAAACAGCTTAGGAAGTTTTTTACTAGGCGCCATTCCAAAGAGATCTACTACTGAACAATAAAAATAAAACAAAGCAGTCCCGCCGAATAAAATATGTTCTAAATACGACAGAAGTATTTAGTCTCCGTATTAAAACGGAAAGAGGTAATTCCCCGGCTGCAGAGTGCGCTGTTTCCAACATACTACATAATATTTATACTCATGTTGTGCAGCGCTCCGTCCCGTTGTCAGAGGCTCGCGTCCGGTTAAGGGATTTCACACGATTTCACCTGTATGCAGAAATTTTTCCGCACATGTTTGGAAAATTACTTTTTTGCACAGGTATGGAAAAGTACGATGAAGTATATCATTAGGAATAAGTGTATCTATTGTATAATATTTTGTAGATAGGAATAAAGTCCTCACTTGATTTTTTTGCTTGGAAATTAGGAAAATATTAAATTATTTTCAACACTTAGGGGGTGAAAATGCCCCTCCCTAACCCTCGCTGCAAACGCCCATTTTTTTGGGATTCAGCAAGCCGCAAAACATTGTAGGCATTGATTTTTTTATTTTTTTTTCCAAAGATTTTTCCCCATTGTTCAAATATCATACTAGACTGGACTAAAACTGTTCGGGCTAATAATAATACTTCGCGCCGGCCTTTATACTACGCAACCATACATAGATAGTAGAAATTTAAAATCTTCAGGTTTCATGTTAAAGAAGCATTAATTTTCAGTTCCTTCTAATTTGTCGTCGTATCCGCAACTTGTTTTATAGTTTTCATATTTTGAAAGATGTTTTAACCAAATTATCGTGAAAGATCTTACGAATTAGCACTTAAACAAGGGCCGAAGTACTAAGCCCCAACCAGTTGTAAGCGTACTTTTTAAAACTTACAGGTCCGTTTAATAGTATAATAAACATTTCTCAATGAGTTTTATTTTACAAAAATTTAAATTAACTTAAAAAAAATCATATAGTAACGGAGGGGTGGCTCGATCGCCGATTTTTGTACACCAAAAGGAAATACCTACGGTATAATACCTACGGTATTTCCTGGTATTTCCAGTATTTCTTTAAATTTCAATGGTATTTCTCAATATTTCGCAAGCACTTCCCAAGTATTTCCCACCCTTCGATATTAACTATACATTATTTTTTCGCAATCAAGTCCGTGCAATGCAGGAATCCGTAAAAAAATAGCCTCAAATTTAAGATCGATTCATTAGGGGTGGTTTAAAGTTTGTAAAAGTATAGATAGTCAGTGGCAGATCCAGGATGTCCGGTGAGAGGGGCCAAAAAGGCAGCGAAAATAAAAAAAAAGTATTATTCGTTTTCATTATCGTTAAAATTTAGCACCACATGCAAATGAAACATGAAACTCAATTATATAAAAAATTTAGCACAATTTAGTAAATACTAGTGTTAAGGTTTATGTACGAAATCTGTGAACCTTTAAAAGATCTTGTAAAATAAATCCTCTCCAAGACGACCTAGATCAGTCAAAATTTTCACTTTACCCTCGTGTCTGTCTAAAATAATAGAGGTCCATTTTGGGCCCAATTAAACTTGTCAGGGATTCTATTTTGTAAGCTAATGATTCAGGTTATTAAAAACAATTTAGTTATAAAGAAAACTTGTACCCAGCCTGGTACACACTACACAAATTTTTTAAAAAATAGCCTAAAATCTAGATTTTTCAAAGTACCAAAAACCAAAAAATTAAAAAAGTTTTCAACAATCTATACGATCAAAAATTAGTTTAGATTATTGTAGTTACCAAACACATTTTTTTTATTCGTCGCTTTGTTCTTACTAAAAAAATCTATGGTGCGATAAATTTGTCTGGATAAAACTAAAAGTTTGTTGGCACACATACTAAATGTTTTCGAAATCAGAAAAAAAAGATAATCTTAAAAAAAAATAAAAAAAGGTTGTTTCTCTAAAAAAAATTAAAAAGTAAGTCACGATGAGTATTAACCGGAAATCGTTTTCTTTACTATTAACCTTGAGTATTAACCCATCCAAATACTAACAAAAACCTAAAATACATACATAGTATATGTACGATGTTTTTACCCACTCTATAAAGTCATAAGCATTTGTTTTAACTCTGAACCAAAAATAAATGGGTCTCTGGACCTCGTAAATCATGAAACAATTAAAATCATGTATACCCAAATTGGGACAATGGGAAAAATTCATTCTCTGCCAGCATTGCCCAATTACTGTAACAAATAGTCGAAAATTTACTGATGCTACTATTCCAGTTTAATACTTAATTAATTAACTGATTAATTAATTACATTCGAAGCCCTAATTGGCCCAGTGAAATGGATTTAAACTGTTTTAATGTGAGGGATATGACATAGCTACCACTACTATCTATACTAGATAATTTTTACCTTCCTAGCCCGCGTAGCAATGGTTAGAGATGGTATTAGTTTCGACGAAAAAATGTTTTTTGAGATAACGCCAAAAATGTCTTATCTATCTGTGTGTGTGTATGTATGTGTGTAATTTTGGCAAAATAGTGTTCGACACTCTTACGAGCTGATTAGGTTTTGGTCAAAATCCATTATTGTTAATGAAAGTTTTTTGATAATTAAAAATGTTTAAAAATGTTAACTTTTTAACGGTGCATCGTATCAATATGCGGTTTTCGGAATAAAGTAGACTAGAGACCCTGTATGTATGACATATTTTTAAAATAGAGAGACGCGACAAACTCATCAAAGTCACTGAAATTAACATTTTTTGGTTATGTTATTTTCTTGTCAAGCTCGTTGGCGTTTCACTAAGTTAATGTAAATTGTCAGCGGTGAGTGACATCAATCAGCATGCAACACAAAAACAAACACGCTTGTCGGAACTCCCTATATAGGGTTTGTTAAAAATCGTTTATTTTTATTTTCCGACGCTTATGAAATAACAAGGACAGAAGGTGCGTCTCTCTCTAAACATAGCTAGAGTATAGAGGACCGATATTTTCATCCTTTGATTTTGACTTAAATAAATTTGACTTTGAAGAGTTTGTCGCGGCTCTATTGTAAGAATATGTCATACATACAGGGTCTCTAAAGTAGACTACATTTTCCTTAATAAGTTGTGTTATAACCAAAAGCTTCGTAAGAGCCTTAGTTTTTGAAATATTTACAAAAAAAAAACTGTTTTCAAGGCTGTTATGTCATGGCTTCACTTCAAGTATGCTAATAGGCTAGCTGGCTTATTTTTTTTGTTTACTTGTGAGGCAAACTGCTTAATTAAATCAAACTATTGATTTGATCTACAAAATAAATCGCTATGAAACCTGAACCATGTCTAATTTTTAATAGAATTGAAAGGTAAACTCATACAGAAGAGAGAACGGCCTGCGGATTTCACTGGTTTGCTAGATGATTTTTGAGTGCTTAAATATGGTTTATTTATATTTTTGCCATACTGCCTACTACTTTACTACTACGGGGGATTCTGTAAAATATCTGAGCTTTAGCAATTCTTCATATTTTGCCTATCTTACAATACATTTGAATTTTGTGAAAACACTTTAATAGCAACTTCTTGTTGTTGGATGTCTGTGACTTGTATGTGTTTTCACATGGTAAAAAGGTAATTACCTATGTTTCGTATTTTAACGTTCGTAATCCGTGCAGCAATGACTAGAGAAAGCATTATTTTCAACGAAAAAATTTTTTTTTGGTAACGCCGAAAATGAGTTATTTGGGTGTATTTTGACCTATTTTATATCTATATTTCATACATTAACCTATACACTAGCCAAATATCAATGGACAGGCAAATGTTACATGTAAGGCTAACAGATAGAAAAAGGAATGAATGGATAAGAAATAAAACAAAAGTAAGGGATGTCAGAGGAGAGGTAGCAAAAGTAAAATGGAAATTTTCCGGTCATAATATCAGACAGAAAGATGATCGGTGGAGCAAATGCATTGTAGACTGGGGACCTTGGGAAAATAAAATAACTAGGGAAGACCCCGAATGAGATGGGCGGACGATTTGAAGAAACATGCGAGGACTAAATGATAGACAGAAAAGAGTGGAAGATATTGGGGGAGGGTTATGTTCAAAGATGGATCCAAGAAGGCTAAATAGATAGATAGGTAGATTATATCTATATCTATATATGTCTGTCGTAACACGATAGCTCCTAAACCGCTTTCCATAAAATTTTCAGGTAAAACTAGTGTTTGATACTATCACGAGCTGATTAGATTTTGGTCAAATTTTATTAATGCTAATGACAGTTTTTGACAATTAAATTTTTTTTTCAAAATATATTGCATCAATGTGTTTTCGGAATATAGTAGATCAGATTTTTCTCAATAATTTGTGTTTTAACCAAAAACTTTGTAAGAGCTTTCGTTTCTGAAATATTTACAAAAACTGTTTTTAAGGCTGATATATCATGCAGTTTACTTGAAATGTACTTATAGGCTAGCTGAAAAGTATCAGATCCATCATGGATCTATTTATTTTTATTAGCTATGTTATATCCAAACAAATTTTTTTGAGCAATTGGATTATCTTGCAAAATAAACAAGACTAAGAATTATTTAAATATTACGTATTCAAAAAAAATTGAGACACTTCGTTGGCTATTTGACAAGTGTAAAATTACAAATACAGTGAAACTTCTATAAGCGGACATTCACGGTTTCGTCGATTTTGTCTGCTTATGGGAGGTGTCCGTTTAAGAGAAAGAACTGCAAAATTTTGATATATATATTTATTAACAATTTCCGCTGCTTGACATTTTCCGATATTAAATTTTTCGGCGATCTTTCGTGCTGATAGATCTATTACTATCCAACTGAACAATAAAAATAAAGACAGCAGTCCCGCCGATTAAAATAATGTTGTAAATACGACAGAAGTATTTAGTCTCCGCATGAAAACGGAAAGAGATAATTTCCCGGCTATAGAGTGCGTTGTTGCCATCATACTACATAATATTTATGCCCATATCGTGCAGCGCTCCGTCCCGTTGTCAGAGGTTAGCGTCTGGTTAAGGGAGGTTTCAAAAATTTTTGTTTATTAGTGTCCGGTTATGGGAAGGAATTTTACATGTAAAGAAATAGGCAAAAGCTTGGTTTCAACAAATTTGTCCGCCTAAAGGGAGTGTCCGCTTAATAGAGGTGTCCGTAAGGAGAGGTTTCACTGTATTACGTAAACTAAGAGTAATACTTGTTTTCTCAAATTTTTTAAAACTGTATATGTCTATATGTGTACATTTTTAACTAAAATATGTACGAGGGCTGTCTTTTAAGTTTAGCATATACAGCTGGATTGATTCTGGAATTATTTTTCACGAAAATTAGTGCACTTTTGTAATTCCACTATAGGTTATCTAAAATAAGCCCATGACTTCAACTAATGAAACCATAAAACATAAACAATGACGAAGTTCTGTGGTCTATTTCAATCAAAACTTCGACGGGCCTTTGTCAATTATGCTTATTCCTCGGTTTTGGGAGAATGTTTGCGCTGTGTATTCTAACGAACAATTATCTGCCCTCATTGTAATAGATAGTGCAAATACAAATATTGAACGTGGTTTGAACATGAACTAATACCTCACAGTTTATTTAAAATAGTGCAGGCGCTGTAGGTTGCTGAGTGTGCAAAATATGAAGACCGCAGTTTGACAATGGATTCTAGCTGACAATAGGTCACAGATTAACGATCTGCCAGGCCAGATTGTGGGTTGGTTGGTTTGAAACAAATTAGAGGACATTTGCAATGGGTAGTCAAAGGAATTTCAATAAGCTCGCCTGAAATTTAGATAATTTGTATGCCTTAAAGCCTACAGCATGTGACAAAATGGCGTCTGAAGCCCGCCACGTTGATTCCTGTTTAAAAAAATATAGCCTATAGCACCTTGGGGATCAGTGGCAATTTAACCACACCCTTTCTGTCAAAATCGGTTTGGCTGTTTAGCCTCTAGCGTGACACAAACATATTTACTTACATACAACAATCGAAAAACATTACCCTTCTTTTCGCCGTGCTGCAGTTGGGTAATTATGCGAAAAAAATCACTTGCAACACAGAACTTATGCCACTTTTAACCTCATTATCCTCGGGCTAATTGCTTTGCTAATTACGCTGAAAAAGTTTTCATCCCCTTTATTAGCTCCGTGGAATTATCTGATCGGTTCGTCCTTTAGCTTGAATCTGCAGCGCTCGCCTGTGAAAATCGCTTATTTTTCCCATTAATTTTTTGGAAAAAAGGGATTAAATGTGAAGCACGGAATCGTTTTTATCGAATCTTTTATTGATGGGAAATGATCTAGAAATACTGCGGATTTATCAAGGTCAATGCCAAACCACAATTTTTTTCCTCAGACTCGAATTAATACTATCTAGCTGCTGTCAAGAACGTAGATAGCTTTTCTTTCTGGGGGTTGCTTCCATATAGAAAGTGCTGTTATATAATGACGGCCCATGAAGTTTTGGACAGGGTCATCAAAAATGCTTGCCGTAGTCGCCGCCACACACTGGTCGAATTTCCAGAAAAGCTGGCCATAATAGATATTTTTGTTTGCGATATTTTTAATCAAATTTTTGACCAAAATATTTATAATACTCTAGTATTTTAGTTGGAGTTAAAAAAACAATTGATATATTTTTATTTAGTTGCAGCCCCTGTCAAACTTAGGTTATGCTTTTTAATTAACGTTATTAATTTGGTTGATATATTAGTCAAATCATCATTACAAATTCGTTATATAATAATATTTTTGTTAATTTTGAAAAAAGAGATCAAGAATCTTGCCCGAATTTGAATTTTAATGTGAGGAAGGGTTAGCGGGAAATAAGGACAACGTTAGAGATTTAACCCTTTTTATTTTGTGGCGACGTTTCGACGGTTGTTTTCGGTCTTTTTCAAGCTATAAAAGAAACACAATAAAAATGTAGAATGACGTTAGATAGTATAGCAGTATTATTATACATTCATAAATATTATAATTATATAAAACTAATAGGTTTTTTTTTAAATTATAAACCTTAATACATAAGATATATTCTTCTGTTTTTTTTAAATAAGTTTTTTATCTATTTTATGCACAATTTTTATATTATTTTTTTATTTTATAACTCTTTTATTATATTTATTATATAAATTCTTATTATAATTTTTTAGTAGCTCCATGACATTAAAATCAATTCGATAGTAATAGTTTGTTATCTAATATTGACGTTAATTAGGTTTTTTTATTTATGGATCTACTGGTATGGATTTGAATTTTAATAACTTACCCTTAAAATTAATGGGTTAACACGTAGATCTTAATAAATAGGCACAAATATAAAAATGCATTTCGAAACAAAATGAAAACTCATGTCGAAACTAATTTTATTTGCCTAAAATTCCACTTATTTTTTAAACTCGTAGACTTCTAAACAACAAGCATTTTTACAAATACAGGGTGTCCGATAACTTAGGGACCATAGTGCAGCGGGTGATGGAGGAGGTTATTTCCGAGAAAAATGTTTATATGACATGGGGGTCCACACACATCTGTTTTTAAGATTTTTAAAGTTAGAGGAGTGGGGGGAAAAGGATTTTACAAAAAAAAAGAAAATCTGTCATAGCCAGCTAAATAGCCAGCTAATTGTGATTCAAAAATGTGGTATTCCTTTCTTTGATAAAATTACAAGTTAAGGAGATACAGGCTGTGAAAGTAATCTCCAAAAATGTATAAAAAATTATAATTAAAAAAAAATTGCTTGCTTATTTTTTTAATAAATATCAATAATATTTTATTATGTCTCGCTAGAGACTTGTTTTTATTAACAAAAAATATAAAAAAAAACATTGCGTTTAATATGGCACTCATAAAAGTAAATACCAAAAAATTGACCGACTAATTTTTTTTTAAATTATTTTTATTTCAATTTATTGATTTTGTCCTAATACACAACTTTACCCAATTTCATATTTTTACTGCGTTTTTTTAGAAAGTTATTATCAAAAAAATTTAAGAAATCGAACTTTGATGCTCTGTCTCTCGACAAAGAAAGATCTATCACACCTGTTGTCCTATGGGACACCCTGCATATAAAATAAAGTCCCAAAAAAAACATCAACCATACAAATTCGTACACAAAATATCCGGACAAAAACAAATTTATAGAGAATACGCCATAGATCATAGTTAAAACAATAATGAATTTTATTTTATGTGAGTTATTGAATTGTGGTGGCGGAAATTTTGCGAAAAAATGCGGTTTTTAAACGATCTTTTAGTAAAATATGGAAACGGTCCGGCCGCATGAAAAATTTGCCTGCAGGCATTATTTCAATTTCAGTCATTTTTTTCCAAAAAGCTATAACGGTAAACAAGTATTAAAAACATTTTTTCGGTCAGTTATGGCAAGCAGTTTTCCATAGAATTAGAGTTTTTACAGCAAACATATAGTTAGAAAAATTAATTAGTTTAATCATTGATTGTAGTATAGACAAATACGACTCTAGAAAAAAAAATTATAAAGTTTTGAAATAAGCCTTGCGCTATTTTTTGCGTCGATTGTCTCGAAAAGTATTAGCGTCAGCAAAAAAAAATATAAAAGCTAAATTGTAGAATAGTTCTTTTTCTACAAAATCCATATCATATAATAATTATTATACTTGTGCATTTTCTTTTGTTCAACCTCAAATAAAGAAATTTGAGAAATCAATTTATCATCATATCATTGAGAAGGCAATATTTTTATTCAGAAAGTAACCTCAGCTATTCGGCAAAGATCGGAGAAGATTAATAATATCCCTAGTCTATTATATATAATCTGTATTCTAGAATGTATTTTAGGGCGGCCTTTACAAAGAGGTTATAAATTTTAGGCAATTTTATCAAATGAAAAAAAGCTAATTTTTGTGGCATTTTATATCGGACTACGGGTATTTATCCATTATTTGTGTTAAAAATGATCTTTATGGCCCCAAGGGTGTATAAGGGTTTAAAATTTATTTTTAGACTATCCCATTTATCTTACACGCTACTGCACCTCCACAACTAGAACTCAATAAACTGCAGTATTACGTACTGTTATATACAAAAAATTAAAGCTGATAACAAGTCTCCTAGGGCCAAATTTTTTTTATTTACAACAAAAAAATTATTTGTCTTATATTCTGCCCAATATCAACAAATTTAGGTACTGCAATAAGCGCTTGTTATTTATCATCCTCGAAGTCCGATATAAATTTCCACAAAAATTAGCTTTTTTTTAAAATTTGCAACGATTTCTTTTTATAAAATTACTTGAACTTTAAAATTTATAATTCCTATGTAAGAGTCGCCCCTTGGGCCGCCGATGAAAATATGAAAAATATTTTTGAATGAGTGATTTTCTGATTTTACGGTTACAAAAAAAGATGTTGACACCTTAGAGCTCCTAGGAGCCGGGGACAAAATATAAAATATATAAATTTAAGAAGTGGTTAGCCGCAACTGTTTAGTCCAAAATGTAAAATTACAAAAAATTTTGCACCCACCTAGGGGGCCTCGTTAACAGCTTCGAATTTTTAGTTTACGGCAGACCTACCACAGGTATTGTAAAATCTTCATCAAAAAACCCACGGAGGGTAAATTTTAAAAATATGGCCCCTGACTATAATCAATTAAATAATTAAAATGGTTTTAGTTCAAATTCAAATTCATTTATTGTCAAAAAGATTCACAATGAAGTAAATATTGAAACTTTCTACTTAGTAAATTCGTCGGTAACATAAAAAATAAAACTAAAACAAATCCGGATTTGAGTTGCGCCCATCATAATTACTAGTCTCAAGTACATTTTGATACTGTGAAGAGGCGTATCTCTATTACAATATTTTATATTATAAGCATCTTTTATAGTTAAGCAAACTCAGATTGAAGAAGTTAATAAAAATTTTTACATTGAAGTTATTCAAAACTTGTTATTTTGAGATACGCCTCTTCGTTTTGTTAAGGACGAATTACAGCTTTAGTGTTTTATACAGAAATACAAAGTACATTTTTAAATCAGAAAAGAGTCCTCTTTGTTTTCTCTTCCAAATTTTATTGCTATCTAAACCATTATAGAGTAATAAAACTCTTGAACTAAAAATTTATTAAGTTCAGTTTTACATTTTTTAAATGTAGACCAATTTTTCAGATTAAGCGGTAATTTATTGTATAACGTAGCACAAAAGCAGTAGGGGCTCCTAGTGTAGAGAATAAGGTTGTAATGTGGTATTTTGATGTTTTCCCTATTTCTGGTATTAGACTCATGACAAGTGCTTACCCTTGGAAATTTGCTTTGATTTCTTCGTACAAAAAGGCATGCCTCAAAGATCAAAATACTAGGTACTGTCGTAATTAAGTTTTCTTTAAATAGAGGTTTGCATAATTCCGTTGGATTGATCAGAAAAATTGTCCTGATTATTTTTTTTTGAAGAACAAGAATTTGTTCCAAATTTGTAGTTTGTCCCGAGAAAAGTATCAGTTTGAAAAATTTTTTGTGTAAAGATAATTTATTTACATAGATCAGCACTTTGGCGCCACTTTTACAACGGATATACTTTCAAGGCATTTTAATTTAGGGATCACTATTGTTTGCTTACATGCAATACCCTTTTAGTTTTCACATACATGGTCCAAAAAAGTTGCAGTATTTTAACGTTCCCGGTCTTTTACGTTTTAAAATACTGCCATATGAAGCTTTTATCAGGTTTTTATAAACACTAAAATTGCTTTTTTGTTTGAATTTGTAAATGTTTGAATAATTTAATTCAATGTCAAAAACATTACAAATAGGTATATAAAGTGTTCACGTAAATAATAACGAAGTTTTTAAAAACTTTCCTACTAAGTTCAGAAAACGGACCTAGCATAATTCTGTTTGTAACAAGTAATCAAGTAAATAACTTATAACATATCTTAGATTGCCTCGGGGCCCCAATCCCAAGACCTTTTTAGATATTTTCCACATATTTCATGAATAAAAAGATAAAATAGCACAAAATACGACATTATGAGGCCTCGCCCCCCCTTGCAGAGGCCTCGGGCCCCCCAAGACATATTCCTGGGTGCACCACTGGTATTGGTCATATAGAGTAGCAGCTAAATTCTTCTGCTTGATGGATAAACTAATCTAAAAAGTGTACACGTAGGGCGCGATTTGAATATACAAACAATTTTCGGCTTAGCGCAGGAACGCCTACTCGTATGTTAAAGTGCGCATGCGCCATTGCCTCCCTTTTCTACTCATGTAAATTATTTTCCTGTTTTTCCTTCTCACGAAAATCAGTGTTGTGCAAGCTTACAAGTGGGCGGCCGTGGACTTTTGTACCGACTAATGAAAAATACCATTGAAGGGTCTATAAGATTGGGTTGGGTTTCGAGTCAATGACACTTATTGACATAAAACCTGACCTTATTTTAAAATCGGCAGTATTGTGACAGATTTACAAAAGCAGCTGCTTTCTTTCAAAATTCGGCTTTTGTGTATTTAAGAATGGAATTTATTAGTGTCTGTTTTTATTAAATGAAACTTAGCGAATTTATTTTTAAAATTGACTTTGGTATGTCAATTTTAAGAGGTCAGCTGTCAGTGCTTTTTGTAAATCTGTCAGAATAAAGCCGACTCTAAAATAAAGTCAGGTTTTATTCCAATAAGTTCCTAATGTCCCTCCTTTAGGATGGCCTTAATTTGTGCTCCGAGAGTTAGGATAGTTAATAAGATAGTTAGTTCAGGTCAGATCAGATTAGGTAAACTAACCTAAACTTGTTGTTCTACTAGATTGTTCGACTCACGTGTCATAATACGGGCCTATTAAACTGCTTTTACATACAAAAGGACGGTTTGAAAATGGACTAAAATCATTTTTTATTTTAAACCGATTTTCGGCGTGTATAAACGTAGTAATCAACTAGAAACTTTGCCTAACCTAACACACAGTTAAATTGCATTTTTATTGGTCGCTAAAAATTTATCTCTGGTCGCACTTTAAAGACGCTTGAGAACTGCAACACCGATTTACGTGAGAGAAAAATAATTTATGTAAAAAGAACAGAGAGACAACATTCACACTTTAAAATACGGCTAGGCGTTCCTGTGCTTAACCGCCAGTTGCAAATTAAATGATCCATTTAGTTCATTTTAGGACCTCTTTAAAAAGTATGGATTTAGATTTTCGTTTGGCTGTTCTTGGCTGCCATGTGGGCATTGTAAACCATTGACGTGGAAGCCTTGTCGCACAAGCAAGGATCCAAAAGGAAGTGTCTCACTCCGATAGCTCAAAAATTGTGGTTTACCTAGTGGACTGTATTTAAACAAGTCCTCCGCTTTCATTTGAAGGGTATATGAACGCACGCGAAATCGTACCTTTCTGAAGTGAAATTTAATTGAGACATAAAAATAATATTGGTATATGTTGACTATTTAAGAGCGAAATAATAGAAAAATATTAATGATGCGATCTTATAGGAGAGGGACTTACCGGTGATGTCTTGATCTCTTCGAACTGGTGCACCAGATTCGCCAGAAGTCTTCTATAGCGGTCCAGCACTCCCGAGTTTAAATGTTTGGAGTTTTAGAGGAATTTAATGGTTTTTAGAGTTCACCATTTGTTATAAAAGCGTTGATCGTTCAAAATATTCCGATCGAGAGCGTGTGTGTATGTCGACCGACATTTAGGTTCTGTCTTGTTTTTGCGGCGTGTTTCTTCGCCCTCTATAGGAAAATCGCATCACTTCTAATAAAAAGAATTTAGAATTCTAATTTTATTAAAAAGAATAAAAACGCGATTTAAATTAAAATATGCAGAGGGCGGTAGTAATATGAGGATTGAATTAAAATTAGAAATATATTATTAAATGCGTTTGGAATTTAAATATTAAACTATGCCAAATTGATAGTTTATAGCTAGTTTGTAAGTTTGAAATTTAACTTAACCTATTGAGTAAAACTACAACCCAATTATACCCAATTGTAACCCAAAATATGAGTTTTAAAAAATAAAAATAAAATGTTCTGAACAAATAATAAAAATTAGAATAAAAGAAAAAGAGGTTTTTTGCGAAACCGAAACATACTGGCGGCCGAAAATGCTATGCATTTTCCAAGGGGCCAATAGGTAAAGGACACAGTTTAGAGATTGGTCTCTTTAACAAACTATCCTTGGTTTTGACAGAGGCTACTCGATTTATCCCATCCTTACCGGGAAAAATTTCAACCACTCTGCCGAGTTGCCACTGAAGGGGCGGTAATAAATCGTTTTTAATTATAACTAAGCGTCCAACTTCAGGAGTTGAAGTGGGTTCCAACCACTTACTCCTTTGTTGTAGAGTATGGAGATACTCTTGTTGCCAGCGTCTCCAAAAATCTTGGTGGATTCGTTGGAGGAGCTGCCAACGCGTGAGACGATTTATTTTAATATCAATAAAGTTTGCGTCAGGAACGGCACTTAGCGGTTCCAGAGATAAAAAGTGACCTGGGGTCAGCGCGGAAATATCATTTGTATCGCTAGAAATTTCAGTGAGAGGACGCGAGGTTAAAATAGCTTCGATTTGACAAGTTACAGTGTATAGTTCTTCGAAAGTTAATATTTGATGTCCTATTAAGCGGATCAAGTGTTTTTTAACTGACTTGATACCTGACTCCCAAAGTCCTCCAAAATTTGGACTATTACTCTATAACGGGATAAAATGCCATTTAATGGGACGCGTAGAATCAAGCTGTAAAAGCTTGCGGTTAGCTGAGAAAAAGTTAGTTGCATTATCACTATACAAATCGGATACGTAGTTTCGGCGCGCAACAAATCTGCGAAGCGCAGCAATAAAACAATCAGCGGTCAAATCGCTTGCTATTTCTATATGAATGCACTTAGTACTTAGGCAAACAAACAGACATATGTAAGCCTTCGTAGTACGATTTCCACGATGTCGACTCATGACTATATTTATGGGACCTCCGTAGTCAACACCGGTGTGCAAAAATGCTCTCAACTGAGATACGCGGGGAAACGGTAATGAACCCATCATAGGCTGAACCGACTTAGGATTGCATTTAAAACATATTATACATATTGATAAAACATGTGCAATTTCGCGTTTTGCGGCAATGATCCAGTACAATTGACTAAGCAAAAAATGTACCGTCCTCACTCCTGCATGAAGATATTTTATATGGAAATGTTCGATAATCATGAGGGTGAGTTTACTCTTGCGTGGTAATAAAATTTGATGTTTCTTGTCATATTGCAGAGAGGAGTGATGCAATCTGCCCCCTACTCTGATTAAATCGTGAGGATCTAAAAATAAATTTAATTTTTGCATTGATTTATTTAGTTTTAAGTTGTTTTTTAAAGCGTGAATTTCTTCTGAGAAATAAATTGACTGTTCATTTTTTATGAGTAAATGAATTGCGTTTGTTATTTCAACAAATGTCAGAAAATCTTCATTAATTTTTAAATTAGGCGGTTTTAAGAAAAATTTATTATTTAAAAAGCGTAAAACATAGGCTAAAACTCTACACATTTTAGAAAAATTAGAGTTTTCCCTTAAAAGCGTGTCCAAAAAATTAGGAGCTGTATTTTGCGTTGCAATTAAAGTTAAATTAGGCAATGATTTCTCCTCTAAAAGAGTTTCAGGAGAGTCATTTTGTTCACAGTCTTTAGGCCAGTATTCATAAGATTTTCTCAAAAAATCAGGGCCGTTAAAAAATAATTTGTGATTAATTAATTCACTGGGATAAACTCCTCTTGAAGCAACATCTGCGGGGTTTTGTGACGTTGAGATGTATGACCAATTTTTGGGTGGTACTTTATCTTGAATTTGTGTAACACGATTTTGAACGAACGTTTTCCACCTAGAAGGGTGCGCTCTTATCCAAGAAAGTGCTACTTGTGAGTCACTAAAAGCAAAAACTTGATGTATTTTCAAGCGGGACTCAAAAGTGGTTAAAACAAAGTGAACTAAATCAGCCACAAGATTACAAGCGGCTAATTCAAGTCTTGCAATACTTGTAAATTTGAGAGGAGCAACTCTAGTTTTAGAGCATAAAAGGTAAACTGATATTTCATTTTTGTAAATAACGCGTAAATATACTATTCCGGCATAAGCTTTATTACTAGCGTCCGAAAATGCGATTATTTCAATGCGTGCATTACCAGAAAAACTATCTATAAATCTAGGCAAGCGAAAATCTTTGAGTAAGGGTAGTTCCGATTTATAACGTTCCCAAAGTCGAATAATTTCAACAGGTGCTTCGGAATCCCAGTCTAATTTAAGTTTCCAAAATTCTTGAATTAGACATTTTATTAAAATGGTTACTGGCGCGAGCCAACCTAAAGGGTCATATATTTTTAAAATTTCAGAAAGTATATTGCGTTTGGTACATTCGCGACTCAAGGGTCCTACCGAGTAAGAAAAATAATCAGAACAAGGCTGCCATCTAAGACCTAAAATTTTAGTGGTCTCGTCCGTATCTAAAGAAAGCGCGGTTGGGTTTATATCGGGTTCAGACAAGTGTTCTAAAACTTTTTTGTTATTACTAGCCCATTTATGAAGCTTAAAGCCTCCAGAGTTAAGCAAACAAGATAGCTCTTTTTGAAGCGAAATAGCTTCTTGTACAGAGCTAGCGCCAGTTACAAAGTCATCGACAAAATTGTCAGACATTAAGACTTGAGAAGCGCGAGGAAAATTTTGTTTTTCATCTTCAGCCAATTGCTGTAAAACTCTAAGAGCTAAATAAGGAGCGGGGGTAGTACCGTATGTCACAGTTTTTAAACGATAATCGCGAATAGGTTCAGAGTTATTAGAACGCCACAGGATTCTTTGATAATCCTGGTGCTGAGGTGCAATTAAGATTCCACGAAACATTTTAGAAATGTCGCAACAAAGAGCTACTTCGTGTAATCGAAAATTAAGTAAAATGCTGCAAATGTCCTTTTGCAATTTAGGACCAGCGTAAAGTGTATCATTTAAGGAGAGGTTTTGGTTATTTGATTGCATAACTGTACTCGCATTAAAAACAACTCGAAGCTTAGTTGATAAGCTTTCAGGGCGTTCAATATGATGATGAGGAATGTAATAACTTTTTTCTGTAACTTCCCGATTTTCGATTAATTCCATGTGATCAAGTGTTAAATAGTCTTCCATAAAATCGGAATATTTTTTATAAGTTTCCGGCATTTTTATTAACCTTCTTTCTAGCGAGAGAAACCTCTTTAGCGCAAGATCACGACTATTTGGAAAAATCGGTCCAATATTATCGCGAAAAGGAAGAGTTACAGTATAGCGGCCTTCATCATTACGAGATACCGTATTTTGAAATATTTTTTCACACATATCATCTTGAGGTGAAAGAATACGTTTTGTTTCAGGGAAATTTTCTATTTCCCAAAATTTTATAAGCGAATCATTTAGCATTTTATTTGAAATTTGACAAAAAAATGATTGTGAAATTTGCTGCGTAGCGAGAGAATTAACTTTGCCCATTAAAATATATCCAAAAATGGTATTTAGCGCAATCGGTTCCTGATTATTTCCAAAAATTCGTCCATCTTGAATTATATAAGGAAACAAATCAGCTCCGATTAAAATGTCAATAGCTCCCGGTCTATAAAAGTTCGGGTCCGCGAGATTCAAATTTTTAACTATTTTCCAGTCATTTATTTTAATCTCACTGCTAGGAACTGAAGAGCATATTTGCGGCAAAATTATAGTATTAACCGATAAAGTTTGCGTGTCATTACAAGGCCTGATAATTAAATTTACAGAACCCAATTTTGACTGTAAATGAGTGTCACCAATCCCCTGGACTTCAGTAGTCACGTATACGCGGGGTAACCCTAATTTATTTGCACATTTCAAGGATAAAAATGAGAGCTGCGACCTAGTATCCAAAACTCCCCTAACAGTCTGAAAATTTCCCCTAACATCTTTGATTTCAAAAATCGCGGTTGATAAAAGTACAGCGGAATTATTCATATAAGACGAATAGCATGCACCACCGTTATTTTGGAAATTTTCGACCGTTGGTTGTTGCTGTATGCGCGCTTCGCTGCTGGACGTCGCGACGCCTGAAATTGTTTCAGTGGCAGTGGGTGCGTTTATATCGAGAGTATTAAAGTGACAAGAACTGTGATGTCACTTCCGGCAAAATCGACATGAATGTGTGCTTTTGCATTGGAAAGTGCGATGCATATTAGAAGTACAATTTATGCACCATTTTTTATCCTTCAGAAAATTAAATCTTTCTTGAGGAGACTTAGAAACGTAATTTGGACATAAACTTAAAGCGTGATCGCTTGAGCAAATAGCGCATTTTAATTTTTGAGGGGTTTGATTTTGCGGCGAATTATTTGTACCAAAAAAGGCACGTGGAGATTGTCGCGTGTTATATTGATGCGTGGATTGCGTTTTAAAATTATTATTTTGCGATTTTGCGGGTTTATTTCTAAGAGAAACTTCCATATTAAATGAGGAACTAGCGTTTACAGTAAAAAGAGCGTTGCAATGTTGATCAAAGAAATTGTAGATACTCCTATAGGAAGGAATTTCCGTAGTTTTTCCGTGAAAAACTTCAAAGCGGGTTTGAATATTATGGTTAACCGATTTAAGCAGTTTTTGCGCTAAAATAAAATCCCAAAAATCAGGTTCTAAACCAACTGTTTTAAGAGCCTCGAGATTTTTTGTTCAGAATTAACTTTTGGAGCGTTTTCAATGGCATTCCAATATGTTTGGGCTAAGAGGCGATCATTTTTATAGCGTTTTACTAATTGTTCAAAAGCAATAGGATAATTCGCGTCTGAGAGGGATAATTGAGTGACCAATTCTTTTGGAGGACCTTCCAAATTTGTAACAAGCAAAGAGTATTTGTGCATATTTGGAATATTTGGATTGTCGTGAATCAAGCTTTTAAACAAATCATAAAAAGCTGGAAATTGATTCAATTCTCCATTAAATTTAATTAAATCGATCCTCGGTAAATGATAAGACATATTGTCATTTTGTTGCGAACCACCCGGAGAATGTGGATTCATGGTAAGACGGCGATTGCCACTAGAAGCCTGTGCAGAAGTTTGAAAAAGATCATTAAAAATTTCTTGAATTTGCGTGACACTTTTCTGAAAATCGTGAAGTTTTTTCCTAGCTGATTCGACTTCATTTTTATCAGCAAAAATTTCATTTAGCAAAGTAGAATGCTTTTTTGAAAACTCCGCGCGAATATCTTCAAGTTCTTCAAAGCGAATTTTAAAAGTATTGCGTTTTCATTAACATTGGATTCCTCCATATCTCGAAAAACTTTAATTTTCTTGATTTTCTCAGCTGCCATTTTGTATTATAATAAAAGCGTATATTAAAAGCGAATATCAAAAGCGTTTATAAAAAGCGTTTATAAAAAGCGTTTATTAAAATTAAACTGTAAATCAAAGCTATTTTAAAAGCGAAAGTAATTTAAAAATATTTTTATAATTTTTTAAAAATATTTATAGAAGCGATATAAACGTAGTCATTTTTTCAGTATACCACTGAAAGAATTCCTGAAAATATATGCGTTTATCTTTATAGCGAGGTGACCTCAGATCAGTGATCCAAAACAACCGAATAAACCTTTTTTGTTAGCCTGTCGAGACCAAGGATTTTATAAAAAAACTGATATGGCGTTACCTACTACACGAGCAGTAAATAAATGTATATTTTTATATTTTAAAATTTAAAAATTCTTGTAAAAAACAGTCCTCATGTTATTACCAATATTACCTGCGTTTCACTTTAGAAAGGATGATTTTTTAATGTCAAACTAATAAAAATCAAAATCCGGCTCGAAGGACCAAAAATATGTCTCACTCCGATAGCTCAAAAATTGTGGTTTACCTAGTGGACTGTATTTAAACAAGTCCTCCGCTTTCATTTGAAGGGTATATGAACGCACGCGAAATCGTACCTTTCTGAAGTGAAATTTAATTGAGACATAAAAATAATATTGGTATATGTTGACTATTTAAGAGCGAAATAATAGAAAAATATTAATGATGCGATCTTATAGGAGAGGGACTTACCGGTGATGTCTTGATCTCTTCGAACTGGTGCACCAGATTCGCCAGAAGTCTTCTATAGCGGTCCAGCACTCCCGAGTTTAAAATGTTTGGAGTTTTAGAGGAATTTAATGGTTTTTAGAGTTCACCATTTGTTATAAAAGCGTTGATCATTCAAAATATTCCGATCGAGAGCGTGTGTGTATGTCGACCGACATTTAGGTTCTGTCTTGTTTTTGCGGCGTGTTTCTTCGCCCTCTATAGGAAAATCGCATCACTTCTAATAAAAAGAATTTAGAATTCTAATTTTATTAAAAATAATAAAAACGCGATTTAAATTAAAATATGCAGAGGGCGGTAGTAATATGAGGATTGAATTAAAATTAGAAATATATTATTAAATGCCTTTGGAATTTAAATATTAAACTATGCCAAATTGATAGTTTATAGCTAGTTTGTAAGTTTGAAATTTAACTTAACCTATTGAGTAAAACTACAACCCAATTATACCCAATTGTAACCCAAAATATGAGTTTTAAAAAATAAAAATAAAATGTTCTGAACAAATAATAAAAATTAGAATAAAAGAAAAAGAGGTTTTTTGCGAAACCGAAACAGGAAGAATTCGAGAATTTAATTATAAGAAAAGTACAACCAAAATATCTGAATTCCATATTCAGATTATTAAACCAGAACAATGGACAGAACACTACCAGGGACTGCCGCAGAAAACGAGACCCGAATATCTGTCAGCCTCTCCGAGAAGAGACATAGAAGTACATGGAGAGGAAGTAATTATCGAAATAGAAATGATAAAGAATAGTATTAAAAAGCTTAAATCCGAAAAAGCTAGTGGACCTGGGGGAATATACGCTGAAATGCTCAAATATGGATCAGACGAACTACTAGAAAATCTTACATATATTATTAATCAAAGCATAAACAGACATCCAATACATAAAAAAGAAAACAAGCTGGATTGCAATATTACAGAGGAATTTTAGTAACCAGTACCCTAAATCGATTATATGGTAGGATTCTTAGAGATCTAATAGAGAATTATTTCCATAAACAAGAAGAGCAAAGTGGGTTTCGTGCAGGCAGATCTTGTAGTGATAATGTTTTTTGTCTTAACCAAGTAAATGAGAAATGGAGTGCCAGAAATATAGAGACTCATGTTACCTTTGTAGACCTACAAAAAGCATATGATACCGTTCCAGTGGAAGTGTAAGAACTAACTAATATTAATCATACATACATAAAAGAGGGGTAACAAAAGGCTTAAGACAGGAATATTGCATATCTCTCCAACGCTTTTTAAAAAATATATCGCAGTGGCTCTAAAAAACTGGAAACTTAAAGTACACGGCATCGAAATAAAACTTAACGACCTTTTTACCATATCTACACTATACAGTTTGCTGACCACCCAGTAATTGTAGCTAATGATAAAGAAGACATTAGTATATGATGAGAAAGTTAATGGAAGAATACCAAAAGTGGGGTTTGACAGTGAACGTGGACAACACAGAGTACTTATATATTGGAAACGAATCAAGTAAGTTAGAACTAGAATGGACCAACAATCTCTCCATTCAATGAGTATGTGTACTTGGGTGTCACATTTGATAAGATAGGAACAGACGGTAAAGAACTAGAAAAAATAATTATAAAGCAAAAAAGGAATGTCTGAACAGTATCTTATGGAGCAGAGAGATAAAAAAGAATGTAAAATTTAACATATGAAACAATAGAAATAAAATTTCGGACTTCCATTCCAAACCTTTGTTTACACTTGATAACGGTTAGAGATACTTACTGACCGAAACGTCGTGTTTTAAAATAAATAAAGACAATGGAAGTCCGAAATTTTATTTCTACAGAATCATTGTCTACGAGTTTCAAACAAAGATATGAAACAATGGTGAAAACGCTGTTGTATCGAATAGAGACTTGTCGCGTAATAGAAAAATAAAAAACAAAAATGAAAAGTGTCCAAATGGATGCAATAGAAAGATCAATGAGATTATACAGAACAGATCACATAAGAAATAAGATCATAAAAGAAAGAATGGGAATCGGAAAAGCATAACGGAATACATCACTAAAAGACAACTGATACGGCCATGGACAGCGAATGAATTCCAAAGCAGGTCCTAGGATGGCAACCAATAGAGCGCAGAAAAAGAGGGCGTCCTAAACTGGAATGGCAACAGTCAATCCCATGATCAATGAGTAAAAAAACCTGACAGAAGATGATTGTCAGGATCGAAGGAGGTGGAGAATGGGGTCGAACAACGTAGAAAAACGTTATAAACTGACATAGTAGTCGTAAAACCAAAATAAACTAAATTCATCGTATTTAAATTTAATTAAAATTACATTTAAAAAAACAAGCTAACTAATATTAACAGGTTTTTCTTTCCTGATGTGTGATATGATGCATGGCAGTAAAATAGATATATGTTTGCTTCTGTTTGGGAGACCATAATACAGCCGACATAATTAAATTTGATTTATAATAAAGGTAATCGAAAAATAATTATATAGTATTTTTATAAAATCATTTTTAAACAAGGCTGCACCAGATTGTTTTATTTAAAATCAAATAATGAAATATTTTTTAACAAACAAGGGAAGGGGTGTGTTAAAAGTTGTAATTATGACTGTTGACAAGTGGGTAATTGAGCATTTATTTTATTATAATATTAACAATGAATAACAAGCGTTTAAAATCGCTTTTTATGTACTGAAAAAAAACTGGACAGACAACTTGGTTAAATCAACCATAAATAAATGACGGATCTGATACCTTTCTAGCTAGCCTATTAGCACACTTCAAGTGAAGCCATCATAATATAATATCAGCCTTGAAATCAGTTTTATATAAATATCTCAGGAACTAAAGCTCCTACGAAATTTTTGGTCACAATACAAATTATTGAGCAAAACGATATATTGATGGGATGCTCGGTTAAAAAGTTAGCATTTTTAAAATATCTGAATTGTCAAAAAACTCATTAGCATTAATTGATTTTGACCAAAATCTAATCAGCTCGTTAAAGTGTCGAACACACACATTTTATCTGAAAATTTTATGAAAATCGGTTCAGCGGTTTAGAAGCGATCGTGTTACGGACACTCATACACACACAGTCAGACATCACGACGATATTGCTAAGAAAGGTCAAAATACACCCAAATAACACGTTTTTGGCGTTAGCTATCGTCGAAAATAATACCTTCTCTAGCCATTGCTACGCGGGCTAGGAAGGTAAAAATTAGTAACTCTTAACGAGACAAATAAAATCTTGAAAAATTTTTTGTTATCCACCAATAGGGACTGTAGTTTTACTGAATACAATATATTAACTTCACGAAAATGTGTAGTACGCTTCCTAGAATTTTGTTAATAAACTAGTTCTTTGTTTTGCAACTCTTTAATTGTGTTGTATCATGTACACTTTTACTCTCTAGTAGGGAAGTATTGTATCCGTACCAAAGTTTTCGAATTTGATCGGAAAGTTATCCAAAATGACCTCTAAAATGACGCTTTCGGCACAAAAAATTGTACTTGTTTTTCGGTCGGTTGAAAAAAATGCTAAACGGTATTCTTGTCTATTTACAAAATAAATCTTAAATAAATAAATAATCCAACTAAATCCAACTAAAATACAAAAATGTTATGGCAATTTCATTGCTTGTTGTGCTCTATAAGCTCAAACCCTCAGGATTAGTTATTTTTCTTTTCAAACAAGGAAGGAAAAATCCTAAACCAACACTGTGACTTGATTGTTTGGCTGTATGGGGAAATCCTCCATGGACTACGTAAAAGTGGCGGAAGGAAAGTAAATTTCACAATAGCTGGGGAGAAGCCTAACAAGCAGCTTCTTTGGCTTGTGTGAGACTTGCATTTTAACGAGAATGATTAAATATAAAATTTGTCTAGAGTTTTTGAAATAAAATCGAACAAAGCCTTAATATTTCTCCAAACGAGA
Source organism: Aspidapion aeneum (assembly GCA_963576565.1). Taxonomy (NCBI): domain Eukaryota; kingdom Metazoa; phylum Arthropoda; class Insecta; order Coleoptera; family Brentidae; genus Aspidapion; species Aspidapion aeneum. The sequence goes on along the minus strand of OY755044.1, from coordinate 78,328,194 downwards.
AATATTCGATTTTGAAGTTGTTTTTGTATTTTTAAAATAATTTGTTGTCCAAAAATTTGTTCGGAATTCGGAAAACCGTTCCCTTATATAGGACCTTACTGTTCGTCAAAAATGTTGAAGATTTTGATATGTGAAACCAACAGTACATTATAAAAGTACTTGATTTTCCTCAAGTCTTTTACTTAAAGTACAATAGAACTACTTAAAGAACAATAGAACTACTTTAAGTATTTAAGTACTACGAGTACTTAAACTGTTTTTGCTTAAAATAAATTCGAAGACTTAAAGTACTATAAAAAAGTGAAGAAACTTTAAAGCAGCACACGGGACATGAAAAGTCCCGTAATTTTATGTTATTAAAACCTAACCTAACCCGCTTAATTTTCTGTGGGAAACCGCATAATAACCTATACAGATTTATTATATCTATATTTGAGTTTATAAAGGAAAATCGAGTTTTAAAAAAATAATAAAATTTATGAAGTAACAAAACTGAAAAAAGATATGGTAATTTAAAACCTACAGAGCGCCCTCTAACAGCCATAGTGAAATCTTATCTAGAAACTAGTATCTTAGAAACTGAGCAATTTCCTAGTGATGTAAGTTGTATTAAATTAACTTATTTTGACCTCAGCAATTCGTGTGGAGAGATTTCGTACCGACCCAGTAAAACCTACATAGTATTCAGTATTTTAACTGCTTACTTCTTATTTTAAATTTACCAATATCTTCAAACCGCCATAACTCGAACTTAAAGGGACAGCGAAAAAAGTTTAGTCATAGAAAGTTTGAGTTAGTGAGGTTCAACTGTATTTTAAACTTTAAAGATCTAAAATATTGCAGTCTAAATTTAAATAAAAATAAAAACTTTTTAAAAGAATTTTAACTAAAGTTTGAAGCTACCTAACAAAATAGAACTAAATAAAAGTACCTATACTAATTTATACACAGTATATTCGGAAATTATATTACAACAAGATTTTTGAGGTGTACTAGTCAAAGACTAATTAAATTTTCGGGTTTTTTAAACCAATCTCCCCACAAATCGAGTCGCAAACTTAATACCTGCACTACCGTACTACCGACGCCGACGCCCCTTAATTGATGGCACGACTGCGTTGTAGTGATGTCTTACACTTACCAAAAATACTTCGAATATACTTGAAGTACTTATAATGTACTTGAAGTACTTATAATACACTTGAATTACATTTTAGTGTACTTGAAGGAGATATTTTAGTTGACAAAGTCAAACACATTTTCAAGTACATTGTTAAAAGTACTTCAAGTAACAAGTACAGTTAGTGAATTGTAGATGTACTTTAAGTAGAGTACTTGAAGAACTTGTAAGTACTTGAAGTACAATTTCAAGTATTGTACATGAAGTACCTGACAACAACGGAGTATGGTTTTCAAGTTTTTTTTGTTTTATAAAACTGACGTAGGTTAGGTTGAGACTGGTTAGAACAGGTAAGGTAAGGTATGGTTTCATTAGGTTGGGTAACACCCTAACCTAAGTCAGTATAGATGAGGGAGGTCTGGGCGATTCTCCACCGTAGTTTTGCAGTTATAAAGGTTTATACGTAATTATAAATTACTTTAGGCGATACCAGCCACTTCGTTGGTTTTTAACTAGTGCCAGAAGAGAAAAAAAATAAAACCAATAATAATAAACTGGGTACCATAACGTCAAACTTTATCTGAAAGTCAGTTAATAAAAACAATAGAAATCCACCGCAAGTTGGCTTTTCGCCAAATAGACACGCGGAGAGTTTCTGGGGAAATTTGACTGCGGCGAGGTCGCCTGAGGGTTTTAGTAAACCCTTTTTTATATGATATATTACCAGGTTCTTGAGGAGCGGGCTAGGGCCTCCAAAATCTCTTTACTACGTATGCTCATGTTAATTATGTAAATATCTGTTTAGCACATTTATCCGCAAAAACAAAACTAAAAATTTAATTTAAATTTAAAATAAAATAATTAATTATTTTCCCTGAAACATAAATCCAAATGTAAATAAAGCTGAACCCTAAAAACATTCATTCATCGGAACAAGTGTTCTAATAGGCTGGCCCTTCTTAATACATTACTCCAGCCTCGAGACACAATTTCCAGACTTGCTTCATAAATTTACCGTTTACCTTGTGCTAGGGTCGACCGTTTATTATTGGGAGAAAAAGCGGCAAATCTAAATTATTGAAGAGTCGATTGTATCAAATCTCTTCAATATTAAAATTAAATATTTACTTGTTAAGAATAACGAACAATGCGGGATTAGTACTTCCCTTTCATATTATCTGATCGTAAAATATGAGAGAGAAGGCTCTTCGGTTCAAACCATATGCCCTTGCGGTATTCTTTGATATGGCTCTTCGGTTCAAACTATATGCCCTTGCGGTATTCTTTGATGCAGATATTAATATCCGCTTTTTAAGAAAAGAGGCAGGAACCTCCATCATTAAATGGGTAAGATCTGCACTAAATCAACAAGCACTTCAAGCTATGCTTAAAGGGTCAACAGTTCAGGTTATGGTCACGGGAGCGCTTTTCAATTAATGGATTCGACGCCCATGCCTATGTAGTCAATGACGTGATGGAGGCGGTGGATTTCTTTCTTAACATAGTCTGCAGTAAATGCAAGAGGCTGTTCGAATCATTGAAGACTGGTGCCATCAAAATAAGAAAAATGAAAGTTTTAGACTCCCCGTTATGTACGAAAGACCCCTGCCTTGAACCAAAGCTCACGTATCTGAGTGGTATCCTTGGCTGCAGACTGAACTGGGTGCCACATGTTGTCCGTATGATCGAAAAGGTCCAGCCAACAATTGGGCAGCTAAGACTTACAATCCTGAGACTCTAAGGCACTAACTCAAATAGTTTTTTTAGATATGTGGCTGTGCCTAAGTTAGGCACAGGCATGTAATGTTAAGAAAAGTGACATATGTTATTACAGGTCATTGCCTTTTCAGAGCACATGCCACCCGTTTAAACATACATTCCTTTGTGCTTCACTTAAGATATTTTTTATACGACTGTCTTGTAAAAGGGGGTTTTGCGCACGGAGAACACGATCTGAAAATTGCATTTTGCGCACGCTGTGTGCAAAACGTTTTGCACACGCTTATGTCATTTTTGCGCACGCCTATGTCATTTCTGCATACGGGTCTCCCGTCATTGTAATTTTTGTTGTTGTCACCCATCAATATAAGTTGGCTTAGTTCTGTAGCAACCGTCACTGCTCGTATGTTTTGTTGTTTAAAAACGTCAAAAAATTGTTGAATTTTTAAAGTTTTGTTGTAAAAATGTCGGAAATAAAAACAAGTTAAATTAAAATTTGATTTTTCTTTCTTTATTAGCAGTCGTATAAAAAATATTGTAAAAAACTCGTTTGAAAACCTCTTTGCACACACCTTCGACTTGTAGACCTCGCCTTCAGCTCGGTCTACCAAACTGTCTCGATCGTGTGCAAAGAGTCGTTTTCAAACTTTGTTGTTTAAATAACTATAATAAAACAGATTTTTAATGAAAAAACTAGAATTATCTCAAAATGATTTTATGCAGTTACCTCTCACCTTTAGCAAAGTTCTAATATTATCAAAAAAGCCGAAAATTATAAATCACAGCCGGGCTTCCAATAACAACACCCGTTACGACTCGGTCTCGTATAACACATAGAGCCCAATCTCCTCCATTGTTTTTCTCCATTCAATGGAAGACTATTTTGTTTTGGAAATACTACGCTTAAATTAAAGAGAAAGAGCACTATACAGGGTGTCTTCTAAGTGGCCTAATATCATATTTTGTTCGTCGACACTACTTGTACTTGTGGTATTTGCGGGTTTACGAAGTACTGTAGGTGTGAGGGTTTTGAGAAATGCCATGCGAGCTACGCAAACCTTAAACTTAAGAGGATGCGTTCGGTGTCGGCGTACCTACATAAAAAGGATTTACGTCAAGGTGCGAAGCAAGGGGAGTTAAAATCCCGTGAGAAATTGAAGTGAATCTGGACACACATCAGAGTCCGTATTCTCAACGGTCCGTATTCTCAACGTATGGGATTCTAGAATAAAGCGCTAAACAAGTACAACGTCAAGCTTAAAAAACGCTTGCTTAATGCGAGTATCGGAAATATGTATACATCTGCAAAGCCTGTCAAAGAACCAAACGGAACTATCAGACATATTCCTTTTAATTTAATATTTAAATAAATTGTTTGTATAAAATAGATTTTTGACTAATTTTCTATCTTTTTCTTTTGAAAGTTGTATTGAAAATATCAAAAAATTAAAATACTTGCACTGACAAGCTTTACGAACCGAACCGCACCAGAATTTACTAAATTTAGGTTCATTTAAAGGATCTGTCATAATTTTGAAATTAAGACCGTACCCACATTGGAATCCCATATTTGGAACATTCTTCGGAACAGTAGAATAAAAACATTTTTTTACAACTAATTGTGAAAAGGGGTTTTTGCGCACGGAGAACACGATCTGAAAATGGCATTTTGCGCACGCTGTATGTAAAACGTTTTGCACACACTTATGTCATTTTTGCGCACGCCTATGTCATTTCTGCATACGGGTCTCCCGTCATTGAGATTTTTGTTGTTGTCACCCATCAATATAAGTTGGCTTAGTTCCGTAGCAACCGTCACTGCTCGTATGTTTTGTTGATTAGATACGTCAAAAAATTGTTGACTTTTTAAAGTTTTGTTGTAAAAATGTCGGAAATAAAAACAAGTTAAATTAAAATTTGATTTTTCTTTCTTTATTAGCAGTCGTATAAAAAATATTGTAAAAAACTCGTTTGAAAACCTCTTTTCACACTCCCTCGACTTGTAGACCTCGCCTTCGGCTCGGTCTATCAAACTGTCTCGATCGTCTGCAAAGAGTCGTTTTCAAACCTTGTTATTTAAATAACTATTACGCGCTAGACAACCTGGCGTTTTGCACACACAACAAAGTTGAAAAAGTTACCAACTGGTTATTTATATATGGGTCCTGTCATCCAGACATGACAACGTTTGCTTCATTTTACAGTTGTAGAAAATCCATTGTAAAAAACTAATTTGAAAAAAATGTTCGGCTTGGGGGCCCGGGCCCCGAGCCACACCCCCCCCCCCCCTGGGTGCGCCCATATATAACATATTATACACTTTTACCTAAAATTAATTTCAAACCACGTGCAAAATTTTTATTATAATTTCACCAGATTTAACATATCAATTACTTATTAAAAACAAAAGTTCAAGTTCAAAGTAATTTTATTGTATTAAATACAAAATATTAGGAACTTTTTGCACGGATTCCTTTAGCTAACTTTATCCTTTACAACCGCGATATTAAATGACAGATGTCAAGTGATATTGAGAAGCCCAATTTTGACCTTTTGCAGACATTCGCATTTTTATTTGCGTTATTTTCGTTATCCTTTAATTATCTGTCAAAAGCCTGTTTTGTGTGTTGTAGGCAAAATTAATTAAAAAGTTCCGAAAACAACTAGGAAAAAACTGAAAAACCAATACACGTGATAAATCGCCAGCGAAATATAGGATTAGGTCTGTGTTTACTGTGTTCTTTCTTATTCTTACTTTTTTTACGCACAGAACATTGATGATCTTTAGTTGGTTGTTGAACACCGTTGCCAAACAACACATAGCTACCAGTGTTTATTAAAAAATTGTTTCAATAATTGGCATAAAATTAAATCGGCGGATTACCCCGCATTGGTAGCTCTTAAAATAATTGTCTGGTATCAATTAAATATTTTAAATTTAAATTACATTTTGTCATAACGTTATATACGCGGCAACGGTGTCTCTAAATAAAGAAACTATAGTTGATGTTCTATTAACACCGCGTCATAGCTATGGTAAACCAAATTTTGCAGCAAAATCTAAGTAAAGAAGCCTTAAAAAATTAGTGTTTCACTTTGTACATGCAGTGTGCCGCTCGCAGTTTAATGTTCGAAGGATAAAACACTAAAACCCTGTAAAGGAAAGATCAAATAGGTACTTACCTAATAAATAAAGATCCTAAACATAAAAGAGGATCCAAAATTATATTAAAATGTGCGCAAATATTGATTTAGTTGCAAAAACGGTAATTTGTTGTGTAAAAAGCTCCGTCATAATTTGTTTGACATAAACAGTCAATACAACAACGAATAGAAAACGTCAAAGCCCGGCTAAATCAATAATATATTCGTAACAACCAGATAATAGTATATATGTTCCTTTCTAATGAAATCGTTTAGAAGAAGACATCAATAAAAAGCAAGTAAAATAGTAAGCTAATGACTAATTAGTGCAGTGCCTCATTTTGGGAATCAATATCAATAAAAAAATTAAAGGAAGTGCATGCCACTGTATGTACCCCTCTACTCCCTTCCCGCCCATCAAGGTTTTGATGACGCGGTGTCACTTTAATACAACATCAACTATAGGAGTATACATTATTCGAACACAAGTAAGGTCAAACATTATCCTTTAGTGAGGCATAAAGTTCAAAGCAGGTAACTGCGCATGCCCCAAATAAAGGATAAGTGAAAAATGGGACATGCAAAAGGTCCCTATTCTTATACATAGCCTTGCTTAAAATGGTCTAAAATTAAAAAAAAAATAAAACAGTTAAAATTATTAAAATCATTAAATCATGTCTCAGAGCTTTGTTACATAGTATGTTAAACAACTTAATTCAAGAGAAAAGCCATCAGTGGGCACCGCTCGTTCTTTCTGCCAAATTGTTGTTCTTGTTTTTATAATTTTTAAGTTAATAGCTTTTTCGGTTCGGTTTCGACAGTGAAAATTCGTACGCAAGTAGCAGGGACGGACTTCTGGTAGCAGGGCTTTGGAAACATTTTTAAATTACCTGGATAACGTACATTCAGGATGTACTTATCTCTCCCTTCCTCCTTTCTGCATTTTCAAGAAAAATCACATTAAACAAAATTGAGAGTAACGCAAGGACGGAGAGGGGTTTCTCCACCCTTGATTGTTAAGTAATTTAAAAATGGTTCTTTATTACTACGATGTATATTAGAACTAATAGAATGGCCTTAATGTCAGAAGCTTAGCGTAATTCAAAATGGTGTATTTTAAAAAGCGTATGATTTAGCCCCCCGTAAATTAAAAATCAAATAAGTTTTCGTGGCTAAGCAGGTAAAAAATAAGTGTTTTTTGTTTCTCTTGTAATTTTCCGTGGGTAGCTCGAAAGCTTAACTTTACGGGGATCTAAGATCTATTGGAGATCTAACAAGTGTTGAGAGTTAACTGTTTCATTCTTATGGGACTCCTCAGAACACTGCTTGGTCAATGTGACACCCTTGCTAAGTTAAGTAGACGGTTTTGTCTCTCACCTTACGTTTCTAGTGAAGAGCCATCTTCCAAAATACGACAGAAACTAAAGCAGCAGCAGACGAGTAAAACTGTCAACACTTATAAGGTGACCATTAGATCTTGGACCCCAGTGAGATTAAACTTTTAAGCTGCCCATGGAAAAATACGAGAGAAACGAAGAAGCCTTATTTTTCACCCGCTTAGCCAAAAAAACTTGTTGGGTGTATTTTAATTTCTTCCCCGCAGTGTTCTATATATTTGATATTTCTATGCTCGAGGAACCTTACTCCACAAATTGAGTTACCATTCCATTTACTCAGTTTTGTGTTTCTCTGGTCACTGTCTAGCATTTAATCTTTGGGACTGGACAAAAGGTTTTATAATTACACTTTGTATACCGACGGACGGGCAGCGCTTTTGATTACAACTTGCGTACCAGTTGAACTAAAATTACAAATAACTACGGCACGTCTGGACCTTTTTGCTTCGCCGACCAATATGCTGTTTTTGGAATAAATGAAGAATAAATGGGGGTTATAAATGAAAAGGAAAGCACTGATTAAAATTATTTTTTAATTTTAAACAAATAATTAAGGAGCTTTTTACAATTATTATATTTTTATTCGGTTACTGAAACAAAAAATCCGCTATTTTGGCTCACACGTATATGGTGATCGTGTCAAGAATCGAATAAAAAAGTTGCTCCAAAAATTTCAAATATCCTTGCGTTTCAGATGATTTTGAAACTTTTTTGTCACGCCGTCTGTCTGTTTGTATGTCTGTCTGTATGTCTATATTAAACAAAGGAATTTTGTCTGTATGTGTGTATATCCGTTTGTCTGTAACGACCAACGCGCATAACTTAAAAACTACCCGATTTGAACAAAATTTGGTACTTAGATTGGGTTTTGGGTTCGAACATTAAACCCCGATGTTGTAAGGGTTTTGACTCTAGATAGTCCCATTTAAAAATGAATAAAATCCACTGGACATAAGCCGAACAAAAGGGTGGGGATAAATTTTTAAAAAATGATTCCTGGCAAAAATATTACTTGTGTGGTGCAATATTAAAGGCAACTATGCATGAAAATAAAAAGAACAAATTATAATTTGTTTTGTTCAGCGGTGTTACACTGGGGGGGTGAGGGAATCTCCAACCGGTTGCGTTGTCTGGTGGCGGTATTTTTGGCGGACTAAAATGGGTTAAAATGACATTATACATTATTCGTGTGAGCTTAGGTGCCCATACATTGGCAGAGTATTTAATTTTTTATTGTATTACGTGTATACAACATAAATAAAAATAAAAGATAAAATAAGTTTCAGTTAAAAGCGCATTTTCGAGCATTGGTCTGGCTGATTGATCTAGATTTGCAATGTGTGCGATTTGCAATTGCAATGCGCAATGTGCAATGCTCATCTACAGCTCGCGCATTTACCTCCTTCAATACTTGCATGTTACTTTAATTTGTTTTGCTAATATTCAGTCAGAAAATATATTATAAACGTAAAACCCTTCCCCAGAAATTTCATAAAAGGTCAGAAAGGTGTAAAATACGAGATTTTCGCCCCTTTTGCGAACTTATAATAACATAAGTTTTACACGCAGGGTAAAGGCGTTATACGAGACATACTAATACTGCAAAGAAGATTACCGCATTTTCTCGAAAAAAATTATGAATACGGAGTTTTTGGGACCACTAAAATTTTGACAAATTTGACAGTCGCGGCAGTTGTGGAAGTGGTTAACAACCCCACAACCGGTTCCCACCTCAACTTTCTCGTGCGTGCCCGTGCGCGCGTCACATGACTGTCATAACATTTTATATTGAGATCATGTGACGCATGAGCGGGCACCCTCGAGAAAGGCGTAGGTGGGAATCGGGTATATGACTACCACGGGCTGCCCCTCACGGAGTTTGACGAACAGTTTCAAACTAACACTTGTAAAAGTTACAATATTAAAACCTAACCTATGCTGTTAGCGTATTTTACAAAATAAATGTTTTAAATGTTGGAAACAGGTAATTAATTTTTTTTATCATTTTTAATATAAGCCACAAAAAAATCTATAAAATAAACAATACGAGGGTTGTCTTTTAAGGTGTTTTGCACATACAGCTGGAATAAAACAGTAGATAACTTTTAAAGACTTCACTGTTTCTCGAGGTATTCTCCACGAAAATCAGTGCACTTTTGCATGCACTCAAACCAGTTGTAATTCCACACGTTTAATGGTATTATTAAAATTTTATTCTTAAAGGCGTCCTCTGGCTACAGAAATCTTTGACCACGCAGTCCATTCTTGATTTTCGGAAAAGTATAGAAATCGTTGGGACTTAAGTCGGGACTGTATGGAGAATGGTCCAATAATTCGACGTTTTGTTGGGTTAAAAATACAATGGTTTGTTGTGCTTTGTGCGAACTTGCATTTTCATGGTTGAGGATGATTGTCGTTCAGGGTTCGTTTTCCGAAGCTCAGCAATTACTTTCGATAAACAAATGGTGACGTTTATTTTCGGGTTTATATGAGTAAATCCACGATTCATCACCATTGACAAGGCTGTACACGTTTTTCGAATTTTCGAGTTTTCTGACACCAATTGACCCTAGCTTCTTCGCGTTCTTCGGTTAACAGATGCGGTATCCAGCGGGAAACTAATTTGCTTACCCCTGATTCTTCATGCAACATTTTTTGAATTGAAGTCTTTGAAATTCCCAATGAAGCCTCAATCTCGATCTTCCGTGATGAGCATGCGCACAGCATCGATGTTGTCTTGGGTGACGGTCGTTTTTGGTGAACCTGGACTTCGATCGTGGCTAATGCTAATCCGTCCACGCTTGAATTCTCTATACCAACAAGAAACTGTCGACCGATATGGTGTTTCATAACGGAAAACAGAAGTCAACTCGGCAAGGCATTCTTGGTGAGATAATTTCCTTCGAAAGCTGTACAAAATTATACCCGGTAAATGGTCTCGGTTTAATTCCATTTTTCGACTGATTTGCTAACTTAAAAAATTCACTGTAGGTATAAAACTATAAAACTGACGTTATGAATTTAGGTTAGGTAAAGATTGAGGTTAAGTTTTAGTAACGACAATCGATCAGTGTCGCCCTCTATGTTCCTATATGCAAAATATAAAAGACAGCCCTCGTTAAAAATTACCACTACAACAACTTACTGCAGTCGTAGTGGTTAAATATCACTACGACATGAAATTTTGCTAGTGCGCAGATGCAGTGCTTACCAGTACCGCAAGAGAGTCTCAAATAAGCGTTCCACAAACTTCCTATTCAGTCAAAATGTATTAGGTTGGCAAGAGGGTCAGGCGTTTTGTTTTTTAAATTGTAAAAAAAGGGTGGGGCTAACTTTAAAAAATTAGAGTCCTGGTACAAATATTGAGTTAAGTTTTAAAAAAGTAATAACTAAGTATATAACGGGTAGAATTTAGTGACATAAGGGCAAGGAATAAATAAGGAAAATAAGATAACAAAAAGATTTGTAACTCAGGCCGGATTTGAACCAGCGACCTTCCGCTAACCAGGCTGACGTTCTTCCAACTAAGCTACCAGAGCACTGATTCAAAATCTGCCTATTCGGAAACCGTTTCGTCAACTCTAATTTTTGTTTGTTTGTAGGTGTGTGCTCTCAAGCTTCCGGTAGCTACGAAAACACGATAGGTATTATATGGGGATTGGAGAGGAATACATATTCACGATTGTTAGTTGTATGAAACACTATTTATCCATCACGAGTGGTGCATGATATATAGCGCGACACTAAAGGTGTCAGACGTGAAATTTCCAACAAACAATATTCCGCCAAACTGAAAATCACAAAGGTTAGTTTTAGCGCCATATGTATAAATTATATAACAAGGCGATTTGAGTGGAATTTTTATATGAGGCCTCTAAGATCAAAACCCGCTAAATCCAATTTACCAAAATGTTCAAAAAGAGACAAAAATAAGCCTGAATTGTCAAACTGTATTTTAAGAGGGATTAAGTAGGTTTTGCATTTAACTATTCACATTGATATATGTTAAGTAGGAAAATATTTTGCTGCATAGAACAAATTTTTGATCAAAACTGCATTTGGCGGGTTTTGATCATAGAAGCCTCATTTATTCCTTGCTCTTATGCGACTAAATTTTTCCCGTTCTATAATTTATACATAGCGCGCTAAAACTAACTTTTGTAATAACTAAGTTTTATTTTTCAGCCCTTAAATTTTTAGAGCACAGATCCGCCACTGGTTTATATTATAAATAATACTATGCCGTAGTTTATCTGGTTATCTTTTAGTGCTATGATCTGGCACAGGTGTTTAAAAGGCCACAAGAGATTATATAAGCTATTGCGTATGGCCTCACTACTGCCTCAATCCCTCTGCGTAGCTTTTTACTCTTGAATGCGTAGATGGGTTAGATTTAGAATTTTATTGGTCCGCGGGGAAAAGTGGCTTTATTGTTTGTGTAATTTATGTGTGTGCATTTCTGGACCGGGATTGCCAAAATTTAGGGTCTGCAATTGGGTTTGGTATACAATATACATTGGTGCCTTTATTTTGATTTAATAATTTTGATTTTATTTAACGACAAGTAAAAAGGTAAATGTGAGCAAACTTTATGCACTTTTTTTTCTTAATAAACATGCAACAAAAAAGGTATATTTGCATACATTTTTAAGTCAAGAGTGCCTTAAACTGGACTTTAACAGAAAGCATATTTTTATAATTTCGGACATCCAAGTGGCTCAAAACGCCTAACTGTGCCTCAAAGCTAGTCTGGGAGGGAGACCCTGTATGTTTGACATATTTAACAAAAATAGAGACGCGACAAATCCATCAAAGACACTCAAACTCATATTTTTTGGTTACGTTATTTTGCCAAGTTCATTCGCGTTTCACTATAATAATTCATAAAGATGTTTGTCTGTCTCCCCCTGTAGAGGTTTGTCAAAAGTTGTTTAGTTTTATTTTACGATGCTTATGACCGATATTTACCTCCTCTGATTTTGACTTAAATAAATTTGACTTTGATTAGTTTGTCGCGTCTCTATTGCTTTAAAATATATCATACAGGGTCTCCAGCCTGGGAGTGTAAATAGACATATTTTAAAATAACTTGCTCATAGCAACAAAATAAGAATGATTTGGGATCCAGGATATCAGGACAAGGACAAGGACAAGAAAATGGTGAAGCACACAGCCTTGCAAAGAAAGGCACTACAACACCCTATTGTGGACCAGAGCTCCCTCCTGTGGATTAATGAAAAGCCACCACATAAAAGAAATGAATGAATGAAAACGAAATCAGTTGGTTTTCTACTGGAGACAAACTTCAGTACAAATACAATAAAAATAACTATCTTAGAAAAGATGTCTAAACACCTTCTAGAATTGAATATAGTAGTCGAACTGTTTACCGTTCACAGCCAGTAAAATCTTTCCTAAACGCAGTAGGTAAAGCAAACTGTAAAAACGGTAGATTCTGCAGTAACTAGTGCATCAGTGACAGCTGAGCATTTGCTCTGGGAATGTGCCGCCCTATGTTCCTAAAGGCGTTAGTAACACCTTAAAGGTGATACTCTGTCGTCTCAAGAAGTATGCGAACTAGCTTCCAAAAAATAGTTTTTTTCATGATGCAGAGTCATATAAAAAATATCTTTGAGGTAAGCTTTGGTATTGAGAGGCTTTGTACTACTTCTTGTGTACCAAAATTTAACTTTAAATACAATTTTAAGAAATGGCAAAAATGTAAGCAATTTTTAGCTCACACATATACTATACTATAGTAGTGTGAGCTATGGTGATCCTAATTTTTTCGAGAAAAAAAAAGTTGCTCCGATTTCAAAAATTTTTATATAACTTTGCGTTTCAGATGATTTTGAAACTTTTTTGTTGCGCCGTCTGTCTGTCTGTCTGTCTGTCTGTATGTCTGTCTGTCTGTCTGTATGTCTGTCTGTAACGACCAACGCGCATAACTCAAAAACCGCTTGGCCGATTTTAATGAAATTTGGTACCTAGGCTGGGTTTTCGGCCGAGATGGTCCCATTTAAAAATGAACAAAATCCACCGAACACAAACCAAATAAAAGGGTGGGGGTAGATTTCAAAAATTAGAGTTTATAAGGAAATATGGCGTGTGTGATATCAAACGAAAGGTAATTGAGTCTGGAGTTAAACAAAATACATTCTAATTTATTTAAAAAAAAGGGTGGGGGTATATTTCAAAAATTAGAGTTTAAGTGAAAATATGGCGTGTGTGATATCAAACGAAAGGTAATTGAGTCCGGAGTTTAACAAAATACATTTTAGTTTTTGTTTTTTTTAAGGGTGGGGGTAGATTTCAAAAATTTGAGTTTAAGTCAAAACATGGCTTGTGTGGTATCAAACGAAAGGTAATTTAGTCTGGAGTTGAATAAAATATATTTTAGTTTTTAGTTATATTAGCTCACACCTACACTATAACTATAGTACCTAGTGTGAGCTTAGGGGCCCATATATTGGCAGAGTATTTTTTGTTGCGTGGCCATTAAGAGGGCACCGTTTATGGGGAGACAGCCTGTACAGGGTTATTCAAATTGGGCACTTTTAGGGTTCTTCGGACAATTCTAGAGGAGATAGAGAAAAATTAAAACACCTTTGCTATGTTGAAATTTTAAGACAAGATTTTTCGTGAAAACAGCATTTGGATTTATTTACTACGGAAGCTTTTTAAAACGTCTGCATTTTGGGTCTATAATTTTTTTAATTAACAAAATTTGTGTTTGATGTAAGTTTCTTTTTGTAATTTTTTTAAAGCAGAATGCAACTGTCAAACTGAATTTAATTTGTTGTTTTTCCGAGATTAAGCTCTAACCTTTAAAAATATTGTAATTTTCGAAATTGGCGTCGAATTTCTTCAAAATATTACACTTGTTTATTAGCTCACACATATACTATACTATAGTAGTGTGAGCTATGGTGATCCTAATTTTTTCGAGAAAAAAAAAGTTGCTCCGATTTCAAAAATTTTTATATAACTTTGCGTTTCAGATGATTTTGAAACTTTTTTGTTGCGCCGTCTGTCTGTCTGTCTGTCTGTCTGTATGTCTGTCTGTCTGTCTGTATGTCTGTCTGTAACGACCAACGCGCATAACTCAAAAACCGCTTGGCCGATTTTAATGAAATTTGGTACCTAGGCTGGGTTTTCGGCCGAGATGGTCCCATTTAAAAATGAACAAAATCCACCGAACACAAACCAAATAAAAGGGTGGGGGTAGATTTCAAAAATTAGAGTTTATAAGGAAATATGGCGTGTGTGATATCAAACGAAAGGTAATTGAGTCTGGAGTTAAACAAAATACATTCTAATTTATTTAAAAAAAAGGGTGGGGGTATATTTCAAAAATTAGAGTTTAAGTGAAAATATGGCGTGTGTGATATCAAACGAAAGGTAATTGAGTCCGGAGTTTAACAAAATACATTTTAGTTTTTGTTTTTTTTAAGGGTGGGGGTAGATTTCAAAAATTTGAGTTTAAGTCAAAACATGGCTTGTGTGGTATCAAACGAAAGGCAATTTAGTCTGGAGTTGAATAAAATATATTTTAGTTTTTAGTTATATTAGCTCACACCTACACTATAACTATAGTACCTAGTGTGAGCTTAGGGGCCCATATATTGGCAGAGTATTTTTTAAAGTATTTTAGCTTACCCGTCTGGTATAACTATAGTGAGTCTGGGCGGTCCCGGAAGGGGGGGGGAGTAATTTCGATTTTTTAAACATGTATATAATAATATTTTTTTGCTCTACTTCTTGCCCGATTTTAATGAAATTTGATACCTAGGTTGGGTTAAGGCTCGAGATGGTCTTATTTAAAAACTAATAAAATCCACCGAACATTATCCGAAAAAAAGGGTGAGGATAGATTTCAAAAATTAAAGTTCTGGTAAAAATATTACTTGTGTGGTATATTATAGTTTGTTTAGTTCAGTGGTGTTAGACTGGGAGGGGGGGGGGAGAATCTCCAATCGGACGCGTCCACGGGTGGCGGATAGGGGTTATTTTCGCCGACCAAAATGGGTAAAAATTATATAATACATTAATCGTCTAAGCTTAATTGCCCATAAATTGGCAGAGTATTTTTAATATTTATAAATTTTAAAAAAGTACTAAGAATATAAAAAATAATAACTTTCATGAAACTTTAGACTGATTTGAAAAATGAAATAAAAAAAAGTGCCATTGTAAATTATTTGGCTTTACAAATTCTACAAACAAACCATTTTCCTCAAAAAAAAATTTCAAAAAATTAAAAAGTAATAGAACTGAATTTAATATGCTCACATTGCATTAAAAATAAATAGGGAAAATATATTTTTTACGTAGCCATAACTTCGCGGAATAAAAAAATATATGATAAACTAGTATATCAATAGTAATCCAATCCCATCTTTACTTTTACTTGCACCCCCTTCGGAGTTTCTGTTAAGTTTTTGTCCATATTTCACATAACAATGATCGCTAAAGCGAAAGTTTCAAAAGGCTGGAAACTTTTCGAACTTCTATGAAAGAACGAAAAACTTGTTCGAATAAAAAACCGAATGGTGTTTATTTCGAGAGAACAAAAGCTATAAAAGATATAAATTTTTTAGTTTTGTTCGAAGTTCTTTAAGGATTCTAGTAATAAAATCTTGTAAAAAGCAACCCAAAGGTAGAATACAAGTTAATTTTTAGGGGGATTCTCCAGAATGTAAGTTGTGTTAAGCATTTTATTGAATAAACAAAACAGATAGAACTCTAATCGTGTTAGCTGGCAGAGTCGCATTCCAGCACGGGAGTCGTCACGGATTTTGGCATTTGTAATCATGTATCGTGCCAGCACCCATGCTGTTGTTAGCACATGCGTATTGCAATGTTTCAGGTTATATTTACAGAAAACAAAAAATATATTGCAATATATTTTTGATTAAAAATAGAAAATTTACTGTTGAATAATATAAATCACCAATTTTTGTTAAATTGTGTGACAAGAGATATAAACAATGGTATTGCGCATGTTTGGTACGTAGCAGGGGTGGCTGCACAGTCGGAGAAGCTTGCCGCTGGCAAACTCGTCAGACCGTGCTGACATGCCCGTTGTCATTAAAAATGGTTACATTGATTCCCATATGACCAGTGTGACAATACAGTTTTTAGAGATTTGATTCAAGTTAATTAATATTTATTTTAACCTATTTTTCCACTTATTTCTTAGCAATTCAAATATTTACGTTTGCTTCGTCTGTTTTCTTAGTTTAAAACCAAAACCTCTAGAAAATATACATATATTTTTGGAAGTAATTATTTCTGATTTATGACAGTTTATATTATCCTTGGTGTAGGCTTGAATAGTTCTTTTGATAAACATAGTGCACATGTCTTCTTTTGCCACGTAAGTATTATTTAAAGTTATGTTCATACCCGTTTTGCCAGGGTCTTCATTTTAACTTAAAAGACTTAACTTGTCATATTACTAAATAAAAATTATGGTTGGGAGCTTCAATAATATTTTGATACTTAGCATCCTATTAATATATTTTGTATTGTAACTAGCTATAGGATATTTTAAGAAAATGGCAACATAAAAACAGTTCGTTTCTTTTCTGACTGTTTAAATAGTTTTGAAATGTATCGGGTCAGTTCGTTCATAAGACCATTATCTTATTTCTCCTTTACATTGTACAACTGAATAGAAAGAAATACTAACAGCCCCTGCGCTCGTAGCGAAATCTGGGAACGCTATCAAGCTTGATTTGGTACTTTCCTTGTCTGAAGCACAGGAAGGCAAGCTATAGTTTTCTGTGTTTAAAGACAACAAAAGACAAGATGTACCTAGAGATTATTTTACCATTGGAACGATAGAGTTTACCTAGGTCTTTTACGGTCAAATTCTTTTTTAAAGTGGAGATTTATTCAAGGGAAATTACTTTTCCTTTGAATAAATATCCTTTATTCATTTCTTAGTATAACTCAGATAATATCTTAATGTTTTAATAATTATTTACTTTCATTTGTTTCTGAATTAGGTTAACGATTATACCAGTTTATCACTGTTTTAATTCAGCGAACACGATTAAAAATTTAGCTTTATGTCCCATCACCAACACAATTTTTTTGGTAACATTTGGTTCCATAACAATGTGTACTCGGATTCATAAATAATGTCACAACTTAAATTTTTAGGACAAATTTAAATTAATTTGGCAACAATGCATCTCTTATTGAAAAAAAATCAAGGAAAGGAAGCCATATCGGCCTATAACATCCCTTGTCGTCTGTGGTTCATGACAACTCGCCATCTTTGAGATATTATTACTTTTGTGTAAAGTGATGTAACGAATTTTGTAAGGTGGACTGATTTCGCTTTGTCTTTTTCTTACGTGTCACATACTATATAAATTCTCTAGGCATATTATTTTAAGTACCGAACAAATTTTGTTGAATCAGTACCATGCGGTGGGCTAAAAAAACTTGATTTTTTTTCTTCCAAATTGATGCTACGCCATGTAAAACCAAACAGGTAAAACATAATAACTTTAGAAAGGCTGCCGGCGTATAAGTAACCAACTGGATAAACGTATTTAATACCCCATTATTTCAATTATTTAATTTAAAATAAGAAATAAATCCTCCTTGGTGCCAAATCGTTAAAACTGTGTCAAATATAGGGAAATTTTTGTGACCTGATGATATGATTTATAACTCCTAGTGTAGTTGTAGTATAAGTCAAATAAACAAAGCAACCCTATTGAAAAATACATAGGCATTTATGTTTTATCCGTGTGGTTTGTCAAACGTATTTGATTTAGTTTTACTGGTACCTTTAGTTCAAACGAAAAAGATCCAAGCCCAAAATTAACACCCCCCATCTGTGTGCTAGAATTTTCGTTATCATTTGAACAGAATTGCGATATAGGGGGGAAATGTCTCACTTTTATGTTATCCCTCCAGTTTGCCACGCAGGGGTGAGCAAACGAATATAAAGAGCATTCATTTCTAAATTTTGTGATTTTGCTCGGAATTATTCGTAACAACATGTCCTTGTGTCACATATAGCCATAACAGTAAAATTAGGAAATGGACTTTATTATTGTTGCTGTCATTGTTGAAAGATTCTAAGTTCTTTGTGTTCGCACGGTATATACAAACACAAATAAACGTATCTTTGTGATATAAAGTAGCTGCCGCTATGACTATGACATACTTCACTTGAGCATTGCTTTATAATTTTTGTAATAAAATTTAACCAGCGGCGTAGCGTGCCCGAAAGGGCGGGGGGGCGCCAGCTAAAAAGGGCGCCTCTGAAAACTGATGAAAAATCTTGTGGCAAAAAAAAACCTCTCACAAATCTTGCGGCTGATAAGTCACAAGGGCGCCTCTCACGAATCTTGCGACCAACAAAAAAAAAAACAAAAAAAGGTCTTCATGTCGTTACTTTCCTTTGGCACTCACTCAATTGGCCATTACCGGCCCGACTTAATAAAGCTGCGGGCGCTTCGGCCACCTATGGGGCGCCACTATCCTCGGGGCAAGGGGGGGGACGAACCCCCCGCGCCCCCCCCCCCCACGCTACGCCGCTGAATTTAACACTAACTATATTACCTGTCGAATGTCGCTTTTTAGGATTTTGTGAACGACAATGTGATAAGAAATGTCTAAACCATAAAAATGTTCAACAGTTTTTATGTGAATTTATTTTGTATTGGAATTTTTGCGAGGCAATTTGTTTGTTTACCTCTATTCAGTATAACAGTTGCGTTTTCTAGCGATTTTCATGAAGTATAAAACCAAGGAGTTTTTTAAGCAAAAAATCAAAAATCAGTGTTTTAACTATTATGAAGGAGCGAAATATAAGTAAGCATTTTACATTCATAAAAAGAAATGTTATAAACATCTTAAACATTTAATGCGGCCTAATTTTATAAAGGCTGAATTTTAAATATAATTATTTTCTTTGTGCGCTATTTAATAACGATTTTAAAAAAAGTACCCAAAAGTACTACTAAGCATTTTACTTTTTTAAAATGTGGACTAGATGCACCGCAGATGACAGCGAGTATTAAAAAAATATATTTTTTAGGTGAACCGTAGATGATTAAAAACATTAATGCGTTTTATTTGGAGGAAAGCCCACAATCTAGAAAAAGAAATTTAATAGCTCCAGTAGCTGATCCACGGAGGGGGCAGGAGGGTTATTCCTCCTCCTTTTTCGTCCAATTTCTTATGAAATTATTCTGTTTTATTTTTACAAAAATTTCTTTATTTTCCAAACATTTTCACCTGAGGCGCACTTTTTTTTCATGCATTACTTGACTTCAAAGTTCAAATTTATGAAAAAGGACAAAAAAACATTGTTTTGGTTTTTCCTGCCTCCTTGGCCCCTCCTCCACCGGACACCCTGGATCCGCCATGCCTAGCTATAAAATTCGAAATGGAAAATATGGCTTATAGTTTACTTACAACGTCGGTACTAAAATTTATACCTACTTTTAGATTTGCTGTTTGCAAGGTATGATTTTCCCTATTTTACCCTTGAGCCCACTCTGCAATGGCAGTAAATCATATACGTAATATTCCAATACTCCCTGTTACGTTTTTACACATTGGATGGCGTTTGATGCAAACATTCAGAAGTAAAGGAACGAAAAATGCACAGATACCAAATTTACATAGATAGAGTTTTTGTCAACTGTACGCCGCGCCGATGATTTGACTTAACGAATACAAGAGTAAAGTAATATTCATGCGTAAAAGTATAACCAATCAGGACATTTTATCTTAACCACCGCAAATTGGTATTTCAAATATGTTTGCATTCTGCATCGTAAGGTACCGTAAGTTCGGTTCGGTTTAATACGTACTATATGGGAATAATATGCATGTCTTTGAAAGCAACCAATCAGGTCTTTTTTGCTTAAAGACCCCAAGGCCCTCATGTTTGCATCATGAATGGGCAGTTACCGAGGGTATTGGAATATTATGTATAAGCAGTAAATTTTACCCCAAAAATGTCTGGCCTCTTCTTGGCCACCCCTAGAATAAAAAGCTGTGGCCGCCACTGCTTTTATATATTTAGTTTTGTACCGCGATCTGCAAGGTAAAATTAAAAGCGCTTTTGGTTGCCAAGTCTCATTATGTTTTAGTTACCTTTTCAGTAATAAACCAAAAGCAACACTTGAAGTCAGCTAAAACTATTTCAACCACATACTACATACAAAATGTAAGGTTGAACACTTCACATTTTTAGAAAACGTTATAACGATAGAGAGATAAAAAGTTTTTCGGAGCAAACTTTAATTTTCTTCTGATGTTTGAAAAAGTTACCTACACAAAACTTTTCTTTTATGAAGTTGAATGTAATTAGTTGCAGCTAGTTTTTGACGTTTTCATTTTATCAAAGCTAGAACACGAAATTACATAATGAAGCTAACTAAAAGAATCTGAGTAATTTTATTTTAATTAAAAAAAGTGTTAGAAATTTCTACTTTTTAATTACGAAGTGCAGATTAAGAATTTTCATGCGGATTCCTACCAGGAGTTTATGAAAAATAAACGGCGAATAAGCTTTGAACAAATTTCTAGCTCAGTTGGGGGTTTTCTCACCTTAAATCATAAAATTAATAGACCACCTTATATTGTCTTAAAGCTTACTTTATGGTTACAGAAAAAAATCTTGATTAATTTTAGCGGCAGAAATATGGCTTGCTGGGTGCCCAAGACTCCATAATACCGTATTATATGCTATTTTACTTTTTTATTCATGAAATATGTCAAAAATATTTTTAAACAATTTAGGCTTGAGGACCCACTCTGGGTGCACCGATATTAACTTTTTAAGGCCAAAAATGCCCGCTATATGCTTCTGACCTGATCTCCTGACGTAACATAACCTATTGTTTCCATGTGTTCCAGATAAAAGATACCCACATAGCCCAAAAATCACATAAACGTTAAATTAACATGAATAAAAATAATTAAGTTATTTTTTACTAGAAAACAACCTCATACCATGTAATATTTGTTTTGTTAAATCTACATGCTTAAAGATTAAAAACAAGGAGGAATCAAGCTATAAAAATGTAATTTTGCTGGAGTTTCTGGTGCTGTGTATGTTAAGTAATTTTTACCCTCGCTATTTTGTAACGTGTCATTTTTACGTTTAAGGCAACGTTACATATTTGTTTATTTAGGTAAATAATCAAGGCTCTTCGACTCGTCTTTCTGTACACAGGTTAAGGGTATTTTATAGAGCTGGGTTTGGAGGTTATATAGTGTCTAGGAAGTTACCTTAAAAGGAGGCATTCCATCGAATTACTGTGGACACTACGCACATCGCATTATCTGGACATCGTAATTGGAATTTGGGATCACGGGCTTCGGGAAAATCACATAAAAACTTTTGATTGTTTTGTTTTTATCTGTGGAATTTTGTGATTCTCTTGTCGTCATGAAATTAAACAGCTGGGAAATGGCGGCGATGCCGCATCACAAATGGTTTCAGTAACAGGAAGGAGGCATTTGGCTGAACATTTCATTCCCTTACGGTTATTTTCGAGGATATTGGGACAATCCGAACCTCATATCCTTCACGGATTAGCTAGTTTTGATAGTACGAAAACATATTTGGGTCGACCAAGAACAACCGAGGCTCCGCCCCTTTGATATCTTTATTAATTCGATGAGGAGAGGATGGAATAAATACGAGTTGTGCACTTTTGTAAATGGGAGATAGGCGAGGGATAAAAACCAAGACTAAAAGAATAAACGAAATCGTGTGAGTTAACATCTGAACACTCTTGTGCCGAGTTTAGCAGTAGTTCAGTGTGTATTTTTAGGTTCAGGTTCAGAAACAACTTTATTACTGTAGAAATGTTTTACAAAAATGGCGTTAAACCATATGAATATTAGAGAAAACATTTATAAAGAGCAAAGGAAACTTTTGACTAAAACTGTAACTAAAGTACAACTAAATTCTACACTTAGTATAGCTTTACTCATATGGGAATTGATTGAGTGTTCGAATATTTCTGGGTTTGATGCAAGTTCTGATCTCCAGTAATTGATTTTACAGTTGATGGTTTCAATGCTGAGCTTCTTATCCGTCTGGTTATTTTCCTTCTACTTGCTATGTCGGCAAGGGTCCGGTAAGCAAATGTTCGGTCTATGTATGGAGGGTGTCTCGATGTCCTTGTTATAAAAATTTCAACCGTGGAAATAGATCCGACAACACCTCAATGTGCGTTTTACCTAATTTCAATGTCCCCTTGGTCGGTGCTGGCCCCTGTATACCGGTATGGTTTTTGGTGATTGGCACTGCAGCGATTGTAGGAGATATCCCAGAAACTGTTGAAGTGAGTCCGTCGTGTCTAGGGTAATCTAGAGTGACGCTCGCACCCTTTTGAGGGGATTTTAAGTCGGCCTACGCCATTTGTACGGGGAAGAGCATTGGTAAGTTCGATTTTATTTTTTTTATTTTTTTTATTATTATTTGAGGACTCTTCAAGATAATATTTGCCTCCCAAATTGTAATTATTTTTCGTGTGAAATGTACTTTTTTTGCCAAAAGACGTGGGGAATTTTTGGCGTTTTTATATTTTTCTTTTAACCAAGTGTTGGATAAAAACTATATATTGTTTTTCTCCTTTGTCTACAGCCCTGTCCATTCCATCGACAGCTGTGGTGGACGCTGGTGGGAAGCTGGACGAGCCAGTTGTAACCCTGGGAAAGGTACGTTAGTTTATTTTAGTTCATCTGCTTAAATCTGCTTTATTTTATTGAGTCGACATGGGGTTCTCGATTTAAATTGCTCGGTGTAGGGGAACTTCGTGCAAAATAGACGAATTCCAGGAAACTGAAACATTTCATTTTCCACAGGGTTCTACGCTCGGGCAAGAATCTCACAACCTTTCTACAACCATGTGCTGCCCTAGTCCCATGTGCTAAGGGATCTTTAGGGGAGGCGCGGGCAAACCAGGAGCAGCAGTAGCAGTGAGGAGGTGTCTGGACAACTCCAGGTTTACAAACTAGAACACACATTTATACATAAAATAATCAAGGACCAAGTTAGGAGCAAGCCTTAACTATAATTTTTTTCCATATATAATTTTCACAATATAATTTAGACATAATCTTTTCCAATATAATTTTTACAGTATAATTTAACATCTCTTGTAAACGCAAGGTAAAGGTATGACGTCATAACCAAAATTTTGCGGAGTATCTACTAAGTTGACTTGTTTTCCTTCATTTCATTTATTTAAGACAATTTCTCTTGTGAAATTTGGAGTGTTTTGCTACTTAGGCCCTGACTTGTTCCACTACATTTCATTCATTTTTTTTCCTATTTCATGTTTTTGGTAATACTTCCAGTTTTACCTTTTAGAATAAACAAGATGAACTAATTTTTTTGTATTATTTGTACAACCCGATGACCAACTTTGCGGAGACAAAAGAGAGATGAGATTATATGTTTTAGCGGTTTCTTTACACTGTTTTACCTCATGGGGTGGATCTCGGACTGGGTTGCTGTTTGTCTCATTCTACCCAACGTAGAATGATGACAGCAGATATTTGGTCCAGATCTCCCCTATGATGGAACGATTTTGGAAGTGTATTTTTTTTTAACAATCATTTATATAACCGAGTCTCACACTACTGACTCAGACGTAGGTACACTATGACCTGTTAAAGGAGTCCATCTACCTGTAAAGTACTTCTAGTTTTGTCATCTTAATTCAATCTTTTAGAATTTTGTTCTGTATATTTTTTTTTTTTTTGGTTTTTTAATTACACAAATACTCTGGAAGCCTCGGAAGTAGGTAGAATTTCATTGTTTAGCTACAACGTTTGGGTTGAACTGTATTTTATTTAAGATCTTCTTTGTAAAACATTGGTCTTAAATAATGTGGCGCACTTAAAATTTTCTTATTTCTGAACCCCCCCTTCTCCACTGTATAAAAGTTACCGGGCATATCAATGTTTTACCTAGCTGGCTAGCTGGAAAATACAGTTCTGCTTCCAGATATTTGTTTAATTATTCAATGGTTTTGTTGTGTCACAAGTTGGCAAATTGTCACTATCCTAATTACAGTGTCACAAAATGGCGGCAACGTCTTTAAGCTGCCACAAATGTCACACAACGCATTTTAATAGGCCACAATTTTCATGAGCCAAATTCACACTTAAAAAGTCCTCCAAAATAATAAAAAATAATAAAAAATGCGCGAAAGCCTGTTCTAAAAGCCCTCTAGATAAAGACTTGTTAAAGGTAATAACTCTCTAGATGGTTTATTATCACGTTTTTTTTATTAACTTTCTTTTAACTTAAAAGTGACGCGAAGGGAAGTTTTAAAGCTCTTTCACACAATAATAATGTGTCTTTATTAGGTTAACAATTGATGCGTCGTGATCGTGAAGAATCAGGGATCAGTTCATTAACTGGTTTTTGGAACTTAGAGGACAAAATATTTGGTAGAAAATCCATGCAAGTCACGTTTTAAAATTCGTCTATAAAAGACGCGAACCTAATGTGATTTTGAAGTTGATAAAAATCTACTTAGAATTCACTAGAAAATGACCTATTAATGTATTATTACAACGCTGGTTTTAGCAGCGGTATTTTTTATAACGATTATTAATGACCTATTAAGATTGCATGAAATAAACATTTTTTTCTAGCAGCTTTTAAAATCAACGTTTTTTTCTCACGCGTTTTTTACGTGTTAAGCATGTGATTGTGCTATGAGGGTACTACACGGGAGTTTCTGGACTTTTAAAAACGGTAAGATCGCATTTTTAGATAAATTGAAAAAAATGGCGCTGCGCCCTGTTGTGCCCAATCAGATGCTGTATCGAAATTATAAATATCTAGATGAATTGTTAAAATTTGGGCCAAAAATTAAAATATTGCTATTTTGCGAACAAATTTAATAAAATTTATTAGGTGTGTACCTATTAGCAACTACAGCCAATCGAATGAAGTTAACAAACTTGTTCTGGAACTACTTTTTTTTTAGAAACTTTTCGGATATCTGGCTAATCACTGTATGCTTCTACTTTTTTAGTCACATGTCTTCTGTTTTTTTATAACTTAAAATGTATTAAATTGATTTTAATATAATTTAGTACCAGTAAAAAAGCGGTCTCAAAAACTATTTTTCCTAGCACCCTCAACATATTACATAGGTAGGTATAACGTGAAAAACACTACCAATATTTACTGAAGGTTTAGTTTTAAAAACAACATTTATTTTACCGTAGTACTTCATGACAAACAGTTCACTGTTAAATACTTTTCGAGACCAACATAAGAAAAAATCCTTACGAGAAATCGATTCTTACAATTATTTTGTTTTTTATTTTATCAAAATTCGTTTAAAAATAAGGAATTATTAATGAGGAAATTTCAAACCGAATTGAGAAAAGTCTCTAAACCTTATTTGGTAAAACAATGGTTCAAACAAAAATTATTATTTCGAGAAGTACTTCATCGATTTTGAACATTTGTACCTCGTAGTGCGCAGCGGAGACAGAGCTCTTTCTTAAATTTAAAAAAGTCGAAAAGTTTTTCGATGCATAACAATAAACGAACGTCTTTCAAGATTTAAGTTTGATTCTGTTCGTATGTTATATTTTAAGATGGTGATAAATTTTAATTATGATGTTTAAAGAGCACTCCATTCTCACACTCATGCGTTTTATTTTATCAAAATTAGTTTAGGGAACTTTCTTAAATTACGTAACGCAAAAATTTAGAATTTTCGACACTCCTCCACACTCCTACGTAACGAATGTACAAGGAAAACCACCTTAAAAACATTGAGTATAACGCAAGATAAACCACCTCTTCCCCTTCTAAGCGTTATGTAATTTAAGAATTTATAGTTTAGTTTATATATTAGTAGTAATAACAAGGACAGAGTTAAGAAGGCAATCGTAAAATCTATAAAACAATGTTTGAAACAACAATTAATTTTTTAAGAACTACTAAACTAATTTTAATAATGGCAGAAAGTGCCATTTCTGAATTATTTTTTTTTATTTTCGGAACATAAAAATATACGAGTAACTTTGAAGGGTCAAGTTTGATTCTATGGGCTATCTTGGATTTCACAATGCTGGACAAAAGAGATATGTTCCTGAAATCCAAATTAATGCCCTACAAAGCGCAGTTCATTTTATTAAAATCGATAATATAGTTCGAAAGTTATAACGAAAAATATTTTGTCGGTTTTTGTTGCTCATCAGGTATACTGTATAAAAAAAATACAAACTGATAATAAAACAATCACATTTTTTATTAAATAAATATTTGTTTGATTTTCAAACGAAGTTTTTTTAAATTTTTACCTTCCTTCCAATAGCCAGAGAAAGTATGATTATCGACGAAAATGTGTTATTTGGGTGTATTTGGACCTATCTTAGCAATATCAGCGTGAAGTCTGTGTGTGTGTAAGTCTGCCCGTAACACGATAGCTTCTTAACCGCTGAACCCATTTTCATCAAATTTTCAGGTAAAATAATGTTCGCCACTGTAACGAGCTGATTAGATTTGGGGCAAAATCTATTAATGCTAATGAGCTTTTTGACAGTTAAAAAATTTAAAATATGCTATTTTTTTAAAGGATCATCGCGGTTATAGAAGAGCATATTTTTCTCGATAATTTCTGTCATTACGAAAAACTTCGCAGGAGCTTCCATTTCTGAGATATTAACAAAAAACCGTTTTCCAGGCTGATGATGAAGTTTACTTGGAATGTGCTAATGGGCTAGGGAGGTCTCAGATCCGCCTTAAATCCATTTATTTCTTAAACAGCACTACCTAGTTTTTTAAATCAAATTGCTTTTGTTGTTTTGTAATATTTTTACAAGACTTTTACCGACTAAAACCAATTTAAAAACGTTTTTTGTTTAATTTATGTCGTTAACACGCAATATTAAAAGTAAGACAACCCTTAAGTGGCCAAACACTACAGCCTTTACCCTATGTGAGTCAGAATAGAGAGATTTTGACTTGTGGGTCAAAAAAGGGAAAAACGAAAACTTTGGATTTAATACACTTTTTTCTCTAAGGTATAATACAGATTGCGTAACTATGTATTTCCATATCAAACATAATAAAATAAGCTTATAAAATAAAAATAGTTTCTTCATGAATGCATTCGTAAATCTGTTTGCTTAATAAACTACATCAAACGGTATTTCCAGGGATTATGAGCCTTTTACTGTAGAAATCCTTTTCGCTGTTAAACTCTTAATACTCTTGAATTTCTATTTGATTCCAAATGTAGAAAAAGGAAATAAAAATTTTAGGCATTTAAAGATTATGTTAGCCTCTAAAAAACCACTATTTTTCTTTGGTTTTTTGACGGTCGCAATGAGTCGCAAAATATCCATAAAAAAAGGTGGTCCAGAATAAACCCCGTTCATTTATTTTTAAAGAAATAAATTTTTGGAGTCCCTGTTGATTTTAGAAAACATTTCCATTGCAAATTTTTGATTTATGGTTTGCTTTTTAAGATTCAAATTTAGGGTTTGCAAGCAGGCCAAGCCTAGTGATATGTTTGTTCCAGTGCCGATACAAAATATAATTATTTATTATTCTGCAACCAAAAATTATTTAAACTCATACTGAAAAAAATTACACAGGCAGGCGAATCCAAAATGGTTTCTCTTTCTCCAATAGACGGGTTAGGATACATACTTTTGCGATGATAGAGTTAGACTAAAAGGTTGGCATAAGTTTGTTAAGGGTTTCCCAACAAATTTCCGTCCGAAAAAACTGGTTTCGAACAAGTTTTTTTTGATCAGATTGTCACTTGAGCATGCTTTCGATCATGTTGTTTTTTAGATGTTGTTTTTGAATAGTTGTTTTTAAACGTGTTTTTTTGAACAAGTTTCTTATATACAAAATAAGAGGATCTTTTATTAATCAACGCGCTACAGTGGCCATGGACCTTGATTGCTCGATTCAACCGAACAAAACAGTGTTGAAACTTTTTGATAATAGATAGTTTTTGGATATTCCAAAATAAGGCTAGCAGTAATAATTATTTACCCCTTCATTAGGCGGGAGGATTACAAATGTAATCGACTCCTTTGTCAGCAGTGACCAATTAAAACCTGGCTTGTGTGTGGGATCGCCCGTTTAAGTTGCTACCAATATCAAGTGCGCAAGTTAGCGGGTGTCAAATACGACTGGACTACCATTCTAATCTACGCGCTAAAATACGGAACATCCTTTGCATAGTGCATTTTTCTCTTGTATATTTTTTGACTGTTTATTTTATCTTAAGTATAAGTTTATGTTTAACCATAAAAAATAGAATTTTGTTTTTTTTTTCTTTAATTTTTGGTTTTGCCACTATTTGTAAGGAACTTACTAATATACGATTTAAAAAACTTTTAATTTACCTATCATAAATTTTAGGTAAATTATATGTTTAGATGCATTTTATGCATATAAAATAAAATAAATAAAAATATATTGGATCTAAATATATGAATATTTTTAAGTAAAACATAGCAGGATCTAAAAAAATTGGATTACCTTTGTAATCCACACGCCTAACCGGGTAAGTAGAATGGTGCCTGACCTTAACGCGGCTACAAAAAGATTTATTGGAACATGCTTTTTAGACGACCGACCCTCATTTAACCTCACTTTTAAATATGAAATCGGCAGGTTGGTGTATGATGTGGCTTAAGTTTTTATAGATTGTTTGTCAAATTTCGTAAAATATAATAAAAATGGAAGAAGATTTGCTGAGTGGTATTTTGACCGAGACAGACGATGCTACTATAGTTTGTTTTTTTTTTATTTTGGCGGTTACGTCATGACATATTTCCATTAGTTTAAATGATAAAATACCAATGACGAACCGCCAGTAGACCATTTGCTGACAGACAGGGATGTGAAAAATATAGTTTAAGTAAGATATAATAAATTTATTTATTTCCAGAGAGAGAAATCAATGTTTTTTCGGTATAAAATAATTATCAAAAAATATAGCAAAAAAAATTAAAAATCGCAATCAAAAGCAAACAAACAGAATGCAAAATGGTTAGGTAAAAGATGTAACGGCTCAGCTGATAAATTCCAAAAAACTGTCAAAATAAGGCCAAGTTACATAAATACTGAATGACTTTTTCGTATAGTTTTAAACTCTAGCACAATCCCTATTAAGTTCTGCCTTATTATACGGCAGAACTACGCAAGCGTAAATGTAAAAATAGTGCTGACATAATTACTGCTAGACCTTATTTCACTTTCAAAAAGTCTCTAATACCCAATCGGATAATGTTCTGTCAAGCTGATTGAACTTTGCACCAATGTAAATAAATTGTTTTATACGCGCTGCAATTTTTCGTTATTGAACATTCGCACCCTCTCGAGGGTGCTGTTTTATTAAGCATATGATATTAAACCCCAAATATTGTATTAGTTTTTATAAAATTTTCATGATGTATCAATAATTTGATTTAAAACAATAATTGTTTGCAGGATAATAGTTAAAAACAGGCCACCCGTACAGGCCGATTATTTCAAAGAACTTCCTAGCCCGCGTAGCAATGGCTAGAGAAGATATTAGTTTCGAAGAAAAACCAATTTTTCAGATAACGTCGAAAATGTGTTATTTGGGTGTATTTTGACGTATCTTGTGTGTGTGTGTGTGTGTGTGTATTAGTTCTGTCCGTAACATGATAGCTCCTAAACCGCTGAACCGATTTTTGCAAATTTTTTAGGTAAAATAGTGTTCGACACTCTTACGAGCTGGAAAATCCATGCATGCTAATGACAGTTTTTTGACAATTATTAAAGATTTAAAAAAACTTTTTAACGGAGCATCGTATCAATATGTAGTTTCGGAATATATATGATTTCATTTTGCTCCATAATTTACTTACAAGACAGATTATAACAATCTTCTTAATGTAAATAGTGTCAACAATGATTTTGGGTACTATCTGTTTTGCTTCTGGGTTATAACTACGAAGTATGTAAATATCTTTTTAAAGGTAGCATTTTTCAGAAAAAAATTTAGCAAATAGCATATTCCTTAAAAAAACAACTTCGAGCGGAATTTGGACAGTTCCTCCAAGGTTAGGACCTCGAAACCAACATCATCAGAAAGAGACAGCTCACTAATTTAATAGTGATTTTAAATTTTTAAAAAATGATATTCCTTTTTAAAATAATCGGCCTGTACTGGTGGTCTGAAATACCCTGTATATACTTTAGAAATCAAAATTGTTGCCAATTTTTTATATTATCTAAATGCTTAGAAAATTATTTATTAGGTATTTCATAAAAAAGAGATGATAAACATTTTTAGCTCACACATATACTATACTATAGTAGTGTGAGCTATGGTGATCCTAATTTTTTTCGAGAAAAAAAAAGTTGCTCCGATTTCAAAAAATTTTATATATCTTTGCGTTTCAGTTGATTTTGAAACTTTTTTGTCGCGCCGTCTGTCTGTATGTCTGTCTGTATGTCTGTCTGTAACAACCAACACGCATAACTCAAAAACCGCTTGGCCGATTTAATTTGGTACCTAGGCTGGGCCTTGTGTCGAAATGGTCCCATTTAAAAATGAACAAAATCCACCGAGCACAAGCCAAATAAAAGGGTAGGGGTAGATTTCAAATACTAGAGTTTATGTGACAATATGGCGTCTGTGATATCAAATGAAAGGTAATTGAGTCTGAAGTTAAACAAAATAAATTTTAATTTATTTAAAAAAAGGGTAGGGGTATATTTCAAAAATTAGAATTTAAGTGAAAATATGGCGTGTGTGATATCAAACTAAAGGTAATTGAGTCCGGAGTTAAACAAAATACATTTTAGTTTTTGTTTTTTTTAAGGGTGGGGGTAGATTTAAAAATTTGAGCCAAAAGTCAAAATATGGCTTGTGTGGTATCAAACAAAATGTAATTTAGTGTGGAGTTGAATAAAATATAATTCAGGTTTTATATTAGCTCACACGTACACCGCAGCCAACAATAAAGACCGGCCATGGCGCGTTATAAGCAAGTCGGTGGTCACGTGATCTTAGGAGTCCCAGGATTCTTATTGTATTGCTTAATATATTATATGTTTTTACACAATTTAAATAAATTTAAAAAAAAAATTTGTTCTTTTATAGGCAAAAAGTGAAAAAAATATGTGTTTATTATGGATAAAAGAACTGAATCTATAAAATAAAAAATTATACAAAATTTGCACTCTAATATCTTCAGGTACATATATTAGGTACATAATATCGTTAGTAACTTCAAATCTATACAAGTCTTTCAAAATTGGACATATCAAACCTAGTTTTTAGTTTTTAAATTTTTCTTTGAGTGTCATCATCTTTGTCTGATTTCTTATTTAAAGATTTATTAGCAGACACTAAATCATTCTGCTTTTTAATAAAATTATTTAAAAAAACTTTACATGCCCTTAAACTAATTTTTTTAAGCTTTGACAAAAGTTTTTCTCCACAAAAACACTCGCTAGAGTTATCTGAAGAAAAATTTTCAATATAAAACATTTCACAATAATTTATTAAAAAGAAACAAGTGATTTTGTGAATAAGTGAGATGGTTTTCACATTCAATGAACTGAATGTAGTGGTCGTCAATAATTTTTTTAAAAATTACCCAGCACAAAGTTTAATATATATTTCATTAAAGTGTAAGTTAAGTACCAACTCATGTTCTTTTAAAAGCTGTAACTTACTTGTTAAATATTTCACACTACCAGAGAGATTACTATCTGTTAACAATATTTTACAAATCCGTATTTTAATATTGCGAGGGTGCGGAAGACATATTACCTTAGAATTGTAAATTGACGTGTATGCACTGGATAACTGGATAAACAAAGATGAAGCCAACATTAAAGTGTATCCACAATATCTTCGATTCCCAGGTTACCTTTTCAAGAGACCTAATTATTCAATAAGAAATGACAACTGAACACATTTTTCACTCTCACTATCGAAAATGTCACTAAGGATGTCTATTACTTGATCAATCTTATCCAAGATCTTATCTTTTATCATTTCTTTCCCGTTTGCAACATATTAGGTTTCAGTTTTATAGTTGGACCGACAAGGAACACTAATTACACGTTCGCGGCATTGTTTATCTTATAGGTATTTTCTTTATAATTTACTCATTAGCCATTAATTATTTTAACGCAGCCCACTACAGTCTTTTTCGTGGGCTGCGTTATTTTAATAACTTTGATAAAATTCACATAAAATTCGTGCCCGAATTAAAAAAAAATCGACGTAAACAAACATACCAAATCTGAAAACACACATGTTTTATAATGACAGCGGGCCGTGAGGCGTTTTTTTGTGAGCCTCCTACGGTCACGTGATATTTCCGCGCCCGGGCCGGTCTTTCTCGTGGGCTGCGACGTACACTATAACTATAGTACCTAGTGTGAGCTTAGGGGCCCATATATTGGCAGAGTATTTTTTTAAACTGACAGTCAGTCCATTTTATTTTCAATGTCGGGATTATTTTGTTATCTGATAAAGGTCTAAAAAGTTGTATATACAACTCTTGCCAAAAGTGTGCTTTATCACAAGAGGTGTTTTAGCAGAAACGCATTTATTTTTGCCACTAGTTGTATAATGTATTATACTACTACCAAGAGTTTTTATATTTTTCAGACATTTAACAGCAGTAAAAACCTTCTTGTAACTTATTCGTTCAGCTGTGCAGTTACATAAGCGCACCTATAAAAGGGGTCACGGCCCACCAATCCTAAGATTTTCTTAGAAATTTTCCACATATTTCATTAATAAAAGGATAAAATAGCATAAAATACGACATCATCATGCCCCGGGCCCCCCAGAGGCCTCGAGCCCCTTACAAGACCTATCATTTTAGTACTGCGTCACTCTCAGTTAAAAGTTTATCCTGTATATCCTTGCATACTGTCGTTTTCGGTTTGAATTATTTAGTTTCACAGCTCGCTTATCATCAGGTACTTTAGTTTTTATAATATTTAGACTTGAATCCCATTAGCAAATAATGCTGTTAACGAAAAACTGCTTGTTATGCAGGAAAGTAAAGGTTTCACAATTAACAAAACGAAAATATGACAAACAGGCACACAAATAACTGGAACGCAAACAAAGCAAATTTAAATTTATGTGACTGAAATTTCGGGAAAACTTGAGATTTAGGATGTAACTCGATTTGTTTGTTATGGCTGTGGGGTAGTAGTGCTGCTGGCGAGTTTAAGTTAGAAGTTTACTGGCGCAGTTTTTGACTAATTTTAAAGCAGGTATTGGTTTGGAACTTATACTTGTAACTTAAATGTTTTCTTTGAATAGTAAAAAGGGCTCATGTCGAGTTTTTACCATTGCATTGCGTAAATTAATAATCATCCGTGAGCCTGCAATATCTCCTAAGTGTATGTGACTTTATTTTAGAGGAGAGCAAAAAAACTGAAATTGTGTTTATTTTTAAAACTCTACCACTAGTATTTACTAAAGAGTCTGCAGTGCTAAGTGCTACAATCCTAGGTCTAGAATACTAGATTTTGGTTGTAGGTTTAACTTATTTTTCCCGTAAGTGCAATAGTGTTTAATATTTATATAAATTGTTCATAAATACCTTGCGATATGGGTCATCTTTTTTCGTTGTAACAAAGACACTATGTACGCAAAAAACTTAAAAATAAATAAAAAAATATAATATTTTATTTAAAAAATATTTTGGTTAAAAATGGCAGCCATATTTAAATCTCCAAACGTCACTAGGAGATTTCCAATAAAATCGGTGTAAGTCATTGTCGGCTGTCCGCTATATTTTACATGTTAATTATGTAGACGAATTAGCGATGATAAAATCGATTTTCAATTCTTTTGGTGGATATGTTACTGAAAAAAGATTCTAATATATCTTGGGCTTTTACAATATTTAAATATTGATACGTATTTAATACGATAATGCATCTACAGATATAGTTTTATTTGTCAAATAGCTCGTCTAGGCACACTGTTCGTAAGTGGTGAATTGAAATTATTGGATTGATCGATGGCAATTTTTCGCTGTCAGATTAATCGAGCTTAATACGTAAAGTGTTGTGTGGGTGCATGTTTTTTCATGCCGTTACAGCAAAAATTACGAAAGCTTTTACGACCGGATAGGATACGCAGCCAGACAGGATCTGATGAGTTGAAAAATGAGCCAAATCTGGAAAATAGATATATCCAGCTAAATTATCTTGATTTTTGACTTCCATACCCCATTGGGTTGTTTGGATCCCGGGGCGTACAGGTGTACTAGGCAGCGAGTAATTAATTATTCTCACATCGAACAAAGGGACCAAATTAGGCAAATACAGAAAAGACACAGCACCTACAAACTTCTAAGAAAAATAAACAGGCTACAGGAAGATAAGAGAATTCGGAGACGAACCAAAGGTGACAAATATATGTTCTTCTGTATGTTTCATTTTACAAACAAAACTTTACCTGGGTATGACGCCACTATTAAGGATTTTTTTAAATTAAAAGACCACTTCGTTGCTCCTAGGAAAAATATCACTAATTTGCCAGTGGTTTATAAAACAAAAATATTTTCCTAACAAAATTTTAAAAATTCTCTTTGACAAACGGCACTGGTGCGACGTTTCAATTGAAGGTGTTTCAATTGTGAAATACATTGTTAAAGGGTACAGGCAATACTTGTCGATAGCCTCTGTTAAGCCTTACAAGAAGGGATTAGTCACGTATCACCAGATTAGGTTCGTTCGATAGTTTTACTTAAGGATATTAGAATAAGTACTCATACTTAAAATACTGCAATTTGAAAATAAATTTTGAAGTGTAAACTTCTTTAAGCGCGTTTAGCAGTTTTTGTGGGTAGTGAATTGAACTGAGCCGTCAGGCTCGGCTATGTAACGCTCATTCGGGTAAAATCGGCTCGAGACGACTAACTGTGAGAAACATTCAGCGAGCGATATGATGATGCAGATCAAGGTCAGTACACAGAAGAGTTCGGTTCGGTCCGCTTTGCTGTTAAAGTTTACACTTCTGCCGTGTGGTCTTAAACACACACAATAATTTTTCTAATTTTTGCACATACTCTACAGTGTGTGTTCACTGATTGAGTTACGGTAAGATATAAATGAAAAAAAATCGATTTAGATTCTCATTTTATGGGAATCGCTCCTGCTTCTTCCTAAGCTAACATGTTAAGAAAATAAGCCAAATCAATTATTATACATTGTGGTTTAGTAGGTCGATTTGATAAAAAGTGTTACGAGTAAAGTACCTTTGTTTTAAGAGAAATCAGAAAAGGTTATTAAGAAAAGTTGTTTAGAATTAAAAGTTACGACTTATATCTCAATTTTCAGAAAAATCAGCCTATAATCGTCTAAACAAAGTTTTCATAATCGACTTATAAAATCAGAGTTGGCTGATTTTTCTGAAAATTGAGACTCTAGTAACTTTTAAATCTAAACAACTTTTCTTAATAACATTTTCCGATATCTTTTAAACCAAAGGTATTTGACTCTTAACACTTTTTATCAAATCAGCCTACTAAACCACCATTTAGATTAATTGATTTGATTCGTTTTTTTATCTTAGTTTCAGCCTAAGCAGGAGAAACTCCCAGAAAATCAGAATCTCAATTGAACATTTTTTGTCATTTATACCTTACATCATCAAATCAGCCTACTAAACCACCGAGTATATTAATTGATTTGGCTCATTTTTTTAACATCTTAGTTTGAGACCCAAAAAATCAGAATCTAAATCGAAATTTTTGTCATTTATACCTTACCGGCACTAAATCTGTGGAAACAAAATGTGATTACAGTAGCGCGTGCCACTTTTATGACCGTTTTTATGTGGCATTTTTTAATTAAGGAACTATACTCGTTTTAAAGAATTTACCTACTTATCTATTTTGGAAAGGTT
Source organism: Aspidapion aeneum (assembly GCA_963576565.1). Taxonomy (NCBI): domain Eukaryota; kingdom Metazoa; phylum Arthropoda; class Insecta; order Coleoptera; family Brentidae; genus Aspidapion; species Aspidapion aeneum. The sequence goes on along the minus strand of OY755044.1, from coordinate 78,291,889 downwards.
AGGTAATTGTTAATACATAGTTAAATTTGGGTACCTTGTTAAACTATCTAAAAAGGTAAAAAACGAATTATCAAAATCAAGAGTTCTTTATTATTGATCAAATGAAAAAAATGGCGTGGAATGTAATAGAAGATCGCTAAATCACAATTGCGTACGTCTTACGTATGTCAAAATTCGCATGTTAACCGTCTGTGAGTTTGCGGTGTTCCAAGGAAGCGCTTAACTATATTTTGTTAGAGATAATAACACTTCTGTGTTGATCATGACTAGGTAATACTTATATGAGTAGAAAGAGGCATTAGTGTTTAACTCATATGTATATGGTTTCGTTTAGTTTAGGATATTGCCACTAGAGGCAGTAGTCGTTTCCAAACAGCTCTTCTGACAGATCTGCTTAGTTATTTAATCGTACTCTGCTATATATTTGACGTTCAAATGTCAACAGTTCTAAATATCGCTAACCGTCGCGCCTCGTCGGTCGGCAGTCAAAAACTGTCTATTGATATGTACATCTGATGGAAAGACATATATATTATGATTATATTTAGTTGGAAAGTACCAAAAATGATTAGCTAGTTTAACGCCTGTAAGTTGTAAAAGTTTCTTTAAAACCTATATAATTACTATTTATTATTTTAATAATTTAAAGCGAATGAATATTAAAATCTAATGTTTAGTTAGAAGTCAATGGCTTGACTAAATTAGTGTTTTTTATACGCCAACATTAACCATAAAAGCACCCTTATTATTCGGATATTTAAATTCGGACAGCGGTCATCAACATCGCTTTAAGTCAAATTACACGGACACAATGACAAGGCGTTTCGTTTGTTTTTAAATTAATAATCATGGAGGTCTGTGATGAATATGCATGTAAATGATGTAACTTCTGCTCGCTCTCTCTGACAAAACATTGAGCTTTGGGACAGATATAATACTATTACAAACGCAAAAGATAAAACGCAGCGAATTTTTTTCTTTATTTCCCAATCTATATACCGTTTTCATGCATGTATCTGGTGTAGAAGATAAAATTAACTACATTCGGATTTCGGAAACGCTAAGAGATACCTTTTTCGTTAAATGAGAAAATATTCTATTCTAAGCCCAATCGTATGCTGAAATTAAAAATATCAAAAAAGGTTTTTTAAAATATTGAGCCTTATTTTGTGTGCAACGTATAATGTTATGTTTTATATTTATAATTTTGAAATCTTAATCATCTAAGCCCTGAAGATTGCCCAGACGTAGGGCCAAACCGTCGGTTGTTGATGTAAAGTTTTCACCAATAAATTTTGTCCAAAAAAGCCAAATCTTCAAACTTTTAATTAAATCAGGTGGTCGTAAGAGTGGTAATAGGCTAGCTAGGAAGGTATCAGATCCGTCATTGATCCATTTATTTTTAAATAAAATATAACCCGTTCGAAAGCTTAAGAATAATTATTTGTTTAATTTTCCACTTGTGGTACCTCATTCAAAAACTTATATATTATAAAAATAATAGTAAAATTTAAATGTCAAAAAATATTTTTTTAAATTTTCAATCACACATAATATTTCGACATTTCGACGAGATACCTCAGTTTTCCGGATGTCCGGCCAATTTTTTTTTCATGATGAAAGCTCTAGTCTACAGTACAGGGTGTCCCATTTTTGATGGTATTGAATGGAAAACTCACATTCATTTTACATTACTGTCCTCAAATTTTGAGGCAAGAAAGAATATGTTCAACGTTTTTTCTAGCCCTTGTTGTTTTAAAGCTACGAGGGAAAACTCAAAAATTCCGAATCCCAAAAATTCATTAGTAGGGCAGGCAAATATTTCAATTCTCTTAAAACTTCTTTACAGAAAGTTGTTTCTGTTAATAAAATGACGTTATCAAACTTTTGGTCTCTATTATTTTTTTCTTAATTTTTGTTTTGAATCCGACTCGAGTGACCAACAATTTGACAATGTCATTTAATTGACAATATCAACTTTCTGTAGAGAAGTTTTGAATTTTGCCTCGTAGCTCCAAAACTACAAGGTAAGGGAAAAAACTTTTGTCAAATTATTTTGGGCCTCGAAGTTTGAGGATAGTAATGTGAAAACCGCAATCCTGTATCTTTTATAATAAGTAACCAGTCTTTTATAATAAGTAAGCAAAAAAGGGACACCCTGTACACCGACCGGTCTATTTTTTAAGTGATGAGTGACTGAATTTTAATACATAGCTTTATTTGCCGAGACGCTTAATTTTTCTCTATGCAAAAATTCTTCAAAGTCATTCTTTACAGAGCGCGAGAAATCTTTCGAACTTCGGAATGACTAAACCAAGTATGGCTATTTTGGGGACAATAATGACAAAGACATTTTTTAAGGCACAGAAAATACTCTGCCAATATATGGGCCCCTAAGCTCACACTACATACTATAGTTATAGTGTACGTGTGAGCTAATATAACTAAAACCTAAAATATATTTTATTCAACACCAGACTAAATTACCTTGCGTTTGATACCACACAAGCCATATTTTAAATTAAACTCTCATTTTTGAAATCTACCCCTACCCTTTAAAAAGAAAAAAATTAAAATGTATTTTGTTTAACTCCAGCCTCAATTACCTTTCGTTTGATATCACGCGCGCCATATTTTCACATAAACTCTAATTTTTTTAATCTACCCCCACCCTTTTATTTGGCTTGTGTTCGGTGGATTTTATTCATTTTTAAATGGGACCATCTCGACCCAAGACCCAGCCCAGATACCAAATTTCATTAAAATCGGGCAAGCCGTTTTTGAGTTATGCGCGTTGGTCGTTACAGACAGACATACAGACAGACAGACATACAGACAGACAGACAGACAGACAGACAGACAGACAGACAGACGGCGCAACAAAAAAGTTTCAAAATCATCTGAAACGCAAAGATGTTTAAAAATTTTTGAAATCGGAGCAATTTTTTTTTTCTCAAAAAAATTAGGATCACCATAGCTCACACTACTATAGTATAGTATATGTGTGACCTAAAAGTATCCGGGTAATAATTCTTTACTGTAACTATCTCATAAATTACGAGATAAAAAAAAATACAGGAAAGAATTTGTAATCGTTTAAGCATTTTTTTGTTGTTGGTAAAAAAAATTATTTTAAAATAAATAAAAAAAACTTAATAATTTAAAGACAAACTTATGTTTGAACGCATTTGGTATTTGTTTACTCTAATTTAAATACTCAACTTAATAGGCGACATTATTTTTAAAACCGAGTGTACACATATTGCCTCTCTCGCAATTTATGAAACAAAAGATTAGGTTAATAAAAGCCAAAGAACGGGCGACCCTAAATAACATCTTGTTTTAATTTAGAACATAACTCTCAAGCCCCAAAACTGTGCCACTCGTGTGGTAACCTCTATCTCCTTTCCTGACTCGGTTGCTTTTTTATTATCCCCAGAATGTTTTGTCGGTCGAAAAATCTGTACAAACAATGTTTTATGCAGTTTTTGCTTGTTAAGCTACGGCCCCTACTGGTCCCAGTCTATAAATCAAGTCGGCCCGCGACAAAAAACGACTTAAAAAAGGACTAAAAAGGATAACTCTGGGATATTCTGGACAGCAAGCCAACGCGCGGGAATATCCTGGAGATAGAGATGTTAATTTCCATATGGAAATTTAAAAATAGATAGAGTTCCTTGTTGAAGATTGCCACCATATAAGATTAAATAGTGGACCTAAGAAAATAAAAGAATTCATGACGGATCTGATACCTTCCTAGCCCATTAACACACCCAACGTGAACTCCACGCTGTTTCAACCTTAAAAATAGTTTTTTGAAAATATCTCAGAAACGAAGCTTCTACGAAGTTTTTGGGTATATTTAGCATTTTTTAAACATTAGCATTATAATTAAATTTGAACTTCTTTCAGCTCGTAACAGTGTCAAACACTGTTTGTTTGTTAAAGACTCATGAAAATTGGTTGAGCCGTTATAAAGCTATTATGTGACGAACACACATACGCACACATCTCTTGCTTCTGTAGACATCTTGCTTTATTCTGGCAAATTTCTTTAAATCGCTCAGATAAAATATAGTAGCGTTACCTCACAGCACCCACATGACGAACACATAGGACCCCTTTTAACTCCTTTAGAGGTCATGCGTTTCCTTAGCTTTGTATTGCCTTTATTTGACACCGTTAGAGATAGTTTAGTTAGACTGTCTGCTTTATATTTTATTTTCCATGTATTGAGCTCGTTCTCAGTCAGTTAAATATAAATGATTGAAGCTTAAATCTTGGCGTGTAAATCTGCTTCGACATTGCTTTCATGTCTTGGTAAAAAAACTTTAATCTTGGGCCAGCGTCTAAAGTGTATTGACACCTCCCTCAACTAGACTTCTCGTTATTTTCGATGCTGTTATGGTCTTGATAACCGCCTGGCTGTCGGAACACACTTCTGCTTGAAAGACCATTGCAGGTTCTTTGAGTGGACAATTATCCTGAAGAATTACATGTCGCGACAGCTTACCAGACTAGAGCTTTTTTTTAACATTCCTTTATATTTTCCTGTGTACCAATCTTTCCTGCCAAAAATTTGGTTCTTGTTAAACTTTTTCGCAAATACAGAGAAAGGTAGTTCCCTTGCCGGCAGTTTCTGTTCTTCTTTCACAGTTCCGCATCATTTATCCTTAAGTGTGCCATTATTACTTCATCCTTAGTCAATTCAAGGATTCGGAGAGAGGTGGTTCTCATTGCGCTAGTATTATAATAAGCTAAAGAATTCTACTTCTTCTTATAAGATTTTACCGCCTAATCAGTATTAGTGCAATTCATTGCACTTTGGCTGTCTCGATTCTTTGACCTAATTTGGTTACTAACGTTTATACTTTTGCTAGTTATACGAAGCGCTTACTTACTTCTACAGCTACTCTAACGCAATATGGACGAAATGCTAAGCTAAAGCGCCTGGAAAGCTTCAAATTGCCCGTAACGGAGGATTGTGGTCTTAGGACAAATTCGGCTGCGCGAGGGCAATTCACGAGATGGAAAATTTGCTTATGGAAATATTGCTTGAAATAGGCAATAATAGTTGTCAAGGTTGGATAGCGTTATGCAGAAAGGTCCTAGAAACATATAACTTATTAGAGAACATTTTCTTTAAGAAATATATATTATATCCGGTTATTTAGGAATGTCGTTTTTGATTATTATGTAGGTGTGGCTAGTTTGGTTATAAACCTGGAAAATTACACACATACATAATATATAACATATATTGAGCTAAGCTAAGCTAAGCTAAGCTTTTGATTTGTAACAGCAAACATTTTCTACTCAAAATTGCAAGCCCGTTCTTGAAAGTTTTCGTAAATGATTTTATAATATTATCTAGCTAGGTAAAATTAATAACCGAAAATATATTTTGATAGAATTCGGTGATAGAATATATAAATGATTACCATACTAAAGCACATACATTTCAAATCAGTGTATATATCTATCTACACTGTTCACGAACCAGGTAGGAATAACGCACTGTATGGAAGAAATGAACTGCGTAACATTGCTCGGAAATAAAGGTTGAAAGGTATGCCATAGGTTCGTTTAAGGACATCTACAACTGCTTATTTCTAGGGCACTTACCGAGTCGATTTTCTTGCTTCTTCGCTGCAGGACCCTGTTTACAGCTTCAGCATTATCAAGTTGAATGTAGGTGGCACTAGTTAGTCATTAGCTCTAGTTTAAAACACCAAAAAAATCTCACTTTTGTTGAAAGTAAGGAAAAACGGAAAATTATATCCTTATTAGAAAGAAAATTATATCCTTATTATTGCGTTCAATGTGTAAGAAGAAAATGTGCAGGAGGTACTTAAAAATAGAAAAAAATTAAATTGAGAGGAAAACACGTGTGGCAGGGCAAAGAATCGGGTGTTGAAACCTGCGTACATTATGGAAATAGTGTCCGGTTCCTGACATATTGTTTACATTCGGTTCTGATTCAATTTATATTTTAATTATTTTGCACAATGTTTTCTGCGTACACCATTTCACTGGAAATTATAACTCGTTTTCAATCTATAGCGACGATCAATATCACAATTTGGAACCACACAGATTAATGGAAACATTATTTGAGAATAGACTGATGAACTTCCATTTGTCCATGGAGTAGAAGCCCCTTCAAGGAAGTTTATAAGCCGTTGTGCTTAATAGTGACCATTCTATCCGATAGTGTTTCGGTGAAGCGCAGCTTTTCGTGTCTCAAACGTATTCAAACGTACCTGCAAAATAGCATGTAAGGGAAGAGACTTACAAATTTATCAAAAAGTTTCACAATAATTTTACGATGATATTATAAATAAGTTCGCAAATTTAATGGATAGGCTAATTTGCCTCAAAAAAAGTAGTAAAATTTTAATTAAATTAAAATTGCATAATCGTGAACTTACTACCTAGCTAATTTCGCTGATTTTACTGAATTTAGGTAAGTTTTTTTTTATTATTATATTTTTATTTTAGCTCACACATATACTATACTATAGTAGTGTGAGCTATGGTGATCCTAATTTTTTCGAGAAAAAAAAAGTTGCTCCGATTTCAAAAATTTTTATATATCTTTGCGTTTCAGATGATTTTGAAACTTTTTTGTTGGGCCGTCTGTCTGTCTGTCTGTCTGTCTGTATGTCTGTCTGTCTGTCTGTGTGTGTGTCTGTCTGTCTGTATGTCTGTAACGACCAACGCGCATAACTTAAAAACCGCTTGGCCGATTTTAATGAAATTTGGTACCTAGGCTGGGTCTTGGGTCGAGATGGTCCCATTTAAAAATGAACAAAATCCACCGAACAGAAACCAAATAAAAGGGTGGGGGTAGATTTCAAAAATTAGAGTTTATGTGAAAATATGGCGTGTGTGATATCAAACGAAAGGTAATTGAGTCTGCAGTTAAACAAAATACATTTTAATTTATTTAAAAAAAAAAGGTGGGGGTATATTTTAAAAATTAGAGTTTAAGTGAAAATATGGCGTGTGTGATATCAAACGAAAGGTAATTGAGTCCGGTGTTTAACAAAATACATTTTAGTTTTTTGTTTTTTTTAAGGGTGGGGGTAGATTTTAAAAATTTGAGTTTAAGTCAAAACATGGCTTGTGTGGTATCAAACAAAAGGTAATTTAGTCTGGAGTTAAATAAAATATATTTCAGTTTTTAGTTATATTAGCTCACACGTAAACTATAACTATAGTACCTAGTGTGAGCTTAGGGGCCCATATATTGGCAGAGTATTTTATGTGTGTGTCACCTATTGCGAAAGTCACGAGTCGCCACTGAGTTACCGGACCTTACGGGTCACCTCCCCTCCCGCCCCACTAGTACCACCAAACAATCGACTCGACACTTAACTAAGCAAAACTGGAAATAAAATGCTTTAGGTTAAGAAATAAATTGTAACACGTCCCGGAGCATGTCCCTCTTTTGGAATGACGGAGTACTAGCATTTTTTGCCCTTTTAGTTTACTTTAGCTGCCCTAACAGGAAAGAAGTGACTTTTAGCCGAATTCAAGGAAATCTAAGGAAATATAACTTTAATGACTTTCGGGCAAGGCATTAGCAGGAATCTTATCCTGTTTAGGGGAGTATGGACGACTTATCTCTGTCCTTGCCAGTCGGATGGGCTTGCAATGCAGGAAGAAGTAGCAGACACAGGAAACTTGTAATTTGCTACGAGGAAATCTAACTGCATATTAAATGCAGAGAAAATTTTAATGTAATTAGCAAAGGATCATTGTTCGCCTATTACAAAATACTCTCAAACTTTATGTCCTATTATGTAGTAGCGCACTTAGGGGAGCCCCGAGACCCCATAATGCCGTATTTTGTGCTATTTGCATGAAATCTGTGGAAAATATCTAAAAAAATCTTAAGCTTGGGGGGGCCCGGACCCCAGACCCTCCCCCCTGGGTGCGCCCATGCATTATTCATAATATTCCTAGTACTAGTTGAGAAAATTGGTCTGACTGAAGGAAAATAAGAGTAGTCGTTGAAAATAATAACAAATGAAAGGTTATAATTTATTGCTACAACATAAGGAAATATTTTGAAGCATTTTATGCTTATGTTATTAAAATCTATATAAATGTGACGGCCAAAATTCTAAACCACACAAGAAATGTCAGAGCTTTGATTTAAACCAAACCAAAAAATGCAAAAAAATGCAATGGCTTGTTTGTATTATATGTGTGTTACAAGTTATTGTAAACACCTTAACTCAAAAACTATTTGTTGGATTTTGATACCTCACAGAATTTTAGTTTTCATAAAAACATGCGGGCCTGCATGGTATGGTATACTATTGTATGTCTGTAAAAAGAAATTACATACTCCTGCCCAGTGGCGTCTGCTACAGAGAGGGCAACGGGGCAGTGCCCTCCCAAAACTAGACAACAAACAGTATTTTTAATTGATTTATGTATTTAAAAAAAGTTAAATCTTCCCTTACGATATGATTGTCTAGTTCTTTTTATGTCTGTGGTTAACAACAAGCGATTATTTGTATGAACTTTTTTAGCGTAAATAATTACAAGCCAGCAGCGCCGCGCGGGGCAATGTTTCAATTTCACCCGTTTTTCAGCGGTGTATGGGTGGCTATTCTGGCGCGGAGGTGGGGGGAATGTTTATTTTAGTTGACGTCGGCCATAATTATCGTGTGAAAACGTTCGTTGCCCTTTCTGCATGTTGCCGGTTTTATCTTTAGTGAAGACGTATGAGTATTTTTTGATTTGGGGTATATCAGTAGTAAAAAGCCTTGCGTGTCATTGTTTGTTTTTGTTATGGTTTGTTTATAAAATGGAAATAAATACCGTCGATTACATAATTAACTGTGCAAATTTAAATAAATTAACATATGGACTTCGATTATAAATAAAATCTTAAGGGCCACATAGACCGGACCTAAAAATTAACGAAAATTTTAGTGCAAGTAATGCAGAGGGGTGTTCCAAACAAACTTAATTTAGAAATTTAAAAAACCGCCCAACCACGGTTGTGAAAAAAGAAATGCTTTTTTTTGCTTTATTTGTCTTGTTATGAACAATCCACGAAGCGATCCTGCGTGGGTGGCAAAGGGAATGTGTCATATCAAGCACTTTAGTGAAAAGTTAAAAACAAACAAAGTAAGTGGTATTTATTTAAATAATTACATAGAATTTTCTATGCTAGGCAAGACTGATATTATGTGCCAATTGAATAGTGCCTATAGAAAAAACATTACCGAACATAATGAAAATGTGACAAAAATTAGACATATACTTAGTAGGTTAAAAGACTGTTTAAAATTCTGTGGGATTTTTGAGGTTGCTCGACGGGGCCATAAAAAAGAAAGGTGAATGAGCTTTAACTTTTAACTTAACTTTAAAACTTTATTTGGCAAGAATATGCTACAATTTTAACAGTAGTACAGTAAATTAAACTTTATTGTTAGCTATATAAATATTTATAGACTAAGTAATATTTTCAACTGTAAAACAATAATTTATTCTATCTACATCCAAATGAATAATACTATAATCAAACAAACTGCATTAAAAATAAATATTTTTTAAAACTTTTTTTAAATGTGTTTTATTTCTTTTCATTTTTTATTGAGTTTTTTAATTTATTGAATTCTGACAAACCTTTATAAAATAAAAACAAATAAACTAAAAACTACACTAAACTTGTTTGGAAAATACTAAAATAACATTGTTTCGGTAAGCTTTTTTATCTCATTTTTCATGCAAATTAAATTTCTGTCCCCCCCCCAATTTATAACGTCACCAGCCGCCACTGCTCCTGCCTACAGACAATCAAAATACACCTAATGCTTAATTGAAACAAAGGCACTTAATATAATATCAATTTCACTGATAAGTAAACAAAAAAGAACTAGATCAGTTTCGTCATATTTTAAAATTTAATCAGAACACTCTACCACAATCTTGAGGGTAACAAACATGGAACTTGCTGCTCATTTTCCAGAAAACCAGATTCCCCAAAACCGAAGAGAAATCCAGTATGCGTCAATTAAAATTTAATGTACCCGATCACTTTCGAATACAGGAACAATGTTTAAAGAGCATTACCACCAGTATTTACTAGAACCTTAAAACTTAGCATTTGAGACCGGGCTTAATCAAGTCTACGGACTTGATACACACCGGTTTAAGTGTATTAGCTCCCACATATACTATACTATAGTAGTGTGAGCTATGGTGATCCTAATTTTTTCGAGAAAAAAAAAGTTGCTCCGATTTCAAAAATTTTTATATATCTTTGCGTTTCAGATGATTTTGAAACTTTTTTGTTGCGCCGTCTGTCTGTCTGTCTGTCTGTATGTCTGTCTGTCTGTCTGTCTGTCTGTCTGTCTGTCTGTCTGTATGTCTGTAACGACCAACGCGCATAACTCAAAAACCGCTTGGCCGATTTTAATGAAATTTGGTACCTAGGCTGGGTCTTGGGTCGAGATGGTCCCATTTAAAAATGAACAAAATCCACCAAACAGAAACCAAATAAAAGGGTGGTGGTAGATTTCAAAAATTAGAGTTTATGTGAAAATATGGCGTGTGTGATATCAAACGAAAGGTAATTGAGTCTGCAGTTAAACAAAAGACATTTTAATTTATTTAAAAAAAAGGGTGGGGGTATATTTTAAAAATTAGAGTTCAAGTGAAAATATGGCGTGTGTGATATCAAACGAAAGGTAATTGAGTCCGGAGTTTAACAAAATACATTTTAGTTTTTTGTTTTTTTTAAGGGTGGGGGTAGACTTCAAAAATTTGAGTTTAAGTCAAAACATGGCTTGTGTGGTATCAAACAAAAGGTAATTTAGTCTGGAGTTAAATAAAATATATTTCAGTTTTTAGTTATATTAGCTCACACGTACACTATAACTATAGTACCTAGTGTGAGCTTAGGGGCCCATATATTGGCAGAGTATTTTTTTATTACTTACAAGTCAAATAACTGCAATGATTTGGTTCACCCTAATGTGCAATATGATAATTAGGCATAATATCATTTCTCAGTGAGTTTATCTCATATAAATTCAAATTAACTTTAGAAATAAAGAAAAACCACATCAAAAATTTGTTACGAATGGCATTTTTTGGAAATTTATTCCATGCAGTCGTAGGACCCCCGATAAAAATAGTCTGAAATTGTAGTACCACCCCTGAGCGGTGGTTTAAAGATCGAAAAACAATAGAAATAATTCATGATTGATTAAAAAAATTATATACAAAAATTTTCAAAGCTAAATAAAACATAAATAACTTAAAACTATATCTGTAGATGTATTAACGTGTCAGTATTTAAATATTGTAAAAAGCAAAAGATATATTAGAATATGTTAAAATATAGCGGACAGCTGACATTTGGAGGTTTAAATATGGCTACCATTTTTAAACCAAAATATTTTATTATTTTTATTTATTTCTAATCTTTGTGTGGAAATAATGTCTTTGTTAGAACAAAAAAAAAGATCCATATCGTAAGGTATTAATGAACAATTTATGTAAATATTAAAAACTATTGCATTTCCGGGAAAAATAAGTTAAACTTTCAACCAAAATCTAAACTTATAGACCTAGGATTATAGCACTTAGCACTGTAGACTAGCACTAGAGGTAGTAAATACTGGTGTAAATGTTAAAAAGCATCTTTAATACTTTCTACGGGGATAAGATATGTACAAGAAAAACTAAATAAATTTTCGTGTTGACAGGTCAACTAAATCAGGAAAGTTTAAAATTTGTAGCCATCGCTACAAATAATGGTCAATATTTTTAAAAAATGCCCACTGAAAACATTTTTGCAGTTCTGTTATAGAAGGCTTGCATGCTTTAGAAAAGAGACATTCCTGAGGTATATTTAAAATGCATAAATTATAAGGGATAAGCAAAGCCAATACTACTTTACTAAACATAATTGGTGTTTCTTTAGTAGTTTAAAAAAAACGTGAATTAAAGACAGATTAAGGTCGGCTACTTACGAGGAAAAAAATAAAATTAAGGGTTTGCATAGAAAAGGCAATATCAAACACTATCAGCATAAGTAGAGCTTTGTGAAATAGAAGGCTATCCCTAAAACTGAAGCTAGGAATTGTCAAAGGTTATGATTTTTAGAACTGCTCAACGCTTAAGTAAGTTAAGTATTCACTCTTTGAGGGCTGATCTTATTATTTACTATTTAATCAGCCCCAGGCTAGGTTGGGGAATTTGCTAGCTCTCCTCGAAAAATAAAAGAAGTAGGGGAAGACCCCAGATGAGATTGGCGGAGGATTTGAAGAGACATGCAGGAGCTAGATGGATGAACACGGCGACAGACAGAGAAGAATGGAAGATATTGGGGGAGGCATCTATCCAAAGATGGATCGAAGAAGGCTAGATAGATAGATAAAACCAAGGAGTTTTTAAGCAAAAGTTCAAAAATAATATTCTATTATGGAGGAGCGAAATATAAGTAAACATTTTACATTTATATAAAAAAATTAAATATAATTATTTTCTTTGTGCGCTATTTAATTAAGATTTTAAAAAAGTAGCCAACTGTACTTTTATAATTTTTTTATATAACACTGTCTAAGCATGTTACAATTTAAAAATGTGGACCGCAGATGACCGCGAGTATTAAAAAAATATATTTGAACCGTGGATGCTTAAAAATATTAATGCATTTTATTTCGAGGAGAGCCTAAGCAATCTGGAAGAAGAAATTTAATAGCTGCAGTAGCGGATCCAGACAGAGCGCCTGGGGGTTTGCCTCCGTCCTTGTCATAAAACATAATATAATGTTTTTTAGTTCTAGTAAAGAAAAGCTAGATAAACTGCAATTTCTTATAAAATTATAATTTTTTTAATTTTCGCAAAAATTTTCACCTGAGTCGCATTTTATTTTCATGTACTGCTTGACTACAGAGTTCACATTTTTGAAAAACGGCAAAAAAAATGGTTTTGGTTTTTGCTGCTTCCATGCTCCTCCCTCTCCCGGATATCCTGGATCCGCCACTGCCTAGCTAAAAAATTCGAAATGAAAAATATGGCTTGACAGTCTACTAACAACATCGATACTAAAAAATTTTAGTGCAGTTTGCAGTTTGCAACGTATGATTTTTGCAATTTTACCCATTTAAGGAGCCTTTATACTGTGTGTCGCTTAGCATTCCTTGCAGATCATCGTTTCCTCTCCCTTTCTTAACTTTCCTTCTTTTCTAGTCAACCGCAGCTTAAACTTCAGCCTTTAGTTCTTAATAAAGAATAAGAAAAATCCAGGCAGGTATTTAATTTTCTAATATGGTTGCTGTATTGCAACGATCGTGGGATTACTCAAATCGATACCCGTTCATAGCTGGTTTATGTCCCGCGTGCCTTATTCTGGATTCTGGAATAAGGAAATAAGCGGTGAGCGCTCTAAGAGGGTGCGAAGCAGAGCGGTTTTGTGAAATGGAAACCAAACAGAAAAATTTAATTTGTTTTGTTTACATATTAATTATACTTGTATTTCTCAACTTATCAAAACAAATTTATTGTTTACATCGTTTTAAATTAAAAACAAAACTGTTTCTATTTGCTATCTAAATACAAAACATATATAATACCTAAAGTAATATTGGCGAGCTCTCTATATCGAAGCTGTATTCAGAAAGGGGGAAATGAGACAATTCGCCGCGGTCGATTCGCCGAGGCCTATTTGCCACGGACACAATTTGCCGCCGGCCGGTTTGCCGTGGGACAATTCCCCGCGAGAATTTTTTAAAATGTTTATTTTAATTTTTCGTTTGTAGTAAACATTTTTAAATGAATACATTTTCGATTTTTATATATTATTTTTGGAAAAAACTGCTTTTTGAAAAAGTATTATTAAAAAAAAATATATATTAATTTATTTTTGGAAAAACTACTCTTTAAAAAAGTATTAATATCAAAAACAATTTTTGTAAAAAAAAAATTTTTTAGTTTTTTTTTGCAAAATGTTGGTACTCTAGACACCGGTTAGGACTATTCTTGCGATCAATTGACTACGGTTAGGTTAAACACAGATTTTGTTTTCCCAACAAGAATCGGCGAATGGGCCGATTCGGTTGCGGCGAATTGTCCCCTACCTCAGACAGGGAATTTTAACGTTTGTTATAAAACTTTTTTATTTCAGTTTTTTTATATAGTAAATTCTTCTTTACAGATGTAGATTAGAGGTGTTGATTTTCGTGACTTTTGAATACTCGTGACAAATCGTAACTCGACAAAATTCTCGGACTATCGTTAATTTGAAGATCATTTACTTGTAGGTATATTTTTGTTGTTGATATTATGGAAATATTCAATTGAAATTTTCAAAATGCAGGCTAAAATTAAAATAAATGGATCCATGACGGAACCGAACCGAACCGAACCGACACCTTCCTAGCTAGCCTATTATCACACTTTAAGTGAAGCCATGATAATATATATAGAAACTAAAGCTCTACGAAGTTTTTGGTTATAACACGGATTATTGAGCAAAATATAGTCTACTATATTTCGAAAAAAATGTATTGATCTATGCTCCGTTAAAAAGTTAGCAGTGTTTTAAATTTTTAATTGTCAAAAAAACTGTCATTAGCATTAATGGATTTTGACCAAAATCTAATCAGCTCGTAAGAGTGTCGAACACTATTTTACCTAAAAATTTAAAAATTTTATGAAAGTCGGTTAAACGGTTTAGGAGCTATCGTGTTACGGACAGAAATAATAAACACACACTACACATACACAGGCAGATATCACGACAATATTACTAGGATAGGTCAAAATACATCCAAACAGCACATTTTTGTTATCTAAAAAAACAAATTTTCTTCGAAAATAATATCTACCTTCTCTAGCCATTCCTACGCGGGATAGGAAGGTAAAAATAAGGGTAGAAATTACGTAGGGTACAACTTTGTTTTAAAAATCTAAATGCGTTAGTTACTTAAGTTATCATAGTTACTCCCTGAATTTGGATTACCGACTTTCGAGTGATTACTGAAGACTAAAATAATCGAAGGAATCAAAGTAACAAAAGTAATCATTTAATTTTCGGATTGGTATTCGTTACTCAGTTATTTGTCGAGTAACGAATAGCTACTTCACCTCTAATGTAGATACAGTATGGTTAATTGGAAATTAAAAAAAACTTTTGAGATTATCTTTTATGTGGCTGAAAATGTATTAAAAAAAATTGTTAGTTTTATTGTAAAATAATTTTTAGCTCACACATATACTATACTATAGTAGTGTGAGCTATGGTGATCCTAATTTTTTCGAGAAAAAAAAAGTTGCTCCGATTTCAAAAATTTTTATATATCTTTACGTTTCAGATGATTTTGAAACTTTTTTGTTGCGCCGTCTGTCTGTCTGTATGTCTGTATGTCTGTATGTCTGTATGTCTGTAAGTCTGTATGTCTGTATGTCTGTATGTCTGTATGTCTGTATGTCTGTATGTCTGTATGTCTGTATGTCTGTATGTCTGTATGTCTGTATGTCTGTATGTCTGTATGTCTGTATGTCTGTATGTCTGTATGTCTGTATGTCTGTATGTCTGTATGTCTGTATGTCTGTATGTCTGTATGTCTGTATGTCTGTATGTCTGTATGTCTGTATGTCTGTATGTCTGTATGTCTGTATGTCTGTATGTCTGTATGTCTGTATGTCTGTATGTCTGTATGTCTGTATGTCTGTATGTCTGTATGTCTGTATGTCTGTATGTCTGTATGTCTGTATGTCTGTATGTCTGTATGTCTGTATGTCTGTATGTCTGTATGTCTGTATGTCTGTATGTCTGTATGTCTGTATGTCTGTATGTCTGTATGTCTGTATGTCTGTATGTCTGTATGTCTGTATGTCTGTATGTCTGTATGTCTGTATGTCTGTATGTCTGTATGTCTGTATGTCTGTATGTCTGTATGTCTGTATGTCTGTATGTCTGTATGTCTGTATGTCTGTATGTCTGTATGTCTGTATGTCTGTATGTCTGTATGTCTGTATGTCTGTATGTCTGTATGTCTGTATGTCTGTATGTCTGTATGTCTGTAGGTCTGTAGGTCTGTATGTCTGTATGTCTGTATGTCTGTATGTCTGTATGTCTGTATGTCTGTATGTCTGTATGTCTGTATGTCTGTATGTCTGTATGTCTGTATGTCTGTATGTCTGTATGTCTGTATGTCTGTATGTCTGTATGTCTGTATATCTGTATGTCTGCATGTCTGTATGTCTGTCTGTAACGACCAACGCGCATAACTCAAAAACCGCTTGGCCGATTTTAATGAAATTTGGTACGTAGGCTGGGTCTGGGGTCGAGATGGTCCCGTTTAAAAATGAACAAAATCCACCGAACACAAACCAAATAAAAGGGTGGGGGTATATTACACAAATTAGAGTTTAAGTGAAAATCTGGCGTGTGTGATATCAAACGAAAGGTAATTGAGTCCGGAGTTTAACAAAATACATTTTAGTTTTTGTTTTTTTTAAGGGTGGGGGTAGATATTAAAAATTTGAGTTTAGGTCAAAACATGGCTTGTGTGGTATCAAACAAAAGGTAATTTAGTCTGGAGTTGAATAAAACATATTTCAGTTTTTAGTTATATTAGCTCACACGTAAACTATAACTATAGTACCTAGTGTGAGCTTAGGGGCCCATATATTGGCAGAGTATTTTAATGAGTGAAATAGTTTATTGCCTAGGAGAACAGATTTTGCATAAATATGGTTCTAAATTTACTGTTTTGGAACAGCGCGAACTGTGCTTGCTATTGGTCGAGACAAGGAATTTCACACGATGTAATTTATCATTTTTCACGACTAAGAGAATTACCCCACTGACATGTTTAGGTTATCCAATGTCAATATATTAGACGACCATTTAAAAATTTTAATTTTTAAAATAATTTTTTACAGGTTTACTAAAGCAAATGTTGGTTATTATGTTTTCTCCGTACGCTGGTTTAACGTTTTCTCTTGGTACTCTTTTAAAACGATTAAAGTTGGCAAATAGTAAATTGTTTTGCTTTGCTGCCAATATTTTTCAGTGCACATTTTTCCTTTTAATCCCAAAAGAAAAATCAAACACACGATTTTTTCCTAAAAATAGGCCCAATATTTTTTG
The DNA here is from genome assembly GCA_963576565.1 of Aspidapion aeneum. NCBI lineage: Eukaryota > Metazoa > Arthropoda > Insecta > Coleoptera > Brentidae > Aspidapion > Aspidapion aeneum. Next base: position 78,274,755 of record OY755044.1, on the reverse strand, counting down.
TCCCAGCTGAAAAAGCCATAATCTGCAGAGCGATTTTCTTTTTTGACACGTTCCAAATTGAACTCGAATCTTTTAACAATATTTTATTTTCTTTTTTTTTTGGATTTTCGTGAAAACACGTTCTTTTATAATTTTTGTTTTGTGAAAAATGAAATTCGGAATAATAACAGCTTATCGAAATTGAAATAAAATCTTTTTATTTTGGGATCATTTTTATACGTTGGGGCTGTGATTATGTGTCTTTGGCCGCCAGAACCGTGCACGACGTTGCCCGTCATGCTTTTAACGTCGTGTGTTTGACAGACAAGGATACCCGAATGAGGATTCTCTTTTGACACGTTCCTAATTGAACTCGAACCTTTTAGCAATATTTTGTGGAAACATTTAGGGCAATTTCGTCAGTAATGACGAATTTGCCACCAGACCCTCGTAAAGTGTTGGGTATTTCGTCACCATCCTTTTTTCTAAAAAAACTAAAAACAAATAACAAATACAACTCAAAACGTAAAATTTAGTCCCACTAGAACCTTAAAAAACATAAATAAGCATTTAGCTTATGTCTAACGCTGTTTCCTAATAAGATTTATAATGTGATGTAAGCGACATATCTTAGAAGAAGAATGCACCTGTTGACCGTGAATCTGACATTTAACTGAAGTTTTATTTTTCACTGCCGCGGCAGAAACAACTCTCCCACCACAAAGAGGCAGCGGGGTTGCCAAATGTTCAAAGACTTAATCTACATGCAGGTATTTGGGCAAAACTATTTGGATTTCTTAATAATGAGCATTATTTTTGAAAACTGACGAAATATCCCTCACTAACGAAATACCCCCGTTTACCTTACCCACTTTTATTTCTTTAGTGCATTCCAAGAAGAATTTACTTCTCCACTTGGATTGCAATTTACTATAATTTGATATTTTGCACCTTGTTTCATAATAACTCTATTTTCTTCACGATGAGTTTTAGCTCGTAATTTTGCCTTATATAACATATTGAACAAGTTTGTCCATGATTGGTGCAGGTCTTTAAAGTTTTAAAGCTTACAATCAATTATAGTTAGGCAATATTACTAAAAAGTGTAAAAACTGTTGTTTATTAAGAACCGATAACATGCTGCTAAAAACCATTAGGTGTACGTCTACCAGTGGCGTATATACGGCCCGGGCCCCCCCCCAAGCGAAGATTTTTTTAGATATTTTCCACATATTTCATGAATACAAACATAAAATAGCATAAAAAACGGCCTTATGAGGTCTCGCCTCCCCCCCCCCCCCGAATTTTTTTTTCCATATACGCCACTGACGTCTACATACATGGAACTAAACTGTCGAGTTAAATTTTTAATATATTTTTAACAGATAGGTAGCTAAAAAGTTTTTGTTACAACCCACAACATTTTTGTAGAGAGTTTCCCTAATTTTCTTTCGACTTTTACGCCAAGCCGTAGTTAACTGAAAAAGTTTTTTCTAATTTCCTCAAATTTCCTGGAATGCCTCTGAAAAACTTTTTTATGTATTAAACTTCCTGAGCACGGAGACCCTTTTCAAAACGTTTAGATCGGATCATATCACAGTAAAAAATCTTCGTATTTTCGTTAGTCGAAAATAATTTGGGTTTAACAGCTTTATTAAATGTGTGACTATTCTGGTTTAATTTAGGACAAATATGCATGCCAGATAGTACCCCAATATTTAATTTTTATTCAACTTTATGCAACATCTCCAAAACTAAAAGTTACAGATAAAATTTAGTGTGACACTTACAGATAAAAATATAAAAAGCAATTAACATCAAAATAAAATTTTTATTAACGAAAACAAACTTTTGAAAAATCACCAGTACCTCAAAAATAGCTTAATCATAACAAAAAGTAGGCGAAAATGGTATTCCGTAAAAAGAATTGAGATGAAAGTAAAACCAAGTTCTCCAATACAAATTTCAAAATGAAAGGTTCTTACTAGTTTGGAAATGTTTTTTTAAACTTTGCTATTACAGCCAAACTTCTTTATGTTCAATATAACACTGTGTCTAAGAGTCATTTGCAGCCGTAATAGCCAAGTTTAGAAAAACATTTCTAAACTAGAGATTTTAAAATTTGTATTAGAGAACTTGACTTTACTTTTACCAAAATTCTTTTTACGGAATACCATTTTCGCGTACTTGGCTTTTTTACATGAAATGTTTTTGTTATGTTAACTTCTTTTTTAAAGGATTGGGATAATACACTGCTTTTCAAAAAAAATTGTACACCTATCATGGGTTTTTATATTGCAGGTGTACAAATTTTTTGATAAGCAGTATATTTTAGTTTTAAAGTAGTAAACTATGCGGAATATTGTTCAAAACTTTTGCAATGCCTTATTTAAAATACAAAAATTTGAGGGGTTATTAACTCAATGGAGTTCTACCACTGTTCGGTTCGGTTCGGTTCGGTTTGATTCGGTTCGGTTCGGTTTGAGTTTCATAGCTCATTCCGAAGTAGAGTTTTAGATAGGTCAAATATGGGCTGGAATGTTTCAAGAAAAGATAGTAGTGTAATAGTAGTGGTGGGGAGACCATTTTTTGGTCTAGCGACTAGGCACACGGCGCGCCCTTTTCGCAAACCCCGATTTGTCCGTACATCATATATCAAACAGATGCACGTGTCCCTTAAGATGCAAGTTTTCTTTTTCTCAGAGGACTTAATTTTGCTTAACACCTCTTTGTCGAGGGCAGGGATCTTTATACTGCGTAGCAAGTATACACAGTGGACCCACGCTTTTACACCCCTTCCGAAAGGTGGTCCTGCCGTGTCCCCAAATGTACCAAAGTGTGGTTTTCCTAAACCTAAAAGTACCTAATCCTCCAAAATGTGGGTTCTTGTGTACATGTTGTGGGATATTGGTCTATTTTTTTTTGTTTGTTTTAATTAGTTTTATTACTTTTTTTTTGCCACCTTGTTATTCATTAATTACTCTGTAATATTATTGTAAATTGGCTCTGCCGTTGAAATAGAAAAATAAATAAATAAATAAATAATCCAACACTGTCCTTTCCGCAATCATTCATCAACTTTACAAATTATTGTTTTGTTGACAGGTGACTACAACTTATATTTATTTTTGTTCTATATTGAGGTTTACAAAATGAAATTTTGCATTGTGTAAAGCTTTGCCTCAGTAAGCCCTTTTTATACACAACGCAGCACAATATTTGGGCACATGCTGAAAAATGGCGATACTAAAATTTAATAGCAAGGGAATATCTGACAGTTAAAAAAAAAACAATACCCACAATATTAAACCATTTTGACAGAAAAAAAATCTAATGGAACCTGGGGTGGAACTAGGGTCACTACATCCTGGAAGCCTAGATGCCAGGCTTCCAGGATGCAGTGTCCCTAGGGTGGAATGGGGTATGGCCTTTACTGACATATGGAGACAATAATTAGCGTGTCGGTTTAGGCTACACCATCAAATGCTTCGGGCATATAGGCATTGTTATAAAAAATAAAAAATGAAAAAATTTGGTTGCATGGTAAGAAATTTTCTTATAATTTTTAAAAATATGTTAAGATTGTAGTCAGAAAAGGGTGTCTTACAAGATGCACCCTGCTGAAATTTCGTGATTTTCTGTTACATTATGTACGTAAACATTTATTTAATAAACTTCATGCATTTGTGAAGTACGACATTCGGCCTACACATTAAATTAAGCCTGGCTTTGTTTCTTAATATTTTTCGTATTATAATATGTGGCGGTCGTGGTTTTCATAACGTACGTCTATCACAAAGTCAGTCAAAATGGCTTAAGAAATAGGGTGTTAAGAATATTCTGGTAGCGTTTACAGGCCTTCGTACCTTAAATAACTGCCTGTATTCCCATCTTCTTTGGTGCACTGGGCCACTTTTACACCATAATTTGTCGTTCGACTCCATCGACCTTGAATTTCGAGGCGTACACTAAAGCGGCTCTGTCGGTCCGGTCATCAATATGCGGTTTTCGGAATATAGTGGAGTACATTTTGCTCAATAATTTGTGTTATAACCAAAAACTTCGTAGACATTTTTTCATGACCGTTTCTTTTATCCTAGGCCAGGAATTCCGACCATGCTTCCGCCGTAGTCCAGTTGCCACCTAGTGACAGATTGGCCGTGCCCTCCGGCGAAAAATATAAGTATTTGGTTAACTTGTTTTCCAAACTTCCAAATTGTAGCGGCTGGATCACTTGCCTTGTATCTATATTGGCCTTTTCGGCTTGTAGGTTAAGTAGTAGTTAAGTTGTGCATTTAAATGCGACCTACAAAATAGTGATATTTCCAAGTAAAAAAGTGATTTATAGGTACGTCATTTTTTTAACTTAAGTTCCCCTAAACTTATGTAGGGACCCACCCCAAGAATAAATAATACAAAGTTTTTGTAACCCTTACTGGACACCAAGTCTGAGCACTAGATAAATGTAACTTCGTAGGTAGTGGCAATTAACCACTATACCATAAGCTACGTATTCCTTTCGTTTAGAATGTGAATATTTTCAATTTAAATTTTAAAAATTAAACATTTATACCGTTGTTTACATTTTTTTATAAGATTTCGAAGGAGGTACCACAAGTGTGTTCTTCCCCTCAGAAAAAATAGTTGTTATATGAAAAGAGGTCTATTTTCTGTGATACAACGAAACTTATTTTGCGCGTGTTTTTGTTGTTTTTATGAAATAAGGCTGCAGGCACAATTTAAAGGGTAAACACAAAAGTTTGACTTTGGGCCCTCAATATATTTTGACAGTTGTTTTACACCAGACATCAGTCAAATGTATCCAGAGCGAATAACATTTTGTATTTAGTCGGTTGTATTTTTAATTATTATGCTTGGACCTTCGAAATATTACCCCGCTTAGCATTCGATTTAAAGTCGCCACCTATAAAAAAAATTAGGATCACCATAGCTCACACTACTATAGTATAGTATATGTGTGAGCTAATATAATTCCTTGATCAGTTTTAGTATTGTTTGACAGGTGTCGCGTAGTTGACTTTGCACAATAGGGTGGGTAAAATAATAACTGACCGTTTTTGAGGGTGACTTTTTTGTATTAATTGACTCGGGTGGTAAATCTACCATAAAAAAGGGTGTTTAATCGGTATGACAAGTTATTAATGCAAGAAAAGCACGTGGCTATGCGTTTAATATTAAACGGTGACCCCTTGATAATAAACAAACATGTCAAAAAAATTATACAATACAATTGATAATATTTTTATTTTTGAATCAATATTTTAAAAAAACAACAACTTTTATTATTAAGAAAGGTATTTAAAAGAATATTTGACAAAAAAGTTATAATAAATTTATGCTGAGTTACCAAGAGAGTAGTAGGTTTAAGCGGGTGCTGGACCACTTTTGAGGAGGGAATGACCTTCAATGACCTTGACGGTCGTTGCCTTGTTTTATGTAGAGACGAATAGTTTGAGTAGTATATTTGACCTTGAAAAGTTGTGAAGGTCATTATGTTGACCTTGAATGACCTTGACGATCGTTGCATTTTTTATATGTAGAGACGAATAGTTCGAGTAGTATTTTTGACCCTGAACAACCTTGACCTTGTCTGACCTTAAGCACAAAAAATACCTCTATCTTTGACTCTGATTTGTTTTACACTTTTAAAAGATTTACATTATCCCCACCCTAATAATTGTATTTAAACATATAAAAAGGAAAAACAAACCCACTTGAAGTATTAGTAGATTTCTGTATCTCAACGTGTCAAATCACTCTCTAAAATAAAAATAAAGAAAAAATAGTTTAATTTGTGGAAAAACAATAATTTAAAGGTAATAATATGGATATTTCAAAAATCAAACTTGAACAAATAAATTTCGAAATAAACAATGAAGCAAAACTTCAATTAAAATCTTTAGATTCATTAAAAGTTAATACCACATATGTTATTAAAGAAATGTGCACCATTGATACGCGTTATGGAAAATCTGTTTTAATAACATTGGCTGAAGATGCTGATGTATTTAAAACGTTTTTACCAAAACGTGTGCTTAAATCAATAGATGATGATTTTATCGATCTAGTTAATAAAAGTAATCAAAAATATACTCTAACCTATCTGGGGCAAAGTGAACCCACATACATCGGTGCAAAACGTAAATCCATATTTGAATTTGGAATATACTAAATTATCTTAAAATTATTGTGTGTTAAAATATAATTCTTAAAGTATTAAAAATATGAATCGTTTGGAAGAACAAATTCACGATTTACGATTCTGGTTGTTTGAGAAGTCGGACGAACTGATGGAGGGTGACCCTTCACTAAGAGATGTAGCTAGAGCAAATAATTTTATGGATGGTGTCATTCAATGCCAAATGTTTTTTATGGGTAACCAAACACTTCAAGAGTTTTGTAAAAATATGAGATGGCTGAATTTGTTGTACCTTCTGAGGCCATTGGAAGACATTCCACTGGAGCTACTCTTTCCACCGCTCGATGAAGATGAAGATGATGATAGTGGATTCAGTGAGAACGATGATTAAATATAAGACATTTATCAAAAATGTGTATTTATAATTAGTTTATGGATTGTAGTATGGATGTAGTTTTAAATTGATAAAAGCTGTAATAAAATATATTATAATAAGAAATGAAAAACTATTTTTTAATTGGATTTGTTTTATTGCAATATTATTTTTATCTTATTTTTTTACAAAATTTTATAATAAAGTAACAATATTAGTATAAAACACAAAATAAATATATTATAAAAATTAAGGAAGTGTAAAAAACCTATATTGATTTTCATTTGATGTGAATTTTAAAAAATATATTAAAATTCAAATATTTTTTTAAACGATATCCGACTTATTTATCCATGAATTATGTCTATCTGTAAAACCTAACCACTTAACAAAGTATTGCTCCAGTTTATTACACTTCCTTTTCTTAATAATTTTCTCCACTAAATATATTGATGGCACGCTGGTTTTCTGTAGCTCCATTTCATAAAAAGCACCAAGTATAGGTTCTCCGTCAAAACTTTCTATTTCATAAGTGGGTGGATTCGTTATATTTACTTTTACAATTTTAAATTGTTCCGCTGACCACGATGGTGTGTACCCTTTTTCAAAAATTGACTTATATTTGCTTATACGAACTACGTCTCCAACTTTGAATTTAATTTTTTTAGGTACCATTTTTATATTTTCAAATGCGGTAATTCTAGTGGTGGGTTTCACATCAATTGGTCTCATTTTAATAGTTGTGTGAATTGTTTTATTATATTTATCAACAACATCCTGTAAAATATGAAACCACTTATAGCTTCCTAATGTAGAGAATTCTTTATAAAGATTTGTTTTTAAAGTTTTGATTACTCTTTCCACAATGGCTGCCTTCTTTACACTATATGTGTGATAGTGATTTACAGACTTCTTTTTCATAAGTGCTTGGAAGTGTTTATTAAAAAATTCCGTTCCTTGATCAGATTGTATGTTATGGGGGTAATAACCAGCTTGCTTAAAAACATCCCGCATTGCTGCACATATTTCAAGTCCTGTTTTATTTTTTATTGGTCTAGCCGAGACAAATTTAGAAAAGCAATTTATGCATACTAAAATGTATCTATACCCCAAATTATATTTTGATAATTGTTGTATTTCAGCTAAATCAATCTGCCATAGATCCTTAAAACCTTTTATTAAGGTTTTTCTTCGCAGGAAATTTTTCCTTGCTGGTTTATATAGCTCATTAACCACTTGAACTTTTTGCTCACTAGCCATCGTTAAAATAAATACTTTATTTTTTCAATTCAAATGGGTGTATAATATTCTATGCGTCCATCTGACCAAATTATTGGTTACAAAGCGGATTCAAGTGGCTGATGTTTCAAAACTTTTCTTTCTATGGCACTCAATCTCCCATGTAAATTTAACAATAGTTTACCACTTGTCGATTGTTGCGTTTTTATTTTTTCTAAATTGGTTCTTACTGCATCAACAGATTCTGCTATAGCTAGCTTTAGTTCTTCAACTAGTTTGTTTATACGATTTTCCAGAAATTCTAGATTGATAGCGTCTTTATGATCTACAGCATCTGCTATATTACATAAACGTTTGTTCTCAATGTCGAAATCATTTTTAGCGGTCAACTTAAAACCATTACCCTTCAATCCTTTTATATATGTAATTTTGGAAGTTTTTTTTATACGACCAAACTTGTCAATCGTGTTCTTTACACCTCCCATGTTAGATAGTAACTGAACAATATATGCTACAATCAAAAAGTGAGTCCTAATATATAACCCCTTCTTCTCTTAATTCTTCAATTATAGACAAAATTTCACCATCATGACCAGTATGCCCAGCCATTTTTGAGCTCCATAATAATCGCAAGCGACTAACTAATTCTTTAGCAGTATTCCAATATACATAGTTTACTTTATTATTATTGAATTTTTTGAGATTTGAAATTTTATTTCTGGTAATACCAGAACCTTCTTTACTTCTGCCATGTTTCGGTGTTAGAAGTGGTTTTATAAAATTTGTAAATTTTACAGATCGGCTGGTATTTACCCCATATATTTTATTATATTCATTGTAATAGGCATTTGACAAATTAAGTATTTGCTTATAATCGCTGAGTGCTTTTGGGCTAATGTCGCCAATGTTTGACACACTTGGTTTTTTAAAAAATAACAAATCGTATAAATCACGATGAGCAGAAAATGCCCCAATCATATTTTTTTTACGCCAAAGAGTTATTAGTTTATCTGGAAATTTTATTGTAGCATTACCTATCTGAAAATTATCATTGTTGGAATTGTACCTAACACCATATATGGTGTCATAGATAGATGGGTTTGATTTAAGCCCCTCCATATAGATTGTAGATATAGAATTTAAATCTTCCCCAATATCTTGTCTCAGTGATTCATCCATAGCTTCATTGTTGACACTCTTTTTAGGTGATAAATGAGAACTTGCATCTGCATTAAATGATTTTTGACTTTGATTAGAGTATGAGGATATTGGTGTATCCGGCAAGGGTGGTGAAGCTGAGAGGTAAGATCCATGATGAGATTTATTTCCACCATCACCATCTTCCGAATCATCAACCATAACATTGGCTGCAACTCTCTTTGCTTTTTTTGCTTCCACAGCTATCAAAGGTGTTGCTATATTACTACTTGTCCTTTTTACAATTGCTGCATTTTTAAAATTTTCTGAAATTTTTGATAATGGTTTTGAGATGGGTTCATAAAATTTCTCAAGATTTGTTTGATTTTGCGACTCTTCATTTTTTTAAAATTTAAATTTTGTTCTTACTGCGTCAGTCATAGCAACAAGATCACGTTTTAAATCGATCGATCGATCGATCGAATTTGACATATTTACAAATAAGATGTTTGCAGTTGTTCGTTCTAAAAGCAACTAAAGTTGTTGCTACACATTTATTAAACATATATGTAACTATCAAATCCTTTTCTATATCTGCCATTGTTTAAATCTGCATCTTTAACAATAACTAGAAAACCATATTTATCGTCCCAACATTTTCCACAGATTTCTTGAAACTTAGTAAAAGTAAAGTCTGGAGAAACGTGATCTGAAAAAATATGTCGCAGATTCATTTCATCTTGTTTAAATACTATTATGAAATTTGAATTATCTCGAACTAGCTGTTTTGGTACTCTAGAGTAAGTCTGTGCTAGGTAAAAACAATCTATATTTTTATGCCTCCCCATACTGTAGTATGATTTTATTACACTCTGACCATCGCAAATTACATCATCGAAAATAAATATCGAATTTGGTTTTGCCTCAGATGGTGGTATAACGCAGGATGTATCATTAAATGTGTAGTATCCAAGCCCCTCAATTGGCGATAAAATTTGCTTTAAAAATTCATATTTTGATTGAAACAATGATTTGGAGTATATATATACATTTTCAAATTTTAATCCTAGTGGGTGTGTAATAAGAGTGATAAGCACATTGGTTTTACCACAATTTGATGGCCCAATTATTAATCCACGTATGGAATTGGGTAGTAAAGATCCATGACGTTGATATGTAATACCACAACCCGTCTTTTCATCCCAATTTATAATTGAGATTCTGTCTTGTTGCTGCACTATGCGCATTTTTATATGAACTATCTTTTAGTATTTAAGCTGACTTGTATTTATATCAAAATCAGTTCGATGTCATCTATCAACAGAAAAAGTTCAGTAAAAAAGGGGCGAGGCGTATTTAATTCACTTTTAAATAAACTTCCTGTAGAATTACACATCCCGGGTTATCAATATTGTGGTCCTGGAACTAAACTAAAGAAAAGATTAGCGAGAGGTGATCCTGGAATAAATGCACTAGATAGAGCCTGCAAAAAACACGATATTAGTTACTCTATTAATTTGGATAATTTAGAAAAAAGACACAAATCTGATCGCGAACTAGAAGAAAGTGCGTGGCAAGTTGTTAAATCAAAAGACGCTGGAATAAAAGAGAAGGCTGCTGCTTACTTTGTTACAAATTCAATGAAAGTTAAGCGAAGAATTGGAATGGGGTTAAAAAAGATAAAATCGAAAACTCGAAAGGTGGCTTTTGGGTCTGCGATATGTCGAAACGTTCAAACAAAAATTAAATCGATCTTGAATCAAAATAAGGGGAAATTTCAAGATATTTCAAAAATTTCAAAAATTGCTTTGATCGCAGCGCGTAAGCATTTAAAAGCTTCTGGTGGAAAAAAGAAGATTAAAACCCCAAGAGTAATTCACATTCCTAAAATGGGGGGTATTTTACCTCTTATACCAATTTTTGCGGGGTTATCCGCCCTAGGATCATTAGCGGGTGGCGCTGCTGGTATAGTTAAAGCAATAAAAACCGTTAATCATCTTAAAAATAGTGTTGCTGGTGTTAAAAACTCTCAAATGCTTGTAGAAAGTAAAAAAAGGGGGAGGTTTATACTTAAAACCGTATCGAACTGGGTTAGGACATTATTTAACAAATCCAAAAAACTAGTAAATCCCTTACCAGCAAGGGCATTATCAAATATTGATTTGGAAAGATATGCAAAACAATATCAAATTGCAAATTTCGTTGGTGTATTTATGAGAGATAGTCTTCCTAAAAGTGGACCTCGCAAAACTGAATCGGCCATCATAAACTTAGACAGTGTAAATGGACCGGGAACACATTGGGTTGCCTACAGAAAGAAAGCTAGAAAAGTAATTTATTATGATAGTTTTGGAAACTTACCCCCACCTTTGGAATTCATAGAATACATGTATAAAGGATGTAATTATGCCACAGAAATTTGGTATACATATAAAAACCAACAAAAATTTAATACAGTATATTGTGGTCAGCTGTGTCTACAGTTTCTCTTAAAAAATAACTTATTTTAGTAGTAATTTTAAAAAATGAATCGAAATAATTCCGAAAGTGAGTATGCAAAACTAAAAAAAATGTATAAATCACTAAAAGCATTTAGCAATGCAAAAAGTTTGCTACCGATGACGAGTGACGAACTATGTAGTTTACCTAAAGAAGTAATGATAGCATGTGCACCAAACGAAATAGCTTTGGTGTGGGAGAAGTTGCCAGAAGAAGTTAAAGAAGACATTGATATTTTAAAATATCAGTATTGCTACGACCATTACTCTACAAACAACTCTAACGATCAAATTGATGGTCCACCACCAAAAAAAATATTTTGTTGTATATGTAATGCAAACGGTTCAAAAGTGTCTAAATCTGAGGAAATTGTAGATTGTGACATTATATCCAGTTGTTGTAAGACACAGTAAAAAAAATGTCTTATACTTTTACATTAAGTGGTTATTCAAGTATTTTAAGTGCCAACTTCTATCCTCCTATAGAGACAAACAACAGAGAAAAATATGGACTGGGTCTTATAGGATTTTATTCATATAATTCAATTTTTAACATAGATGAAACTAACAATTGGTTTGGATTTAGTAAGCCAAACTGGGGAGGGCCAGTAATGTTAAAAATACCTCCTGGTGCATACGAAATAACCCAAATACATGATGCAATGCTTAAAGCTCTTCAAAAAGGTGCAAAAGATCTAGATGAAAATATTTTTAGCTTACGTGCAAACAATAGCACTTTGAAATGCGAAATTAATTCAAAGTATGTACTTCACTTTAAGCACTACAACTGAATTGGACAGTTGTTGGGATTTGCAAATGAAGATCGACTAAAGCCCAATGAGATTCATGAATCTTCAACAATAGTTGATATTACAAAAGTTCGCATTATAAGAGTAGATTGCAATATAACAACCGGTGCATATTTAAATTCAGAACAGACGCACTCGATTTATGAATTTGACATTGATGTGGAACCTGGGTATAAGCTAACTAAAGAACCAACAAATATCATTTATATGCCAATTCAACCAGAGGGTCGTCAGTTTATCGACAACATTACACTAAGGATCGTGGATGATAGAGGAAAGCTCATTAATTTTCAAGGAGAAAAAATAATTGTTAAATTAGAGCTTAAAAGGTTATAACGAAAATGGGTTATTGTTTTGATCATCACAGCTATCCAGTGTCGCAAAAAAAAGATGTTAAGACTTATATTCCAAATAAAAACCGATGCAGAAGCAGTAGAAAAACCATTCATGTTAAAGACTTGTCAAGAGAAAGATCTAAATTGTCCACAGAAGAAAAAGTGTTTTTGAAATCACTTGGTTTACATTTAAAAAAAACTGTTTAAAATGATTTCAACTAGTGAAAAGTTAGAAGCATTTAATGAACCAATTTTTGAGAATTCAATTATAAGTCTGGAAGAGCATAGTTATAAACCCTATGGAACACCATCTTTTAAAAACTCAGATGAAATTCGTATCCCAATTCAATTTCAAGATCTAATTTTGGATGTTTTCGAAAGTTATATTTATATAGAAGGAAAGTTTACACCAAGTGATGCATCTAAAAGATGCTACTTATCAAATAATGCTCTTGCTTTTTTATTCGAAGAAATTCGGTATGAAATGGGTGGTGAACAAATTTGCGTTGTTCGAAAACCAGGAATTACTTCAGCACTAAAAACCATTGTTTCATTTGGAAGTAGTCAAGAAAAGCTTCTTTCAACATACGGTTGGGGTTTAACAGAAGTCAATCAATGCATATTGGACAAAACAAGTTATGTATTTAGTGGAAGACTCCCATTAAAATACTTGATGGGATTTGCAGAGGACTATAGAAGGGGCATTTTTAATCAAAAACAAGAACTGATTCTCGTAATAGCTCACACCTTCAATAATTGTTATATTGGTGAAGTTGATGCGGAAATCTCCATAGATAAAATTGAATGGAAAATCCGGCACATAATTCCAGAGGATCGTCAAAGGATTAAAATTCTATCTAAAATTAATAAGGGTGGTAATAATGTTAATATCAAAGCTGCCTATCGCATGTGGGACCTATATGAATTGCCTCTTCTTCGGAGCACAGCTTCTGATACGTGGGCAGTAAGAAGTAGTACGAATTTGGAAAAACCACGATACATTATTATTGGATTTCAAAAAACTGAAAATTGCAATGCCAGAGACAAAGATGCAACAGAATTTATCTCTGCTGATTTGGCTGATATTAGATTATATATTAATTCGATAGTTTTCCCCTATGAAAGGTGGAGTCTCGATTTTTCAAAAAGATTATGCGGTCCTGCCTACTATGCATATCAAAATTTTCAAAGCAGTTACTATGGAAAAACATGTAATGAACCAATGCTTGATTTAAATAGTTTTATTCAAAACCCATTAATTGTTATTAATGCTTCGCATCAACAGGATTCAATAACCTCATCAACAGTGGATATTAAATTGGAATTTAACACCAGAAAATCTAAATTTCCAAATGATGTAAAAGTGTATGCTTTACTTATTCATGATTCCCTAATTTCCTATAATATTCTAAATGGTACTGTAACAAGGGGTTAATTTCAATGTAATTTTATTTATAATATTTTTGAATGTATTTTAATGATTTAAATGAAAATAAATGTTTTGAATTTTGTATTTTAAAATGATTTAGATATAAATATATTTTTCTTAAATAAAGTTTAAATAAAACACATTTTATAGAATACTATTTGTTTTTATATTTTTATACTTATGATTAAGCTATAACAAATTTGAATACTCAATTGCACACCTATTCACATAATAAAATTGATAAGACACATATTTACTTGGAGAATAGATGGTAAATTATTCAATTAAAATAAGTGTAGTCTCCAAACTAATAAAGCTATTACAAAAATAATTCATTCCATCGATTCAACAACCATATCCAAACAAATTTTATCATATAAAATTTTTTGGAAAAGTTTAATTTTTGGAGATATTTACATAATAAAACAAATAAAAACACATTTTGTCAAGTGGGGTAGATGTCTATTCAGTTACAAATGGGTCTAGCTTCTAAACTAATAAGGCTATTACAAAAAATAATTATTTCAATCGATTAATCAAGAATGCGTTGACATTTCTTATCATATAAAAATTTTTGCTGGACTTTAATTTTAGGAGATAATGACATAATAGCCCAATTAAAATTGTTACTATTTTAATTAAATTGATCATAACTGTTAAAATAATATTAATATCACAATAAAATTTTAACAGATCGAAAGCTAACCTATTTTTTCACAATTTTTATCTCTTAAAAATTTTCAATTAAGACGCTACTTTACAAGATATTAAGAAAAAACGTCTATTTTAAGACATGAAAAAAATTACAAGTCTCAATTTTAATTGATACTTAAAAAAAAAAAAACCTATTTGACCCCCCCTGGACCACATTCACATTTGCCGCCATTTCCGCATCCGCGGACACGTTATAGTTCGCGAACGCGTTAAAGTCCGCGACCATATCCCCGCTCGCGACCGCATCCGCGGACAAATTAAAGTTCGCGAGTGCGTCCGCGGACAAATTAAAGTTCGCGAGCGATTCCGCGGACAAATCAGGTAATGCATCCGCAATCATCACCACATTCTCGATCTTCACATAACTTTCACTTGAACTACTAAATGAGGCCATTTTCGAAAAAAATTACTTAAACTTTTTGAAAAAAAGGAGGAGTTGTTGCTTCGACTAAGAGAAGAACGAGAAAGAACGCTTACCGCCACATCATGCATCCAAGTAAGCAATTTTACCCCCACTACCATTTACCCCCTCTACCATTTATCTCACCCTATCAACATCAGCGCCACCTATTGATAAGATTTACAAACACCCCTGGTGTTGAGATTTTCAGTTTTAAATTTAATAAGGTCACTAAGCAAACAATTATAGAATATTAGTTTCCTTAAACTGTTTTAGAATTATGGTGCCCTTAATTTTGAAAAGCGCCATCTATCATAATTTTTTCAATTATTTAAATATATTCCGAAATAGCGCCACCTATCATCAACTTGATGCACTAAATTATTGATAATTTTTTTAAATCCTAATAATTCAACTATTCATCAGTTGGAAATCAATCAATAATAACTGCTCCATCATCGACTGTATAATTTGAGGGTGAATTCATAGGATTTGGCTATATACATCTGTCATCATTTCACTTTCTGTAAATATTCTCATGTTCTGCCAAAAATGCCATTTCTCACTCACAAAAAGGTTGTAGAAAAATGAAAAAAAAAAACATTTTTGTATTTTAGAATACTTTTTATTTTTATATATTTTCGAAAACTTAAAATTAAGCCATACGCTTATTAAAACATAACTAATATTTCATTTTTCATATGACTTGATATGTGGATGCCCCCAGGGTAGTGTATGACTTGTGTTAGGTATAACAAACCTTTTATCATCATGGTAAGATAATGCAATTTTGTTTCTGGTTTCTGTGTATATATTGTGTAGATCACTTTTAAATGATTTCATTTTTCGAAATAAGTAACCACCTTTTTCAACAACTTTTTTATAATCATTAATGGATAAATGCTTATCGATTACACTTTTTTTAACCCCCTTTGCTTTTTTTACCTCCGTTGAGACTGAGTTTATATAGTAGGCTTTAGCTCCTGTTCCATAGAAACTTAGAATTGGATCTTCAGGAAATTCATCCTTCATTCTACCCAAAACAGATTCGTTTTTACTTATATTAAACCTATTTACTTTCTTATAATTAGATATATCGAATTTCTCAGGGTTTTCAATCATAAATTTATAGAAATCATCAGTGTAAATTTTAAGTACTAGAGAATCTGTATCTGTATACATTAAACTTGCACTATTGTGAAACTCTTTTTTTATAGTATTATAAAAAAAGTCATACAAAACTGTTTTAGACAAATCCAGAATACAAAAACCCAAATATATTGGTTTATTGTATACAATTTTGAGTTTACTCATATGAACAGCGATTAATTCTTCGGTAAATATCGAGCAATTGTTAAAATTGGGTCTACTGATTAGAGCACGAGCACCGGCCCTTCTACGAATACTCTCCCAACTTGTAACTAATTTTATATCTTTATGATTCTCAACATTTTTCATAGTTTTTCCGAATACTGCATTATTAAAAAGCTTGTATAAATCTTTTTTAAATTTTGTATCAGCAGAGTTTCGAAGCTTTGTGTTAGTATCGATATACTTTTTTAACCAGGGTGATTGTTCAAATTTTAACATTCTATGAGTTTGAATGACTATTAACCCATTTCTTACTGCCTGATTTAAAGTTTTATAGTGTACAATATACCTTATTTTATCATGCAAATTTGGAATGAGTTTGGGGAATTTGGATGATGAATCTGGAGGGATTATATTTTCCACCAAAAATGGAAAATCAGCATGAGCTTCATGCAACTCATTTGGATAATACACATCTACTTCAAGAATGTATCCTATGGGACTGTCATCTGGTACATTATGAATATTTAAATTTATCATTTCTTCTTGTGAGAGCCATTTAAAACCTTTTGTGGGTAGTGGTTGTGACATACTATGCCCATATAAATTTGTTGCATCCAAATACATTATAAAGCATGACTTTATACTTGGATCATAATTTGGAAGGTACTTATTATTTGCTATATGCATTCTATCAACACATTGACTAACACCCCCTCGAATCCCTTTTTTAAAGAAATGAATCATGTCAATTTCAGTCAATAGCTCTAATTCTACTTCTGTCATTCTAAGCATACAATCAAATGATAATGATGGCAACGTGTAATATTGAGCTGGATCTAGGTTATAAGCCTTTAAAGAATTTCTTCGAAATGCTTCAAAAACATCAGTTAAAATTAAAACATCAGTTTTCAAATATAAATCCGAATAGTCTCCTAAAGTTTTACAATTAAATAGACTCCATACTTTTTTCCCTCTATCATATTCTAAATCTGTAATATGCTGATCATTTAGATCATCGAAGAATTGGTTTTTCGTGGGTAAATTAGTAACGTCTAATTTGTCTAAGTCAGAGATAAATCCATATGGAAACACACCTTTTTGTCTCATTAAACTAAATTCTTCTTCAGATGTAAAATGTTTGTGTGTTTCTAAAAAGGAGTCTGAATCTAAACCTTTACTTAACTCATCCAGGGATGCAGCTAAAAATTTGTAGCTGTCTATAAATCTTAGACGTAGATATTTTTTTATGATTTTTCCTTCAGAATTCATGTAATCATGTACATATATGGATTTTGTAAATGAAATATATTTTTCTTTGTTTTCTGCAATAACATCTATTTTATCGCCATGATGACACAATTCCTTAATAAACATGTGACAATCATAACCACTTAGATTGTGAAAAATTATTGGAATGAAATTTGGTAATTGATGTTGTAAGTTACAAGTTGAATGTGCAGCTAAAAATCTTTTTTTTCCCGTTATGTGACAATGATCGGTTACTTTTTTATCAAATAAGTTAAAAGGTTTACCACAAATTCCACATTTGTCACATGTTTCCACTATGTTTCTTTCTTCAGGTGTTAGTGGTGTCATTGGGACTATATCTCTTAAATAATTATTGTGAAGCTCTCTAAGATCACGTTCAATACATGCTACAAATTCTTCTGCTGCGCTTGAACCACGGAATAATTTAAATTTTGTTAAATCATCATTGAATGAACATTTAATTAGGTATGCAAATGAATATGGTTTATGTATGATATTTTTGACTGTGAAAGAATTTAATGGATCTGGTTCACAACCTGCCATTGGTTGTAAAATTGATTCAAAGTCAGCATACACTACAAAGGGAACTGTTAGCTGTTTTTCATAACTTTCGAACTTTAACATGTTTTCTTGTGTTGTTTTTCCAAATCTATCAGTTTTTAAATCTGTAGATGGGGTTATCGCGTAAACTTGCCCACAGTCATATTTTTGATGAAATATTAGTTTTTCTGCTGTTATAAAGTGTACTAAACAACCATCGCAAAAATAAAGTCTACGTTTCGACATTGATATTTGATTGGAAACCAAAGCTGAAAGATTTTTTATCCAACAATAATGTGTTCTATTACAATCGCTATTACATTCATGAGTTTCTTCTTTAATTTTACAATCTTCACTTATGATTAATAAGTTTATGTGAGTGTCAAGTTTTCTCTTGGAATAGCGAAGTGGACCAACAACTTCATATTGAATTTTTTTATTTGCAAATCTGGTTTCCAATGTATAAACATTAATTGAAATATTATTGTTTTGTTCAAACCTAGATATATCAGTCAATTTAACCGGCATTTCCATACCTGCAAGATTTAAAACTGTAGAATAATGGGGGTAGGAAGAAACTCTGTCTACATGAAGTGAAACTGGGTATAAAGCTGATGTAACAGCCCATGCAAAACATGCATTATCCTGATTTTTTATATTCACTACAGCATGTTTAGATTCAATGAATTTGGGTAACTTGAAGTATGAATTGCCCCCAATAGGGCGAAACTTGTTGATGTTGATTTCCAAGTGTAATATATGTTGTAAAGTCCAACCTGTAAATAAATTAAAACATTATTAATTAAACAACCATATTTAAAAAATGTTTCACTGATTATTATTAAACAAAAATTATTTATTTTACTAATGAGTATGTAGTATGAGTATCTTACCAGAATCTCGCTCCATAAACTCGCTCGCTTGGGAAATTATTTTATCTAGAAAAAACTCATAAATATTATCCAAATCAGAGGCATCACACACTATTTTATTATTTGTGTTAAATGATTTATCAGCTAGGGTTTCTTTTGATTGGTGAAGAAACGTTGCAAATAATTCCATATTAATTTTTATTGAGGTGTGTTTTGCTATATTTTCTTTTACTAATGTTAGACATTTGGGTTTTATCTCATAAAAAAACCTTCTGTAGTCTTTTTGCTGAGTTTCTGAAGCAATTCTATAACTTGCTATTCTGCATTTAAGACCACTTCTTACCACACATACACCATTGGAGTATGGTGCACATGAGTTATTTTTATGTTGAAGTGTTCTACAATGAGAAAAAAATTTATCTTTGGGTATGAAAATCTTGCATTCTCTACACATTTCCAATTGTTTATCACCATCTTTATCAACTTTTAAACTAGCTATTTTTCTTTTCTTTAATGGTTGCTCATTGATATTATCATCATTATGTTTATATTTGCAAGCTGTTTTATTATGTCTAACCATATTATCTTTTCGAGTAAAACTTTTGTCACATTTTGAACACTTCAACATGGTCACTTTACTTGTTACACCTTAAATTATTTATTTATTAGGTGTTTTCATCAACACCTCTGTTTTAACCACTATGCTTTTTTTATGCCCGTTGTGGGTTTTATAACAGACACCCCACTCCACCTCATTTTCTTCAGCTGTATCTGATAACTCTCAAATATATTTTTTTTTATCATATTTCACAGCAAAATCTAAATAGTTTGACCTTGAACAAAATTTACAACCAAATGTATTATTTTTTAATTTATTTTTGGTTTTGCAAAATATTCTCAAGGTGACATTGACCTTCATTTAACCTTGAACAAGATTGATGAGCAATTACATCTTTAACCTTGGAAAAAATTATACAGTGACCTTCATTTAACCTTGAACAAGATTGATGAGCAATTACATATTTAACCTTGGAAAAAATTGTCAACGATTCACACTGACCTTGATATAACCTTGTAATGGGTATATATATTTTACTCCTCATTTGGCAAACACTCATTCTTGCTCGATTTGTCTTCCTATAATGTCATCCACCGCTCGCCCTACCCTCATCGTTCGTCCGTTTTTGAAAAATGGGCATGTGCAGTGCAATTTCTGCAATGTCTGGAAACCGGTAGAGGTTTTTACAATTAATGGACGATGCGATGTCTGTAGTGAGCAATATCAAAGAATTATGGAGAGGCAGAGCAATCCTCCATATTCACCCGAATCACCTGTCTACATCTCAGACAGTGATGATTATGAGGTGGTGGAGAGTGATGATGATGATTCTGATACCAATTATGGTGTGTGGGAAGTAGCGAGAGTTGACTCTCCTCCTTCTGAGGAGATGTCTGATGTAGGAAGCGAAAGAGCTGACTCTCCTTTTGAGGAGGCTCAACGTTGGTAGTCTGGTTTAGTTTAATTGGGGTGTACAATAAAAATGGCTGGTACACACAGCTCAGTGCGAGGTTTGGGGCACTGTGGCACTAAACCAAACAATTAAAAATTTTCATCTAACAATTTTAAAATGAAACCATTTGTAAAAATCCTATCTTTTGAATCACATCAATATTCAATTTTTAAATTATAGTAACGCAAATTTTGTTCATTTATGCACAAACTAAAGTTAAAAATGGTAAAAAAAAAACGTTTTTAAGTTTCATTTTTATATGCTATTCCATGCAATCTTGCTCTCTTATAAACAAACCAAAGTTTAAAAATTCTTTCTAAAAGTTTGTATTTTTTTTAAATTAGATCTTTTCTACAAATTGGTTTATTCTACACTATGAAATTTTACTCTTTTATAAACAAACTAAAGTTTAAAAATTATTTTTAATACTTTGTTTTTTGCATTAGCATAATATTCTTTTCTATATTAAAGTTTATTCTATAGTTCTAGTTCTAATTCTAAGTTCAACTATAAAATAGTAACCAAAATTAAAAAATTATACAAATTTTTTTGTTTGTTATTAAATTACCATAATGTTTTTTTTCTTAATATAGATTTATTATATTTTACATATTCAAATTATTTTTTTTGTTTCATAAAGTTATATATTGGCTAACTAATAATTTTATATAAAAACTAAATATGTTACAATAAAAAAATGTTAAAAATTTAAAGAAAAGCATAAAAAAGATCCTTTAGCTTATTGTAGTCATTTAATTTTGCTTGGAATTCTTCCTCCACACCTTCGGTCTCTCTTTGTAGTCGTTGAATCTCTACTTTGAGTAGATCCACTCTTTGTTTAAGCTGCTCCACGCAGCTTCTTTTCACCCGTAGGATTTGGATAGCCTGCTCTATCGTTTGGCTTTCTATTGTTGTGACATTTGCGGCTACGGTTTGTTGGACTAGCTGATCCCTCGATGTTGAGGGAATTGCTATTGGAATTGCTGTCGGAGTTGGAGCTGTTGATAAAATGCTTGTCTTCGTTTTTTTAATGTACTTTCTTTTACCAACTCTTCCATTTTTGATTTTATGTACGTCACGTTGTAGCTCCATTTGTAGCTGCGGCTGTGATTCTGGCTGTGGTTCTAGCTGTGGCTCTAGCTGTGGCTCTGGCTGCTGTTCGGCTTGAAACTCATTCCCAATATCTTTTAACAAATTGTCGATGTCTTGACTGGTGAAATCATCCAAATCAATAATTTGCTGCTTTGAATTCATTTTCTACTAATTTGAAATTCGCTGTTGAAGTAAAGAAACTTTAATAGTACTCTTCTGATATTTATTTTTCTTTAAATACTTGTTGGGTGTTAGTTTAGTGGGGGTAAAGTCTACAGAAAATAATATATCTAAAAAGCGGGCAAATAAAGCAATGTTAAAGATTCTGAAGGTTAAAAAATACACATCTTTACTATAATTTTGGATTATTTTTTTCAAGGTCAAAAATACTACTCGAACTATTCGTCTCTACATATAAAAAATGCAACGATCGTCAAGGTCATTCAAGGTCAACATAATGACCTTCACAACTTTTCAAGGTCAAATATACTACTCAAACTATTCGTCTCTACATAAAACAAGGCAACGACCGTCAAGGTCATTCAAGGTCATTCCCTCCTCAAAAGTGGTCCAGCACCCGCTTAAACCTACTACTCAAGAGCGTAAGCCCAAAACAGAAGGGGGGTAGGTTTCTACATTCCATGGCCTTCTTAACTTAACGGGGGGGGAGGGTGCAAATTCATAATCTATTTGAATTTAATTGTTTAATTTTATAATATTTGGTATGAAACGGGTGGCAGCTGCCCCCCTTGCCCCCCCTGAATGCTGTTCATAAGACATAAAATTAATAAAAATATATAGTTTCAAAACAGACGAACAAAAAAATATATATTAAAAAAACGCCAATAAGGAAAACAATAAATAACAAGACATTTGAAAAATACGAGAACCAGTAAAATACTCTGCGAATTTATGGGCACCTAGTAGCCACACGATGAATGTATAATGTAATTTTTACCCATTTCTACCCGATGGAAGTCCACTGAACAAAACAAACTATAA
Source organism: Aspidapion aeneum (assembly GCA_963576565.1). Classification (NCBI taxonomy): domain Eukaryota; kingdom Metazoa; phylum Arthropoda; class Insecta; order Coleoptera; family Brentidae; genus Aspidapion; species Aspidapion aeneum. Next base: position 78,252,082 of record OY755044.1, on the reverse strand, counting down.
TGTATTGTATACTATAAATATAGTAGTGTGAGCTATTTAACGTGTCAAAAATAAGAGAAAAAAAGTTCCGATTTCAAAAAAAGTTATATGTCTTTGCGTTTCAGATAATTTTGAAACTTTTTTATCGCACCGTCTGTCTGTCTGTATGTTTGTTTGTAAAGATCAATGCGTATAACTCAAAACTGATTTTATTTAATTTTAATTCGGTACCTAGGTAGGGTTTTGGCTCTAGATGGTCCCATTTAATAATGAATAAAATCCACCGGACATAAGCCGAAAAAAAGGGTAGGGGTATATTTCAAAAATTAGAGTTTTGGTAGAAATATTACTGGTATGAATAGTAATTATGCATGAAGATTAAAAATATACACTTTGAGTGGGAGGAATCTGCAATCGGACGCGTCACCGGGTGACAGATTGGGGGTTATTTTCATTATTCATTAATCGTGTGAGCTTAGGTGCCCATAAATTGGCAGAGTATTCTGTGGCTTAGAAAATGTGTTTAAAAGTAAATGGCAACATTATCCCCAAAATCGGGAGATTTGTTTAGTCAGTCTCCAGCTCTAAAGATGTCGATTACGGAAAAAAGTAACAATCCCATTTTAGTTTTGTTCTATTGGGAATGACGTAAGAAATACAATCTGACTAATGTACCCCCAAAAAAGTGATTCCAACCTGTATAATATTAATTAAAAAAATAGGCCAGTCATGATTTGCATTTCAGGTTACAAAAAGTCCGAAAGTTTTGAAATTTAGCACGATTATAGGGTTAGTAGTCATTGTTTCAATGAGTTTGCGACCCTAAACGCACGCGCCGCCATCTTGCAAAAATGGCGCCAAAAGTTAGTTTTTTAACCCTATTTGGTTGTTGTAAGTTCTAGAAGAAAAAGTTTATAACAGAAGACAATAAAAATTCCTACCAAAAGGTTACATGGGGTTTTTTACCAGATCAACAGTTTTAGAGCTAAGATGCCAAATATTTCGCCGCTATTTCGGATTGTGCCCAATTTTTTTCTGGCTTTTAACTTAGAAAATAATAGCTTTAAAGAAAATGGTTAAATAAAAATTGATATATTAGCGCCAGCTTGGGAATGGTACGTGGTAGATGCTTTTTACTCATTGGGCGTCGACCGGTGAGATACCACCATGCCAGAACTGAGTAGCGCTAAGTGGTATCACCACGTTCCGCTACTGCGCTGGCAGTCCGGTTCCAACAATGAGTAACAGATAGCATGATGGCGCCTCCAGGATCAAAATATTCCGGAGGGAAAATACCCGACCACTCGGATCTCCGGGAGTCGGGTGATCCTGGGGGTCCTTCATGCAAAGATATTAAAAGAACACCAAAAACTCAACTCAGAATTGATTTTAACAATATAAGAGGATTAAGTACAAACATGAATTCAGTTCACCAACATCTTGAAGAACAAAGACCTGAGATCCTTGTTCTCACTGAAACTAAAATCAGTTCTGCAACACCTATTGTGAACTATCTTTATCGCGGCTATGACCTACACCACCGATTTCGACTTAATTTTGGGATGTGTGTACATTAAAAATGACCTTTCATGTCATCGAGAGGAGAAGCTAGAACCAGCGAACCTCGAAATCATATGGCTAAAATTCACCTCAAAATCATTGACCAAGTTCATCTGCTGCCTCTACCGACCGCCAAGTAACACCGAGGACCAAAACTTTTTCCCGACATTGTCCGAAAATTGTGATAGTATACAGTCAAATTTTCCACATGCGGAAATTGATTTTTTAGCCGATTTCAACGTCCACAATATACCCTGGCTAAAACACCACAACAAAACAGATAATGAAGGCAGGGAAGCAGAAGCTTTTGCCATAGGTTGTGGTCCAACGCAGCTTGTCGATGAACCTACCCGTATCTCAGAAAGGGGTGAATGTGCAGCGCTTTTAGACTTGTTCCTAACTCTAAATCCTGACTCGTAAACAATTCTAGTAGATCCCCCACTTGGCTCATCCGATCATAAACTTATAGTAACAAAGTTCGAAATGCTCATACCACCAAGCCAACAATCACGTCCTCGTAAAATATGGCACTATAAATCGGCAAAATGGAATAACCTTAAACAGTTTTACCTGGATTTTCCATTCCAGGAGGTTTGCTATTTGCTGTAATGAAATAACAAAAGTAATCCTATCTGAAATGGATGCGTATATCCCACATACAACAAAATGCAGAGCTAATGCAAAACCTTCGTTCAACAGCCAGTGTCAAACGGCTGTACAGAAAAAACGCAGAGCATATAACCTTTGGAAATGACAATAAACCGCTCAAAACCACACAGAATTTATAGAAGCCAGAAATAGTTGCAAAATTACTATTGACGCCGCCAAAGAAACATACAACCAAAGAATAAAAAACAGGTTGCTGAATAGTCCAAGTAGTTCTAGGTCCTATTGGTATCTTGCAAAAGCTGTTGGATCAAACTTCACCAAGTCATCCATACCACCACTTACAGATAAAAATATTCACCACAACATCAAAGGAAAAAGCCAATATGCTGCCCAAAATTTTTTCTTCCAACTCAAACCTAATAGAGCCAAATGGAAAAACTCCCCCATATGCCAGAGGTACCCTTTTGTCACAGAGAAATACGAAAATCCCTTAAAAAGTTGGATACAAACAACAAATACAATGGGTCCAGATGGCATTCCCGTGATAGTACTCAAAAATTGTGCTAACGAACTTACCCCAATTTTCGCTATATTATTCAATTTATCTTACAGGCATGGAGTATATCCATCATCTTGGAAGTCTGCCGCAGTACAACCCATGCCAAAGAAATAGAAAAAAGATAGATCCGTTAAACTATAGACCAATTGCTGTACTTCCAATGATATCAGAAGTAATGAAAATAGTTGTATCACCTAACCAAGTAGTTGGAAAAGTACAAAATTATCAACGACAAGCAATACGGATTTCGAAAATATAGCTCAACTGCCGATTTTCTTACATACGTCACTCATTTATGGCAAAAAGCGATTGAGTTGCGGGGTGAAACAAGAACAATTGCCTTAGTTATATCTAAAGCATTCGATAAAGTCTGGTACGAAAATCTGCTCAACAAGCTCAAAGCAATGGGATTGTCGCCGAAACTTTGTACTTGGTTTGAAAGTTACCTTAAAGATAGATCCATTTATGTTGCACTGGGTGGCCAGAACTCCAACTCTTACCAAATAAATGCTGGTGTGCCACAGGGAACAATCCTTTCGCCAACACTTTTTTTGATTTACATAAATGACCTCATAGATAAAACAGTAAATCCACTTTATTGCTTTGCAGATGATGGCAATGTAGTCTCCTCACTCATACCACCCACATGTCTCTCCGCACGTAAATTCCATCATCTTACTCTGCTATTTCGTACAAGACATCTGTATACACCAAGCCAACTGCTGACACTCTACAAATCCCAGATTCGACCAACTATGGAGTACTGGTCACATATATGGAGTGCGGCACCCAAACATACCTTAATGCTTTTGAACACCGTACAAAAACAAGCTATCAAGCTGATCAATGACCCCGCACTTACCCGTAGCTTGGATAGTCTCGAACATCGAAGAACTGTGGGCGATCTATCTCTCTTCTACAGGTATTATTACGGAAAATGCTCTGAAGAGTTGGCACATATGATCCCCCCGAAAGTAGCACCTACTAGGCGAACACGTCAAACAGACGGTAACCATCAATTTACTGTCAAAATAGAGGCACCAAGAACCTTATTATATCAGAATTCATATCTCTGGAGAGCAGCATCGCTGTGGAATAAAATCCCAGCGACAGTTTTCCCTGCAGGTTACAACCTGAACCGTTTCAAAACCAATATACACCAACATTTTCGCGCACTTGCCGCTTCTCGAGCGTGATAGGGATGTCCTTGCGAGTGCGTATAACCGTAGAAAAAAACACACACAAGAATTTTCGCATGCAGAAGAAAAAAGTGGGAACTCGGCAAAATGTAGCTACTTTTGAAAATTCAGTCTGTGACTCGTCACTTAAAAATTGTACTGGTGTACTGTGGACTATTATAGGAAACTTTATTATTTCGAAAGTTTCGAAAAATGATAAATTCTATAAAATCTCGAAGTAAACTTATGGAACTGTTCATGGAAGTAATTTAAAAAGTAATAAATTAAAATTAAACAAAGTCTAAATTTTGTGTCTATTCTGTCGAACTTTTTCGAATAATCAGTCAAAATTTAATTAAGAAAAATGTCTCAGTTTTTGCCCTGATTTTATAACTTTTTTGGAAACTTTTTGAAACTTAAAAACTGCTGCCCGGTTTTAATTATTGAAAGAGGTGTCAATTTAATTATTTCTAAAGCGTTGGGCTCTTTTTATAAGAAAAAGAAATTCGCAAAGAACAAAAATATCCTTAAACGGAATTGGGTTTAGATGCTGACTTCGGAAGTTGATTTATTTATTTTAAGGGTTTTTTAAAGACCTTTTAAATGAGTTTTACCCTTTTCCTGAAAAAGGTATTTTCTTAAGTGAAAGAGTAATAGTGCGTTTTTATAACTTTTTGGTCTTTTCTACAAGGTGATTAACATAATTCATTTTTTATACAATAATTAAATGTTTTGGAAACTGATTTTTTTAAATAACTTTTTTGGCTTACACTGCGTACCGACTGATATTTTTTACTAGTAATGATAAACCAACACTTTTGCTCTATCACAAATAATAAACTCCCAAAAGTTAAACGCTGGGACCAACCTGGGCTGAAAAATCCTGTTCAATGGGACCGTCCGATTGAATAGTGTGCTTTGATTGATTGTTTTTGGTGCCACCCTAATGTCCGTTTTTTTTAAATATTTAAAAGTTAAATTATTTGGGGTAGCAGAAAAAATTATTTGAGACAAAAAATTTGTCAACAAGTGAAATTAAAGAAAGAAAAATAAGAAAATAGTTCGGCTTCGGCAGCAGAAAGAAAGACTTTTTTCTTATTTTAATTTATTTTTCTTTCTTTAATTTCACTTTTTGTTTATAGTTTTAGGTCCTTGCATTAATTGCAATTTGGTATTTGAGAAAAAATTTGTCGTTAGGTGTAGATTCACAAACAATGTCGCATTGATTTTTCTAGATTTAACAAATTTAAAATCCTGTAGCACGACATGACCCAAGACAAGATAGGATTGTTGCCAAGTTAGCTGAAATTAAAGTCCCTAATCAATATATTATACTATATTATATTGATCCAATTATTAGTGTTATGCTGCAGCAAATTAATCGACCGATTTCATTGGATACGACTTGGCCAGGGGCGTCACGAGCTCGGTAAATTCGGGGGGCTATTGCCCCAAGTTATCATAAGTGATGATTTGATGGGACCTTAAAATAATATATTATAGGGCTAAATATGGGTATCGTCAGTTTACAATCTGTTTGGCGGGGGGGGGGGGGGGTAACTACAAACAAGGGGGGGCTTAGCCCACCATAGCCCCTGAACTTGGCATTAGCATGAGTGGGTAGCTAGCATCAATGACTACAAAAAATATATTCATATTATTTGGAAAACATGTTACCCCATAAAATTAATAATAATCACCTCGAAAACCTTGCTGATAAATGGAGCATATTTGCGTTCCTTGCAAACGATTTTCCAGACGATTCTCCACATTCACACATTTCCAGTTTTGATCGGACAACGAAAAGGCTGGTCTAAAGATAATAATATTTTTTGGCTGTTTTGGTGCAAAAGGTCCGACAGTTTTGAAACGTGGCACGATTATAGTGTTAATGGTATTTAATATTCACGCTGCTATCTTGGAAAATATCGCCCAAAATTAGTTTTTTTTTTTAAATAAATTTGTTGCTAAAGGTTTCACTAAAAAAAGTTTTGAACAAAATTTCCTACAAAAATATTACAACGGTTTTTTTTGTCAGACCAACAGTTTTTGAGTTACGATATCAAATAATTTTCCGCTATTTTGGCTTTCGCCATATTTTTATTTAGTGTCCTTTAAATTAAAAACTACTCACTTTTCAAAATAATTGTTATAACATAAAATAAAGACCAATAATTGGCCTACAATATAAGTTCGGTAGAACTCTTGCTGAGATACAAACCCTAAAGTGTTAAACACACTCTCATTGCCTAGGTATTTTCACAATATATGCAAAATTACCAGAAAAAATTATGTTTTATTTATTTTTCTCAAAAAGTAAGCATTTGATAGAAAACGTGTAATCAACTTTATTATAGGAAATTATATTACCTTTTAAACAATGTATTACCTGGCTGTGTCAAGTAAATGATTAGCACTCCATTGGCGTCCCAATGTAGCGGTTATTATAAATACGTGTTTTTATTAGTTTTCTTGATTTATCTGAAAAACTAAGCAATTTAGCGAAACAGGTCGAGAACACTTTTTGGTTAAGGATAAAAATTTTGGTTAAATGATGAATTAAAAAGTGATGTTATAGCTAAGAAAAACAATACAGTCTGCACACAAAAGTTATTTTTTAAAATACAAAAAAAAATTATTTGTTTTTTTTAAACTTACCTTTCTGGAAAGAATCGCTTAAAAGCTCTGTTATAGGCAATAATTTTTTTTTTAATAGTGTATAACATATTAAAGTTAGAGTTACATGTATAATTCTAAAGGCGTCCGTAAGTCAGTCGGGGTAAATATTTTAATTTTATTATAACTTTATTACGTTTTTTTAAACTAGGGTGTACGAAAAAAAATGTTATACACTTTGTTATGAAATTGTCTTATAAATTATGTATATCCTGATAATATAAAAATTCAAATTACACATCAGAGGCGTCCACATACTGGAACTATTTTTTATGATTACAAACGGCAATGAAGTGGTAACCGTAAACTAGATCCGCTATTTTATTTTTTTTAAATAACAATTTGATTTTCAATAATAAAGTTTTTTACATATTTTTTGGTAGCTTAGTTTTTAAAAAATCAGATAAAATCTAATCAATGTTTTTTATTATAAAAATGTCCTTAATATTTGGACGCCCCTTGGACTCTTAATCTCAGCTTGAAGACCACTTTGTGATACATCATTAACACAGGCGAAGAAAGACAGACTCTACTCGGCGCCTTCCATCCAAGGTCTTTATACTTCTACACAGGTTGTCTACAGAATTTGACCAGTTCTGTGAATTTAACTGGCCGACTGTGGCTGCGTCATTGGGATTCCATAAAACGGTTAAAGGCAACCCGGTGACGAAGAATTTTTAATCTGATTACAGTTGGCCAGTCAGGTTCAATGACCTTTCAAATTCTGTAGGAAACGTGCCTAAAAGTATAAAGACCTTGCCTTTCATTTAAGTGTGAATAAATATAAGACGTCACCGACGCCATTTCGGGTTAGAATACAGGGCTGGACTAAGAAATATTATATTTTAAGTAAACAGGATTGGACTTTTAATAATATATTTTATTGTTATTTTTTCTATTTTGTTGTTGAATAATATTAAATTTAATTAATAAATTTAGTTAAATTTTATATTTATACTTACTTTTTTAGTTAAAAGTTAAAAATATTCTGGAAATGTTTGGGAGACATTTGGTAAGGTATGTAATGTAATGTTGAGGAAAAGTAATAATCAGTAAATTAACAAAACTTTAAACAAAACAAAAGTTAGGTCTTTTAAAGTTAAGAGACCCTTAAAGTTGAGGCTCCCTTAAATTTAACGGACAAGTCACTTTAAGATATTTTTTATTTTACCTTTTGTTTAAGGGTTCCTAATCATCCTATTGACATTGCTTGCAGGAATTTCATCAACGTACAATTTAAACTAATTTGTATCGCCACACATCAAAAGCGAATCCAAGTCGCCAAAGTCGGTAAACGTGAGATTAGTTTAAAGCGACTTAGGGTGGGATATTAAACTCGAAGCGAAATGTCACGATGAGGGAAGTTGCAGAACTTTGATTTTAATTTTTTAAGAAGATATTGCTTTAAGGAGGAAGAATATAAATATTTACGACTGCAATTGTTAAAAAAATTTTTTTTTACAAAAATCTTAATTTTAATGTAAATTTTAATAAAATAAGTACTTATAATATAACTGGTAACAAAAATTAAAAATGTATATTTACTCATTAAAACTAAGACACTTCGTATACCAGTTTTTAGATAGGCTGTTATAATACCATTGTACTCGTATAGTTATTATAAGAATACCTACGTATTGATACACTATACAGAAAAATGATTAACGTATAACTACCTAACCAGTGGCGTATATAGAAAAATGTTTCAGGGGGGGGGGCGAGAGAGCTTCGGGAGACCTCATGAGGCCGTAGTTTATGCTATTTTATCTTTATATTCACGAAATATAAGTGGAAAGTATCTAAAAAAGTCTTAGCTTCGGGGGGGGGGGGGGGGAGGGAGGGGGCCCTCGGGTCCCCCGGTATATACGCCATTGTACCTAACAATAGGTAGGCTGTGGTATTATTAAATAGCGTCACTGTCCATTTGTCGAAAACCTAAATTTTGAATGACAATATTTTCGAAAACCTAAATTTAGATTAAAACTATTTCGAAAGCATTTTTTTCAAAAACATCTCTATCGAATGATATTTAATTCGAAAACATTTTTTACAAACGACATTTTTTTGGAAAACGTGTATTTTCAAATGACGTTTTATCCGAAAATTTTTCCTAACGATAGCTTTTCTGTTTTCTTTTCAGAGTTCCAAATCGGTGGCATCCTAACTTTTGTCAACTGATCGCAAACGTATCCCAAACTGAACCGAACGCTGACTTTTTCCTTCATATAAAATATTTGACAAAAAATAAATATTTAACATTTTGGTAGGAAATTTTTAGCTCTTTAATTTTCATATAAAACTTTTTGCTCCAATCTACAGAAACCTAGTTATTAAAAAAAAACTGAATTTGGGCGCCCATTTTTTTAAAATGGTATATTAGGGACCGTCAACTCTAGAATCGTGCCAAGTTTCAATACTTTCGAACCTTTTGCACCTCAAGTGTATATAATAACTGGCCCATTATAATTTGATCTTAAATTGTGTCAAGCTTTTTACTATCGACCAGTGGCGTGTCGTATAGGCGAACGCTCCCCCCCCCCCCGCCCCTCTGCGCTTGGCGCCCCTGGCGTCCTTTGAGAAAAAAATAGAATTAATATTGTTATTATTTAAAAAAAAGGTTTGTAATTTATTTGACTCACATACCTATATTTGCGCCCCTTAAGGTCTTCGCCCACCCCCCCCCGCCCTTTTATACACGACACGCTACTGCTATCGACCTCGGGAATTTACCAACATTTTTGCTATCGGAATTTAGAGTAAAATGTTTTAGTACCTATACAATATTTTAGATAATTTTTCATATTTTAAAACTACGGCTCTATAAAGTTTTAAAAAATTAAATTAATAGTTTTACCACGGTGTTTGACATTCATTAAAAGCAGCAGCAAAAAATCACTTTAAAACTGATTTAAAAAATACCTTCGGATTTGGCGATTATTCACCCACCGTGGTGGGAGGCCGTATTAAATCTAGTTGATAGTGATATTTGTGTAGAAAATTTATCACTACAAAAATATTTATTTAACAACCACAGGTTGACAGCTACGACTTGGAAAGCCTGCTGTGAATACTGTAGCCCAAAAATAGTTTTGTAAAGTTTGTTGCCTTTATATTATTAAGCGCCACTTTTTCCCAAAATAGTGCAACTAGCCTAGGGGCTAATAGTGCTTGCAAAACGTTATAATCGTAGAGAGAAACTTATTTAGAAAAGAAAATAATTTTGGTGTTGCCGTTTTAGCAACCTTACAAATTAATTTGTTCCTTATAGCACCAAGAAGACTTTTAACATACATGGCCCCATATAGCCGAAAATGAGAAAAAATATAGCGTCATATTAATCAAAAAACCGCTGACAGTTATTGAAATTCGAATACACAACACATACAGAGAAAAAAATGAAAAACATCAAGTTAGGGGTTATGAATTGGTTTTTATTATTTTAAATGAAAATTTCGAAAAGATAAATGGGCGAGCTTGTCCATCCACTCGGTAACTTATATTCTTATATTTTTTAACCGATTGCTGTTCTTGGGCTTTGCAAATGCAGTCTTATCAACCTCTCATGAAAAAAAATTCCTAGCACGGTGTTAAAATATCCTTTTTTGACTATTTTGAACCTCTGTTAAAGAAATGTTTTGTACAGAATTGCAAAAAAAAAGAGAATTAATACCCTTTTAGGATTTTTTTTAAAAGGTTGAGGGCACTATACCAGGTGGGCCAAAAAAAACCGGACAATTTTTTTTTCAATATAATTTAAACTGTTCGATCGATTTTAATGGGACAAACTGCACTTGGCAAATAATTAATCGGAGTTTTGACTAAATATATTTTTTTGTTTGCCGGCGAAATTAAATTGTACCCTTCAAAGATGCTCGTTTATTCTTGTGTTGCGAACATGTTTTAAGAATTTTTTTAACTCAGTAAAAAAGCTGCATTCTTGCCACGCACAAAAAGGTACGAATCGGCAAAATCGGTTCGGTGGTTCTAAACAAAAATACAAGAATAAACGAGCAACTTTGAAGGGCATAATTTCGTTTCGTCCGCCATCTTGGATTTTGAGATGGCGGACAAAAAATATATTTGGTCAAAACTCTGATTAACTCTCTGCATATTTTTCACGTCACGAAAATTTTCATATCTCTTTAATGAACAATAAATATATTTGGATTTTTTTTGAAAACCAAGGCAATTTTCCAACAATATTTTAGTATATCCTTCTAAAATAAAATTTTTTAGATGTATAGTCATTATTTTTTTTTAGTCCGCATCATTTTTCCTTACACAAAACTTAAAATACAACTCAAACCGAGCATGGGCCTTTAGTATCAACGGTAAACCAAGTACTTGGGAAGTAAAAAAACGCTGTATCCACAGTATACTAATTATTTATAGTAAGGAAAGCACCCCGGTCTTGTCATAATACTGTTATACATACCCCCTGTATACGTTAGTTCGGAACACAAAGTTCGAGAGGCGCTTATTACAGACCGTCACCCCTGGTATAAAAATATTATGTACAGACTCCTGTGCTGTCGCCATGGACATTAACCGCTACTTTCGGTATATGTTTTTGATTATGACTGACATTGGCAAAACAGATAAAAATATGACGTAAATGTAATTCGGCATTTTTCATTTGTGGTTGCAGTTTTTCGTGATTTTTCGACTTTTGACCTTATTTTTAAAAGTGTTTTTTGCTAAATTGTGGCCTATCGGCAATTTTGTGTTCGTGGGTGCGAAGACTATGTTAGCATTCCCAAACGGAACCTAAAAAAAATACTTCGGCAAAAAAACTAACTTTGACGAAAGACGAAATTTACAAATATATAGTGTGTGATGGACACGTTGAACCTGGACGGAGTTTTAAATGTTTAGTTTTAAATGTTAATATTTGGAAAAACATAGATTATTTCACTATACTTATATACAGGGTCCGGCAGAATGATCTTCCACAATAAAAACGCCATTGTGCAGTAGCTCTAAAGCGATATTCCTGTAATTTCTTGGTGTATTGCTGCTTTCAATTCGTCAATGGTTCGGGAATAGTGTTCAGATATTCCCAAAGTATCTGGAACTAAAACATGTCTACCAAGTGCGAAGTGAGTACGAAAAGTTCTTTGTGTCGTAATCACAGATTCGTTACCTACTTTTGCTTAATGTCCCGATAACGAAGCTACCAACCAACTACGCTAAGCTTCCCCTCTCTTCAGTGATTCAGGCACAGTGGCAGTGCAAAATGTGGGAGACCATTATGCCGGATCCTGTTTAATTAAATGAATAACCGGCAATACTCACTTTACTTTAAAAGGCTTACGTTACATTTTTTTATTTTTCATGAAAAAACAATTAAAAATGTTTTCGTTTATAGAAACCTATATTTGCAACATTATTATGTATAAAGCATTGTAAAAGTATATATTATTAATTTAAGTTAATGTAAAATGTGTAAATATTTTCTATGCACTAATAAAAAGGAAATTACTGTAGAATATTCGTCAATAAGCCTTTTTTTAACTAGAAAATTAGCCTCTCAAGGAAATGTATGTACCTAAATGAATGGGAAACAAACTTTTAAACCTTATAGATTGAATAAAAATTTAACTTTCCTTTTTCTTATTGCTAGTAGTCATTAATTTAAACATTCTTTGATTAAGCTTCCTTATTGATTGAGGTTTATAGAGTCTTTTTAAGCAAATCTTTGACACAAAATAACTCATTCTTACCAGCGCGCATCGTTTAAATTTAAATCTATGTAATTGACGAGTAGAATGAGTTTTTTAGTGTTAAAATTTAATTTGATAAAAACTGTTCAAAACACTATATTAAAAGATGTAGCTGCATTGGAGAACGATTTCATTGATGGCTACGAGCATCCGGTATACAATAATTTGAAAAGCCATCCTGTAGCTTAGAGACAAACTGCGCAAGCGTTATATTGTTTCAAATCCCCCTGTAAATGTTTAGTACGGTGCACAAAGTTGGAGAGGCGCTGATTCGTGCACGACACCCCGGTATACTGCGCCAATTTAGTAATACAACAACAACAACCCACCGTGTAAGTGTCTGGTCTATCTCTGTCATTCGTCTATGGCTGTATCTTACCGGATTACCTTCTATGCTGAAACGAACACATTATTTCCTACGTATTTTTATTTTTGTGTAAGTAAAAAAGAAGCAGGCTAAGAAAAATGAACCATTCTATAAGAAGAAAATTTTCTTTTTAAGGACATATTAAAAAACAGTTGTAAAATTGCCTCGGTTTTCAAAAAATTTAATTACCTACGTATAAGAAAGGATGCCATACATTGCTTAAAGCTTAGTTTTTGGCAAACTCTGGGGAAAAATTTATATTTTGGGGGGATTTTGCAATGTTGATATTGGGAGATTTTATTTGGGATGCTAGTTGAGAAACTAAATAAATAAATATCAGTCCGGGTTCCAATAGGGTGCCTGAGCAAAAAGATTTTCAGCAGCTCTAAGCTGCTTAAGATTTGTAACATAGTCTTACTTACCCTGTATAATTTGTAAAGGTTGGAAATTTGGTGTATCTCTTGCGTGTGAATTCTTACCTAAAAAAATAAAAATAAACAAATTAATAAAGCAACTTAAGAACAATCACAAAATTCATGACAAATAACATTTCTTTTATAAATAATAATCATCCCTGTTAGCTTTTAAAACAAAAAAGATCCTGATTTTGCTCTTTGTGTTTTTTAACAGTATGTAAAAATCGGTCTATGAAAAAATTAAAAGAAGCCAAACCTACATAACAAATTATGTTAGAAAAAGCCTAGTACAGGAAAATGGTATCATAACAAAAACATTTCATGCAAAAAAAAAAATGATATTCCATAAAAAGAATTGATTTAAAAGTACACCCAAGTTCTCCAATACAAATTTTAAATAAATACCAGTGACAAACCGCCAGGAAAATATAGGATTCGGTCTGTGTTTACTTCTTATTTTTTTACGCATTTCAAAGAACATTGATGACTTTTGGTTAGTTGGTGAACACTGTTGTCAAACAACACATACCTACCAGTTTTTATGAAAAATAGTTATTAAAATTAAATCTGCGGATTACCCTGCATTGGTAGTTCTTGAAATAATTGTCTGGTATTTACACTACATTTTGTCATAAAGTTATATGCACGGCAACACTGCCTTTAAACAAGGGAACTAGTAGGCTGCATTATTTGAACATAAATAAGGTCAAACACTATCCTTTAGTAAAGGCTAAGGTTCAAACCAGGTAATTGCGCATCCCTCAAATAAATAATATAACATATAGTTTTTAATCATATGTATATACTATATCAATAGTACAAAAAGGTTTAAATAAATTTTGATTATAATTTTTTTATGCTCAAAATCTATCGTCCTTGTTTTATTTAAAAAACTAGACTAATGAAATATAAACAAGTTTAGTATTAGTAAAAATGTTAAAATTGTTGCCTAGAATTTTTAGGAAATTAAAAATCGAAAAAAAAACATGATCTTGAAAACAAAAAGGTTCTGTGTAAAATGCAATAATACTACAATAGGAATTTATTTTCTCATTTCGGTATCCAATTAATCCTTAAAATTTGATGCATAACTGGAATTACACTCTATTATTAGTGCCGCGCCCAATGATCTCTATATACAGGGTGTCCCAAAAGTACGAGTCCACCCAAATATCTTCTGAACCAATTTGACAGTGATCGATAACATTAAAAGGTCTATTTTATGAGGGCAGCATACTCACCACTTCATAAAACAGATCTCTTGATACTATCCCAGATAGCAAGGGGTCATCAAATATATAGGTTTAGTACTATTTTGATCTGTCCCTCACAGAACACCTCTGTACCTGTTCCAGTACTTTCAGGTCTAAGTCACAGAAGAGTCGCCTTCTGTGTCTAACTTTCCTTCAGTGTTCTCAACTGCAGGTAATATTTCATATATTCAGGCAAGTGGCGAGTTTAAAAAAAGTCATAAATAGGTCTATGTGTTTGTCTGATTTGCTCCCAAATACGTCATATTGCTGACGTCTTTAAAACGTCTGAAAATGACGTCATTTTGGGTGTGTCTTTTGAACGTCATTTAAAGGTCATTTACACGTCAGGTTAGAGACGTCAAAGGTCATTAAAAATGACCTGTTTTTGACGTTTAAAAAACGTGACTTTGCTACCTGTGATCGCTCACTGCCAATTATGGAACTATCTTTAATAGTTCAGAAGATATTTGGGCGGACTCGGACTTTGGGGACACCCTGTATATTGTAAACCTAGCAGTGTGTCATTAGTTCAAAAAATCGACCAAACAATAAAAAAATCGTGATGTTGAACCAAAATGCATTGATTCCAAAAAACGCTTATTATTGTCACGTAAATGCAAAATTACTATTGTGTATTGTTCTATTGTTTCTATTTGTACAGCTTTTAACTGCAATAAAAATTGTGTGGTAACAAGGCTTTTTATCAAAGGACAAAACCCGCTACGAACTAAATTTTGCCGTAAGCATGTATGTTTCACAGTTGTTTGATGTAGGTCTATCAAACAACGATGATTGTACGGTCGTCCACTTTTTTAACGTCTTAAAATTTACCAAACTCATCTGGAAAGCCGAGAATTTTAGCGAACTTTAAAAACTGCTAAAGGCAATCGTTAAATAGGCCATGATACTTATTTTGCCCAACAACGCACTGATTTTTTGTATTCTTCAAATGTAGGAAAAATAAGACGACATTAAAAAAGTGTTCAAGAGTACTTAGTCCGATGCACGGATGTCATAAAAATCCATAATAGATCTGATGCCTTCCTAGCTTATTAGCATACTCCAAGTGAACTCCATGCTATATCAGCCTTGAAAACAGTTTTTGTAAATATCTAAGAAACGAAAGCTCCTACAAAGTTTTTAGTAATAAAATGTGTCCTACTATATTCCGAAAACCGCATATTAGCCCAGTCATATCAGGAATTCACCTGGAAAAAAATAAGTGCAATCTGGATATATATATTCATCGGTTTCACAACGTTCTACGTCTTCCGATACCCAATCTCCACTCGTTTCTGTTTGCCCATAATTCATCATCTAGGCCTCTTATTCTCTTTTCACTGTCTATTACTTCTCTCCAGCTTCTCCTTGGCCGTCCTCGTTTTCTTCGGCCAGTTGGTTTCCATTGTAGTATTTGTTTAGGTAGTCTTTCATCATTCATTCTTTGTACATGTCCGTACCACACCAGTTGTTTTGTTCCTATATCATCCACTAAAGTACGTTCACCCACTGTCATAATTTCTCTTATTCTTTGATTTGTAACTCTTTATCTTTTTGATTTCCCTTTTTCTGTTCTATCCTTGATTGGCCATACTTCTGAGCCGTATGTAATAAAACTTTTTACAATGGTGTTATATATAAGCTTTTTGTATGTTTTGATATACTTTGGTCCCAAATTATTCCATTTAATATAGTTATTGCTTTTTTTCCTTGTACGTTTCGATCTTTTATAGCTTTGTCTAGTGTTCCGTCAGCTGTAATTTTTAGACCTAAGTATTTATACTCATCCCAGGACTGAATTCGCTGCCAGGTATTTAAGATTAGATCCTGTTTCATTCCAACGATTATAAACACACAGGATTGCTTATTAGCTCGAATCTTTCAGCGGTAGGCGGCGCCGTGCTTACGTCACTAGTAGACCTCTGCTCAGCGCGCTTCATTTAATACACATTGCAATCGTGAGTTTTCCCCGCTTTTTTCTTGCTTATTTGCAAACAAATTTCTTTTTGTGAGTGTGTAAATATAATTAATAATTTCATTCATTCAAAACAAATGATTTGATAAATCAAGAGTTTGCTCTGAGAGCTGAATTTTCCTACCAGACGATATGTTGGAGTTTCTTTTTTAAATAGTTTTAGAATAGAAGTAGGATTTTTTCTAAAAGTTTAATCAATTTAAATCATTAGATGTATAATTTATGGTTTTTGTTCTCGTTCTTGTTTGTTCTTCGGATATAATAAAATACACTTATATTATGTAGTAACAAAAAGGTATTTGATATTTCAGATCTAAAATTGCAATATTTATTATATTATTATATCAAAAACCAGTCAGTTTTTGGAGAAAACAGCCAAATAAGATGTGTTTTTCAACTTCTTATGCTTTAAATCAATAGATTTTTTGTCAAATGATTTACATTGTTTGTGTTCTGACTTGTTTTTAGCCCACCCACCGCCCGTTTTCACTCCTTCTCCTGTAGCATGTTTCTGAAAACTTCTATAAAATGACTAAAAAAACTTAAGAAAAAAACTGAAACTAAACTTGGAGAAACTGACTACAAAATAAACTTTCCAATAATCAGTTTAATAAGAGAAGTACGTTTGCGGCATAATTACCAATTTTCTTTAATGTGATTAATTTAATGAGCAATAATTTTCCAAAAATCCAAAAAAAAATAAAAGTTTATATAAATCTAGTAATATAAATGTATATATATTTTATTTCTACACTGAAAGAGGAAACACAAAGCTTTTATTTCAGCAATAAATTAATGTGCTTTTTTTATATCAATTCACTTAATTCACATTTCTAAAGGTTTATCATAACAAAACAAGTACGCGAAAGTGGTATTCCGTAAAAAGCATTGAGATAAAAGTAAAGCTAAGTTCTACAATACAAATTTCAAAATGAATGGTTCTTACTAGTTTGGAACTGTTTTTTTAAACTTTGCTATTCCAGCCAAACTTCTTTACGTTCAATTTCCTAAGAGTCATTTGCAGCCGTAATAGCCAAGTTTAGAAAAACATTTCCAAACTAGTAAGAACCATTCATTTTAAAATTTGTATTGTAGAACTTGGCTTTACTTTTATCTCAATCCTTTTTACGGAATACCACTTTCGCGTACTTGGCTTTTTTTACATGAAATGTTTTTGTTATGATTTCACTGCTTTTTTAAAGGATTTGGAGAATATTTAAGTTTTAAAGTAGTAAAATATACGGGATATTGTTCAAAACTTTTGCAATGCCTTATTAAAAATGTTGAGTTTTTTTATATTTTCCTACGGTTTTATTATAGTTCTTATCAGCCTTCCAAATCTCAGCTCTCTAGTGTTCCTGGAAGTAGGCAATGTTAATTTTACATAACTTTACATTTATAGGGAAGGAAAGTACATTAAAATCTTAGTGTTTTTAAATTTTTTCCTTTGGTGTTATCATAGTTCCTATCAGTCTTCTAAAGCTCAGCTCTCTAGCGTTTCTGGAAGTGGACAATGCTAATTTACAAAACTACATTTATAGGGGAGGGAAAGAAATTAGAATTTTGCGGTGTTTTAATTTTTTTCTATTACTTTTTATTATTACTATTGGCCTTCCAAAGCTCAGCTCTCTAGCGTGTCCGGAAGTGGGCAATGTTACTTTTACATTACTTTACATTTATAGGGGAGGAAATTAAATTATAACTTTTGGGTTTTAAAATTTTTTTCTATAGTTTTATCATAGTTCCTATCAGTCTGCCACATCTGGAAGTGGGCAATGTTACTTTTACATAACTTTACATGCATAGGAGAGGGAAGTAAATTAGAATTTTGGGGTTTTTTGATTTTTTTCAGGGGTTTGGTCATAATTTCTATCAGCCTGCCAAATTTCAGCTTTGTAACTGGAAGTACAATAGAATTTTGATGATCTACACATGAGTGAGTGACAATTTCGACGTTTTTTGAAATTTCGTAACTACTTCAGTACTCTTGGGAATTCCATGAAACTAAACATGAAGGGATTGTTAACTCCATGGATATCTACGACTGTGCAAAGTTTGAGATTCGTAGCTCATTTCGAAGTAGAGTTTTAGATAGGCCAAATATCGGCTGAAATGTTCCAAGAAAAGATGGTACGGCGCGTGAACTTGGCGAGGCACTGCCGTGCCCTCAGATTTACCTCCTAAATAGTCAACCACACCGTCAAATAAATGAAAAAACGAAAAAAAACGGAGGTACAAACGTCAAAAACACCTTAAAATCACAGGAACTCTCAATACAAACAAAGCAACTGGTCCGCTAGTGACGTAAGCAAACACTATTCGTCTCGCTGAGCGACGCTAACATAGAGTTAAATGGAAATAAGCAATCCTGTGTGTTTATAATCGTTGGTTTCATTCCACCGATACACATATACTCTGTCTTATTGAGATTAACCTCTTCTAGACCGAATGATTTTGCGTAATTTTGGTTTCTTCACATTTTTTAGAAAGCTATTAGTTTTTTTTAGGACCTTAGGGGCCTTATATCTGCGAAGCTCAAGGGTGTTTTTGGCGAAGAATATATGGGGATGTGTCCCAGAAGCTAAGGAATAATTATACAAAAATCCAGCTTGGCTTTTGTTTCCAAGTTTCAGGGTTTTTTCACCTAATATGACTGGGGTTTAATGATGCGATGCTCCGTTAAAAATTTAACATATTTTCAGCTTTTAAACTGTCAAAAACTTTAGCATTAATGGATTTTGACCAAAATCTAACCAGATCTTGACAGTATTGTACACCATATTACCTGCAATTTCATAAAAATCGGTTCAGTAGTTTAGGAGCTATCGTGGCTCGGAAAGACATACACATACATACGGACAGACGTCAGCGACGATATTGCTAAAATGGGTCAAAATACAGACAAATAATATACTTTGGGCGTTATTTGAAAAAAAAAAAGCCTCAATACTTATTCCCTACTCTAGCCATATGCAGGGGCGTGCGGTCCGTGTAAGCAAGCGAAGCATTGCTTTTCTTAAGAAATCAGACAAAAATAAATTGTTAATAGTTCACTATTAAAACTTGACGTAATTAGTGCCAGTCCTGTAGGAGTGGTAAGATAGTAGAGTAAATTTGTAGGGTATTTCAATAAAAAGCTGCAAAAAGGGTATATTTGTTTATATTTGGCATGGTAGTAGCTAACATCAAAAACTAAATTTTCAATCGAGGATCCCCTGATTTCCGGCATCGGAATCCAAGATGGCGGCTGCCAAAGTTAAGAAAAAAAATTAATTCCCTGTTTTAAGACAAATTAAATTAATTTTGCTAAACTTTCTTTAAATGGAACCTACTTAATTCAAAAATGTAAAAAAAAAATACACCTGTCACTTTAAAACAAAATGGCGGCTATTATTAAAAAAAATCGTTTTTCTTCGATATTTTATTTATTTTTCGCGCGATATTTATTTTTAGAACCTCACATTAAAGCCACTGACCAGCTCTTTAAACCTAATGAAAAAAAGTTATTAGTTTCTCAGCCGACACAAAGATGGCGCTTAATATGTCAAAAATAAAAGATACCTTTATAACCTGTAGACCAAATTAAATTAAAAAAAAAATTTTTTTTGGATTTTATTAACAGTAAGCCAAGTTTTGTAAAAATTTTAAAAAAATTACAATTTGACATTAAAAATTTTAAGATGGCGACCGAAGTTCAGATAAAAAAGTAATTTTTTTGTTCTTGTTTGACAGAACTAGTATTGCCGTGTAATATATCGATTTATACTAAATAGGGGTCGCCGATTTTAAATATTTCATCATAAATGACACATGTCTATTATTAATCAAGATGGCGGCGTTCAAAATATAAAAACAACATTATCTTCTAGGTTTGGTAATATTTTTTACGAAGATATATAGTTTTATATTACTCTTAATTAATTTTAAGTCTCAATGTACAAAAATAATATAATTTATTTAGTTTTTAAAGATGGCGGTCAAAATAGTTAAAAAAAATACGTTTTTAATTATTTTCGAAATTTAGCAAAAAAAACTGGAAAAAACAAGACATCTCGGTAAACAAAACACAGATATTTTAAAAATGTCAAAAAAGTTGACATATGTCACGTACCGGGTGATTTGACTGAATTGACCATAGTTTACTTAATAGCTATCCGTTAATATTAATCTAACAGTAGTTTAAATAAGCAAAGTTAAATAATTTTTTCTAAATCATCAGAATCTTATGTCAAAAATGACATATGTCATACACTTGTGAAACTTTCGACATATGGTATATTTTTTTTAAACAAAACACCCTGTATATAATTATTTTAGTTGATAAGACTCGTTTTTCTGATTTCAAAAATGTATAATGATTAGACCAGTCGTTATTGAAATATTTGCATTTTAATAACCTAAATAAGCAATAAGGATGTTGCCATTTTGTTAATGAATATAATTTTTAAAATGCAAATATTTCAACAAGGGCTGGACTAAATGTTATATATTATAATATTATATATTTTTGAAATCAAAAAATGGAGCTCTATCAATTAAAAACATTATATACAGGGTGTTTTATTTAAAAAAATAAACCATATGTCAATAGTTTGACAAGTGTATGACATATGTCATTTTTGACATAAGATTTTGATGATTTAGAAAAAAATATTTAACTTTGCTAATTTAACCGTTACTGTTAGATCAATATTAACGGAGATAGCTATTAAGTAAAATATGTCAATTTATTCAAATCACCCGGCACGTGACATATGTCAACTTTTTTGACATATTTAAAACATCTGTGTTTTGTTTAACGAGATGTCCTGGTTTTCTCAGTTTTTTTTTGTTAAATTTCGAAAAAATAAAAATGTTTTTTGTTTACTTTTTCTGCCGCCATCTTTAAAAAATAAATAAATGCTATTTTTTTTGTACATTACAATTTAAAACTAATTAAGATTAATATAAAACTACATATTTTGGTAAAAATATTTACCAAACCAAAAAGATACTGTTGTATTTATATTTTGACCGCCGCCATCTTGGAAAATAATAGACATATGTCATTTATTATGAAATATTTAAAATCGGCGACCTCCATTTGGTATAAATCAATATACTGCACGGCAATACTAATTGTGTCAAACAAGAACAAAAAAATTACTTTTTATCTGAACTTCGGCCGCCATCTTAAAATGTTAAATGTCAAATTGTAACTTTTTACAAATTTTTACAAAATCTGGCTTACTACTGATAAAATCCAAAAAAAATTTTTGTAAAAATTTAATTTGGTCTACTGGTTGTAACGGTCTCTTTTATTTTTGACAAATTAAGCGCCATCTTTGTGTCGGCTGGGAAACTTATCATTTAAGCAGGTTTAAAGAACTGGTCAGTAGCTTTAATATGAGGTATCAAAAATAAATATCGCACAAAAAATAAAGAAAATATCGAAGAAAACCGATTTTTGTAAATATAGCCGCCATTTTGTTTTTCAATGACAGGTGTAAATTTTTTTTACATTTTTACATTGAGTATATCCTACTTAAAGTAAATTTATCAAAATTAATTTAATTCCTCTTAAAACAAGGAAATCATTTTTTTCTTAAGTTTGGCAGCCGCCATCTTGGATTCTGAGGCCGGAAAATCGGGGATTCTCGAATGAAAATTTAGCTTTTGGTGTTAGGTACTACTATGCCAAATATAAAAAATATACCCTTTTTGCAGCTTTATTTTACAAATTTAATCTACTAAGACTGTATCAGAAGCAATATATTTTGCGTACTAGAAAAGCGGCATCTTATGTTATATACGTATTTGTATATAATAGCAGAAATAAGAAAAGATAACCATGTAAATCGTTCATACTTAATTTTTTTTTTAATATAAAACAGACTTTGAAACCACCACATCGATGGTTTTAATTTTTTTTTAATCTAAAACAGACTTTGAAACCACCACATCGTTTCAAAATAATTATCGCAAAAATTGCTATTAAATTATAAATACAAATATTAATACATGTAAATGTCTGATGATGGTTTAAATAAACTGAAAAGTCGCAAATGAACAAACAAGACATTTTTATTAAACGATTCCCAGGATTTTTACAATAATTTACAGTTTCAACGGTCAGGAATAATATTTAAATTAGAAAGTATTAACATTTTAAAACAAGTTACCTACAGAGTGGGAAAAATGAAATCAAAATAAATACCTTTTTAAAATATATATTTTAAAATGTTACGTTAGGTTTTTTCTTGGTTTTGTAGTATAGACTGAATCAGTTTGCGTATTTTTGCTTTGTTAACTTTTTTTGAAAAAGTAATTAGTTTTCGAGAAAATCGCAAAAAACTGATTTTTAGAACATTTGGGGCCTTACAATCTAGCGAAGCTCAAGGAGGATTTTGGCGGCAAATATTTTGGGAGGTGTCCCAGATGCTAAAGAATAATTGTACAAAAATCCAGCTTCCACCTATGTTTATCCAGGTGAATTCCTAATATGACTGGGCTATAACTTTAAAGTTCTAACTTGATTGATTGATTGTTTTGTTGGAAATTATTAAATTATTTTCAACATTTAGGAGGAGGCAAATGCCTCTCCCTGCCCCTCGCGGCGTACGCCAATGTCTGCAGAAGTCGTGTAGCAGAGATCGAGAGCTTTTGCCACGCGTATGTGCTCTCGGGATCTCTCAGGAGAGCATAAATAAATGAAAGTAATTTCAAATGGATCTGTCGAAAGAACTTTTCTGCAAATAATCTTATATGGACACGCATCCTAAAAAAAATGAATATGCCCCACTTCATCTAACTGTGCAGGAAAACTTTAAGTAGTACGGAGCAGGCAGACCTTAAATGAGATTTTAAAAGATCCGCGATTCTAATGAAAATTTAGTATGTTGTAGATCTTGATCTCCTGATAGAAAGTTCTTATGGGCTTAAAACGATTCTACGACCAGTTCCTGAGATAGAGTGACGGGTGTGGGGCTACCCCAAAATAAGAATAAATTGAAATTCTTTTGTAAAACTTAAAAAAATATAAAAATAATTGACTCTTAAATTTGATGACCATGCCAGATGTCACGTCGGAATTTTTATGTACAGGGGGTACTCAAAAAGTATAATATTCCTATTTAATTCATACTTTTATTTAAAAAAGACATTCACTAGAAAATGGACGCCAAAGGCAGCTCAAAGGGTATCTACTAAATTGAAAAAAGTTAATCGGCCTTCAGTGGAGGGTGTATTGATTAGGTATTTTGCAGAATCAAAGTGGGCTGGGTATTTTACAAAAGCAAGGTTGTCTGTGTTTTCATGGAGATGCAGGAACTGCATAGTTTAAACGGCAAAATAATATTTTCAGTTCTTTGAAATTTCTATTGCTATATTAACGAGAGTGTTTTTTGAGGCAATTTTAAACAGTATTTTTTTTAAAATGCAGATATTAGAAGAATTGCAATAAAGCGCAGGGCTCAACTTTTCCTCAGTGGTGTAAAGAGTTGCGTGAGTTATAATGTCACATTATACATTTAAACAACAAAAATGTAAATTTTTTGTTTAATTTTTTTGTTTTGTCTTAGGGTTTGCATGTATTGTTTGCGAGGTTTTGACGAATAAATATATATATATATATATACTCTAAGTCTGCAAAATACTTAATCAACACACCCTCTATTGACAGTCGATTAACTCCTTTTAATTTAGTAGATACCCTTTGACCTACATTTGGCGTCCATTTTTCTAGTGAATGTCTGTTTTTTTTTTAAATAAAAGTATGAATGAAATAGAAATATTATAATTTTTAAGTATCCCCTGTACACAAAAATTGTCATGTGACATCTAGCATAGTCATCAAATATAAGAGTCAATTCACTTTATGTATTAAAGTTTAAGTTTTACAAAAGAATTCGAATTTATTCATATTTTAGGGGAGCCCCACACCCGCTACTGTATCTCGGAAACCAGTCATAGGATTGTTTTAAGCCTAGGAGAACTTTTGATCAAGAGATCGAGGTCTAGGACATACTAAAATTTCATTAAAATCGGGTATTTTTTAAAATCCCATTTAAGATGTGCCTGCTCCTTTGGAGAGAAGAGAATGAATATCAAGGTAATGGTTCGAGGCTGTATCCAAAATTAAAATGGCCATGATGACTGCCAACAACATTTGGGCACGGTACATAGAGATAGATAGATAGAGAGTCCCATATTTGCATGGAATTGACTCGACTTTTTTAGTAAGTCTGATTTCCATAAAATCCTCGGCCTCAATATTAATCATTCCCTTCAGAAGGTTTTCCAAGTTACTGCTACTGTAAACGGCCGTTAGGGGGCCATAAATCGCACAATAAAATGCAGATTCTTACAAGAAAAGTGGGGAACAAAAGACGGATAATGGCCTTTAGGTCATTTTTTGTTCTAGCTGGTGTCCTGTATACGTTTTTTGTCAAGGACTGTTTTGGTTTCTCAAAACTTATTAAGGAAATTGCATAAAAATCTTTACAGTCAAATTCTTTGTTAACTAATTAGAATCATAAAACGTCCCCATAATTTAATATTAGTTATCGAAAAAGCCATGCTTCTGAAATTTGCTTGCATGATGGCTAATTCTTGAAATATCAAATAACATTTTATACGAAAACGTTAGTCAAATTTTGTTAATCTAGTACAAACCTGCTGTTTAAATTTAAGCCGCTTACCCTAGAGTTTTAAGTCTAAAAAAGATTTTTTAAAACCATAATGTGTCACAATACTTTCAAAAAATCCAAATTAAATTGGTAAAGGTCATTCTGGTGGGATTACTTAAATAATAGAGACTTGAGTGGGTGGTATATATAGTTATACATATGTAGTAGTAGTAGTGGGGGGGGGTTGACCCGCAGGTCTGACAAGTAGGCCAGAGTAGGCCCTTTTTGCCATGCCCCAAGTCTGTCCCTTAACCCACACTCTGCACTTCCCTTTGATGGTCGGGTAGCTCATTGGGCATTCCTGTTCTCTTTACAAAGTCCAGTAAGTCTGCCCATTTGAGCATGTGCAGTTCTTCCTCGCTCAGAGTTGGCGCTCCGAGTGCCTATTGTCTCATCCTTGCGTAGGCCTCGCATTCTGCCACGAGGTGTCTTGATGTCTCTTCTTCCTGTCCACAGGCTGGGCAGGTAGGGTCATTCTCGACTCCTATACGTGTCATGTGCTTCCTCAACCGGTTATGTCCGGTTAGAGTACCTATCAGCAGTCCGAGGTCTTTTCGTGTCCGTCCCAGCATCCATCTAATTCTGGTCGCTTTTGGACGGTCTACGAATTCTCTGGTCTGTCTGCAACCCGTTCCTGTTTCCCAGGAGTTTAATAGCGCGTCCTGGGCCGATTTGTTGAGTCCGCTTTGCACTTGTCTTTTTGTCACGCCCAAAAGTGGCTCCGGTCCTACATAGGTGGTTCCTGCCCCGAGTCGTGCGAGTTCGTCCGCCTTCTCGTTGCCTGGTACCCCCGTATGTCCCGGAACCCAAACCAGCGTCA
The DNA here is from genome assembly GCA_963576565.1 of Aspidapion aeneum. Classification (NCBI taxonomy): domain Eukaryota; kingdom Metazoa; phylum Arthropoda; class Insecta; order Coleoptera; family Brentidae; genus Aspidapion; species Aspidapion aeneum. The sequence continues at coordinate 78,226,301 of OY755044.1, read as the reverse complement.
CCCGTTTGCCATCGCTTAGGGTCTCCAGCGCCTCTGCGCATTCTTCCACCAAGCCGTCAGCAATCTTGGGTGCGTTTAGCGCCTTCAGGGTGGCTTGACTGTCAGAGCATATATATATAAGCTCCTCTTCGCTGTTCCGAACCTCTTCTAGGGTTGCCGCCATTATTATGGCGTAGACTTCTGCTTGAAAAACAGTAGCCTGCTCACCGAGCGAGTAGCTCTTCTGAACTTCTAGTTTTTCCACGTATACTCCCGCTCCTGTGGTTTGCCTCTCTGATAGTTTGGATCCATCAGTGTAGCAAACTAAAGCGCTCTCCTCAAACATCATTTCGTCTCTCTGCCACGCTTCCCGGTCTGGGATGTGGATTTTGTACCTCTTCTCGAGCCTCCAAGGTGCGTGTGCTCTGCTGACCGTCATTGACGTGAGGGGGATTTCTCTAATTGTCAGCTCTTCTATAGCTAGATGACCAGCTGTTTCCCCTCTTCCTCTCCACTGACCCGTGTCCCTTAGACGTAGGTAGGTCCCCATCGCCTCCCTCTTGATCCAAGTTGGTAGCGATGGTAGTCCCAGAATTGTCTCTAGGGCCAGGATCGGGGTAGTTCTCATAGCTCCGGTTATCCCTCTACACATTAGCCCCTGTAGGCTTCTGAGTTTTAGGGATGTGGTCGTTTTCTCCACTGCCGGCCACCAGACTATGGATCCGTATTGGATCCGCGGTCTCAGTATTGCCGTGTACATCCAGTGGAGGGTCCTGGGGGATAGTCCCCAGGTCCTGCCGACTACCCGTCGTAGCTGCCACATTGTTGCCTGGACCTTTACGATCATATTGGTAACATGTGGCGTCCAGGTGAGTCCGCTATCAAGAATGACACCCAGGTACTTCAGCTTTGGTACTAAAGCTAGGGGTCTTCCGTACATCACGGGTGCTCTAAAACCTTCGATTTTTCTCTTTCTGGTGAACAGTATCATCTCTGTTTTACCTGGGTTAACAGAGAGTCCATTTTCTTGGCACCAGTCTTCTATGATGCGAACAGCCATTTGCATTCTACTGCAGACAACGTTAAGGAAGCGACCAACCACTTCCACCATGAAATCATCTGCATAGGCATAGGCGTCGAATCCGTTCTCTGACAAGCGTTTCAGTAGGGTGTCCATAATCAGGCACCACAGGTGGAGCGACAGGCAACTGCCTTGTGGGCACCCTCCCGTGACCCTAATCCTGACCGTTGACTCCCCCAATGTAGCTTGTATTGCTCGTTGATTTAGTGCAGATCTTACCCATTCAATAATGGGGGTTTCTGCCCCCCTCTCTTGAAGGGCGGATGTTATCATCTGCACTTTGGCCTTGTCTGATGGATCTGAGACCTTCCTAGCAAAGCCTACTACCACACTTCAAGTGCCATGAATATAGGTATTAGCCTCAAAAACAGTTTTTTGTAAATATCTCAGAAATGAAAGCTCCCACGAAGTTTTCGATTATAACACAAATTATTGAGCAAAATGCGGTCTATTATATTCAGAAAACCGCATATTCATGTGATGCTTAGTTAAAAAGTTATCATTTTTTAATTTTCGTTTTTTTTCTTGCAAATTTTATGAAAATCGGTTTAGCGGCTTAGGAGCTATCGTGTTACGGACATACACACACACAGACATAACGACGATATTGCTAAGATAGGTCAAAATACACCCAAATAACATTTTTTCGTCGAAAATATTACCTGCTTTAGCCATTGCTGCGCGGGCTAGGAAGGTTAAAATAGAATTGCACTTTTTCGCACGCTCGTGAAAAAAGGACAATATATTTATGGTTTAAAGAAAAAATAAAGATGATTCCTCTATCTAAATACAGATGTTGATATATGTGACCCCTTATTTAACACAACAGACTTGTCTTCGTATGATAATAGACTTGTGAACTGATGCCGAAGACACTAATGTATTTATATTATTTATATTTATATTAAATACCACCCACCAAGTTAGAAATAGACTGATAATAATGATCCTAACCACGTTTCGAACTTGTGTACATTTTTTTACTTAGCGTTTGTATTTTGAATACGGATAATTTAAATTCAAAATTGATGGCTGACAAACTTAAAAATCAATGCAGCAGGTGTTTGACAGTCTGGATCCCATTTCTGTAGGCAGCACTGGTTTTTTTGTGGTTTGTGCTGTTTGCATTACTTCTCTCCGTCTTGGAGAGGTTTAACTTACGAGTTTTCGAAGTCCCATCACCGCCTTATACCCTCGTTTTTCCACACCCAGCCCATTGCTAAGCGCCACACTGTTCTATGTCAATGAGCCACAGATTTCTTCACCTCAAAATGGACTGCTGAAATATGTCGCTAAAAAACCCGTGTTGCGCTGTTTGCATCACTCAAATAAAGGCAGGCGCGTCGTTTCTTGACACGTTTGACTTACGTTCACTAGGGTTTACCAGTTTGGACTTTTGACCTTTCGAATTCCGATCACCGCGGCGCCACCATAGACCCTCGATTATCCTCATCCAAATCACTGCTGAGGTTCATCTTGTTCTGTGTGAATCAGCTGATCATTCTGATTAGTTACGAGCGTAATCAGTGTGAAGGTATGATGAATGGTGATGATGATGTCTACCTATACTGATCGATCTCGTATTTTAGAAGTTAAAATTTTGTAATTGCAATTTAAAGTTAAAATTTTGTAATTGCAATTTTTACGGATTCTTTTAATTTTATTAAATTATTTGTATTCAATACCACCCACCAAGTTAGAAATTGACTAATAATAATGATCCCAACGACGTTTCGAACTTGTGTAAAACTTTTTACTTAGCATTTGTATTTTGAGCACCGATTATTTAAATTCAAAATGGATCCATGCAGCATGTGGTTGACGGTCTGAGTCCCATTTCTGGAGGCAGCACTGGTTTTTTTTGTGGTTGGTTCTGTTTGCATAACTTAAATAGAAACAGTGCGGGTTTGCCAGGTTGGACACTCGAGCTTTCGAAGTGCCATCACCACCTTAGACCCTCGTTTTTCCACACCCAGCCCATCGCTGACCTCTACCGTGATCTATGTCAATCAGCCACGGATTTGTTCACCTCAAAATGGATTGCTGACATATGTCGCTGAAAAACTCGTGTTTGCGCTGTTTGCATCACTCAAATAAAGGCAGACTCGTCGTTTTTTGACACGCTTGACTTACTTTCACTAGGGTTTACTGGTTTGGACGCCCGACCTTTCGAAATCGAATCACGGGGGAGCCATCATAGACCCTCGATTTTCCGCACCCAAATCACCGCTGAGCTTCACCTTGTTCTGCGTGAATCAGCTAGTCATTCTGGTATTTTCTCAAGTTAAAATTTTCGATTTTGTAATTGCAATTTTTGCGAATTTTACTATTTTAACTTCTCACTTAATCCCAAGTAACGTTATTGTGGTAACACTGGAATCAGTTTTGCCACCAAAATAGGATCCACAACTGCATGGTGCAGTGATTTATTATACCAAGCGTTAGCTATCCATTTTGAAGTTAAACACTACGTGTAATCAGCTGATCGTTCTTGTATTTCTGGAGTTCATATTTTTCGTTTTCGTAACTGTAATTTTTAAGGATTTTACCAGGAGTTGTGTTTTTTATTTTCGCCAAATTCTTGCCGCCAAGCGTAAGTTCAACTATTTTGCACTCATTCTCAAGTGTTATATTATCCATTTTTAAATTCAGAAATCCGTGGTAGATTCTGCTCCCGTGGTTATTCGAGTAGCTTTAACTTAGAAGGTAACTAGATTTAGTTCCTTGTAAGTAATCGACAATTTAATTTGATACATTTTCACCTTTTTGCTTCTTTTAAAATCACAATATGTAGTCAGTTTTTCTTTCTGCGCTAGTAAGTAGCCCTAAACCACCCATAGAGCTTAATATGGACATATACGTAATATTCTCCCTGTTACCTATTTACACAATGGTTGGCGTTTGATGCAAACATTCAGAAATAAAGGTACGAAAAATGCACAGATACCAAATTTACATAGATAGAGTTTTTGGCAACTGTACGCCAGCGCCGATGATTTGACGTAACGAATACAAGAATAAAATAAGATGCATGCGTAAAAGTATAACCAATCAGGACATTTTATCTTAAGGACCGCAAAGAGGATAGACTTATATCCATTGATATTGCTATTTCAAATATGTTTGCATTCTGCATCGTAAGGTACCGTAGGTATTGCAATAATACGTACTATATGGAAATAATATGCATATGTCTTTGAAAGCAACCAATCAGGTCTTTTTTGCTTAAAGACCCCAAGGCCCTCATGTTTGCATCATGAATGGGCAGTTACCGTGGGTATTGGAATATTTTATATTTGAATATGGATCACCCGCAAAAGTTATTCAGAGTAAGTTGGTTTAGTTAGTTGCACTATCTGAATAATATAAACACCGCAATATGGCACATGCACAAGTAGCTTAAGGAATTTACAAAAGCACGTCACCAAATTAAGTCAGATACTTGTATAGTCTAAATTATACGCATTTGTAATGACGTCACCAGGAGAGAAAAAAACTTATGGCGTAGATATTTTTTATATTTACTATCGTTGTTGGACTCAATTTTGTTGCATCTGCGGCTTCACATTCTCAAATTGAAGTGCGATTCCATTTCGGACTTGTTCCCTTTCCAGTTGAAAAAGGGGCAATATATTCAAAATTATCAGCTGCGATTGTTCATTATACCTATTATATTTGTTTCTCGGCATTTTACAACTTTTTAAAATAATTTCCGACAAGTTGACAAACTCATGTTTTTGATTAACAGTGACGGATACTTCACATAACCAATTATAGTTTTTGCAAAGTCACCTGAAATGCTCCTAATACGGGGTTCTATTGATTTCATGAAATTTTGCTTCAATCTGCCCTTCAAAAGTTATCCAAATTCATATAAAATCTTCCTGGTATAATTTCAACCCTACCGACAGAGAAAAGGCGCTGCTCTTTGCGGTCCGAGCACAAAGTATTTGTTTTCTCACCGACCCGGCACAGGTGGATAGACGGCATCAGATTGGCAGATTTTTTTGAGATGCGCTTTTTATTGCTTTCGGGTGTGCTTTTCGGGACCCTTTTAGTCGGCAGTATGCAGAGTTAGAAAATAAATCAGTGTCGTTTATGTAGGAGTAGGAATAGAAAGTTTTATTATCTATTTTGATTTCTTTAGTTTACGCCGTAATTAAATGAAATAATTTTCAGAAGTATATCTACCGCCGCCCATGTCACTTTCTTTAAAGGATATGCCGATGGTCGGCTTTAACCTTTGTTCAACTGACTTTGCAAAAATTATACCTACCTATTTAAAAAATGAATTACTCATAGACACTACTTTTTTTAAAAAGTTTATTGTCACCGCTGTTTATAAAATACTAAACAAAGATAAACAAAAATGACGTCATTACAAATACCTATAATTTGGACTATATCAAGTCGTCTATACCATGCAAATAAATAAACTTCGTAACTTGATGTAATAGACATTAGCTAACAATGTAATTCTGATAACTGATATTTTTACCTTCCTAGCCCGCGCAGCAATGGCTAGCGATGGTATTGTATTGTGATTTTCATGAAGTTTTTAGGTAAAATTTATCAAAATTTATTAATGCTAATGACAATTTTTAACGGTGCATCGGGTTTTCGGAATAGAGTAGAACACATTTTTCTCAAAAATTTGTATTATAACCTCAGAGTAATAACATATAAAGAGAAGTAGTAACCCCGGTTTCGGCGGTCATTCATTCATTTGTTGGTAAACAATGTAGCTTTTCCGCTGTTGCCGGCTCCTCTGCCTCTATAAAATTTTATAAATAATAAGTAAGGTTCAACTTCTTACCTTACCAAATTTTTAGTGCTTTGAGTTGGTTAGGCTATTTAAACAGTGCGATAATTTGTCATGCGCTTATTAGCTCGCGTCGCGTCGTTTTATGCTGTGTATTTATTATTACAATCTGCGATAAAAACTCATTTAGACAACATAATTTATGAACGGCCCCTTTTCCCACAATTTTTTTAGGACGTGGCAACAGGTGTTTGACATCATATTACGGATTTCGTGTTAGCAGGGCCGGGTTTCGTTTTGAGCTACTTGGACTATATCCCCGCGCTACTATTTTCCGAAAACCGCATATTGATGCGACGTTCCATTAAAAAGTTAGCATTTTTTAAACTTTTTAACTGTCAAAAAACTGTCATTAGCATTCATGAATTTTGACTAAAATCTAATAGCTCGTTGCAGTATCGAGTACTATTTTACCTAAAAATTTCATGTCAATCGGTTAAGCGGTTTAGGAGCTATCGCGTTACGGACAGATATACATACACACACAACACAGACAGATATCACGACGATATTGCTAGGGTAGGTCAAAATACACCCAAATAACACATTTTCAATGTTACCTCAAAAAAAATTTTTTGTCGAAAACAATACCTTCTCTAGCCGTTGCTGTGCGGGCTAGGAAGGTAAAAAAGGGGCGGGTCGACTGCACAACAAGTAGTATAAGTAGTAGCCTTTAGACTGGATTGTTTAGTTTACACTTGAAAACGGTTAGATATACTTACTTACTGAAACGTCCTCTTTAAAATAAACCAACACAAGAACATTTCATGTAAAAAAGAGCCTAGTACGCGAAAATGGCATTCCGTAAAAAGAATTGAGATAAAAGTAAGGCCAAGTTCTCCAATACAAATTTCATAATGAAAGATTTTTACTAGTTGGAAATGTTTTTCTAAACTTTGCTATTGCCAATCTTCTTTATGTTCAATTAAGCACTGTGCCTGAGTCATTTACAGCCGTAATAGCCAAGTTTAGAAAAACATTTCCAAACTAGTTCCTTACTTTCATTTTGAAATTTGTATTGGAGAACTTGACTACTTTTATCTCAATTCTTTTTACGGAATGCCGCGTACTTGGTTATTTTTACATGAAATGTTTTTGTTATGATTTCACTTATTATTAAAAGAATTGGATAATATTTAATTTTTAAAATAGTAAAATATGCCGAATATTGTTCAAAACTTTTGCAATGCCTTACTTAAAATTTTGAGGTCTTTTAATTTTTTCCCATGGTTTTATTATAGCTGCCATCAGCCTTCCAAAGCTCAGCTCTCTAGCGTTTCTGAAAGTGGACAATGTTACTTTTGCATAACTTTACATGTATAGGGGAGCGAAGTAAATTAAAATTTTCGTGTTTTTAAATTTTTTCCTATAGTATTATCATAGTTCCTATCAGTCTTCCAATGCTCAGCTCTCTAGCGTTTTTGGAAGTGGGTAATGTTACTTTTACATAACTTGACATTTATAGGGGAGGAGAGTAAATGAAAATTTTTGGAGTTTTTAAATTTTTTCCCTGTGGTTTTATCATAGTTTCTATCAGCCTTCCAAAGCTCAGCTCTCTAGCGTTTCTGGAAGTGGGCAATGTTACTTTTATATAAATTTACATTTATAGGAGAGTGGTTCGTCCCGCCTTCCTTTTTGTAAATATGTTCTTTTTACTATAATTTACCAAATTGGTTCGAATTAGGCTATTTGGTGATTTACTAGAGCATTTTCTATTTTTTGTTTATTTAGTATTAATTAACTAGTTAAGTACTTAAAATTACTGGGTTATTTGCATTTGAAACTCCCGCGGTTTTAAAGGCAAATATTACAATTTGCTATAATCAATTTACTTTACATAAAATGCATTTTGAATTACTAAGGTTCCTAGTTCCTTTAATATGGACCTTCGTAATCTCATTCCCTCCTACTTATTCCCTTTTCTCCTACGCCTATGGATTAACGACGCCACTGGGCGACATGTGGGAGAATGAACGCAGCAGCGATACCTGCTGCCGGACCACAGAGAACCGTTTCGCCTTCGAACGATAACACACGCGTGTTAGCGACTCTCCTACCACATGAAATGTGGGGTGCAAAAACTAAGGTTTAACAGCGCGTCCTCCCATGAGTTCCACTTCCTGTATAAAAATGGTAAGTGAAAATGCATTATTTTTACCTTACATACATTTGTTTATTGCTACACTAACCTAGAAGGTAAACTAGACCATTTCAGAATCCCTTGTACCAGCTTAGCCTATGACCTTATTCCCTTAAAATTACAGTCCACATCTGACACCGTTAAATTCCAGACAACTCTCCTATCTGGACCACCAGGGAGCCCCATTTTTGGTCCTTCGAGCCGGATTTCTGGAATCGTTTTTTTGCCTTTTTAGGTTAGTTTTTTTTACTGGTTTCAAATGCAAGAAAAACCCTTGTTTTTCCTAAATGCCTTTTTTACTGGTTTCAAATGCAAGAAAAACCCTTGTTTTTCTTACATGCCTACTTTAGAAAACCCCTAGGTTTCTAAAATACATTTTGCGATTTTTTTTTTGTGTAAAAACAAATGCAAGAAAAACCCTTGTTTTTCTTACATGCCTACTTTAGAAAACCCCTAGGTTTCTAAAATACATTTTGCGATTTTTTTTGTGTAAAAACAAATGCAAGAAAAACCCTTGTTTTTCTTACATGCCTACTTTAGAAAACCCCTAGGTTTCTAAAATACATTTTGCGATTTTTTTTGTGTAAAAATTAAATATTTTTAACAATAAATTTAGCCTTTTCATGCGAAAAGCCAAACACAGATAAAATCTGTAAACTACTATGCTTTTTTTTGTTTCGAATAAATCAAGTTTTTTCGTTTCTTTTTTGTAAAAAAAAAACCGTATGGAATTTGGGTGTTTTTTTTTGTTTGTCACTGGAAATAGTTTAAAATAGTGTCTGCAAAGTGCTATTATTTTAGCCGTTGTGCCTTCACATTTGTGGATTGCTATAATTATATCCAATTTGCTCGAAAAAAATCTCCAAATTGCCATATTCATTTTTGCTTATTGCAAATTGCTATGACTATATCCGATTGCGGATGCTTTACTATATTCGTTTTTGCGTAAAAATTGCTATGAATATATCTATTTCTAATTTACTATTATAATATCTGTCTGCAAATGGCTATGATTGTATCCATTTTTTGCGTGCATAATAAATTTTGAAGGAAATTTAATTCTTAACTTGAGAATTTGTTTTCGTGTAAAGGCAGATAAATAGTTTTACCAAATTAAATGCTTTTGATTTGTAGGTATTTATTTTTAAATTTAATACATAGGTACCTACTTATTTGAATTCGCGAGGCGAAGATAAAAAAACTTATACACAAGTTTTTTGTTATCATTAGTTTGCATCGGGTATTTTCTTTACTTTTGTGCGCTTATAGTTTGATTATTGTAATTAAACGTAGGACATTAATATTTATACAGGGTGTCCAAATTTTGATTTTTTTTCAGTTTACCTAATTTTTGTCAATTATTTTTTGGATTTTTTTTTAAATCATGTCTAGTTCGGATAAAATTTTAAAGGCTAAAGCCTTGCGCTATAGTGCGATTTCACAGCTAAATTTGATCATTGAATCCGCGACCCTCGCAAAAAATGACCCTGCCTATCACAGCGGCTTTAAAGTCAAATTTCGGACATTGTCAAAAATCAAAAAAGATTTTGAAAAGCACCATAATACTTTGTTGACGTTGGTAGCCTCTGATGAGGATCGCTTAGTAGTAGAAACCAAAGTGTCTATGGACTTTTGCAAACGCTGTGACGAGATTTCCACTATATTTTACGAACTTTTCGAACTACCCTTTGAAGATGTAGGGCTTTTGAGCAGTACGATAAATCCCATGGGCAGTCCCTGTGCCTCCACAAACCAGCATGGTTTACTGCCTAGGATAAAAATACCTCTTTTTCAAGGGGAATTTAAGGAGTTTCCAACCTTTTTGCAAGCCTTTAATGCTACCGTGCACAATAATAGGTCGCTGGGAAACTTTGAAAAATTCAATTTGCTTTTTTCTAATTTAAAGGGCCCTGCCCTGGATGTCATTTCTGACATTCCTATCCTTGCTGAAAATTATTTAAATGCCTACCACACCTTGGTGGATAGGTATACAAATAAACGATTACAAGCTTACCTTCACTGGAAGGCAATTGAAGGCTTCTCTCCTCTTACTAAAGAGAATGCTACGAATTTGAGGAATTTGCTTGATTGTTTTTCGAAAAACTTAAGTGCTTTAAAAGTCATGGGTTTTAAAACGGAGTTTTGGGATTATATTATGGCACAAATGCTCTTGGATAGGTTGGACCTAACCACGCGCAAGGCATTTGAGCAAAATTATTGCTCCAATGAGATCCCCTCTTATGATAAAATTCGTGCTTTTGTTTCTAGCCATTGCATTGCGTTGGAACAAATACAACAAACTCAAGATTACTTAAAAAATAAAGATTTGTCAATTTCAAGTCAGAAAAATCAAGCAAAGTTTCAAAATCGATCTGCTTTGTTTGCTAATACTCAGAGAGCCTCCAAAAATGCCTCCCAGTCTCCAAATGGCCAAAGTGGCTTAAATAATACTCCAAACCCTCAAAATTTTTGTTTTCTCTGTAAAAGTGGCGATCATATAATATACAGATGTCCTAATTTTTTGGCGAAAACTCCCCAGCAACGTTTTGAGATTGTTAAACAACATAAAGCGTGTGTCAACTGTTTGGCCTCAAAGCATAATTTACCCCAGCAATGCAAATCAGAAAAAAGATGTTTACATTGTGGCCAATTTCATCACAGTCTCTTACATTTTTTTCCTATTAATTCTACACCTAGTTCTGCGAGTAGCCCCTCTACTTCTGCAGTGCAACCCCCGAGGAGCCCCGTGGCTACCGAATTTAATAGAACCACTAACACCATTGTTACTGGTATGTCTTTAAATGATCGCGAAGTACTTCTCTGTACCGCTTTAATACAAATACAGGATGTTTTTCAAAATTGGCACACAGTGCGCGCCATCTGTGACTCTGGTGCTCAATCTTCATTTATATCTAAGTCATGTGCTGATAGTTTGGGCCTTCCTAAATTTAATATCGCCATGACTCTACAAAGCTTAGATCGAATGACAACTTCGGCAAAATCTGGAATTAATTGCAATATATCCTCTTTGCGTGATAATAATTTTGTTTTTAATTTTGATGCGATAATACTCGATAAAATTTGTAGTGATTTACCTCATTCCTCATTTTCGATTAAAAGTTTTCCTTTTCTCGCCAACTTAGAACTAGCTGACCCAGGCTTTAATAAAAGCGATAAAATTGATTTATTGTTGGGCGGCGATGTGTACCCTTACATTTTGCTAGATGGTCGTTTGTCTACGGGACCCAACAACCCCGTCTGCATTAATACTATTTTTGGTTGGGGAATAATGGGCAATCTTTCACTTTCACCTTCAACTACAAATCAAATTAAAACATTTTTTACTACGTCAATGAACGATTCTTTTGTCAATTTAGATAAAAATCTACAACGATTTTGGCAAATAGATGACATACCTAATGTCAAGGCCATTGACCCCGAAGATGAGTTTTGCGAAAATTATTTTTTGAAAACTACCTCAAAAAATGAGGAGGGGAGATATATTGTATCTTTACCATTTAAAGTTACTGCTCCAGATTTTGGCGACACTCGATCCATTGCCGTACGTCGTTTTTTCTCCCTTGAGAAGAAATTGCTACAAAACCCTGATTTTTATGCTGCCTACAGCTCTGTTTTACAAGATTATTTAGATAATAATCATATGCAACCGGTTTCTGCACCTTTGCCGACCGAAATTTCAAATCATTTTTATATTGCACACCATGCGGTGTTTAAAAAAGATTCTACTAGCACCCCCCTGAGGGTGGTTTTTGATGCGAGCATGCACGCCCCTGGCAAAATCTCGCTCAACAACGCTGTTTATACTGGGCCCCCTTTACAAAGGGACTTACAAAAAATTTTATTACTTTATCGTTTGCATAAATTTTGCTTTTGTTGCGACATCCGTCAAATGTACAGGATGATTTTAGTTGACCCTAGTCAAACTAATTTTCAAAGAATAGTTTGGAGGTTTGATCCTAACCAGCCTATTCAAGACTTCGAAATAAATAGAGTTTTATTCGGGGTCTCTTGTAGCCCCTTTTTGGCTATCAGAACTTTGCTGCAACTTGCTAGAGAGCATGAGGACCTTCCTCTTGCCTCAAAAATCATTGAGGAGGCAGTTTTTGTTGATGATGTGATTTCGGGAAGTGATGACTTTTTTAAGGCCACTGAGATGAAAAATCAATTAATCGAGCTACTTAGCCGAGGTGGATTCGAATTGCGTAAATGGGCGAGCAATTGTCCCGAGTTACTATCCGATCTTCCTGAGTCACACATTTCGATGAAGGCTCTTTCTCTCGATTTAGATGCTGAAAATTCAACTTTGAAAATTCTCGGTTTAAATTGGAACCCTCATACTGATGAATTTTTTTATACTTTCGACTGTTCTCTCCAAACATGCACTAAAAGAACAATTTTAAGTAATTTGGCCCGCATTTACGACCCTCTGTCTTTTTTGGCGCCAATAGTTTTAATTTTAAAATTAATTGTTCAATACTGCTGGGCAGAAGACTTAAACTGGGACGACCCTGTCAGTCCGGAAATTGTTTTTAAATGGGAAAAATTTAAAAATGAATTAAAGTTTTTGCATTCTGTTAAAATTCCTCGTCAAATAATTTTGCCTAATGCTAGTCAAATCCAGCTAGTAGGATTTTGCGATAGTTCAGAACGGGCCTATTGTGCTGTCGCTTATATTCGAATTTTTTATTCTGATGGAAACATTAAAGTTTTTTTTGTTTGTAGTAAATCTAGAGTCGCACCGTTGCGTCGTAAACTAACTTTACCAAGACTAGAGCTTTTAGGAGCTGTTTTGTTGGCTAAATTAATGGATTTTTTACTAGAAACGTTCTCGGAAAAAATTAAATTTGATAAAATTCTTGCTTTTACTGATAGCACAGTGACCTTATCTTGGATTCAGGGATCTCCTCACAAATTTAAAACATTTGTTTCGAATAGAACTGCCTATATACAAGGAAGAATTAGCCCTGAGTTTTGGCATTATGTTCCTACTGAACAAAATCCTGCTGACTGCGGTACTAGGGAAATGTATCCCTCTGATTTACAAAGATTTTATTTTTGGTTAGAAGGGCCTTCTTTTCTAAACCAACCTACAAATACTTGGGATTTTATGACAGTTACTTACGATGGGAATGCAGTTTTGGAAGAACAGCGAAAAAATATTTTTAACGTTTTTACTTGCGAACAAACAGTTGAATATTATGTAAACAACTTGTTTGAAAAATACAGTTCTCTTTTTAAAATTAAGAGAATAGTTGCTTACTTTTTGCGAGGGTTACAAAAGTTTAAAAATCCCTCATACAATTTTGCTACTGATTACCTTACAAATCAGGATTACTACAAAAGCTTACTTTTTATTTCGAAATGCGTACAATCTTTTTCTTTCCAAAAAGAAATTGAATTACTAAAAGATAAGAAACAGCTTCCAAAAGCTTTTCAAAAATTATGTCCATTTTTGCATAATGAAAGCTACGATTTGCTTCGTGTTGGAGGCCGTTTATGCCATTCAAATTTATCATACGATAAAAAATTTCCAATTCTTTTGCCTTCTAGTGCAAAATTCACTGAATTACTGATTTTAGATTTGCATCGCAGCAATCTTCATTGTGGTATACAGACCACAACTTTTTTACTAATGCAAAACTTCTGGGTATTGTCTGCTAAAAAGGTAGTGAGAAAAGTTTTAAGTTCTTGCCATACTTGCTGGAAAACTAAACCTAACTCCCTTCAACCCCCTATGGGTAACCTACCGAAATTTAGAGTTTCCGAAGCAAAGGTGTTCGAAAATGTAGGTATAGATTTTTGTGGTCCGTTCACGATTACTCTTGGTCGGACCAGAGGTGCAAAAACCATGAAAGCATATGTCTGTTTATTTATCTGTTGCGCTGTTAAAGCCGTGCATTTAGAGTTAGTCTCTGATATGACATCAGAAGCCTTTCTGGCTGCTCTGCGCCGCTTCATAGCTAGAAGAGGACTATGCTCAAAGATCTCTTCAGACTGCGGGACCAACTTCGTGGCCTCTGAAAAATACTTGCGACAAATTTTTTCTGATTGCGTGAAGGGGGAAGGTATAGTTTGGTCTTTTAACCCACCTGCTGCTCCCCACATGGGAGGCATTTGGGAATCAAACATTAAATCTTTAAAGACTCATCTTCACAGGGTAGTTGGAAATCAAATACTCACCTATGAGGAATTAAATACGGTTTTAACCCAAGTTGAAGCCATAATGAACTCACGTCCTTTATGTGCCTTAAGCACCGATCCTACTGATCTGGCGGTCTTGACTCCTAATAATTTTTTAAATTTGAGGCCTCCAGGTACAATACCCGATCCAAACTACTGCGATATTGCGTTAAACAGGCTGTCCAGGTGGCAACTGTTGCAAAGAATGCACCGCGATTTTTGGATTCGCTGGCATCGCGAATATTTGCACACTTTGCAACAGCGAGCCAAATGGCACCAACCTCTTGCTTCCATTGATATTGGTACTATGGTACTGATCAAAGATGAAAATTCCACTCCATTGGATTGGCCCCTAGGCCGCATTGAAGACCTTATTAAAGGTTCTGATAATGTTCCACGGGTTGCTATTGTAAAGACTACTAAAGGTACCTACAAACGGCCTTTGGTAAAACTATGCGCCCTGCCTACAAATTAAACTCTCTGAAATGCCCCTGGGCATTCTCAGGGGGGTGGGAAATGGTTCGTCCCGCCTTCCTTTTTGTAAATATGTTCTTTTTACTATAATTTACCAAATTGGTTCGAATTAGGCTATTTGGTGATTTACTAGAGCATTTTCTATTTTTTGTTTATTTAGTATTAATTAACTAGTTAAGTACTTAAAATTACTGGGTTATTTGCATTTGAAACTCCCGCGGTTTTAAAGGCAAATATTACAATTTGCTATAATCAATTTACTTTACATAAAATGCATTTTTTTTACCTTACATACATTTGTTTATTGCTACACTAACCTAGAAGGTAAACTAGACCATTTCAGAATCCCTTGTACCAGCTTAGCCTATGACCTTATTCCCTTAAAATTACAGTCCACATCTGACACCGTTAAATTCCAGACAACTCTCCTATCTGGACCACCAGGGAGCCCCAGAGAGGGAAGTAAATTAAAATATTGATGTTTTAAAATTTTTTCCTATAGTTTTATCATAGTGTCTTTCAGTCTTAAAAAGCTCAGCTCTCTAGCGTTTCTGGAAGTGGGCAGTGTTACTTTTACATAACTTTACATTTATATGGGAGGGAAGTAAATTAGAATTTTGGGGTGTTATAATTTTTTCCTATAGTTTTATTATAGTTCCTATCAGGCTGCCAAAGCTCAGCTCTCTAGCATTGCTAGAAGTGGGTAATGTTACTTTTAAATAATTTTACATATATAGGGGAGGGGAGTAAATTAGAATTTTGGGGCTTTTTGATTTTTTCCAGGGGTTTGGTCATAATTTCTATCTGTCCGCCAAATTTCAGCTTTATAGTAGGTCTGGAAGAACAGTAGAATATTGGTGATCTATACATGAGTGAGTGAGTCAGTGAGTGAGTGGCAATTTCGACGTTTTTTGAAATTTCGTAACTACTTTACTACTCTATAGAAGTCCATGAAACTTGGAGGGGTTGTTAACTCTATGAAGTTCTACGACTGTGCAAAGTATGAGATTCATAGCTCTTTCCGAAGTAGAGCTTTAGATAGGTCAAATATAGGCTGAAATGTTTCAAGAAAAGATGGTACGGCAGCGCGAACTTTGCGAGGCACTGCCGTGCCGTCAGATAAAGACAATGGAAGTCCAAAGTTTTATTTCTACTCAATCATTGTCTACGAGTTTTAAACAAAAGATTATTTTTTCACTTATATAATGGCAACAAGTTTAATTAGGTGGGTCCTCAAGTCGTGAACGGTTAGCCCAGATATTCCTAAGCTCTAAGGTCGACACTGACAGTAACATGTGTTTGTATTAAATGCAGTGTTGTCTTGGCCGCCGGACTCGGTATATTGAATTTTTGGTGTTTTTTTTCTGTGTGCTGAGTTTTATTTTTGTAAAAAAGAACTTAGTTGGACGTAAAAATAAACAAGAAGTGCTATGTTTCTGAAAATACTGTGAAAATTCAGCCCAGTGTGGTTTTTTCGAGATGATTCCAGTGACGCAGCTATGTTGCCATCGCCGGGGATTCTGCAAATTCTAAGTTTTCAGGAATGACCGCCACAAATAGGGAAAATTTACACAGGGCCGCGGTTTACTTCTTCTCTTTATATTATTATTACTCTAAGATTATAACCAAAAAGTTCGTAGAAGCTTTCGTTTCTGGGATGTTTACAAAAAAGAGTTTTTAAGGCTGATATAGCGTGGGGTTCACTTGGATTGTGCTAATGAGCTAGAAAGGTACCAATTCCGTCATGGATTCATTTATTTTGTAATGTTTTTTAGTTTTAAGGAAAAAAAAACTAAAAATGTAACTAATCTAAGAACTGCAATTTTAAAATGATGTCTCTTGGTTGGCCAGGTATTAAATCTGTCAAGCTTGATTTCTTTAAATGCACGTTTATCTTAAACTTCCGTCTCTTGACTAGACTGCCTTAACCGCATTGTCAACAATTTTTATTACATCGTCACAACAACTTTTAATTTACGGCAAGCTCACTTATCACCCATTACTACCGGAAAATCATAAAATTTAGACAAACGACCTTTATACTTAATTTATAAAGACGGTTCTTGTATTCAGAGATAGCTCCATCTAAAAAGAATAAACACGCGCACGAACAATTCTCATTAGGAGCTTTGCTGGAATTTTTATATTTATTTTATTTTGATTGTTTTTTGTAAATTTATTTTAAATTTAATATAGCAGAGTGGGGATTCCACATAGAACATAGGGGTGGATTTGTCACAGTTATTCCTATATTCTAAACTTCGCGTCAAAATTAACAATAATACAATATTATACTATTTGCTAATGCCTGAGTTATTGCAGTATGATCCATATTAAGAATTTCTTAAAAGTTATTTTACAAAATATTTTGTGACCAGAGCTAGATAAGTATTTTCTGTTTTTTATTTTAAACACTGTGATTTAAAACCAAAATAGTTATTTGACTTTTTGACAACCTGCTATAATAGGGGAGGCCGTGAAGATCTTGGTAACTTATTTTCTTAGTCAGCAAACATCGATAAAACTGTTCCTTGTTTGTTTTCAACAATTCTATGCAAAATTTGTTAAATGAATAGGGAGGGGGAGGTTTGTTTCCGATGGATTTATGCGTCAAATGCAAAAAAAAAGATATAAATTCGAGGACATTTTTTTTCTTAGTATTGCATATAAATATGTTTATTCGTAAAAGCTATACTTAAACTAAGTATAGTATGAATAATCTTTGCGTATAGGAAATATCTCTGACAAAATTGTCAAAAAATGAAATATTCAATTTTTGACAATTTTGCCAGAAATATTTCCCATATTTAGGGATGAGTCATACTAGTTTTTATACTTAGCTTAAGCTTTCACTGATAAACATATGTATATGCATTACTAAGAACAAAGTTTCTCGAATTCATATCTTCTTTTGCATTTTGCGACTAAACCCAACGGAAAATAGCAAGGGTTTATATAGACATATTTTCTTAGAATTGCTCACTGAACCATTCTATTAATGTTTGCCGACTAAGAAAATAAGTTCCAAAAAATTTCACGGCCTCCCCTACTACTAGTTGCTAATCTCTATAAATTTATTTTAAAATACTGTTTGATCTAAACTAAGATCCATGTGGATATAGGCGATCCAAAAAGAGTGCAACTAGAAGTAAGATAGTCAGCGACGCACACAGCGGGTTAACAGTAGCTCCATAATACCCGGAATTTTCGGCCTTGTTGGGCACTTATTAGCAGTGTTGCCAGATTTGACGGTTTATCTTGAATATGAAGGGTTTTGAACAAAAATTTTGACTATTAAAGGATTGAAGGTTTTTATCCAAATTTGAAGGACTTTGACTATTTTGAAGCAAATATTCAGTAATTTTACCAAACTAAACTTATGTTGATAATTTTTTTTGGTTTGGTGTCGACCACCTGTTTTGAAGAATATCAAGTGTTTTTGATACTTGAAACTTGTCAGGAAAGTCTGGCAACAATGCTCATTAGTACGAGCGCAGTCAGTGTGAAGGGATGATGAATGGTGCTGATGATGTCTACCTATAGGAGCTGCTGGTCTTTTGACTGAGTCTCGCAGCATTCTTTTCAATTTATTTTATAACTCTTAGCCATCAAGATATAAGACTATTATATCTTTTATACCATCAGTGCTACTGCAATCCGGCAGTTGGTCGAATTTAAGTAAGTATCCACGTTTAATATTTTCTTTTCAGTTATCATTATCCCTTTACCCTGGTTACGCTTGTACTCAGAAGTGCCCAACAAAATCGAAACTAGAGGGTAGTATACGACCTGCTATTATCTCACGTTTTGAGGATTTGCCCACAAACTTATTTGTGATATTGGTCTTTTGACTGTGTACCCGAAACCTTCTTTTCAATATATTAAATTACATCTAAGGTATAAGTTTAATTAAGAGAAATTGCAACAATTTGATTCTTTTGTTTCATAAATTATAACTTTTTAACCAAAGTTATTATTCAAATATTCAGTAACATACAAATACTACTACTATGTCGGTTTGGAACGTTTTTCTACGTGATCCGACGCCTATTCTCCATCTCCTTTGATCCTAACAATCATCTTCTGTCAGGTTTTTTTGACTCATTGTTCTTTTGATTGACTGTTGCCTTTCCATTATAGGACACCCTCTTTTTCTGCGCCCTATTGGTTGCCATTTACGACCTGTTTTGTACTTGTACATAGCCGTACCATATCAGTTGTCTTTTAGTGATCAGATATGCTTTCCTTGATTCCCATTCCCATTCTTTCTTTTATGATCTCGTTTCTTATATGATCTGTTTAAGACATTCTCATTGATCGTGTTATTGCATCCATTCCATTTTTTAAAATATATTTCTGTTACGTGACAAGTCTCTATTGCATACAACAGCGTGCGTTTCACCATTGTTTCACATGTGTTAAATTTTACATTATTTTATATCTCTCTGCTCCATAAAATACTGTTAAGTATTTACTTATTGCATAGAGATATTGTTTGTCTAGTTCTAACCAATTTGATTCGTTTTCAATACATAAGTAATGTGTCTTGTCCGCGTTCACTGTTAACCCCACTTTTGGTATTCTTCCTCTAACTTTTTCATCATATACTTCAATTATCATTAGCTACAATTACTTGGTCGTCAGCAAACTGTGGAGTGTGTATATAATAAATCGGTCGTGAAGTTGTATATCCATGACGTGTAGTTTACGTTTCCAGTTTTTTAGAGCTAATGCGATATATATTTTAAAAAGATTTGGAGAGATACAACCTCCCTGTCTTAGTCTATCGTTACCAAGAATTCTTTTGAAAGTCGATTTCCAATTTTAATTTCAGGTTTTCACCATTTGTAAAGTTCTTTTATTGCTTTTATGTTTGTATAATTGATATTAGTTTGCTCTAACACTGTCCATGCTTTTTCTACTGGAACGGCATCATATGCTTTTTTTAGGTCCACAATGGTAATATGAGTCTCTATATTTCTGGCGCTCCTTTTTTCAATTTGTATTATTTCTACAAAATCTGCCTGCATGAAACCCACTTTGCTCTTCTTGTTCATGAAAATCATTCTTTATTAGATCTATAAGTATCCTTCCGTGATCCTAGAGTACTGGTTACTGAAATTCGTCTGTAATTGTTGCAAGCCGGCTTGTTTCCTTTTTTATGTATTGAGGATATGAATGCAATTTTCCAATCATCAGGCTCTGGGTGTCCGTTCATGCAATGATTGATAAATATATGCGTATATTCTCTTAGATCCGCTAGCTTTTCCGAATTTAAGCTTTTTAATACTATTCTTTACTTTTTATTTCTTTTTCGATCATTACTTCCTCTGTATGTACTTATATTTTTTCAAATATATTTTTGTTATACTGGGACTTTCCATCCAAAGCTAGGTTCACTCGCTCAGTCTTTTTTAGCCAAATTTTTTAATAGTTATGCCGTGTTAGGACCTTACAAAAACAACCATATGCCGAGGTGGATCTCGAACCCACAAGATACGCAGCGCGCCCAGCCTACGCGCGGTCGGTCCAGTCATATAGCAAGTACGGCAGCTATATGCACGAAACAACGCGCTAAGCCGGTCGGCCACGGTTCCCCATGTACAGCGTGTCCCATTTTCGATGGGATTAAATGGGAAACTCGGTTATTATTAGAGATATCGATTTTGTGATTGCACCTTACCGTGCTCTTTTTTTGAGCCCTTAGAAATGGTGTAATCAGATTTTTGCTATACCCCGTGGTTTAACTAATACAGGGAGTTTTTGAAAAAATTGCATTCTTGTTAATTCCTTGTATCTCGCTTATTTTGCAAGATATTTTTATTCTGTAAAAACCTTTCTATGGCAACTTTTTTAGGGCAAAATAATGACGTTGTCAATTTTTTTTAAATATTGTTTAGTTTTTGAGATATGGTATTTATCATTAAAAAATTAAATACGGACCTGGATTTTTTTGTTACTATTTTGATTAGTTTCATGCTATTATTATCTTAAAATGATAAAACTTTAATATTGTTTTGATTTAAGATTTAAAAAAATATTTAATATTTTTAAAAAAATGTTAGTCCGAACCTGAAAATGCCAACGTAAATATAAATTAAAAATTGCAAGACACACTAGTTGGATGATTTTTAGTTTATCTGTTATATTAAAAATACAGTTAAAAACGTTAAAAAGTTACAAAATTAAAATTATAGTAATTATTTGATGGTAGCACAGCAACTCATGAAATTTACTTCAACATGGAAAAACAAAAGCGTGGAATTGACATTGTCATTTTACTTGTCATTTTTAGTGAATAGATCACTCAAAATTATTCTAAAATGGCTAGAAATCGACCATACCCAGATTTTGAAAAATGTAATATCTCTTTGACTGCTTTATTCAAGCAACAAAATCCCAATATTTAAACGGCAGAAATATTTTTATGAAAAATGTGTTAAGGAAAATTACTCAAAAATGCCAACAATGTCTCACACATAATGGCAATCAGCTTGAACATTTATATCATTAAACACACATTAGTTATTATTTTTTGTAATTCGTTATTTTTCTTGGTGTTGTAGACTTTGTTTCAAATAAATTTTTAAATGAACGTACAACCATTTTAATTTGCTAAGTATCAAAACAGTTAAACTAAATATCGTTCAACTAGCAACTTTTAATTTATATTTATGTTGGAAATTTCCAGGTTCGGACTATTTTTTTTTTAAAATAATAAATATATTTTTTTAACCTTAAAACAAAAAAATATTAAATTTTTATTATTTTGTGATAATAATAGCATGAAACCAATTAAAATAATAATAAAAAAAAATCCAGGGTCGTATTTAATTTTTTATGATAAATATCATATCTTAAAAACTAAATAATATTTTAAAAAACTGAACATCGTTATTTTCCTTCAAGAAAGTTGCCATAAAAAGGTTTTTACAGAATAAAAATATCTCGCAAAATAAGCGAGATATAAGGGATTATAAAAAATGCAATTTTTTCAAAAACTCCCTGTATTAGCGAAACTACGGGGTATAGCAAAAATCTAATTACACCATTTTAAAGGGCTTAAAAAAAGAGCACAGTAAGGTGCAATCAGAAAATCAATATCTTTAATAATAACCGAGTTTCCCATTTAATCCCGTCGAAAATGGGACACGCTGTACTGCACACATACATATACTTAACCCAGTACCTAAGCCAGTTTTTCAGTTTTTAAGACTCCTTTTTATTTATTTTTTGCATTATAATATTTAAAATATCTTGATACTATATTCACGTTGAGATTTACGCTAAATGCATACTAAAAACGTCCTAACATGATTATATCCTTTCTTGAAAGCCGATTTATTTCTTGTTCGACAAGTACTAAAGTTAACACTGTGACTACAGAATGACATAATTTAGCATGCTATGGAATGCACGCGGCGGGTTTTGTTCAGCTTTTTACTGATTTTATCACGAAAGTTACGTCTCTTTACTTACGTTTTAGAAAAATTGAAAAGGAATTGTGGAAAATATAAAAAAGACAGAGGTTTTGAAAAATACGTGTATAAAAAGACAATCGATTTTTTATAGAATAGTTATAGTTCATAGAAATTTTGTGTGTTATTAAAGAGTTCTATCTATCTATTTAGCCTTCTTCGATCAATCTTTGGACATAGGTCTCTCCCAATATCTTCCACTCTTCCCTTTCTGTCGCCGTGTTTATCCATCTAGTTCCCGCATGTTGCATTAAATTGTCCGCCCATGTTATACCCCTAATTCTTCTATTTTTTCAAGGTCTTCAGTTTACAATAAATTATTTGTTCCATCGATCGCTTTTCTGTCTGATATTATGACCGACAAATTTCCATTTTAATTTTGCTACCTCTCTTCTGACATCCTTTACGTTTGTTTGGAAGTGCGTGGAAAATACTAGGAAATACCATTGAAATTTGAGGAAATGCTGGGAAATACCAGGGAATACCATAGGTATTATACCGTAGGTATTTCTTTTTGGTGTACAAAAATCGGCGATCGAACCACCCCTCGGATAAAGTATACCCCTCGAAGATGCTGCGTGCTACAAAAATTTCAAGATAGCCAAAAAGTGTCCCCCTCGCGAACAAAATCGACGTGTCCGAGCGTTTCTCCAAATTCGTACGAAAAATACCCAAATTCACCTCTGATAACTTTTAGTTGGGACACCATTTATAGGTAGCCTGATATGAATTATTGGGACAACCTATAGATTAGTTGACGTCAATACAAATAAATGCAATTCAGCAATAAATTTTATAACTGCCCCTCTCCCCCCCTCATCGCGACATTATATTGAAAGATGACAGCTAATCTTACAATGTGAAACTGTAAAAATACTGCACTATTGCAGGCTGGCTTTATTGCAATAATTCTCTAATGCAATATGGTGTGCCACTATTAAAGCTAAAAATCGACGTGTCCGAGCGTTTCTCCAAATTCGCACGAAAAATGCCCAAATTCACCTCTGATAACTTTTAGTTGGGACACCTTTTATAGATAGCCTGATATGAATTATTGGGACAACCTGTAGATTAGTTGACGTCAATACAAATAAATGCAATTCAGCAATAAATTTTGTAACTGCCCCTCCCCCCCCCCTCATCGCGACATTATATTGAAAGATCACAGCCAATCTTACAATGTGAAACTGTAAAAATACTGCACTATTGCAGGCTGGCTTTATTGCAATAATTCTCTATTGCAATATGATGTGCCACTATTAAAGCCTATATTACACTAATACTGTCTGATCAATTATTTTCTACTTGCTGGTCGTTTAAACATAGTAATAAAAATTAAAATAACTAAAAAAACATTTAATTAGGTAAAGGTTGTGTATAATTCATATCTAATGACATTGCAAAATATCAACATAAGATCGGGCTGGGCTGTATAATAAAGAATTATTGAAATACAGCCAGGCTATAATTGTGCCAGACACTATTTTGACACATTCACATTGAAAACTGACAGTTGATCCTTCAAAATTGACATACCAAAGTCGAATTTAAAACTTTCATTGTTTATTTTCAATTAATAAAAGAAGGCACTATTTATTTCGGTTCATATAGTAAACAAAGGCCATGTGTTGAAAGATCACAGCTGATATTACAATATGAAGGTATCAAAATTGTGCCTGGCACTATTATAGCCTGGCTTTATTTCAATAATTCTCTGTGAACCCTGTTTCCACCAATGCATGCCCACCCCGATTTAAAAAACGCATCAAGTGACACTGCATTTAAATCCGGTGCAGCATCACGTGATGCCTTTTTTGAATCGGGGTGGGCATGCATTGGTGGAAACAGGGTATTACACAAAAATACAGTCAAAGTCAAAAGCTACCTCAACAAACAGCTCACAGACTTTAGTCGGTGTCTTTCATATAAGTTTAAATAAAAATTTGACGTCACCGACGCCATTTCAGGTTAAAATACAGGGCTGGACTAAGAAATATTGTATTTTAAATAGGCAGGATTGGACTTTTAGTATATAATTTTAATTTTATTTTTTTGATTTTGTTGTTGATTGGTATTGAATTTAATCAATATCTTTAGTTAACTGTTGTTTTGATTTAAATAAACATAGGTATACTTACTCTTTTAGTCAAAAGTTAAAAATATTCTGGAAATGTTTAGGAAACCTTTGGTAATGTATGGGAATGTTCAGGAAAAATATTAATCAAGTAATTAATAACCAAACAAAAGTTAAAAATCTTTTAAAGTTAAGAGACCCTTAAAGTTAAAGCTCCCTTAAATTTAACGAACCGCCAGATTAAAGAGATTTTTTTATCTGAACTTTTGCTTAAGGGTTTCTTATCCAACCTATTGACATTGCGTGCAGGAATTTCATCTACGTGTTATTCAAACTAATTTTTGTCGCCAAACATCAAAAGCGAATCCAAGTCGCCGAAGTCGGTAAACGTGAGATTAGCTTTGAGCGTCTTAAAGTGGGATAATAAAGTCGAAGCGATATGGCACGCCGAGGGAAGTTGCGGAAATTTGATTTTAATTTTTTAATAAGACATGGTTTTAAGGAGGAAGAAAAATAATTATTTAGCACTGCAATTGTTTAAAAAAAATATTTTACAAAAATATCCGTATAATAAGCTTATTTTTAATAATATTCTTAAAGTTTTCGTTTATACTCTTTAAACTATATCAAAATGTTTTTGAAAAAAGTGTCACAAAAAAAATCGTCATTCGAAATTTAGGTTTTTCGATCAAAAGGTCTTCGACCCTATTAAATAAAAGTATATTTTGACCTCACAATATCTTTAGGAAACCTGAAGAAACTTTTCATGGAATTATAGCTTTCAAATTTGCATTTTCTTACTGCACAAACGTGGCCAGCTTACTCCATATCAGCACTGTCAATAAAAACACAGACAACTAATCACAAAAGTTCTGGTTAGCACATGCTACTGAATTCGATGTGAACTAAATAACACCTGAAAGCTCGGGAGCACCTGACTTGATAACTTCTAACCCGAAATGGCGGCTTCTAACCCGAAATCGATGGGCGCAAAGCATTCCCACTCGACAAGTCTGTGGTCATGCTTATAGGAACCCTCTAGTTTTTTAGCCCATTCGTGGTTTTTACAAACCTAGATATTTAACCAATAGACAACGACAGCATATTCTTTTTAATAGTTTATTCAGAGAAAGTTGTAATAAGGTAGGTATCTCAAATTAATATAAAAATATAACTCTAGATCGAACAAATTATTAAATAATGTTTTTACTTTTTCTCCATTGTGGTAGGCACATGGTCGCAAGCTTTTTTTGAATCTAGTTTAATTTATGAAAGATTGTAAAATTTTTGTTCATAAAGGGGATAGTTTTTCAAAGTAATCAACCGTTAATAAGATCAACATCAAAGCAATGTTTTGCAGATTAAAATTAAGTATAAGTAACCGGAAAAAAATTCAGTGTGATTTCTAGACATTTTCTTCCACAAAAAGGCAACGTTAAAAAGGTTACTTACAGGGTCATAGGTTATATTTGCGTGCCCTTTATCAGATATAATTAATGACTCTGTACATATTTTTTCATAATTGTAGAAGTTTATAACAAAAAAAGTCGCTTTACCAATTACGTCCTTATTATACTGCCACTTTGTCCTTATAACTTTTTAAATTGTTATGTAAATGAAGCACGGAAAAAATGATAAAAAAGTGGAAAAATTGCAAGGGAGGCAAAAAAGAATAAAATTGCAGTGGAGAAACGCTAGAGCGATTTTCATGAAAAGTTAAAATAACTATTAAAAAGTTCGATATTTTTTAATTTTCCGCCAGTGAAAACCACAGTCGAGAAAGGAAGTTTAAT
Organism: Aspidapion aeneum; assembly: GCA_963576565.1. Lineage (NCBI taxonomy): Eukaryota > Metazoa > Arthropoda > Insecta > Coleoptera > Brentidae > Aspidapion > Aspidapion aeneum. Next base: position 78,200,259 of record OY755044.1, on the reverse strand, counting down.
GCTTTAATTATTGCTGTTTTAATTTTCTCCTTTTATTTCTCATACAGATACTAGTATAAAGCGTAAAAAGTTGGTTACCGATGTTATCGTTTTTTAAGAAAAACCCAATCTATTTCTATTTATTCTATTAAATTCTAAAGTATTTAATGATTAATTTATAAAAAAATGCGGGGCACTAATTATTTACGGTTACTTTTTTTATCTCATAAATTGTAAGAAAAATTAATAATAAAGAATAAGTAACCAGAATTTCTGTTTTCTTTGGCTTAAAAAATGTGTTTAAAAGAAAATGGCAATATTGACTCCAAAATAGCATGCTTTGTTTAGTCAGTCTGAATTTCGAAAAATGTATGCGCTTGCGCAAACTCTTAGGAATCAATTTCAATAATTTTCGCAGAGGTTTTACCCATCCCTAAAAAATTAGACTGGTGTACTGTGGACTATATAACTTTTATAAGAATAAAAAACGAAAAACGAAAAGAACATTTCATACCGCGACTTTTACTTTTATCAGGTCATTGCCCACTTCAAAAGTTATATAGAGTATATCTGGTAGCAAGGTGATAACAAATTCACACAGGAAAAAAACAAACAGTTTTTATTGATAAACTTGTGAACGCCAATCGACGTACCCTATGCTTTATTTCAGCTGAATATGTATCGTTCTTGTTTGGTTTGTTAATAGCTTTCGAGACCGTCACTTTTATTTTCACAGGCCGCCCAATTGAGGTCTGAAAAAGTTAAAAATTGGTTGCTTGCGGTATACTTAATTTTACTAGTGTAACAAAACGGGATTTGAATTTAAATGGTAATTTTGCCATTGATAAGTTTATAAATATTTTTAATTAAATATTGTTTTCGACATCAACAAGCATTAATTATATGCAGGACTAGACTAAAAACAAGTAAGATTTAAGGCAACGCAGCGACTTGTTTTTAGGCATTGTTTTCAGGAGCGCTATATTTTAATAAAAGTTGTAAAGGTTTTCTATGTCGACGCATCTCTGGTTTGCGCTGGTGCCTTTTCTGTTTCTCTAAAGCGTTTATAGCACAGTCTTTCTCTTTCTTGATAAAGCTTTACAATTAGAGTTTGGGCCAATAAACGGCAAGCTATGAGTGCCTACAAAGCAGGGTAGTTTTCAATGAGACAAGAAAATCGTTATAAGGCATTTTATAGTTGGTTTTGATACTCTTCACTTCGCTTCATTGAAGGGGGGGTATTTTCAGCTGGGGAAATATTAAATCTATCAATTTTTTTAACATTGTATAAAATTATTATTTTTGTTAATAATAACTATTTTGATATTTAATTTTACAGTATATTTTAATTTTAAACCTATTTTATTATTGCTGTTTTCAGTGATTTAAAATACTGTTTCCATCTTTTTCTGGTTTTCTTAACATCAAATACAAACCATTCGTTGCCCTAAAATCGGCATTTTTCATTAATATAATATCCTAAATTTAAACAGTTTATAACGAACTCTGGTTTGCGCTGATGTCTTTTCTCTTTGTCTAGAACGTTTAAAGCACAATCTTTCTCTTTCTTGGTGAAGCGCTTTACAATTAGAGTTTGGCGTTACAAGGCATTCTTTAGTCGGATTTGGTACGTTTCACTTTACTTCATTCAAGGGGGGGTATTTTTAACTGGGGAAATGTTAAATCTGCCAATTATTTTAACACTGTCTACTTTTAGAATTTATTTTAATTTCAAACCTTTTTTATAATTGCAGTTTCCAGTGAATTAAAATACTGTTTCTATCTTTTTCTGGTTTTCTTAACATCAAATACAAACCATTCGTTGCCCTAGAATCAGCATTTTTAATCAATATAATATCCTAAATCTAAACAGGTTATAAAGAACAAATATGTTTACAACAAAAATATTAGAATATGTACAAAAGTTTAATAGTAGTAAAGTTTAATATTTGTTTAATAAATATTAAAAAGTAAATATGTGAAGTTTCAAACATTGTTTACCTAATTGAAAAAAAGGGCTTTTAGTACTACCTCTTCCAAGAACCGCAAAATTCCCTTTCGAGATCGTATAAAATAATAAATTTATTAACTTGATACTTTTATCAATTATCTATTTGATGCACAACAAGCCTTGGCCATTCGATACAACATGCAAGCCTTGACCATTCGATTTGACAGTACCACTGTCAAATGTCAAACTATGACGAAAAAAAAATCATTCTAAACATAAAAACTGTAAAAAACATTTCCTACAATAATAATAAGAAACATTTTACATTTACATCAATTTAGGTCCCCTTGTCCAATGCATTTAACTATAAAAATAATTGCCAAGCTTTCCTCAGACAAGTCAGTAATTTTTAAGAAAGTCGATGGGCGCAAAATATAAAATATTATTATTAACATTTTTATTAAATTTGTGCCAATTTATATTTGAGGCTAAACATCAGAAGATCTGACTCTGCATCATCTAAATTTTAAACAGCAATTTTTACTTTTATTAGGTCATTGCCCACTGTGGTCAAAAGTTTAGAACATTTCTGGTAATTGGATGATAACAAATTCAGACACAGAAAAAAACAAATACTTTTTATTGATGAACTTGTGAATGCCGATCGACGCCGACGTATCCCTATGCTTTATTTCAGCAGAAGATGTTTTTTGTTTGGTTTGTTAATAGCTTTCGAGACCCTCACTTTTACTTTCACAGGCCGCCAAATTGAGTTCTTAACATGAATTGATTGCTTACGTTATACTAACCTTTACTAGAAACTGAAATAGGAAAAAGAAAAACTAAAAGAAGCCACAAAACAAATAGGCCAGTCAATAAAAGCATTCAACATTGCAAATGCGCATGTAAAAGTCGGTACGTTAAAAGAAGTCCGATAGCGGATTAAATCTTCAAAAAATGTTATCGCTTTTTGAACAGTAAGTCAGTTAAGTTAGAATGCCCTCGCTGTACTTGATCGTACCAGACATCCCACTGCTTCACTGTATTCGGCATAATATGAGTGGGCTAAATCAGCGGTCTTAAAACAAAATTATTTAAGAATCCTTTTACGCGAGAATCAAACTTATCGTAGAGCTTTAAAATTTGGCACACTAATAGCATCGACAGACTAAATCGAAATGGATTCTTGCATTTTTTCGATTTGAGCCCCCCACTCCCCGCTATAGGCATAAATATGTCGAAACACAAAATTTGACATGGCGTAATTAGTTTAGTACACCTGGAAGACACAATTTTAACGGTAATGATTTATGATTATTTTTTTTGCAAGTCCATATAATCATACATCTGTCGCTGTCGCGATAATTAAAATAAATTGTCGGCGTCTTAAAATATGGCAATTCAAATTAGCACCACTCTTTGGCAAATTTTGATGGTTTTTTGAAAATCACAGGGACCCATTGCGCGTCAATGCAATGGTGACACCTAAAGCCAAAAACTAATTTTACCGTAGAAATAGAGAGAAAAACGACTGAACCAATTCCGATTTGGTTTTTGGTTTTCTCAATAAGACCAACTTTGCTATGATTCCCATAGAAAAATTTTTGTTTTTCCAAACTTTGAAAAAAGTGGAGGAAAAAAGTTAAAAAAAGGTTAGTCCGCTTTTTTGATGTTGGGTATTTTCTTTTTAAAACGTATATCTTGGTTTTTCTGTAAACCAACTGCGGCGGACTACTTGCTCGCACCGTTTGTGATGTCATGTCATGTCATATCGTCATGTGCCAAAAATATTATTTATTGTTTGAGAACCACTGAACTGCCGAAGAGTTTTTATTGCTTAGCGGACTTCTAACAGCGTACCGACTATATCCACGATTTTTTGATATGTTGCTAGTTTGCAACTCTGAAATCCCTATGCTACCCCGGAGGGACTCGAAAATTTTTCCGGATGGCTCGTTTTCTAAGCCTCGTACCGGCTAGACTAACCCTCCTAGAGAAAAGTGATCCAGAAGGCATTTATAGAGAATTCTATTGGCTTTAACACTGTACTAAAACTGAGTCTCTAGGTGTTATAGTTTTGGCAAAAAGGAAAACAATAGTAAACCATCGATGTTCCATGAATTTATAGTATTAGCCCATAGCATCTTTCTTCTGCTTTTTGATGAAGATTTTATAACACCTGTCTTAGCCAGTTACTGATTGATGGGAACCAATACTGCCTGACCTGTTAACAGACACAAAAATGCTAAAAAAGTAGAATATCAAAATATTTTTTTCATTCTGAACGGTGCAAACTAGACTTATGAAAGTTAACGCGAACAATGGCCTTTAAGTACTGAATTTTCTGGTGTCAAAAAAAATTACATATATGGCCCGTAGGGGGCGTATGAGGGAAAAATGTGTTTTTAGGTTATCCCTTAAATCTTCTAGGCTATTACACCAGAAATAATTTTTTTTCTTATAACTACGGGATAATTAGTAAGCCTGTAGGTAATTGTATGCATTACGAATCAAGTGAGACCTAGATATACAGGTGCAATAGTCTAGAAGATATAAGAGATAATCTAAAAACACATTTTGCCTCCATACGCCCTCTAGGGGCCATAAATGTAATTTTTTTTGACAACTGAAATGCGTGCCAAGTTTCATTCTCTAAACCGTTCATAATTAAAAAAAAACTTGAAGTTGTGGGGATTAGTAGTCGATCAAAACAGGTGTTAAAACCTTCATCAACAAACCACGGAGGCTAAACTTTGACGCTATAATCAATATATAAAAGAATGTGGATTTAAAACATTAGAATAGTATATTGTTTAAAATATTTTTATACACCAAATAGATAAGCAGAAACATAAATTTAAACCATAAACAACAAAGCAAAAAATCCGAAACTTAGAGGCATTATTTTCAAACCAGATTGATGCCAATTGAATTCTCTACAAATTCTTTTCCTATAATTTTTTGGTACGTTGCTTGAAAAATGACCGTACCGATAAAATTTTACTTTTTGGAAAAAATTAATCATTTTGACTAGACGTTTCTCCGTAACAAATAGACCTACAGAGCTGCGGATATAGTTTTTGCAGTCACCTGAAATGCTCCTAATACGGGGTTCTATCGATTTCATGAAATTTTGCTTCAATCTGCCCTTCAAAAGTTATCCAAATTCATATAAAATCTTCCTGGTATAATTTCAACCCTACCGCCAGAGAAAAGGTGCGGCTCTTTGCGGGACAAAGTATTTGTTTTCTGACCGACCCAGCACAGGTGGCTAGACGGCACTTGATTGGCAGATTTTTTTGAGATGCGCTTTTAATTGCTTTCAGGTGTTCTTTGCTGGACTCCTTTAGTCGGCAGTATGCAGAGTATGAAATCAGTGTCGTTTCTGTATTTTTAATTCTTTAGTTTACGCCATAATTAAAAGAAATAATTTTCATGAGTATATCTACCGCCGCCCATGTCACTTTCTTTAAAGGATATGCCGATGGTCGGCTTTAACCTTTGTCCAACTGACTTTGCATAAACTATACCCTTAAATTGTAGAAAATTTATCTAGCGTAAAAAAACTTGGAAATAAACTACTTTTAAGGATCCTAACAATATATAAAAAAAAATGAACCCTTCCTCAGTCTCAGTATCATTAGAAGCTCTGGCTATGCCCCACCTAAATACAGTACTTATAGCGTTATAACTTGGTTATAATGGTATCTAAATGTGTCAACTCCCTATTACAAAAAAAAATAATAGCCAAAGCAATAAAGTGTTAAAAATATCGCGGTGGGGCTCTTTTGGACATTGTTTTCCCCTTCTTTATATTTTATATGTATATACCTACACTTAAAAAAATAAAAAAATATATTTTTAGCTTAATGATGCTTCCGCTTCTAAGTTCCCCCTTATCCCTGTACACAGCCATGGCAAGGGGTAAAGTATTTTCCCACAGAGCAATAAGCGTATTTAACTTTAGAGAAAAGCCATTTCTTGTCGTATAGGTAGATAGTTTACGAAATATAGAGCCATATAGAACGTATACTAAACCCAATAGGCTATCGCTAGCTAAATCTACTTTCGTTTCCGGGTCTTCCTTTTATTCCAGAGTTTTGTTCCGCAGAATCCGGTGTGCATGGGCTTTTAAATGAAATCTGTCTTTGTTTAAATGCCAAGCCATTACTCTCCAAGTCTTTAACTTCTGTTAGTTGGTAGTTTCCCATATTTTACATTTAACTTTATTGCTCAGTAATTTAAATTTTATTCTAACCTAACCTTACCAACACTAAACGGTCTAGACAGCAGTGGCGGCTCACCCAATGATGCAGGTGAAGCGCTGCTTCACCTCTCCTTTCCAGATTAAATATAATAATCTATGAATCTAACACAGGACAAACAATTAAAAATCGGAGCCGCGACGCATTCGCAAAATTGAACGAGCAAAATTGAACGAGTGGTAGCGGCGAACCTTATAAACCGATAAAAAACCCCAAGCGTTTCTCGCCGCCGATTTTGCGTGGGCCCAGCGTACAGAGAAGCATTGTTGAAGTGATTTTTATTTTTCGTTCGCCTGTGTCTACTTAATATGCCGCGGGGTAAAGGCGTCCGTTGGTTGTCATGACAACGTCGCATGCTTTGGCAGGATAAAGAATCAGGTGTTAAACCTGCGTACATCATTGAAATAGTGTCCGGTACCCGGCGCATTATTCACATTCGGTTCTGATTCGGATTTTCTTTTAATTATTTTGCATAATGTTCCCTGTGTACGATGCAGTGTGTGTTTTTCTGGAAAACCGTTTTGGAGGCGACGATGACAAAAAAGATTTTTTTAACTCTGAAAAGCCGTCCCCTATATTGAACGTAAATAAACCAGCTAAGGTTAAATACAAATTGTACATTTGACATTTTAAGGGGTCGTGGTTCAAAAATTTTAAGATAGACGAATTCGCCCCACAACCAAGCAGTAAAATTTAAATTACAATGCAATTGCATCATTGTAAACCTACTACTTACTTGATTCTGCTTGTTTATTGAATTTAGGTAAGTTCTTTATAGAATAGGTATTTACATTATTAGAATAATAATATATTTTTTATATGTGTATAAAAATGGGGGGAGGGAATCCCTGTGTTATCTATTGCCAAAGTCACGAGCCGCCACTGCTAGACAGGATTTCAGAGCTGACATGGTGTTATTTTTGTGCAATATATTTAAACAAATGAAGCTATCACATGCTTGGAACTACCTATGCTCAAAGAGGTGTTGTATTTTTTAATAATAAAGAAGACGAATAAAGAAGCTTAAAATCTAAAAATCCTTTTTTTTGTAGTGAAAAAATTAATTAGCCGAAAACATTATACCATCTTACCAAAATTCAATAGCAGAATCTGTGGAAAAAACGACGTCAACTCATGATTTTGCATTAAGCGCCATTAAACAACATGCTGGAATTTATAGGTAGTTTGTGTGAACTCCGCATGAGGATCTTTCAGGCTTGAGTGTTAAAAATTTAGACTACGGTGGATAATCCAAATGATTCGAGGGACAATTTGAAAGAGGGCTTGCAGGGACGAAAATCTGCACTTTCCCAAAGTAACGCAAAACCAGGTAGTTTTCCGAAGTTTCGGGTTAAATTGCTAGAAAGTTTTGGCACCTATAAAATTTCTTTCTCAAGAGTAATGATCCCCACACTAGCTGATATTTTTGCGTTAATCTTGGTTAAGTTTCTATTTAGTTAAGTTTTTAACATTTTGATATTTAATTATAATGGACCTGATGAAAAACAGTGAAAAGTTAATTTTAAACTAAATGTGAATCAGAAAAGAGGCCAATTACATAAATAGTTTAAACTTTACTTTCGGCTGTATCCATGAACCTCCTCTCAAATAAAGGAGTTGATAAATTATTTCATTACAGTAGTCAAAATGCGACGGACGATCAGAGTAACCAACAGTAGATAAGAGGGACATTTTGTGTCGCGTATTTTACATTTTGTTACCGCTATTGTTATTGCTGTGTCTGTGCATTAGCAGCTTCTGGCTCCTTTTTTGTTATTTACGGTAACGGCGGCGGCGCCCGGTGGCAGTTCTTTAATCTTATCGGTATTTGTAAAGGTTAGTTTTGTATTGGTATTTAATGCAGTCAACTTTTTTACTAAAATTCGGTAGTTTGGTTTGTAAAAGCCATAAATTTAATTTAAAAAAATAAACAAATATAAATAAACAAAAAGTTGAAGAAGTGTGAAACAACTAAATTAACGTTCATGTTATGCTTATCTTTAGTGTTCCAAAATCTATCGTTTTTGCCTCAATGTTTTTTGCCCTTTTGTTATTTTTACTGACCCCGAAATGCCTCAATCCAACAATTAAATCAAGAGAGCTTACCGTCAAAGTTGAGGTCAAAAAACACCCAAATAACACATTTTCGGCGTTATCTCAAAAACATTTTTTCCTCGAAAATCCTACCTTCTCGAGCCATTGCTGCGAAGGCTAGAAAGGTAAAAATAGAATATCGCCTAGTTGATCATAATCTAATTATATCTGACATCAATTTTCATGGTAGTACGTCAAAGCATTTTGTTTTGGCTGGGGTCAGTTCAAGTGAACTTTTGCTCTTTGGCAAAGAAGTGTTAAAATTCTTGTTTTTTTTTCAGAAAAACCGACGACCGATTAGCTGAGTTTGGGCGTGGGCGTATGAACCTTTTGTACTTCCAACATCAGTGGTGATTACAGAAACAGCTAATACAGGGCACAAAATGGTATTCGCCGACGACAAAGAGGCTGCCCAAAATGAAACCATAATGATATTTTTGTGAAAACCCGATAAGAAATACCGAAGTTATGATATTATAATTAGTGCATGTTATTGCCCATAAAAAATGTTATTACAAGGATTGTCGTATCTTTTACAGTTTTTAAGCAAAAAATTCTTTTTGGAGCAAAAGGATGGAATTTTTGCAAACTTGTAATCTGTAGCTGACTTGGATAGCTACCTACCAGTGGTAGGATGCTAAGTGATAAATCAAAAGAAGCGGAATGGAAAGTACTAAAAAATGAATTTTTAATATTTTTAGGTATGATGCATCGTTTTTCTGAAAATGCATTTTTTTTTATAAGTTTGTGAACAGTTTTAGGAACCGCCTCCGTTAAGGCACTCTTTAGGGATATCCATCGAACATTCAAAACATAAAGTGAATATCCTCTTCTAATTTTCATTGCAGTCTAATATCAGAATACTGGTGTGCGCACAGATTTTGCAATCCATTGCACATTAGAGCTAATATTACACTGTGATTCTACTAATGTTTATTGTAAATTTCTCTTTTGTAATGAAATAAATTTATCTATTATCTATTATCTTCTGTAAAGCTTTCTTCTATGTAACAAATTAAAAAACAAATGTGCATAATATTGTAGCTACAATAAAACCATGGGTATTCTTATAAGACTTTTGCGAGCGGAAACATTAATAATCATGGATTATATCAAAAACTAATTAATTTTTTAAAAAATGTTAAAAAACAAAATTTACTGGCTAAAGACATATGCTTAAACAAAAAAAATTATCAATTTGGCGGCCCCGCAGTCAAACTGATCACACGTACACACGTGACAGGAGCTAGCTCCTTTACTAATAATAGTTAGTCTTGTAGATAATTAGATAATTCTTAAGACTAAATCAAAAGAAATGCAAAACGTTTTTTTTATCAACATTTCTCAATACACAATAACACACAAACATTAACACACAAACATTAACACATTAACTGTCTTAAAATAAAAATCAAAATGACTTTACACAAGAAAATTTTTTTCTAGAAATAAGACAATATGATTTTCTTGGAACGAAACAAATGTATTTTATAATGAAAAGATGGTTTGCCTTCAATGAATTCCAAGTAAAATATTATCTTTTTTTGAAGAGAATATTGTTTTGGTGCGCAGGAAAGCAGTTTTGGTTTTGAGCCGATGACATTGGCTTTGATTTTATATTTTTTTTGCGTAGGGGCAACTAAAGCCCACTCTCATTTAAAAAACACATCAGGTGACGCTGCATTTAAAACTAGTACAAATCACGTCATGCATTTTTTGAATCAGGGTGTGCACGCATAGGTGGAAACTAGGCTTAATGCTTATTTTGACAGACTTAAAGAAAAACATTTTTGGTAGGGCACCGCTCGCTGGTCTAAGTGTATCTATCTATTGTGGGGAGGAGCTTGATTTTTTTTAAACTCTCCCGTCTGTTTTTATCGTAAAAATGAATTTATAGTAAGTCATAAAATATTAAACTATTATAATACATAGTTAAAAATGTTCTTACTAATTTGGTAACCAAATATACATCGGTCATAAAAATATCTCATACATGTTTATTGACTCAATCCTTTAGCATCACGTTGCGTTAATGGCCTAAATCTCACCTTGGAGAATTAAAAAGATGCGCCCGCCGAATAATAAATAATAATGGTTAGAATAGAAAATCCACCAGAGAAATTCATGTAACCAGGACCACCGAGGAGATTAAATCTTATGGGATAATTGAAATGGAATGTAACATTACAATATGAAGGAAACAAAGTATTGGCTACACCGCACAGCGGTCATTTGTGAAATACAAATATAAAAAATATTAGGTTTTGGCTATGCTTAACTAAAGTAACCTTTAGATATGTTCACTCTTTATTTTTAAAACTTCGCCTAGATACAGAGTGTTTATAAATCAAGTACCTACCTACATTATGAATAAATCATTAGTAATCAATCTAAAGGTTTTAATTGCTACATGTTAATCTTAAAATTTAATTGCTAATAAAATTACGTTTTTCATTTCGTTTTTGGTCATGTGTAATAGACAGGGTGGAAATTCAAAAGGGTCCAAGTGACTTTTGGAACATTGCATGAAAAATCAGTTTTAATTAATTTTTAATAAAGATGTCTTGATATGTCCCTTAACGAAAATTTATTACTTCAATTTCTATACTATCATGAAATTTATTGATATTTTCTGTTTAATAGACATCTTTGCTATGTTTCTTAACTTAATGTTATTTTGGGTTATCGGATGGATGATATGGTTTGCTATAGTTAATATTATCGTTGGGTCTTACTAGTGATGTAAATATAAATGGAAATATTGGAAATTTCCAAACGTGTTTCGAGAATATTGGAAATATTTAAAAAAATATTATTGTTCATATTTTGTAAAAGCATTAAACTTACTATAGAACAATTTTTAATTCCGATACTCTTAAAGATTTTGAGGAAGTAGACTGGCAAGACGATTTTATTAAGTGTGATGAAGATGACAGCGATGAAGATATGCCTCTTGCTCGACAGTAAATAGTTTTGTGTGTCAAGAATGAGATTTTTGTTGCACAAATTTGACCTTATTTCTGTTTATTTGTTTGAAGAATAACTCCTGATTTGTGTTCATGTATAAGCATTCCGCGTTTTTCGGTGTTTTTTTATGATTTTATAAATAAATATTTCCTTTTTTCTTATTTTTTTAATACTTCATATATATAGGAAATATATCCGGAAATATTTCCGAAAATATATTCCCGGAAATTTTACAACACTAGGTCTTACCTTAGATTTTGTAAGGTTTGAACTGCCCGCCCTTTTGAGTTAACACAGCAGAGTATGTATAAACGATAAAAGACAAGGAAGAGGGCTTATAATGTCGATGTTGTGTTGTTGTCAAGTGGGCTTAAATTTGTTTCACTAAACATAATTTGCGACAATATTCATGAAAGCGTCTGTACAGGGTGTCCCATTTTTGATGGTATTGAATGGAAAACTAAGTTATTATAAAAGAGAGAGACCTGAGGAGTTTACATTACTGTCCTCAAATTTTGAGACAGAAAAAAAAATGTTACAAGTTTTTTTCTAACCATTGTAGTTTTAAAGCAACGAGGAAAAATTAAAAAATTTGGAATCTTAAAAATCCGTTTTAGAAAAGATATTTAAAATCTCTTAAAACTTCTCTACAGAAGTTGATCTCGTCAATAAAATGACGTTGTCAAACTTTTGATCCGTCGAGTCGAATTCGAGATTTTAGAAAAAAATTAAGAAAGAAAATAGTGGTCTGAATTTTTTTTCAATTTTTTTTATAGCTAGGGGTTAATTGAGGACCCAAAGTAAAGCAAAAAATTGAAAAAAAATCCAGATCCGTATTTAACATTTTACAATTTTTTTTTCTGAAATCTCGAATCCGACTTTGACAAAGTTATTTTATTTTAACAAAATTAAAATATCTGTACTAATAACAAAGATATGACAGATTTTTAAAGTTAGAGATTTTGTAATTTTCCCTCGTAGCTCCAAAACTACAAAAACTGAAAAAAAAAAATGAGTTACCCATTCCATACTATGGAAAATAAGACACCCTGTACAGGGTGATTCAAGTTGGATACTTTTAAGTGAGAGAGGGTACTTCTATAAGATTTAGAGGAAAACTAACCCTTTAGTGCGAGGGTAAAATTTCAAGGCAGGATTTTTGGTACAAACCGTATTTTGATATATCAACCCGTTTTGGAGCTACGGGGGCTTTTGGAAAAGTCTGCATTTTAGATGCATGTATCTTTTTTATTCCCCAAATTTAATTTTTGGCGTAAAGCCTTGTTTGTAGGGTTTTTAAAGTTTAATGCAATTATTAAACTAAATTTTATCTGACACATTTGATTTATGAGATATTACACAAAGTTATATTTTTTCTTTTGTAATAAGTTTTGAAATTTGCCTAAAATTTCCTTTAGAGCGAAATATCACACTCGATGATTTATTTTTGTTTATTTTTTATACTGTTATTATTTTTTCTATCCTTAGTATTTTCTTATAATTTTATTTTTAAAAGTTTTTCATTTAAATTTTTAATAAAAACTGGATAGGTAATATAAAAATAATTATAAAAAAAATCAAAAAACAAAACATCAAGTGTAACACATCATTTTAAAGAAAATTTTAAGTAGATTTCGAAGATGGAGTAAAAAAATATCGCCACTAGAAGTATACAACCCCATTTAAAAGTAGCCAATTTTAATCACCCTTTACATACCAACGATATCATGTTTAAACAGATTTTGTTATATTATATGATCTACCACGAATTGAATACTCTGGCTACAAGTCCTTGTAATTCTAAAAATCTGTGACACGCGCGGCTACTTAAAATAAACTTAAACTTAAACCTCAACTTAAGTTATTTACATGTTCAACTAATGTAATAAACAGATGCTTTTTATTGCTCAGTTTATGTTAGATAATTTATACATTTTTATACTGAGGACATTATGTTAAATCCATCTAGTAATTCGTTATTTCTAAAAGCGAGACCGCTAAGGAAAAATTGTTAAAAACGAAAGTTAGTTTATTTGTTTATTTTTGCCTACTATTCTATTTCTATTAAATATTTATAAGTGACACGTTTTTAACTTCCTAAATTAGAAAGTATTAAATAGGAAAGGTATCTTTTTGCAACAAAAAACAATTAGCATAACGTTAAAAATGAGATATTTAGTGGTTTTTGAGAAATGATATGCAAATGTGCGATCGTGTCGTAAAGTCTGCCTGTTTGATTTTCCACATGATTATAAACTCCCAAACCGCTGCTAGTCAAATTTTTATGACATTTCCAGAAGAAATGCTGCTTCATCTTATAGAGTTGTATCAATATGCGGTTTTCGGATTATATTATAGAATAAGATTTTTTACAACCTCAAAAGAGCATTTGACTTCGTAGTCCATACCCGATAGTGTGGTTCTGACAGTAAACGACAGGCGAATAAGAATAGAAGAATCATAAGTCTAGAAACGCTTAGTTTTCAAGATACAGGCTGTTAAACTTTTATTTGTTTTACAGCTCCTGCATTTTTTGAGATATTTAATTCAAATGTTTCAGATATATTTACTTGCTATACCATACTGGAGCATTTTTTTTATTTATGATAGCAGTCTTTGGTGCAATAGCAATTATCTCCAAAACGCTTAAAGATGAAAAAAAATTGCAAGAAAGAAAAAAGTTTGTAAATGAAATAAAGATTTCACTTCTGGTTTTAGAATCTACCAGTGGTTTACAACAAAAATACTCTACCAATATATGGGCCCCTAAGCTCACACTAGGTACTATAGTTATAGTGTACGTGTGAGCTAATATAACTAAAAACTAAAATATATTTTATTCAACTCCGGACTAAATTACCTTTTGTTTGATACCACACAAGCCATGTTTTGACTTAAACTCAAATTTTTTAAATCTACCCCCACCCTTAAAAAAAACAAAAACTAAAATGTATTTTGTTAAACTCCGGACTCAATTACCTTTCGTTTGATATCACACACGCCATATTTTCACTTAAACTCTAATTTTTAAAATATACCCCACCCTTTTTTTAAAATAGATTAAAATGTATTTTGTTGAACTCCAGACTCCATTACCTTTCGTTTGATGTCACACACGCCATATTTTCCCATAAACTCTAATTTTGAAATCTACCCCCACTTTTATTTGGTTTGTGCTCGGTGGATTTTGTTCATTTTTAAATGGGACCATCTCGGCCTAAAACCCAGCCTACGTACCAAATTTCATTAAAATCGGCCAAGCGGTTTTTGAGTTATGCGCGTTGGTCGTTACAGACAGACATACAGACAGACAGACAGACAGACAGACAGACAGACAGACAGACAGACAGACAGACAGACAGACAGACAGACAGACAGACAGACAGACAGACAGACAGACAGACAGACAGACAGACAGACAGACAGACAGACAGACAGACAGACAGACAGACAGACAGACAGACAGACAGACAGACAGACAGACAGACAGACAGACAGACAGACAGACAGACAGACAGACAGACAGACAGACAGACAGACAGACAGACAGACAGACAGACAGACAGACAGACAGACAGACAGACAGACAGACAGACAGACAGACAGACAGACAGACAGACAGACAGACAGACAGACAGACAGACAGACAGACAGACAGACAGACAGACAGACAGACAGACAGACAGACAGACAGACAGACAGACAGACAGACAGACAGACAGACAGACAGACAGACAGACAGACAGACAGACAGACAGACAGACAGACAGACAGACAGACAGACAGACAGACAGACAGACAGACAGACAGACAGACAGACAGACAGACAGACAGACAGACAGACAGACAGACAGACAGACAGACAGACAGACAGACAGACAGACAGACAGACAGACAGACAGACAGACAGACAGACAGACAGACAGACAGACAGACAGACAGACAGACAGACAGACAGACAGACAGACAGACAGACAGACAGACAGACAGACAGACAGACGGCGCAACAAAAAAGTTTCAAAATCATCTGAAACGCAAAGATATATAAAAATTTTTGAAATCGGAGCAACTTTTTTTTTCTCGAAAAAATTAGGATCACCATAGCTCACACTACTATAGTATAGTATATGTGTGAGCTAAAAATCAGGAGGAAAAGGAGACATGCCCCTGAAAAAGTATCACTCTGTAGATTTTACTATTATTTAGCATGTCTAGTGGTGTACCGCCTATAGCTAAATATACGTGCCAAATTGGAGCTAAAAACAAAAAATTTAATAAAAAAAATAAAATTAAACACCCTGTATCTCAAAAACAGGCGATTATATGAACATTTTGTCTTAAAATCACTTAAGGAAATTAAGACTAAAATTATGCTATTTAATTTTGAAACACCCTGTATATTTTATTATCTAATTTCTAAAAATTTATTAAACCAATTTTAAAATAACAACTATCAAAAGAATCTAAATATTTGGATACTTCACGGTTCGCCAAAAAATTAAAATTGATAAAAAATTATCCAAATTAATTTTTAGTGTGAATATATTATTTGCATATTAGGTTAATTAAAATATATAAAATTAAAATTTCTTAACGAGTGTTTTTGTTTTATGAGGCAAAATAAAAAATTTATAAGAAACATAAAAATATCTATTATATTAATTAAGTTAAAATAATAAAAAAAAAGATAAATCTTTCAAACATATAAAAATCAATTAGATAAAATTTCAAATAGAGAATAGACAATTAATTCATCTTTTCAGCTACAAATTAAACGGAAAAAAACTAAGAAAAAATTATTAGATACGCACAAAGTACCTGTACCTAACACCGCAGGAGCAGTGCTTCTGATTTTCATTGCTAGGCTGATCCTTTTTTATTTTGTTTTTTTTTCCGAGAATTTCTATGGGTAAACCCACTCTGCCGTGCAAAGCAGAAGCCAAGTAAGTCATATAGTTTATTTAACTACATACTAATTACATAACTTCCTTGTTTTTTAAGATAGACACATTCTAGAAAAACTGGCTGGCGCCGTTTTTTACGGCGATTTCAATGATATAAAAATCTCATTTTCGAGTAAGTCGAGTTACTAGGTTTTTGCTTTGCACGGCAGCACTGAATATACACAAGTGTAAATGCATTACATCCAGAATATGTTTATCATAACATAGACCTATTCTATACTTTTGAAATAAGAAAGGAAAATAAATCAAAAAATGTAAATAAATACAAAATTTTCCATTAAAAACATTAAAACTCCTGTCAAAAATTTGACATATGTCATATTTAGCATCAGATTATAAGGATTTTTTTAAAAACCCTACAGCTTTAGCCATTTAAGCTTTAATGTGTGATAAATATTAATGGAGAAAACTATACTGAGTAAAATGTTACTAATCACCCTTTAGATAACAGCAATCCAAAATGCTTGAAGCAATTATTGACAGCCGTTACTTTATTAAATAGTAATTACATTTAGATTTCCAATTATAGGGTATTTGCTTCTTTTTAATTTTCTAAATGGATATTTTTGAAGTTTTTGTAAATTTTATATTTTTCCTCGTAAACACAAAAACACTTTTACACACAAATTTTAATTTTAGTTTTTTTAATTAATTTAATGTGCAAAGAATATATTTACACAAAAACCTCATTTGGATAATTTTTTAATTAATTCGTATTTTTTGTTGAACCGTGAAGTGTATGGGACGTGACGCACTTATTACTATAACGCTCTTTCGCGCGTACTAACCGCTGGTGCCGCGTACCAAGCAGTGGCGGATCCAGGCGAGGGCCAGAGGGGCCCGGACACCTCCCCCCCCCCTCCCTGACGAAAAACTTTTTTTAGTTGAAGGGAAGCAAATGCCAATGCATCAACCGCAAGTATGAAAAAAAATTACCCCCAACATCACTTTTTTCATGTTTTTTTCTAAAAAACACTGAGTATTTAAAAAAATTTTACCCGCGGCGCATTTTGTCATTGATATTAAACTTCAGACCTAAGAATTATTAAAAATTAACGCAAACCAAGAAAGATTTTGGTTCTTGCTTCCTCCTTGGCCCCTCCCCCTAGAAATCCTGGATCCACCACTGGTACCAATAACCTGGATAAACCGCGTGAAAAGATCTATCAAATTTAAAAATAAAAAAATAACAAATTGTGGTTTTTTTAGGAACTTAGGGCATACACACACAAACCATAAGGTTCATTTGTATGCCCGCCAGTAGCTGTATTATTTTTGTAATTTGTTTATTGTGAATAAATAAATAAATAAATAAATAACAAAAACGTTTCATGTAAAAAAAGCCAAATACGCGAAAATGGCATTTCCTAAAAATAATTGAGATAAAAGTAAAGCCAAGTTCTCCAATACAAATTTCAATATGAAAGGTTCTTACTAGTTTGGAAATGTTTATTTTTAAATTTGCTATTACTGCTTTATGGAAGTCTATGATGACGATCTACGACTGAAAAAAGTTTGAGATTCGTAGCTCATTCTGAAGTAGAGTTTTAGATAGGTCAAATATGGGCTGAACTGTTTCAAGAAAAGATGATACGGCAGCGCGAACTTTGCGTGGCACTGCCTTGTCCTCAGATCTCTATGCGGCGCTATTTCTTAACAAACGCATTTCGCAGAAGACCATCGGTCTGTCATAATACCGGAATATGTCTAAAAGCTTATCTATGTTTTATTATATGATGTCCCTATGATAAAAAATCAAAAATTCTTAGTGCAGCACTTTTGTCTGTTCAAAAAATAAAACATTTCATCTATTTTACATAAATCCACAAACTCGTTAAACTTGTATAGGTACACTCTCACAGTTTTATGTTAAGCTTTAGTAGGGCTTTCACTTAAACAGAATTTCAAATGCGTTTTTGGGACTCGCACACAATAGTCCAAAACTAAAGATTTAAATGAAAAAAACATTAAACGTGAAATTTAGTAGCCGTGAATTAAAAGATCAAACAAGTTTCGTGGCTAATCGGGTAAAAAAGGAGTTTTTGTTTCTCTCATATTTTTTCGTGGGTAGCTTAACTTCACGGGGGTCCAAGATCTAATGGACACCTAATAAGTGTTGACAGTTAACTGTTTCGTCCTTATGGGACTCCTCAGAACACTGCTTGGTCAATGTAACACTCTTGCGAAGTTAGTTAGACGGTTTTGTCTCTAAAGCTATGTAAATAGTGAGAAAACTATCGCAAGAAAAGCCATCTACTGAGATACGAGAGAAACCAGAACAACAGCAGGCGAAAATAACTGCTATACATATCGATCAATGAAACGATCGCTTACAAATAAAAAGAAACAAACTAAACCCTGACCTACGACAGCTCTTCTGCCTTTCAGGTCAGATCAACGCTTATTGTGTTTTTACCCTCATCAGACACGTGAGCGCCAGTCAACGGAATTTTTAATTTATTAGTATTATTTGGCTTAAAAATTTCGTTGACTGACGCTCACGTGTCTGATGACGGGTAAAAACGCAATAAGCGTTGATCTGGCCTGAAAACTTGTTTGATGAAAAAAACATTGTTTTGGTTAAATTTAATAATTGGTTCTTTAACCCAGGAACGGTGAGGTTGTTAGTAAAAATTTATTATTTTATAACTATCCTGAATATTTGTCACAAAAATTTTTTAATAGGGCCCTTCCGCAGTAAGTGCCTCGAGGCCAGTAGTAGTCATGCGTGGGTGTAGGGGCGTTCAATTTAGTGTCGTCCGCAGTAAGTTAGTGATGATTGTTAGATTAAATCTAAGATGCGACCAAATCCGCCAGCGAAATAATTGTGAAGTGAGTTTTGTTGGTATAGAATTCGCGAATGACATAGACTATAAAACTATTTTTTGTTATTAGTTTTAAAAGTGCTTTGTAGAGTTTTTAGTTTTTTTTTTAAATTTAGATATATAGTTTGTTTTATATTTTCTAACGAAGAATGTAATATAGGTATTTTTTTCAACTACCAATAATGAATTAATAACTTATTCAAAAGCTGAACAGAAATGTTAGTAATCTGAACGTATCAATGTTAGAAAAAATCTAACACGGGATAACACGACTGCTCCCGGGTTAATATTATCTTTGTAGTGCGTCTGTAGGTTCTTGCCATGATAGCTCCTGAATCGATTAACCGATTTACACAAAATTCTTAGGAAGACATTTGTTTTAATTTAAAAAAATCGCATTTAAAACAAAACTCGTTTTTTATTAAAAAAACATTTTGTCCTAATTTTCCAAAAATCCGCTAGTTGGTAAGCTAGAAATATGTAACATCCTTTAAAATTACATTTCTTTTTCGTTGTTTTCGCAATCAAATAAAACCCATTATTTTGGTTTTTAGGTAATTAAATTTCAGTTTTGAACCAGTGTATGGCAAGTAAAAAAGTCTACGGACTAAGTTCTTGCAAATGCCGGGCATGTGTTTTATCAATTTCAGTTATTTAATGAAAATATTTAAGTTTACCGTTAAAACGATTAAACAGTTATATTACTAATTGCTTATTTCTATTGTTGCGTTCCCATTTGGTGCGTAATATATATGGGCCCCTAAGCTCACACTAGGTACTATAGTTATAGTTTACGTGTGAGTTAATATAACTAAAAACTGAAATATATTTTATTCAACTCCAGACTAAATTACCTTTTGTTTGATACCACACAAGCCATGTTTTGACTTAAACTCAAATTTTTTAAATCTACCCCCACCCTTAAAAAAACAAAAACTAAAATGTATTTTGTTAAACTCCGGACTCAATTACCTTTCGTTTGTTATCACACACGCCATATTTTCACTTAAACTCTAATTTTTAAAATATACCCCCATCTTTTTTTAAAAATAAATTAAAATGTATTTTGTTTAATTCCAGACTCAATTACCTTTCGTTTGATATCACACACGCCGTATTTACACATAAACTCTAATTTTTGAAATCTACCCCCACCCTTTTATTTGGTTTGTGTTCGGTGGATTTTGTTCATTTTTAAATGGGACCATCTCGACCCAAGACCCAGCCTAGGTACCAAATTTCATTAAAATCGACCAAGCGGTTTTTGAGTTATGCGCGTTGGTCGTTACAGACAGACATACAGACAGACAGACAGACAAACAGACAGACAGACAGACGGCGCAACAAAAAAGTTTCAAAATCATCTGAAACACAAAGATATATAAAAAAAATTTAAATCGGAGCAACTTTTTTTTTCTCGAAAAAATTAGGATCACCATAGCTCACACTACTATAGAATAGTATATGTGTGAGCTAAAATACAGATAAAAAATATAAATATTTATACAAAGCTGAAGAAGTTTTGCAAAGTCTAGCCTAAGGCTAAATACTTAACCATTCGACTCCTGCGTTTGTATTATATCTGAACAAGTGTCTCTCAATAAAATGAAAACCGGCAAAAATGGGAAGCGATCATCAAGAAAAATATGGATGGCAAAAAAAGATATGTATCCTAGTCGTATAAATACACTTTTTTTAACTAAATTTAGTATTATAATATATAATTTTTTTAGGGGGAATCAAACTAAACTAAAATTAAAAAAAGATTAATTAGAAAAAAATCATCCTCAATATGCGGACGCCCCTGGACTGTCAATAATAGCTTAACATCAACTTAGTGATACACGGTTTAAAAGATCATAATATTTTCTCTACAAAATGTATTTTAACATTTTTCACTAAAATTCATAGTTTTTTTTTTGAAAACTGAATAAAACCTAAAAAATCATGATTTTTTTTCGTTATCCTAAAAAATCACCCAGTGCTAACCGTAAATTTGGCCCACTTAGGTGATACATTGCATAAAAGATAATATAAATTTCTACAATAAAGTTAATTACTCACTTTTTGTAAAATGCTTACCTTTTAAGAAAATGACATAAAACTGGATAATTTCGGTTTATTTTGCATATACTATGGAAATACACAGGAAATGGAAGTAGCGCTAACACTTCAGGGTTTGTATCCCAGCAAGGATACGACCAAGACAACTCAGTAATGTCTCGTTTTATAGGCTATTAGTAGTAGTAGTAGTAGTGGTGGGGAGACCATTTTTGGCCTAGCTACTAGGCACACGGCGCGCCCTTTTCGCAAACCCCGATTTCTCCGTACACCATATACCAAACTGATGCATGTGCCCCTTAGGATGCAAGTTTTCTTTCTCTAAGAGGACTTAATTTTGCCTGGCAACTCTTTTTCGAGGGCAGGGATCTTTATACTGCGTGGCAAGTATACACAGTGGACCCACGCTTTTACACCTCTTCCGAAAGGTGGTCCTGCTACATTTTAGACTTGCATCTATCTAACATCACTATCGTCCCAGCAGAACATGGTTGTAGACGATAGACTTCTTTCCTTTTCAATGCCACAGTCGTGGTCGTCGTGACTTGACTAGGAGATTTATGCTGGCGCCATCCTGGTACCGGCTATATAGCACTTATAGCAGGCTCCTGGGTTATTGTTTCTGGTTCCTCGGCTGGCTGCTTGTCGGCTCCTAGACTACATCTGCGTATATTCTCGATGTTCAAGGTCAACTTATATTTTGCGTGCATCGCTGAAAAGGAAGTGAGCGGGGGCAGACTTTTTTGTTGTTTTTGCATCGTTGTTCGAGAAAGTACCAGCCTTCTGCATGTAAACCCGATGACCATACCACGGCACGACCCTGCTGTCTTTATTGGCTATTGTAGGTTCTTGCCATGAACTTTATTTTATGTTATTACAGATTTTCTCAAAAATAAGCAGTTTTGAAGTTAAAGGCCATTAAAAAAATTGGTCAAAATCCGAAATAGCGGCGAAATGATTACCGTTATAACTCGAAAACCATTTGTCTGACAAAAAAACGTACAAAAGCGTTTTTGTAGGAAAGTTTATTGTCTATTTTTTTTCTAAAACGTACAGTAACCAAGTAATTTTTAAAAAAAACCCTTGTGCACACTAAATACAAGATGGCTGGGGAAGCTGCCCCCCCCCCCCCAAGGTCGAAAACTCAAATTTGTTTGTAGGACTTCAATGCAAACAACATGTGTCAAAAGCGCGATTACACCACCTTTTGCAAGCTAAAATTCTATAATGACTGGACTAACAGAGAATTACTATGATGCGAGTCTACACTCAGGAAAGCACATTATAACAATAGTACCCTTAGGCTTGATCCGCAGTTTCACTTGTTGCCGCTTACTTATATTTCCCCCTTTTTCTAATAGAAAGAGATAAAGATACAATTTATCTTTCCATCTTTTTCTCTTAGAGAAAGGGAAATAAAAGTGAGCGGCAAAAAGTGAAGCTGTAGATCATCCATGTAGTTGTCGAGAAACACATCATAACCTAGGAAGATATCAGATCCATTGGGTCCATTTATTTATATTATTATTTTCTCGTAACAACCTAAATCTTCAAGAAGGACCCGGAAATACCTCAAATCTTTTGAATTTGGGACACCCGGTTTACATACATTTCAATTAACCCAAACCTTCGTTCAAAAGCTCCGTCATAATCCCCCTTTGATTTCAAGATTTTTGCGAAATTGCGTTGTCGCCCCAAGCGTCGTTTGAGGGATTTTTAGAGATTAACTATTTATTGCCTCGCTTGTTTGTGTCACGTTATCTGTCACATTTTTTCACCCTCCTAATATCGAAAATCATTAATAAATAAGTGACAAAAAGAATACAATTTTTTTTAATGGATTAATTCCATATATAGGTCGAGATTTACTCAAAAAATGTCAGTCTTGGTAATTGAAAAAATAATTTTATTTGAATATATTGTTAGGATAGAAAATAATATCCTATTAACTAAATGACATAAGTTACGTTTATAAACAATCTAAGGAAATGAACTTCTGTATATAGTTCAACGTGTATTTAAACGTGTAATAAATTATATACGGAATAAAAATCGTATGTGATTGACCGGGCATCGATGATGTTTATACAGGAAACAAAACACATCTCGATATCCTATCAATGGCAAACGGTTTTTAATAAAACCATCTCCAAAAGAGTTTAGCAGTTAGTTGTAAGCTGAGAACATAACGTCCCAGAAGTAGTTAACAGTGAAGACAAGTGCAATAGTCAAAAGTCGAGCGTATCTAGAAGATACACATTTTGTAGGCAAGATGTATTTAATGTAAGTAGTAATTATAAGTATTGTTAAATAAAATCATAAAACCTAACTTAAACTGTGTTACGTCCCTAACTTAAACTGTGTTACGTCACGATAAAACCCCTCGTGACAATATTAGGGAGTTTTTAAAACGTTTTTCACGGAAAATTGAATTTATAATTTTAAGTGTAAGTTACTGAAAATCCAGTTAAGATGTCTTGGCATTTTTAATTTTTTTGTGACCAAAATGTCCAAGTCAATTTTTTAAATGTCATTTGGTAATTATATTAATAATACATAGCTAACAACAAAATATAAGTAACCTATTAGAAGTTACAGTAAACGGGATTTTTATGAGCAGGAGTGTACGTACCATTCCTTTTTATACCATTCAAAACATTATTGTCAAAACATTTCCTAAATGCTTGATTACAAACAATTATAAAGCATTGCTGAGGACGCTAGGCCCGAGGCGTCGTTTAATAATAGACTGACCCTAAATCCCAACTAAAGAAACAGCAATATAAAAGATAACTTTTTCTTGTACGAACTCGAATTTCAAAATACGACCTCAACGTTTTTTAGTTTTATTAAGCTGTTACTTTGTTTTAGATAATTAAATTTATTGGATGTATGTAATACATTAAAACTTTGTTCTACACTACAGGAGTATAGCGGAATGGAGAACAAAGCAAAACTGCAAAATTAATTTCCGTCATTATCACATAGTTAGACAAAACTAATATTAAGCATGCTGGTTAGCGAAAAAGGAGGAATAGTTTACACATGTAAAGTTATCTTGTTCGCAAATTATACACACCTTTTTGAATAATGGTAAAGGGGGGTTTACACAAATCGATTTTGGCTGTGGGGCACGTCGCCTGGGCTTCTCCAGCGGCAAGTCGCATCGCTACACCATTACAAAGTGATTAAATCGCAAGGGAATCGTCGAATTTAGTCATCCGCCGAATGCGGCCTACGATGGCTCGGCAAGAGTCGAAAAACACACAACTCTTAGCGATTTCGATCCAGTCGCACTGCAGTCAATTTTCGTGTACACGGTCGGGTTTCACCATGTGGCTTAGCAAAAAAATTGACCCATATGTAAAACCCGCCTAAAGGTCTGGGCACACATGACTGCACTGTATCCGTACCGGGCCCGCAACAAGACACGATCGTATAGTCTTCACATCTGCGCACCGTGCCCGCGCCGCGCCCGTGTGGTGATACCGCAGCGCATCCGCACCGTGTGAGATTAGTTTCGTTTCGTAATTTTTTGATGACGGGCACGGTGTGTTGTTTGCTGTAAGACTCTCGACATACATTTTCCACGTTCCACCCAAAATTGGGTATGGAGAGATTGATAGAAGAGGTCAGAAAGTATCACATGTTTTACGACCAAAGCCATGAAAAATATAGGAATTCTGATTACAAGGAGAGGGTATGGAATACAATTGCTACGCAATTAAACACAAACGATAAGTCAAAACCAATATTTTTTATTTTTATTTAAGAAAAGACCTTTTGGAGTTTTTGTTGCCGCATGTGGTAGAACGGGAGACAATATCTAACGTGAACGACATTGAGGAGTTATCCGATAAGGAAGTGCCTGCTGATGATATTCCAGAGGAGGAAGGAACTAAATACTGCGAAGAACCAGAATCTATGCAAGCATATGGACAAGAAGAACCGGAAATACAAAGTAATAAAACCCAGGAAGAGGTGATTTTTATAAACTCATCAACCAAGAAAACAAAATTTATTAAGCTTGTATCTAAACGAGAAATGCAACGTCAACCGCATTCACAAGAATCAGCTTGGAGTCAACTTATGTCAAACATTATGGCCGAAAAAAACACAGAAAGTATCGAAGCAAAAAAACATCCTGCTGATGCTTTTCTAGCTGGTATAGCACCTCCTCACTTGATCCCATTCTTCTTAACCAAGCTAAAAGCCGCATTTTTTCCATAGTACAGGAATACAAAATACAAGAGCTACTGGCCTCTCGAGAAATAATTCATACAATCCCTTCCAATCAATTTGTACTCTCACCTGCATACGCACCAGCATTATCAGGGGCTGTTTATTCTGTTCCAACCGGCCTTGCAACACTACCGAAAATGCGGCCGTGTGTTGGAGATGTGTGATACTGGGACGATATACTGCCGTGCTACAGCACTGACTCGTTGCGGGCCCGGTACGGATTCGGTGTGGTCATGTGTGCCCAGACCGTAATGGTGTACAAAAGCGTTTACGCGCTGTGTGAAATTTGGCTCGACCAGTGATGAATAAGATAAAGCTTTTAGCAAATTGACAGCTTTTTAGAGAGTAACTGTCGGACAGAATATCTCAAACAGTGGTATATCAGAATTCGTAAATTAAAGGTAGAACTCCTGCCATGCGATTCTACTTTTAAGAACTCTCAGGAGAGCACGAATCGATCTTTTTGGCAAAATACCATGTGGACAAATGCCCTTAGCATGCAGCGTTTTTAACATATTTTATCTTTAGGTTTGGTTTTTGACAAGAAAATGTCATATATGTATAAATGCATAGTAATAAGGATTAAAAAGTCGCTTTAGTTTTGTCCGATACTGTACCTACAAATACTACCTTTTTTTTTCAATAAAATTATTATTTTATTTAAAAAATATCCCTGTTTATAACGTATCGTGCTAAATCAACTTTTCTTGTGTGAAACTTTTTATTCGCCGATTCGCTTCCGGGGCATTTTTATGGCATACTTTCTAAAAAGGAAAGGTCTTTTTTGCAATCATCCCTTTTTTATTACATTCCTTCGGGATGATTCAAAAATGGCGGCAATGATGAGCTCTGGTCAGAAACACAGTCTGTGCAATAATTCTAGAATGGTTTATTTTGCCAAGGTAGGTTGGTTGAAATTATGATGCTATAGGAAATGTGTTGACTGCACCTAGGATTTGCTTTGACGTTGTAAAATATTTAGGCAAGGTTTTGGGTTAAAAATGCAAATTTAAAAAAAATACCAAGTGGGTGTTCCAGAAAGAGATATGATACCAACTGACAACCTCTCTATTATAATAATAAATGTATTTAAAAAAATCTAAATACAAGAAAAAATAAAATATATGCCTTTACCGACAAGTTTAAATATAAATGTATATCAAAGTTAATTTAAAAAAAACAAATTGCTAATACTTTTATAGAAAAAAACAAAAACCAACTTTTCGGCAAAATAAACCTATTTACTAATTTTCGATTGCACCAAAGTGGTAAATCTTCTTTAAATTATTATCTAGCTGACCAGGCTTTTTACGTAAAAACAAAAATTTTTTCGCATTTTGACAATAAAAACAATAAATAAATATCAAGCTGGTTATAAATAATGGCGAAACGCAAATCGCATATTGAAGAAAGTCAGTTTGTTTTTCCTTAATTAATAAAGCGGCAAAAAAATATAAAATTAGTGGACAGCTAATTTTTTTTATTAAAAAATGTGGGTCTTGAGTTTGACGGGAACGATAAGCGTCTGCGCTTGTAGTGGGTGCTAAATAAAACTTAAGAAAGAATTTGTTATAGACTATAGAAAATTTAAAATTAATTTCAACTAAATCGCAATTTGGAAATGTAAGAACTATACATCATTGACATATTACGTAGGTATTTCCTTTACTAATAAAGTATACTTAATTCTTTATTGTAAGTTTAGTCCCAAACGTTCCTAAAAATTTCCATTTGAATTTAGTTTTAGAAAATTGGAAACAGGTAGACCTTCGGCAAATAAAGTTTTAAAAGAAACTTTTAAAATTTGCTCGTTTTGCAGGATCAAACAAGGCTTAAAATATATTATTTGTAACCTCACAACTAAAACAAAAATAGTATACTTAGTTATTTTTTCTAGGCCTTGCCGTCAACAAGTGGCCAGTAAAATTATTTTAAACGAGGAACTTAGGCAAGGTCAAATGTAGCCATTTTCTTTTTTAGGCTAGCGGCTTCTTCTGTTTCATCCTTTTTTTGAGATTTGAGTTGAATATCTGTTAAACATTTAAAAATATTAAAAAGTCGAAGCCTAACTGTTAGGACAGGATGTACTCGTCCGGACCACCTAGTCGGATTTAAGGTCTTTAAAGTTGTTTCAGAGTCGCCACAGATTGAGGACAGAATATCCAACCTTTTAATACTCAAGCTAAAAAATGTGTATATATTTTGAAGTATTGCAAAAACAGTGTTTATTTCTTTGCAACTTGAAACGGCATCGTTAATTACCAGATTAAGGTTGTGACTAGCGCAGTGGACATAATCTGTGTGTCAACAAGTGGCCAGTAAAATTATTTTAAACGAGGAACTTAGGCAAGGTAGGCCTTTGATTTTTAAAATAAAGTAGAGGTTCCTACATGAACATAAATATACACAGTGTGCATTGGCGTAGCTAGCCTTGCTTTTCAGGGGGGGCCGTGGCCCCGGTCTATCTTGAACAAAAAGCAAACATAGGTTTTAAAGAATAGTGCAAAGTGTGCAATGAATAAAAAAAAATACGCGCATTAAATGTTCTAATATTTTAATATAACAAATTTAATAATACATTTACCAACTTATTTATATGTATACACAGGAAGTATGTGATTCAGCAATTTTACAAAGAAAGTTTTCTACGTCGCTGACTGAAAGCGTCTACCACACTGTCTAAGTCGACCTCAACATCTTTTTCTATGAATAACAATGACAAACCTGAGTGTCTCTCTTGAGTCATAGTTGTTCTAAGCCAATTAAAAACTCTCCTCATGGCAGAGAAAGACCTCTCGCAAGTTGCACTTGAAATTGGAAGAATACTCGCAACTTTAAAAAGTTGGTAGAGGTTTGGATAGGTGTTTTCTGCTATATGTTGTTTGATAGAATCATGACCAACAGTTTGATTTAACCGAAAAATACAATTCTTTAAAACGGTCATTTCTGCTCTTAGAGTAGAAGTATTAATATTAAAAATTTCCCGGTATTGTATAAGACACTAAACGCTAACCTCAAAAAAACTAAAAAGATATTTATATTTATTTTAGAAAAACAGTTTAAAAAGGTCTTTTATACCCTTACGACATCTACAACCCGATTTCGGAAACAGAGGGGCAAAGGTCGCTGTCTTTAATAAATGCGAAATTTAACTTACACTTCTATAATATTTTACAAGATGTCGCCAATATGTATGAAATATTCAATATGCATAATTATGTTTACATTTAAAAAATATTTTCGGGAAATTGCATAAGTGCAGAAAAGTTACCGATAATTTAAAGAGAAAAAGCCTAATTCCGCAGGACAAGGGCTTTTTCCTAAAATGTAAACATTATCTGAATGATTTTAAATTTTAATGCACCTATTTTATTTTAATATTTCCCGAATAATAATAGAAAAGTATGTATTTTCAGCGGCATGTTCTTTTACTAGTAGTCGGTAGGGAAGGCCTAAAATATCTTAAGGGGGGCCTGAGGGACTTCAGGGGGGGCCAGGCCCCCCCTGGCCCCCCCCTAGCTACGCCAATGACAGTGTGCCTGAATGAAGTATAGGTTACATAAAAATGGTTCCAAAAACTAATTGCACATTCTGAATATAGACTCTTTCCTGAGTTCAGAGCCATATTCATATAAATCCTAGCTGATCCTCTTCTCTAAATTTTATCAATTTTTTGCCATTTTTCTAGTTAGCCTAGGCGCTGGCTCTTGTCACGTGTGACCTAATATGTTCGTTCAATTTGACTGCGGGGCATTGTTAAGCACCAATAGGTGTATAAAAAAAATTTAGTCACGTGGTCGATGGTCGTTTGGCCGCCATCCTTGAAAATGGCCGCCAAATTGATAATTTTTTTTTGTTTAAGCGTATCTCCTTACCCAGTCATCCGATTTAAATTTTTTAAAGCTTGTTATACTCCTTTTTTAAAGGCAAATATATTTTTTTATTACACGTTTTTTAATAAATTAAGTAGTTTTTGAGATATACCCAGTGGCGGCGCGTGGTAAAAAGCCTTGGGAGTGCACACCAAAAAAAAAAACAAAAACTGCGGCGCAGGCGAATTTTTTTTTGCAAATAATTAAAAAATGAGATATTTAGTTAGATATTAGTTACCTATTATTACTGAAATTATAAATAAATAATAAATGTTTCATACCTAGTTTACATATTTTCTCTTCTAATGGCAAAGATAAAAATTTAATTGCCTTTAAATATTGCACGCTAATGCTATCAGAATTAAAAACTTCCGCCATTGTCGTAAATACCAAATTGTCGAAATCAAAACAAACCGCCAGCGCCCGACCGATAATGCCAAATTAGTGGTGTGCAAATACTATCTACTCGATACTTTAATATCTGATACATGGGCGGATTCGAAGTAATCGAATCCTTCGACGCCAAATACTCGTTACTCGAATCCCGAATGGGACCGAAGCCAAAGTGTTACTTTCGTATCAATTGTATCGGCATCGGCCGTATGAGTAACGAGTTTGGAGTACTTGTAATCATTTGGACCGATATTTATTTACTTAAATTATTAAATGAACTATTGCGTATACGTATACGATTGACAGCATGGAAAATCTCGTTATTTATTGGATTTACCGATAATATAATAATTACTTAGTACCGAATACAAAAATCTGATACAGGAATAGGAAGTATCAGTATCTACTCCATACTTAATCGTTGCACATAACTACTAAGCGCACGAGGGAAAAGTGCCGTTGATCTGTTCTAACATGCAACGCGAACCGTTGACCCGGGGGTCTTCACGGGGGTGCGGGCGGCATCGAGGCTACTTTTTGTATACGCGCTGTGCCGAAGGAAGGTTCAGATTTTATGTACTGTAAAATTCTATTGGGACATATCATCCTCTCTTTCTATATTTCGTAATTAGAAGGCGACCTAACATCTACCGTGCAAATAAAAGTGAATAATTAGATTCGAATTAACTATATAGCGCATTCGCCATGCACGCAGGTGGTTTGAACACGAATACAATACATACCGGGTATTAATTTGTAGTTAATATTCCAGTCTTTAGTGAATTCCGTTTGGGGTAATTATTAATTAAATTAAAGAATGATCAAATTTTAATATTTTTTTAAGAAAAATTTGGGAGTGCACGTGCATATGTGCACTTATGGAGAAACTGCCACTGGATATACCACGAATATTAGTATTTCCGCTCGCAAAAGAATTAAACAAATACCCATGCTCATTTTATTGTAGGTACAATATTATTGACATTTGTTTTTTTCTGTTACATAGAAGGCTTTAAATTTTTCACAGAAGAGGATATTGACTTTATGTTTTTAAAGCGCGATGGATGGTACCCCTAACGACTGCCTTAAAGAGGGTGGTTTCTAAAACCGTTCACAAGATTATAGAAAAAGTAAATTTGCAGCGAAACGATGCATCCTATTCTATAATCTTGTGAACAGTTTTAGAAACCACCCTCTTTAAGGCAGTCTTTAGGGGTACCATCCATCGAACTTTAAAAACATAAAATCAATATCCTCTTCTGTGAAAGGTTTAGAGCCTTCTATGTAACAAAAAAAAACGAAATGTCAATAATATTGTAGCTACAATAAAATGAGCATGGGTATTATTTTAATTATTTTGCGAGCGGAAATACTAATAATCTTGGTATATCTCAAAAACTACTTAATTAATCAAAAAATATGTAATGACAAAATTTGTTTGTTTTTAAAAAAGAAGTTAAACAGGCCTTAAGAAATTAAAATCGGACCACTAGGTAGGGAGATACGCTTAAACAAAAAATTTATCAATCATGAGTTCGACCACGTGAGCAAACTTATTTTAGACTTCTATAGGTGCTTAACAAAGCCCCGTAGTCAAACTGAGCGCACATGTTAGGTCACGCGTGACAGGAGCCAGCGCCTAGACCAACTAGAAAAATGTCAAAAATTTCGAGAAGAGGATCAGCTAAGATTTATATGAATATGCCTCTGAAGTCAGGAAAGAGTCTATATTCAAAATGTGCAATTAGTTTTTGGAAAACGATCCGAAAAAATGATTCGTAAGCTTCAAGAGTATTCTCATAATTGTGACAACTATTTTGTCACACAATAAAAAAGACCTTCAGCCAGCGGAAAAAAAAGTTTGCTCTTCAAATATTTTGAATCCGATTTATGCTATTTATATATACATATATATGCCCAAAAAACCATTGCGATTTTATTCTGAGCAGGCATCGGAGCAAGTTCGTCATAGTTATAAGTTGTTTTTAAAAGATTATAACCTTAGTCAGATCTCAGTTTTGTTAACTATTTGAAACGTTGTATTTGTTCTTACAATAGTCTACATTATGTAAATACATTAATTAAAAATTTGCTTTCTACCGATGAATTCAAAAGCACAGGATCAGAGGTCTAATTTGGTATGTCGCTTATCTATGTCGTCCTGAAAATAAAACCCCTACAGGGTGTCGTATTAAGGGTAGTTTCTTAAAATTAAAGTGATTTTTTTTAATTAAACAAGAGACCAATGTTGTAAGATTGAAACTACCTACAAAAATATATAACTTAGCTTTCTAGCTTGAATTCGTAGCTGTCCATTTGTAACTTTAGATAAAATCTAGGTTTTTGTTATATAAAATACAGATTTCTGAACAATCAATATGAGATACGTCAAAATTGGTTATAACATTTTTTATAACCCGTAAAATTTCCACATGATTGGTGTCAAGGTGTTTAAGGTTTTTTTATTATGTTTCCAACTTTTAGGTGGCAAAGACTAGATTATAAGCACAATAAAAATCTAACTGGCTTCGTTAGTCTAAAAATAAGCGTGGCTCAAACCATTCTCTATGGTAAATCGAGAAAAAAGATTTTTCTATGCCTTTTGGTTTTTTCCCTTGATTTTTAACCATTTTTCTTTTTAAAAAAAATAAAAGACATATAACTTCCCGCTAACAAATTAATGTTATGAATTTTTTTTGTGAGTACCCAACTGTTTTAGAGAAAAACGGCTGCCTATTGCCTAATGCGGTCCAAGTTATGAGGTAAATTAAAATAAGGATCAACCCTCCTAAAATTTTAGTTTTTTTTTTGTTGCCCTTTATTACAACAGTTTAAAAATAACAATATTGCGGACCTCAAATATGAGTCCGTACATACAGCTTTTTATTAGACACGTAAAACTACCT
Organism: Aspidapion aeneum; assembly: GCA_963576565.1. Classification (NCBI taxonomy): domain Eukaryota; kingdom Metazoa; phylum Arthropoda; class Insecta; order Coleoptera; family Brentidae; genus Aspidapion; species Aspidapion aeneum. Next base: position 78,167,740 of record OY755044.1, on the reverse strand, counting down.
TTAGGAAGAGATGAAATTATAGGCCAAAATTAAGTTTTCCACCTTGGGGGAGAGGCAGCTCCCCCCGCCATGCGGCTTCTTGAATTTAGTGTGCACGAAAAGGTTTTTAGGGCTATTAGTTGGTCTTTATTTTATGTTATTATAGATTAAAAAAAAAAGCAGTTTCGAAGTTAAAGGCCACTAAAAAAAATTGGTCAAAATCCAAAATAATGGCGAAATGTTTAGCGTCATAACTCGAAAACCATTCGTCTGACAAAGAAATGTGGAAGAGCGTTTTTGTAGATAATTTTATTGTCGTCAACTTTCGTCTAAAACTTTTTTTTCTAGAATGTATGGAGACCAAGTAATTTAGAGAAAACCCTTTTTGCCCCTGCCAAGGCCGAAAATTCAAATTTGATTTTAGGACTCCAATGTCAACAACATATGTCAAAATCGCGACTACAGCACCTTTTGCAAGCTAAAATTTTATAATGACTGGACTATTCATAGCACTATAAAAACTATTGGAAATAAAATAAATATTTAGCTAGATACTATTCTTAAATTACGTAACGCTCAAGGGGGAAGAAGAGTTTAGATTTGCGTAATACTCAATGTTTTAGCTCACACTATTACTATGTAGTGTGAGCTATGGCGATCCTAATGTTTTCGATAAAAAAATGTTGCTCCGATTTCAAAAATTTTTATATATATTTGTGTTTCAGATGATTTCGAAACTTTTTTGTCGCGCTGTCTGTCTGTCTGTCTGTCTGTATGTCTGTCTGTAACCACCAACCCGCAAAACTAAAAAACCGCTTGCCCGATTTTAATAAAAATGGTACCTAGGCTTGGTCTTGGGTCGAAATGGTCCCATTTAAAAATCAACAATATCAAACGAAAGGTAAATGAGTTTGGAGTTAAACAAAATAAAAATTAGTTTTTTTTACAAAAAGGGTGGGGGTAGATTTCAAAATTTAGAGTTTAAGTCAAAATATGGCTTGTGTGGTATCAAACGAAAGGTTATTGAGTGTGGAGTTGAGAGACAGTTTTAAGTTATATTAGCTCACACGTACACTATAACTATAGTACCTAGTGTGAGCTTAGGTGCCCATATATTGGCAGACTATTTTTAATGTGTTTTTTCTTAAAAATGCCTTGGTGCAACTTGTTTATAAACCTTTTTTGCTACATACATACACCCTTTCCCGAAAAAAGTTGAAAAAATTGTTTTCTTTTAATTTTCATCTTTAATATTTTATTTGTTTTTTACTATAGTTGGTGAAAACGTGTACTTTTTTATGTCCCTAACACGTAATTATTTCAAAAAACAGTTTTTTAAGAAAACAATGTTTTTTTTGTTCAAACGTCTATTTGTTAGCCTGTTTATAAATAGACGTTTTAACAAAAAAATTAAAGTTATGTTAGAAAAAACTCCAAAACTTAAATTTTAATTTAAGAAAATTACAACGTGTTAGGGACGCAACAAGGTAAGTTTTCACCAAATCTCGTCAAATACAATTGTGAGATATCAAAATCAAAAAAACAAAAAAAAAATCCATTCTCGAAAAATTTTAGGTTAAGTACGAAAATGGTTGATACCAAGATTCTTACCATTAATTTATTTCAATTCTAGTTTCTCTGAAAAACGTAAAAAACCATAGTCCATGCACCCACTAACAGTTCACCCCATTTCATCCTAATAACTCGGAGTGAGTCTAATTAATTTTTCCTGCTGGCTGCGATATATAGGTTTAAGGTGCCGATTTTGTTTATTTCGTGTAGTAAACATATGTTTGAGAAAATATTTAAAAAAAGTTTTTTTTTACAAAAAATGTTTTTTGATTTTTTTTATCAATAAGTTTTGGAGAAAACTGCTTTTTGAAATAGTATTATAATTTTTTTTAAATATTTTTAAATAAATTAGTTTTTGGAAAAAATAATTTATTTAAAAAAGTATTATTTTCAAAAACTATTTTTTGTAATTTTTTTTGTTATTTTATAAATTAGCTATAACTATTTATTGAAAAAGCCTTTAGAAAAAAATTAAGAGACATTTTTTTTTGCAAAATGTTAGTGTTCGGATGTTTGCGAACAGAGGAGCAATGATTTACGTAAAAATAAGTTATGTTAGATTAAAATAAATATTAAACAAAACCGGCGAGTCGGCGGCGGCTAATTATTCCCTACCCCATTAACCATTTGGCTTTTTTTTTTCGACGAAGTTGAGCAAAATAAATTTTGTGCTTGAAAAAAATTGTAACTAACATAGTCCGCCAGTTTGAACCTCACAAAAACAATCTAATCGAAGGTGGATCGAACCCACCATACTTCGGTAGCACAGCATAATGTTCAGTGGCGTAACTAGAAATTTTGGACACATGTGCAGAGATCCTCTCGGGCCCCTCTCCAAGTGTCAAAGTAATCTAATTAATTATTGCTTTAAGAAATCTTCCGAGACCAATTATTAAACAAAAATAAAACAACTAAATTTATTACGTTTCAAATCTCTCTATAAACTTAAATAACAAACAAACAATTACAAAAATATATAATCTACAAAAACTAAAAATGTGTCCTTCTAGCCTTTGAGTTCGCAAAACTGTTTATGATGTCCTTTAAATCTAGGGCCGATGCAAGTTTGTGTTCTATGGAAATCAGCGAAAGGTTGCAAAGTCGTTCCTGTATTTGCCCTCAAATTTTTTTTTATGATCTTCAGCTTACTAAACGTTCTTCCAATGTGAGCCACCGTTACTGGTAAAGAGCAGAAGTACAGTATAAACTTATATATATATATATATATATATATATATATATATATATATATATATATATATATATATGTATATATATATATATATATATATATATATATATATATATATATATATATATATATATATTTCCTAATTTCCGGCTTAATCAAGTTTGCCATTTGCACAAATTGGTTTGTAAAACAAGCCGAGATAATCTTTGGGTATTTCAGACAAAGTCTGTCACATTTTTCTTTTAGTTCTTCAACGGAGGATTCCAACAAAAACTTTTCCTGATTTGTTGATTTATGTAGTCAATTACAAAATTGAATACGTTGACTTTAAACGCTCTTTTCCTATTTTCGAAAAAGTAATCACGTGCTAACTCCTCAAATTGTTTCTTAATTGCTATTTGTCGCTTTGTTTGAATATTAATTTGACTAAGAATTTTAAACATAAAAACCGTAGTGACAACAAATTCAAATGTAGCCATTTTCTTTTTTAGGCTAGCGGCTTCTTCTGTTTCATCCTTTTTTTGAGATTTGAGCTGAATATCTGTTAAACATTTAAAAATATTAAAAAGTCGAAGCCTAACTGTTAGGACAGGATGTACTTGTCCGGACCACCTAGTCGGATTTAAGGTCTTTAAAGTTGTTTCAGAGTCGCCACAGATTGAGGAGAGAATATCCAACCTTTTAATACTCAAGCTAAAAAATGTGTATATATTTTGAAGTATTGCAAAAACAGTGTTTATTTCTTTGCAACTTGAAACGGCATCGTTAATTACCAGATTAAGGTTGTGACTAGCGCAGTGGACATAATCTGAAGGGGTTGTGTCAACTTAACAAGAGCTGCCTGAAATTTGATTCGGAAGTGCAGGAGGCCCTTCGGGCTTGAGGGCTATTTCATAGTTACGCCACTGATAATTAAATTTATGTTTATCACTACTTAAAATAAAAATTAGCAAACTATGAAAAAAAACATATATGCAGCCCAAATCTAAATGCATAATGTTTGTCCTATATTTGTAAACAATATAAATGTCACCTCAAAATCACTTTATTTAGAAAATATTGCAGTTTTTGAATGTGTGTGATATACTATAGTCGTATGTGTTTGTTTGTTACGATTTTACTTTAATAAATTAAAATATTTAAAAAAATTAAAATTAATTATGCCTTTACTATCTAGCTTGCAATTTAATCCGACAACTGGTAAGTCAGTGATTTTAAAATTGTTAACTGTATTGGTGTTGTTAAGTTGCAGTGGCGTATGTAGATAATAGCTTTGGGAGAGGCATACACAGTTTTGAGGGGCCCGAGACCCCATGGAGCCGTATTTGCTATTTTATGTTTGTATTTATAAAATATATGAAAATATGTGGCTTCGGGAGGGGCCGGGCCCCCCGGGCTCACCCCCTTTACCGGGTGAACCCAAAAAAACCGGACAAGTTTTTTTTCATTATAACTTTCGAACTATACAATTTATTTGAATGGAACAAACTGCACTTGGCAGAGAATTACTCAGAGTTTTGACTAAATATATTTTTTTGTCCGCCATCTCAAAATCCAAAACGCCGGACGAAATTAAAATGTACCCTTTAAAGATGCAAGTTTATTCTTATGTTACGAACATGTCTTAATTATTTAGTTAGTGGTTCAAAAAAAATTTTTTCAACTATTGTTTTGCATATTACACGATTGCCTTGACAATCATGCCTACATTTATTTTCTTATAAATTCATTAATACTAAATCCATTTTAATTAAATAAAAAACATCCCGGTTATCGTCATCTTAAAATTTAAGATGGTGGATTCAATCATACTTAATTATTCAAGGCGTGTTTAGTTATATTTTCTTAAAACGATTTAGCTTTTTTTTAATTTATCAAAAAGCACTACTCTTCCCCCACACAACGAGGTACAATGTAGTAAAATCGGTTTAATGGTTCTTAAAAAATCTATGTTTGTTTCAACCATTGTTTTACAGATAAAACGATTACATTGCCAATCCTGTCTGAATTCATTTGCTTATAAATTCGTTATTACTAAACCGATTATATTGAAATAAATAAAATCATGATGAGAATTGATTGCTTTTTAAAGATTATAATGAAAATTTGCCGCTATCTTAGAATTAAATTAAGATGTCGGACAGAATCATACTTGATTTTTCAAAATGGCGTGTTTATCTTATTTTCCGAAAATGTTTTAGTTTTTTTTTTTAGTTTTAGAAAAACACTACTTTTCTTCCGCTTAAAGAGGTATAAACAAAGAAATTCAAGGAACAGTTGAATGTTTTTGGGTATAAAGTTATAAAACCGGTGAAGCGGTTCTCACAAAATCTGATTTTGTTTTAACCATCGTTTTACAAATTATACGATTGCATTGCCAATCCTGTCTGCAATTAGTTCTTTATAAATTCGTTATTACTAAACCGATTTTAGTGAAATAAAAAACATCATGATGCCACCTGATCGATCTTTAAAGATTCATTTGTTATGAGGGAGAAAAGTAGTGTTTCTATAAATCAAAAAAAAAACTAAAACATTTTCGTAAAATAAGAATAAACGTCTCTTTGAAGGGTCAAGTATGATCCTGTCCGAAATTTTAACTTTTAAGATGACGGCAAATTTCGATTATAATCTTTAAAAAACGGTCTAGTAATAATGAGCTTATAAGGAAATGAATGAATGCGATCGTATCATCTGTAAAACAATGGCTGAAACAAAAATAGATTTTTTGAGAACCACCTCACCGATTTTACTAATTTGTACCTCGTTGTGCGGCGGAAAAATAATGCTTTTCTATAAATTAAAATAAAAGCTAAAAAAGTTTCAGAAAATAAGAATAATCACGCCATTTTGAAGAATCAAGTGTGATTTTGATCTTTAAAAAGCAGTCAAATTTCACCAGGATATTATTTATTTTATCAAAATAGGTTTATTAGTAATGAATTTATAAGGAAATAAATGCAGACATGATTGGCAAGGCAATCGTATAATATTCCAAACAATGGTTGAAACAAAAATATTTTTATTTAGAACCACCGAACCGATTTTGATGGTTTATACCTTGTTATGTGTGACGGAAATGCAACTTTTTTGTTGGTTCAAAAAAATGATTAAAACATGTTCGCGACACAAGAATAAACAAGCTTCTTTAAAGAGTACAATTTAATTTCGTCCACCATCTTGGATCTTGAGATAGCGAACAAAAAAATTAATTTAGTCAAAACTCTGATTGATTCTCTGCCAAGTACAGTTTGTCCCATTAAAATCAATTATATAGTTCAAAAGTTATAATGAAAAAAAAATGTCGTGTTTTTTTTGGCTCATCCGGTATACGCTGCTGTTAAGTTTGCAAGATTTTTTATAGGATTTGGCGCCATAGAATTATAAGCGCCCTATTCAAAACATTGGTATTTAATTTCAATAAAAAAGTAAGTATTACTTATTTTTTGAATTCAGTGTTTCTCGAAAGCGGAATTGTAAAACAAAATCAAGACATTAAAATAATTGCAACAATCAGTTTCCTAGTCCGCGCAGCAGACGCTAGAGAAGGTATTGTCTTCGACAAAAACATTTTTTTAAGATAACGCCGAAAATGTTTTATTTGGATATATCTTAGCAATATCGGCGTGATGTCTGTCCGTCTGTAGTCTGTCCGTAACACATCGATAGCTCCTAAACCGCTAAACCGATTTTCATGAAATTTACAGATACACTGTAACGATCTCATTAGATTTAGGTCAAAGTTCATTAATGCTAATGACATTTTTTTGACAGTTGAAAATATGCTAATTTGTTTACAGATCATCGCATCAATATTCGGAATGTAGTAGAATTTATTTTTCTCAAAATTTTGTGTTATAACCAAAAATTTCTATGAAGCTTCCGTTTCGAAGATATTTACAAAAAACTGTTTTTAAGGCTGATCTGGCATGGAGTTGACTTGAAGTGTGCTAATAGGCTAGGTCATGTATCTATTAATTTTAATTAGTTTACTACTTTTACAGCGGAATGGGACAATTCGCCGCGGAAGCAATTTGCCGCCCGCCAATTCGCCGCGAGAATAATTTTAAAATTTTTATTTTAATGTTTTGTGTATAGTAGTGTAGTAACGAGTTTTTAAAAAAATATTTAAAAAAAATATAAATACAAAATTATCTATTACTTTGTGAAAAAACTGCTTTTCGAAAAAGTTTTATTAAAAAGAAAATTACTTTTTGGAAAAACTACTTTTTAAAAAACCTATTTAAAAAAAAATTGTAAAAAAAAAAATTGTTTTTTTGTATAAACTACTATTCTATTTTTTTTTTAAACCATTTTTTTTGTAGAGTTATTTTTGTAAAAGTTTGGAGGTTTAGACACCGGTTAGGATATGTTTGCGCTTAGTTGACCAAGGTTAGGATTAAAACAGATTTTGATCTTCCAAAAAGAGTGCAGGGGAGTAATGATTTAAGAAAAAATAAGTTACGTTAGATTGAAATAAAAATTAAACAAAAATTCTCGCGGCGAATCGGCCGGCATCAAATTGTCCCCGCGTCGAACCGGCCCGCACCGAATCAGCCGTGGTGAATTGTCCCCTACCCCAAGGCTGACGTAGCATGGAGTTTACTTGGAGTGTGCTAATGGGCTAGGTCAGAAATCTATTTATTTTAATTATTTAATTACTTTTACAGGTCTTGACATATCCCATATCCATAGTGCGGAAAAGAATAATATAAAACTTTCTTATCGTAAAGAACAAGAAAAGGACAAACTAAATAATGTAATAAAATTTGACAAAATTCTTTCCAAAATGTATGAAGAACGACGTAGCATCAACCATCGTAATATTCACGAAAAAGAATTTATTGCTAAGGATCAACAAACAAATGATTCTGAGAAGAAAAGCATTCATACGGAACCACAAATTATATGGCACAATATCTTGAAATTCACAATCTTGCACTTATTTATGATTTATGGATTGTATCTCATATTCAATCTAAAAGTTAATTGGAGAACTATTGTATTTGGTAAGCATTTTTATTGTTTTTATGCCACCTTTTAATAATAACACGAACACATAAATAAAAAAATAAAAACACTACCTATGTATTTTGTTTTTGCTACAATTATTATTTTTATCGTCAATTTTAAGCGTATCTTGGCTATATGATTGGTGCGCTTGGAATAACAGCTGGATCGCACAGGCTATGGTCACATAGATCATACAAAGCAAATCTACCTTTAAGAATATTTTTAATGCTAGCTCACACGATGATGTTTGAAAACAATATACACCATTGGGTAAGAAATTTTCGTTTTCATAATAAATTTATTTAAATTAAATCAATAGAAATTAGGGACTTATTGCAATAAAGCAAGGTTGTAATATTTCCGGCTTTTGACACCTTCGCATTATGAGGATTTTGACACCTTCGCATTGTGAGATCAGCTGTGATCTTGGAAGGGAAATGGCATAACAGTTCTATGTTAAAAACGGAATTATTAATAACTGGACATTATCAATAACCTCATTCTTCGAAACAAGACAAGAGCAAAATCGAAAGTCTGTATATTGTCTTTTATCTAACCGGTCAAAATCAAAAATGAGAAAATCATAAAAAGGGGTAATTCTGATATTGCTATGCAATTGAAGCGTCCTTCAATGCAATTTCATTACTGACTGTGCGTGCAAGTACTGGAAAATACGTAAATACCTTTCGATAGGCTAGCTAATTAGGCTTTGCTCACACATTTAAGAAATTTGTCGGAAATTGACATTAAGAAACACTAGAAAAAATGATGCATATGCATTCTATTAGTGGCACTTACCTTGGACTCTTCTGGGGCTCTACTTTGACGTTCGAACGCCTTAATCACACAATTTTTCTCACTTTTGTAAATGTTTTCTCGGCAAACGTGTTGTTTGAAGTCTCGTGTTCTGACGGTTTGTTTTCTACGCACACTGTCGGCGCTGGTTGTCCCCCCATGTCCAGTGCCGGCAAAATCATATGCATTTAAATGCGAAATCATATGCATTTAAATAGCGCGAAATTTAAATTAATCCTTCGCGCAGAAAATAAAGAAAAGGAATAGGTAATTTACTGCTTGCACCAACACTGACATGCCTAACGAAAACGCCGTATCTACGTATCACAAACGGCATTTTTATTATGCAAAGCTCATCCTTAAAAAAGAACAGGTAATTAACCCTAGGTTAGGATTCATTTACAAGTAATTGATCAAGAGGTTCGGTTCGGTTCGGTAAACACCAATTTCGACTTCTCAAATAAAGGTCAGGGGAGATAATTAAAGGAAAAAAACAGACATTTTAATTTTTTTATGTATTTTTGGTTTCAAAAACTACAATATTATTTGTTCTTGATTTAAATTTGCCGCCAAACTTTCATTATACCGATTACGAGAGGACCAGAGACGGAACCAGTATAGGTATATGAATAGAAAGCAGAGAGTTGCTCATGCTAGGCCCGGCCCCTTTTTATGATTTTCTCCTTTTTGATTTTGTCCGGTTTTGATAAAAGACGTTATAATAAACTGCGATTTTCCTCTTGTCTTGTTTCGATTAATGAAGTTTTTGTATAATGTCCGGCTAGTAATAATTCCGTTTTTGCCATTGGACAGTTAGACATGTTTCATGGCACTTACATGACATTTTCATTTATAACGATGGATAGGGATTCATTTTACACAATATTTGGTTTAGCAAGTTCAATATTTCTAAAAATTTTGAATTCTCATATATATTTTTAGTGTCGAGAGCACAGAACACATCACAAATATACAGATACAAATGCAGATCCACATAACGCAAAAAGAGGAGTATTTTTTTCGCATATTGGCTGGCTAATGGTTAAAAAAAGTGAAGAAGTAAAAAATGGGGGAAAAACTATTGATTTTAGTGATATTTTAGGAGATCCTGTTGTGCAGTTTCAAATAAAGTAAATATCTGCGAATATTTGTAAATTTATGGATAAATTAAAAAGCTATTGGGATAATTTTCTTATTTCTTTTATATTTCTCGAAAAAATTTCTTAAGTAATAACTCAATATGTACATACAATAAAATGTGTAATTTTTATAAAAATTTAAAATGCCTTTGATTGTAATTTCTTCATGGTCATTTCTTTTATTTTTTGATAAATTTATTATATTCATGAAAAAAATGAACAGTATTAAATTAAAAAAATTCTGGTGGTTTTTGTTCAAAAACCGAAGATCGGTTATTTCCATTTAACATATTTTATTATACCGGCAATGATTTTATTGCTTTTCTAAAATAACTGAAAAATATTAAGACAAAAAACATCTTTTTGAAAAAAGAACAATTTTTTCATTAAAAAATATCGTTTTTCTCTCTCAAAAGGAATATTCAAGACCATTTAAATTAACTGTTAAAATTCTATCATACGGTAGTTATTATATTTTTATTTCAAAACATGACTAAGCAAACTAACAGTTTTCAAACGCTAAATAAGGAAATATTAACTAAAAAAATGTTGGACTTGTGTGACTACAACAGTAATTTTGAGCAAATAAGTTGACATACTAATTTAAATTATTTTAATTTTAGGTATTACTACCCTATGGTTTTAGTTTTAACATTTGCTTTACCGACATTTGTTCCATGGTACTTTTGGAACGAGGATTTGTGGTATTCGTTTGTGGTAAGCGTTACAAGATTTATGTGGGGACTGAACTGTACTTTTCTAGTCAACAGCTTCGCTCATGCGTTTGGCAGTAAGCCTTATGATACGTAAGTTGTACTCTTAATAATAATTTATTTTTCTTATCGTATAAAATTCCACCGCTAGAGGGTGTTGACGTCACTTTCATTTAAAGCAACTAGAAAATAGTTCTACTTTGCAAATAATGAGTTTTGCAATTGTTCTAAAAATTTAGAAAGTTTTTTTAATTTGTTTTAATTTTAATGAAATTGTTTAAGCGAGTTTAAAACAAATTCGTTTGTTGTTTTTGCACATTGGTTTAAACTTATTATATTTAGAAAATTTCTTTATAGGCCAGGTCATGCACAGGGTCTTTCATTACAAACGATCTCTAAAGAAAAGTTTTTTGCTATTAGTCCTACGAGGTTCAAACCTTAAGCATTTTAAACAAGGTAATTTTTGTACATTTGACAGCGCTTCTGTCAAATGCTACATTTATAGTTTACACAGTACAAATTATATGTATTTTTAAATGGAAAACCCAGTACATTGTTCAATGTTTTTAAATCTACTTAAAATTGCCTGTTCAAAAATACTACTCATAGTGATTATTTTTTAAACGTTTATGAAATATCAATACTTAATTTTGAGAAAATGCAAAGAAATTACATTAACAGGATTTTCGATATTATAACACAGTATCTAATAAAATTGTATGTCATAACATTCATACATATTTCACATTTTCTATGAAAATTACAACTTTTTGGCAATGATCTCTCTCTCTCTATATATATATTGATAAAGGGTACGTATCCACCTCAAAATAAAGTATATAAACTACGCTGTCACCTCATATATAACGTTGTCACCTTACTTTTGAGGTGTCAACGTTTTTCAATAAAAATTTCAGGGATGACTCCTGACACACTCAGCAAGCTGTGTGCAAAATTTTGTTCTGAGGTCACAAAATGGTATATATAGCTACTTTTTGGCCGTGTAGTTCACGTATCTACCGGTGGCGCTAGCGGCGCTTTTACTGAAACTAAACGGTCTACTAAGTCACCTCGGTGGTATAAAAGGTATTTTGCGTGTTAAGACCGCGTCGCACCGACCTCAGAAATTTGGCAACCTTGTGGTTTAGATTTTAGAGACGGGTTTCTTTGTTGTATGTAATTTCAGATATTACCTGCTTTTTACCCTTGGAATGTTTAATCGAATTCTTGGAAACGTCTCGGGTCTGATATTTTAGAAGGGGCTTTGTAGACGATTATTATTGTATTTTTTATCTTATTGAAATAATTGAACTAATTTTGTTAGTCTTCCTACATTTCTTTGATTATTCTGGTAGTTTTGGACGGTTGATTGATTGCTTTTGTAATACATTAAGTATTTGCGACAGCTATTCAACCCTGTGCTATGGGCTTTAGACTTAAAATTAGTTAAGTAGTTTAATCATTAGAGACATAAAATGCGGTTTTGGTGCAAAAGGTCCGAAACTTGGCACAATTATAGGGTTGACTGTCCAGGAAGTTTTTTTAAAAAAATGGCGCACAAATTCTGTTTTTCTAAAATCCCTTGGTGTTTGTAAAAGAGTTTGAAACTAAATTTTATACGAAAATGCTAAAAAGTGTTTTGTTAGAGTAATAGTTTTCGAGGTATGATATCAACCATTTTGTCGTCATTTTTGAATTTGCACAATTTCCTTTTTTTGGTGGCCTTTAACTTAAAAACGACTCATTTTTGAGACTGATTGTAGTGACATTAAACAAAGATTGATAGATATTCTACAAAAAGTATCAATTAGTTGCATGTGTAATATTCTTGCTAGGATACAAACCACAAAGTGTTAAAGATATCCCCTCCATATAGTTCTTTCTATATTATAAGCAAAATAAACTGAAATTATTAGGTTTTATCCAATTTTCTAAATACTAAGTACTTTAGAGAAAATGCATAATAAAGTTTATTGTAGAAAACTCCATTGACGTCCCAATTATGGGGCTATTTTTAAAGATCACAAAAAAAATCCGTATTATTTTATGTTTTATTCAAACCTATCCCATACACAAAGGATGTTTATTTTGCTTGGGGAAAAGATTTATAATGAATTTCCTAAAGCAATAAAGATGCTATGTTTTAAATTATTTGTCAAAATATCAAAAGAGTTTGTATTTTCCGATTTTAATCTTTCTATTTTTTCAAAACCATTTATTATGCCTACTTATCAGTGTGTCCGTAAGGTGTAGAATCACGAATTTTTTAAAAAAGTTGCAAGCTTTTTAGAAAAGGCTATGGTTAATTATACAGGATGTTCCAGAAAAAGCTATGACATAAACTTATGTTTCTTTAAATAGGACACCCGGTATATTTTTTCACATTTGACTTTGATAGGTCATTACAAATGTGGTACATTTTTGTTAAGGTATCTCCATACCTAAACACTTAATAAAAGACATTTGTATGAAATAAGTTTTTTTAGCACCCTGATTGGTCAAATAGAATTAAAAGTAATCATAAAGTACGTCATTTATTTAATAACAAACATGTCATCCAATCAACGGTCTCTAAATCAGCAATAATGGGTGATTCCAGACTTAACGGACCTACTGTACATAAGAATTTATTATATAATTAAACCACTGTCCACTAGTTATCAAAGTAATTTGACCTGTACCTATACCTATAGCATATAGGTTTATGTGAATGCATGTGTGTGTGTATGTGTCTGTAAAAAATAATAAAGATTTATTTCTTTATTTATAGTATATGTAAAGAGTTTGTTTTTGACAGGAAAAGTTTAGTATTATAATTAAAATTATTAGTTTAAAAATTAAGTAATAAACAGTAGTTACTTAGTCAATGTTCTTAAAGTTTCTAAAATTTTAATAAGCTATTTTTAGTTACTTAATTTTTTTCTTGTATTCTATCTTTTGTTTGTAGGTAAAAGCACTACAGGATTAAATTTTTCGCTTTCAGCACTAATAAAAGAATTAAAAAATTTATTATAAAAATGTTAGAATTTCTGTATTTACATTTAAAATGTGTGGAATAAATCTTGAAACTTGAATCATATATAAGAAATTTGATGAAGAATATAAAAAGTTACGGTTTGTGAGATAAACGCAGAAAATCGTCGTGAGGTTCAGTTTGGTGAGGAGGTTAATCCTAGGGTAGAGGGGGTTTCCTTAAGGACACCTATCGTAAATGCAAGCTTTATAGGAAGCAAAACCTGACATTGATTTTCTATTTTTTGATTAATATTTTTGACATTTTTTCCTCGGTTTTGCACCTTAGGGTTCCTACTAGGAGTTCACAACCAAAATGTTAAATCCTTATAAATTTGTTCATCTAGTCGTCATTTTTACGCCTAATTTGCTTCGACTATAAAATACGATGTCCAAAAAAAGTGTTATAAATAAAAGAAAATTGAAGCCAACATTTACCGATGTGTAGGTATGAAGGGCAGCAATTTATAAGTAATTCTTTTTGTGGTGGCAAAGAACTTTTTATAGACATGTGTGTTAATTTAAAAACTTTTAAAAACGCCTCGGATTTTAAAAAAAATTTATTAAGAAAATCCGGTTTTTAAAAATGATAAATCTTTGACTAACTTACTTAGCCAATTTTAAATTTAAAAAAATGAGTCAACAAACATGTTAAAAAGATACTTTACTATTATCAGTTTTATACTTAAAAATACCTCCGTAAGTTTGAACCAAAACGGATTTAGCAAAAAAAACAAATGTCATATTACTACGGTTTTATTCGAATTTGAAAGAATAAGGATGCGACTTTTTTACTTAATTTGAGCCAACATAGCCAATTCTTAAAACACTTGACTAATTTAAAATATTGATAATGCCAGGAAAAAGAATTAACGTTAAATTAATCGGACAAAAATGCGAGTTTTTAGTGTTTTTAACCTGGTCAGGCTAGCATAAACAAAAAATCACTTTGATTTAATTTGCGATGTTTTGTCACGCGCTATTTAGCTTTTTCCTTCAATAAGAAGAACCACTATAGCAGCTACGTCCCTGGCCGTAACTTATATTCAATGTCTTTGGAGGAATTCAGCTATTTCAAGAGAAGAAAAAACTTACCCCTACTAAGCTTTGCTTTTTAAGCGAGAAAACATTAGTAAAAATCGCAGCAAAGCAAGTTGTTTTGAAAATAGATTTTTTTTTAGAAAAAAAATTGAGATAACGTCGAAACAGCGTTATTTGGGTGTGTTTGAAGCTATCTGAGCAATATCGTTGTGACGTCTGTCTGCGTGTATCTCTGTCCGTAACACGATAGCTCCTAAACCGCTGAACCCATTTTCATGAAATGTTTAGGTAAAATAGTGTTTGACATTGTAACGAGCTGAATAGATTTTGGTCCAAATCCACTAATGCTTGATAGTTTTTTGACAATTATTTTTTTTTTAATGCGAACTTTTTAACGGAGCATCTTAACAATATGCGGCTTTGGAAATATAATGGAGCACTTTTATCTTAATAATTTGTGTAATACCTTGAAACTTCATAAAAGCCTTCGTTTCTGAGATATGTACAAAGAAACTGAAAACGGGAAGTGTTCTAATAGGCTAGCTAGAAAGGTATCAGATCCGTCATGGATCTGTTTATTTTATTTCAGAAAATTGCATTTAAATACAGTCAATTTTTATGTTTCCGTAGCATTTTTTAGGGGAAAGTTGTAATGTTGCATAATATTTTTCATATTATCTTTTGAACTATAGGTCGTTTTTGAGTTATATTGGTTTTAAATTCCTGTTGGAGTGCACTAATAATACGAGTTGAACCAGGATTACGTATAAGTAATCCTGGCCAACTCGGAAATTATTAGTATACTTAAATAGGAAATTAATACTTTGGTACAAATTTAAATAACCTAAAACGAACTCAGAGAAATTCGTTTTGAAAAAATATGTAACTACAAATACTATAAACTGAAGAAAGTTGCTGTCAAGATTTGGCAATTTTGCAAAGCAGGATAATAGGAAACTATGCAAATTTTTCATTACATTAACCTCTCACAAGGTGCAGGAAAATATTAATAATAAGCTGTATATACAGGGTGATGAATTTACAATATAGCAAATAAAAATTATAATTTTATTATGACTTTCTTGGAAATTAAATGATAAAGAATGTAATTTACAAATTCTGACATCACGTGACATTTGAGCCTTTTGGTTGCTAGATTTATAATATGCGCGTTGGGCTGTGGCGTGGGCAAACACAATATCCTGCATACGTTTTTTTCTGTTTTAAACGGCTTAACTAACTATTACATTTCCTTTTTTATTCAATTTACTTTCACGGGTAAATTAAAAAATATTCAAAATTCTCAATTGCAAACCAAAAAATATACAAATTAATATAAACTATTAAATTTATTAGCATTCCAAAAACTGTATTTTTGACACTTCCCTTTTATTTGTTTATCGGATCTATGTGTAGAATTTTTGACAGTAAATAAACCATTTCCCAACAAAAATTGTATTTAGGACTTTCAAGCTATGCAACGTTTCTGAGATCACAAGCCTCAAAATGAGTATTTCAAAAAAAATAACAGCCCGTTTTTCTATAATGAAAGTATAAAGGTACGGTTTTTTATATAAAGACAGTACGTTGCCACCATTAATCTTGTCTTACAAACTTTTGCAACGTTTTAAAGTTGTAATATTTACTAAAGTGTCCCTAAATAAAAGTAAAACGTTGTTACCTTGTATGTAATATATAAATTTAGTCAGATAAGGCTAATACGTTGCTTATAGGTTAGGGTAGATATACGCCATACGTTATCACCTCAATAAAACCGGCAACAGTGCCTGAGGTGGCAGGACATAGCACATATCCAAAGTGGCCTGAGGTCCGAACGTATTCCACGTATTTATCAAATATTTAAAAAAAAAATCTTTACCCCTCTTTTGAAATTCTGGTAAAGGAAGTTCCCCTCATCTAATATATGTACCTATATATGTGGTAACACCACTAGAAATAGGTGAGGTCAGGTCGTCATATCCTTAACGCTGAGGTGACAACGGCGCGTGCATCAATATATATATATATATATATATATATATATATATATATATATAATTCGTTACTTTTTAGAAGCTGCCAAGCTGCTAATGAAATTAATACCGGGTTCTTACATTGCAAATCCTGTTACTGCATTTTGTTAAAATTAAAGAACACCAGTGTCAAGCGCATGGATACCATTTTTACTTAGAGGGCGGACAGTATAAAAAAACTTCAACGCAACTCAATTTCTAAAACTTTTATTTAAAGAGAAAAAAGTTCACATAAAATTAATATATATATTTTTTTCAGTTAAACGATTTTGTTAAAAATAGAAATTCAAAAATAATTTGGCAGATTTCTGTTTACTACAGTTTAGATTTAACAATAGCTTTAATGGCATAATATGGATATTTTGGGTCGCGTATTTTACACTTTGTTACCGTGATTGTTATTACTGAGTCTGCGCATTAGCAGCTTCTCGCTCCTTTTTTTATTTACGGTCACGGTGCCCAGTACCTACGGTGGTCGTACTTTAATGTTATTGTTATTTTTTAGGGTTAGTTCTGTATTGCTTTTTTTAATGCAGTAGAATTTTTTACTAAAATTCGGTAGTTTGGTGTGTAAAAACATAAATCTAATAAAAATAATAAGACAAATATTTTCTGTTATTTATATCGAATTTAAAAATACAGTGAAAGTCGGATATAACGACAGCGAAGGGACCAACAAGGAAGGGTCGCTATAACCGGTCGCCGTTAAAAGAGGACTTACTTTATATGCAATACAATTAACGTAAATCCAACCAAACTATGAAGTCTCCGTCGTAATATGCGACTTGTCGTTATAAGCGACGTCGTTATTCGCGACTTTCACTTTATATAATATGCCATTGACGCTAGTGTTAAATCTAAACTGTAGTAAGCAGAATTCTGGCAAATTATTTTTTACTTTTTAGAGCAATTTTCTAATAAAATCGTTAACTTAAAAAAATGTTTTATTTGTTTTATTTTATACATTTTAGTCTTACTCAAAAGAAACAAAATGTAGAGTGTACAGGGTGGAGCATTTTCGTTGGTTTTATAGGGTACAGGCTAAACGGTAAGAGATACAAAAATACTCTGCCAATATATGGGCCCCTAAACTCACACTAGGTACTATAGTTATAGTTTACGTATGAGCTAATATAACTAAAAACTGAAATAGATTTTATTCAACTCCAGACTAAATTACCTTTTGTTTGATACCACACAAGCCATGTCTTGACTTAAACTCAAATTTTAAAAATCTACCCCCACCCTTAAAAAAAGCAAAAACTAAAATGTATTTTGTTAAACCCCGGACTTAATTACCTTTCGTTTGAATCACACCCTCCATATTTTCACTTAAACTCTAATTTTTGAAATATACCCCCACCCTTTTTTTAAAATAAATTAAAATGTATTTTGTGTAACTCCAGACTCAATTACCTTTCGTTTGATATCACACAAGCCATATTTTCACATAAACTCTAATTTTTGAAATCTACCCCCACCCTTTTATTTGGTTTGTGTTCGGTGGATTTTGTTCGTTTTTAAATGAGACCATCTCGACCCAAGACCCAGCCTAGGTACCAAATATCATTAAAATCGGCCAAGCGGTTTTTGAGTTATGCGCGTTGGTCGTTACAGACAGAGAGACAGACAGACAGACAGACATACAGACAGACAGACAGATGGCGCAACAAAAAAGTTTCAAAATCGTCTGAAACGCAAAGATATATAAAAATTTTTGAAATCGGAGCAACTTTTTTTTTCTCGAAAAAATTAGGAACACCATAGCTCACACTACTATAGTATAGTATAGGTGTGAGCTAAAAACATGACATACGTGTCCCGTCCTCTTTTTTAGTGTCTTTTTTAATGGCGCATCAAATCTACGCTAACTATATTGGTTTAGCAGATATAGGGTGATTCTCAAAAATTGGCGATTTTTATTATCTCTTATTACTCGGTTATTTATGGAGATAGAAAAAACTTCAAATACAAAAGTTTTATGATTTTATACGTACAATTCAGTGGAGTATCCAGAAAAATTAAAAATATTTTATTTTACGACACACACGAACACCCTTTATGTAAGTACCTCAAAAAATTGAATTTTTACTTGCAATTACAGCGATATATAACACTTAATACTTTTCTTTGTCCTAAATAGGTAAAATACAAAAAATATCTCCATAAATAAACGAGTACCTAATAAAAGATAATAAAAATCGGCAATTTTTTAGAGTCACCCTGTATCTGCTAAACCAATCTAGTAAGCCTAGATTTGATGACGCCATTAAAAAAGACACTAAAAAAGAGGACGGGACAGTATATCAGTTTTTTTGTATCTCTTACCGTTTAGCCTGTACCCTATAAAACCAATGAAAATGCCTCACCCTGTACATTAAGGGCCTTCGCGACCTTTCGATTTCTAGCAATACCTTATTATTACAAGGTTTCTTTCCTGTCAATTTTATACAATCCAATTTCTCAAAACTCATTAAGTCCATCAAAAGGTATCCCAATTATTTCCATAAAATTGAATTGTCTCCAGAACAAATTATAAATCGAAAACCGCGTTTTCGTATCTTCTTGAATTTCAAAGTTCTGAATTTACCCACTTTACACTCCTCACCATCTCTTACTTCCGACTTTTGTTCATAAAATTTTATTGTCACCAGATCAAATCATGAATCTGAAAACCGCATGTTCGTATTTGTTTTGGTTCCAAAGTTTTGAATTGCCCCTCTTTTGACCCTCATAGACATACATATTTCTTACCCCCTTTACACCCCTCACCTACCCCGTACCAACGTTTTTTTCATTGTTCACCAGATCGAATCATTAATCTGAAAACCGCATCCTTATACCTGTTTTCATAACAAAGTTATAAATTTACCTTATTTTCACCCCCACCGCCGATTTTCGTTCATAAAATTGTATTGTTACCAGATCAAATCATAAATCTAAAAACCGCATATTTGTATCTGTTTACATTACAAAGTTCTGAATTTACCCCTTTATCCCCTCATCAAGCCGCTATCAAAATATAAATCTGAATACCCTATGTGTGAAATACTAGTATAGAAAATCACAATGTTCAGTCAGAAATATTAAGTTAAAACTTTTTATTTCCCAAATATTTTAAATAAGCTGAAAGTGCACCTTTTCCACAGCTTACCTTAGGCTGTGCTTTTACACTTTAAGAGAATATTGTGTAGTTCAATTTTATTGATGAAAGTTTAAGGTAATACTGAGCAGTTAATTTCAATTTTAGGTCAATTAAATCAAGTCAAAATAAACTGGTTTCCATATTAGCTTTTGGAGAGGGTTGGCATAATTACCATCACGTTTTTCCATGGGACTATAAAGCAGCTGAATTCGGCAACTACGAATTCAATTTCACCACATGTTTTATTGATCTGATGGCAAAAATTGGGTAAGAAATAAGGGAAACCACACCCTGTACCTGAACGAAAGACCTTAAAACTTAGCATTTTTAGCAGATTTACGTATTAAGCCTATAGACTTGATACCGACCGGTTTAAGTGTATTTGTTTAATATTTACAGGTTAAATAACTGCAAAGATTCGGTTCACCCTATTGTGCAATATCATTTCTCAATGAGTTTCGTCTCATATAAATTCAAATTAACTTTAGAAATAAAGAAAAATAACATAAAAAATTTGTTGTGTGTCATTTTTTGGAAATTTAGGCCGTACAATTCCATTAAAAATTATATTGATAAAAAATACTTATATACAAACATTTTCAAAGCTAAATAATACATAAATAATTTTAAAAATATCTGAGGGCACGGCAGTGCCTCGCCAAGTTCGCGCGCCGTAACCATCTTTTCTTGAAACATTTCAGCCGATATTTGACCTACCTAAAACTCTACTTAGGAATGAGCTACGAATCTGAAACTTTGCACAGTCGTAGATCTCCGTGGAGTTAACAACCCCTCCAAGTTTCATGGAATTCCATAAAGTAGTAAAGTAGTTACGAAATTTCAAAAAACGTCGAAATTGCCACTCACTCACTCACTCACTCATGTATAGATCATCAATATTCTACTGTACTTCCAGACATGCTACAAAGCTGAAATTTGGCAGACTGATAGAAATTAAGACCAAACCCCTGGAAAAAATCAAAAAACCCAAACAAATTTTAATTTACTCCCCTCCCCTATACATTTAAAGTTATGTAAAAGTAGCATCGCCCACTTCCAGAAATGCTAGAGAGTTGATCTTTGGCAGACTGATAGGAACTATGATAAAACTATAGGAAAAAATCAAAAAACCCCAAAATTTTAATTTACTCCCCTCCCCTATATATTTAAAGTTATGTAAAAATAGCATTGCCCACTTCCAGAAATGCTAGAGAGTTGGGCTTTGGCAGACTGAGAGGAACTATGATAAAACTATAGGAAAAAATTAAAACACCCCAAAATTCTAATTTACTTCCCTCCCCTATAAATGTAAAGTTAAGTAAAAGTAACATTGCCTACTTCCAGACATGCTAGAGAGCTGAGCTTGGGAAAACGGATGGTAACTATGATAAAGTTATAGAAAAAAATTAAAACACCCCAAAATTCTAATTTACTTCCTTCCCCTATAAATGTAAAGTTATGTAAAAGTAACACTGCCCACTTCCAGAAACACTAGAGAGCTGAACTTTTTAAGACTGAAAGACAATATGATAAATCTATATAAAAAAATTTAAAAACATCAACATTTTAATTTAATTCCCTCTTCTATAAATGTAAATTTATATAAAACTAACATTGCCCACTTCCAGAAACGCTAGAGAGCTGAGCATTGGGAAAAAATTTAAAAAGTCCAAAATTTTTATTTACTCTCCTCCCCTATAAATGTAAAGTTATGTAAAAGTAACATTACCCACTTCCAGAAACGCTAGAGGGCTGAGCATTGGAAGACTGATAGGAGCTATGATAAAACTATAGGACAAAATTTAAAAACATGACAATTTTAATTTATTTCCCTCCCGTATACATGTAAAGTTATGT
Source organism: Aspidapion aeneum (assembly GCA_963576565.1). Classification (NCBI taxonomy): domain Eukaryota; kingdom Metazoa; phylum Arthropoda; class Insecta; order Coleoptera; family Brentidae; genus Aspidapion; species Aspidapion aeneum. The sequence continues at coordinate 78,146,249 of OY755044.1, read as the reverse complement.
AAAAGTAACATTGTGCACTTTCAGAAACGCTAGAGAGCTGAGCTTTGGAAGACTGATAGGAACTACGAAAAGACCATGGAAAAAAATTAAAAAACCTTAAAAATTTAAGTAAGGCATTGCAAAAGTTTTGAACAATATTCCGCATATTTTACTACTTTAAAAATTAAGTATTATCCAATTCCTTTAAAAAATAAGTGAAATCATAACAAAAACATTTCATGTAAAAAAAAGCCAAGTACGCGAAAATGGCATTTCGTAAAAACAATTGAGATAAAAGTAAAGCCAAGTTCTCCAATACAAATTTCAAAATGAAAAGTTCATACTAGTTTGGAAATATTTTTCTAAACTTGGCTATTACGGCAGTAAATGACTCTTAGGCACAGTGCTAAATTAAACATAAAGAAGTTTGGCTGTAATAGCAAAGTTTAAAAAACATTTCCAAACTAGTATGAACCTTTCATTTTGAAATGTGTATTGGAGAACTTGGCTTTACTTTTATCTCAATTCTTTTTACGGAATGCCATTTTCGCGTACTTGGCTTTTTTTTTACATGAAATGTTTTTGTTATCATCTAAATATTGTAAAATGCACAAGATATATTACAATCCGTTTTCAATTACACATCCACAAAAACAATTGAACATCGGTTTAATCATCGCTAACTTCTCTTAAAAATTAACATGTAAAATATAACAGACAACTGACACTGAGTTACACCGTTTTTATTGGACATCTTCTAATTACGTTTGGAGGTTTAAATATGGCTACCATTTTTAAACCAAAATATTATATTCTTTTTATTTATTTCTAATCTTTGTGTGGAAGTAATGTCTTTGTTACAACGAAAAAAAAGATGACCAATATCGCAAGGCATTTATGAATAACTTATATAAATATTAAAAACCATTGCATTCACGGGATAAATAAGTTAAACCTTCAACCAAAATCCAGACGTGCAGACCTGGGATTGTAGCACTATGCACTGTAGATCCTTTAGTAAATACTGGTATAAAAATGTATTAAACAAACGGCTCTCAAAATTAACCATAGGATGTTGACCAATACCCAAATTTAAAATTATAAAATGTTTTGATCGTAGTTGATTGTTTTGAAGAAATAACAATTAATATTTTAGAGACTTTTATCTGAAAGTAACAAACTTACGAACGGTTGTCACTAGAGTGGTAACCATAATTTTAGTTTAACCAAGTTACACATCACTCTAAAAAAATTTACCGTCTAAATAGATTTTTTTCCTCTTTGATTCGAAATCAAAATATTAATAATATATGCCTATAATGTATTTTTCTTAATATCGCACATCTCCTTCGATACCGTTGTAAGTGAAAATGTTATAATTTTACAGGAGAAGCAAAACAAAGTTTTGAAATCCATAGTTCTCTATGCAAAATATATTATCAGTTATGCAAAACCTATTTTTTTAATTTGAGATTTGAACACAGGGTTTTGTTGGTTGGTAAAATAAGTAGAAATCTATCCGAATGTGTAATAGTAACAAAAAGATTTTTTTTTGAGTTGCGACGGTTTCGAAAAGGATGTGCGATATACACACCGATCAAAAATTTTAAATCTAATATATTTTTCATGGTTTCTTAGTATACTTATTTTCTATATTTTTTACTTTTAGTTGGGCGACTGAATTGAAAACGGCATCCGAAGAACTAATAAAGAAACGTAGGTTAAGAACTGGCAGTGGGTTTTACAAAAATAACTTGGACGTTATTGGTAGACAAAAAAACAATAAAAATTCTCAAATTCTCGATGTAACAGATAACGTCTGGGGATGGGGCGACAAGGATATGACTGAGATAGAGAAAGAGGAAATTTTATTGGATAATAAGTAGTCGGTTATTTAAATTGTAAAATAGTTTTTTTTTAAATATAAAACCTCTTAAATTATTTTGTAATTTGTGACAACTGACAAGATGCTAATCTTGCCACAAAGTTTTTTAAAAATGATAAATAATGATAGGTTAGTGTTTTGATATTAATATGTGAACTATACAGGGTGTTCATGATCATAACAATATCGTTAATATGACAATATCATCGTGCACCCCCAAAGGCCGAAAAACATGTAAGGTATAAGGGCTGGTAGCTTCTACAGATAAGTCAAAGTCTGAAAAATATATAATTATTGTTGACTTGCTTTATCAGATTCCCGGAAATAAATGCATAAAAAAACTGGCACACAGGAAAAATATGCACACGGAAAAAAATCGCACACGGAAAAAAGCGCATACAGGAAAATCTTAACTTAAACACAAATAACACCGGCACATGAAATAAAAAAATTGGTAGTATATTTAAGCAGACCTCCCTATCTATGTATATGTCTTTTAGTGCGTCGGCACCGAAGTCAAATATAGGGTTTGTTTTGCACGTAGACCCCCCAAATTATCCAGGAAATTTCGAAAATATTTCAAATGAAGTTGCAAAAATGGTACAATTTCAAACCCAACAAATACATTTTTCTTATATTATTATTATTATTATAAATTAGACTCCTTCGCAGAACCAGTACTTGGCAAAGCAACGTTGACATCAATCAAAAAATTTTCATAATTTTATTTTTTCACTATTTACAGCGTTTTTGCATTTTTTTTGTGTCTGCGCAAAAAATTGCAACTTTTTACAAATTACTCAAAATTTTGGAGGTCAAACAAACCGCGAATAAGTAGTTCTGATCAAATTTACAGATTTTCTATTTAATGTGCAGTTAGAGAAAATTTTACCTTAACAAAAATTATAAGTATACTGTAAAAAAATTCACATATTTACAAATTTACAAAATTTTCAATATACAGGGTACTTTTCATTATTGGAACTTGGGTCTGTAGAGTCACGGCTAAAGAGATATTTTTTAATTTTTTTTCTCAAATTACCCAAAATCTCACCTTTAAACCCTCGTAAGCTTTTTATTAATGTCTGGAAAGCACCATTTTTTTTATAATTCTGTAATCTTATGCTACTTCAACTAATTAATAGATTTGTTAAAATTTATGTACCAAAGGGACATACGAGGTTTTTTATTGAAGAACATTAGTGATTTTCTAAAAGAAAATCAATTTCAAAATTAAAAAAAGTATTGACACTTGAGAACTTTATTTTCTTTTAAAAACTTCTTTAGTTGATTACCTTTCCTACGGTATGCTACACATTGATTAAAATATTATATTCCGTTTCATTAAATAATCGTTCGGACTTGTTAAGAAAAACAATTTGATGTTTGTGATCGTTTCGAACAAAATTTATAAATAAAGAACACAATACAATATTGTTAAAAGTTTAACTTTTGTTTAAGTAGGTAGTCATAAACATCAAATTATTTTTCTTACCAATTCCGAACGAGTCTCGACCTTCTGACGGAATATCCGTATTTTAAAGCAGAAATGTTTTCTTTTTAATCAATGTGTAGCATACCGTTAGAAAGGTAATCAACTAAAGAAATTTTTAAAAGAAAATGATGTTCTCTATTGTCGATACTTTTTTTGATTTTTAATTTTGAAGTTGATTTTCTTTCACAAAATTACTAATGTTCTTCAATAAAAAACCTCGTGTCCCTTTGGTACATCAATTTTAACAAATCTATTAATTAGTTGAAGAAGCATAAGATTACAGAATTATAAAAAAAATGGTGCTTTTCCAGACATTAATAAAAAGCTTACAAGGGTTTAAAGGTGGGATTTTGGATAATTTGAGAAAAAAAATTAAAAATTCATATCTTTTTAGCCGTGACTCTTAGGACTCAAGTTCCAAGGTTGAAAAGGTAGCAAATGACCCAAACAATATCCCAAAAAATTTTGACGGTTCATGTGCCGAACACCCTGTATATATATAATCCTCTTTAAAATAACTTAATCTTCTAATTTTTGACATGGGACATTCTAATTCTAAAGACTTTTCCGTAAGTCAAAAATGTTCTTTGTATGATTTTGCGCTGTTTTGCTAAAACAGCGCATAGGTAAAACTGCAAAAAAGAAGGTATATGTAATAAAAATTGTATAAAATTAAAAAAAAAATAGTAAAAATATTTAAAACTCCTAAAGTTTTTTTTTAAATTTAGGTTATTGTTACCTACTCTAATGTAAATAAATTGTTTTTGGCTTTGAAAATGTACCATTTACGTTATCTTCACCATGTTTAATATTTTGATCAAGGTTTTTGCAATTTCCTCGAAATTCCGGAGGTCCACGGGAAGAACGAACATTTTTCGTTCGAGGTTTCGATTCGGTACAACGAAAAGTATATGGATGGATAGGTACAGCTGGTTCGAAAAAAAATGAATACGGCGTCACATGATTGTTATTGGATTACCTATGTTAACAGCTCAAAGTCATGTGAAAGAGTATTCAATTTTTTTCGAACCAGCTGTACGTCTGGTCCAATCTACATACTACTTTTTTATATTGTGTGCCGGTGTAAGTTTTCCTTCTGTGCGAGTTTTTCCGTGTGCACGTTTTCCTCTGGGGATAATTTATGTGCAATTTTTTGTACGGTTATTTTAAGTTTTTTAACTTTTGAAACCTGTCAATGATACTAATAATGTTGCCAAGCAGTGAGAGTGATCAAGCCCTGGCCATACTTTACAGGCATAATTGACAGGTTCCAGAGGTTGAAAAAGTTAAGAATAAAACTCAAAACGTCCCAAAAAAAAAATGGGGAAATAAAAGTAAAACAATGTCACAGGGATACGAAAACCAAACAAGTTATTTTAAGAACTTCGTAAAACGAGTCAACAAATATTTAATTTTTTTCCGCCTTTAACTTACCTGTACTAGCTACCAGCCCTTATTACTTACATATTTTCTTCGGGTTTTGGGGAGGGGATAATTACATTTAATATTACCACTAACCAGTCCCAAACCGGCCAGGTGGGCGAAAGGGCCTCAAAAAAAGTAACTTTGGGGCCTTAAAAACTGGCTTGTATTTGAGGACCCGAACAGGTCTTAAAAGAGTGGGATGACTATATTTGGGGCCCCTTCAGACTTAACACAAATCCGCTAATATTTTAAAAACAACTGGAGCGATTTAATTTTGGTAATCAGATTTTTGTAAATAAGACTGTCGTGAAAAAAAAAATCAAATTTCTCAATTTTTAACCGAAAAAGGCTGTTGTTTGCCCGCAGTTAGAAAAACGATAACTGCAATGGACTGTATATATTTTAATTATTGAAAGCGCGAACAAACATAAATATATTGATATGAAATTACGAAATAATTAAAAAGGTCCATAGGTCAATTGTGGGCCCCACACAACGGAAATCAGAAACAAAGCACTCACCAGTTTGCAGTCAATTTCTCCACTTCCAAGGGGCCCCTGTCTGGATCTAATGATGTCACCACGTAGCTGAAGGGCTGAAGTTTCTAGTTCTATGCTTCAGTACACCAAAATCGAGCACTTTCAAGTGTAGAAATTTGAAATAGTTGGAGAAAGTAAATTAACACGCCATTTCTCGAGGCGGTCGAAAAAGGATCTCACTGATTCTTGGTGCGCATGTCCAAAATGCGCGAAAATGCACTCTGTCCCTCATTCAATTGTGTGGTTTTAAAATTTACAAACACCGCGAAATTTAGCGGGAGCTAACATAACTGCCCTCCAAAACACACAATTTTAAAATTACAGCCGGACAGATATAGATAAAAAAAAATGATCGACCGATAAATATAAATGAATGAAAAACAGATAAGTAGCGTGAGTTTATTTAGAGATAACGAAAACCCGAAAAAGTCAAAACAAACAAACAAAATTAAAAAAAAATAATAAAGAATTACCTATTGTAATAATTGACTTCAATAGGTAGAAAAAATTAAAATTACTTTAATTTGGCAAGAGGCACAGTTTTACAACTGGCCGCCGTTTGTACCGTCGCAACACGCACCTGACCGTCTCCGCCGGGATGCAGTTCGATGACCCGACCGACTGGCCATTTCAAAGGTGACTGAATGTGATCACTCGTTATGATAACCAAATCATTTAATTTGATATTTGGGGACGAATCAGCCCACTTGTGTGGCTGTTGTAGCGTATGCAAATACTCTACAGAATACCTTTTCCAAAAATCATTATGTAGTTTTTGGATTAGTTGCCATCTCGAGAGCCGATTTAGGGGAACCTCGGACAAATCTGACTCCGGAATTTCCGAATTAAGGGGTTCAAGGGTCAAAAATGCCCAGGGGTAAGAGGTTGAAGATCGTGTGGATCTGAAGAGGCAGGAGATAAAGGGCGACTATTAAGTACGGCTTCTATGCGACATGTAAGGGTGATAGACAACTTCTGGTAGCCGACAACTCGAACAAAGTGAGTTTTAAAACTTTTGACGCCAGCTTCTGCCAGGCCATTGAAATGTGGACTGAGAGGAGGTCCCAGATGCCAACGAATAGAAAGTCTGGTGGACGCACTTCTTGCGTAATCAAGTAATTGGTTACGAAACCCTATAAAATTACTGCCTTGATCTGACCAGCATTGCGTCACGCTTCCACGTCTGGAAATGAATCGATGGAATGCACCTACGAACCCTTCGGTGGACAGTTCCATGGTTAATTCCAAATGCACGCAATGTGTGGCCGTACAGACAAACACACAGACATACGATTTGAAAGCTTTACAACCACGGTAACGATGAGGAATCACAAAGAAAGGTCCAAAAAAGTCGATAGCTACACTCGAAAAAGGTTTAAGTTGATTGATTCGATGAGCGGGAAGTGAACTCATTATGGGCGGTCTATAGGGTTTAGGGTTGATTCTAAAACATTGCAAACACTTGGATATGGTTCTTTGAATTGCCCGCCTGGCAGATAATATCCAAAATTGCTGTAAAAGCAGATTATGTAATGTTTTAAACCCAGGATGAAGGTATTGTCGATGAGTGGACTCGATAAGAAGAGTAGTTAAACGATGGTTACTCGAAAGTAAGACGGGGTGTTTTGCAGAATAAGACAAAAGGTCAGATTTTTGCCATCTGCCACCGACTCTAATGATATTATTTTCATCAAGAAAAGGTGAAAGTTTTCGAAAAGGTTTCGGTATTGGTTTATCCTTAAATAACGCGGAAAAAAGCTCAGAAAAACAAGAACCTTGAACGCGTTTGATAAGAAGGTATAACGCACTTTGCATCTCACCGGTGGTAGGAAAAACAATATTCTCAAAAATAACTTTTTGGTCCGGCGGCTTAGTGGGTTTTTGATAGGAATGGTTTTGAAAAAGGTTAACTATTCGAAGGACATAACAAATGATACGTTAAATTTTTTATATAGATGAATATTTGATAAGAAGCTGATCTAAGAAGTTAACGTCAATTATCGCATTGCAACAGACCTTTGGCTTTTCCTCCAGATTAATAACTCCGAAATCAATCGGCATTTTTGATTTATGAAAATCGGGCCATTCGTTTTCGGGAGACCACAAAAACGACGGTGCATTCCACCACATGTCATGTGACATGAGCTGTGAAGGGGTGGCCCCTCGTGACGCAATATCGGCTGCATTCAAAGCAGAAGGAATGTAGCTCCACGAGTTTGAGGGAATGATTTCTTGGATTCTGCTGACTCGATCTCCAACAAAGGTTTGCCAGCGATTAGGAGGGGATGAAAGCCAATGCAATACGACTTGCGAATCGCAGAAAGTAACGATATTTGTAAAAGTTATTTTTCCTTCATAGCTAGAAAAAACGAAGTCAATTAATTCGCTTAAAAGAAATGCGCCTAGGAGTTCTAGCCTAGCCAAAGTTTGTGACTTTATAGGCGCGACCCTAGATTTTGCAGATATGAGAGAAACAGAGATATTGTTTTCCTCTTCTACACGAAAATATACGACGCCTGCGTAGCCTCGAATTGAAGCGTCACAGAAGCCGATGATTTGACAGGTATTGATTTTTGACAGTTTGATTTGTCGGGGTAATTGAAAATTGGAAAGAAGCGGGAATTCAGAACGAAGTTTGTTCCAAGAGTCTATGATAGAAGAATCTGGTTCTTCGTCCCAGCCTATTTTCGATATCCACAACTGTTGCAAAAAAAATTTTGCTTGTAGCAACAAGGGACAAAGAAAACCTAAGGGATCGAAGATTGTTCCTATGATAGATAAAATAGAACGTTTGGTTGGGGGTTTGTTCTTCATTCGGCATTGATAAGAAAAAGTGTCGTTTTTTGGATGCCATTGAAGTCCTAAAACTTTGATAAGGTGTGGTTCCTCCTTGTCAAAAGAGAGAGGCATTTGACGATCGGATTCTGGCAATGTTGCCAATAACTCAGGACTATTGCTTGCCCATTTTTTAAGTTCAAATCCTCCCGACTTCAACAAATCATTGAGTTCCGTTTGAAGGGAAAGAGCTTCAGAAAGCGAAGGGCTAGTTCCCAAGATATCGTCGATGTAGATTGACGTTTTTAGAACAGTACTAGCCATAGGAAAATGTTCCTTTTCTCTCTCTGCCAGCTCATTTAATGTACGCATTGCTAGAAAAGGTGAGCATGTCATGCCAAAAGTGACAGTAGAAAGTTCCCACACTGAAAGTGGGTCCTGTGGAGAAAACCTCCACAATATCCTTTGATAAGGACGGTGATAAGGATTGATAAGGACTTGACAGAACATCTGTTTGATATCAGCAATGTAGGCAATAGGATTAAAACGAAACGTAAGGAGTAAAGAAGCAATATCTTTTTGAAGTTTCGGTCCCGATAACAACGTGTCATTGAGACTAATATTTTTTGGGGTGACTGCCGAACAATCCCAGACTACCCTTAATTTTGTACTTAAGCTTTCCGGCTTTAGTACGCAATGATGTGCTAAAAAACATGATACGTCGACTTTTGGTTGATTAGATAAAACTAGACTCATATGATTAGAATCGATATAGTCTTGCATGAAACTTGAATAGGCAGTGTACAGATCAGGATTTTTGAGTAATCTATTTTCTAGAAGTAAAAATATACGATAAGCTTGCGGATAAGTATTTCCTAGGTCAGGGTTTATTTTATCTTTAAACTGAAGATCTACCATGAATCTACCGCTCGGTTGCCGTACTACACTCGCAGTAAAAATTGATTCTGCTTGTTTTTCTTCCTTTGATAAGATTTGTTTTTTAGGCAAATGTTTGATTTCCCAAAACCTAGGGAGAATGACCTCTAAAGGAGGTGAATGACTCGTTAAAAAACAACTGGTTCGTTCCGTAAGACTACCTACTTCGCCAACTTTTCCCATGAGGACCCAGCCAAAGATAGTTTCAAGGGCTGAAGGTTGTCCTATTTGTCCAAGAACCCTGCCCTCCTTGAATATCTGTGCGAATAGCTCGCAACCAATAACTAGGTCCACAGGTCTAGATTTGAAATAAGATGGGTCGGCAAGTTGAAGGTTTTCCAAGTGCTTCCACTGATTATCGTTCAAAGTGAATGTAGGCATATTGGAAGATAATTGTGGAACGACAATTGCTTCGAAATTAAGTAAAGGAGTGACCTGTCCTTGTGGCTTAATGTGACATTGAACGAGCCCTTTGGAAGTAAAAGAAGACATCTGATTTAATCCGAATATTTCAGTGGTGTAACTTCGCCTAGGAAGATTAAAACGCTGAAGACACTTTTCACTGATGAATCCTGTCTGTGATCCAGAATCAAGCAGTGCCCTTACAGGTTGAAAATTTCCGCAACCGTCCATAACATCTATTATGGCGGTGCATAAAAGAAAGGTACCTGAAAGTCCTGAGGTATTTAATGACACATGAAGATTATTGACAGGTGGTGTGTGAATGACAGGACTAGTATCTTAGCTTCCAGACTCTTGATTAGTTTCTAAGATATGAGTTAAAGTGTGGTGCCTTTTACTATTGCAAGTCCTGCATGAATATTTTGATTTGCACGTATCTACCCCATGCAAGGGATGAAAACACGCTAGACATAATTTTTTCTGCTTGACGAAAGATAGGCGATCGATAGGTGAGAGATCACGAAATGTTTGACATTTCGAAAGCACGTGACCTTGATTACACCGGAAACATTTTATTCCCGTACTTGAATTAGTTGAAGTGCCAGCCAGTCCTATAAAAGGCGAATTGGATGACTTATAGGTAGGCTTTTGCCCAAACTGATTTTGCATAGAATTTGAATTTTGATAGGTAGGCTTTTGCCCAAACTGATTTTGCATAGAATTTGATTTTTGATAGGTAGGCACCTTTTTGGGTGCTGTTGATTGAGGAAGTGATTCCAAAACTTTACATCTTTTTTCTAGAAATTGAAAAAGTGACTGCAAAGTGGGAATTTTGGTATTAGTATTGGCGTGACTCATTTCGAAATTTGAACGCGTCGGAATATCCAATTTTCCTAACAAAATGAAAAAAAATAATAAAGTCACAACTGTCAACGTCAAAGCTAAGTGATTTTAAAATTTCTAGGGATTCAGAAAAGGTGTCAATTAAATTACGCAATTCTTTAGCTCACTCGTTTTTTAATGTGGAGTTCATAATTGTGCTGAAAGCATCATTTGCGAGGTCTCGCTTGTTTTGATATCTATTGACTAATTTGTCGTAAGCAATTTTATAATTTTGATCAGATAAGCTAATCCCTGATATCAATTTTAAAGGCTCATCCTCGAGATATGAAAATAAATATTGAAGTTTTCAAACGTTACTTAGACTTTGATTTTGATCTATAATGTTATTAAAAAGATCGAAACAGCTTGGCCATAATTTTTTATCACCTCGAAATATGGGAATACCTAACTCTTTGAGTTTTGGAGTTTCAGATTCGTTTTGTCGAACATATGATCCCGAAAGGGTTGGGGCCTCAACCGGAAATATTTTAGAGTAAACCCCCTTACACGCATAAAAATATTTACGAGCTTCTGAAAGGATCGCATCCTGCGTTTTAAACTCCTCGTCGTCCGAGCCGTCTATCAACATAATGAAGGTTTCGTCCAAATCGGTATACCTCACTTGAAACTCGTTTCTCGCTTTTTCGTCTGTTGCCGCGGTCTGTGAAAACACATAACACTCGGTGATCGCAGATAAAAAACCCTTGCGTTTTTGCACGGCTTTTTTGAAAGACATGATTTTACCTTTGAAATGACGAAATTGTCGGTAAATATACAATTAACGCTAAATTAATGCTTCTGAAATAGAAAAATGACGAATGGTCGAAAATATGCACTAATTTATCGCAATTGATGAAAATTGTTTTAAATATCGAAATGATATGGAACACACCTAACACACTGAACATGTGCTTGTTTGTTTTGATTGCTTCGGTTTGTTTACTCAATGACCACGCGGTACGTTACCATAGCAGCGGACCGAAAAACAGATGAACTGCGCCGCTACCGAAGGTCGAGCGAAAATCTCTCTCGTTTCAATACGATTGGCAAAATTCAATGCCTTGTGTCGCCGTGTGAAAAAATGGCCGACTTATTAATACCGTCGTATGGAGTAAAATTTAAATAATTCGGGTCAAAAGGAACACTTATGTTTGCCCGCAGTTAGAAAAACGATAACTGCAATGGACTGTATATATTTTAATTAATGAAAGCGCGAACAAACATAAATATATTGATATGAAATTACGAAATAATTAAAAAGGTCCATAGGTCAATTGTGGGCACCACACAACGGAAATCAGAAATAAAGCACTCACCAGTTTGCAGCCAATTTCTCCACTTCCAAGGGGCCCCTGTCTGGATCTAATGATGTCACCACGTAGCTGAAGGGCTGAAGTTTCTAGTTCTATGCTTCAGTACACCAAAACCGAGCACTTTCAAGTGTAGAAATTTGAAATAGTTGGAGAAAGTAAATTAACACGCCATTTCTCGAGGCGGTCGAAAAAGGATCTCACTTATTCTTGGCGCGCATGTCCAAAATGCGCGAAAATGCACTCTGTCCGTCATCCAATTGTGTGGTTTTAAAATTTACAAACACCGCGAAATTTAGCGGGAGCTAACAGCTGTTGTGTATAAAATCTACAAAAAACTACGCAGTGGCGAATTCAGAGGGGGCCCGGCCTCGCCCCTACTTGAAATAAAGCTTATAATCTTTATTTCTTGTAAATAAATATTCAATACATAAGCCGCAATTTTTTACCAAATTTAATTTTATGTACAAAAATTAACACCTATTAAAATTAATTTAAAAAAATACAGGAAAATTATCTTATTTTCCAAAAATTTCTCTCAGACTTCAATCGGATTTTTTTTGTTGTTACTGCCTTCTTTGCCCTTTCCCCGGACATCATGGATTTGCCACTAAAACTAGGTTTTAAAAAAAGTATTTGGCTTTTTTTATTACTAACTGACGTCGTTTCCCTTCCAGATTAAGTTAAAATATGATAAAAATGAAATTTTAGTTGACTTTATTAGAATCCCTGAAATAAGCCCACAAGGAAAAAATCACATCTTGGAAAAGGTTCGCACGGCAAAAGTGCACAGAGGAAAAACATACAATTGTACACCGGCATAGGATATAAAAAAATTATCTGTACATTTGACCAGACCACTTAAGTACATGTCTTTCAGTGCATCGAATCCAAAACGGGGTCTGTTTTGCCTGTACACCCCCAAAATTTCGAGGAATTTGCGAAAAGACTTGATTAAAGTATGGTAATTTTACATGGTGAAAAAAATTCCAAATTTTTATATGTACCAACCAATAATACTAGTTTAACGAGTGTTTAAATACTAATGTAATGTTATGGTCCTAGTATAATAATGACGCTAAATTATATGATATCCTAAACAACAATTTATTATTAGTTATGAATTTAAAAATTTTGATAAGTGTTTACATTTTTCAAACTAAAAATAATTTGATAATTTTAAAATTTTTAAAAATTTAAATATACATTTTTCAAATTATACAAAATTATGGTGATGAAATAAGCTAATCTGATGCTTCTTTACATGGAACATTCTAATTTTAAAAACTTAGTTTTATTTTTTATTGAATGATTTTCTTGTAAGTTAAAATTGTTTATTGTATAGTCTCTCTAAGCGGTATTCCCATTAGCTACAGATTTTTGATCCAGAACCGCCGATGACTCGGTTACCTATGCAAAATATCTAAAAAAATTAACAAAAATATATGAAAATATAAAAAAGTAAAGGACAACAGAAAAGTTAAGTTTTGGATAAAAATTTGGTCTTAAGTGGCAAATGAGAAAAAAGAGGTTTACAGACATTTATAGCCCATCGCACCGACTTCTTTTTTCGTTACTTAGCCTTAAGTGTTCCTTATTACGTCATATTATGATTATATTAAGAAAGGCTTTAAGCTAAGTAACGAAAAAAAAGTCGGTGAGATGGACCCTTAATACTTTAAAACTTTTCCAAGGTTGACTCTTCATAGAGGGGCCCCACTTCATTCTCTATCCGAGAGCCTCCAAAGGAGCCAGTCCGGACCTGCCACTATCTAAAAGCTATTTTATAAATGTCTCTGAGCTACTGGAAAACTTAAACCAATCTCTCCGGCTTGTCATATTATATTTTAGATAAGTAGGTATAAGCCAAATACTTTCCAATTCGGATTATCTTCTTAAAATGTGCTAACAAAAAAGCAAACACAAAATAAGATTTACAGCTTTGTATTCTTTCAAGTGGAGCTTTCCTTGCATAAAAGCAGGATCAGCCGGAGATCTTAATGCATCGTTTTTCGAAAGTGCGCTAGCTCCATGTTTCAGAGCTAAACAGAAAGATAAATGACTTTGCAGGTCTTAAAGAAAATCCATCGAGACATTGAGGTGCCCGGTTGTACACCAGCTGAAGTCCCAGTGAAACATCATTATTTCAGCTTGTCACCAATCCCGAGAGACGTGGAATACTACTACTAACATTTTTATATTTATTTGTTCGATTTCTCTTTTTGATTTTTGCTACTTAAATAATAACTACAAAAAAGACAAGAATCAAATTATAGTAAAATAATATAGCTACAAAGACACCTAAGATATTTTTTTATAGTATTGCTTATGTGTTGATGTAACTAACTATATAACGTCAGGTCAAGCAGCCAGGTAGTGAATTTTCAAACCTTTTGAAGTTGATTTATTTAACGAATAATTAGAGTAACTTTTGTGGGCAGAAAAAGTCCCATTCTCTAAGCCTACCTTGCTGGGCCCGTTGTGCCCTACAATCTACTCTTTCAGCCCTGAAAAGCCGCCCCCTTATAAAAGGAGCAATTTTCCTTGAGTTGAAACATTCTGATCTTGATAGCACTAAGCACCCAACTTCCGAAATGCGACTGTCTTATTGTGGTGAGCGCAGATGGCATTGCAGCTCTAATTTCTAAGCATAAGTAGAAGTCTTTTCCATACCTAAGCATTTCTATACTTTTCCCTTCCGGGTACAGAGACCCTTAGCTGCGATTCATACTATACGTACCTCCACCGTCACCGTACCGTCAATGACACGCCTAACGACGACAATTTACATTACACTGACATTTTTGTTACCATTAGGCAACACAGGGACAGCTATTTGCCTAGTTACGCCAACGAATGCGTGATACAAAATGCGTATGCACCTTAATCACCAATATTCACCTTCAACAAATAGAAGGTCCTTAAAACTTATAGCTTTGTTATTCGCATCATCAAAAGAATCAACACGATGCCGACGCTAGAATCGTAAAAATCGTTTGAGTAGTTTTTTGTTATGTTCACCGAACCACCGTAATCCTCCTTCTTGCTTCGCGTATTCGGATATACATAGAAAACATTTACCTTATTTCAGTTTCGCTGCCCTTAAAACATTTGTCAGTCTAGTAACCTAAGAATTTACAAACACTAAACAATAAAAGACGCCTTACTTTTCTCCCAAACGTGTAAGTGAAACCTGCTCATAATAAATTTATACAGACAATGTAACTCTAGGCTTTGTAAGAGGGGTTTTAATTTAAAGACGTTTGGATTTCCTTAAAAGTATTTGAGAAAAAGAAATTTCGATTTTAAAAGGGCAAAAAACAGTGTTAAGTGTTTGGAGATTTAAAAAAATAGTTTTTTGTTTTAGTAAAATTTTCTGTTCTGAAATCTTTGTGTTATCAGTTTGCTTTATCCTGCACGGTGTTCCTAAACGTAATAATATTAGGTAAAGTATTAAATAAGTAAATGGAGCCATGATGGATCTGAAACCTTCCTAGCCAGCCTATTAGATTAGCATAATTCAGTTTTTTGTAAATATCTCAGAAATTAACGCTCCTGTGAAGTTTTTGGTTATAACACAAATTAGTGAGAAGAATCTGGTCTACTGTATTCCGAAAACCTCATTGTAATGCAATGCTCCGTTAAAAAATTAGCATTTAAAAAAAAATTTAATTGTCAAAAAACTGTCATTGGCATTAATCGATTTTGCCCAAAATCTAATCAGCTGATTAAAGTGTCGAACACTATTTTACCTGTAAATTTTATGAAAATCGGTTTAGAGATTTAGGAGCTATCGTGTTACGGATAGACATACACACGCAGACAGATATCACGACGATATTGCTAAGATAGGTCAAAATACACCCAAATAACACATTTTCGGCGCTATCTCAAAAAAATTTTTTTCGTCAAAACTAATACTTTCTCTATCCATTGCTGCGCGGGATAGGAAGGTAAAAATCTTACTTAAATATCTTTTTGGGTATACTCTTTGGATTTTCACAACACTAAACGTCTCGTTTTGAATCATGCTCTGTTAACACAGACATAGCCAAGGCCTGGATCTACATACGTTAAATAATTTTAAAACGTTTCTTTTATTTCTATTGATATTCGTGAAATACTCTTTACCAATCTAATAATACAAGATATAGGATATGTGGTCTATTCACAACGCGTTTTCATTATACTTAACACCAGTATTTACTAAAAAGTCCTAGGTTCTAAAATCCTAAATGTAAAAGTCTAGAGTTTGGTTGGCAACTAACACATTTTTCCCCTTGGATGCAATAATCTTTAATATTTGTTTAATTTGCCTTGCCATCTTTTTTGTTGTAGCAATGACGTTACATCCACACAAAACTATAGGAGGAGATTTCGAATAAAAATGAAGATTAATTTTTTAGAAAAGTTAGCGATGGTTCAACCGATTTTCAATTATTTTGGTAGAGTGCTAATGAAAAGTGAGTCTAATGTATTTTATGCTTTTTACAATATTTAAATATTGATATGTATCTAATATGATAATACATCTACAGAGACAGTTTTCAGTTATTTATGTATTAATTAGCTTTGAAAATTTTTGTATATAATTTTTTGTTCAATCATGGATTGTTTCTCTCGTTTTTTGAACTTTTAACCTACCCTCAGAATTAGTACTATAATTTGAGGCTATTTTTAACGACTGAGTGACCGCACAGATTAAATTTTCAAACTATAAAATATTGATACAAAAGTTTTATTCGGTTTTCCTTAATTTTTTTGGTATAAAACTCACTAAAAGTTCATTTTGAATTTTTCAGAGATAAAACTCATTGACAACTGCTTACTATGCAATTGCACGTTAGCGTAAGCCAAAATTTTCCAGTTATTTGACTTGTAAGTATTAAAAAAAATATACTTAAACTGGTCGAGATCAACTTTATAGACTTACTAACACCTTGTCTAACTGTTAAATTCTTAGTAAATACTGATGTTAATGTTTAAAAACTTGCGCGTCAGTTACATATTACAATTTACAAAAGAATAAATTTCTATGTATGTGTAATGTAAGTATAGAAAATGTTCCAATTTAAACTAGTCGCATAGGCTAATACCCTAGCACAAAAGGCACTATTATATCATTCCTTTAAGCTTTAATACCTAAATGCACTTGGTGGACAAAAACAGTCAATATATCTTAACACCCTTGATCACATGGCACTATTACTCATACTATCTACACCCCTGAAAGAATCTCAATTTAGGAGTGTTGACAAGTAATATACATTCAACGCAGACAGCTTTCGATTTAAAATAAGCAGGTATTTATGTGGTATCTTATGTCCGACGGCCAGCGAAGTATTCAAATTTAGTTATAGGTCATTCTAATATTTTTAATTTAGCATTAAGTTAGAAATAGATTTTTTCTTTTTTAAATGAAAACTAAATTAATTTACAAAGCAGAACAGAAAACCCGCATAAAGCAAACGCAGGTTTGTCTGTTGCAGTACAACACGGTCGGTATGATCGGATTTTTCTTTCAGGACCTCATAACCCCATTCAGGTCGAAGCTTCACCTTCCGAAGCTCGCCACCAATAAAATGAACTATTGAACCCTTTATCACTTAATGCAAAATGGGGAAAAAACCCACCTTGGTGCCAAATATTATTCTAAAAATAGTTCGAATCTCTAAGGAATTTTTTGCGACCTTATTCTTGAATACGAGTGTACAAAGGCGTTGCGCGATCCTGTCGTGCGACCCTGGAGCATCGTTAGTGGCTCCCTTTACATATCTATGTTTTAACTCTTGCAACTTCGTTTTCAACTACTTTTTGACTATGATAGACTCACGAAATTTGGCAGGTAACAATACAATTTAATATTTTTTATTTCACAAAGTTCAAAAAAACGGATCCAAAATGTCGGACCTTTAATTAATTGTACACTCGGACTCATGAATATGTCGCAAATGAAATTTTAAAGGATACAAATTTATGTAAACTTGGCAATGCAATGTCGGCCCATGATTTCTTGTCGTGTGTCGTTCACACCTACTTGGCAAGCGTTGATCGGGTATTTTGACCTGCAGGTATCCTTTGTAAGTAAAATAAAAAAAATATTGCAAGGTGAACTGATACTGGACTGACTTTCTAGTTATAAATAAAGCAATATTAATCATATTTGCCACTTTAGTGAGTCTAAGAGCGCTGATCTAGATTTCTGACTAATCTAAAAAAAACATGGCAGGTCCAAAATGGCGGACTCAAATTTGGTAATCGAGTTGACAAAGTATAAAAGGTAAAGTCCACCACGGACACCGGGGTTTCAGAAAAGGCATTTCCAATCTCAGCGTGGCTTGCCTGACTGCAGTAAATCAAACTGACTACAAGACACTACACAGTAAATAAAAAAGAATGAAAAATTAGGCGAAATTTATTCAACGAGTGAAACGACAGCGAACCAGCGAACAACTAAGTCAACGGCGGGACGAAAACCTCCACCGGTCTATAAGGAAGAAAGACATTCCATCACAAAGTATAAAAGGCAACTTTAAAGTGGCAAAGTCAACCACGGAAACCGTTGTATCGGAAAAAGACAATTCCCTTTTCAGCGTGGCTTTCAGGCTACGACTACAGTAAACCAAACTGACTACAAGATACATAACCTAATTTTTATCTTGTATCTTGTAGTCGGTTTGATTTACTGTAGTCAGGCAAGCCTCGCTAAGGATGGAAATGCCTTTTTCCAAAACACCGGTGTCCATGGTTGACTTTACCCCTTTGAAACTGCCTTTTTGTTCTCATTGTTGTCGGTTCCGAGCCGACGCCGTGGAGACGGTGATATCATGGTCTGGGTAAACTGTGACGAGATGTCTTTGTTCCTCATAGACCAGGGGACATTTTCGTCCAACCATGGACTTATTTTCCTTGGTTCGGTGTCGTTTCACTCGTTGAATGAATAAATAGGTTCTAATTTTGATGTTTTTTATTAACCTTGGTACTTGAGGTTGTTTAAGATTACACCGTGCAACAAATATGTAATAAAATAGTTGGAAATGATGAAGAGTTTGAGTGAGTCATTACCAATACACATTAAACTATTAAACTGACAACTAAAAATCAAAAATAGGTGAATATACGTTTAAGTTTCCACCTATACGTGTCCACCCTGATTGAAGGAACGCATCACGTGACGAGGCATGGATTTGTATCTGTTTTAAATGCTAAGACGTGCGGTGCATAAACACCAAGATATTGACTGTATCATCATAAAATAAGAACATCTGGTCAAAAAACATGTGTCTCAAGCCCAGCAAAAATATTTTAAATGTGCTCATATTTTTATTTTG
The DNA here is from genome assembly GCA_963576565.1 of Aspidapion aeneum. Taxonomy (NCBI): domain Eukaryota; kingdom Metazoa; phylum Arthropoda; class Insecta; order Coleoptera; family Brentidae; genus Aspidapion; species Aspidapion aeneum. Next base: position 78,127,290 of record OY755044.1, on the reverse strand, counting down.
GTCTGTAAATAGTCATGTTTGTGTCCTGGTAAATTAAACGTTACTTCACTAACTTTAAAAAAACATTGCCGCTACTCTAATACTGCAAAAAAACTTTTATACACCCTTAATAGAAAGGCACCCTAATTCACACATGTTTGTCAATGGCAAACACTAATACTAATGATCAAACTGGCTGAGGGACCAAAATGACAGTAAAGAAAACCAAAGGGGCGCTTAAAACCTTTTTAAAATCTCGTTGAATGTTTATTTTCAGAAGGTGCAAGACAGGACTAATTTTTAGCTGTCAACACACCTATATTTCATAGTAGGTGTCGAGGGACTTAAGGGCGTCTTAATAACACTTCTTTACTACCTTTTAATAGTAAACTTCCCTTTTTAAGCTTTTTGCCTTCTTTATTTGACGGCTGGTAACTTTTTACTCCATACATTTTAAATCCATAACTTTCTAATTTTATGAAGTGTAAAATGCTTTATGGTTTATAATGTCAACGATGGTTTTTAAAATGCTTTCATATGTGGTGTTTATTTTGGAAGCCAAAGTAGGCACAGTCTCGACTTTTTAAATAGCCCAGAGGCTAGAAGCAATTTATCAAAATAAAACAGGTAGTGGACAAGCATGAAAATTTGGCACACTAATCGATGTGAATCTATCCTTTTTACCCTCTTAGCCCGCGTGGCAATGGCTAGAGAAGGTATTATTTTCGAAGAAAAAATTTTTTTTAGATAACACCGAAAATGTGTTATTTGGGTGTATTTTGACCAACCTTAGCAATATCGTCGTGACGTCTCTCTGTATGTGTGAATGTGTGTATATTATTTTTGTCCGTAACACGATAGCTACTAAACCGCTTAACCGATTTTTATAAAATTTTCAGGTAAAATAGTGCTTGACACTGTAACGAGCTAATTAGATTTTGGCAAAATCCATTAATGCTAATGAAAAATTTTTGACAATTAAAAATTTTTAAAAATGCCAACTTTTTAACGAAGCATCGTATCAATATTCAGTTTTCGAAATACTTATAGTAAAATACATTTTGCTCAATAATTTGTGTTATAACCAAAAGCTTTGAAGGGGCTTTAGTTTCTGAGATATGTACAAAAAACTATTTTCAAGGCTGATATATCATGGATTCACTTAAAGTATGCTAATAGGCTAGCTAGGGAGGTATCAGATCCGTCATGGCGGCCGAAAAATCATAAAATTACAACTTTGACAATCAGGTCATGATTATATTTGTTCATATATAATTCAAAATTAAGGATTCCAAAAAATATTGTTTTAAGGTCAGGGATCTCAAAGAAGCAAGATTTATGTAAAAAACGGCAGATTTTTTTTTCAGCAGGCATTTTTTCAAAACGGGTCAAGAATTGCAAAATAAAATTAAAACTCCGAACCGAACCTTAATACTACTATTTTTTAATTATTTATTAGAAGGTCGCTCTGGCTGTCATTTATAAATTACCTACGCATTTGAAGAAGAGCCGTTGAAGGAGATAAAAAGCGTGGAAAAGTGAAAATTTAAAGAAAACATCACTAGCGTTACTAAAAAGTTTAACCAATTCAATCCAATTTCTGGATTTCTGTCAGATCGCGTCTCCCCTACGAAGATCTCCCAGCTTCAAAATTATAATCAAAACTTGCAACTAGATCGAAAGTATGGTTAAAGTTGGTTTTAACTAAAAACAGTTGATGGTCGCGAAAATGTGAAAGTAGCAATAAGTCGTTGGCTAAACGTCGTGAATGGCGTACACACGTTGCGCCTAACCGTTGACTTTGTGTCAAGCTCGATCCTGTTTTGAATCAATTTGTTGGGTGATTTTTAAGTCGGGTAACGTTGTGGATTGCTAACTAATTTGCTAAAAATTATATATTTTAAGAATTTATGTAACATTTTTTGTGGCTATTAAGAGCTTTTCTACCAATAAATTTTATTAAGGCACCGCAGTTTACTGTCAAATATGCGCGTCTTATATTGTGTTGTTTTCTTACATTTTAATATAGTTGCTGTGAAATGACTCAAACTATTTTTATTTTAAATAATATGTAAGTTTAATTTTCATGAACATCAGAGGCCTGATATGCACAATAAAATAAAGAAATTAGCATTTTTATATTTGTTTACATAGTCGCTGGACAATGTCGAAATTTGTTGAAACCAACCAACTGCGGTACAGCAACTGCCAGAAAACGTTAGGTTTTAAACTAGAAAATGAAATTCAAGTTTTGGGCCTGAAAAACTTTTTGTTAACGTCGTTATCACAACTAAAAATTTACATTAAATATCTGGTTTAGAAAAAAAGTTGCTAAATTACCTTTCGTAAGGGCAAACGTTGGGAAGTCGTAGTTTTGTCGATGTGGGGTATAGCCATAACACATCAAAACCATTCACAATTAGTCCGATATTTTAAGGCCGTCCGTTTCTGCGATCCTTTAAACCAGTATGTCCGTAAATTTTTTATTTGTCCTTGGAAACATACCTGGATCTATATAATATCGTGGCGGATTCTGAGCTTAGATTTGGTGTAGTTTACAAAAAATTTTGCGCATTTTAGTTGCAAACTTCAGAGCTCAGCTTTATTAAAAACAGCAAATACATTTTTATTTTATTTATGCTGCTTTCTTGGCACTTTCAATAACGAAGGTGTTTATAGATAAGAAAACGTCGCTCAGTCTTCCCCTGTAGTGCCCAACCCCTTCAGAATTTTGACTTGTATTTACAAATAGGTAAGTAAAACTCTTATTACATTACATTTTTACGAAAAGCTAAAAAAAACCGTTTATTTTTTCAAGAAAATGTGGCAACCCTGCCTTACACGAAAAGTCCAATTTACGTATCCAGCCGCAACTACGAGTCCATGGTTAATTCTTGTGTCCTCGTGATTAACTTATTTTGCCCGTAAAACCGCTCTATTGTGAAGCCGCTTAAACCTCAACGAGTAATATGGTAAATTGTGTATTTGTTGCAAGTTTACACTAATATTCTAAGCTCGATAACAAAATCTAAACAGGATTCCAAAGTCTTGAAATTTTGATACCTACTGCAATTCTTCCCCGCTTATATAGAAAAGCAAATCTTCAATTATCCCTTTTATACATTTTTCCGACTTATGTAAAAATTATTTTTAGAATTAATCAGTTTTGACTAAATGTATTTTTTTGCCTACCATCTCAAAATCCAAGATGCTCGTTTATTCTCGTGTTGCAAACATGTCTTAATTATACTACTTATCAAAAAAATTTGTGCACCTGCAATATAAAAACCCATGATAGGTGTACAATTTTTTTTTGAAATCAGTAAAAAAGATGCATTCTTGCCACGCACAACAAGGTACGAATTAGCAAAATCGGTTCAGTGGTTCTAAAAATAATATTTTTGGTTTAACCATTGTTTTGCATATTATACGATTGCTTTGCCAATCATGTTATTTCCTTATAAATTCATCACTACTGAACCGATTTTAATGTAATAAGAAACATCCTGGTGAGAATTGATTGCTTTTTAAAAAACATGATCAAAGTTTATCGGTATCTTAAAATTTAAGATGGCGGACAAAATCATACTTGTTTCTTAAAAATGGCGTGTTTATTCTTAGTTTTCGCAAATGTTTTAGTGTTTTTAATTTATAAAAAAGCACTACTTTTTCCCCACACAACGAGGTGCAAATTAGTAAAATGGGTGTGGTGGTTCTCAAAAAATCTATTTTTCTTTCAGTTATTGTTTTATAGATTATATGATTGCAATGCCAATCCTGTCCGCATTTATGAATGTCAAGGCAATCGTATAATATTCAAAACAATGGTTAAAACAAAAATATTTTTTTAGAACCACCGAACCTATTTTGCTGATTCATAACTTGTTGTGTATGGCAAGAATGCTACTTTTTTCATTTAAAAAAATTATTAAAACATGTTCGCAACACAAGAATAAACGAGAATTTTTGAAGGGTACAATTTTATTTTGCCCGCCATCTTGGATTTTTAAATGGCGGACAAAAATTTTTATTTGTTCCAAAACTCTGATTAATTTTCTGCCAAGTGCAGTTTCTCCCATTAAAATCGATAGTATAGTTAAAAAGTTATAATTAAAAAAAAATTGTCCGGTTTTTTTTGGCCGACCCGGTATATTTCTAAAAGGTAACTGATTTTTATGGTTATAACAAAAAATAAATCTTTGTGAAAATAATTTTGCAAAATCAGTGTAACATAATGTACCTACACAAATATATACCATTTAATAAAGTTTGATTGATTTGAAATAAAAAAAACTTAAAAAAAACTCAAAACTATTAATTTTTAAAATGATTGATATCATATTTGCAGATATATTTATTTTAAAGCATAGGTAATGTGATAAATAAAATTCTTAAATTAAAAACCAAATATGCCTAAGCAAGACATCTTTGCTAAAAATTAATTATTAACATCAGTGTTTGCCTTGTTAAAATGTTAAGTTTAATGCTAATTCTTGTCCCGTAATAGAGATAGCGACTTGGGCGGGTTAAGTGCAGATATATGCGTGCATTCTGCCGCCATGATGATGCACATCGTGTATACGCGAAAAGATAAAACCATTTACCAGCTGTGACAACGTAGTTCGCTTTAGGAATGTAAAAATGACACTGCCAAGAAATTTATCAAAAAGCTGCGTAATAAAGTGTACGTACCAACTCGCGTGCGGTGCAGTAATTAGTTTACCGCACGCCGTTTACTTTACCGCACGCGCACCACTTAGAAACCGTAGCAACGCGCCAATAAGACGACTTTAATATTTGTTTACATTTCAATTCCATATAATTTGAAATATTTATTTATAAGTTACACACAGTACATACTCATAGGTAAAATATTGTACCTGACACATGCGGAAAGTGTCTTTACCGCCCTTGACAGCTTGTCCGAACTCCGCTTCGCGTCGTTCTGCCTACTGCCGTCGCGTGTGGTAAAGTATTACTTTCCGCACTTGTCAGGTAATTCACTATTACCTATACTTAATTTTAAATAAATAAAATAGCCCATTAGCACTTTTCAAGTAAACTCCATGCCTGTTTTTTTTCAGTGTCATTAAAATGTCAAATAGTATTTAAAATATATTATTAATAAACCTATATTTAGTTACTACTAACATGATATCTGAAAGATTTTGATCATAATCTTCTACATATAAATATAAAGTTTCTTAAATTTAAATTGCAATTTTTCAATATAAGATGATTTTATTAAAGTCAAGCGTGTACCAATTTTTTATTGTAAATTCTGCTATTTTAGCATGGGCGCACCCAGCGGGGAAGTGCTGGGCTCGGGGCCCGGCTCCCCCAAGCCTAAGATTTTTTTTTAGATATGTTCCACATATTTCAAGAATAAAAACTAAAAATAGCATAAAATACGACATCATGAGGCCCCCCAGAGCCGTCGGCCCACCCCAAGACATATTGCTGGGTGCGACACTTTTTTTAGGACATTAAGAATCTAATGTCCATGGGTCAATATTTTGCTTTGAAACAATGACAGGTAAGTAATTTTTTTTTTTAAATTTTAGACCTGGCCTCCTTACCAGTATTTACTAAGACCTTAAGACCTAGCATTGTAGACCGGGTTCAAGTGTCAAGTCTATAGACTTTATACCGACTGGTTTAAGTGTATGTTTTTAATACTTACAGGTCAAATAAATGCAAAGATTTGGTTCACCCTTATGTGGAATATGATAGTAAGCATTTCTCAGTGAGTTTCATCTCATATAAATTCAAATTAACTTTAGAAATAGCGAAAAACCACATAAAAATTTTGTGGGATTCCCGTTAAAAATAGTCTCAATTAAAGTTCGAAAAACAATAGAAATAATCCATGATTGACAATAAAACTTACATACAAAAATATTCAAAGCTAAATAATACATAAATAACTTAAAACTATATCTGTAGATGCATTACCGTATTAAATACGTATCCAAATTTAAATACTGTAAAAAACACTCATTCACTAAAACAATCGACCATCGGTTTAATCGTCGCTAACTTGTCTAAAAAATTAACATGTAAAATATAGCGGACAGCTCACACTGACACCGTTTTTATTTCCTAGTTACATTTGGAGGTTTAAATATGGCTACCATTGTTAAACCAAAATATTTGATTATTTTTATCTATTTATAACCTTTGTGTGGAAATAATGTCTTTGTTACAACGAATAAAAATGACCCATATCCCAAGGTATTTATGAACAATTTATATAAATATTAAAAACTATTGCATTCGCGGGAAAAATAAGTTAAACCTTTAACCAAAATGTACACTTTTAAACCTAGGATGTAGACCCTTTAGTAAATACTGGTGTTAATGTTTATTCCTTTAGTAATTTTACTTAATAATTGGTATGGGAGTAGCACGCACCAATGTTGGGTTCTCAGAATATGTTTTTTGTATGGTGTATTTTTTAACGTCAAAAAGTTTTGAACGCCACAAAACTTTTACAGCCAATTTCTACTGGTCTTGTCTATAAAGTTTTTTTGCTTTGTTTTGCTAAACCTCAAATTTTGATGATTTTTTTAATCAAAATCCTCAAGAATCGTGTTATTTCGAATAAATCTTAACTTTTCATGGTCGTGTAAGGTCATATGATTTTTAAATCACTGATACAAATCATATAAAAACGAGTACAATCTTGACAAAAATGGGTAAGACCTAATTTTTGAAATTTTTTTCCGCCATTTGTTTTTAAATTTCTCCCACCCCTTCCACGGTAAAGCAAACTAAGGGTGTTGTGGGTCAAAAATTTTGCATTTTTCTTTACCTACATTTCCGACGTAAATGCCAAATTCTGGATAAACAGGTATGAAAAATAATAAAACAGTGGTATTTATATTTGTAAAGAAAACAAAGTTTGACCTGACAAACCCCTTTTTAAACTTTTAAATGGAAATAAAATCCAAAGGTATAAAGTAAAAATGATCTACGTTGGACTCTTTGATCTTTTGTCCTCATATATATATTTTTGTTTACCTTCTTTGACACTTGAGACTTATTGTTAGTGTTGGCCCAAGTCTACTGGATTTACCTTTTTCAAAACATTTAGTTATGTCTTATATGATATATTTTGTACATTTTTGTGGCTATGCCTAAGTTTCTGGCCTATATAATAGGATTTGAAGTCTACTGTGTTCTATTTACTAGCATATACGTATTATTCCAATACTCCCTGTTACCCATTTACACAATGACTGGCGTTTGATGCAAACATTCAGAAATTAAGATATACCATGCATAGATAACAAATTTACATAGATAGAGTTTCCGTCCACTGTGCGCCGATGATTTGACGTGATAAATACACGAATAAAATAAGATGCATGTGTAAAAGTATAACCAGACAGGAACGGGACATTTTATCTTAAGTACCGGAAAAAGGATAGACTTATGCCCATTGATATTGGTATTTCAAATATGTTTGCATCATGTAAGCAACCGCGGGTATTGGAATAATACGTACTATCAATGAGTATTGAGTATATGACCCATATAGAGTGGCAACTGGCGAGCTTTGCAACATTGAGGGGCAGATGGCGCTGAAATAAATTCTACTGTGTTCTATTTACTAGCATATACGTAATATTCCAATACTCCTTGTTACTCATTTACACAATGACCGGCGTTTGATGCAAACATTCAGAAATTAAGATACGAAAAATGCATAGATACCAAATTTACATAGATAGAGTTTTCGTCCACTGTGCGCTAATGATTTGACGTGATAAATACATGAATAAAATAAGATGCACGTGTAAAAGTATAACCAGGACAGGAACATGGCATTTTATCTTAAGTACCGGAAAAAGGATAGACTTATGCCCATTGATATTGCCATTTCAAATATGTTTGCATCATGTAAGGAACCGCGGGTATTAGAATAATACGTACTATCAATAAGTATATGACCCATATAGAGTGGCACCCGGCGAGCTTTGCAACATTGAGGGGCAGATGGCGCTGAAATAAATTCGTCTAGTACGCAATATTCAGAGACAACTACTATAATCTAATGGCATTTGTATGATAGTCGTACTAGTAGTCTTGAATATTCCGTACCAGACGAATTTACTTCAGCGCCATCTGCCCCTTATTGTTGCAAGGCTCGCCGGTTGCCACTCTATATGGGTCATATACTCATTGGTACCATATGGATATAATATGCATATGTGTTTCAATCAACCAATCAGGACATTTTTTCTTAAGGACCGCGAGGACTTAGATTTGCATCATGCATTGGCTATTATTGTTGGTATTTGGTATTGGAATATAATACATATATATGTTTACTAGACAGTCTTTTATTTATTATCTGAGTCGAACACAGTACACGGTAAAAACTTTTGTCTACATTGAAAACACGTTCTTTTCTTGAATAAATTATATAACCTTAAAACAATTTGTCTTGAATTAAAATATTTCTTTTAGTTCAACGCAGCGTTTAATCTTGAAATGAGACTTTATTTTTTTTTTAAATTGTTTTGTTCCAGTATACTCCATTTTGTAAGAAAGCAAATTGTCTTCATATAAGTAATATTATACTTCTAGAGAAAACAGTCCCTAAGATTAATTCAGTTCCAGTTTGTAATAAAACAATTTCTGTTTCACATTAAAATAAAGAGGCAAGACATTTTTTGTGCTAAATCAAAATATTCTCTTGGTGAATAGGAAAGCACAAATTATATTACTTCAAAGCAATTTGCTTTGATCTAAGACAATTTTTTTTACCGTGTAGATCAGATGCACAATAGGCTTAGAATGGATGGCCTATTATAGGTGGCAGGTTAGATCCTTTTAGGGTACTATCCGCCACGACTGTACAATCATATAATAAAAAATATTCAGTAGTTATTAAGGTAGGAAGGTTTTTCTCTAAGATCATTGTTTTTATGTTGGCAAATTTCTGACTGTACTGGGACCATACTAACCTTAAGTCATTATCTAAATGTGTTAAACCAATAACGTAGGGAAGGGATTTGGCAGTTCGTCCTAATAGGATGGCCAATATATCCGATAAGCAAACCGATTTAATGCTATTGCCCACAAAGCGTTAACCGTGTCGCAGATCGCAAATGAGACCTCAAGGAGAAATTAGTTTCGGCTAACAGAAAATAAGGTCGTCTAGCTTCTCCGCACGGTAAAAAATTTTGTCTACAACGAAATCACGTTCTTTTCTTTAATAAATTGTTTTACTTTAAAACAATTTGTTTTGAATTAAAATATTTCTTTTTAGTTCAACGCAGCGTTTAATCTTGAAATGAGACTTTATTTTTCTTCTCTAATTGTTTTGATTCAGTATACTCCACTTTGTAAGAAAGCAAATTGTCTTCATATAAGCAATAATTTGCTTCCAGAGAAAACGGTGCCTTAGATTAATTTAGTTCCAACTTATAATAAAACAATTTCTGTTTCACATTAAAAAAAAGGCAAGACATTTTTTGTGCTATATCAAGAAAATATTCTCTTGGTGAATAGGAAAGCACAAATTATTTTACTTCAAAGCAATTTGCTTTAATCTAAGACAATTTTTTTTACCGTGCGACACAATAAAGCAGGATTAGTTCTATGCGTATTTTGGACCCCCTTGTAGTTACTTGCCTTAGTAATAGGTATTTTTTTAAAAAGTTTTTAAAACGTCCATTTTGAACATAACGCTTTAAAAATCTACGTTTAGGGATGTTAATGTCCGAAAAACTTTTCGGACGATTGCCTAATTTCGGTATTTATAACTTCTGCAAAATTTGGGATTGTTCAAAAAAGTTTAAAAAGATGATTTTTAATAACGTACTTTTTAGGTATGCAACTTTAGGGCCCTAAATGTACATTTTAAAAACGTCCTGAAATGTAGGTTTTTAAGACGTCTTTTTTGAGTCATTTTAAAAACGTAGTTTTTAGACACACAAAGATAAGGGCCCTAAAGAAACCTAAAGGAACCTAAAAATTATATTTAAAAAAATCCTGATTTGTACTCAGAGTAATAACATATAAAGAGAAGTAGTAACCCCGGTTTCGGCGGTCATTCATTCATTTGTTGTTAAACAATGTAGCTTTTCCGCTGTTGCCGGCTCCTCTGCCTCTGTAAAATTTTATAAATAATAAGTAAGGTTCAACTTCTTACCTTACCAAAATATATAGTGCTTTGAGTTGGTTAGGCTATTCAAACCGTGCGATAATTTGTTATGCGCTTATTAGCCCGCGTCGCGTCGTTTTATGCTGTGTATTTCTTATTACAATCTGCGATAAAAACTCATTTAGACAACATAATTTGTGAACGGCCCCTTTTCCCACAATTTTTTCAGGACGTGGCAACAGGTGTATGACATCATATTATGGATTTCGTGTTAGCAGGGCCGGGTTTCGATTTGAGCTACTTGGACTATATCCCCGCGCTACTTTTTTCCGAAAACCGCATATTGATGCGACGTTCCATTACAAAGTTAGCATTTTTTAAACTTTTTAACTGTTAAAAAACTGTCATTAGCATTCACGAATTTTGACTAAAATCTAATCAGCTCGTTGCAGTATCGAGTACTATTTTACCTGAAAATTTCATGTAAATCGGTTAAGCGGTTTAGGAGCTATCGCGTTACGGACAGATATACATACACACACAACACAGACAGACATCACGACGATATTGCTAGGGTAGGTCAAAATACACCCAAATAACACATTTTCGGTGTTATCTAAAAAAAAAATTATTGTCGAAAACAATACCTTCTCTAGCCGTTGCTGTGCGGGCTAGGAAGGTAAAAAAGGGGCGGGCCGACTGCACAACAAGTAGTATAAGTAGTAGCCTTTAGACTGGACTGTTTAGTTTACACTTGAAAACGGTTAGATATACTTACTTACTGAAACGTTCTGTTTAAAATAAACCAACACAAGAACATTTCATGTAAAAAAGAGCCAAGTACGCGAAAATGGCATTCCGTAAAAAGAATTGAGATAAAAGTAAGGCCAAGTTCTCCAATACAAATTTCATAATGAAAGATTTTTACTAGTTGGAAATGTTTTTCTAAACTTTGCTATTACAGCCAATCTTCTTTATGTTCAATTAAGCACTGTGCCTGAGTCATTTACAGCCGTAATAGCCAAGTTTAGAAAATCATTTCCAAACTAGTTTCTTACTTTCATTTTGAAATTTGTATTGAAGAACTTGACTTTATTTTTATCTCAATTCTTTTTACGGAATGCCGCGTACTTGGTTATTTTTACATGAAATGTTTTTGTTATGATTTCACTTCTTTTTTAAAGGAATTGGATAATATTTAATTTTTAAAATAGTAAAATATGCGGAATATTGTTCAAAACTTTTGCAATGCCTTACTTAAAATTTTGAGGTCTTTTAATTTTTTCCCATGGTTTTATCATAGCTGCCATCAGCCTTCCAAAGCTCAGCTCTCTAGCGTTTCTGAAAGTGGACAATGTTACTTTTGCATAACTTTACATGTATAGAGGAGGGAAGTAAATTAAAATTTTCGTATTTTTAAATTTTTTTCTATAGTTTTATCATAGTTCCTATCAGTCTTCCAATGCTCAGCTCTCTAGCGTTTTTGGAAGTGGGTAATGTTACTTTTACATAACTTGACATTTATAGGGGAGGAGAGTAAATGAAAATTTTTGGGGTTTTTAAATTTTTTCCCATGGTTTTATCATAGTTTCTATCAGCCTTCCAAAGCTCAGCTCTCTAGCGTTTCTGGAAGTGGGCAGTGTTACTTTTACATAACTTTACATTTATATGGGAGGGAAGTAAATTAGAATTTTGGGGTGTTATAATTTTTTCCTATAGTTTTATCATAGTTCCTATCAGGCTGCCAAAGCTCAGCTCTCTAGCATTGCTAGAAGTGGGTAATGTTACTTTTAAATAATTTTACATATATAGGGGAGGGGAGTAAATTAGAATTTTGGGGCTTTTTTCCAGGGGTTTGGTCATAATTTCTATCAGTCCGCCAAATTTCAGCTTTATGGTAGGTCTGGAAGTACAGTAGAATTTTGGTAATCTATACATGAGTGAGTGAGTCAGTGAGTGAGTGGCAATTTCGACGTTTTTTGAAATTTGGTAACTACTTTACTACTGTATAGAAGTCCATGAAACTTGGAGGGGTTGTTAACTCTATGAAGTACTACCACGGATCACCTAACAAACAGATAGGGAACTCAGGTGGTGGGGGGTGCTACGCGCATCTTTCACGCAGCCTACCATGTTGGGGTCAACCACTCCAGGGGCGCATTCTGTATTTTAATATTTTTTAAACTTTTAGTACGTATGTTGAGCGTTAGTGGTGTGTAGATGTGATTTTTGTGTTTGATATATGTGATGATTGATTTTAAACAATGGGAACGGTTTGTGCCGTAAGAGACTGTAAATTCACGCGACGGTATACCCTAAATCGAATTTATTTTCGATTTCCGCAGGATCCTATAAAGTAAGCTTATACATTCTTTTATCTTTCGATTTTTTAAAAACTTTTGCCATATTCTATACAGGGTGTTCAATAATTAAATGTCTTATGAGATGAATCTGTAAATGATTTAAGTACAAAGAGTTCTTAAGGATATACAGATACAGAACCCCTTTGATTTTGTTTTTTTATTTTTTTATGCTTTTGCAGGATTTGTTATATTTATCTCAAATTTGAAAATGCGCTTTCATTAGATCCTAAAAAACAACATATAAACTATGCTTTGTTTAGAAAGTTTTTGGTGTTTTGTATAATACAGCGGCGTAAGCTCAGTTGTAGAAAAGGGAAATTTGTAGATTGGTATTTTAATCCTTAAATTAAGCACAGGTTCACAAATTAAAAGGGTAGGGGACAATTCGCCGCAGCCGATTCACCGCGGCTGTTCTACCGCGGGCCGTTTTGCCGTGGGGACAATTCGCCGTCAATCAAATTGCCGCGGGGACAATTTGCCGCGGGAACAATTCGTCGCGAGATTTTTGTTTCATGATATTACCATTGTTTTATTTACCTTGACTTCATATAATATTTTTTTATAAAAATAATGTTTTCAAACTTTTCAACTAGGTATTTGGTGGTAACAATACAATCCAGTATTTTTTTAATTGGAAAAAATAAATAAAATGGCGAATGTAGAATGGCGGTTTTTGCTATTTATGAACCGATATGCATCAAAATAGAAACTATTAAATTTTAAATTATTTTTAATTTTTAACCTAAAAAAAGTCAAAATGGGAACCGACCTGAAACACCTTAAAGTTCCGAATTTGATGCATATCGTTTCATAAATTTGAAAATCCACTATTTTGGATCTGCTATTTGGTATTTTTTTTTAATTTGAGTAAAAAGCTGTATTAAGTGAACTTAATCACTGCAAAGTTTAAAATTTAAGAAAATTCTGTTGAAAAAGTTTTAAAAAAGCGAAAATCGAACAAACAATTATATTATGTGAAGTCAAGCCAAATAAAAGTGTTTAAACAATTGCCACTGGTATGAAACAAAAAATCTAGCGGCGAATTGTCCCCGCGGTGTATCGGCCGGCGGCAAATATTTCCCGCGGCGAATAGTCCCCGCGGCGAATCGGCCCGCGGCAAATCGGCTGCGGCGAGTTGTCCCATCTCTCAATTTAAAATATTAAAACAAAAGAGTGCACCAACGAAAATGTTAACGCTTAAAAATACTCTGCCAATCTATGGGCACCTAAGCTCACACTAGGTACTATAGTTATAGTGTGAGCTAATATAATCAAAAACTGAAATATATTTTATTCAACTCCAGACTCAATTACCTTTCGTTTGATACCACACAAGCCATGTTTTGACCGAACCGAACCGAACCGAACCGAACCGAACCCTTTTAAAAAAAACTAAAATGTATTTTGTTTAACTCCAGACTCAATTACCTTTCGTTTGATATCACACACGCCATATTTTCACTTAAACTCTAATTTTTGACATCTACCCCCACCCTTTTTTTAAAAATAAACTAAAATTCATTTTTTTTTAACTCCAGACTTAATTACCTTTCGTTTGATATCACACACGCCATATTTTCACATAAAATCTAATTTTTGGAATCTACCCCCACCCTTTTATTTGGCTTGCGTTCGGTGGATTTTGTTCAATTTTAAATGGGACCATCACGGCCCAAGACCCAACTTAGGTACCAAATTTCATTAAAATCGGACAAGCGGTTTTTAAGTTATGCGGGTTGGTCGTTACAGACAGACATACAGCCAGACATACAGACAGACAGACAGACAGACAGACAGCAAAACAAAAAAGTTTCAAAATCATCTGAAACGCAAAGATACATAAAAAATTTTGAAATCGGAGCAACTTTTTTTTTCTCGAAAAAATTACGATCACCATAGCTCACACTACTTATAGTAGTAGTGTGAGCTAAAATGGTAGGTTTGGCAAACGTTAAGTTAATTTTTCATTTTTGTTTATTAGGTATTCAAAAACACCAACACATTTTTAATATTTTTGGTACATTTCATGATGTGTGTTTTCAATAGCTTAAAACTGCAAGTAATATTAATTTTACTGCTAAAGTGTTAAACACACCATGAAATCGAAGGGACTTTTTTTTTCGGTTTTTTAAAAATACTATCACAAGAGTTTGTTTGAGTTTAGTAGGTATTACAATATAAATAATACAAAAATTTGATGTTTTTATGCACCTCAAAAATTTTTAGGTTAAAGCTCCAACATTCTTTAGAAAATATCTAATTTTGACGTAAGCTTTTAGAACATCATATAAGATTTATATAAGATCCCTTGTTCCTTACTGATTTTAAAAATATTTAACGCGTCGATGCTTTGATAATTATTACCGTTTTGGCAATGCATAATTCCACAAAATTTTAACGGTCTGTTATAATTTTTAAGAAACAAACAAAAAATCGAAAAAAATTACTAAGTTTAATACCCTGTAAAAAGAAAGACGTCTAACAAAATGTAATTCGAAAAAAATCTTTGTTTTTAGCATTTCCACAACCCCTTAAAGTTTCATGCATCATTTAAATTGCACCCTGTATAATAAACTATTATATAATATTTGGTCAAAAGTTTTTGACACAAATTTGTTTTGTTATCATTTTTTATTATGCTACTATTTACACTTTTAAGAATACATATAAAAAACTATTTTTTTTTAATATTAGATTTTACTAAATTTTAAAATATTAATTTACCGTGAAGCAATTTTGTGCGAATTGTAAAGATTATTTGGTCACTAATAAATAATCTGATTCCAGTAAATTAAGAAATTACTCTACAATATCAGACTTCTTATATTTAAAATTCACAATTTTACTCCTCTTGAAACTTAATAAATGTTATCCCAATAAAACAAAAAAAGCAATCAATTTTTTTCTCTTTGTGCTTGGCTGTATGCTGGAAACGTATTCTGGACAAAGAAGACGACCTCTTTTTGTTATTCCCCTATCTCTCATTCAATAAAACACATTATTTCCATAGTCCCCTACAGAGAACAACATATAATTTTTTTACGCGGCCGAGACTCTAAAATTCATTTTAGCTCCCATTTTTAGCAGTACAAAACTATTTTAATGTTTTTATTGTTTCTGGCAGTAAAAATATTTTTTAGCGTCAACAGTCTGAAACATTCATATTTTATGACACATTATTTTTAGTCCGGCTCTGAGTTTGATTCCCAATGCTCAGCCATCGTTGAATTCTCCGAGATCAAAGACCGCCAGCCGGCTTATTTATCTGTTTGTTAGGTGATCCGTGGTACTACGACTGTGCAAAGTATGAGATTATTAGCTCTTTCCGAAGTAGGCTTTAGATAGGTCAAATATGGGCTGAAATGTTTCAAGAAAAGATGGTACGGCAGCGCGAACTTTGCGGGACACTGCCGTGCCCATAGATAAAGACAATGTAAGTCGAAAGTTTTATGTCTACTCAATCAGTGTCTACGAGTTTTAAACACTTTCACTTATATAATGGCAACAAGTTTAATTAGGTGGGTCCTCAAGTCGTGAACGGTTAGCCCAGATATTCCTAAGCTCTAAGGTCGACACTGACAGTAACATGTGTTTGTATTAAATGCAGTGTTGTCTTGGCCGTCGGACTCGGTATATTGAATTTTTGGTGTTTTTTTTCTGTGTGCTGAGTTTTATTTTTGTAAAAAAGAACTTAGTTGGACGTAAAAATAATCAAGAAGTGCTATGTTTCTGAAAATACTGTGAAAATTCAGCCCAGTGTGGTTTTTTCGAGATGATTCCAGTGACGCAGCTATGTTGCCATCGCCGGGGATTCTGCAAATTCTAAGTTTTCAGGAATGACCGCCACGAATAGGGAAAATTTACACGGGGCCGCGGTTTACTTCTTCTCTTTATATTATTATTACTCTAAGGATTTGTACGTTTTTAAAATGTCATGTTTAAAACATTTTAAAAATGTACTTTTTACTTACGCAAAGTTAGGGCCCTATGGGACCATTTAAGTACATTTTCAAACCGTCCTGATTTGGACGTTTTAAAACGTAATTTTTTCAATGTTTTAAAAACTTACTAATTAGGTGCGCAAGGGTAACCGCCCCAAGGACCTAAAAATTAAATTAAAAAACGTCCTGATTAGCACGATTTTAAAGCACCTTTTTGTAACGTTTTAAAAATGTACTTTTTAGGTACGGAGTTTTCCCAAAAACCTAAAGGGACCTAAAACGTACATTTTAAAAATACCCTGAATTGCATGTTTTTAAAACGTACGTAAATATAGGGACTGCAATGTATTTTTAGGTACGGGAATATTGAGGAATTAAAGGGACCCAAAAAGTATAGTTTAGAAACGTCTCGTTTTTTAAACGTTTCTTTTAAATGTTAGTTTTAGGTATGGGATCTTGGGACCTAAGGAGTACGTCCCTGGGATATCCTGTCTCACTAGGGTTGTAGTGACAGCTTCACAAAAAAACTTTCTTGATGGTTTCGCCGGTTATTGATCTATTTCTGGCCCGCCTTGTCCCCGTCGCGGAAAGTGACTATATAGAAAAAAAGATGTCCTGTTTTCCGTAATATTTATTTTTCAGGTGTACTACTAAAGGTCGAAAAACAAAAGGTCAAAAACAAAAGGTCGAAAATACAAAAGTCGAAAATACAAAAGGTCGAAAATACAAAAGGTCGAAAGTACAAAAGGTCGAAAGTACAAAACGTCGAGAGTACAAAAGGTCGAAAGTACAAACGGTAAAAAAACAAATGGTCGGAAGTACAAAAAGTCGAAAGTACAAAAGGTCGAAAGTACAAAAGGTTGAAAGTACAAAAGGTCGAAAGTACATAAGGTCGAAAGTACAAAAGGTTGAAAGTACAAAATGTCGAAAGTACAAAAGGTCGAAAAATAAAAGATTAAAATCTAATCAAGTCGAATTGCCCTGCCCAGCCGAGGTGGTCCAGGGGTCAAGGATAGTTGATAGTTAACCCGGTTAGGTTACTACCCCAACCTGACCAGGTTAGGTTGGTTTACTAAAAAAAACTACCTTTATCTCGTCAGGAAAGTTTTTTGTTGATATACTAACCTAACCGGGCCAGGTTGGGATAGTAACCTTACCTATCGTCGGCCCCAGGTCCACCTCGACCGGACAGGTCAATTCGACTTGGTACGGTAAATTGGTATTTTTAATATTTTGTATTGTCGATTTTTTTTAGACTTTTTGTACTTTTGACCTTTTGTACTTTTGACCTTTTCTAATCAAGTCGAATTGCCCTGTCCAGCCGAGGTGGTCCAGGGGTCAAGGATAGTTGATAGTTAACCCGGTTAGGTTACTACCCCAACCTGACCAGGTTAGGTTTTACAAACACAACTTTTTCTGGGTATTACGCCACTAGTAAGGAAAAGTTATTTTAAAAAATTAAAAAACCACTGCGTTTCTCCTAGAAAAATAAAAATCCGCCACAAACATATAGATTTTATTTACAGGTTAGGTTTGTTTACTAAAAAAAAACTACCCAGATCTCGTCAGGAAAGTTTTTTTTTGATATACTAACCTAACCGTGTCAGGTGGGGATAGTAACCTAACCTATCCTCGGCCCCGGGTCCACCTCGACTGGACAGGTCAATTCGACTTGGTACGGAAAATTGATATTTTTAATATTTTGTATTGTCGATTTTTTTTCTACCTTTTGTACTTTGGCCTGTACTTTCGACCTTTTGTACTTTCGACCTTTTGTACATTCGACTTTTTGTACTTTCGACCTTTTGTTTTTCGACTCTTTGTACTTTCGACCTTTTGTACTTTCAACCTTTTGTACTTTCGACCTTTTGTACTTTCAACCTTTTGTACTTTCGACCTTTTATATTTTCGACCTTATTTTTTCGACCTTTTGTACTTTCGAACTTTTATCCGCCGCCCATATTAGCCAGATCTCAAACTACATCACGTCGGAATAAAAAAATACTATTTCTGAAAACCAGTAACTAAATTTCTACTTCACTCAGAATAGAACTCGATAAATAGAATGAACCACATCAAAATCCGTTTAGTGGTTTGCGTGATACATACGTTCGATGCTAGACAAGCCAACGGGGGGCCCATAGGCAAAGGACAACACATTTTTGAATCCGCTTTGACCAGGCTGCATATTATATGTCCTTAGTTAATTTTTGTGGAGGCTCAAGTCTAGTATAAAATTATGTAATTCGGTTCCATTTTTCAGTTTTAATGCAAAGTGTTTAATAAAGCACTTCATTGTTTATATGCTTGAATATACTCGTAATTTATCTATTTGAGAATACATATTGCCATATAGACGCATTACATGAAAAAGCACAAAGTAGTTGCCATATCAAAAAACGTTTGATTTTAAAAACAATCAGTGTGGCCTTATATGCAAATGAACTCTATTGTTTAGTTATACTAAACAGAAAATATTATTTTTGTATTTATAGGGAGTCCCAAAATCTTGTAAAATTTGCAGAATAATCCTAATTTAACAATATTTGTCTTCAAAACTCTTAGGATGTTTAGACCACCTTAGGGTTGCCAACCCGTCCTTGTTTCTCAGGATTGTCCTGATTTTTAGCAAAAGGTCCTGCATCCTGAGAACACCTTCAGGACAGCAAATTTTTCGAGCATAGAAAAATAAAATGATTTCAAAAGAAAAAGTGTAACTTGATTTTTTAAAATAATTTAAATTTCTTAGTCCGTTGATTAAGTGTAAAAATATTTTCCAATGTTGCCACCCCCAATGAAGATGAATAGTTCGATTTTTCAAAATATATACCGTTTCTCCACCGATGGATATCAAAAAAACATTAATTTTAGCATCTTTTAGGAGCTTTCCAACGATGTATTACAACATCAATTTATGCTACATGTAACGCAAATATTTCAATTCTTTTTAAACATACTTATCTGATGTCATTAGGGTGGTGGGAGAGGTAACTATGATCGAGTGTCTCCCACAGTATACTAATTATTTAGTGTTTCCCTACGCTTTTTTTATATTGATATTGGAAATTGGTAACTGGTTACCGGAAGTGAAATATTTTTATGGTATTTGTCAACAAATCCATGGACTATATTGTTTTAATTTATATTAGATAGGTAGTTATTACTAAATAAGTACCTACTAAATATGTAATTTCGTAGCAAAATTGAAAAGTTTTTTTAAAATTGATAATTTTGGATTAAATAAAAATTAAATAAACAATTTAAAACAAATGTCCTGACAAACCGAATTTCAAAGTTGGCACCCCTAGACCACCTATAAATACAAAAACAAGAGTCAAATCTAAAAACACAGTATAACATCTTGAAAGAAAACCGCTAAATATGTCGTTAACTGATATCCCTCTCGATTTCATAAACTGCGAGAAAATCATCAAAGTGAATAACCGCACACACGTCTTTTGATGTCGTGGGTTCGCGGTTCAGACTCTTGTCGTTAATAAAGAAGGCTACATACTGCAATTAGTCTTGGAATGTAAATAAATGACCAAGGTGTCGCACGATCGTTTTCTGCCAAATTATACCATTGAGTTTAATTCTGGGGATTCGCTCGCCATAGTATAGTGGAGATTTAAAAAGTCGTCAGACCTTTAAAACGTATCTTTCAAACCTTTGCATCAGAAAATCACAGCAATTTAAAGTTTCATGGCAGCAAGATAAAATGTATCTTGATCTAGTCTTATCTGTGTTAGTGTATCGTGGTTTTATCGAATTCAGCTGTAACGAGTTTATTGGTTTAATATAGTTGACGGCAACATAATCTTAAAAATTAGTCCAGTCAAAATGATATAGGGAACATTCTTAAATTAACGCAAAAATTCAAGATGGCCCACATATACTTAATTATAATAGAAACGTTGGCTGTTGATGTAATTAATACAATTTTATTAAAAGTTTTGCTACGTATTTGTAGGTTAACGTCCGTTTAACGCTTAACGTTTTGTTAAAAATTTTATTATAGGTTTAGGTTTAGGTGTGACCTTGAAATTTATACACATGGCAGGCAATAAGCAATGTGTTTTTTGAGGGCACACATTTGTCTTTTTTACTGCAGTGGGCAGATATTAACAAAAAAATATTTGTGCTGGATTCGTAAGGCGCAAACATAGCGTGTAACTTATGCTGCTTACGTGCTCTTGCGTACCCGACAAATCTCACGCTTGCGTACAAACACGTAGCAAATATGTAAAAAACACACAGTAAGAACAGAAAAAATATGTTTGGTTGACCTCTGACCTTGAAAATACTTCTGTGGTATCTTTTTGAAATTGTTTGTACGTTTTGTAAATAAGTCGCTTACTCAAAGATTAGCAAATTCTAATATTTTTATAATCAGAAAGCTATATATGTCATCGGGGGAGGGGGGGGGGGCGAGGCCTTTGGGGAGGGCCCGAAGCCTCATGATGTCGTATTTCATGCTATTTTTTGTGTTTATTTGAATGAAATATGTGGAAAATATCTAAAAAACTATTAGGCTTGGGGAGGACGCGGGCACGAAGCTTCCCCTGGATGCGCTCATGCTAAATAACTAAAAAAAACTAAAAGCCTTTTTTCCGTAAGACCTAACTGCAATATTTGGGTTAAAGCACCGGTGCGACATCGCCAAGAAGAGGCTCTGCCCAATATTGCCGAACATTTGGGAAATCTGAGTCTAAAGACAAACTGTTAACAAGGATTTCTTATAAGCCATACAGCCACAGAGTTTCATGAAAAATAAACTCAAATTTGCAACGATTTTCTTTTAAGATAATTTTTTTGTTGATAAATTGATGTTTAAGTAAAAAAATATACCTATTGTGTACCACAAGGCAAGTGTTGACAATTATGAGCTGCATTTTTTCGAACCTTTTTAGTTAAGGTAAAATAGGTAAAAACTACTACACGGTAAATAAAAATGTCTTAGATTAAAGCAAATTGCTTTGAAGAAAAATAATTTGTGCTTTCCTATTCAGCAAGAGAATATTTTCTTAATATAGCACAAAAAATGTCTTGCCTTTTATTTTCTAAGGCACCCTTTTCTGTGGATGCAAAATATTACTTATATGAAGAAAATTGTTACAAATGGAGTATATTGAATCAAAACAATTAAAGAAGAAAAATAAAGTCTCATTTCAAGATTAAACGCTGCGTTGAACTAAAAATAAATATTTTAATTCAAAACAAATGTTTCAAAGTAAAACAATTTATTGAAAAAAAGAATGTGTTTTCGTTGTAGACAAATTTTTTTACCGTGTATGTCATACAAACATTATAGAATTTAAAACAAATTTTACAACATCTGTATTAAATATCTATAGAATGAGATGAGCACCTCTTATAGTTTATCTTAAATTACCAACAAGTATACTTCAGCGATATAATGTTAAAAGTTTAAGTTTATATTAGGTTTGTTCTAGCTTGCCAAAAACTGGTTATAAAACAGTACGAAAAATAGTATTTGCGTTCCAGCTGAACCTAGGACAAATTGTTCTGACCCTTTCTTCATGCATCCAACCTAGCACTAGAGAAAACGAAAGTTTTTATTTTTGTAATTTTACAAAGCTCCACTGTGAGAAATGGAATATTTTTCAATTTTATTTTTAAATAAATCGATTAAAACGCTACCCAGATCAAATGAGTCAAAAAATATTAGGACCTGTTCTTAGGTCATTCCAGCAGACCTGCTTTAAAACAGTTCTGGAATTTTATTGCGTGTGCATTAGGATTTTTAGGATTGTTTTAGAACCAGTCTTTATGCAAGCTGGAACAAACCTATCGCTGTTCTTACTTAGACTTCACTAAATATAACTTTGAGGGTAATATATAGTTTCACTTGCGAAATAATGTTGGAAACCGTCACATAATTAGATTTGCTTGAGGTGGATAAACTTTATTTCTTAGTTAATGAGAGTCAAACAACGGATCGTTATTGAGAGAATTTAATTTAACTAATCATTTTTACCTTCCTAGCCCACGCAGCAATGGCTAGAGAAGGTATTATTTTCGACGAAAAAACATTTTTTGAGATAACGCCGAAAATTACAGCGATAATGGTATTGTAGATTTTTTAAACTGTTAGATATTTGTTATTTAAAACAAAATATGGTTATCTGCCGGTATTTAGCTCTTGTTTTTTAATTATTCAAATACATTTTAATCGTGCATCAAAATCAACCAGATAATTGTGGTTGTTTTCACACTTAACCCAAACATATAAAAACAAACTCTTACAGTTATAAAAACACGTTTCATGCAGTTTTTCTGTAAAACTAATTTAGCAAAAGTTTTAAGCCAAAGTTTGTAAAAAAATTGATAATGCCGCCATTTTGGATTTATGACGAATTAACATTTAGTGATTTATCACCAATCGATCGAGGGTAGTCTAAAACTTTCTTGTTCAATCTAAAATTTTTATAATTTATTTATTATGTAAAAAAATAACAATGTCTTTATTAGTTCTTGAGATATAAAGCTTGTTAGAATGACAGTTAAATTGCTGTTCTATTGCGAACAAATCATAACCCATAAAACTTTTCTCTAAATTTGATGTGGCAAAATTTAAAAGCAAAAGTTTGCGAAAAAACACAGAAAAATCGCAACTTTTGATTTATGACGTCACACGATTCTTGACGATAAGCCTCTTAACTACTTTCTAAAAGTGAAAACCAGCACACAGACCTTTTTAATTATCTTACACAAACGTTTTTTGGAGAGCATAATTAATTTAAAAATTACAAAATAAATGCGAACCAATTTCACAGTTACAATAATTTTATTAACTAAAATCAATTTATACAATCGTTGTTTCACGAGTCAAGGGGTAATTTCAAACAGGGCCATTCCGGTGCAAATGATAATTTTATTTGTTGTTATAGTAACAAAAGTTATTGCTCTCACACCGAAACCTCTGTAATTAATGCAAATAGTGATGTACGGTTCAGTGTTTTTAGCATTCATGTACATTTTTGAATTTTAATACCTATCTATTTAGTAAACATGCAGCGGTTAAACATGACACATAACAAATTAACTATTTTAAAAATACTTTAAAAAATACATATACCCGTAATTTTTACCTTAGTAGCTCGAGCAGCAATGTATAGAGAAGGTATTGATGAAATAACATATTGAGATAACGTCGAAAATGTGTTGTTTGGGTATATTTGGACCTAACTTAGAAATCTCGTCGTGACGTCTATCCGTGTGGTTGTGTGTGTGTGTGTTCATTTACAACCTACCCGGCCCACTATAGCTCCGGGATCGCTGGAGTAATTTTCATGAGATCTTCATGAAAAATAGTGTTCGACACTGTAACGAGCTGATTATATCTTGGTCAAAATCGGCACGCAGCTATATATGGAGTTTTCGGAATATAGTAGAACACATTCTTCTCAATAATTTGTGTTATAACCAAAAATCTTAGCTTCGGGGGAGCCCGGACCTTCCCTTATATACGTCACTACCACATAGGAAAAAGCTTTACTGGCCATAGGAAAGCCTGCTTGTTAAAATATAATATATAATTTAGCAGGTGTTTACATAAGAATAAAAACGTAAGGGTTTACCCCGATCCTAGCAAATTAGGGCGGCCATGGCTCAGTAGAGGGGGAACACCAGAGGATAAATTATAAACCAGAGTAGGCGGAAGAACAAATAAGCTCGCATTACGATATCGACATTTAATTTGACTAGGCAGGACAGGTTGAGCAAGAATCGGGAGGGGATGAATTAAAGAATTTGCTTCTATTCATATCTAAATACATGCTAAATTATTTTCTCTCTTTAAGCATTATTCTCCAAGGCCAATATAGTTTTTTCCTTTATGGTTTATAACATACACTTAATATTTAATGCATTTTGATTAAAAATATAATTTTCACGATAAAGTATGTTTATATTTTAATTCTAAACGTATTTTAATGAATAAACATCTTGCATATTACACAAGAATGATAACTATATCGAATTTCAATACTATTGTGGAAAACCGAATATACATACATACTCCTATTAAATTTTCCTGCATACACGCACACACAGTTACTCTTCGACATAAATTGGAAAATCCTTGGAGATATAGGTAGTATCGCTTTTCAAAAGGTTTCCTTTATTGAAAATATTATTAAATATCAATTTTGTTAAAGAGATTTGACCTATATATGAAATCAAACGAAGCATGAGGAATGTAATACCAACCCAACTAAAAGACATACACGGTAAAAAAAATTGTCTTAGATCAAAGGAAATTGCTTTGAAGTAAAATAATTTGTACTTTCCTATTTATCAAGAGCATATTTTCTTGATTTAGCACAAAAACAGAAATTGTTTTATTATAAATTGGAACTGAATTAATCTAGGCACCGTTTTATCTGGAAGCAAAATATTTGCTCATTAAACACTTTTGATTCTAATTTCAAAACAAATAATTTCCTTGACCTAAAATCGAATAATAAAAATTTGTATAGTTTTCTTTAAAGACAATATCCTTTTTTAGAGTAAAAGGAAGTTTTTTTTTAATTAAGACAATCCTAGAACTTCATTATTTTGTTTCAAGACCAATCTTATTTTGAAATCAAAAATTACCCTCGCAAATCAAAATAAACGGAGATTTTTTTTTCCAAGATATTTTATAGATATTTTCTTAAATTTAAATTTTTTAAATTTAAAATTTTTAAAAAAAGAGCATATTATTTTCTAGAAGACGATGCTAATTTCGTTGATGGTAGGTACGTTTTTCTGTACCTCAAACCCGGTTTCCACCTACGACTTTCTCGTGCGTGCCCGCGCACGCGTCACATGAGTGTCATAACATTTTATTTTGAGATCATGTGACGCGTGAGCGAGCACCCACGAGAAAGTCGTAGTTGGGAACCGGGTGTCAGCTTATTTTGCTATAGAGAAATATTGGTCACTATTAGGATTTTTTCTGGTTAGTTATGACGTCACAATTTTTGTTAGTTGACTAATAAATTTTTAATTTATATAATTGTTTGTTCGATTAGGAACTTAATGCATACTAACCAATGTCTCTCTTTTGTAAAATGCATGAGATAACGAATAACGTATTTTACCTGGAATTAGCATTTTCTTTTCTACAAAATAAATTCCATTTGTAAAATAGGTGAAGACAGGTCTCTATCAACATCACCTTCTACAATTAGCACCACTTCACACCTTTCGAACGTTGACTATAAGGCCCGCGCTAAGTATAGGTCTTTACAAGATATCAAATCTTCTGTATTAACTACCTAGGTGATTTGATGTGTTAGGATTAAAAAATGAAACAAATGCAATATATGTGTGAAAATAAAAAAATATTTATTTTTATTCTGTTCGAAACATAACGCAATAACAACAACCTTTTTGCTCCACATCTCGTTAATAACTAAGCGCGAGTTTTATTTTCTTACTTTAAGACAAATGCCTTAGGTTGTTTTGATTCAACACGCGGTATATTTTTTGTTATAATTAGAGACAATTTATATTGGGTTGTTTTGTTTTACCCAAAACTCAATTTTGAAGATTCTATTTTTCTTGCATTGTAGCTTCGATAAAAAATAATTTCTTTTTATTTTAGATAAAGTTAATCAAGAATTCTAGATGACTTATATGAAGACAATTTGCTTTGTTACAAAATGGAGTATACTGATACAAAACAAAGGAGAAAAATAACGTCTTATTTCAAGATTAAACGCTGTTGAACTAAAAAGAAATATTTTAATTCAAAACAAAATGTTTTAAGGTAAAATAATTTATTCAAGAAAAGAACGACTTTTCATTGTAGACAAAATTTTTTAACTTTTACTTATTCACCGTGTACCAATTTAATCCTTTTCGAAGGAACTCAAAAGTGCACGCGATAAGGAACAAAATTCGAAAGTACATAACAGGGATAGCCAGTTCCGCTTTCTTTATCAGATCGACGCAATGCTTTTGCTCGCTGCCTTTTCATTGGAATCACGAGGTTGACTATTTCTACCTTGCACGCTTGGATCATATAACTTGTCTCGCGCACTTGTGCTTTTCAGATAAAGGAATTGAATTTGAACACTCTGTAGTTGTATAGTTGATTTTTAGAAACAGCATTTCGTTTTGTTTTTTCGTTTTAACAAACTTTAAAATAAAATATTTGATTTTAAGATTAAAATTTTTTCCTTCCTAGCCCGCGAAGCAATGGCTAGAGAGGATATTATTTTCGAGGATTTTTTTTGCAATGCTCTTTTAAAAAGTTAGCATTTTTAAAATTTTCAATTTGTTAAAAAACTGTCATTAGCATTAAGGGATTTTAACAAAAATCAGCTCATTACAGTATCGAACACTATTTTACCTGAAAATTTTATGAAAATCGATTAAGCGGTTTAGGAGCTATCGTGTTACGGACAGACATACACACAGACACAGACAGACATCACGACGATATTGCTAAGATAGATCGAAATACACCCAAATAACACATTTTCGGTGTGATCTCAAAAAAAAAATCATCGAAAATAGTCTCTTTTTTAGCCATTGCTGCGCGGACTAGGAAGGTAACAAATTTATAAGGCAATAAATTTAATCCCAGTTTATTAAATGGTGCAAATGGTGGTATGACGCACGAATATCATAATTTTGCTCCAAAAGCTATTTTGGTAACACACTTATGTAGTCTAAAAAAAAAACAAATAAGTCCAAAAATACCATCCTAAATTTATGTATTCAATTTAAATTTTAAATTCTTTTGTTCTCGTTTGAAAAGCACGATACTCTTCAGCAAAAAAACACATGTTTACAAATATTTCTGTCATCGACGACGGCACATTCTAAGAAGGAGCCACAATTTAAATTGGTTATTTTTTGGAAGACAAAAAAATTATGGCGCTTGCTTTTAATCAAAATGCCAAAGATGTTTTGTAATTTTGCTTTCGTTATAGATGGATTGGAATAAATTTTCGAGACAAGAGTTGAGAAGTATCCAATTAAAGGAAAATACAGACTACAAAACATTTTTTGTCATTTTATTTTGTCGGATATATCGGCTTCAAAATCCCTCTGATTTTGGGACACATTTTCTTTATTCCAAGAAAATCATATTCACTTATTTTAAAAAAATACTTTCTTGCATAAGGGCAACTTTCGATTCTCCTTTCAAGCCAATTCATGTTTACTAAAAGGAAATTTGTAATACCAGGTTTTTAGGTGTTTTGGAACAAAAATAGTGCCTTTAATTTGGCATATTTTTTTTGAGGTTGTCTTTTATATAAAAAAAGGTAAACTTGTTTAAACTCTCAACATTAAAGACAATACAAGAAATTTAAAAAATAACTTTACCACCCTGTATCTTTTAAACTAATAACTTTCGGACTAAGTCAAATATGAACAAATAGAAATATTTTGGGTTTCTTAATTGATCCTGCAATTTTGGACTATTACCTAGAACTCACCCTGTATATGTAGGTTAGGTATGGTATAGGCAAAAAGGCAAGCGGGGGATATTAGGCCAAAATATATAAAAATTATTGGAATAAAACCTGACTTTATTTTAGAGTCGGCTTTATTTTGACAGATTTACAAAGAAAACTGACAGTCGACCCGTCAAAATTGACATACCAAAGTCGAGTTTAAAAATAAAGTCGCTAACTTTCATTTAATAAAAACAGGTACTAATAAATCCGGTTTTTAAATACACAAGGGCTGAATTTTTAAAGAAAGCAGCTGTTTTTTATATGTAAATCTGTCACAATATTGCCAATTTTTAAGAAAAGTCAGGTTTTATTCCAAGAAGTCCCTATTATATTCAATAGAACCCAAACACATAACTAACACTGATACAAAAATATGATTTAATACTTTTTGTGTGCGAATATGGTTTGTCTTGGCTCAAAAGAATTTATAAAATAAAATAAAACTTGGTAAAAAATTTTTTGGGAACATTCTGCATCTACACATGATCGCATTTTCTAAAACCCGCCTTTTTAATCTGTCTATTTTTTCTTCAAAATGTACAGTTTTGTAAAAAAGTCGGTGATTCTACACTTGTGTGACACACTCTATAACTTCTAGTTAATATTCGGTGGTATAGGTTACATTGAAATCTCATATGATTTGATTATTCCTTGATTCAAGAATTAATCTCGGTGTCATTTAAAAGTCAAGTTTTTTCTTATACCGTAAAAATTCTCTAATGAGAGGATTTTCCAAATTGCGAAGACAGATAAGAAACGTAGGCAAAATTTCTGCAATTGACATAAACTGTCCCATTAGTCAAATGGATATCCAATTTGTTACCCTAATGATATCTCCCAGTCTCTCACGATGAAACTATCGCAAAGAGGAACGCAAAAAATATCATTATACGAAACGAAATAGTCATCATTACAGGCATAAATTGTAAAATTATACTCGTAAATGATATAATTTCAAAATAAACTGTCGATATTGCAAATTTCAAATAGGGGAAACGGGGGCAAAGTGGGATACTTAATTTTATAAGTTTATTTCTCCTATTAAAGGATCACCATTGCGTTCGTTGTTTGGAATTAAGTTGGCTATATATGTCATCTTTATGCTTTAATTTTCAGTTTAGGCGATTAAGAACTCCATCATGCTTTTATTATTATTTTTGTAAAAAGTTGACTTTGCACAATTTTGCCCCTCATACGAGGTAAAATAACATACCTATATAAAGCAAAACGGGTGGGGCGGTTGTGTAATTTAGAATCAATATTTTTGTAAGACAAGTTTTATTTATTAAAATACTAACCAAGTTTAAAATACTTATTTAAAAAATAAAAAGTTTTGTTGTTGTTGCGATCTAGTTATCGCTGTCGACTTGCAAAGACAACATAAAACACAACTTTCAGTGATGGAACCAAAAATCTCGTTTTGCCCCATGAAAAAACCCCGTTTTATCCGAAACCACCAGTTAAATTCAAACATAAATCATATACAGTAAGAGGTTAATTTTACGGGCAACGCGTTTAATTATAAAGTCTCTCAAAATGTACTTACCGTCGAAAATGTGCAAGCTATTTTTACAATAAACATCACATGTTGAGCAAAAACCAACTTAAGCTCAGCCGACGAGCACCAATCATATTGCAGATAGTTGAACCAGTCATGGGGATAAAATATCTGATATCAAGAGGTTTTATTTTTGCGCAGTTTAGTTAAAACTGCGGTATCCCGTTTTACCCCCGTATCCCATTTTGTCTCCCTTTCCCCTACTACTGTTTAAAATGTTCAGACTTCAAATTTATTAAAATTATGGTTTTGTGCACCAATATTGTGGTTGTTTAAGCCAACAAGGAGTTTAATAATGAACTCTGTATTTAACTTTAAAACTCTCTGTAAATCTGCTAAAGCAAAATAAATATCCAAAATTGCGAACGCATAAAAACCACTAAAGAATTGGAATATAATATGCATTGATTCTCGCAAATTTGTCGTGAGTAGTTTGGTAAAAGACTTGTTTTCGTAGAAGCCTTACCTTACCACTACCACCATAGAAAAACTGAAATTTAAAAAACTGATCAATGAAATAATTGTCGTAAATTTGTTGTGGAAACAAAAATTTTGTCATGCTACCCTTTTTCCTGGAAAGGCATGGTAATGCTAAGTTGAGTATCAACTTAGCCTTACCACCATAGAAAATACTAAAATTTTAAAAAACTAAGGAAAACGAGAGGCGTGTCAATTTTTTTTCATGCCAAATTCACGACAATTATTCCATAGATTAAGTGGCAATGCTAAGTTTAAGGAGGTTAAATTACATCTACTTGGAACGCAAAAAATAATTAAAAAATACTTTTATAAAGGGTGTCCCATAACTTAGGGGCCATAGGTCAACAGGTGATAGAGGAGGTCGTGCCTGATAAAAAAGTTCTTATAATGCATGGGTCAAAACTCTTTCTTTGTCGAGCTACAGAGCATCAAAGTTGGCGATGTTTTAAACTTTTTTGATAGTAACTTTTTTTTAAAATGCAGTAAAAATATGAAGTTAGGTAAAGTCGTGTATTATAACAAGAGCAATAAGTTGAAATTAAAATAATTAAAAAAAAAAGGCGGTCATTTTTTTTGAGATAAAACTGTTTTTTGGTATAAACTTTTATGAATGCCATATTAAACGTAAAGTTTTTTTAAATTTTTTGTTAATAAAAACAAGTCTCTAGCGAGGCATATTAACAAAATTATTTATATTTTTTTAAAGAATAAGTAAGCATAAATTTATGTTTTCAAAAAATAATTTTTTTTATACATTTTTGGAGGCTACTTTGACGGCCTGTATCTCCTCAACTTGTTATTTTATCAAATAAAGGAATATTACATTTTTGAATCACAATGAGCTGAGTATTCAGCTGGCTGTGACAGATTTTCTTTTTTTGTAAAACCGTTTTTCCTTCCACTCCTCTCACTTGAAAAATGCTATATCTTAATAACAGACGCGTGTTTACCCCCATGTTATATAAACTTTTTTTTCGAAAATAGCATCCTCTGTCATCTGCTGCACTATGGCCCCTAAGTTATGGGACACCCTGTATATTTAGAAAAAGGAATTAAAAATATATCGATGTAAATATAATATTGAATATAAAAAGTAACAGAAACAAACGTTAATGGAAATATTTTAATACCAATTTTACAAAAAAAAAAACAATTCTTTACAAAAAGTTTTGTATGCGGTGTTTCACCCTAGAACAAAATAGCAAGATATTAAGAACTTCTAGTAAGAGCTCTGTCCAAAAACAACAGTCATTATTTTGTAACAATTAAAAAATTCAACAAATATATTTATTAATAATTGATCATTAGAAACAAAATTACGTTTAAATATGCAACTATTATAATCGTTAGCTTTCAATAACGTTTAATTTTTTTTGAGCAAAATTTATATTTTTATTACACCTCCTCTACAATTAGACAATTTCATACATCTATACATTGCAAATCTGAAGGTATTTTTTTATTCTGATCAACTAGTATCAATAGCCAAATTCGATATTTCCAAAAGAATATTATAAATATACGTAATATTAAATTTTAATAAAGGATAATATTTTTTCATATAATAATATGTAAGTTTTAGGAAATGCAGTACTTTTCACGAGGAACTTTATTTTGTAACAAAAAAAATGTTTCCATATTGTGCAATTCCTCTATAACTCTTCTCTATAATATTTTGTTGCAGTTATTTTCTGCCGCTCAATATTAGCATTCTAAAAAGAGCCGCGAAAACTGAATATTTATTTGGTTGGAATTGTCTCTTAAGTTGCACGGTTGTTTAGGTCAGTAAAATAACTTACCCATTGTGAATTCATTTAAAAGTCAGTTTCTTACCTAAAACAAAAAAAAAACAATAAATAATTTACTGCTTGCTTTTGATTAAATAGTTTTAAATGTAGAGTATTTTCTACTTAAAGAGTTTAACTAAAAATTCCCCGAAAATCAGGTGTAAACGGAGCAAAATACCTTCTGCACTAACTTTAGGTATTTAATCAACGTTGACATATGGTCAAATTTATTCTGTCTGCCCTCGATCTCCATTAACACTTTGTGCATTTTTGAAGTTTTTATCAAATATCTGTGTTTAATATTGGTATAATTGTACATAAATATAATTGTTACAATGTCATTATACCCACACAAAACTTAAAAAAAAATAAAAGAATGTAATATTTTGGTTTAAAAATGGTAGCCAAAATGGTAGCCACTGGGACATATCCAATAAAAACGGTGTAAGTCAGTGTTAGCTGTCCGCTATATTTTACATGTTAATTATTTAGACAAGTTAGCGAGGATTAAACCGATGTTCAATTGTTTTGGTGCATGTGTAATTAAAAACGGATTATAATAATATATCTTGTGCTTTTTACAGTATTTAAATGCATCTACGGATATCATTTAAAGTTATTTATGTATTAATTAGCTTCGAAAATTTGTGTATATAAGTTTTTTATCGATCATGGATTACTTTTATTGTTTTTCGAACTTTAAAGCACCCCAGAGGACTATTTTTAACGAAAATCCTACGACTGCACAGACTATATTTCCAAAACATGACATTTCGTTACAATTTCTTTAACGTGTCATTTTTACGTTTAAGGCAACGTTACATATTTGTTTATTTAGGTAAATAATCAAGGCTCTTTGATTCGTCTTTCTGTACACAAAGTAAGGGTATTTTATAGAGCTAGGTTTGGAGGTTATATAGTGTCTAGGAAATTACCTTAAAAGGAGGCATTCCATCGAATTACTGTGGACACTACGCACATCGCATTATCTGGACATCGTAATTGGAATTTAAGATCACAGGCTTCGGGAGAATCACATAAAAATTTTGATTGTTTTGTTTTTATCTGTGGAATTTTGTGATTCTCTTGTCGTCATGAAAGTTAAACAGCTGTTATGCTGGGGAAGGGCGGCGTTGCCGCATCACAAATGGTTTCAGTAACAGGGAGGAGACATTTAGATAAACAGTTCATTCCCTTACGTTTATTCTCGAGGATATTGGGACAATCCGAACCCCATATTCTTCACGGATTAGCTAGTTTTGATAGCACGAAAACATATTTAGGTTCACGGTTTGACCAGGAACAACCGAGGCTCCGCCACTTTGATATCTTTATTAATTTGATAGGGAAAGGATAAAATAAATACGAGTTATGCACTTTTGTAAATGGGAGATAAACGAGGGATAAAAACCAAGACTAAAAGAATAAACGAAATCGTGTGAGTTAACATCTGAACACTCTTGTGCCTTTAAGCAATAGTTCAGTGTGTATTTTTGGGTTCAGGTTCAGAAACAACTTTATTACTGTAGAAATGTTTTACAAAAATGGCGTTAAACCATATGAATATTAGAGAAAACATTTATAAAGAGCGAAGGAAACTTATGACGAAGACTGTAACTGGAGTGCAACTAAATTCTGCGCTCAGTATAGCTTTACTCATATGGGAATTGGTTGAGTGTTCGAATATTAATAATGTGTATGGAGGGTGTCTCGACGTCCTTGTTATAAAAATTCCAACCGTGGAAATAGATCCGACAACACCTCAATGTACGTTTTACCTAATTGCAATGTCCACTTGGTCGGTGCTGCCCCTATAGACCTGTATAGAACTATTGCTGTACCTCATTGGTTAGTTTGAAAACCCCGGGTTTTTTTCTTCCAGTCTGCCACTGAAGGTAGAGATTTATTTTTGGCGAAAAAGTTTTTTATAAATAGGTTTGCATCCTTTATTTGAATTTGACCGGGAAGATTAGGTTGGTACTATTGCGTTTTACCGTCCCCACTCCCCACCAAATTTACAAAACGGTTTCCGGCCACGAGATTATTCTGGTATTCTCGACGAAGTGCTTGGTCTCTCTTGCTAACGAATTTTGGCTGGGTCGACAACAGTTTCTGGGATCGCCTTTGTTTTTGGTGATTGGCACTACAGCGATTGTAGGAGATATCCCAGAAACTGTGGAAGTGAGTCCGTCGTGTCTAGGCAATCTGGAGTGACGCTCGCACCCTGTTTTGAGGGGGATTTAAGTCGGCCTACGCCATTTGCACGGAAAGAGCATCGGTAAGTTCGATTTTATTTTATTTTTCATTTTTTTTATTATTTGAGTACTCTTCAAGATAATATTTGCCTCCCAAATTGTAATTATTTTTCGTGGGAAATGTACTTTTTTTTGATAAAGGACGTGGGGATTTGTTGGCGTTTTTATATTTTTCTTTTAACCACGTGTTGGATAAAAACTATATATTGTTTTTCTCCTTTGTCTACAGCCCTGTCAATTCCAGCGACGGGACAGTTGGGCTGGACGCTGGTGGGAAGCCGGACGGGCCAGTTATAACCCTGAGAAAGGTACGTTAGGATTATTTTAGTTCATCTGTTTAAATCTACTTTGTTTTATTGAGTCGACATGGGATTATCGATTTAAGTTACTGTGTAGGGGAACTTCGTGCAAAATTGACGAATTACAGGAATCTGAAACATTTCATTTTCCACAGGGTTTTTACGCTCGGGGCAAGGAACCATCAACACTCGAGACCATGTGCTGCCCTAGCGTGATGTGCTAAGCGGCAGTAGGGGAGGCGCGGGCAAGCCGGAACAGCAGGAGTATGTCGGGAAACCTACAACACTTCCAGGTTTACCAAATAAACACCAATAATTATTAAATAATTCAACGACCAAGGTAGGAGCAAGCCTTAACTATAATTTTTTTCCTCATATATAAATTTTTAATATAACTTAGACGTAATCTTTTCATATATAAGTTTTCACAGTATAATCTCAACATTTCTTGTAAACGCAAGATAAGGTATGACGTCATAACCCTGGTTTTGCGGCATATTTACTACATGGACTTGTTTCCTTCATTTCATTTATTTAAGATAATTTTACTGTCAAATTTAAAGTGCCTTGCTATTTTGGCCCTGACTTGTTTGGTATTTTTCTCAAGTTTTACAATCTAATTATGCAAGATGAACTAAGTATTTGTATTATTTGTACAACCCCATGACCAACTTTGCGGAGACAAAAGAGAGATGAGATTATTTTTTTCTAGCGGTTTCTTTACACTGTTTTGCCTCATGGGGTGGATCTCGGACTGGGTTGCTGTCTGTCTCATTCTACCCAATGTAGAATGATGACAGCAGATATTTGGTCTGGATCTCCCCTATGATGGAACGATTTTGGAAGTATATATATATTTTTTTTTAACAATCATTCATATAATTGAGTCCTACGCTACTGACTCAGATGTAGGTACACTATGACCTGTTGAAGGAGTCCATCTACCTGTAAAGTATTTCTGTTTTGTCATCTGAATTCAATCTTTTAGAATTTTATTCTGTTTATTAGTCAATTTTTTTGGTTTTTTAATTACACAAATATTCTGGAAGCCTCGGAAGTAAGTGGAATTTCATTGTTTGGCTACAACGTTTGGGTTGGACTGTATTTTATTTAAGATCTTCTTTGTAAAACATTGGTATTAAATAATGTGGCGCACTTAAAATTTTCTTATTTCTGAACCCCCCCTTCTCCACTGTATAAAAGTTACCGGGCATATCAATGTTTTACCTAGCTGGAAAATACAGTTCTGCTTCCAGATATTTGTTTAATTATTCAATGGTGTTGTTGTGTCACAAGTTGGCGAATTGTCACTATCCTAATTACAGTGTCACAAAATGGCGGCAACGTCTTTAAGCTGCCACAAATGTCACCCAACGCATTTTAATAGGCCACAAATTGGCGCCCAAATTATTTTTTAACTTTTTTTAAGGCCACAAATTGGCGCCCTACGTGTGTTTTGGCTAGTTTTTTTAACATCTGATGTAATTTTTTTTGGAATTGAATTTGGAAAAGAAAAAGACAAAATTATTTTTAATTTTTTTTTTGAGAAAATTTTTTTGTGGTACAGCCAAAGCCAGGTTAAAGGCTTTCAGTGGCTGTGGGTGGTTTTGACACTCAAATCATTTTTTTTTCATAAAAAACAAGATCATTGGTTTTTGGAAATAACATTTTTTTAAATATTTTTTTTAGTAATATTTGAACGAAAAAGAAAATCTCTGTCTTCCTCTACTAATTTTTAATTTTCGTCGACTAGTTTCGGCATATTGGGCCATCATCAAGGACTGTAGAAAAATAAATCACAATCAAGAAATTATTCAGTATAAAGTGAAAAATTCAAACTTACCTACTAACCAATAAAAACAGTTGAAACTTCCCAAGACAAACAATGTTCTTAGGAGAGAACATTGTTTGTCTTGGGAAGTTTCAACTGTTTTTATTGGTTAGTAGGTAAGTTTGAATTTTTCACTTTATACTGAATAATTTCTTGATTGTGATTTATTTTTCTACAGTCCTTGATGATGGCCCAATATGCCGAAACTAGTCGACGAAAATTAAAAATTAGTAGAGGAAGACAGAGATTTTCTTTTTCATTCCTTGGAACCTCTACAGAAAGTTATGGAGTACTTCTTCACATTTAATATTTGAACGTTGATTTGGAACTCGGTTTGTTGTTTTAGTAATCCTCT
Organism: Aspidapion aeneum; assembly: GCA_963576565.1. NCBI lineage: Eukaryota > Metazoa > Arthropoda > Insecta > Coleoptera > Brentidae > Aspidapion > Aspidapion aeneum. The sequence goes on along the minus strand of OY755044.1, from coordinate 78,090,845 downwards.
TAGTTTTTTATTAGCTTATCTTCACAAGTTTTTTCTTGGAAAATAAAAGATTCATTTTTGTTTATTAAGGAGGAATGAGTGGATAAAAAAACATGGGAGTTTTTATTGAACAGAGTCCAACTCATGTTCTTAATTCTTTAAAGTTTTTGTAGGAAAAACATGTTTTAGTTTTTTAAATTTTTTTTAAGAAAAATAAATACAACAATGTAAATTTACTTCAATTTTTTTTTGTTGATCTATAGGTGGATGGACCTCCAGACATAGTCTTTTTAGGTTTAAATATATGACATAGGTACTGTGTTTTTTTCTAACAATTTTTTTTCCTGCAGGTTCATTTATTTATATTTTATTATTTCCTGCTTGTGATAAGATAGAAATTGTTTCACCGATTATTTTTTAGTGCAGTCAATTTATTTAGGTCAACAAGTAATTTTTTTTTGGTGATTTTAATTTTTGTGGGATATCACCACTTGGTATTTGGAATATTTTTACAGGGTTTCACACAAATTTTTCTTGGCTGAGTTGTTTTAAAGTAAATATAGCTTGACAGATGGTAGCTTTGTTTAGTTGAAAGTATTAATTAGTAATGAAAGAAAAGGAAAATGAGTTTATTTTGCTTTGTCATTTTCTTTTCTTGTTTTTTGGAGGTAACTGTTGATGACAATTAAGAACTTACGTCACTCAGTTACATCGGGTCAGAGGAGGGTACTACTACTAGTGTCGGCTCGAGAGGTTAGGAAACACAAGGCTAAAACCCCTAGAGTGACACCTTGGCTGAAGATCAATGCCAAAAGTCCAGTTGACATTTTTTTTGGGGTATTTTTTTTTGAAAGACAGTTTTTAGGTCTTTGGTTTAGTTGTCTAGTTGTGTTTTGTGACTGGTCAAATTTTTTTGGTAGAAAATACAGCGTTGGGCTTTGGAGTGCATTTTTTAAAAATGACCTACGGGTATTTCTATCAATTAAAGTTTTCTGGTACACATTTATTTTTTTTCTGTATTTTTTTCTGCGTTCAGGTCATAGCTTGGTCATGGCCATTGGAGAGCAAACATTTATGTTTGAGCCTTGAGAAGTTTTGCCTGCTCCAGATTGAATACAGAGAAAATGAATTTGAAGCCCAACTAGATATAATACCACAAAAGAAATGTTTAACTGAGACAGATATAGATATAAGTTTTTTGATTTTTTTTAGTTCATTTGTAGAGTTCATTTGTAAAGTTCAGTAATTTTTTTAAGTAATGTCATTTTGAGTCAGTGAATTTAAGAGAGACTTTCAACTAAATATAAATGCTAGTCGGTGGTAATTGGTAAAAATATTTCAAAATTTTACTTTTTTTAAATAATTTAATCTTTCTTAAAAATATTATTTTTTTTCTGTAAGCATAACTTCTCGAATTCTTGTTTTGGTCAAAACGGTTTGTATAGGGGTCGTAGTTTTAAAGGGTGACCAGACAGGTTATATTTTTTTTAGAGGACCAAACGGGAACTTCTTGAGTTACAAAAAGGTGAACTTTTTTTGTCTTAGTTGATCAGGCAGTAATAAATAAATCTTTTACTTCCAAATCATAATTTTAAATAACAAGATTTATTGGTTAAGTGTTTGGGTCTTATAGAAAAAAAAAAACGTTTTGTTTTTGGAGGATACTGGTATGAGATGAAATTATTTTAATTTCATGCCAAATGTTGTTTGACGGCAGATATGCTAGTCTTCAGTTTTTTTTTGTTAGTTTGCATTTCAGGACAGTGGCGTGTACTTAAAGGGGCCTTACATCTGCGCCCATTGTAAAGCAACTTCCAACATACTTGCTTAGCTTTTCACTTAATCTTCGTTTTGTTGCTTCTGAAATTAAAGCGTTATGTTGGATAACGATGGATGGTGTTAGACTGAGATAGTACCTAGGTATTTAGGGATGAAAACTTGGAAGTTGTGGAAAATTGGGAAATAATTTTTTTTTATTTCATTTTTTTTTAATTTTAAAATAGTTTCATACTGGTGACCTCAAATAATGGAGCAAATTTTTAAATTACAATACACTTTTGTGGAATAAATGGGAAAGTGTTCAGGTTAAACAATAAATTTAAGATGATTGATTTTTAAAAAAAAACGATTTCAATCTAAGAATAAATTTAAAAACAATAGGTTTTCTTTGATGAGACTAAACAATGATGAGGGCATATACTTTTTTTTTGTTATGCATAATATGATAGTAGTACCTTTTGTATTGCCATAATTAGGGGTTTTCCTCCCGCGAGCTGGGTGGAAATGGAAGAAATGTTTGGTTCGGAGTGTAGAAATCGAGGAACGAGGACTTCCTGCTAATCTTTTTAGGATTTCGCAACTTCGGTTTTCGCTAAATTAAAATACATCCAAATTTGGCCTACAGGCTGAATCTCGCATTTTCCAGGACCTTGCAGATTCGCGGAGAAAGACAAATTTTGTGATCTATTTAATTATGATAGGAATTAAAATAGTAACATGCACATGAGGGAACTAGATATATTTAGGTTAAAAAGTAGTAAGAACACCGATCTGAACAATTTTCCATAATAGTGTCCTATTTTTACAGGGTGCTTCAAAATATCTTCACCCTTTCTTTGAAATAAGATATTATTTCGCCTGTGGGTGTTTAACTGTTTAAAAATATATAGGGTACAGATGGGATTGGAATGGAAATCACAAGTTTTTGGGTTTTATTGACATTATACTTAGGGAATAGGGGAAATGTCTAATAAAAAGTTTTTTGGGTTTAGGCCTAGTTTTGTTGAGATAACAAAAGTTTAATTGAGGCCGGGAGTTTTATTATGCTCTTTTAAAATTAATGTAATAGTTTTTGGTTCTTGATTTTGTTCTCTGGTTTTTACGCAGGATGATTCCCAACTGTTTCATTTCAAAATATCATTTGTTGGTGATAGGGTCTCATTAGCCCTTGGACATTTGGTAGTTTTGCTTTGACTGATAGTTGTGGAAAGGGCCCAACTTAATTTTAGATCTCGTGAACACCAGGAATAAGGATCTGAGAATGCATTAAGCAGTAAATTTTTTTTTGAGTATATGTTGTGTGTAAAGACACTTGAGTAGGCAGATTTAGTTTTACAACGTTCTTATAGGTGAACCTTGAAATTGTTTCCATATTTGTTTTTTTTGAAAGTGCACACAAGATAATTCTTTACGGAGTTGAGTGCAAAGGTTCTTCACATTATAGTGGTACAGTAAATAAGTACTAACGTTGCTTATTTCCTTAAGTAATAATTTTAAACAAATACACTAACATCGGTTGTTTTTTGTAACATGAATATTTTTTTTTAACTTTTCCTAAACTGATTGGTTTTCTTTTTGCAATTACGATTTTTATACCTTATGATTCTTAAGTAAATTTAATTTTCAAAATTTTTTTTATATAGTAAATTAAATTTTCTAGCTCATTTACTTTTCACATTGCCACAGTTTTGGGAGAGGAAAGGGAATTGACAACTGTTTTTTTAAAGGAAAAGAACAAAAACTGTTGCATGACAACTCGAATAAGATTTTCCTGGTGTTGATTTTATTAATTTTTTTTTCTTAAGGTTCACTAATAGGAGCTGCAACCCCACTTAAACATTTTTAATTTTTTTTTTGAAAATATTTTTTTAAATATTTTTTTTAATATTTTTTTTAATATTTTTTTTAAAAGGGAGACTTGATTTTCTTGTTGGACATTTTTTCCTTGGTGCATAGTAGTACCTTGTCCCTACAATGGTTCTACCAGTTTATTTAAATATTTTTTTTTTCTGAATTAAAATATAATTTTATTTCGAACCCTCACGTTTTAACAACCTATCATCATTTGTTTTAAATTTTTTTTTCTTCTCCCTACTCCAAACCACCTATCAGAGTGGAGTAATTTTTGAAAATTTTAGTGAGTCACTAATTAATTTTTTTTGACTATTGGACTACTGTGGTCGACACCAAAAATTTTTTTTTTAATTTTTTTTTGGACACCTTTCGGTACGATCCTAGGGTCTTCTTGACCATGGTTTGCATCAATTTAGTTAAAGTATTGGGAATTTCATTTTAACGATTATTAGAGAGTTGCAGTCCTACCAAGACGTTATTTGTGTAAATTTTTTATTACCATCGGTAATTTTTTTTTTTTAAATTTTCTTTAAATTTTTTTATTACACACAACTTCCTTACTAGTCTAATTCGACGCAATTTCAGCGAGCGGATTTTTTTTTATTGAGCATATTTTACGATTTCTATAACATGAACATCTGTTCCGACGTTTATTGCGTTCACTTATATATTAAGGGATGATGTGACCTTAAGCAATGCATGTTTCGTGTAAACTCAGAGTAGGTAAGCAGGTTAAAGTGGGTATACGGCGATTTGGGTTTTTTTGAGGAGTTTATTTGTGGAGCCGTTCTGCAATAGCAGGAGTATACCCTAGCGTTAACTGTGTACAACAGCTTTGGGATTTTTGTTATAGGTAGTCTGTTGTACGTTCCATTTAGGGATAAATTTACCTATTCGGTTGCTGAGGTAAACAAACATCACTTAACTTTAATTTTAATCCAGTTCAGCTAGGATAAGCGAAATTATTTTTTTTTGTGTTTTACTCACGCAGGAGTGAAACATAAGACCTAAACACTGCCAAAACTCTTGTCTCTCTTTTATTTTTTTAAACTTTTTTTTTTATGGCTACTTGTTAATTCTAATTTAGGACTTAAGTAGTTATTTCTCTCTGCAGGGTTGGACGTCATAGTTGGTTGTACAAATACTTAATATAAATTATGATTACATTTTTAAATGCAAATAAATTTCATTTTCTTACTGCTCCGGTGTTTTTCGGTTTTGTTCGCGTCTGCCCGTATTTAAGTTTTATATTTTCTACATTTGTGAGAAAATTTATAGTGGTTTTCACTAGTGAATTTAAAGTGAACTTTGTGTTTGTTATTGCGTTGTTTATTTTTTATAATTGGGAGGTATAATTAAGAGTTTTGAAGTTTAAAGTTTCAATATAAAAGGCACCATGGCTATTTCTTTGAGTCGGTTGTCTGACATAAGGTACTTAGTCAAGGACGAGTTAATCTACGAATTAACATGGAGAAGCATAGCCATTGGATCGGTGGAAGAGATGAAGCAACAGCTCATACTGATTAGACAGAGAGAAAGGACCGATGGAAGTATGAGATACCCTCCGTATCCCTTTAAATTTGGCCAGGATGCTTTTAGCTGCATGAAGAAGCTTGATAGTCTGGTACCGCTGGTAGAGAAGTTCTCTGGTACGAGCAAAGGGGGAGAGTTTAGGAAAATCGCTGTAAGGTTGGAACATGTGTTAGCCAGGATAAATAACATGAATCCGTCAAACTTTGAAGAAAGTCAAACAAAAGGCATACTGGTTGCGGAAACCTTGAGTTTGATTGGGAGGTTGCAGAGCCAAGCAACAGATTTATTAAGAGTTGGCGTGAACTCAGATGATGATGAAGCATCTGAAACCCAATCAACGAGTCGAAGCTCAGATCACTCGACAAATGTTGGCAGCATTCCCAGCCAGTCTCAACTCCCGCAACCACAGCACTCGAGCACACAAAGAACAGCTCAACAGCCTACGAACCAACCGTCGGTCATTGCTCCAGTGCAAATGCAAGTGCTAACGAACCCAACTCAAGCACCAATACAGGCACCAGTCCCTATGCCGATTGAGAATTACGGTACATCAGCTTTTCATTATCAATAACCGTCTACCGTTCCTTTGAGTCTAGCTGCCCTCCAAAGTAGCATTGCACCAATTGCTCAGTCACGACCATTTTCTTGTTCGTCGCCAGTACCAATGTCAAGTGATCCTGGTACTTCATATCATGTTGCACCTGTACCTCCGCATAAGTGGAACTTAAAATTTACAGGCGAGAGGGGTACAATCTCCGTCACCGCATTTTTCGAGAGAGTGGACGAGTTGAGTCAGGCTAGAGGAGTCAGCAAAAAGGTTTTACTGAATTCGGGCATTGATCTTTTTGAAAAGTCAGCTTATACTTTTTACAAAGATGTACGTAGAGAAGTCCATACGTGGGAACAGCTGGAACAGAGGTTCATGGCAGAATATCTTCCTTCTTCATATGGCGAGAAGCTATTGAAGGAGATTCAAAAACGTAAACAAGGCCCTGGAGAGTCTATAGGGACCTATATTGCTGTCATGAACACATATTTCCAAAGACTTGGCTGTCCTGTTTCCGAAGAGGCGAAATTAGCTATCGTCTTCAGAAATATCGCGGACATCTATAAAAATGGGTTAATTGCTACTGAGGTCAATAGCCTATCACATTTAAAGGATCTGTGTCGTAGAATAGACCAGAGATATGGTTTAGAGGAGGAAAATTTTACACCTAGGAAAAACCAATCTATTGAACCTGACTTGGCCTACGTTGACGTAGAGAGCGACAGTGACGATTTTTCAACAGGGGTTGATGCAATTCAAATATCAGGTGCTGGGACATCGAACCAACAGAATTTAAATCATCCTGCTAATAGATTCGACAGAAATAGGCAGCAGCCAGCAAGCAGTTTCGCTGCTAGAGCTGATAGAGATAGACAACAACCAGCTAGTGGTCAGTCTAGTGTAAATGACAGAGATGAACAACCACCACAAGGTGTTAGACGTGGTAGGGCGAATAGGGACGTGGTATGTTATAGATGCAACCAAACAGGGCACATGGCAATCGGGTGCGCATTACCTAGAGGCAAACAGTGCTATTCGTGTGGTCAAGCAGGGGTTACAGTAAGATAATGTCGTAATTGTAATCGTCAGGGAAACGGACCCAGGCGCTCGTAGGTGGTCGACCTTCGAGTCAGCCTGAACAAGCATCGACCGATAGGCTAACGTACGTTTTAGATTATGTGATAAGTCATGCTCGCAAAGATGAGAGGCCTTATTTAGAAGTGGATGTGCTCGGAAATAAGTTATTAGGTTTGTTGGATTCCGGGGCTTCACGTACCTTTTTAGGGAATCATGGTTGGTCAATCATCGAGAGGTTTGGTTTTTCACTTGATACGACGAAGAAGACGAGTTGCATTGTGGCAAATGGTCAAAGCACGAGTAGTATTGGGACAGTACAGCTTCCTATGCGAGTTCAGGATAAATTTAGGTTAATAGAGGTCGTCGTCGTTCCTGAGTTGCCGCACACTTTGATTTTAGGATTAGATTTTTGGATTTCGATGGGGATAGTACCGAACTTAAGTACTAATGAGTGGCACTTTGCCGATAATAAAGATGTGATTTGTTCTTTAGAAACACCAGACCAACAAACTACTCTTTCGCCTTATGAATCAGAACGACTAGAGGAATTGGTCGATAAATATAAGACTATTATGGGTGACTCACTAGGATGTACAGACAGGGTAGAGCATAAGATTACAACAGATGCAGCACCGATAAGACAACGTTCATATAAGGTCTCACCGGTCATTCAAAAACTTATTGATGACGAAATCGACGAAATGCTGAAAATGGATGTGATAGAACGTAGTAGTAGTTCATGGGCTTCACCAGTGGTAATGGTTCAAAAGAAAAACACAAAGAAATATCGTTTCTGTGTAGACTACCGCAAATTGAACTCAGTGACGGCGCGTGATAGTTATCCTTTACCACTCGTATCCGAGACTCTTGACAAGTTGAAAGATGCTAAATACTTGTCAACTTTAGATATCAAAAGCGCTTATTGGCAAGTACCAATGGAAGAATCATCGAAGCCACTAACAGCATTCATCTGTCGACGAGGTCTCTTCCAATTTAAGCGGTTACCATTTGGTCTTCATAATGCACCTGCAACTTGGCAGAGACTCATAGATAGCATCATAGGAAACGATTTAGACCCCTACGTGTACGTATATCTCGATGACCTCGTAATTGTCACACAGAGCTTTTCTGAACATCTTAGAATTCTTGAGGAAGTCCTACGAAGATTGCAGAATGCAAAGATAACGGTAAGTTGGGAGAAATGCCAACTGTGTAGGCCAGAAATGACTTATTTAGGTTTCGTAGTGGACCGTCGAGGCATCCGAGTTGACCCTAATAAAATTAGAGCCATGTTAGAGCTCCAGAGGCCAAGAACTGTCAGAGAAGTTCGTAGAGTTGTAGGTACAATATCCTGGTACAGACGTTTCATAGAGAATTTTTCAGCGATAATAGCTCCGATTACAGCTCTAACTAAGAAAAATCAAAAGTTCGATTGGACTCCAGACTGCGAAAAAGCATTTATTAAGATTAAGGAACTTTTAGTGACTGCACCGATTCTTACATGTCCAGATTATACCAAAGAATTTGTCATTCAAACAGACGCATCAGGATATGGAATAGGAGCATGTTTAACGCAGCCTTATCCTGAAGGAGACAAAGTCATATGCTATTTGAGTCGATCTTTGACTAAGCAAGAACGTGTTTACACGACCACCGAGCGAGAATGTTTGGCATTGGTTTGGGCGATAGAGAAGCTCCGGCCTTATATTGAGGGGATCTCATTTAAGGTCATTACAGATCATTTTAGCTTAAAATGGCTTCATAGCTTAAAAGAGCCCAGTGGGAGACTTGCTCGTTGGTCTGTAAAACTGCAGCAATATGACTTTGAAGTAATCCATCGGAAAGGGAAAGATTTAGTTGTCCCGGACATGTTGTCTCGTGCAGTACCTATGATTGATACAATTTCGCAGCCCAGAGACGTTTCAACAGCAATTAAAGATCGATGGTACCAAAAGATGGTAAAGAGGGTCGTAGAATCACCGTTAAAGTTTACGAACTGGAGATACACTGATAATAAGTTGTATAAATATGTCAAACAAGAATACCCTCAACTTTCACCATCTAACGAATATTGGAAAGAGGTAGTCCCCAAAGACCACAGGCGTAGAATTATTGGAGAAGCTCACGATCCTCCTACCGCAGGACACATGGGTGTGTATAAAACCTTCCACAGACTGGCAGAAAAATATTATTGGCCAAAAATGCGCCAGGACGTGGCAACTTTTGTAAAGAAATGCTTTGTCTGTGCAGCTCATAAAGTTGATACACAAGGTGTATCTGATCAGATGATATCTCATCCAAAACCAACTCGTCCTTGGGAAATTATTTCGACTGATTTATGTGGACCTCTACCTCGTTCAACAAAGGGTAATTGCTGGATTCTCGTCGTGACGGACTATTTAATTAAGTTTTCCTTAGTTTTTCCAATGCGAACAGCCCCTACTCAAGCTGTTGTTAAGCATCTTGAAGAGCAAGTATTTATGGTCTTCGGAGTACCCCGTTTGATACTTTGTGATAATGGCCCTCAGTACAAAAGTAATGAGTTTAAGCGTTTTGCTGAGAGTTATCAGGTTAAAATTCAGTATAATCCGTATTATCACCCCAGAACAAATCCAACAGAAAGGACGAATCGCACGTTAAAAACCATGTTATGTTGCTATGTGAAAGACAACCACAGGAAGTGGGACGAACAAATACATAAACTTGCCTGCGCTATTCGTACTGCAACCCATGAGACAACCAGGATGTCTCCTTTCTTTGTTAATTTTGGTAGGAATATGTGTTTATCAGGTAAAGATTACTCCAACCCAGTGTTGTTATCTGAAGAGAATGGTGTACAATCTGCAGCTGAAAGTAAGAACGAAGGTTTCCGGAAGCTCTATGCTGATGTTAAGAGAAGGTTAGAGGTGGCTGGAGAGAAAAACGTAGTTCAGTATAATTTGCGTACAAGGGTACCCAACTTTGCTGTGGGTCAGCGTGTTTGGAAGAAAAATTATGTTTTGTCAGATGCTGCGAAGTTTTTCTCGAAGAAGTTAGCACCGAAATTCGTTGGTCCTTATGTGATTAGGAATAAAATTTCTCCATGGATATTTGAGCTTCAGGAACCATCGGGTAAAGTACTGCCAGGGAGTTGGCATGCCAAAGACCTTAAGTCGGCAGCGGACCTCTCCGATTAACCTTTTTAGGTTAATCGTCTTGAAGTTGGGGGGGGGATTATGTAACGTGTCATTTTTACGTTTAAGGCAACGTTACATATTTGTTTATTTAGGTAAATAATCAAGGCTCTTTGATTCGTCTTTCTGTACACAAAGTAAGGGTATTTTATAGAGCTAGGTTTGGAGGTTATATAGTGTCTAGGAAATTACCTTAAAAGGAGGCATTCCATCGAATTACTGTGGACACTACGCACATCGCATTATCTGGACATCGTAATTGGAATTTAAGATCACAGGCTTCGGGAGAATCACATAAAAATTTTGATTGTTTTGTTTTTATCTGTGGAATTTTGTGATTCTCTTGTCGTCATGAAAGTTAAACAGCTGTTATGCTGGGGAAGGGCGGCGTTGCCGCATCACAAATGGTTTCAGTAACAGGGAGGAGACATTTAGATAAACAGTTCATTCCCTTACGTTTATTCTCGAGGATATTGGGACAATCCGAACCCCATATTCTTCACGGATTAGCTAGTTTTGATAGCACGAAAACATATTTAGGTTCACGGTTTGACCAGGAACAACCGAGGCTCCGCCACTTTGATATCTTTATTAATTTGATAGGGAAAGGATAAAATAAATACGAGTTATGCACTTTTGTAAATGGGAGATAAACGAGGGATAAAAACCAAGACTAAAAGAATAAACGAAATCGTGTGAGTTAACATCTGAACACTCTTGTGCCTTTAAGCAATAGTTCAGTGTGTATTTTTGGGTTCAGGTTCAGAAACAACTTTATTACTGTAGAAATGTTTTACAAAAATGGCGTTAAACCATATGAATATTAGAGAAAACATTTATAAAGAGCGAAGGAAACTTATGACGAAGACTGTAACTGGAGTGCAACTAAATTCTGCGCTCAGTATAGCTTTACTCATATGGGAATTGGTTGAGTGTTCGAATATTAATAATGTGTATGGAGGGTGTCTCGACGTCCTTGTTATAAAAATTCCAACCGTGGAAATAGATCCGACAACACCTCAATGTACGTTTTACCTAATTGCAATGTCCACTTGGTCGGTGCTGCCCCTATAGACCTGTATAGAACTATTGCTGTACCTCATTGGTTAGTTTGAAAACCCCGGGTTTTTTTCTTTCAGTCTGCCACTGAAGGTAGAGATTTATTTTTGGCGAAAAAGTTTTTTATAAATAGGTTTGCATCCTTTATTTGAATTTGACCGGGAAGATTAGGTTGGTACTATTGCGTTTTACCGTCCCCACTCCCCACCAAATTTACAAAACGGTTTCCGGCCACGAGATTATTCTGGTATTCTCGACGAAGTGCTTGGTCTCTCTTGCTAACGAATTTTGGCTGGGTCGACAACAGTTTCTGGGATCGCCTTTGTTTTTGGTGATTGGCACTACAGCGATTGTAGGAGATATCCCAGAAACTGTGGAAGTGAGTCCGTCGTGTCTAGGCAATCTGGAGTGACGCTCGCACCCTGTTTTGAGGGGGATTTAAGTCGGCCTACGCCATTTGCACGGAAAGAGCATCGGTAAGTTCGATTTTATTTTTTTTTCATTTTTTTTATTATTTGAGTACTCTTCAAGATAATATTTGCCTCCCAAATTGTAATTATTTTTCGTGGGAAATGTACTTTTTTTTGACAAAGGACGTGGGGATTTGTTGGCGTTTTTATATTTTTCTTTTAACCACGTGTTGGATAAAAACTATATATTGTTTTTCTCCTTTGTCTACAGCCCTGTCAATTCCAGCGACGGGACAGTTGGGCTGGACGCTGGTGGGAAGCCGGACGGGCCAGTTATAACCCTGAGAAAGGTACGTTAGGATTATTTTAGTTCATCTGTTTAAATCTACTTTGTTTTATTGAGTCGACATGGGATTATCGATTTAAGTTACTGTGTAGGGGAACTTCGTGCAAAATTGACGAATTCCAGGAATCTGAAACATTTCATTTTCCACAGGGTTTTTACGCTCGGGGCAAGGAACCATCAACACTCGAGACCATGTGCTGCCCTAGCGTGATGTGCTAAGCGGCAGTAGGGGAGGCGCGGGCAAGCCGGAACAGCAGGAGTATGTCGGGAAACCTACAACACTTCCAGGTTTACCAAATAAACACCAATAATTATTAAATAATTCAAGGACCAAGGTAGGAGCAAGCCTTAACTATAATTTTTTTCCTCATATATAAATTTTTAATATAACTTAGACGTAATCTTTTCATATATAAGTTTTCACAGTATAATCTCAACATTTCTTGTAAACGCAAGAAGAAGAAAAGGTATGACGTCATAACCCTGGTTTTGCGGCATATTTACTACATGGACTTGTTTCCTTCATTTCATTTATTTAAGATAATTTTACTGTCAAATTTAAAGTGCCTTGCTATTTTGGCCCTGACTTGTTTGGTATTTTTCTCAAGTTTTACAATCTAATTATACAAGATGAACTAAGTATTTGTATTATTTGTACAACCCCATGACCAACTTTGCGGAGACAAAAGAGAGATGAGATTATTTTTTTCTAGCGGTTTTAGCTTTAGTCTTGTCTGTCTCATTCTACCCAATGTAGAATGATGACAGCAGATATTTGGTCTGGATCTCCCCTATGATGGAACGATTTTGGAAGTATATATATATTTTTTTTTAACAATCATTCATATAATTGAGTCCTACGCTACTGACTCAGATGTAGGTACACTATGACCTGTTAAAGGAGTCCATCTACCTGTAAAGTATTTCTGTTTTGTCATCTGAATTCAATCTTTTAGAATTTTATTCTGTTTATTAGTCAATTTTTTTGGTTTTTTAATTACACAAATATTCTGGAAGCCTCGGAAATAAGTGGAATTTCATTGTTTGGCTACAACGTTTGGGTTGGACTGTATTTTATTTAAGATCTTCTTTGTAAAACATTGGTATTAAATAATGTGGCGCACTTAAAATTTTCTTATTTCTGAACCCCCCCTTCTCCACTGTATAAAAGTTACCGGGCATATCAATGTTTTACCTAGCTGGAAAATACAGTTCTGCTTCCAGATATTTGTTTAATTATTCAATGGTGTTGTTGTGTCACAAGTTGGCGAATTGTCACTATCCTAATTACAGTGTCACAAAATGGCGGCAACGTCTTTAAGCTGCCACAAATGTCACCCAACGCATTTTAATAGGCCACAAATTGGCGCCCAAATTATTTTTTAACTTTTTTTAAGGCCACAAGTGGTTTTTCTTTATTTCTATTTGAATTTTTCTAAGTTAAAACGCACTAAGAAATGTCTATTATTGTGCTATTGCACGTTAGCGTAATCCAAATCTTTGCAGTAATTTGTTTGTCCTGTAAGTATTAAACAAATACACATAAACCAGTCGGTCTCAAGTTCATAGACTTTAGTACTAGACCTTGGTCTAAGTGCTAAGTTTTAAGATCTTACTAAAAACTGGTGATAGAGTTTTGCTATGAGGTACCAATATAGGAATAAGCAAACAACATTTAATATTCTTTTCTGTGGTTTGACTGGTCTATACATTTGTTGCCATTTACTATCCTATTGTGTAAAATACCGCTTCTGGCTTTAAACTTTGGAAAGTTATTTATTTTATATTCAGAATTTCAAATTCAACCAATTATTCCATTTCCAACACAAGTCACCGGGCGTGGACAATTTATACTTGCGGAATATCTTACAATTTTTTGTATTGTGTTACCATTGTAAATAGTTTTTCATTTGGGACATTGTTTGAAAATGTCGCTATGCGATTATGTTTATTCCATTGTATTGCACTAAATTTTACTCTGATGGCTCAATTTATAATATTTCTTCTATCTTGGGGGTTAACCTAAATTAGAACCAGAGTTGTATCGATATATTACCCGAAAATAGATTGGATGTGACAAGAAATTCTAATTGAATTAAATAGCACAGTTTTACATTAACACAGTCACAGGCCTAACTGCAGTACTCCGTATCTAAAGGTGGGCTCAAACGACTCGTGTACTTGGCAAATACACAATTATTTGCGTACTTGGCAAGTATACGAGCTTTGCGAATTGCGATAGCAAGCAGAGCGCTCACACGCCGTGTACAATTTACAAGTACGAGAGAGTAAACATACAACAGTACTTGGCAAGTGTATGAATAGTCGTGAGCCCTTTGACTCGGCCCATTTTTACCGACCACAAATGGAAAACCAACGCGTGACAAATAATTGTACTAAACTAATCCACTCACACGACATGACAAGTATACAGCAGAAGTTAGCCGCAGATATGGGTTTTTAAAATTTTGCTGTTGCAGGGCTTATTGTAACTGACCTATTTTTTCAAAAAATGTTATTTTTTTTGACAGATATATAAACTAATAAGGAGAATTTTCCTATAGTCATGTAAGTGCCTAACGATTCTACAAGGCTACTAATTAATGTTAGTTACTAATAAAAATTTGGGAAAAAAAAACTAATTTCTATCTTTTTATTACAGCAAAAAAAATTTTCATTCGTCATATTATTAGCAAATTAAATAAATATAAAAAAAAAACACTATTTAATAAAGTCATTGCACCATCGGCCTGGATGATACTTGCTGGTCTTCTAGGCATTGAATTTGCTAACTTTTGAAACAAATTTGGCCTGAACGAAGTCTTCATCTAAAATAAATAAATAGATAAATAACACATATACACACACACGTTTTCTATTAGATTGGCATCGGAAGTCTTTGCTGGCCATGGCCAAACCTCGACATTGTTCTCTTGAAACCACTGTCGTGATATTTTGGGCTCTGCGGATAGAGCAGTTGTCTTGCTGGTATACAAAACCATCTGGGTAAAGAATCCTAACTTATGATGGTAGCATAAGTCTGAGCACTAAACCTACCAAGAATTCTAAAAAGAACTCCATGTCCTCTTGCCGAAATCGACCCTCAAACATTCACAGAAAATCTTCCTGTTAAGTCTTCGCTTCCCGAAATATATTTTTCTTGCCGTTGTTGGTTCTGTTCGGTTTTGTTTTCGATCACTGTTTAATTGAAATATCTTTTTTACCTGTTGCCAGATAATAAGTTATAGCAAAAATTAGGCGGTCTTTTTTTGATTTTCTGCATTGAAAAGGATTTTTTTTACTCTCACACATCTTAATCTGGACCGCCTTACTCGCCTTCGACTCGTTGTAAAGTGACCCATGAAGATTACAGGCAATTCTTGCTTCACAGGCGTTGGAAAAAGGATGTTCTTCTAAAAATTCTATTAGTTGCTGATATTCTTGGAGCGTGCTGATTTTGGTTGAGCCAGTACCTTGCTTTCGCCGAACAAAATTTTCGCAACCCTAAAAGACAACCCCTGTATAAACAAAAAAAGTTCTATGATCAAATAATATGTGCCAATTGGCAATTAATGGTCTTTTTAGAGAATAAATTAAATTTTAACTCTTAAATTCATAACAGTGCAACAAAATGAAATTATTTTAATATCATACAATACCTACACTCAAAGATTTATCTCTGCAAAATGTCACTCATCCCATTTTGAGGGTCGTTTTAAACTGTGCTTTCTCTGACATTGAACAATTCCGATGGAGATATTGTGCGTGAAAAATGTCTCGCCCGTTATATTTCGCGGTTCTGGACGGGGCATGATGGATTGTTATTCGCTTTTTCTTTCACCGAAAAAGTAGCGTTTTGCGGGCGGGTGCAAAATGAGATTTAAAATATTTGGAGATCGTTTGATATGAGGGGAATGGAATAAACAGTAAGGTGCCAGAAATAGGCACTAGCAAATAAATAATAGTAATAGCAATTGTGGTAAATTATGGCACTAGTCTCAAAGGATAACGCACGGCTAATAAGAAATCCTGCTACATAGAGCCCCATGTATTGTGTCAGTTTTTTGTTAATAGTAGGTAGAAGATATTATTCTAAACAATCTTTAAATTCGACAAAATCTTATATATGTTACTGTTTACGAGATATAAGCGTTGAAAGATGGGCTCTTCCTTGATTTTTTTCCGATATAATAGGTTGTGTTTCCATTAAAATATTGCCAGGTATTTCCTTGTGACATTATTTTGAAATGTTTTGAAAGTTGCGAAACATTTGTGACCCTAAAAAAATCAGCTGTTCTTCCGGGGCTGAATTTTACATTGGGTCTTATGGGAGGTCAGGTGTTTTTTTATGATATTGTCAAAATGGCACTACAGATTTCCGCAAAATTTCAGTGAAATATTCTCAGACACCATCCCGATGTTCCACCAAAGGTTTGTAAGGAAGCAACATGAATAAAAGGTTAAAATCTTCAAGATTTAGCATTCCTTATTTTGAATTCAAATTACCCGCCATGTACCACATGCCAACTGTTATATTTGACATGTATTTGACTTTGTCATCTGTGATTGTCACATTCGCTTCTGTTTTAAACTTAATTTTTGTGTGAGCTAATGAAGCGGCTTTGAAAGATTAAGGATTACTATAGATTTAAAAAAAATTGTTCTAAAAGAATATAGTAAAAAAAATCTCAAAACCGGCCTTATTTAAAAAAAATCAAATATACATGAACCGTCATTCCAACTTCAATATTTTAATGACAATCAGCTGTGTCGTAACGTGGCCAACAAAAAAAAATCAGCCCCGGATGTGACGTCAACAAAGTGGAGGATCGTGGCCCGTCCGTTTTGATAGCCCTGGGTCACGTTACGACACAGCTGATTGTCTTTAAAATATTCAAGTTGGAATGACGGTTCATGAATATTTGTTTTTTTTTTAAATAAAGCCGTTTTTGACATTGTTTTTACTTTATTCTGGCAGAACAATTCTTTTAAAATGTATAGTAATCCTTAATTTTTCATAGCCGCTTCATTAGCTCATACAAAAATTAAGTTTAAAGTAGAAGCGAATCTGACAATCACAGATGACAAAGTCAAATATATGTCAAATATAACAGTTTGGCATGTGGTACATGGCGGGTAATTTGAATTCACAATAAGGAATGCTAAATCTTGAAGATTTTAACCTTTTAATCAAGTTGCATCCTTACAAACCTTTGGTGGAATATCGGGATGGTGTCTAAGAATATTTCACTGAAATTTTGCGGAAATCTGTAGTGCCATTTTGAAAATATCATAAAAAAACGTCTGACCTCCCATAAGACCCCATGTAAAATTCAGCCCCGGGAGAACAGCTGATTTTTTCAGGGTCGTGGCCTCTATTTTTGTGTTGGCCTTGGTATATCGTATTAAGGCCAACACAAAAATAGAGGCCTCGACCCTGAAAAAATCAGCTGTTCTCCGGGGGCTGAATTTTACATTGTCAAAATGGCACTACAGATTTCCGCGAAATTTCAGTGAAATATTCTCAGACACCATCCCGATATTTCACCAAAGTTTTGTAAGGAAGCAACATGATTAAAAGGTTAAAATCTTCAAGATTTAGCATTCCTTATTTTAAATTCAAATTACCCGCCATGTAGCACATACCAACTCTTATATTTGACATGTACTTGACTTTGCCATCTGTGATTGTCACATTCGCTTCTGCTTTAAACTTAATTTTTGTGTGATCTAATGAAGCTAATGAAGCTAACTTTTAAAGACTTTATTGTTTCTCGAAGTTATTCTCTTTTGCATGCGCTCAAACCCGTTGTCAAAGCTGTAACTCCACTCGTTTATTGGTACTGTCAAAATTGTAGTCTTGAAGGCGACCACTGCGTCCTGTGGCGACTAAAATCTTTGACCTCGCTATTCTTGATTTTCGGAAAAGTTTAGAAATCGTTGTGACTTGGGTCGACACTGCATGAAGGATTTGTTGGGTTACAAATTCAATGGTTTTTGTACTTTGTGCGAATTTGCATTGCTTGTGGAGGATGATTCGTCGTTCGGGGTTCGTTTTTCAAAGCTCAGAAATGACTTTAGGCAAAGAAATGGTGATGTACCAATCGGCACTGACAGTACTTTAATCTTTCATCTGCTTTTGAGACAAATATCGCGATCATCCTCTTGGATACACTTTGAGAACGGATTACTTTTGTTGGCTTTTTTTCATCTTGGAACACCCAAACAGACGACTGACGTTTACTTTCGGGTTGACCCTAGCTTCCTTCTGTTATTTGAGTAACAGGTGCGATATCCAACGGGAAATTAATTTTCATACCCTCAATTCTTTAAGCAATTTTTTTTGAATTGAGGTCTTTGAAATCCCAAATTAAGCCTCAATCTCGCGATATGTCACATCACACGCACAGCATCGATGTTTTCCTGGATGACCGTTTTTGGTTTGGCTGGCCTTGGATCGTCGCTAAGGCTAATTCGTCCACGCTTGAATTCTCCGTACCAACAAGAATCTGTCGACTGATGTTGTGCTTCCTTACCGAAAACAGAAATCAACTCGTTAACTTTTCTTGGGAAAATTCCCTTCAAAAGTTGTAAAAATATAGCCCAAAAATGTTCTGGGTTTAATTCCATTTTTCGACTGATTTGTATACTTGAAAATTAGCTGTAGCTATAAAACTATATGTATCGACTGACGTTTTGAATTTAGGTTAGGGAAAGATTGTGGTTAAGTTTTAGAAACACCGATCGATCACTGTCGCTCTCTATGTTCTTATATGCAAAATATAAAGACAGCTCTCGTATCTTCTTTAACATTAAATTTATGAATTGTTCTAGTAGCCCATCATAACTTAATTAACTCATTAACTTTAAAAAAATCTACGGCGGTAACTTTGCCCAAAATCTCTTTTTAATTTTTTGGTAATATTTTACTAATTCTCTGGCCACACTGACCAGGTATCGAATAAGCGCGCATTTTTTAAATTAAAGACAATAAATAATCTTGACATCTAAGGCAATTTTCTCTATTATTTGAGATCGGATCTCGGGTTAGCCGACCAAACGTGTCAATCTTTAGGAAAGTTTTCGCACATTTTCGGCTTTTCCTTAAGTTTAGAATTTGTGAAATTTTCGCAGTGGCATCTAAGGAAAAAAATCACTAAACTATAAAAATAAGAATAAATTATACAGCAAACGCACAAATTCAGGATATTTAACCCCAAGGCCAAACCTCGGGCCAAACCCCCCTCCCCCCTTAGAGCATTACGTAATTTAAGGTCAGTCCCACAGGCTGTTTTTGTCATGTTATGAATATAACTATATGTTATTTATATGTTATTTAGTTTATTATTTAAATAGAGTGGGACCTCTCTGCGGACACCTTTATTAAGATAACACCTCTTTTAATTAAACGGACATGTTTCTTGTAACCATGTTAATTTTATTGTTTTTAGCTCACACATATACTATACTAGAGTAATGTGAGCTATGGTGATCCTAATTTTTTCTAGAAAAAAAAAGTTGCTCCGATTTTAAAAATTTTTATATATCTTTGCGTTTCAGATGATTTTGAAACTTTTTTGTTGCGCCGTCTGTCTGTCTGTCTGTCTGTCTGTCTGTATGTCTGTCTGTCTGTCTGTATGTCTGTCTGTAACGACCAACGCGCATAACTCAAAAACCGCTTGGCCGATTTTAATAAAATTTGGTACCTAGGCTGGGTTTTGAGTCGAGATGGTCCCATTTAAAAATGAACAAAATCCACCGAACACAAGCCAAATAAAAGGGTGGGGGTAGATTTCAAAAATTAGAGTTTATGTGAAAATATGGCGTGTGTGATATCAAACGAAAGGTAATTGAGTCTGGAGTTAAACAAAATATATTTCATTTTTTTTGCTCACACATATACTATAGTAGTGTGAGCTATGGTGATCCTAATTTTTTCGAGAAAAAAAAAGTTGCTCCGATTTCAAAAATTTTTATATATCTTTGCGTTTCAGATGATTTTGAAACTTTTTTGTTGCGCCGTCTGTCTGTCTGTTTGTCTGTCTGTCTGTCTGTCTGTCTGTCTGTCTGTCTGTCTGTATGTATGTCTGTCTGTCTGTCTGTCTGTATGTCTGTCTGTAACGACCAACGCGCATAACTCAAAAACCGCTTGGCCGATTTTAATGAAATTTGGTACGTAGGCTGGGTCTTGAGTCGAGATGGTCCCATTTAAAAATGAACAAAATCCACCAAACACAAGCCAAATAAAAGCGTGGGGAAAGATTTCAAAAATTAGAGTTCATGTGAAAATATGGGGTGTGTGATATCAAACGAAAGGTAATTGAGTATGGAGTTAAACAAAATACATTTTAGTTTTTTTTTCTTCAAAAAGGGTGAAGGTAGATTTAAAAAAATTAGAGTTTACGTGAAAATATGGCGTGTGTGATATCTACCGAAAGGTAATTGAGTCCGGACTTAAACAAAATACATTTTAGTTTTTGTTTTTTAAGGGTGGGGGTAGATTTGAAAAATTTCAGTTTAAGTCAAACCATGGCTTGTGTGGTATCAAACAAAAGGTAATTTAGTCTGGAGTTGAATAAGATATATTTCAGGTTTTAGTTTTATTAGCTCGCACGTACACTATAACTATAGTACCTAGTGTGAGCTTAGGGGCCCATATATTGGCATAGTACTTCACTAGCAGTCTAAATTAAAGAAATCGAGATTAATCAAATATGAGAGGTTTCACTGTACAAAACTTGGAGTTAATTTAATTATGACTTATCTAGACCGTGCAGCAATGGTTTTCCTAGTGTGTGTGTGTTCGTATATAGGGGTGGGTGTTCGTATAGTATGTCTGTCCGTAAGACGATAGCTCCAAAACCGCTGAGCCGATTTTAATGAAATTTTCAGCTAAAATAGTGTTCGACAGTATAACAAGCTGATTAGATTTGGATCAAAATCCATTAATACTAATGACCGTTTTTTTTTTGACAGTTAAATAAATAAAAATATGCTAACTTTTTAACGAAGCATCGCACCAGCGGTTCTCGGGATGTAGTAGAATATATTTTTTTGCTAGTCGGCTAGGAAGGTATCAGATCCGTCATTATTATGCAGAAATATGTATTTGCGTTTAAAAAAACAAGTTTTTATAACAAACGTAACGCAAATATCTAATTTTCCTTTTAATACTTTATATAACTCCAACTATTTTTTAGTTGTTCCTGCAAGATTCGATTGTACGGAGAGCAAACTTTACTTTGTTATTATTTTAAATCCAGTTTCCTCTCTGACTTTAGAAACTTCTAAATTGAAAGAAAATATTAGTCATTTTGTGTTTAAGGAAAATAAATATAATTTCATTTAACTTAGAAGAAAGTCATTATTACCTATGTGGCAAGATATAATTTTATTACATTTTAGTGAACTTAAATAAAATAACATGTTCTCCGCGGACGCATTTTTACCTTCCTAGCCGGCCTAGCAATAGCTAGAAAAGGTAGAGTAAAGTCGGCATTTATGGAATAGTTGGGTAATATGGAATTTTTTATAATTTTAAAACGGGTGGCTCCATCTCTAAGGTGATGATTATATTAGAATGCTTGTTAAAATTGTAGAGTTCTGGAATAGAATAAATCTGCCGCCATACTACACCAACGCCGAAAAACGTGAGATTATAATTTCTACGTGTTTAAAGTTTGTGCACGGTTTCAGTTAAAATCGTTTTGTGAATAAACTTTGTTGAAATAAAGTTGTGTAAACGCATGGTAAGTTTATTTAGGCATATGATGGTAGAAATTTTAAGGATTTGCTATGATATTTTTTACAATAACTAACAGAGTACTTGTTTTGTTTAAATTTTGTGGAGCGTGTAATATGGAATATTCCATATTGCCCGCCTCGGTCCAGTGCGTAATCTGCAATTAAATGGGCTCACGAAGCTTGTACCAGTGCAGAAAAAGATATTTTTGTTTGCGGTTTTTGTTTGCGATTTTTGCAATTTGTAGACGTAATTTTTGTCGGCCAATTTTCTAATCTTAAATCATTTAATAAAGTTTTTTTGCGTGTCATAAGTCTATTCAGTATTACCGGATATGACCATTCCATATTACCCGCCATGTTTTATTTTCGAACAAAAATAATTTTTTTTTAAATATATTTTTAAAATTTTCGAAAATGATTTAATCTTTAATTTAGCACCTGTCAATCTTTGGAGATACTTAGAAATATTTTTTAATGAAATCTTGCAGCTCTAAACACTCAGACTTTGGTGTTATCACTGTAAACATAATTGGTATTCCATATATGCCGACTTTACTCTATTATTTTCGACGAAATTTTTTTTTTGAGATAACGCCGAAAATAAGTTATTTGGATGTATTTTGACCTACCCTAGCAATATCGTCGTGATGTCTGTCTGTGTGTGTGTATATTATTTCTGTCTGTAACGTAAATTTTCATAAAATTTTTAGGTAAAATAGTGTTAAGATTTTTGTCAAAATGCTAACGACAGTTTTCTGACAATTAAAAACTTTAAAAAATGCTAACTTTTTAACGGATCATCGTATCAATTAACTTTTGGAATACTGTAGAATATATTTTGTTCAATATATCGTGTTATAACCAAAAACTTCGTAGGAATTTTCGTTTCTGAGATATTTACAAAAAACTGTTTTCAAGGCTAATATATTATCATGGCTTCACTTGAGGTGTGATAATAGGCTAGCTAGGAAGGTGTCAGATCCGTCATGGATCCATTTATTTTATTTTGCATACGTGGGACGCAAATCGAGCGCGGGTTCTACACACCAACTGCGATCGCAATCCAATAACGCTGAACAGCGCACATTATCGAACATTAACCACTTTAGGTTTGGTTAGGTCGTTTTGTTTGGTTATGTCTTTTGGTTTGGTTGGTTATGTAATTTTAGGTTGGTTTTGTTTGCTGTCATTTCATTTCATACTTATAATTTATAACTAAGCGAAAGTTTTGGTTTGGTTTGGCTGGCGATAACTTATGCTGCTGTACAGATCTCTTTCCTTTTCTAATGCGGTTTGGAATCCAACGCTCGGAATGCGTAATGAGTTGGTATGACTTATCATAGATAGAAAAATTATTCTTGTTTGGATGCGTTGGGGCCAGGGATTCTCTACGGGTGCCACAGCTATCCGTTCAAAGTAGGGTATTGGAAGTCCCGTAATGATTCTGCACATGCGCAATTAGATAATGATAATGATATGGGCAAATGAAAAGATATGCTTTTTTTCCCTAATGTTACGTGGTTTGTTTAAATAACAACAAACAAAATGAAAGGAATAAGCTTGAGTGATATGTTGTTTGATCATCCGGACCAATCGCTTGGACCAAGTGCTAATCGCCATTTGAAGTTTGGCCAATACAAGAAGCGTGGCTACAAAATAATAATTGGTTGTTGTTCTTCCTAAAACTCACGAAAAATATCTCTAAATATTTTTTTCGTGGTTGTTCGTTATTTTTAACATTTTCCACCAGCTTTAGCTAATGTTTTAATTGTTGTTTCAATGAATGTACGGTAGTGGCGGTTAACACCCTTAAAGGATTTAACCTGGCACCTATGCCGCCTTTCGGGGCCCGTTGTGCACCACGTACCTACTGTGTTCGACTCAGATAATAATTTAAATACTATCTAGTATATAGAACTCACTAGAGTTAGACCACTAATGGGTCATAAACCTTTTTTTTTTTTTTTTTTTTAATAATTTTTAGTAATACAACTCCCACCGTTAGAGTAGAGATTTTACAAAATGGCGTCCGAGGAAGATGTTGCACAAGTAATTAGTGATCTAAATAAGTTGACAAAAGACAAATTAATTCAAATTATTGTGTATAAAAAGTCACCCGAGAGCTGTGTAATAGGAGAGAGTGCGCGGAAGTTTCTGGAGTGAGACATAAACGACCAAAATGATGAAGTTTTTGAAGATAGTGTCGAGCAACATACCTGTACAAAAGTGCAATGTTTGACCACACAAGCTGATTTAAGGGTGGCAAAAGTAGAACTCGCTGCATCCATGAGCATCTTAGATGAAAAGGAAAGGTCGGTACAAAACTTAAATACTATTATTAGCTTAATGAAATCTCAGTCCAGCAAAAGTGAGGTTAACGCGGGAACAAGTAAACAAACCCAACAATCAAAACAAAATAATGGAGAGAGGAGGATTGGACACCTATTTACAATGTATCTGATTTTACTGAAAATTTTAATTTATTTTATAATACATTTTTAACCCATTTTAATAATATTTTTCCAGTTAAACCAAAGTATTTTGATAATAACAGAAAATTATGGGTAACACAAGATGTTAAACAATCAAGCCAAAATCTAAAAAATTTACATAGGCTTAAAAGGGAGGTCTTAGGGCTGGACGCACTATACAGGGCAGAGCGTAGTAAACATAAAAAACTTCTGGAAACTGCCAAAAAAAGGTTTTATCAAAACAAAATCTCTAAATCTGATAATCCTTCAAAAACTGTGTGGACGGTAGTGTCCGATCTTACACGAGGGAAAAACCTTTCATCAAATTCTTCAAGTTTAATAATCAAAAATGAAAGTGGTAAGATTGTGCAGGAACCTACTTCTGTGGCAAATCAGTTTAATGAGTTTTTTGTTAACGCGCCAATTCGCATTTTAGAGCACTTAAACAAAAATAAAGCTATAGATTCTGAAACATCCGAAAATTTGCAAAGCTCATATCCCCCCATGCCAAGTTACAACTTTACAGAAACTGAAATACACAATCTGCTTTCAAAGAAAATTAAAAACAAAAAATCATCAGGACCTGATGATATTCCATCGAACATTTTTAAAAAAGCAATGTTAGAATCTTGTTTAAAACCTATAACACATCTTATTAATATTTCTTTGAAAACGGGAATTTTTCCTGATGCACTAAAAAGTTCAAAAGTCATCCCAGTCTACAAAAAGGGAGATGACACTCTCGCTGAGAACTATAGACCTATTTCTTTGACCTCTTGCTTTTCAAAGATATTTGAGTATGCTATGTTACAAAGGCTTTTAAGTCATCTAGACAACAATAACATCTTAGTTTCATCACAGCATGGATTTAGAGCTGGAAGCAACAGCAATTCTTGAATTTCTGGAGGAGGTTTTCAGTGGTCTGGAAGGGGGCGAGCGACCTGTTGGGATTTTTTGTGATCTCAGCAGGGCGTTTGACTGCGTAGATCATAAGATGGTTCTCGACAGACTGACCTTCTATGGTGTTGGAGAAACAGATCTGTGCTGGTTTTACTCCTATTTAAGATATCGTCGACAATTCGTCCAGGTGGTTGATCATACGGGGAGACGCAAGGATTCGGGCAGCCTGGTGGTCAATGTCGGTGTTCCCCAGGGCTCAGTCCTGGGTCCTGTGCTGTTTCTTCTGTTTGTGAACCCCCTGCCATCACAGGTGTCCTTAAGTAAAATTGTATCGTTTGCTGATGACAACTCCGGAGTTGTTAAAAAGGTGAAAAATGCCTCAATGGAAGTCACAGCAAATAACGCTATCAAAGAATTAAGCGATTGGTTTATAAAAAATAATTTATTTTTAAATATATCAAAAACACATTTTATGGTTTTTCATACTGGACACACTGAAGTAAATCTAGACTTGGACTTACGCTGCCAAAATGAACAGTTGCAACGAGAGGAATGGGTAGAATTCCTTGGCATTATTGTCGACGAGACATTGTCATGGACAGAGCACTGCAGAGTTTTATCATCAAAGATAAGTAGCCTTTGTTTTGCAGTTCGTAATTTAAAGTCAGTTCTTGATACGCAGCAGCTAGTAAATGTTTACTACGCTACTGTCCATTCACGCATCCTGTATGGGGTTGAATTCTGGGGGGTCTCTCCGCACGCTCAAAGTGTTTTTAAATCACAAAAGCGTGTTGTGCGATGCATGGCAGGTGTATCAAATAGAATATCTTGTGTTCCTCTCTTTAAGAAATATAAAATTTTAACCGTCCCGTCTATAGTGATTTACAAAATTTGTCTTTTTGTGTTTAGTAATAAGAATCTATTTTCAAGAAATAATGAATTCCACACGTATAATACGCGTTATCAAAATCAATTTTTAATTCCAAAAAATAGGCTTACCAAAACAAAAATGTTTGTGACAAATCTTGGTCCTAAAATGTTTAATAAACTTCCCCAGGAAATACAAGATATTCAAAATATAAATTCTTTTAAACATTTGGTTAAGACTTACCTAATTGAAAAGTGTTTCTATAGTATAAACAGTTTTTTGGAATAGTTTAGTTTATTTTATATAGCCTAAATCTTTTTTGTATACACCTTTGTATGTCTAGATAAGAATTTGACGATGTCCATTTACATTTAATTGTATCTTTGGAAAAATAAAATTTGTATTGTATTGTATTGTATTTGACATAATCAACCGGGTACAGAGAGCCACAATGTGCCCGCACTAGCTGCTAGCTCCAAATAGGTACTCCATATACCCTGTCCCATGTGGTGATTTCCTGAATGGCCAGGCCACCGAATCCATTCAGAGAAGCATCAGATCAACCCATCCTCTTTACCATACATGTTATCTGGTGTGATCCAAAAGGTTACCAGTTTTTTTTTTCTGTTAACATACTAATCAATGCTCATCCGTTACCAGACTGCCATGGGTCGAGGCCCCTTTAGTTGCCTCTTACGACAGGCCTAGGTATTACCTTGGTGCTAATCTTATCTCCGGACACAATACGGACCTTATTTGTTGTTTTATTATTGGACTTGTGAGGATATAATTTATTTTATTTTAAAACATTTCACCCTTTTACCTTAAACATCAGTGTTTCACAAAGAAAACCCGAAAAACCGCTTTTCAATTTCGGCTGTCTGTCTGTCGCTCGGTGCTTCGGTACGGAAGGGTTGAAACCTTGAATCCTCGGTGGCCAAAGTCAGATAAATACGTCTGAAATATCGAACGCCGGGCTTTCCACATTTTTCGAAAGCCTAGACGATAGGTGCAACAAAGGAAAACGAAATTTACGTGAAGGAAAAATATTCTCCTTTTAAATTCTTTTATTTTATTTATAACAATAATATCTGCTAGTTTAGGTTAAGTGAACCGTCTTTCTCTTAACTTTTTGGCGCTACAAGCCCCTATAAGGTTTTTGTCCTTGTGTCTTTAAAGTTTAGTAACCTTGTAATATTATGGTTGGTTTTTGGGTTCATTTTAATAAAGACATATTCTATTTCTTTGCTATTTGAAGTACCTTGCACCACATCATTTCGTTCAAGAATTTTACGCTCAAATTTATTCAGATCTTCTTCATCTCTTCTGAGTATTGTCCATGTTTCACAGCCAATTATTAATCGTAATTAGGTACTTATAGGTCGTATCAAGCTTTTGCTGATATTTACGTCTTGTGATTGTTTTGGCTTCCTTATTAATTCGTATTTTGATTTTTCTAATTAGCAGGATTTACAGATAAAATAAGATAAGAACCACTAGCATTCAACACCGAGGCAAAACTGCAGAAAGAGAATGGTAAGATTCTCCAAAACGTTACTCTCCTGATACCTCCTTATTCTAAATAAAAGCAAACAAACCAAACAGATCATGGGGCTAATAGCCAGTCATCTACAGAGGTGAGATACAAATCAACAGCTCACATAATAACCTATTGACCAGCACCAAGAACCAAAAAACCGCTTGGAGGGAGCAGACTGTTAGATACATCTAACAATGAGGCTAATGTGCCTTGCAAAATCTTGAAAACTTCTAAATTAGAAACAGGCAGCTAAAGTTACAATAATTTGAGCAGCTGCAGTTGCAGGGTCTCCAAAACCTAACCTGCTTGCTGGAGGAATGAACGAGTGAATCATTTAATTAACTAAGCTAAGTCAATAAGGAAACTTTTTGACATTCATGGTTCCTTGCTGGAAAGATTTGTCATTTTATTTTATTAACATAATTGTCTTTATTTCTTTCTAATTCTAATTTGTGAGAGTATCCTAAGCATCCCTTGTTGGTATTTTGCTCTTACATAAAAATTTATTTAACTACCTATTTGTTAACCATGAGCCAAGCTCGGATAGTGAACGCTAGCGTTTTTAGTCTTGATCGTATTTTGATTGGAATATCAAAAATGTTCTTTTGATTTTCTGATTAAGTTATTCTTGTCTAAAATATGTTAATTGTCTTCTGAAATTTTCTTGTGTTTAGGGACGGATATGAAGAAAAACTATTTTTCTTTGGAGACCTTTGGCAGTTTAATTTCTGCTTTTTCAAGCACTGGAACCTAGTTTTCAAACCCATTAAGTTGTATGGTGTATCTTGGCTTCCCAGCTTGCACATTTCGACTTCTTACGTTATTTTGCGGCGAGTTTTTTAATTTAAATTTAAAAAAACATAAATGACAGGGAACGATTTCAGCAATAATATTTTAATTGTCGTTATTAAATCATTTAAATAAAAATGTGTTTTTTAAAGATGATGTTTGGCAAATGCCTCAATAAAATTGATTCCTGGTAGCTCAAAAGGCCGGTCACGTACACACTACGCATGCAGAATTTTCACATTTACATACATAAAGCTGGCTTTAAGCTTGCCCTACCCAAAAGTTTCTTAAAATCCATATAGGAATTGGATAGTACAGGGCGGGCTAAATTCGATTTTTTTAGGGGTTTTAAGTATTTCTATTTTGCCAAACCTCCAAAAAAATCGAAGTTTAAAAATTATGAATAAAATCTTTTGAAACTATTATTTTTAATAAGGGTTCTCAAAATGGGAACGGTGGCTGTTAAATAGATGAAATATGTTTATTTATTTTTAAGTTATCGTGTCCCAGACAGACAGTCGCCATCAGAAATTTTGGTGGTTAGGTCTTTTTTGACTCAAACTTATTTTGTGTGAAAATAAAAAAGATTTTTTTGGCGATCCCAATAGCATTCCTTAATACGGATGGCTAAAAAATAAGTCAACCAAGTATAATAATATGGAAAAATGTATGCAGCTTTTTTTCACCTGATAAAGGCCACATTGATACAGTGAAGTTCGCATATAGCGGACTCGTTTAAAATGAACACTCACTTATAGCAAACCCCGTTTAAAATGGCCAAAAAAATTTTACTTATGTATTCAAAAGTCTATATGTCTTCTTATAGTAAACCCCGGATATAGCGAACCAGTTTCCATGCAATATTTGAGTCTTTGAGTCCACTATATCCGGACTTTACTGTATAACCCATCACCCTGTCGATATGTAGGAGGTAAAATAATATAGGGAAAATTCTAACCCAGAGTAAAAATATCCACTTATTCCCTAAATTGGAGTTTTTAATTGTTAAACGTTTACTATATTTTCTAAAATAAAATAATTGGTTGCATGTCGAAAAAATATCTGCTTACATACATATATTTATAAAAAATCTCTAGACGCTCTTAACGAAAAATGAGCTAGTTTATCCTGTCGCTCACGCTCGCCCAATATTTTGTCATTCACGTCACTCTATATATTCTAACCACCTTTTTTTCTCCTTAGAGAGGAACAATTTTTCACATTTTTCACACCCTTTCAGCTCTTATCATAAAAAAAGATGTTTTTTATATGTTGGAGAATTGAGTCTTACGCGTGGGCCTAGGGATAATTCAGGGCCGACACAGGATATTTGGCATCCTTGGGGAAAGCTTATAAATATTAAAAATTATTATATTTATTTTAATCTGAAGTTTTAAGACATCAAGTAAAAGTATGGTGAATTAAACTCCTAGTTACCTTTTTGTGACGGTAGTTAACAAGATATACATGTTTAAAATTTAAAATAAACCCGAGTGATAACGTTTCAGACGCTTACTTGGGTGTTCTTACAGGTTTTTTCGTAATTAACCAACCAAATTTTTTAGTGGCTCTAATAGAAAAGATGATTTTCCACTAGAAATGGCTCTTAAAATTGGAACAAATAATTTTTTTACTTTATGTCTGAAAAAGGTAAACATATGCGAAAGGATGTAACCCACCCCTTCTTTTTTCTTAAAATAGGGTCAAGTGGTGTAAAAATGAGACACTTTTTAAAACTTTTGTATTTTTAAGATTTTACACTCTGTAGGACTCGAATTTTTTTTAGGATATAAGCGATAATCAGAAAAATATTGCGAACGTAAAAACATAGAAATTTGACCTATAAATATCAGAAAAGATTAAAACTTTGTCTCATATTTTACCTTGAAAAAGTTTAAAAATGAGACAGGTGAGGCGAAATATATATATATATATATATATATATATATATATATATATATATATATATATATATGTTTTCATCTTAGAACTTTACAAATGTTGTACCTTCCAGGTAAAATATTTTCTTTCTTTGAACAAGGGTCTTCTTCAACTCTTCTTTTTTTGGGTGGACTACAAGTTATGCTCGAGTCAGATGAAATTTCGGAACTAAAAATTTCAATTCGAAATGGGACAACCGGGCGCCGGGCCAACTCGGCGCCGCCAACAGGGCGCCACGCCGGGCCTAATGGGCGCCGGGCCAACTCAGCGCCGGACTATTTTTTTTTCGATAAAATGTGCAGATGAAAACAAAATAAATATGTTATTTATACAAAACCTTCAACATCTATTAAGTCGAGTGTTGAAATTTGGTAGGTGTAGTATACTGCGACTTGAAACACCGCCAAGTTCCATATTCGATACATATCGATGCATATATAAGAAAGTCCGCCATTTTGGATCCGCCACTTTAATTTTTTTAAGGTTGTTTTTCATCTGCACATTTTATCAAGAAAAAATATTTTAGTCCGGCGCCCAGTTGGCTCGGCATCAAGTTGGCCCGGCGCCCAGTTGGCCTGCCGCCCAGTTGGTGGCGCCGAGTTGGCGGCGCCCAGTTGTCCTAGACTGCAACACATTTCAGGGGTCTGGTACGTTTTACCACCTTTCTTAAAACTACGAATTTTTTTGAAAAATGATAATTTTAGACCATTTTATAGTGATTTCTAAAAAAAAAATTGCGGACTATCGTTGATTTTGTTAAAAAAATTGAAATTGAAACATTCTTAAAACCCTATTAAAACCCATACAAATTGCTACAAAAGAAGCATTTTCTCATTTCAAACTGAAACAAAACGGTCCCTGACGTCTATCAGCTGTCAACAAAAACTTGAAATAACTAAGGTCACTGATCCAAATCGGGTCAGTTTTTTTGGTCCTTTTATGAAAATGCACAATTTTTAAAAAAGCATGAAATTCAAAACAAAATCAAGAAAATTATGATTCCTACATTTTTACAAATAAAAATTAGTTTAATTGAACATTATATCAATTTTTATTCCTTAAAACACTAAAAATTAATAATTATTTACTTTTTTAAAATTTATCGAAGGTCAAACTGAACAAAAGCAAACTGAACCCATCCGTATCGAAATGAACCAAATCAAACCGAATCTAACGGTTTGGTTTGGTTCGGTTCGATTTGCTTAAACTGAACCGAACCTAATTGAATATAGCTAAACCTAATCTAAACAATCCTAGCGGAACCTAACCGAACATACTCAAACTGAACCAACCTAACCCAACCTAACCCAACCTAACCCAACCTAACCCAACCTAACCCAACCTAACCCAACCTAACCCAACCTAACCCAACCTAACCCAACCTAACCCAACCTAACCCAACCTAACCCAACCCAACCTAACCCAACCTAACCCAACCTAACCCAACCTAACCCAACCTAACCCAACCTAACCCAACCTAACCCAACCTAACCCAACCTAACCCAACCTAACCCAACCTAACCCAACCTAACCCAACCTAACACAACCTAACCCAACCTAACCCAACCTAACCCAACCCAACCTAACCCAACCTAACCCAACCTAACACAACCTAACCCAACCTAACCCAACCTAACCCAACCTAACCCAACCTAACCCAACCTAACCCAACCTAACCCAACCTAACCCAACCTAACCCAACCTAACCCAACCTAACCCAACCTAACCCAACCCAGCCCAACCTAACCCAACCTAACCCAACCTAACCCAACCTAACCCAACCTAACCAAACCTAACCTACCTATTGTTAATAAATATAGTAAAAGTTGTTAGGTTTATGTCCAGGGGGTAACCATTGTCCATAATCGTCGGAAATCGAGTTAGGATTAGTGTATGCGACCATAAACATTGAGTGGCGAGTGAGTGTCTGGTCTTCAATTTTTTTAGGGAAATTTTTCAAAATCTTTTTTTGCGCACTATGGGCACCCTAATAAACCGTAATCTGGTCACCCTAATCCATCGAAATCAAAGAAAATGGGTAATCGAAGTGTCACAAATTTTTTGTTGGTTTCTATTCTTCTTTTATATTATGTAGGACAAAATTATTAATTAAACTAAGTGACCTTATTAAGTAAGACAGCATGATAGTCAAATGACATTAGAAGGACATAAACATATGATACCGGCCTGTAGACCGGTCGCGGTGGTCATATAATAATAAATATAATATATAATAATAAATATATACTTTTCGCGATGAAGACCAAAATTTAACATAAAATTACTGTAAAGTCCGCAAAAAACATTAAATTTATCGAAATTTATAAAAACATAGATCAGTGTGTGTAACAATTCATCAAGATGTATGAAACTCGACCGTGACATGTCAAAAGTTTGGTTCGAAAAAACAAAAACAACTGGATAAAAATCGGTATGTAAGAATTTAAAAAGAAATCATTATTAAGAAAATCAAATACTTTTTGTTAATTTTCATGCAATGCAAAAAAAATTGCGGGGAAGTGACACTTTTTGAATCAAAATGTGTGAGGGTAAAATCGCACGGTCGCAGAAAAAACTATCTATCGTGACGCTACTGAACTTTCTCGTGTTTTAGGAAAAACTATCTGTCAAGACGACTTACCCATGAAATGTTGTTTTTTTATGGATTTTTTTTCTTCTTTTGCACAAAAAACAATTTTGGACCATGTTTAAACTCAAATAGTTACTTCTAAACTTGTTTTTAAACGTTTTAAGATTTCTTTTTGTAATATTCCCGCACAAAATTAAAAAAAAATCATTTCCGTACTTAGACAACATTGTCTATCAGTTTTCCCTGTATACACGGACTAACAGGTAGAATCACTCAAAATACGGCAGGTGGATTAAAGGTAGCCAGCTGCTTTTCTGTCGCACTTATGCCGTCAGTGTGAAAGAGATAAAAGTACCCTTATATTATCCAGGGTATTATTAGCATGCAAAATCACCCTATCTTTGTCCGTTTCACATGTTCAATAATGTCTATCTCTGTTTTTATTGTCAAAGAAATACCCGACCATAGGAACCAAATTGGATAGGGTCAATAAAAAATGCCTTGTCTTTCCGTCTCTAACGCCCTTTTAGGGCGTTATACAACTCAATGTTATGAGCCTATTTTTGACAATAAAAATTAATTAAAATGTAGGTATGAGGTTCTTACATTTGAGGCTATTAGTTTATAACAAAAAATCTATGGGAATTTAATTATTAGTATTTTTTATTTAAGTGTCTCATTTTTCAACGGAATTTTGGGTGTCTCACTTTTACACCACTACCACTTGGCTTGAAGACCGATATCATGTAGTGTTTCCTTTATTTATTAATTATTTGGGCCTTAAGATTAAAAATTTATAAAAAAGGCGTGTTAAAAATGAGATTTGGTAAATTGTAACCCCTAATATCAGGCAGATCTAATTTAAAATTTTTAAAAATGTAGGACACAACATTATAAATTAGGTAGAATAATTGTACAACTGTGTGTCAAAGTTTAATAAAATTCTTTAAAGTTGTAAATGTACGAACACATCAAAAGTTAAAACGTCTTTATGTTTACACCATATACCTAATATAGCCATAATACTGGCCAAATGAAAACAACTGCAAAATCGAACGCGCGGATTATCTTCCGAACTGCGCACGCGTTTGTTTGGGCGTAAAGGACAGCTGTGCGTACGCCATTTTTTTTTGTTTGTTTACATTTTGTATTTATCACCTTGGAAACCTCGGAAAAATTGAGGAACTGTTCTTGTAAAAAAGCTGATACTTATGCACTCGAATTCATAAATAATGTCGAATCTCAAATTTTTAAGCAGACAAAGTTGAACAAACTTGACAACACTGCATGGGCTACAAGAGGGATATTATACATGCCAAGTACCCTCTGTTAATTTTGTAATACTAGATGGCCAATGAACCGCCGTCTAGTTCAAAATGAGTCAAATTTAGGATTTTTTATTTATTTATAAACCTGATTATGGATCTAAATAATCTCGACTCCTTATTTATAACCCTTTTTGCACAAACTTTTGAGAATGCTCTCAAAAATGGAGACCAAAAAGTTATTTATAATGCCCATGCAATAAATTTGCACAACTATAATTAAGAAAAAATGCAAATTTAATCTGGATTTTGACATAAATAACCACAACTTGTTAAGTTATGAAGGAGTAAAAAAATCACTAAAACTGACGCGTATGTAGTAACCGAGCGTGTCCGTACCTATAAATCTGTATTCCTGAGCTATTAAGTACTTATATGGTTTACACCAAAACTCTTGAAAGCTATTTCCGTATAGCCAAACAACTTAATACATACACACACTCATATCTCTTCTCTATGTAAATTTGTGGAAGATTTCAATTTTCGTACAAGGCAAACTTAAACTGTCTCAGTGCTTAGCGAGGTATTGACTTTCGAACTTAAATGATGATACTATACCATAACACACGATACTACCCGTGGGCTACAGAATTTATCTAGGAACTTACTTTACATATCAAGTAACATGTAGATTTTTACAAGGTGTGTCAAGAAATTGGAAGCTCGCTGCCACAATAGATATTGGGATTGACGTCACACTAAAGGGCACACAAACCAAAACAGGCTGGAAACAATGGTGACAATTCAAATTTACATATAAAAAATTGTCAAAGTCACACCAAGAAGATGACAGCGTTGGAAAATAATAATTTGCATTGGATCGAATTTAAGCCTAGATCTCTTTAGCTTTTATGGTTTTAGAGAGACCCGTGGATACGGTTCTAGGAAAATCCAACCTGCTGTGTGACCTTCGAGGGGTCACATGACCTTAATAGGTCTATTAAACACAGATATGACCAACACACTCTGTTTATTTGTTACAATTTAGTTATAAGGTTAAGGTTTTATTTATAGGGGTTGGAATTATGTATGTCACAATGTGGAATTTTACTAAACTGTATTGGTCCGGAGTGATTTTTGAGTACCGTAATGAAACTTGGCACGAATATAGTACGACGCTATAGTATTATTTCACGAAGTGGTGCTCATCCCGGGCCCAATGCAGAGTTATTTTTAATTTCATGTATTTCATTAAAATTCTGTATAAAATTCAAAAGTAAAGCTAGAGCAATGAAACTTGGCACCGATTATAAGAACATATTGCTTTATTTTCTTCCAAGGGCCAGGGTGATACAATATCCCCTAAACTATTTAACCAGGTATTAAAAGATGTTTTTAAAAACTTAGATTGGGAAGAAATAGGCATCAAAGTAAACGGACAATACTTGAACCACCTAAGATATGCTGATGATATTGCCTTAATAACAGATAAGAAAGAAAAACATGCTCGAGGATTTGGATACAGTAGCTAAAAATATAGGCTTGAGTATGAACTGCACAAAAACTAAAGTCATAACAAGCACAGATGAGGATATCACGATTAGAATAAACCAAGGGAAAATAGAACAAGTAAAGGAATATACATAATATCCCTAGGATCAATTATTAAACTGAAAAAGGAAAACCAAACGGATGAAATCAAGAGACGAGTAAGATTGGCCTGGGCAGCATTCGGTAAATTAAGCTACATATTAAAAAACCAAAAATATCCTCAGTACCTCAAAACGAAAGTGTATAACCAATGTCTCCTTCCTGTACTTACCTATACATCCCAGACCTGGACACTTACAAAATCAAACATGAATAAGGTAACAAAAGCCTCAAGATCAATGAAAATACAAATGTTACTTGTAAAGCTAACAGACAGAAAAAGGAATGCATGGATAAGAAATAAAACAAAAGTAAGGGATGTGAGAGGAGAAGTTGCAAAACTACATGGAAATTTGCCGGTCATAATATTAGACAGAAACACGATCGATGGAACAAGTGTGTTGTAACCTGGAGACCTTAGGAAAACAAAAGAAGTAAGGGAAGACAGGAGCTAGATGAATGAACACAGCGACAGACAGAGAAGAATGGAAGATATTGGGGGAGGCCTATGTCCAAAGATCGATCGAAGAGGGCTAGATAGATTGTTTCTCGAAGTATAAACCACGAAAATTAATGCACTTTTGCATGCGCTCAAACCAGTTGTCAAAGCTGTAATTCCACTCATTTGTTGGTACTGTCAAAATTGGATTCTTCAAGGCGTCGACTGCTTCCTCTTTGACCACGCAGTCCATTCTTGATTTTCGGGAAAGTCTAGAAATTGTAGGGACTTAGGTCGCAACTGTATGGAGGATCCAACACTTTTGACAGTGGGAAAGAAGAATTATAGAAATCAGTTGAATGGCTTGGTCGAGTTAATACCCTTTTGGTAGCTTAATCGGAGTGTATTTGCGTACAGACCAAGAGATCCATTGTTCGAGTCCCAGCCGAGGAGAAAACTTTTTTATAATTCTTCTTTCTTCAATTTTACTTGTAATTCGACGTTTTGTTGGGTTAAAAATTCAATGGTTTTTTGTGCTTTGTGCGAACTTGCATTGTCTTGGTGGACGATGATTCGTCGTTCGGGGTTCGTTTTTCCAGGCTCAGCGTTTACTTTCGGCAACAAATGGTGATGTAACAATCGGCAGGAACAGTCCTTTGATCTCCCAGAGGAATTGTTGCTACATGACCTGCTTTTGAGACAACTGTCGCGACCATCTACTTGGACCACCCAAACAGACGGCTGACGTTTATCTTCGGGTTTATATGAGTAAATCCACGATACATCACCACTGACAATGCTGTACACGTTTTTCGAGTTTCCTGCCTCAAAGCTATCTAGAGTTTTCTGTCGCCAATTGACCCTAGCTTCTTTATGTTTTTCCGTTAAAAGATCCAGAGAGAAACGGTATCCAGAGAGAAATTAATTTTCTTACCCCTAATTTTTTTTACAAAATTTTTCAGTTGAAGTCTTTGAAATCCCCATTGAAGCCTCAATTTTGCGATATGTCCAGCCGTTTTTGGTGCACCTGGCTTTGAATCGTCGCTAAGGCTAATCCGTCCATGCTTGAATTTTCTATAACAACGAGAAACTGTCGACTGATGTGGTGCTTCATTTCAAACAAGAGAAATCAACTCGACAAGGCCTTTTTGTTGAGATAATTTCCTTCAAAAGTTGTAAAAACTAATTGCCCGAAAATGTTCTTGGCTTAATTCCATTTTTCGACCGATTTGTTAATTTAAAAAAGTCATTGTAGCTATAAAACTATATGTATCGCACTGACGTT
The DNA here is from genome assembly GCA_963576565.1 of Aspidapion aeneum. NCBI lineage: Eukaryota > Metazoa > Arthropoda > Insecta > Coleoptera > Brentidae > Aspidapion > Aspidapion aeneum. The sequence continues at coordinate 78,053,606 of OY755044.1, read as the reverse complement.
TTGAATTTAGGCTAGGTAAAGATTGAGGATAAGTTCGATTAGTGTCGCCCTCTGTGTTTCTATATGCAAAATATAAAAGACAGCCCTCGTAATGGGAAGCGGGTTCGACCTGCTTAGCGCGCTGGACTGTACAGGGTGTCCCAAATTGGGCACTTTTAGGGGGTTTAAGGTACTTCTAGGGGAGACCGAGAAAAACTAACCACGCATTGCGAGGCTCAAATTTCAAGAGAAGACTTATAGTGAAAACCGTATTTTGAAATATCGTTTCGTCTTTGAGCTACGGGGGCTTTTTGAAAAGTCTGCATTTTGGAAGGGGGTCTATAACTTCGTTATTGGTGGAAATTTTGGTTTGGAGTAAATTGCAACTTTATAGACTTTGTCATGAGGAATCCATCGCTAAATTAAATTTTAACTTCCACTTTTAGTTTTTGAGATATGACATAAAATTGCATTTTTTCTTATGGAATGGCTTATATTTTAATTAATTTTCGAATTCGTCATTGAATTCTTTTCAAAATGATGTATCACATGTCATAGTTTGATTGAGCGGTTTCGGAGATATTTAGCTTTTTCACTTATTTCTAGTGCGCTATGATTTTCTGCTGAAGCAGGTCAAGGCACTCCAGTATTTTTATTATTTTACACAGTCAAAAATTATAATTCAGCTGACGGCCTTCAAAGCCTAGTTATAAAAAGAAACAAAAATTACAGACTTAATACAAATTCGATATTATTAAAAATTATCAATAATCATTGCGTCATAGATCAACAGAAAAAATAACCAACCTACTATCATAAACTAATATACTATATACCTATAGTAACTTAAGCTAATACTAATTAACCTTTATAAATACCAATTTTTTATATAATATTTATACTATTTTACAACCTATGTTCAAAATGGCGTCCGTTTTGCCTCAAACACAGACGGCATCGCTTTTCAAATGTTGACGTATAAACAGAAATCACACAAGATGATGTCTGGAGAGATGACCATCGTATTGGGCCTCTTAATCCAATCCACTGGTTGTCAAAATAATTATTCAAATAATTGGTAATAATTTCAGCCGTATGCGGTGGTGCGCCATCTTGTTGGAAGTAGCACTGCATATTCTCTACTAACGACAAGTTTTCGATATATGGCTCAACCACATCTTGTAAAATGTTTTCTAAATACCGCTCTTGATTTAAATTTTCATTATATATATATAGGGGCCAACTATACGTCCTCGATGAACTAAAGCCCAAACATGCCATAGCGACCCTGGTTGACAAATTCCACTGTTTTGTAGGGATTTTGGTGCGCCGAAGTGTAGCTGTTATATCTATTAAATATACCGTTCCTTGTGACTCTTGCCTCATCTGTGAATAAACCAATTAGAAAAGTTGATTCTAGGCTGGTAGTCCCGGTTATAAAGCTTATGAACCTTTCTTGTGCGACAAAGCTTATAATTATTCCGTTTAATTGTTCAGTGGATTGAAATTCTCGGTATGCCTGTGGCAAATTCTAATTGTCTCAATGATCACGAATTATTTTGTTCTAACTCACCAATAATGCCTATCTCCTCTACCTCACGGTCCCTCCTAACGTCATATATTTTGGGCCGCGGTTTTGAAAAAGAGCCATACTGAACAAGATTCCTTTTCAACTTTGTCTTCGTTCGGGATACCCAAATACCTTAAAACATATTAACGTATTTGGGGATACCTTTGAAGATATAAGTTTCCAGCGTTTTTAGCATGACATACTTTTCATCGTTTTGATACATATTTAAAAATAAAATTAAAAACGTTTTTGTGCAAAATAATTTCATATCAAAGCGTAATGTCAAATTATTTAAACAATTGAAAACAATGACAAAACGCGAAGACGCAAGGCCAACTTGATTTGCATAGTATAAGACAACAAAACTATAGGAGCATTGAAGTTGGATATGACAGCAAGGCTTTCATGTCAATGGCGCATGACGTCATTCAACGCACACTAGACAAAAATGAAAAGCTTTAGTTATCTCCGAAACCACTTAATCAAACTATGACATATGAGACATCATTTTGAAAAGAATTCAATGACGAATTCGAAAATTAATTAAAATATAGGCCATTCCATAAGAAAAAATGCAACTTTATGTCATATCTCAAAAACTAAAAGTGACAGTTAAAATTTAATTTAGCGGGTGGATTCCTCGTGACAAAGTCTATAAAATTGCAATTTACTCTAAATCAAAATTTCCACTAACAACGAAGTTATAGACCCCCTTCCAAAATGCAGAGTTTTCAAATAGCCCCCGTAGCTCAAAGATGAGACGATATTTCAAAATACGGTTTTCACTATAAGCCTTCTCTTGAAATTTGAGCCTCGCAATGCGTGGTCAGTTTTTCTCTGTCTCCCCTAGAACTACCTTAAACCCTCTAAAAGTGCCCAATTTGGGACACCCTGTACATATAGCAACAATGCTTGGCCGGGCGCACTGCGAAAAATCCAAGGTTAGAATTTAATATTTTGAGCTTTACAAGTGACAGTTTTAAAGGTGTTTGCGGCCCGTGGTAGTTGTAGTAGTTTAACCACTACCACAACGGCTGTCAAATTTGTGACAATACTAATTTTTCCAAAATCTCCCTGTTATCTTATTGACCGTTTATCGTTCGTAGTCTTGTTTCGATTCCGTTTTCTTTTTCTACAAAATGATCCACGCTTTATCAAGATCATCGTAAAGAGCCTCATTCTTTCTCGTCTTTTTATAGACAAAAAACTCAAAGATAAATCGATGACCAAATGACATTTCCTGATATCGGTCATAATTATTTTCCTCCTTTCCCTTATTTATCTCGCCTTGACTCTTTCACGAGTAAAATGTAGGTCAAGTTGGAAAAAACAGAAGAATACCTACCAATCAATTTATTATGTTATAATTTTTTGTCAATTTTAAACTACAATTTTGGATTGCACCTGTCTTATTCCGCAATGTGACAACAAAATTATGAAAGTTTGGATTAGTGATTTATAAGTTAATGTTAATCTTTTAAATAATGCATTTGAAGAATTGAAAAAAAATAAAAATAAGAGCTATTTTACTATCAAGTGTGACAAGCGCAGATTTGAGGGGGGGTTAGAGTAACGTAACCCCCCCCCCACCAAAAAACAATATATGCATTTTTAGTTACTCAATAGAAAAAAAATAAATACCCAAAGCATTTATTCGTGGATTATTACCCCCGCGCTTGATTTTGGCCCAAATCCGCAATTGGCTGTTGACACAACCACACGTAGGTAGCAAAAAATATATTTAGATAGGTTGAGTCCTCAGAGTAATAACATATAAAGAGAAGTAGTAGCACCGGTTTCGGCGGTCATTCATTCATTTGTTGGTAAACAATGTAGCTTTTCCGCTGTTGCCGCCTCCTCTGCAACCTGTAAAATTTTATAAATAATAAGTAAGGTTCAACTTCTTACCTTACCAAAATATTGTGTGCTTTGAGTTGGTTAGGCTATTCAAACCGTGCGATAATTTGTCATGCGCTTATTAGCCCGCGTCGCGTCGTTTTCTGCTGTGTATTTCTTATTAGAATCTGCGATAAAAATTCATTTAGACAACATAATTTATGAACGGCCCCATTTCCCACAATTTTTTCAGGACGTGGCAACAGGTGTATGACATCATATTATGGATTTTGTGTTAGCAGGGCCGGGTTTCGTTTTGAGCTACTTGGACTGTATCCCCAGGTAAAAAGGGAATCCTTTTTCCTATAGTAGAGGACGATTAACTATTAGTCATTGTTCCAACAGTTTTAACCGGTATTAAGGATATTCTATTTTATTATTTTAAAATGCGGCTTTTCTGTTTGGAGAGTTGAAGCACTATTAACCATTCAAACAAAAATTTCATAGGATTATTTTAATTTTCTAAAAGTATTTAGTAGTTTTGTAGTTTTTCTGTGTGAAACCACACCTTAAGGAAAACAAGCGTCTTGGAATTAAATAAATGGATCCATGACGGATCTGATACCTTGCTAGCCCATTAGCACACTCCACGTTATATCAACCTTGAAAATAGTTTTTTGTAAATATCTCCGAAATGAAAGCTACTACGAACTTTTTGGTTATAACGCGCGCTACTATATTCCGAAAACCGCATATTGATGCGACGTTCCATTAAAAAGTTAGCATTTTTTAAACTTTTTAACTGTCAAAAAACTGTCATTAGCATTCACGAATTTTGACTAAAATCTAATCAGCTCGTTGCAGTATCGAGTACTATTTCACCTGAAAATTTCATGTAAATCGGTTAAGCGGTTTAGGAGCTGTCGCGTTACGGACAGATATACATACATAGACACACAACACAGACAGACATCACGACGATATTGCTAGGGTCGGTCAAAATACACCCAAATAACACATTTTCGGTTCATCTCAAAAAAAAAATTTGTCGAAAACAATACCTTCTCTAGTCGTTGCTGTGCGGGCTAGGAAGGTAAAAAGGGGGCGGGCCGACTGCACACCAAGTAGTATAAGTAGTAGCCTTTAGACTGGATTGTTTAGTTTACACTTGAAAACGGTTAGATATACTTACTTACTGAAACGTCCTGTTTAAAATAAACCAACCCAAAAACATATCATGTAAAAAAGAGCCAAGTACGCGAAAAGGGCATTCCGTAAAAAGAATTGAGATAAAAGTAAGGCCAAGTTCTCCAATTCAAATTTCATAATGAAAGATTTTTACTAGTTGAAATGTTTTTCTAAACTTTGCTATTACAGCCAAACTTCTTTATGTTCAATTTAGCACTGTGCCTGAGTCATTTACAGCCGTAATAGCCAAGTTTAAAAAAACATTTCCAAACTAGTTTCTTACTTTCATTTTGAAATTTGTATTGGAGAACTTGACTTTACTTTTATCTTACTTGGTTATTTTTACATGAAATGTTTTTGTTATGATTTCACTTCTTTTTAAAAGGATTTGGATAATATTTAATTTTTAAAATAGTAAAATATGCGGAATATTGTTCAAAACTTTTGCAATGCCTTACTTAAATTTTTGAGGTTTATTAATTTTTTTCCATGGTTTTATCGTAGTTCCTATCAGCCTTCCAAAGCTCAGCTCTCTAGCGTTTCTGAAACTGGACAATGTTACTTTTGCATAACATTACATATATTTTCGTGTTTTTAAATTTTTTCCTATAGTTCTATCATAGTTCCTGTCAGTCTTCCAATGCTCAGCTCTCTAGCGTTTTTGGAAGTGGGTAATGTTACTTTTACATAACTTGACATTTATAGGGGAGGAGAGTAAATGAAAATTTTTGGGGTTTTTAAATTTTTTCCCATGGTTTTATCATAGTGTCTTTCAGTCTTAAAAAGCTCAGCTCTCTAGCGTTTCTGGAAGTGAGCAGTTTTACTTTTACATAACTTTACATTTATATGGGAGGGAAGTAAATTAGAATTTTGGGGTGTATTTTCCTATAGTTTTATCATAGTTCCTATCAGGCTGCCAAAGCTCAGCTCTCTAGCATTTCTAGAAGTGGCTAATGTTACTTTTAAATAATTTTACATGTATAGGGGAGGGTAGTAAATTAGAATTTTGGGGCTTTTTGATTTTTTCCAGGGGTTTGGTCATAATTTCTATCAGTCTGCCAAATTTCAGCTTTATAGCAGGTCTGGAAATACAGTAGAATTTTGATGATCTATACATGAGTGAGTGAGTCAGTGAGTGAGTGGCAATTTCGACGTTTTTTAAAATTTCGTAACTACTTTACTACTTTCTAGAAGTCCATGAAACTTGAAGGGGTTGTTAACTCTATGAAGGTCTACGACTGTGCAAAGTATGAGATTCGTAGCTCTTTCCAAAGTAGAGTCTTAGATAGGTCAAATATGGGCTGAAATGTTTCAAGAAAAGATAGTACGGCAGCGAGAACTTGGCGAGGCACTGCCGTGCCCTCAGATAAAGACAGTGGACGTCCAAAGTTTTATTTCTACTCAATCATTGTCTACGAGTTTCAAACAAAAGATTATTTTTTCACTTATATAATGGCAACAAGTTTAATTAGGTGGGTCCTCAAGTCGTGGGCGGTTAGCCCAGATATTCCTAAGCTCTAAGGTCGACACTGACAGTAACATGTGTTTGTATTAAATGCAGTGTTGTCTTGGCCGGGTCCGACCGGTGTATTGAATTTTTGGTGTTTTTTTACTGTGTGTTGAGTTTTATTTTTGTAAAAAAGAACTTAGTTGGGCGTAAAAATAAACAAGAAGTGCTATGTTTCTAAAAATACTGTGAAAATTCAGCCCAGTGTGGTTTTTTTCGAGATGATTCCAGTGACGCAGCTATGTTGCCATCGCCGGGTACTCTGCAAATTCTAAGTTTTCAGGAATGACCGCCACGAATAGGGAAAATTTACATGGGGCCGCGGTTGACTTCTTCTCTTTATATTATTATTACTCTAAGGTTGAGTCATATGTTTTTGCTGGTTTAAAGTCATTATCAAAAATTTGTTCATATCGGCTTCTAACTCCTAACAATATCTTCTGTGCGTTTATATAAGAAAGAATCAACGAAATAATTATTTTCCTCCTCGTCTAAATTAACATTTGCTAAAAAACTACAGGGTAGCTATTCTGGGTCTTGAATGATATGACCATCCACATCACACGCTTTGACCAATCGCAAACTCTGAGCGGTCGCGTGTTGTGCGAAATGACTTGTCTCGACCAATGGCCTAGTCGCCCGCTCTTCAAAGTTAGTGAATTTTACGCGTTTGAAGTGAGATCTGTGATCCTGCCCCGTACCGATTGAGCATTTCTCGGTCGTATCGTAGGAGAAGCTTGCGCAATGGAGGTTGTTTCACATAGCACGTGACGACTCGGAGCTAATTTAAAGCTTGCCATTGGTCAAAGCACGTGATTGGAGCTATCACATCGTTCAAGACCCAGATTAGCTACCCTGGGCTCTATTCTCATAGTTGTGAGAAATGATGCATCACATCATGTGAAATACCTATTCTTGACCATTAGGAAGCACGAATATAGTCGCGCGCTATTCAAAAAGATTGAATTTTAAAACATTCTTAAGTTTCCCGAACGAAACAGGATCTTAAGAGGTTTTACTCTTGCGCAGTTTACCTAAAACCCCGGTATCCCGTTTGACCTCCGTACCCATCTTGCCCCCCATTCCCCTAATACGTAAGTAATATAATTAATCAAGGATGTGTCACAAATATTGTTCAAAAAGGCTCAGCGCACATTTTCTCATGTATAATTTTCTTACTCGAAATGCGGAAATTTCTTTTGGTTTTGATTTGAGGTAATATAAATTCTCATTCTCACCCATTTAAAGAATCCATACACAGGAACAATTGAGATACAGAAATTAAGCAGTTTAACTTTCACCCCCTTTTGAATGAGTTACTCCTACTCACCAATTCAAGAATTCATACACAAATGTAAAAGAATCAAATCTAGACTGAGACCAAAAATTATGCTTTACATAACTTGAATTTTCCTAATGAGACCAAAAAACACCGCACAACTCATTAGTATAATATAATAATCCAGACCACAAAGACAGCTGTACGTATACGGATGAAAGGTGTAATTAAAATTAGGCAAATGTACAGACGGAGTATACAGGCCACAAATCTCGCGCAGTAACTAGAGATTAACAGTGTCTCGTCTCTTTCGATTTGAAATTCTGATTTTAAAAACAGACTGTAAAGCTACGTCTACATTTGGAGAGTTTAACGGCGGAAAGTACTGACAGCCACAAACTTGCTTTGTTGGATAATTTACTGGCGGAAAGTACTGGCAGCCACTAAACTTGTTCATTGTTTTGTGTTTACACGTTTCAAGTTTACTTGCCAAGCAGTTAAAAACAAAATGGCGGTAGTGCGTGCTGCTGGTAAATTTGTTGGATGTGAAATTGCCAATAATTTAATAAATAAGTTAGAACGCAAGAAAACTAGGAAAAAACGAGTTTGGGTTAGAGATTGGATCAGACGCAGAAGTACTTGCAGAACGACTCTTAAAGGAGATATCAACTAAAGACCCCGATTCTTATAGGAATTTTATGAGATTATCATATCAAAAACTTAAAGAACTGTTAAGACTAGGTTAACATAAACTGACCAAATCGGAAACGTGTATGAGCAGTCCTATTTTCCTTGCAATATTTATAGAGACTACCGAAATGTAATATTTCAGTTTTTTTATTGGAGGTTGATGATGAACTTGATATTCTACAAAATTTCATATTTTTGATATATGTTTAAAAAGGAAATTATCTGATTTCCATCCCACTTAGATTGATGATGAACTTGATATTCCAGAAAATTTCATATTTTTGATATATGTTTAAAAAGGAAATTATCTGATTTCCATCCCACTTAGATTGATGATGAACTTGATATTCCAGAAAATTTCATATTTTTGATATATGTTTAAAAAGGAAATCTGATTTCCATCCCACTTATTCATTGTAAAAAACGTGGACACTTTCTCACAGAACGATTGCTGACATGTGTTTACATTTGGAGAGTACTGGCGGAAAGTACTGGCAGCCACTAAACTAGCCGGCCCGTCAACTTTTGGAAAGTAGTTGCGGGAGAGTAGCAAGTGCACTTTCTTGTAGTTTATACATGGCAAGTTTAGTGGCTGCCAGTACTTTCCGCCAGTAAACTCTCTAAATGTAAACGTAGCTGTACTTGTGGGAGAGTAGCAAGTGAATTTTCTTGTAGTTTACATATGGCAAGTTTAGTGGCTGCCAGTACACTCCGCCAGTAAACTCTCCAAATGTAAACGTAGCTTAAGGCATATACACGTAATAGAGGATATATTTCCCCATTTACGTTTGTCACACACTCTTGTAATCAGCATTGAATATGCCTCAATTTTTAGTACTGCCCCTGCGTCACCACGCCCTCAAACCATCATGACATGTGGAGTTCTAATCACACACGTGTGTATGAATTCTGGAATAGGGGAGAAGGAGTACTCTATCAAAATCGGGTGAAAGTCAAACTGCGCATGCGATCTCACATGATTTACGATCTCACACGGTCCGTAAAGAAACGAATTGGTTCTCACGTGGGGAGATGCTTATTCTCACTCTCACCCTTTTCAAGAATCCACACGACCGACGCTGGCTGACGCATGGACACAAGAAAAAAATTGGTTTGGGGGAGATCGGGGCAAGATAACGAACGGGCTAGGTAACGAACTTAATTTGAAACAAAAATTATAAATGGCAACGAGTTTAGTACTGTACTATTTAACGTCAAAGTTTTATGGGTTAAAGATAAATGGAGCTCGTAATAATGGTACAGTGGCTCACAACCTATAATTAATTATGCGATTGAATCCGAGTGGTCGCTTATAAAATTTGATGCCGAAAAATAAGCTTTTGCAAATAAATCTAAGGTAAGAATAATCTCTGTTAGTAACTACAAAATTATTTATTATATTTTCAATATAAGAAAATGTAAATGGCTATCTGTGGTCAATTTTTGTTTTTGTTTTTTATTTTTTATTAAAAAATTGTACCCTGTGGCAAGTTGGCGGGGACAAGATGAAGAATTCGTCAGAGCAGAGAACTTCCATTTTTACGTCGACTTCAAATAAAGAAGAGCTTGAAAAAGAGAATTTGAAAAAAATTTAACAAGAAAATAAAAAGAAAACACATGCTAAAGTTTTAAAAGTCTTAAAAGTGTTTAATGATATTAATCAAAACCTACCAAAAACAAAAAAGAACAATGAAAATATTTTCTATCCGGGGTGCCAGGAACCATGAATAGAATCTACAATAGAGGACTGAATTAAATGTGAAGATTGTGAGGGTTGGTGGCATGACCTATTATCGATTTTTAAGGTTTAAATTTTTGTATTTTTTTTTATTTGTTTATAAACCAAAACATCTATCTAACAATTAAACAAAGTTTTTTAGTCAAAACCGGGTTTGTTTATTTTCTAGGGAGCTTTAGTCCTCAACATCGTCATCTTGACCCGCTCTACCCTACCAAATAGCATAAAGACAGGCCATTTTCGTTAAATTTTACACGCGAACTCGAAAGCAAAACTCCCCTAATTCTTATAATATTCCGAGTTTGGGCATACAGAAGTTCGGTTTACCGCGCGTGCGTTAGTTTTAGTGATTTTTGAACATACTTCGTAACGTAACTTTAGAGTTATGTTCTGTTGTTTTCATCTTGATTTTTACTTTACATCTTGATTTTTAACCCCCTTAAATTAATAAGCGTGATCCTCAGTGGCGGATCCAAGATATAAAGCTTTTAATCTTTAGTTGAAGTAAAAGAAAACATTGAATAAATCTCAATTTTTAAACAAAATTTACATTTTTTAAAACTGTATGGATTCATGACGGATCTGATATCTTTCTAACTAGCCTATTAGCACACTTTAAGGGAACTTCATGATATATTATATATGCAAAAGCTATGCTGTCCATAGGGAGCCTGCTCAGAAAGAGAAAAATTAATTTAGCACCTAGCAGCTAGCACCAGTTTGGTTTAGATGTGTCGAATAAATTTGATTTCATTGTCTACTAAGCAGATTAAAAATAAAATAAAATATCGATGCCGTAATTTGTTCTCCCGCCAATTCTGGTGTACAATTTCTTCTCCAGGGTTCCCCCTCTTTCTTTAATTTTGAAGTACAACTTTCTCCTATATGGTATATCAGCCTTGAAAACAGGTTTTTGTAAATATGTCAGAAATGAAAACTCCTACGGAGTTTTTGGTTATAACACAAATTTTTCAGAAAAATGTGATCTACTACATATATTCCAAAAACCGTATTTTCAAATTTTTTAATTGTCAAAAAACTCATTAGCATTAATGCATTTTGACCAAAATCTAATCAGGTCGTAACAGTGTCAAACATTGATTAACCTAAAAAATTTGTTAAAATCGGTTTAGCGGTTTAGAAGCTATCGTGTTACGGACAGACATACACATACACACAGAGAGAAATCACGACGATATTGCTAGAGAGGTAAAAAACACCCTTCTCTAGCCATTGCTGCACGGGGTTTTTACATAAAAATTACTTAATTTTCAAAAAAATTTTGCCTGCGCCGCATTTTGTTTACTTATATTTGCAAAGTAAAGCACAGAATTAATTAAAACCCAATTTTTTTTATAACATTCAAAAGTCCTTCAAAGAAAGTATCCCTCGACCCACTTACCCTGTTCAAAATATAAGGATACTTAAAGTTTATCCCTCGAAGGAAGTTTTACTTCTTTAAAAAGTTGAAATACAGCCAAGATACGAGGCACGACATTTCAAAGTTCATCTAGTTTTCCTTTTCTGCTATATAAAACTCTCCTAAGTGTTTAATTTGACAAACTCTATATTATACATTTAATATTAAACAATAATCATCAAACGCCATCATCCGAAAAAGATAATGCAAATATATAAAATAATCTTCTTACGGCATCAAGATAATCAGAAAGACCCCAAGATTTTAATTTGTTATGCCAACGAGAGCTCAATTCTCCGCATAAATACATAAAACAAGGCAACTTGTGCGTAAGAAGACTTAGTAGCTATTAAAATTTATTCCCACTGTGGGCCCTAGTAGGCTAAACAACAAAAATAATTTTATTGACCGAGAGTAAAACAACAAATTTTCGGTTTTTTAGCAAATAAAATAGTAAAAACATTTTTAACAAGCACAAAACGAATTTTAAGAATTGTGATAACGTTTGTAAGCAAAAAATACCTGTATTTATTGATTCAGCAACATGACATCCTATAAATATTTTTGTTCGTCTTTAGAACTTGACCTAAGTGGTAAAAACTTTTACAACGCAATTATTTTGGGCTTTTTACGAAATTTTCTATTTATTTTGTTGCACTACACCCAAATAAAACAAGAAAAAATCCACCAAAATACAATAAAAAAGTAGGGTTACGTTTAGTGTTTTGATCCAAATCCGTTGATCCATCTCAGGACTGAGAGCAAACGAGATCGATCCACGCGAGATTCGGGAGCAAATTTCTTGCCTAATCGAACATAGGAATTTCAGTGTTACTAGGGTAGAGACCCTGTAAGTATATAGAGACGCAACAAACTCTTTAAAGTCCATTTTTTTTACTTCAAAAACAAAGGACGAAAATATCGGTCCTCTATGCTCTAGCGATATTTAGGGATATTTCTGTCCTTGTTAATTCATAAGCGTTGAAAAAAAAAATAAACGATTTTTAACAAAACCTATATATATGGTGATGGGCAAACGTATTTGTTTATTGATGTCACTCACCGCCACGGAACTGTAACATAAACTGGAATGCTAATTGGCCCCAGGAAATCTTACAATTATGACCTCTAGATGTAGGTGACAGATTGGTTAAATGGTGGATGTTAAAAGAACGTAGTCACGTCAATCAAATCAACTTAGCTTTTTTTAAAATTTTAAGTATTGCCTGTATAACCCACAAATTATATGTTTTCCATATTATTTATTATTTTCATGTTTGCCATGTAGTATAACATTTTGTAATATTTGATATTTTATGTAAAAAATTCAAGTTCTAAACTTTTGAGATTGGTTTAAAATCAGCATGTAAATAAGTAAAATTTTTTACTTGGTTTTTTACTAGCCGCACACAGATTGACAGAAATGATAACAAACACAAAAATTCCCAGATTATTTTTGCGAAGTTCTACCGGGTCGAGTTCATTTAATTTGTTAAATAGTGCGTTATTTTTTTCAAAGCAAATAATATTGCCTTTTATACATGATTAACTGTTTTGTTGTGGTCTGCTTCTTACAGTCGCAACGATTTGCCGTTGTTTTCCTTTCACCGGTAAGTTGCGTTATTTTTGAAGCTGGGTTAATGCAGAACCCCTGTTGTGCTTAGTACATTAAGGGCTATCATTGTACCCAACATATTGCACAATGGACAAACCTTATTCTTGCATAATGACTGTCTTTTTGCTTCCTGCTTAGTATGGTAAGATGCACTAAGCACCAAATGTATCCATTGTGCTTTATGTTGCTGGGTAAATCAGTAATAATTTGCAAGGTAAATCAGGCATTAGTTTACACAAGTTTTGTGGTTTTTTAATTAAATTTTATTAAATCTCTCTCTGTCAGTCAGGATTTTTATCAGGGGATATACAGGACTGGTCCCAGACTTTCAAAAATTAGGGCAGTTTAGATGTTTAAAACATGTGGTTAGAAAAAATCAAATTTTTTTCCGGTGTGTAATACACCAGAATTGGAAAATTCTTTGGAAAAAGGGGGGCCTGGCCCCCGAGCCTTCACTCTTGGACTGCTACTGGGATATACATATACATATATAGTGATAGTTATCAGGTTTAATATAAAGAAGAGGGTTCGCTGAATCCAAATCTGCAGTTAAAAAAAATTTCGGGTAATTTAAAGCGGGGGGGGGGGATTATTTTATTGGGATAGAACCACGGATCACCTAACAGATCCGTGATAGAACTGTCTATGTTTATGAGACTTAACTAACAAACCTTAATCAAGTTTTTTTGCAGATTTTGGCAGCTTTGCTTAACCCTATTATAAAATTTACTAGAAAGTTTGACAGCTCTGCTCAACCCTATTATAAAACTAACCAATGACTTTTGTGCATCAGCCACCATTTTGAAATATTCAAAATGGCGACCGTGAACAAAAAACAAAAGGAAAGCATACACATGCGATACATCAGTTATAGGGTTTTTGGGTTCGCTGAATCCAAATTTGATGTTAAAAAATGATTTTGGAATAATCTGAAGGCGTGCGGGGTATTTATGGGGTAAACAGTAAAACTGTTTGTATGGAGACAACGAGCAAATTTTATCAAAGGTTTTTTACAGATTTTGACCGCTCTGCTCAACTGTATTATAAAACTAACCAAAGACTTTTGGTCATCAGCCACCATTTTGAAATATTCAAGATGATGTCTGAGAAAAAAAAAAACAAAAAAGCATACACATGCGAGTTTTTGGGTTCGCTAAATCCAAATATGTTGTTAAAAAAAGATTTTGGAGTAATCTGCATATGCTTCTTTTTGAATTTTTTCCCACGGTCGCCATAATCCCAAAAGTTATTAGCTACTTTTATAATGGGGTTGAGCAGAGCTCTCAAAATCTGTAAGAAAAATCATGATTAAAGTATTTTCGTTAAGACTTCGCATACGGTTTAACCCAAAAATACCCCCACTCGTCCGGAATATATAAAATCTACTTTTAACAAAAGGTCTGCATTCAGCGAATCCAAAAACCCTATAATTGATGTATCGCATGCATATGCTTTTCTTTTGTATTTTTTTCACGGCACCATCTTGAATATTTAAATATTTTAAACTGATAGCTGATGCCCAAAAGTCATTGGTTAGTTTTATAATAGGGTTGAGCAGAGCTGTCAAACTTTCTAAGAATATTTGATAAAGTTTGTTCGTTAAATCTCCATATAAACAGTTTTATTGTTTATACAATAAACCAGATTACCCTGAATCTTTTAATATTATATAATATTTGAATTCAGCGTACCCAAGAACCCTATAAGTAAGGTATCACATGCATGTGATCCTTTTCTAAATTTTTGCCCACGGTCGCCATCTTGAATATTTCAAAATGGTGGCTGATGGCCAGAAGTCACTGGTAAGCTTTGAAATATGGTTAAGCAAAGCTTTCAAAATCAAAAATAACTTAATTAAAATTTGTTCGCTAAGTCTCCACATAAACAGTTCTACCGTAATACCATAAATTCCCGGCTATCACCTGTTTCTTTAAATTACTCCTTTTAACTGAATTCAGGGGACCCAAATACCCTAGAATCGGTGTATCGCTTGCCTATGTTAACAGGTCGATTTTTTTCATAAAATCAATCTCCCTCCGTTGGGGTACCCCCCAGAAAAAATAGTGTCGAATTTCAATTCTGGCGACCAAAGGCCGACTGAAATAATAGAGAATTATTGAAATACAGCCAGGCTATAATTGTGCTAGGCACTATTTTGACACATTCACATTGAAAATTGACAGTTGATCCTTCAAAATTGACATACCAAAGTCGAATTTAAAACTTTCGTCGTTTATTTTCAATTAATAAAAGAAGGCACTATTTATTCCTGTTTGAAAGATCACAGCTGATATTAGAATGTGAAGGTGTCAAAATTGTGCCTGGCACTATTATAGCCTGATTTATTTTAATAATTCTCTATTGTACCACACATACCTATGCTTGATTTAGATATTTTTTTATTTAATTTTTTCACTTTAAAATGGCCGCTTTCTTGGATTTTTAAAAATGTTTAAGGGTGCCAGAGTGACATCACACGGATTAATAATATAGAGCATCTTGACTAACAAAATCTGTAAAAAAAATTCTTGTACCATTAATTTCCCACTTAAGGCAAAAATAGCTGTTTCGCAACCAGATTATTCCAATTCGTAACACAGTTTCCGGAAAAAAAAATAAAAAAAAAAGTAGTATATCATTTGACAGTGGCGCACCCAGGAATATGTCTTGGGGGCCCGAGGCATCTTGGAGGGGGGGGGGGTCGAAGCCTCATGATGTCGAATTTTAAGCTATTTTTTGTGTTTTTTCCTGAAATATGTAAAAAAATCTAAGGCTTATACTGCCGTCCTTAGTAAGACCCACCTATCTGCAAAAAAATCAAAAATGAGTTATGACCGAAAATGGCTTAAAATAGGTTACTTTCATCTGTTGTTTAAGAAAAATACCCAAATTTTTGTTCGGAAGTATTTTATTTTAAAAAACAAAAAAAATATATTACTATGTACCCTTAGCAAGCATTTAAACTTTAAACTCGCTTTTCTCGAAATAAGTGCAAACGTAGATAGGTGGGTTTTACTAAGGACGGCAGTATACTCTTCAGTGTACACATTTCTTAAAACTGGGTAACATTTAAAATATTAAAATACATTTTGTCGAAAATTAAAATTTTGAATAATAAAAATCTCTATAATCAAAATCTCGAAACTAAAATATCTAATAAAATATCGCAAAATTAAAAGCTGATAAAATATATTCAAAATTCGTTTGGTTGATTTGATTAAATTGGCTGGTGAGGTTGGTTGGTTATGTTATTTATTTAGGTTGGTTGGGTAGTTGTGGTAGTTTCAATATTTCGATTTTCAATATTTTGTAATTTTGCTATTTTGATTTTAAATATTTTAATTTTCCATATTTCATTATAAAGAGTTCGAGATTTTGATATTCGATAAAATATGAACCGTGGATATTAGTTACTAAAGTTGTCTTCAAAAGTGCTAAGAAACAGCCAACACGATAACACCTCCCAGGTTTGCCATTTTGTTATTCAGTTAGGGGCACATTTTTGTATGAATGATTTACCGCCTCAATCTGACTATCTTTCTTACATAATTTTTAAACAGTCCCATGTTTCCTTCATAGCTTTTTTAAATTTTTAGCCTGGGGAATTTCTAAAGGTTGGTGCCGATTTGGGGATATTTTGGCAATACCAACCCATTTAACATCCACCAACTGTCAAGTACATGTAGCGGTTATTTTCTTTCCACGTCATTAGCATTCCAGTTTATGTTACAGTTCTCACCGCTAAAAATTTGTAAAATGCCAAGGAACTTGGCAAGAAAATAACATAAGCAAAAAATTTTAATTTCAATGACTGATGGGTTTGTCGCGTCTCTCTTTTGTGAAAATATGTCATACATACAGGGTCTCTAATCTAGGGTATCAGTGAAAAATTATCCTACGCAAAAAAAGTTCTTGATTTTGGAGTAAAAATCGTTTTACCGCAAAAAAAACTTTTTGGGTATGTGTAAGTTCTGCTCTTAGTCGACAATTTCTTAGAAAAAACCGAAGTTTATTAGAACGGCTATAACAGACAAATATAGCTATAGTTTAGATTACAATATCTACAGTAAAATAGTCTATTGGATGTTTGCTGATACCTTTGTTAAAGCTAATATGCTACAAGATCTCTATATGTTATTGGAAAGACCAAACCTCGACTAAAACCTAACTAGACCTAAAACAAACAGAGGTCGAATTCACAAAAAAGAAAACTTCTCTAGTACTCTTTTCCTACATAGAGGGGTGTAGGGGGTTTTAGCCTTACTTTACAAGGAGGGGGGTTAAAAACCCTGAATTCTTAACTTATATAACGTAAAAATTCCGAATCTTTAACCCCCACGCCCCCTTTATAGATTAGTTTAATTTTTTATACTTTACAAAGCTATAAGAAACTGACTATTTTTAACCTCCACTAGGAGATGAAACTTTCAGAAGTAGAAGTTTACATTAATCGACAATTATTATTTAATATTAGTTTTATTTAGTTAACTTTCCACTAACTTGAAAATTGGGTATACCTACTTACTTTGCTACCAAGGACGTATCGCGCCCAAAACAGAAGGGGTAGATTTCTACATTCCATGATCTTCTTCTCCTATTGTGTACCCCTTTACCTTCTCTGGATACGCCCTTGTTTGCTACTAAAATAAATCACAATGCAAAAACTGTAATACATGTCAGTTGCAATGCATAATTTCCTTTTATAAACAAATTACGTTTTGCAAAAATTTAATCAAAATATTGCAATACTTGTAAAACACATACTTTTACAGTATTATTACATTGTGGTATGATAAATTTCTTAGCAATTATTTCAGCAAGAGGCGGCCATTCAAGGTCCTGTCAAGTTATTAATTTGCAAAATTACAGGCATATTTAAACCTACCTACTACCACCATGCAATAAATAGCAAAATATCCGGCCAATGCACCCTTGGCCATATACAGTGTGGAATGCCTTATATACATATACAGTGAAACACCTCTAATAAGCGGACACTCCCTTCAACCGGACAAATTTGTTGGAACCATGCTTTTCCCTATTTCATTAGCTGTAAAATTCACTCCTATAACCGGACACTCTAATAACCGGACGCGGACAACTTTTTTTGGTTAAAAAAGTCTGAAACCTCCCTTAACCGGACGCGAACCTCTGACAATGGACGGAGCGCTGCACCTCATGGGCATAAATATTATGTAGTATGTTGGCAACAACGCACTCTGCAGCCAGAAAATTACCTCTTTCCGTTTTAATGCGGAGACTAAATACTTCTCTTTGTTTAAAACTCGTAGACAATGATTGTGTAGAAATAAAATTTCGGACTTCCATTGTCTTTATTTATTTTAAAACACGACGTTCGGTTAGTAAGTATCTCTAACCGTTATCAGTTAACAGTTTACACTTGATAACGGTTAGAGATACTTACTAACCGAACCGTCGTGTTTTAAAATAAATAAAGACAATGGAAGTCCGAAATTTTATTTCTAAATACTTCTCTCGCATTTACAACATATTTTATTCGGCGGGACTGTGTGTTTGATTTTTATTGTTCAGTTGGGTAGTAATAGATCTTTGTAAAGTGGCGCCTAGTAAAAAACTTCTTAGTTTACGTGAAAAAATGAAAGTTGTTAACATTTCGGTTAAAGAAAGAACATCTATCATGACGAAAGATCGCTGAAAAATTTAATATCAGAAAAACTCAAGCAGCGGAAATTGTTAATACAGTGTACTCCGGTTATAACGTACCCTCAAGGGACCAGAAAATATGTTCTTTATAAGCGAAAGTACGTTATAAACAACACAATTAAAAAGAAGAGTATTATGGCCGGACCAATGAAATATGTACGTAATAACCGAAAGTACGTTATAACCCAGGTACGTTATAACCGGAGTACACTGTAAATATATATTAAAATTTCGTAGTTCCCTCTCATAAGCGGACACCTCCAATAAGCGGACAAAATCGACGGAACCGTAAGTGTCCGCTTATAGGAGGTTTCACTGTACACACAAAAAACGCTGCATTGGTGTGAATGGGAGTTACCGAGGGAGTTACTATCCATATATACTATTCACCGATTTCGGCGTCCCAAAAAGAGGACAGGGGAGCTATAATTTAAAAAGTCGTTTTGCAAATATAATTTTGAAAAAAATTCGTTCTTGTAAATAGTGTGTGTATTCAAAATTTGTACGTCTCAGTATCGTGAGTGTTACAAAAATTTTAATATTTTATTCCTGGACGCCGAAACGCAGGCGCCGGCGCCGGCCGGTAGAAACCTAATCCTGTTCAAATCCACCGTACAAAAGCTTAGTTACTTCATTCTCTATCTTTGTTGTTTGGTATGTGAGCAACAAGGACTTATATGTGAATAAGGGACTAATCCAAGAAATGCGCATACAGTGCATATGCAGTTTAATTCACAGATATATAGTTCATTCCATAATTTTTGAGATAACTTTTTGATAGTAATCAGCTGATACCATAACAAATAGCATAGGCCAGCGAACAAAAATCGTAAAAAGTTATCCCAAATATAATGGTATGGACTTTAATTACATCCAATTATTCAGTACTTATGTATTGGAAACAAACGAAGGGAGTTATTATTTATTATTATAATCTTGTGATACATACATTTATGTTTAAACTAATATATCAGGGACATACAAATGAACCTATTAGGTTTGTGTGTGTATGTCCCTAACTTATGCCAAAAAGCAACTGTAAATCATATTCTACACTCTTACTCATTTAATATATTTAAGCTAAACTAAAAGAGAATAAATAATGTCAATGCAATTTTTGAATACAAATGACTATTGTCTATTTATATAAATACATAACTATTATGTGATTAGCTCACTTATGATAAAAAGGCTATTGGTAAAAATCCAGGTTTTAATTTTTTTTCTTTTTAGATTTATAATTGGTTCTTAATTCAATGCGCTTCCCATTGAATATTTTGGGACCTACGTACAATACATGTTTTTGGGTTTTTGTGTAATGCATTCTGGGTACAGCTAATCTATTTAAATTTCTTGTAACATGGACAGAATTACTTTTATTTTTCTAAATGTCATACTTGACCATAACTCTAATCACAGTCTTTGCTATCAGTAATGATATGGAAAACAATTCAGTTTAGGTTTAAAAAATATTATTTTAATAAAAGTTTTTTGAATAACGT
This sequence comes from Aspidapion aeneum, assembly GCA_963576565.1. Taxonomy (NCBI): domain Eukaryota; kingdom Metazoa; phylum Arthropoda; class Insecta; order Coleoptera; family Brentidae; genus Aspidapion; species Aspidapion aeneum. Next base: position 78,033,597 of record OY755044.1, on the reverse strand, counting down.
TTAGAGGACTTAACGTCTTTTTTGTTGCAAGACCCCATACCACCAGCCCATAACAAATGATCGATTCAATGAGTGAAAAATAAACCATTTTTAATGTTTTCCGATTTAGGACCTGTCTTAATTGTAAAAATTTATAAAGAAGTTTTCTTAGTTTTTCAGATACATAATCAATGTGTTTTTTATACGTAAGATGTTGGCCAAGGTAAACTCCTAAGTATGTTACTGAATTTTTTCTAGAAATTTTGATGTTGCAACAACATTCTCCTATCATGCCACATTCGGCCTCCTGGATTGTTAAGTCTTCCTTTTGCGGTTGTGTTGTTGCTGTTTTGCTAAATGTAATAAAATTTGTTTTTTGTGAATTAAGAGCTAGACAATGGACAAACAATATCTCCATGCAATGAGTATGTATGCTTGGGTGTGATATTTGATAAGATAGGAAGAGGCTGTAAAGAACTGGCAAAAAGAATAGTAAAAGCAAAAAAAGGTTATTGGATGTCTTAACAGTAATTTATGGAGCAGAGAGATAAAAAATAATGTAAAATTTAACATATATGAAACAATGGTGAAAATGATGCTCTTGTATGGAATAGAGACTTGTCGCGTAACAGCAAAATACAAAACAAAAATGGCAAGTGTCGAAACGGATAATAAGAAGATGAAGGAGAATATCTAGAAGAAATCATATATGAAGTGAGATCATAAAAGAAAGACTGGGAATCGAGCATAACAGATGACATCACTAAAAGAGAACTGATATGGTACGGCCATGTAGAACGGATGCACTACGAAATATTACCAAAGTAGGTCCTAGAATGGCAAACAAAGGGAGCCGAAAAAGAGGGCGTCCTAAACTGGAATGGCAACAGTCAATCCAAAGATCAATGAGTAAAAAAAACCTGACAGAAGATGATTGTCAGGACGAAGGAGGTTCTAAATCGTCATAATAAATAAATGACGATTGAAAGGTATTCCAAATAACTTATTTTGAGTGAAAAAAAAATACGCTCCTAATAATAGCCTTCGTCCATATATTTATGTTATGGATGGCTGAATAAATAAAAGATTCATGTTTATTATAATATTTGCTCTAAAAAGTACTTACCACACAACTAGCTACTTAGTAATTTACAGTAATAATTCCAATTTTTAAATCTTTGATTCCCACTATTGAAATCAATATTTTATGATGGATTGTCTCATAAAACTGTAATTGATTTCCATAAAGAGAGACATAAATTTAGTACTAGCCTAGTTTGGAAATGTATTTCAATATAGCATTCAATAGATGGCGAAGTTAATACTTTGTTTTAAATAAAAGGCGTTTTGATCATAAGTGAGTCATAAAATGTCAAGTCTAATTAAAGTTGAGAAGATTGAACACATTATAAGCAGCATGGTCTAAGTTTGTTTAAGTGCAAAATACAAACGGTGGTTCCAGAGGAGCCCGGGCACCCCCCCTCCCTATCTGACTTATTTTTTTTTTAGTTCTCGGGAGAAAATAGTCAAACCATCAACTGCAATTTTTAACAAAGCGTACCCGCAACACCAATTTTTAAAAAAATATATTTAGAAACTTTTTGATCTCTATCTAAAACAAAGAATTCTGAATTTTATTATTATAAATGTATTTTTTAAAACAAATTTTTATTTTTTAATTTAATATTTACACACGTGGAATAATTTATGAAAAGTAATGGAGAAATAAAGAAAATTAAAGTATTCTTTTTTTCCCACAAATTATCCCAAATTGAATTTTAACTGTAATTTTTAAGATTAATTAAAGTTCCCAGAAACCATGAAAAATATTTCAAAACTGAACACTCTGAATTTTATGACATTGACAGGTTGCTAGTTTTTTCTAAGATGCAGAGGATTTAGGCAGGCCAATACTGAAAATGGATTTAATAAGAAATATTTCGTTATGTTTTTCAGGGCATAGACAACTAATATATTTTTGAAATCAGAAAGAAACGATGAATTTAAAAATGTAACAAAATATGGCGTATTTCGTTTAAAATTAGAAACCTCTTGCCAAAACGATATTTATGTAATAGCTGAAAAGCCGAAAGTGACAGGCTTGCAAGTGGCAGCCAGTTTTTTAATTAGAAATTAAATTTGGGACACTTAGTCCGTTTAAAACGACAGTACAAACTGTATTTCAGTAATTATTGGAAAATAAAGTCATCATTTAAAAAATCAAAAAGAAAAGGAAATATAATAGGCCTGTTTAAACGCAATAAAAAAGTAAAGAAACTGTGTCAAAAACATATTCTAAATGCAAACACACTTTGGTGTGTAAACAGAAATCTTTTTGAAATCAAAGAGCACACTATCTAGTACAACGCCTATATATTTACGGGACAAACATGTCAGGTGTCCAAAAAAAAAGGAACACTGACAGCCTAAAATATATCGCTCATTTCCTGTTCGCCAAAGGGAACTTCTTGTGATCTTTATGATCCTAAACAGCTGACATCACAGTTTATGATATTGATATACACACACAGGCTAACAAGTATATGGCGTAAACATATTAAGCAATATCTTATCTGAGGTACCGGTCCCAAATAAGGCCATGCACGTAATAAGGCCAGTGCCATCTATAGATCAAAAACTATTTTTCAAAATATATATTTTTTAAAAATATTTTTATTTCTAATTTTGTGAGTTTTTTTTTTAATAATGTTGTCTAGTCTGGCATTGCGATCAAGTATTGATCAAGGCTAGGTTAACACCGATTTTGATCTCCCAAGAGGAAGACAGAGAAGCTATAATTTAAGAAAAAACAGGTGAAGTTAGGACCCCTATATAAAAAAACACGGCGGCGAATTGAGTGAGCGGCGGATTGGCCTAGCGGCGAGTTGCGTCAGTAGCGGATTGTCCTAACCCTTCTAGCAGACAATCTAACTAAATTTGATTAACTTAAGACACTTTTGCGAATTGCGTACTAATCTAATCAAGACATTAACCAATTCATGAAGAATTACGAGAAGAAAATTTTATAGGAGGAAAGAAGATAGTGAGGAATTTTAAATTAAAGTTATAATCAACCGCACAAAAATGATAAGCATGACGATGATAATAAGACGTAAAATAGTAATCTTTAACTATCTATAAATAAATAATTGCAAATAATGATAATTGCGAAATATTCATAAATCATAAATTTTCGATTATAGCAAAAACGTCGACGGACAATTTTTTTATAAATGCATCTGTCTCTCAGAAAACCTGTGACGCCAGCGCCGGCTTATCCTATAGGCACTCTAGGCACTTGCCTAGGGCCCGGAGCTTCAAGGGGCCCGCAGGGCCCTGGTCCAAAAACTTAATTTGACTTTAAATTTATTGTGGTGCAAGAATAAAATTAAAAAAACATTTTTTTTATTACTGGTTTTTTCTCTGAAAAAAACAACTCTTTTTAAATTTAGGTATTTAATAATTTTCTAAAAAGAGGGCCCCCAATTTCTTACAATTTTTTAATTACCTTTGTAATTTTCAAAAAGTTTTCGGATTTCATTTGCTTTTGGTTCAAATTTTCGAGGATAAGACTTATTTAATATAGCAAAAAATTAAATTTTCTTTATCAAAATTTTTTAATAACCGAATTCTACAAAAAAAATAATGAGGAGATATTCATGTATTTTTCCACGCTGAATTCAAATCCGGGGTTAAAAAAGACTTAGTCTCACTGGGGAAAATTTAGATGTATTTCCTTAGGAAAAAATACATAGGAATATAAAGGTCTGTCTCGACCGACATTACCTATTTTTTTTCTGTGAGACTGTGTAATAATTTTTCCTGTGAACATTAAAAGATTTTTGGTCCTGGCATGTGAAAGTTCAAAATTAATAAGTGAAAAAAAAGTTTTGATAAAAAAATATAAAAAAAAACAAGTTGTCTCGCTTTACCTTTTTCGCGCGGCTTTGTAAAGGGGGAAGGGGCCCGTCTTACCACTAGTGCCTAGGGCCTGGTACGCCCTTAAACCGGCGCTGCGTGACGCAGGTGAAGGGCTGCCTCGCTTTTTTTTCCAGTCTAAATATAATAATCTAAGACGTGACAAAAAATTGAAAATCGGATCCGCGCCACGTGTGCAAAACCGAACGAGCGGTTGGTCACCTTATTACCTATTTATTAATCATCCTATTAGCCGTGAGCGAATGCGGGCCCATTGTACAGACAAGCATTGTTAAAGCGATTTTTGTTTTTCGTTTGTCTGTGTCTACTCGATAACCCGCGGGGTGAAGTCGTCCGTTGGTTGTCATGACAACGTCGAATACTTTGGCCGGGCAAAGCATCAGGTGTTGACCCTACGTACTACTACTATGTCGGTTTAGAACGTTTTTCTACGTTGTCCGACGCCTATTCTCCACCTCCTTCGATCCTGATAGTCATCTTCCGTCAGGTTTTTTTGACTCATTGATTTTTGGATTGACTGTTGCCATTCCAGTTTAGGACGCCCTCTTTTTCTGCGTCCTATTCGTTGCCATTCTAGGACCTGCTTTGGTAATCTTTCGTCGCTCATCCGTTGTACATGGCCGTACCATATCAGTTGCCTTTTAGTGATGTCATCCGTTATGCTTCCCTCGATTCCCATTCTTTCTTTTATGATCTCATGTCTTATATGATCTGTTCTAGATATTCTCATTGATCTCCTTATTGCATCCATTTCGACACATTCCATTTTTGCTTTGTATTTTTCTGTTACGCGGCAAGTCTCTATTCCATACAACAGCGTGCTTTTCACCATTGTTTTATATATGTTAAATTTTACATTCTTTTTTATCTCTCTGCTCCATAAAATACTGTTAAGACAACCAATAACCTTTTTTGCTTTTACTATTCTTTTTTCCAGTTCTTTACAGTCTGTTCCTGTCTTATCAAATGTGACACCCAAGTATACATACTCATTACATGGAGATATTGTTTGTCCATTTTCTAGTTCTAATTCAATTGATTCATTTCCAATACATAAGTAATGTGTCTTGTCCACGTTTACTGTTAACCCCCACTTTTGGTATTCTTCCGTTAACTTTCTCATCATATACTCCATGTCTTCTTTATCATTAGCTACAATTACTTGGTCGTCAGCAAACTGTAGTGTGTATATGGTAAATCGGTCGTTAAGTTGTATTCCCATGCCGTGTACTTTGCGTTTCCAGTTTTTTAGAGCTACTGCGATACATATATTAAAAAGAGTTGGAGAGATACAACATCCCTGTCTTAAGCCTTTCGTTACCAGGAATTCTTTTGAAAGTCGATTTCCAATTTTAATTTTAGATTTTGACCCTTTGTATAGTTCTTTTATCGCTTTTATGTATGTATGATTGATATTAGTCTGCTCTAACACTGTTCATAATTTTTCTACTCGAACGGTATCTTATGCTTTTTGTATGTCCACAAAGGTAACATGAGTCTCTATATTTCTGGCGCTCCTTTTCTCAATTACTTGTTTAAGACAAAAAACATTATCACTACAAGATCTGCCTGCACGAAACCCACTTTGCTCTTCTTCTTCTTGCTCATGAAAATCATTCTCTAATAGATCTCTAAGAATCCTACCGTACAATCTACTTAGAGTACTGGCATCGAAGAAATATATGTTCTCTGGTACTGTTTACTGAAATTCCTCTGTAATTGTTGCAATCCAGCTTGTTTCCTTTTTTATGTATTGAGGATATGAATGCAATTTTCCAATCATCAGGTACTGGATGTCCGTTTATGATAATATATGTGAGATTTTCGAGTAGCTAGTAAGCTTTTTAATACTATTCGTTATCATTTCTTTTTCGATGACTACTTCTTCTACCTCTCCATGTACTTCTATGTCTCTCCTCGGAGAGGCTGCCAGATATTCGGGTCTCATCTTCTGCAGCAGTCCCTTGTAGTGTTCTATCCATTGTTCTGGTTTGATGATCTGGATGTTTACTTTTTCTTTTGTGGGGTTTTTTACTGTAGAAATGAATTTCCATACTTCAGAACTCTGCCTACCTCCTACGTGTGTTTATATCGTGGCATTTGCGCTCGAACATTTCATTCTTTTCAGTGCGTATCAAATTTCTTAGCTGTCTTCTAGTATGCCTGTAGATTTCTAGGTCTCTTTGCTCTTTAGTACTGACAAGGGCGGATCCAGAGGTGCTTCTTGGGGGGGGGGGTGCACTTTAGGTGACATTCTCTGTTGGTAAAAAACGGTATATAGTTTTTATTAAGCAGCATTTTATTGAATTAGTCAGTGGTTGTTATTTCGATGAGAATAACAATAGACACTTTCATGCGCCGTAGGCAAAAATTTTGATTTTTTATTAGCAAAAACATTACTTTTTACACATATTTTGTATATTCAAAAAATTCTCGGGGGGGGGGCAAGTGCCCCTAGTGCGCCCCCCTGGATCCGCCACTGAGTACTGAGCCATTTCAAGTATGTGCGTTTTTTCTCCTTGACCGTTTCCTGTATTTCTTCCGTCTACAACATCTTATTGTTATTTCTATTATCTTGGTATCCAACAGCTTCTTTGCTTGCTTCCTTCAAGCTTTTTACTATGTTTGTATATATCTCTTCAGATGAGTGATTTGTGTTTATTAATTTTTCATCTAATCGGTTCTGATACAATCTTTGAGAACTTTCGATTTCTAGACTTCTAAAGTTGTATTTTTGATTGTCTTCGATGCATTCTAGATTTTCGTACAGTATTAAAATAGTGCCTGGTTACCGGCGTATTGTTTACATTGGGTTCTGATGCGGTTTTTATCCTAATTATTTTGCACAATGTTTCCTGTATATACCATTTTACTGCAAATTACTCGTTTTCAATCTATAGCGACGATCAATATCACAATATGGAACTCAGCTTAAGGAAAACATTATTTGAGAATAGAAGCATCTTCAAGGAAGCTTGTAAGCTGTTCTGCTTAATGATGACCATTCCAGCCAGTAGTGTTTTGATTCGGTAGAGCGCAGCTTTTGTTTCAAAGGAATTGAAACCTACTTGCGAAGTACCATTAAAGGAGAGCGTGAGAAATTTATCAACAATTTCTATCCAAAGAGAACTATTAAATGAATTGATGGTTTCGCAGCCGTTTTACATTATAAATAAGTTAGTAAATTTAAAGGATAGATGAATTTGCCTCATATACAACTAGTAAATTTTAAATTAAACTGCAATTGCAAAACCGTGAATCTACCTACGATCTACCAGATTTCGCTAATTTAACTGAATTTAGGTAATTTCTTTATAGAATACGTATTTACATTATTAGCATGTTATAATATTTTTCTTTTTACATGTGTGTACAAAAAATGGGGAAGGGCAAATACTGCTTCAGCTACTGCGAAAGTTACTAGCCGCCACTGTAGAAAATAGACATTTGGTTATAATTCCGTTGAAAGAGCTTGTACCTTTGTAGCGGTAATAAGTTGCTAAGTGCCAAAGTTTTGAATTTTCTGGAAAGATTTTTTACCCCAAAATGCTAAATGCTGTAAAATAACAGACTGTTGTTCATAAAGGTATTGTTTAGTTTTGATAATATTTCACAATGTCGATGTAGACAGAAAATGTGAAAATTATGAGAAAAATTACTTTCTAAAGGTTTTACAATGACGTCCATTTCTATTATGTAGCGATCTACATTCTCGAAAATTATGGTGCAAATCAATACTTACAAACAATTCATCGGATTTTAGGACTTAGAAGCGATAAGATTTAAACGTATTGCACGTATAAAAATAAACTTAGGTTGCAGTGGCAAAAATAATATCACGTGTTATATTTAAACCGCCATATCTTTCAATCGGAATTATTGTTCTTGTTTTACTCAAAAAGGCATCAATCATTTTTGATTTTAGTTGGTTTTAGAGACCCTTAAGACTTTTGTCCAATAGAGATATTTTGACTTTTGGGAATGTTTTGTGGAATTGTGTGTGTATCCAGTAATGTTAAAAGACAAAGTAAAGTTTATAAAATCTAAAAAGAATTGTTTACTATTTTTGAGTTTTAATGGATAGAGAAGAAGAAACACATTTTTTTTCAGGTGTGGCAAAGGCTTTTTTTATTTTAGAGTTTGGAGAAAATCACTATTTTAAAGTGGTGCAGTTTCGTTTCGTTTTTACATATTGGCCTGTCCGCTTATTGAAGACAATTTGCCAGCTCAATTCGGTGGACACCAAGATATTCTGACTCGAATTCGAAGGTACCTGGGACAATCACAACTCATTCACTCACACATTTATCCTACATGAAGACCCAGCAGGCCGGCCTGCTAAGCATCTCCGGTAGGCAATTTTCTTTTCTCAAGGAGGATTTAATTTTGCCTGATACCGTTTATTGGGCACATGGGTGTTTATCGTGCTAGCGCCATCTACACTCTGAACACGGGACCACCGGCTTAACGGGACTTCCGAACCACGGCCTGGTATTGATAAGAATCATTTTTGCCTACTTCGCTGATACCCAAACTTCGGCCACGGATCACCTTAACAAAAGGTGATCCGTGCTTCGGCCAAGACAGGCTTTTATCCGTACTTCCGGCAAATCTGTATTCACAAACGGAGAGTAGGTTAGAGTTTGTAGTGGCAGGCATGGGAATCGAACCACACACCACTGAACCAATCGGGGCCACAAGTGGTGGAGTTTAATTAATTCCCAGATTCAAATAACGGTTCTCGAGGCAAGTTTACATCCACATTTTCAGTAAATTTGATTTAGAGGGGGGTAATGTTCGACGAAATTTTTTTTTGTAATATAATTTTTTTTTTCTAGGGGGTAATTATCCTGTTTCCCTTATTTTATTGAGAAAAAGTGCATATTTTTTTCTAGGGGGGATAAATTACCCCGTTAACCACCCCCCCTCAAATCCGCGCTTGCTTTACAAGAAGTTTTGACTGTGTGCATAAATAAGACTTCACTACATTTAAAAATTGTTTTTGCCACACCTTATTAACAAGAAATGCCAAAATTCAAATAAGCGTCACTATTAAGTTGTTTAAATATTCACATTGCCAAAACACCAAAAATTACTCATTTTAAATTATATGTACACACTTGATTTGTTAAACAATGAAACAAATAGTCCGCCTTTGTTGATTTTGCAAAAAATATATATTGCGATTTTCCAAATATTTGGAATTTGAATACATAATACAATTATTAAATAATGCATACATTTACCCAAATACTTTATTAAATATATTAAATCCTAACCAAAATATTTCATGTAAAAAAAAGCCAAGTACGTGAAAATGGTATTCCGTAAATATGATTCCGTGGTGCCGGGGAAAACGGAGATAATTCCCTATTCTTAATGGACGACTTATCTCATTTTTCCCCGGCACCACAGAATTGAGATAAAAGTATAGCCAAGTTCTTCAATACACATTTAAAAATAAAAGATTTTTAACTAGTTTGGAAAAGATTTTGTTAAACTTTGCTATTACAGCCAAACATGTTTTTGTTCAATTTAACGCTGTGCGTTATAAGAGTCAATTTGCAGCCGTAATAGCCAAGTTAAGAAAACTTTTCCAAACTAGTAAGATTATTTTATTTTGAAATGTGTATTGGAGAACTTGACTATATCTTTATCATAATTAATTTTTTCGAAATGTTTTTGTTATGATTTCACTCTTTTTCAAAGGAATGAAAATATGTGGAATATGTTTAAAACTTCTGCGATGCCTTATTCCGATAGATTTTACCTATCTACAGTATACTAATTATTTATAGTAAGGAAAGCACCCCGGTCTTGTCATTATACTGTTATACATACCCCCTGTATACATTAGTTCGGAATACAAAGTTCGAGAGGCGCTTATTACAGACCGTCACCCCTGGTATAAAAATATTATGTACAGACTCCTGTGCTGTCGCCATGGACATTAAAAGCTCTCGGTATATGTTTTTGATTATGACTGACATTGGCAAAATAGATAAAAATATGACGGTAATGTAATTCGGCATTGTTCATTTGTGGTTGCAGTTTTTCGTGATTTTTAAACTTTTGACCATATTTTTAAAAGTGTTTTTTGCTAAATTGTGGCCTATCGGTATTTAAGAAATTTAAAAGAAAACAATTTTGCGTTCGTAGGTGTGATGACTATGTTAGCAAGCGCCATCGCATTCTCAAACGGAACCTAAAGCTATTTGATGGGTGGCTAAAAATACTTCGTCAAAAAAAAACTAACTTTGACGAGAGACGAAATTGAACGTTGAACCTGGACGAAGTTTTAAATGTTTAGTTTTAAATTTTAATATTTGGAAAAAACATAGATTATATCACTATACTTATATACAGGGTCCGGCAGAATGATCTCCCACATTAAAAACGCTATTGTAAATGCTATTTATATTTAATTTTTTTTAACTGAAATTGTATTATACCATTTGTTTTTATTAAGTTTTGAAAATTACAGAGTCCATGTGGCGGCCATTTTTTTCGGTACACAGTCGAAGCTGATTTCTGAAAGTTTCACTCGTGCAGTAACTCTAAAGCGATATTCCTGTAATTTCTTGGTGTATTGGTGCTTTCAATTCATCAATGGTTCGGGAATAGTGTTCAGATATTCCCAAAGTATCTGGAACTAAAGCATGTCTACCAAGTGTGAAGTAAGTACGAAAAGTTCTTTGTGTCGTAATCACAGATTCGTTACCTACTTTTGATTAATATCTCGATAACAAAGGCACGATGGCAAGGAAATGGCAAACCGCGAGCTACCAACCAACTACGCTAAGCTTCCCCTCTCTTCAGTAATTCAGGCACAGGGCAGTGCAAAATGTAGGAGATCATTATGCCGGACCCTGTTTAATTAAATGAATAACCGGTAATATTCACTTTACTTTAAAAGGCTTACGTTACATTTTTTTTAAACACCCATTAATACCTAGTTAATATAGGTTAAGAGTGTAAAGTTATATAATGTTAGTTTCTATTTTTCATGAAAAAACAATTTAAAAAGTTTCCGTTTATAGAAACATAACCTATATTTGCAACATTATTATGTATAAAGCATTGTTAGAGTATATTAATTTAATGTTATTTAAGTTAATGTAGAATATGTAAATATTTTCTATGCACTAATAAAAAGGAATTTACTGCATAACATTCGTCAAAGAGCCCAGTCTTTTTTAAACTAGAAAATTTGCCTCTCAAGGAAATTTATGTACCTAAATAAATGGGAAACAAACTTTTAAACTTTCCTTTTTTTTATTGCTAGTAGTCATTAATTTAAACATTCTTTGATTAAGCTTCCTTATTGATTTGTGTTTATAGAGTCTTTTTAAGCAAATTGAGCTTTTACACAAAATAACTCATTCTTATCAGCGCGCATCGTTTAAATTTAAACTATGTAATTGACGAGTAGAATGAGTTTATTGGTGTTAAAATTTAATTTGATAAGGACTGTTCCAAACACTATATTATAAGATGTAGCCTGATTGGAGAACGATTTCATTGATGGCTATGAGCATCCGGTATACAATAATTTGAAAAGCCATCCTGTAGCTTAGAGACAAACTGCGCAAGCGTTATATTGTTTCAAATCCCCCTGTAAATGTTTAGTACGGAATACAAAGTTGGAGAGGCGCTGATTCGTGCACGACACCCCGGTATACTGCGCCAATTTAGTAATACAACTCCCACCGTGTAAGTGTCTGGTCTCTCTGTCATTCGTCTATGTACCTATCTTAGTTTTTTTTTTTAATGAATAAATTTCTATTTTTATCAATTAGTAACTCGTGTATAATTTCTTTCAGTTTACCAAATCCCAGCTTTCTATCATTTCTGGAAGAGTGCAATAATAGTTTTTCATAACTTAACATGTATAGGGGAGGGAACTAAATTAAAATTTTGGGCCTTTTAAATTTTTTTCCTATAGTTTTGTTATCGTTCCTATCATTCTGCCAAAGCTCAGGACTCAATCGTTTCCAGAAGTGGGCAATGTCACTTTTACATCATTTTACATGCATAGGGGAGGGGAGTAAAATGTAATAATATATCTTGTTATGAATGGTTTATTAAATTGGACTTGCTCTCAATTAAGTAAACATAAAAAAAAGATTACTTCTCTAAACCATATTTATAGTTTTCTCAACATAAAATCTTTAACTGTATTTCGGATATCTGGGCTTTATAACGACAACTTTTATTTGCAATTTTAAAATTGGACCTTAAAAAGCAACCTGTCTAAATCATATCCACGCCCAGGAAATGACTCTAACAGGCTGGAATAAAACAAACAGAAGCATATTCATAACTATCTGAAACTGACATGATAGCGACTGTGTTATTTTAGCAGAGTTAAACTCTTCCCACAGTTTAGTATCTGTACACCACTATAAATGCGCTATTAATATACAGGGTCAATATAATTCTTCCAAGCATATTTCGCTTTCTTCCAATTTGCTGTTTTTGGGAAAGGAAAAAGTCGTTGAAAATTAAAAAAAAAATATATATTTTTGAAAGAAAAATTTAATGAAAGATCCGAAACTTATTAAGGCTTTTCACATTTGCGGGTGTACTGGTCAGTGCACTGGCAAACACATTAAGGCCCCTTTTCACAATGCCGGTTAATGCACTGGCCGGTTTTGTGTTCGATGCATGGGCTAGTGTGTGTTTAGCTACTGGCGCTAGGGATGATAACTGTGAAGCATCTACACATTGATAAATGAATTAAAAAATCACCAACTAACTTAGAAGATACTCTATTGATAAAAAAAAAACAAATAAAGTGTGACCGACGAAAAGCTGATGTTTTGAAACGAATTGTTTGCTATTACATGCTATTTGAAATATAGTTTAAAAAACTAGGTTGGGTAAGTATTCATTCCAGCGATGACTCACAGCCACAACCTGATTTATCGTTAATTTAAAAAAAAATTAAAAGATGAAAATGCATATTTTCTCCGAGCTCTAAACGAGTAAAAATACAAAAATTGAACAAAAAAATAAGTTGAGAATCTTTTTCTGCTTCTGCTTCTATAATTTAGTGGGAACTGGCTCCATCATCGATCTCTTTCTGTCTCATTCAGTTTTCTGTATGAAACGCACAGGATTTTGGCCCACTAAGTGGTTGCTTGGGAAGGCTTTATGTAGCAGTAAAAGTTTATTCTTTTCATAGATCAAACTGTCGTGGGGCATAGTAAACTGGTTAAAAGAGAAAAGCAAGATATTTATGAGCAAAATGTTTAATTTATAATATTATTGTTGTGTTTCAACTGAGGAACTATGGGAGTTCTTAAGACGCAACGAGTTTAAAAAATAATATCGATTGGTATATCTATTGATTGGCGCCTGTTTACCTCGCCAGCGGTACGAGTTGTACTAGTTCATCTTTCTGAATGCATTTTTCAAGTTTCCGCAGAAAATCGGCAATAAAACGAGTATCAGTCTTTCAGTTTTGTCAAGTCATAAGTGCTGCAGTCCGTCCGGTGATCTCTGGGGGCATGAAATATCCCTAAAAGGTAAAATAAAACTTTCGAGGAATATGCTTCGTATCACTCGCATAGACACACGTGCCGTGAGGGACCATCCTAGCTACTAAAATGGCATCAACTGGAAGGATTAATACTTGGTAATTAAGCTCCCTCTTTATCATGATGAGAAAGTTAACGAAAAAATACTAAAAGTGGGGGTTAACAGTGAACGCGGACAAGACACAGTACTTATGACTTGGAAACTAATCAAGTGAATGAGAACTAGACAATGGATAAACAATATTTCCATGCAATGAGTATGTATACTTAGGTGTCACATTAGATTTGAAAGACAGGAAAAGAAATGAAAAAAAGAATAGTTAAAGCAAAAAAGGTTGTTGGATGTCTTAACAGCAGAGAGATAAAAAATAATGTAAAATTTAACATATATGAAACAATGGTGAAAAGTATGCTGTTGCATAGAATAGAGACTTGTCGCGTAACAGAAAAATAGAAAATAAAACTGGATAGTGTCAAAATGGATGCAATAAGAAGATCAATGGGAAGATCTAGAGCAGATCATATAAGAAATAAGATCATAAAATAAAGAATGGGAATCGAGAGAAGCATAACGGATGACATCACTAAAAGACAAATGATATGGTACGGCCATGTACAACGGATAAACGACAAAAGATTACCAAAGGAGGTCCTAGAATGGCAACCAATAGGGCGTAGAAAAAGAGGGCGCGAAATGAGATCATATAATAAAGAATGGGAATCGAGGGAAGCATAACGGATGACATCACTAAAAGACAAATGATATGGTACGGCCATGTAAAACGGATGAACGACAAAAGATTACCAAAGGAGGTCCTAGAATGGCAACCAACAGGGCGCAGAAAAAGAAGGCGTTCTTAACTGGAATGGCAACAGTCAATCCAAAGATCAATGAGTAAATAAAACCTGAGAAAAGATGATTGTCAGGATCCAAGGAGGTGGAGAATAGAAGTCGGACAACGTAGAAAAATGTTCTAAACCGACTTTGTAGTAATTAAGCTCCATACTCCTATCAACGGAGTCCTAAGCCTCCTAAAAATGTCAGGTTCCCGTCGGATACCCTGTGCATTAATATGTATCTTATAGAATGTATAGTATAATAAAAATTATTTAATGTATATATATATATATATATATATATATATATATATATAAAAGCGTTATCTTTTATAAAAACACGATCTGACGTTCATTTCTTTTTCAGCCAGCTAGCACACTGGCCAGGATATTCTTCATTCTTGGGAGAGACCTTACCTACCCATGAAAATGAAGCTTTAAGAAAAATATAAAAACTAAAATTGAAACTTTTGTAAAACTGAATTTCATACGCTATCTAGTTTTTGCATAAACATGAGGTGGATGTACTGGCACGGTATTAATACACGCAGTGAAAACCAAAAGCCTCACATCCTCTCCATACTATTCGGCTTCACAATTTCTGGAAAATTTATTGCCATAGTGCTAAACTTATGATGTCCTCTGCGTAGATGAATTATTTCTGGATTCTGTAATAATAGGTTCTCTGGCAAAACTATAATGTCACAGATCCACCAACATTTTTTAAAAATAAAAATCTATATTTTTGACTTTTTTCATTTATTTATTCAGTAACGCACCCAGGAATATGTCTTGGGGGGGCCCGAGGCCTCATAATGTCGTATTTCATGCTATTTTTTGTGTTTATTCATGAAATATGTGGAAAATATATACAAAAATCATAGGCTTGGGGGGGGGGGCCCGGGCCCCGCCCCCCCCTGGGTGCGCCCTTGATTTATTGCCTTCATGTGTGAAAATTAAGTATAAATATACTAAACTGGAATTAATTATTATTCTTATATTATTTTAGCTAATGAATATAAAAATTAATGACGGGTCTGATACCTTCCTACCTAGCTTATTAGCACACTTCAAGTGAAGCCATACTATATTAAAAACAGTTTTTTTAAATATCTCAGAAACTAAAGTTCTTACGAAGTTTTCGGTTTTAACGCAAATTATTAAGCAACATACAGGGTGTTTCAACTAAAAGGTAACACAGGTGTTTTTGGGTATTTTTCGTGCCAATTTGGAGAAACGCTCGGATACGTCGATTTTGTTTACAAGAGGGACACTTTTTGGCTCTTGAAATTTTTGTAGCACGAACCCTCTTCGAGGGGTATACTTTACCCCTATATTTTAACTAGGGAAAGTGGAAAGATAGTTTACTATATTCCCGCTTATTGATACGATGTTCCGTCAAAAAGTTAGCATTTTTAAAAATTGTTGATTGTCAAAAAACTATAACTAGCATTAATAGATTCTGACCAGAATCTAATCAGTTGGTTAGAGTGTCGAACACTATATTTTACCTGAAAATTTTAAGGAAATTGGTTCAACGGTTTGGAAGCAATCGTGTTACGGACAGAAATAATATACACACACACACACACACACACACAGACAGACATCACGACGATATTGCCAAGAAAGGTCAAAATACACCCAAATAACACATTTTAGGCGTTATTTGAAAAAAAATTTTTTATATATTTTTATTAACATTTATAATTTTTATTTTGCCATTAACAATGTCCTTAGTTTCTAAGATATTTAGAATAAACCTATACCCTTTTTAGGAGGATACACACATGTTTAAAAAATCTAAGCTGCACCTCCCTTTTTAAAAGTCTGGGACCGCTGTTTAGTTTTTTTAGGTGGTTGATTGCAAAATCTTTTTTTCATAGATAGATACTATGATGTAAGCTATTAAACGCTTATTTCAAATTAATTTCAAATTCTAATCAATTCGTTTAAAAGCTCTAATAAACTAAGCTTATCAATTTTATCAAGAATTAATTTTAAAAAATTGTAATCAATACTTATTATGGAATGCCTATACGACTTGTCATTTGACACAAAAAATTTTAATACTACACGGCGCCAGTATTAAATTTATTGTTAATTAAATATTATTAAAATGTTTGTAATAAGCAATAAATAAATGGATACATGACGGGTCTGATACCTTCCTAGCTAGCCTATTAGCACACTTCAAATGAAGCCATGATAATATATCAGGCATGAAAACAGTTTATTGCCCAAATTATTGAGCAAAATATAATCTACAATATTCCGAAAACCGTATATTGATGCGATGCTCCGTTAAAAAGTTAGCATTTTAAAAAAAATTTAATTGTCAAAAAACTGTCATTATCATTAATGGATTTTAACCAAAATCTAATCAGCCTGTGAGAGTGTCGAACACCATTTTACCTGAAAATTTTATGAAAATCGGTTTAGCGGTTTAGGAGCTATCGTGTTATGGACAGGCACACACACACACACACACACCTAGACAGACATCACGACGATATTGTTAAGATAGGTAAACATACACCCAAATAACACATTTTCGGCGTTATCTCAAAAAAACAATTTTCCTAGTAACTATTACCTTCATTAGCCATAGCTGAGCTGGCTAGGAAGGTAAAAATTATTTACATTTGTACCTAAATATACAGTGAAAGGCACAAAGTAATAACAAATTCGGTAAACTAGATAGTTAAAAATAGTTAGTTAATACAACTAGTAAGTAAAACAATGCTTCTTTAGCTCGTGCTGTAAAAACTGCTAGTAGAAAAACATTTTGTAGCGAACTTAAAAATCTCGAAAAAAAATAAAGCAGTGACAGCATGGAAAAAGTTTTATCCAGAAAATAGTGCAAATTAAATTTAAATTAGGAAACAAACATTATCCCACCAAGCAGTAATATGATTGGGGATGAGAAAATTCAGCGCGGTCGATTCGCCGCAGCCGAATTGCCGCGGCCAAATGGCCGCGGGCCGATTCGACGCGAGGATAATTCACCGCCGGCAAGATTTAAGATTGCAATTTTGTTTATTGTGTGTAGTAAACATATCTTTGAATAAGTACTTAAAAAATATATTTTCTTCTAAAAAAATTCAACACAGATCTCTCAACAAGGGGACAGGGGAGCTATGATTTAAGAAAACATAAGTTAAGTTGTCAATAATTAAAAAAAAAATAGCTCGACAAGACCCAACAAGCAACTAAAACCCAGTAATAAGATTTTTTTATATGATACAAACAGGAAAAAATTTGGGCAAATTTAAATAACCCATAGGGTATTTTAAAATATTTCGTAAACATACAATATAAACAACCAAGGAATAAAATGACGTTAGAAAACATAGTACATACCTTACATTTCCATGTTCAATAATTGTTTTTTGTGAAGTGAACCACACAAAAACAAAATAACCGGAGAAGTAAACACCACAAAACAAAGAATCGAGACCTAAGGCATATGATTCCAATATTTATTGGGTTGCAACTGACTTGACGACACGATGCATGTGGATGGAGAAGTTTTATGGTGGGCCCGGGCCGCAAAGACCCCTCCCTTTTATTTTATTTATTTATATTTTTTGTTTAGGCTCCGTTTGCTTTTATCGTTGTTTGCCAAATGTTTTTGTTGGCTTTTTTTCTTTCTCTTTAAAAATAAGTTTGGTTTTTTATGTATTTTGCCGCCCCTGGATCAAATCAGTGTGTGACGTTGCCCACAGTGCCATGTCCTGGCGTCGGCCCTGGAAACTATTATTATTTTAAAAAAATTCCACAGACAAACCAACAAATAATCCCTGAAACTAATACCCACCCTATATTTGCGTCGGGTTAAAGCTAGGATTGAAAATTGGAAAAGGTTAGTCTGTTATCATAACAATATAAAACTCTGACAGAGACAGGTGAAATATTAAATACGACCGGAAAGACAGAAAAAAAAGAGCCATTTCGTCCGCGAAGAATGAAAAAGACCCAAACTTTTTGCGAGCGTATTTTCTTGTTTTTCCATTCTTTCCCGTTCGAGGCATGGTCTAAAAGTTCGTTTCCAATTTTTGCCTCTTTGTTATCCCAAAAATTTATCGTTTTCCTCTACTTCTGATGATCATTAATTATTTTCTTTCTGCCTCGTGCGTTTGATAAGATTCTTAACTCTCTTTTTAGTTCCACATCCGAAATCGACTTTTATTTTGCGAGTAAAGTCATTTTACAAAAAATAATAATAAATTATAAAAGTTATCTTGCTTCAGAAACATGCTAACTACAAATTCAATTCATCTAAACTAATTAATGAAGATCCTGCTTTTTAAGTAGCTTATTCTAAAACTCAGTCGCTTCTCAAGACTGGGACCGGTAAATAGGGATTTACGTTACTAGACTAGAAACGTGAAATTTACGGGATGAGCCGCTGGCGAGACCTGTAGTCCTGGGAAAACCTGTAAAGTTAGTTTCCCGTCGTGTATCGTACTCATTTTTTTTAAACCGGCATAAATCTCCAAAAATATATTTCATACGAAACTGCGGCTATGCTCCCTATATTATATTAATAGTGATATCCTGAACCAGTAAAAGAGTCTTCTACCTGACCAAAGTTTACATAATTAAAATATAAGTATTAAAATCCAGACTACTACTTGGCTAGTTATTAATAAGGAGCATTTCTATTTTTAGGTATTATTTTGTAATGTTATTGTATTGTATATCGTGGCATGTGTGCTTGTATAACGCATCACAAAAATCCCAGCGCGACGTCTTGTCTTTGGGAAGGTGAGCTGTTCTAGGAGCATGACTGTTATGGTGCATACTACTTTATGAATTGTACTCTTAGAAATAAATTGAAAAAAAATTGAACTCTCAAGAAGGTTCATGGTAAGTGAATGGAAAGAATGAAAGTCCTGCCTTCTTTAATATTTATTTATTTGCCTACGCGTTTCTATTATTTAAATCATCTTCAGGGCAAGTAAACTGTAAATAAAAATTGACAATAAGATAGAATTCTTATAACTAGATAAAAAATGTACTACTTACAGCTGCACGCATGAGGGGTTCCTCAAGTAGGGAACAATCTAGTTAAACGTCAAACACTAAAACTTAACATTTAAGACTGAATACTAACATTTTGAACGAACAAAATTAAAAAAAAACAAAAGTGTAAAAATAATCTAAATAATTAATATAAACAGTAACAACAATGCCAAAGAGGTTATGTGGGTTTAAAATTTGTTTTTAACTGTGCCTAAGGATAATGAAAAAGACAAGCAAGGTCAATGTAAAACGGAGGATATTAGAGAGAAATTGCAAACTACCCAAGTACGTATAGTAGTAGGTACGTAAATGGGGTATGTGTGAGCGAGCTTGAGTGATATTTTAAAGGCGTGTGTTTTAGTGTGTGTGTGAATGTAAGAGTGTTTTCTGTATATGTGTATAAATATTGGTTACTTAGGGAAGGTTTTTATTATGTTTACAAAGTTTTTGTAAATTGTCAAACCCATAGGATCATTTGAGTGATCACTTCTTTGATCATTTAAATTATTAATAGTATTTTCTGATCTTGACATTTCAATTTCTATTTTTTCTAGCGAGTCCAGTTTTGCGCTCTTATTAACTGTGTGAAGTACTTTGAAGTTAGAAGAAAAGAGTGATTGTGATTTTTGAGATGTGTTCCGAATAAATATTAAAGAAGGCAGGACTTTCATTCTTTCCATTCAGTTAAAATATAAGTTGCTACACTTGTGAAAAATCAATGGAAATCTAGAGATCTAACGCGTGCCGACAAAGGCTGTCGCTGGTCGTAACCGCAAAACAAGTGTGCGATTCGGCGTTTGATGTCGAATGTCGGCTCAAAGATCCGTCAGCAACTAACCCGCTACAAACCAGGTGTGCGATTCGGCCTTTGATGTCGGCCGCCGTTTCAAGTGCAACAACTTATATTTTGATAGTGTAAACTTTGTCCTAACGAACCTTATCCGATGTAAATAAAATCCCTTTACTGCCGTATTATAATTGGTGTGCATTCTTGCTATCGGAATAACCAATCAAAATGGTTTTTGAAGTCTAATATAAAAGATTCTTAAGGCGAAAATGGAATACTTCATTATAAAAACTGTTATCTATTTAAATTATTGTTTTTGAACATTGTCTTTGCTCTTGTTTTTCTTATACGCAAACAAAATGTTTTCTATTTCTACGCCATCATCCCCTTAGTTTATATCTGCAACTGTAAGCTCCAGTAAGCTTTTGTCACCCCCTCTTGTTCCTTATCTCGGCTTAATCCTCAGTAATGCCAAAGGCGTTGCATTAGTCTTTATCAGCAAGTGCCTGGCCGGAAAAATAATCCTTTTATTGGATACAAAAAAAAGAAATTTTCTATAATAAGAAAAAGGACCAAAGCTGGAATCCGGTAATGCCTGGCCTTCCTTTATCTATAACTTTCCTTATGTCTCTTTTTCGTTTTTCCATCAAGGAGTGGGCAGAGTACGACAAGTAAACTAAGTTTGAAGGAATGTGTAGAAAAACATTAAGATACATAAAACATACCTTTGCGCGTATTTGGCAAGCCAATTTAAAAACATGGGCGTATACGGAGGGGTAGATCTTGGGGGTTTAAGCCTATCTAAGAAGTTTAAAATACCTTTCATGTTTATCGATAAAGCAGATAAAAAATGCCCAAGGCAGTTTTTTCTATATGCCATTGTTAAAAAATTTGCATAGATTTTTTTTTTCAAATCACTATATTAAAACGTTTTTCCAACAAATGATATATTGTCGTTGTTTCTAAAAAGTGTTCAAAATAAAATTTTAGAGAAAAGACAAAAACTGTCTAGAATATATTTTTGTTAAATAAAATTCTTTAGGTTAATATTTCATAATTTATTATTTTTCTTGCCATGGTAAAACATTACATATTTCAATGGGTTCTAAGTCCCATACATATGAGATCGTTGGTGGTTTTTTTGTAGTCCATATTAATAATATTGTTATGAATATTAATGTATTATTCCATAGCCAAAATATACAAGTACAAATGTAGATATTTATTTTGATAAAAAAATAGGCAAAATTAAAAGGAATTAAGAAAAAACTCTCCCCTTTAAGAGGTATAGAAAATTTTACCATTCAAAAAGTTTGATGAACCTCACATAACATTTTTTATCAAAGAAACTTTAACATTACATTCACATAGAACTTTTTATAGGATATGGAGTATGAATAGAGCCTTTAAGAGGTATAGAAAATTTTACCATTCAAAAAGTTTGATGAACCTCACATAACATTTTTTATCAAAGAAACTTTAACATTACATTCACATAGAACTTTTTATAGGATATGGAGTATGAATAGAGCCAACTGGTAAAGAAATGGCTCATTTTTAAAAAAATAAGAAAGGAGAGGCTTTATCGAAAAAAACACGATATTATATGACGCTTTGCTCTATTGCGAATAATAAACTCACAAAAGGCAACGGTAAAAAAGGCAGGAAAATCCTGTACACTACACAAACAATTCAATTGTTTGTTAACTTTTGAGTAAAGCAGATTATAGAATATTGGACACAAAAAACATTTTGAATAATAAACGTGGAATTTCGTACCCGTGAATTTAAAAATCAAACAAGTTTCGTAGCTAATCGGGCAAAAAGGAGTTTTTTGTTTCCCTTATATTTTTCCGTGGGTAGCCTGAAAGCTTAACCTCACGGGGGTCCAATATCTAATGGACACCTAATAAGTGTTGACAGTTAACCGTTTCGTCCTTATGGGACTCCTCAGAACACTGCTGGTCAATGTGACAAATCTTGCGAAGTTAATCAGACGGTTTTGTCTCTAATTAAATGTAATTAGTGAGCGAACTATAGCAAGAGGCGCCATCTACCGAGATACGAGAGAAACAAAAAACTAAAAGCAGGCGAAAACACTGCTATACAATATCGATCAATGAAAAGATCGAATGCAAATAAAAGAAAACAACTATAGTCCGTGATCTACGACAGCTCTTTGTCTCTCAGGCCGGCAATCTGTGTTGATCCGGCTTTCAGGCTACCCACGGAAAAATATAAGGGAAACAAAAAAACTCCTTTTTGCCCGATTAGCCACGAAACTTGTTTGATTTTGAATAATTTTTGAACCTGACTAGATGTTTAAATACATAAGCAAACTAAAATGATTGGCAATGAACTTTAAAAAAATTCATGAACGGGCTTTGATGCTGGCCGTTATATTTAGAAAAGATCACCTGGCAAAAGACTGCTCGTGATGAAAACCGAGACATTTGTATTACTAATAGGAAACAGGGGAAATATCAAAGGAAATCAAATGAAAGCAACAAGAAAAGTGCTTAAAGATTTCGAGCAGTGTTGATAAACCATACAAGCTAAAGGAATATTTACAAGGAAAGTATCATTCACATAGAAAAAAAAGCGCAGAAGAGGCAATTGCCCTTGCTGAATATTCGCACATAAAGATCAAAATTTGACTTTTACAACTAAAAACAAATTTTAAATTGCTTGATCCGATATTTTTAACAGTATGCTTAAAAGCTCAAAGCAATTGGCAAGCAGTTGCAGTTTTGAATGGACCAATACCTACCTAGTAAAAAAAGCTGATAGCTATGTTGAAACTGATTTTAGTCACAGAGATAGCACATCCCACTTAAATTTTCACGAATGTTTGTAATTTGTTAAAAAAAAATTAAATAAAAAAAACACTCAACTGCTAAATCTACTTGTATTTACTTGCCGTTGTTGGGTACAAATTTGGTAGGTATACCTATAATGTACGACATGTTGCAACTTTTAGTTTTAGTGCCCAAAGCGCGCTTATGAAATTATACAGTTATGTATTTTTATGAATCCGTTTATTGGGTAATTTTGTAGCCAACAGCGACTAGTAGGTACAAGTAGATTTGGCCGTTGGGTAGGTACAATATATTTTTATTTTTTGAGTGTTAACTTCTTTAGGCGCGTTTAGCAGTTTTTGTGGGTAGTGAATTGAACTGAGCCGTCAAGCTCGGCTATGTAACGCTCATTCGAGTTAAGTCGGCTCGAGTCGACTAACTGAGAGAGGAACATTCAGCGAGCGATATGATGATGCAGATGAAGGCCAGTATTATTAATTTCGCCTTGTTGAGGTTTACACTTCTGCCGTGTGGTCTTAAGCACACACATTTTTTTTTTATTTCCAACTTTTAGTTGTAATTCTTAATTAGCCATTCATTTAACTAAATCAAGGTACTTACATAATCATTACCTAAATCATACATTTGTATCAAACAATGAACTATACCAAAAGGATAAATTGGTGCATTTCTACAAAAGTTGAGTGAAGGTGAGAGACTAGTAAAAGTGAGAGACTAGTAAAATGGTGTTAAAAAAAATCTTATAGCGTTTGCAGAAAGAATTTTTGAAATCGCTCTATATTTGTAACTAATCCTAATAAGGGGAGCGGGAAGGAGGGAGAGACTACAAAGGAATTACAGCAAATTACAGCAAATTAAAAAAAAATCAGGACATTGAAGGTTGATACATACCTTGGGTATGTTTTTACTATATTTGATTCATTGACTGACTGTGTTGTAAAAAATTGTCGACTACCATAAAATAAATATGTAAATTATTTTTAAAATTTGTCTACATTAAAAGTGCTGGAAAATACTGCAAAAATGCATAAAAGCATAGAACTTCTTGTTGCTCTATCTAATTGATTTTAGTCAGCATGCTCTAAAAACACTTCAAGGTTCATTATTGAAGATTTAAAGGGCTTAAGTTGAAGTGCTTGGCACACTGACTGGTGAAACCTTTATTAATATGCAGAAAGCAGTCAACGCTTTTAAGTTTATGCAAAATCGCAGACTTGGAGAATTTTTTTTCAAAGATACAATTATTATTGTAATATGAATTCTTATAGGTAGTCATAATTACTACCAAGCGTCTGGTGGTAGTCATTTGCCTAGTGAACATCTTTTTACTTTGATAAAAATCATATAAATAAGAAGTCATAGATAAAAGATAACATAACAGTTCTCGATAAGGTTTAACATATTTTACAGAAAACAAGCTATTTTTATTAGTTGATGGTAATTATGATGATTTTGAATGTTAGTTTTGGTTAACTTCTTCAGTTTTGCTGATGGAAGGGATGGGATTCTCCATCCAGATTTGGACAGATTACTTGAAAAGAGTAGTGGAGTATAACTACTAACTACTTCATTAAAAAAGTAGTTAACTTATTAACTACTAGTAATTAGTAATTAAAAATTTTACAACTTTTTTTACTACAAGCATGTAGGTAGCGAATTTAAATGGTCAGTCAGGTCACGGCAGCATTTGACTATTTTTATTCTGCATAAAAGAATCGCAAAAAGTACTTCAAAAAGTAGGCAAGTACATGGTTTTAACTATTTTTAGTAATTTAACTACTTTAGAGGAATTTGATTACTTTAATCCAATTTCGCAAATGTAGTTAAGACTATTATTAGTAGTTCTTAAATATTTTCAAAAGTAATCAAACTCCACAAAAGTAGTTAAATTACTAAAAGTAGTTAAAACCAAGTAGTTAACTACTTTTTAAAGTTATTTTTCGATTATATTACGCAGAATAAAAATAATCGAGTATAACTACTGGGAGACAAATAGTAATCAGAGTACAACTACTTTTATCAAAAAAGGAGTTACCTACGTAGTGAACTAATTTTGCTGTTAACTACTGCTCAACTGTCTCCATCCAATCTACTAATATGGTAAATTTCGCTAGATTGGATGCAATATTCAAAGCTAGTTGAGCTGATTCCTTATTCTTTAAATCGTATAAAACACAAAATATTCAGTCTTGTAAAACTAAAAAATACAAACTAGGTAGTACCTACAAAAGTCATTCTTTTATGAAATCATCCCTCGATTTCATCATTTTTCGTATCTTCCTATGAGCTTAAGTGCTAAAGATTTCAAATATTCTTGCTTTATTTATGTGTTTACATAGTTAAATAGCATTACTCTCGAAATAGCAAAACTGTCTGTTAATAGGCAATATCTTCTAGTCTACGGAAAAAATCTATCATTACCACTGAGGCAGCTAAAAATAAAATAAGCCCAAGCAGATATCCTAATTACAGATTGTTAAATATTAAAAAATGTCTAATAAAACATACATATTGATGTAAACAGGCATCTATTACTAGCGTTACAGGACGGGCCCAAAAATTAATTAATTTATTATTTTGATTTGCGACAGCAAAATACAATAAAAACCATAAAGTTTGTGTCCGCGATATAATTCTTAAAAACTCCTCCTGAAAATATTTTCTATTCCTTATACCTATCTGGATTAGAAAGAGATAAACGTACTCAAGTTAACTCATCCAAGTGCTGCGTTGCAGAAAGCGCTCTCGTATTGACATCAAGAGTGCTTCGGCGTCCACATTAAAAATAACGACCTCTTAAAAGTGCTGCAAACTGTTTTATTCCCAGCTTTAATTGTTTCTGCTTCTCTGCGTTTGTGCGATGTTTCATTTCGATCCAATCTGATTGTTGTCAGTTTATTTATATTCTGGTTAAACGGAAGTGTAAAAAATATTAAAGCAATGGGATCAAAATCAATCAAAAATTTTCCAAAAATAGATAAGATTATTTAAATTTGACGGATTTTGAATCAATTAGTATTTTTTTGTTGCATACTAGTCCACATTGGCAAATACCTATATAATGAACCAATTTTGGTTAAATATTGATTTTTTCCTATGTTTGCATGAAAAAAAGGATCAAATGTCAAATTGTCCCGCTCCCAAACAAAATAGATACACACAGTGTTGTTGTCAAAAGCGTACGGAAATACCTAAAAAGCCTTTGTTTGGAAACCCAGTTTCGATTAGCTGGAAAAAACATTGAAAGAATAACTCTGGATATTAATAGAAAGATTTCAGGTTTCGGTCATGTTTGATTTCTTGTCTTTGACCAAGTATTTTCAATGCTTATGTGTGTCCTCCAGTGGCGTGTCGTCTAGGGGGCCCACGCCCCTCTGCGCTCCTTTGAAAATAAAAATAGAATTAATAGTGTTATTATTTTAAAAAAAGGTTTGTAATTTATTTGACTCCCATACCTATATTTGCGACCCTTAAGGTCTTCGTCTCCCCCCCGCCCCCCCGCCCTTTTATCCACGACACGCTACTGGTGTCCTCCTTTATGATTATTTAAGATACAAATTGTTTAAGATTATAAGATTACGAGGGTTGTCTTTTAAGTTTTGCATATACAGCTGGAATAAAACAATAGATAACTTTTAAAGATTTTATTGTTTCTGGAAGTATTTTCCACGAAGATAAATGCGATTTTGCATGAACTCAAGGCAGTTGTCAAAGCTGTAATTCCACTCGTTTGTTGGTACTGTCAAAATTTGTGTAAAAATTGCATAGAAATGTCCAATATAAGTGACCAGTTCTAACGAAAAAAACAAAAATCTAGTATCTTGCCAACGTGCTCTTTTGAGAAATTGACTTTGACAAAATTTTATTTTCACATTGTGTTATATGGTAAAAACAGAAAAGAAAGTCTCATAACTTTTTTGTTTTTTGAGATAAAATTTTTTTTATTAGAATTACTAGGTTTATGCTTTGTACAGCTAAATTCAGTGCAAAATTTGATTCTGGTCCGATTCTGGAAAAAAAATCGCAAAGTTCTGTAAAAAAATCACACACTTATTTCTTCGTAAAAGAACAAGAAAAAAAACAAGTAAACATCCAAAATATGTTTCTCATTATTTTTTACTCAAAATCGATATTAATTTTGTTTTTAAATAGGAGGGGGATCTATAATGTAGGTCCGCAACGTATGCATATGCTTGATTATAATATGTAAATTTCTGGTTCTTTCAGATTTTTTCCTTGAATGACTCTACAAAATTTAAAGTATTTTACCCTCCTTTTAATGTTTTTTAAAGATTACAAACTTGGCGTTTAAACAAAGGGTGGCCACTAAATATTTAAAGGTCGATTAAAGGAGCCTTTCTCGTAAGAACTTTGCCAGTGTTTAAATTTAATTTGATTGGAATTCCGACAAACTTCTGAATATTGGCCCGAAATTTAATGATATTTTTACCCGACTTGTTGGCGAAGAATGTTTTCTTAGAGTTAATATTGCTTTATTTTATAGAATGGAAGGGTGTTTTAAATTATAAATATTTTAAGGGTATTAATCCCAATTTAAGTTTAATAATTTTAAATACAATGAATTCATCTACAACGTTTTACGAAAGCTTAAAAGAAAACACCTATTACTTTTGCTTGGTTTTCAACACACTGTATATTTTTTATAATTTTGAGGATGACCATACATTTATAAAATAATTTCAAATTTTATATGCAGAAAATAAATCTGTTAGTTAGTTAGGTTTATTAAATAGGTAGGTACTTTACCTAAAGTGTTTTGTAAAAAGCAATAAATAAAATTAAAATTACACATTCATAGTCAGTCTTTCTTCGTATATTTCAACCAATGTCTACTGCTCTTGTTATAGGCACGGATCTTCGGGACGGGAAAGAGGGGAAATGCCTCACCCCAAATCTATCACAGAATACATCCCCTCAGTGGCGTGTCAAATTTTTTCGGGGCACCCCCCGCGAACTTTTTTTTGAGGCACTATTATATTTTCCAAAAATAACCCAATATAGTAAATATTTATACACAATATCATTATCTAATAGTTAAAAAACAGCGAATTTTTAGGTAAGTATTACTTTTTCTTAGAGTATATTGGGGGGTTTGGTTTGGGGGGTAAAAAGGGTCACGGAATCGTATTATTGCGATTTCCGGCGAAAGTTGACGTCGGAGAAAAAACTGACAGATAGAAAACTCCTAGGACATAAAAATGTCTATAAATTTTGTAAATGTCGTTTTTTACATAACCTCAAAATGTTCGAGAAAAATTTTAAAAACCGTAATTTTTTTTATTTTTTGTTTTTTATTTCTTATTTTTGCAAAAATAATGTCAGTTTAACAAAACATTGGTAAATGTGTCACCATGCATTATTTACAAGAATAGGTTAAGAAGAACAAAAAGTTATGGGAACGCAGTGACTTGTTTTTTGACAGATTTTCAGAACTCGCTGTAATTTTATTGAAGTTGTATTTGGCTAATCTGTCCTTGAGCCACTAACATTATAATAATTTAAATTTTGTAACAGGAAACAAATAAGTATTTAGCATTTTTTTTTAAACTCAGTGTAATTTTGACTTGTAACCGATTTCGGTGTCGACGCATCTCTGGCTTACGCTAGTGTTTTGTCCCTTTGTCTAGAGCGTTTAAAACACAGTTTCTGTCTTTCTTTGCAAATCAACGGCAAGCTGCATTTCATTTAGGGTTTTTTTTTAACTGGGGAAATTTAAAATTTTGTTAATTATTTTAATTTATATAAAATGATTCTTCTTGTTGGTTATCATTATTTTTATCGTAACTTTTAGAGTTAATTTTAATTCTTGTTTCTTTTTCTGGAAAAATCGGCATTTTTAATCATTATATACATCCAAATCCTAAATATTAGTTTTAATTAAATTAAAGATTTGATTGAATATTTTTATTTATTTAACGTTTAAAAGTTGTTAAATAAATATATTACAATAAATTTCAGAAAGGTTCCTAAAACCCAAAAGTTTAAAGAGTTTAAATACAACTGAAATAGCAAAAAGTTTGTTATCTAATAAAAGTAAATATCTTATATAACGAAGTTAGGTATAGTAGTTGTAAATGTTGTTTATTGGTACAACCCAAATGGCCATCGACCGAAGTCCTTCAGCCAGAGAATTTTTTACAATAAATATAGCTTAAATAATAACTAGTATACAAAAAGTGGAAAATTTTTGAAAACTTTTGGATAAAAAAAAAGAAGTAGGTATATTATATATAAATTTTGAAAAAATGACTAACTTATACTTCCTACAAGAAGCGCCAAATTCCCTTTCGAGATCTAAATAAATTTTAAATTTAATAGTGTTTAAGCCGAGCTAAACATTTCATTTGTTGCCCAGATTAGTAGCATGCAACATTGAAGCAATGGTCATTCGATTTGACAGTTTTTCTCTGAAAGCTGCCACTTGTTATAGAAACTACTGATAAATCGTTATCGACTGCGATAAAATCTACCATCAGACCAAGAACTGTAAATCCCTTTGACCGACGACATCCGCGACAGGCGCTGGCATATTACACCAATGCTACGCCCCACGACTATCGCTCTGGCCACCGGTGGTGGTTCTACGGGGAGGGTAAAGTTACCCCATTTACCCTCCCCGTAGAATCACCGGTGCCCAGAGCGATAATCATGGGGCGATCGTCGCGTAGCACTGGTTTAATATGTTTTGAGCCGCCAGTGCCTGTAATATCTCAGAAACTAAAACTAACAGATGAAATTCGAGAATATAAGCAGGTGTAGTCCAGGAGTCAACAACCGAAGTGCCAGGATTAATAACCCAGGAGCCTGCTACAGTTGGAACCAGGACGGCGCACAGAGGGGCCAAATGGAGCTAATGTCGGAAATAATTATTTAAACACCCAAAATATTAGAAACAAAAATAATGTGTATTGGTTATTGTGATATAGGTTAAAATGCACCTGTTTAATATTTTATAAAGCTTTAATATTTGTTTTTTTTTACAGGATGATTTAAAAATAGATTTTTTTAAAAGAAATTTAAGTTCTTTTACACAAAAAAGTAATTAAGACTTAAACATTTATTAAAAATGAGTTTAAAAATTCTAAATTTTATAATATTTCTGTTTAAGTTATTTAACCTGGCTCATAATATACAGTATGTCCCAAAAGTTTGGAGTCACCTTTTTTTTAAACTTGGAGATAAAATCATGGACACGTTGAAATAGGAAGTCACCTAAAAATACTATATTGTACAGAGTGTCCTCAATAAGACATGCATGCTTATTTTTTTATTTATATTGCATCTAAAAACTAATTGTACCATTTTCTAAGCCATTTTTATGGTAAATTATTATCGGTCAAGATGTAAGAGTTAATATTATTAAAACATACAAAAAAACGACCATTTCACGAATTTTGACCGTTTATATCTCAAAAACTGTACTTAGAAAAACTTAACTTTACTTACATTTTTTTTGTAACATACCCCACTATAACATACTAAAATTATAGCCAGTTCAACCGAGACAAAAATTCCCCATAAGGAGTGCGTGGTCCTTTGATAATCCACTTAACCCTTTTCAAAACAAAGATCTGTCAAAATGATATTTTTGAAAAAAAATTTAAGTTAAAAATACGAAAACGGCAAGTTTGTAAAAGTTTGGTTAAAAATTTGACTTTCGAAGATTTACCCTCCCCCCACTTCTTTTAACTAAAGTAACTGTAACCGCTACCATAATTCACTTGGCGTTTTACAGGCCTAAAAAGTTGTTTATATCAATTTGATTAAAATCATTTATTTTAAAATTTTTTCGAACGAAGCTTTTCCTAATTTTTACGCGTCCGCCATCTTTAAATTTAATGAGTTAATCAAATTTGTGTTAAAAAACTATCAATCAAATTTTTAATCAATTAAACACTTTTTATTTAATAAAAATTCGTTAATAAACAAACAAGTTTTATATTTAAGATGTATAGTTTAATTTCTTTTACTTGGGTCGTATGTAGGCACTTTATTTTTAATATTAAAAATCTCAAAAAAGCGCAAGAAAGCGCAGCCATTTTTTTTTTCATTTTGTTAAGAAACATTCAAACAAAAAAGTGATCATAGTTTTGCTTAACAAAATTTTATCACACACTAAATTATATTTTTTATATTTGTTTAAGGTAAATTCTAATAATGATTGACTTGTTAGTTTCAAAAATATGATTACTCTATGACAACCTACAGTTATATATTGGTATTTAGTGTTTTTTGGTTAAATTACCTGTGCTGGATGTCTCCATCGTAAAAAATTTTTTAGTTTTAAATATAACACTTCATATAATTAGAGAAAGTAATACATAATTATTCAATAATTTGTATGTAATTATCATAAAAAGTAAACAGATGCTTTTTAAAGTGTCAAACTCACGTCATACTAAAAAACAAGTGAAAATACTCTGTTGCATTTTCAGCGCCCACTAGTTTGCTACATAATTTGAGTTCCAGATATTGTATATGTCTATTTGTGTTTTTTTACTTTCTTCCACTTTTACACCCGATTGGCCCCTTTGTGCGACGCCAGCAAAATTATCTTAAAAAAAGTCAACTCACGACGACCGCGACTTTTGCGCTGAAAAGAAAGAAAGAAGTTCTTCTGGGACGATAGCAATGTTAGATAGATGCAAGTCTAACATGTAACAACTTTCGCAAAGGGTGTAAAAGCATGGGTCCACTGTGTATACTTGCTACGCAGTATTAAGATGCCCTCGACAAAGAGGAGTCAGGCAAAATTAAGTCCTCTCAGAGAAAGAAAACTTGCATCCTAAGGGGCACGTGCATCAGTTTGGTATATTATGGTGTACGGACAAATTGGGGTTTGTGAAAAGGTTGCGCCGTGTGCCTAGTCGCTAGACCAAAAATGGCCTCCCCACCACCACTACTTTCATTTACCCCCCCAGACTTTGGCTCAGAACCGCCGTTGGCTCTGAGATACGATTTACAATCGCTTCAGGCATAACTAGTGCCCGTTTCTGACGATGCACGTTTTGTATTCATTTGCGATTTTGGTTGCGGGTTCCATTTCGATTGCAGAGATTTTTGGGACAATCAAAAATTGCACCGTCAGAAACGAGCTTTACATTTCAAACCCACTAGCTTCGGCGTTATGGTTTCAGTGAAATAGCTCTAGATTGGATTATGTTTTTTCTACAAGGCAGATTTCAAAGAATTTTTGTTAACAATCAATACTCCCAATCCAGGAACATAACTTGCGGTGTTCCACAGGGCTCAGTGGTCCCTTGCTTTTCCTTATGTATGTCAACGATTTGCAGTTTCCGTTTTTGCAGACGACGTAACTTATCTCTGGCAACGTGAAAGTGTGGAAGAACTAAGGAGAGTAGTTTCTTTAGGATTGATACAAATTAAACGTTGGCGTTGGTTTGATACCGATAAACTTGCGCTTAATATTGATAAGAGTAAAATTATGGGATTTAAATGTTTAATGGAAGGACTAGTTCTAGCAAACAATCTTTTACAACAGGAAAAAAACACAAAAATCCTAGGCGTTTTCATTGATGAAAAGCTAAATTTTGAGGCACATATTGAGAAAGAAGAACAGGGTGGTCCGGAGGGAGCTTGAGTAAAATTGGCGAGAAATGTATACTTTGCCTTAGTTGAATCTCATTTACGCTATGGAATAGCATTCTGGGGTTCATGTATTAACACACTGTTTTTCGTTATAAGAAGGGAGCTCTCAGAGCTATTTTCCAATTAAAGCAAACTGATTCTTGTCGACCACATTTTCAAAATTGTAGAATACTTACCCTAATTTCCTTCTAAATTCTAGAATCAGTTTGTTTAATCTTTAAAAACACAGGGAAGATTATAACTTCCATCATAACCACAACACTAGGCAAAGACAATTAGTCCATTTTTCAATCCCTTTTTTAACAATGATACAAAATTCCATATCTACGAAAGTAGAATGAATGGATATATTGACTTTAGAACTGCTATTAAGGAATACCTTTTAGAAGTATTTTTATACCTTGGAAGGTATATAAATAATTGAAAACATGGAATCTTCCAAGAATTGCTTTATATATTTTTAAGCTTTTTAAATATTTTGTATTGTTAATTTTTTATATTTTTAATGCTTTTGTTTTAATCTTTTTTGATGTCCTACTGTTAGATTAGTACCTAGTTGTTTTGATTAATATTATTGCAAGTCCTACTTATATTTTGCTAAAAATTACTCAATATTCTGACAATGTGTACTTATTTTTATTAGTGTACTCTTACCTAATTATAATTTTAGACAACATATTTTTTAGTTATAAGATTGATGCTTTGTCAACAAGGTTTTCTTTCTTTGTCAATAAAGCTTTTTCTGATTCTGACTAATTGCGACTGGACAGATTCCAGAAACAAATGTGCACTCTAATTCGCTGGCCTCCTAAGTTAGTAGTGAAACTGTACCCAGAGCGGTGTTGCCAGGTCTGCTGAAAATTCACCAGATTTGGTGATTTTTCAACCCATTTTGAAAAATAGTGAAAACTTTTTTAAAAAGACTGAATTGTGGTGATTTTTTAATACTGTTCTATTTAAATAAAAATTAAAAAAATATATTAATATATATTTCTTCTTCTTGACTATGAAAAACTCTGTAACAAAGGTATACAAAACAAAAATTATCTAATTTATTACGCGACTGTAACGTCTAATCCGAGAAGAGCAAACACATGCTCTTCTCGGGTCTAATGCTTGTAAAACTTCACTCCTTGGAACCCGGGTTGGAAAACGTAAACTCTCGAGCTTGGCTACTCGCATAGGTCCAAAAAATGGGCGCCGCCAGCCGGCGATAACCGGTACAAATTGCGGGGATTCCCCATTTTCCATTAATTTTTTCAAATTTATTTTGCACCCCTTTCCATGTTACATTTTGTTACAAAGAATGATGTTTGACAACCATAGCCATAAATAGCAGAAAACTTTAACTTTTTTAAAGAATATTTTGTGAATTGATCACAGACACAGGTTTTACGATACACATAAATATTGTTCTTTCTTCGAGGCGTTTGATGCGTTTTTCTAGACTATCAGGGATGGAATAATACTTTGCCAGATCTCGTGTAAGCTAAAGATACTGTATGTATGACATTTTTTTAATATGTCGAACCTACATACAGGAACCTTCGTATAAATATACGATTTTTTTTTAAACTGGTGATTTTTGGCAAAATATGGCAATTTTTATAGCAAGTGTCTGGTGATCTTCAATTTTTTTATCTGGGACCACTGCCCCAGAGCATTAATTTTTAAATCATCTGTAAGTTTAATAATATTTCGAAGCATAAAATAACCTGTTTTCAAGTTTCAATATCACGTTGAAAAGTAATTTAGGTAATTAATTTTTGGACTTTATTTCGATGTACAAATTGTTTGCTCTGTTTTAAATTACACACAAAATTATAAAATTAATACGTTTTCCATGTTTTTTTGAAAAATCGATTTATTTGGTGAACGTTTAAAACCAAACAGTTCAAAAGAGCAGGGATTATTAATTTATTATCAGTTATAACATTTGTGCAATCATCAAAACATTAATATTAACAAAAACATCAAATGGATGATTTTTTTTACAAGAGATTATGCAACATTTCTATTTGTGGCACAAACATTTTAGACCCTTTGTTTGAAACTCATAAACAATGATTGAGTAAAAATATAATTTCGGACTTCCATTGTCTTTATTTATTTTAGACACGACGTTTCGGTTGGTAAGTATCTATAACCGTTTTCAAGTGTAAACTAAACAATATAGTGCAAAGAAAAAGATGGAAAACGTGCTGTGTGTGGATCGATAAAAATCAAAACGAATTTTATACTTCACACAAAGGTATGTGTGCCTAACTTGCGAGTGTCAGAAGGAGAGGGAAGAGTTGATTTTGGTTGTTTTCCTACTTACACAAGGTTGCATCTCTAGACGTACGTTTCTGTGTGTTTCACGTCATCAGTAGAGAACAGCAAACCCAGGTAAGCCAATTTTAACCAAAATCAACTCCTATATATGAATTACTCGCGGCAGTGCAATGCGAGTGAATTACAAGTTGTTGCGCCATCTAGCTGACTGGCTTGAGCACTCGAAAGTTTAAACACATTGGCATCGTCTTGTCTGAGACGTCGAAGCGCCATCTATGACAAGTTTCGTCCATTAATGTGGTATTAAAACCACGTAATCACGTAGCAACTAAAAGGCCGTACTGCCCGAAGCATATGCAAAGAAAAAGATGGAAAACGTGCTGTGTGTGGATCGATAAAAATCAAAACGAATTTTATACTTCACACAAAGGTATGTGTGCCTAACTTGCGAGTGTCAGAAGGAGAGGGAAGAGTTGATTTTGGTTGTTTTCCTACTTACACAAGGTTGCATCTCTAGACGTACGTTTCTGTGTGTTTCACGTCATCAGTAGAGAACAGCAAACCCAGGTAAGCCAATTTTAACCAAAATCAACTCCTATATATGAATTACTCGCGGCAGTGCAATGCGAGTGAATTACAAGTTGTTGCGCCATCTAGCTGACTGGCTTGAGCACTCGAAAGTTTAAACACATTGGCATCGTCTTGTCTGAGACGTCGAAGCGCCATCTATGACAAGTTTCGTCCATTAATGTGGTATTAAAACCACGTAATCACGTAGCAACTAAAAGGCCGTACTGCCCGAAGCATATGCAAAGAAAAAGATGGAAAACGTGCTGTGTGTGGATCGATAAAAATCAAAACGAATTTTATACTTCACACAAAGGTATGTGTGCCTAACTTGCGAGTGTCAGAAGGAGAGGGAAGAGTTGATTTTGGTTGTTTTCCTACTTACACAAGGTTGCATCTCTAGACGTACGTTTCTGTGTGTTTCACGTCATCAGTAGAGAACAGCAAACCCAGGTAAGCCAATTTTAACCAAAATCAACTCCTATATATGAATTACTCGCGGCAGTGCAATGCGAGTGAATTACAAGTTGTTGCGCCATCTAGCTGACTGGCTTGAGCACTCGAAAGTTTAAACACATTGGCATCGTCTTGTCTGAGACGTCGAAGCGCCATCTATGACAAGTTTCGTCCATTAATGTGGTATTAAAACCACGTAATCACGTAGCAACTAAAAGGCCGTACTGCCCGAAGCATATGCAAAGAAAAAGATGGAAAACGTGCTGTGTGTGGATCGATAAAAATCAAAACGAATTTTATACTTCACACAAAGGTATGTGTGCCTAACTTGCGAGTGTCAGAAGGAGAGGGAAGAGTTGATTTTGGTTGTTTTCCTACTTACACAAGGTTGCATCTCTAGACGTACGTTTCTGTGTGTTTCACGTCATCAGTAGAGAACAGCAAACCCAGGTAAGCCAATTTTAACCAAAATCAACTCCTATATATGAATTACTCGCGGCAGTGCAATGCGAGTGAATTACAAGTTGTTGCGCCATCTAGCTGACTGGCTTGAGCACTCGAAAGTTTAAACACATTGGCATCGTCTTGTCTGAGACGTCGAAGCGCCATCTATGACAAGTTTCGTCCATTAATGTGGTATTAAAACCACGTAATCACGTAGCAACTAAAAGGCCGTACTGCCCGAAGCATATGCAAAGAAAAAGATGGAAAACGTGCTGTGTGTGGATCGATAAAAATCAAAACGAATTTTATACTTCACACAAAGGTATGTGTGCCTAACTTGCGAGTGTCAGAAGGAGAGGGAAGAGTTGATTTTGGTTGTTTTCCTACTTACACAAGGTTGCATCTCTAGACGTACGTTTCTGTGTGTTTCACGTCATCAGTAGAGAACAGCAAACCCAGGTAAGCCAATTTTAACCAAAATCAACTCCTATATATGAATTACTCGCGGCAGTGCAATGCGAGTGAATTACAAGTTGTTGCGCCATCTAGCTGACTGGCTTGAGCACTCGAAAGTTTAAACACATTGGCATCGTCTTGTCTGAGACGTCGAAGCGCCATCTATGACAAGTTTCGTCCATTAATGTGGTATTAAAACCACGTAATCACGTAGCAACTAAAAGGCCGTACTGCCCGAAGCATATGCAAAGAAAAAGATGGAAAACGTGCTGTGTGTGGATCGATAAAAATCAAAACGAATTTTATACTTCACACAAAGGTATGTGTGCCTAACTTGCGAGTGTCAGAAGGAGAGGGAAGAGTTGATTTTGGTTGTTTTCCTACTTACACAAGGTTGCATCTCTAGACGTACGTTTCTGTGTGTTTCACGTCATCAGTAGAGAACAGCAAACCCAGGTAAGCCAATTTTAACCAAAATCAACTCCTATATATGAATTACTCGCGGCAGTGCAATGCGAGTGAATTACAAGTTGTTGCGCCATCTAGCTGACTGGCTTGAGCACTCGAAAGTTTAAACACATTGGCATCGTCTTGTCTGAGACGTCGAAGCGCCATCTATGACAAGTTTCGTCCATTAATGTGGTATTAAAACCACGTAATCACGTAGCAACTAAAAGGCCGTACTGCCCGAAGCATATGCAAAGAAAAAGATGGAAAACGTGCTGTGTGTGGATCGATAAAAATCAAAACGAATTTTATACTTCACACAAAGGTATGTGTGCCTAACTTGCGAGTGTCAGAAGGAGAGGGAAGAGTTGATTTTGGTTGTTTTCCTACTTACACAAGGTTGCATCTCTAGACGTACGTTTCTGTGTGTTTCACGTCATCAGTAGAGAACAGCAAACCCAGGTAAGCCAATTTTAACCAACAAAATCAACTCTTCCCTCTCCTTCTGACACTCGCAAGTTAGGCACACATACCTTTGTGTGAAGTATAAAATTCGTTTTGATTTTTATCGATCCACACACAGCACGTTTTCCATCTTTTTCTTTGCATATGCTTCGGGCAGTACGGCCTTTTAGTTGCTACGTGATTACGTGGTTTTAATACCACATTAATGGACGAAACTTGTCATAGATGGCGCTTCGACGTCTCAGACAAGACGATGCCAATGTGTTTAAACTTTCGAGTGCTCAAGCCAGTCAGCTAGATGGCGCAACAACTTGTAATTCACTCGCATTGCACTGCCGCGAGTAATTCATATATAGGAGTTGATTTTGGTTAAAATTGGCTTACCTGGGTTTGCTGTTCTCTACTGATGACGTGAAACACACAGAAACGTACGTCTAGAGATGCAACCTTGTGTAAGTAGGAAAACAACCAAAATCAACTCTTCCCTCTCCTTCTGACACTCGCAAGTTAGGCACACATACCTTTGTGTGAAGTATAAAATTCGTTTTGATTTTTATCGATCCACACACAGCACGTTTTCCATCTTTTTCTTTGCATATGCTTCGGGCAGTACGGCCTTTTAGTTGCTACGTGATTACGTGGTTTTAATACCACATTAATGGACGAAACTTGTCATAGATGGCGCTTCGACGTCTCAGACAAGACGATGCCAATGTGTTTAAACTTTCGAGTGCTCAAGCCAGTCAGCTAGATGGCGCAACAACTTGTAATTCACTCGCATTGCACTGCCGCGAGTAATTCATATATAGGAGTTGATTTTGGTTAAAATTGGCTTACCTGGGTTTGCTGTTCTCTACTGATGACGTGAAACACACAGAAACGTACGTCTAGAGATGCAACCTTGTGTAAGTAGGAAAACAACCAAAATCAACTCTTCCCTCTCCTTCTGACACTCGCAAGTTAGGCACACATACCTTTGTGTGAAGTATAAAATTCGTTTTGATTAAACAATATAGTCTCTAGGCTACTACTTATTCGACTTCGTGTGTAGTCAGGTGTGACGGCTCGTCCCCTTTTTTAATCCTGAGACGCCTGTTTTCTTTAAGAAGTGGTTTCCATATATTTGGTATGTCCGTGCTTGTTCGAATAAAAACTTCTTTATTTTGCATTATAAACGCAGCTTCAATAAACTTTCGTTTTCACCTCATGTTAAACTTTAGCTTCTGACCACTGAATCCGATAAACCGGATTTTTCAATATCCCCTAATTGGGTACTTTTTAGATGTTCATTAACTCTAATCTGAAGAAGGCGTTTCGTTTCACCTACATATGATTTAAAATACTCAGACGGGATTTGGTAAACACATTCTTTATTATTTGAGGGATTTTCTGGTTTTGTTTTAGTTACAAAACTTCTTATCGTATTTCCTGATGAAAATACTGTTTTAGTATTATATTGCTTGGCTATTCCTCTTATGTTTTCTGAAATGCGTTGAAGATATGAAATGTTAATAACACCCAACGGATTGTTACTTTGAGAAATTGCTACATTTGGTTTGTTTTTAATTATAGGGATCGTTAAGTTTATTTGTTATTCCGTTTCCGTTTTGTTATTATTATTATTGTTGGAAATAATTCAACAACATTCGAACATTTTGTCAAAGTTAGAAAAGGGATCGAATTAGATCCCGACGATAGATTTGTAAGTTTTGATGTAGAAAGTCTGTACACCAACGTGCCAATAAATGAGTCACTCAGAAAAATCAAAAACGAATTACAAACTGATGATACACTTCACGAGAGAACAACACTATCGGTGGAGGGGGTGATGGATCTGTTGGAGCTCTGTCTCCGTAACTCTTACTTTCAAGTGAAAGATAAGTTTTACGCGTAAAATCCAATGGGTTCCACTCTTTCGCCAGTGGTAGCAAACATCTACATGGACTGGTTCGAGGACCATGCGATCAACACAGCAAGAGTCAAACCAATACTATGGCTACGATACATGGATGACACATTTATTATATGGCCGGAAAATGATGACGAACTACAGAATTTTCTACACCGTCTGAACGGTATTTGACCAACAATCAAATGCACCATGGAAATTGAAAAAGATTCGGCGTTACCTTTTTTGGATGTTCCTGTCAAACGATTAGACAGAAACATGAAAACCACTGTATATAGGAAACCTAAACACACGGGACAGTACCTAAATTTAGTCTTATTATTCTGTTGGTAGAAAACAAGGAGTTATAAGAAGTTTGTATTTAAGAGCCGTAAATATTTGTAGTAATAATGAAGAATTAACTACAGAAATTAACAACATTAAAAAGGACTTACAAAAGAATGGTTATTCCGAGAAATTAATAAAATCAACGATCTCTTAAATTAAAAACAAACCAAATGTAGCAAATTCTCAAAGTAATAACCCGTTGGGTGTTATTAATATTCCATATGTTCAAGGGATTTCAGAAAACAAAAGATGAATACTATAGTATAAAAGAGTACGTCGTGTTTAAAATAAATAAAGACAATGGAAGTCCGAAATTTTATTTCTAAACATTTTAGAGTTTTCAAATGAAAACTTGGATAGTAAAAGTTTAATTATACAGGGTTGTTCAAAAGTCCGTTTTATAACAAAGTAACATTTTTTCTTTAACCCTGAGCTAAATTTTATCGGCTTATACACAAACAAAACCAAAAAAATAAGGTTTTTGTTTTGTACAGTAAGTTTACAATTGTTACAATGTTATTATGTATTATTTGTTTTTTATAGAGTATTTTTATTCTTTGGATTGTCAAATTAAAGTCTGATGATGCCATTATTGCGAAACATAGGTATTTAAACAACTAGTTAATATCGTAGCATTTTACTGAGACCAGTGATTTTGTGTCCTTTTGATTTGTATTTGATACCTGTTGCGTTGCTAAAACAATGTGTATATATTTATCTGTAAACTACAAAATATCTGTCATTTTTAGCAGTAAATTGGAAGGGCCTTTTGTTGCCATTTTTCGATTTACAAATCAAATAAAACACTTTGCCTCCGGGTCGTAAATCGATAGTATTTTTCTATCAATAATTATTCATCCAGAAATACGAGTAAAAATCGCACGCACAAAACTCTCTCTGCAGTAATGGGCATCAACAACTCATGTTACAAAAGGTGAAAAAAAAGTTTAAACCGAAATGTTAACGTTTTGCAGTACGTATGAATTTGTATTACCAACAAAAAAACATATTGCCCTCGTTACTTAAATTTTAAATTAGCTGTTTTTTAGATGGACATTTATTGTATGACTGAGGTTTTTCTGGAGATTTTACAGAAGCTAACTTATTCAGTGGTTAGGTTTTTCAAATACCATCCGCGCTTCTAATTTTTCCTATAGAAAATTTTAAGAACTCGTTTTTAAGCAATTTGCTTAATAAGAATTAGGAGCGATAAGCTAGGATTCCCTCCACGGTCGCTTACGACTAAATCGCGACGAATCATTCCTTTACCACTGGCACTCCACAGTGGGCGCCTTAAATGAGTGAAATGGCAAAAAAACATACCTTGCAATGTGCAAGTCTATTTGGAATTTCATAGCTAGGCAGTGGCGGATCCAGGATGTTAAGGGGGGAGGGGAGTAGCTAAGAAGGCAGCAAAAACAATTTTTTTTGTCGTTTTTTATAAATGTGAACTCTAAAGTCAAGCAATATATGCATATAAATTGGGCCTCAGGTGGAAATTTTGGAAAAATAAAATCATTTTTGTGTAAATTTTATAAGAACTAAAAAATATAAACTTTATGTCAGGGAATGTGATGCTTTCTTTTGAAATGCTTGGGCTCTTCTCCAAATAAAACGCATTAATGATTTTAGGTATGTACGGTTAGCCTAAAAAATATATTTTTTAATACTCGCGGTCATTTTTCAGAAGTAAAATGTTTAGACAGTATTATACAAAAACAAATAGCAAACAAAATTACACCACAAAAACAATAATTTTTTGTGTGATTTATTAAAAATCGACATAAACAAACCAAATATTTCGAGATTATACTGCAAAGACGTCACAACCAAAAAAAACATCAGATCTTGGCTTGTGAAGTCAACAAAGTTGTAGATCGTGGCCCATTTGTTTTGTTTTTACTATATTCTTGCAGAACAATTTTTTTTAAATGTATAGTAATCCTTAATTTTTCAGAGCCGCTTCATAAGCTCACACTAAAATGAAATTTAAAACAAAAGCGAATGTGACAAACACAAATGACAAAGTCACATACAATTAACAGTTAGCATGCGGTACATGGCGGGTAATTTAAATTCAAAATAAAAAATGCTAAATCTTGAAGATTTTAACCTTTTAATCTTCTTGCATCCTTACAAAAGTTTGGTGGAATATCGGGATGGTGTCCGAGAATATTTCACTGAAAGTTCGCGGAAATCTGTGCCATTTTGAAAATATCATAAAAAAACGTCTGACCTCCCATAAGACCCAATGTAAATGTCAGCCCCCGGAGAACAGCTGATTTTTTCAGGGTCGTGGCCTCTATTTTTGTGGGCCTTGCCCTGATTTATTAAGTGAACTAGGCATCAGTGTTTTTGTTAAAGCAATTGCAGTTTGATCGAATTTGCCATCTATTTTAGCAAAACAAGACCCGCACCACTAAACTAACAAAAAATGCGCTTCCACTGCTACACTAAAAGGACAATACTTTGTTTGGTCAGAGAAAAACCAAAATTGTTACGAGTTTAACAGTTTGAAATTGGTAAAAGAAGAAAAAAATATAACGGGTTTTTCCATTTAGTATGTTCAACACACTTTTTTGTTCGCTCAGCTTGAAATGAAAGTTATTTTTTTTGTTCAAACTCTAAAATTTTTAATTTAATTAAATTATTTAAGTATATCAACGTTTATAAAATAAATAATTTAAATAATGTAGATGGGTCGATTCCTCTCATGAAAACATGAAATGCCTAAAATGCCTCGTTTTAAAAATACAGGGTGTTAAATTTTATTAAAAAATCTTTTTAAATATCTGCTAAACCACCCAAGACATTTGTCCAAAATTTGGCAGAGGCATTCTACCAATTAAGGGAAAAAATCTCGAAAAATAAAAAACCAGAACTAATGTAAGTAATGAAAGAACTTTTCCACTATCGAAAATTACCTGTAAATTATCAATGAAATTTTGGCGATCTCACCATGCATGTAAATGGTTATAATTTTTTTAAGCGAAAATTGTGCGGTTTATAAATAAAACTTGAAATACAACATTTGTTACAAAATAAACAACGATTTTTAAAGTAATTTTTATTTTACAAAAAAGCAGTGGCGTACGATTATTTTTATCAAAAAATGGACTCCAGTTGCGGGGAGGACGTCCCTGGTATAAATTAAATAGTAATAAAATAAAGTTGCTATCCATAAAAAAATGCACCTGAATAGGTAGAATGCCTCTATTAAATTTAGACAAATATCTAGAGTGGTTTAATAGATATTTAAAAAAAACTTTTTTTT
This sequence comes from Aspidapion aeneum, assembly GCA_963576565.1. Classification (NCBI taxonomy): domain Eukaryota; kingdom Metazoa; phylum Arthropoda; class Insecta; order Coleoptera; family Brentidae; genus Aspidapion; species Aspidapion aeneum. The sequence goes on along the minus strand of OY755044.1, from coordinate 77,990,417 downwards.
ATAAAATTTTGACAACTTGCATTTTAAAACGAGGCATTTTAGGACACATGTTCTTTTCAAATTTTCAAGAGAGTATTTTACCCTGGGCTTTTGGCAATACAACTTTGAAACACCCTGTTATAAATTGTAAGTATTAAATAGGTTATACCAATGTAAATCTAAAGTTACCTGATTTATTATCTGCATCATTATGTTGATTGTTATTTACGTACCTAAAACAAAAAACAAATTGTTAAAATTTTGTAAACTATAAAATTTCGATATCAAAAATGACCCTGTATACTTTCTAACGGGTTAAATGGGGCAAGTCAATATATTTTTATTTATTTTTGTTTACTTCATAGTAAGTTAATTTACAAAGTACTACACACGATTCCAAGAGAACACCTACAAATTTAGAAAAACCAGTAATTAATTTTTAAAGAAGGACATTTTTTGGGATCCTTAGATATCTCTATCTATCAACCCCAAAATAGAGAACATAGGTTAATTATCAGCCAATTAGAATGGGCTTTTATTTCCCTATGAATTACTGCACTTGTTTTTACCGATCAAAGTTTGCCAGATTGATGACAGATGACGGCATGGTTAAGGTTACTTGTATACGCTCCAATTTTTTTTGCCACCTTAACGGGTAACTTGGCCCGAAAACTTACCATTTGACAACAATAATATCCCATTTTTAGCCAAATCTTTGTCCAAATAGAAGTAGAAAATTAGAAAGCGGTATGCGGCGAAATTTTGCACGGTTTTTTTCAAAGCATTTTTAACAAACCTATCCTAGCAGTTTTTCGCTAATTCATGTTTCAAAAAAAAAGTTATGGCTAAAACACAACTTGCCGTGGTTGGATTGGTAAGCAAAAAAATAGAAAAAAATAGGGGGAAGACCTATAGTTTAAATTAATAAAAATAGTAAATGAAATTTTTTTATCATACTGCAAAATTTTAAATCCATTATGTTTTTTTTGCCTGAATATTCCGCCTTGCTATTTTATATGACAGTTTAAATTAAAAAAAAAAATATGTTTGTAATGTTGTTTTTTTTATTATAAATTATTATTTTGTCAAAAAATTATACATTTAAATTTTAAGTTTAGAACGTTCCATTTTAGAATGTCTAATGATGGTTTGAATAAACTGAAACGTCACAAACAAAAAACAAAGTTATAGACCGATTCCCAGGATCTAAAATATATAATTTAGAATTTTGACAACGTCAAATCAGCGCATTGAAGTCATTTGAAAGCAGTTCTTTTACCTACGTTTGGGCTCAATTGAATCCAATATGACGGAACGTTTGTAGCAGTCATTCTCCGCAAATGGTTTTAAATCGCTTTACAAGTACAGACAAATTTAAGTCGTACGTGGTTGACATCCTTAAAATTTTGGTAAGGCCCACAATTTTAGAACCGAATCGGTGTCCCTATGACTCTAATATGGAGTGCTTCATTTTGACAAATATTTAAATGTTTTGCCGTCTTGCTCTTTTGCTTATAAAATTGCCTAAATCGAATTTTTCGTCTTAAAAAAAATTACATTAAAAAAAACATGTTATTTTGTTGTTGTTATCTGTGTGGGCTGTTATTTCGTTGTTTCGAAATATATGCAATTTCTTTATTATGTCTTTTTTGTGATAAATAGCATAATAATACAACATAAAGATTACCATATACGCGTCCGCTGTAAAACATTGGTTGTTATTGCAGATATATTTTCAAAAAAATACTATAAAAATTGGTGCCAAAAGGAACAAAGATTTTGCCATACAGTTAGCAAGAAGTTGTGTATTCTTTTTTCTTCATCAAAATTTGATTTAAAAAAGTTTCTTATCAAATACAGAAACCAATTAGAGGTTAAATCTGGTGTAGGCAGTGCCTTAACTACACTGAAAAAAAAAACGATTTTATTATTAACAAATATTTGGTAAACCTGATTTTTGTTGTGCTCATTAAAAAATATTAAAAGCAAATATCATTAATTATTGGTAACAAACCTTTTTTAAAGTGTTTAGTTATAAATAATATATCATTTGTTTCTTTAATAATTTGATGTTTTTGTAAATATTAATTGCCTTATATTAACCATAACCAAAACACTCTTTCTTTTAAGGTAACAGAACGTGTTTGTTATTAATACTTAAAATTTCCTAAATATAAATATACTCTTAATATTGGCAAATATTTCTTTGTGTTTATTACAACAAACATTTTTTTGTATAATGTTATGGCGTGATTTTGTTATTATAACGGTCTGAATTGGTTTCTTTTAATTACTTCGTAAAGTTCAAACAAATTTGGTTATTATTAACAAGCGATATTATCGAGCAATATAACTTAGTACCGTCTCATCGACAGAACACCAGTCTCGGCTCGGGCCTTGTCGCGCGAGATCGAGACGTTTCGGTTGATATTTTGTAGGGGAGAGCGGGGCTAGTTAAGCCACTTTTTACATAAATGCAAATAAAAGCATTGCTATATTACACTGAAAAAAAAAACCGATTTTATTATTAACAAATATTTGGTAAACCTGATTTTTGTTGTAAATAAAAGCATTGCTATATTACTTACAGTTTTACAATTATAACATGTTTAAGGCAAATATTGGTTTTTAAAACTATGCATTCAAACTTAAAAAACACTTTTTTCTAGCACCCTTGCAAGCGGCCCTACTAACCCCACCCACGGAGTAAGTTGGGCCATACGATGGGGCAAGTTGGGCATGGTTGAAATAATTAGGAACTGTATATATATGCAATATAAAATAACAGGAAATTCTTAGATTATTTTTATTGATAATAATAAAATTCTAAACTTTAAATTTCTTAAAAAACAAACAATATAAAGTAACATAATTCTTGCTCTAGTCTGATTCGGAATTACGGTTTTAGCAAACATAAGTAAACCCTGCATCAGCACATGTTTCATGGGCCCAAAACTTGTAAGTTAAACATTGTACCCATTTTTCTTTTGGTTTGCTGTTTGAGAATGGTTTCATGCAGACTAGACAAAATGTTTCCTCTTCATCATCGCTGTCATCTTTCAGTGTCCTTTTCTGAGTAGTTTTTCTATGCTTCTTTTCCTTGAAGACATTTTTGGTTACAGATTTTTCTTTTTTTTAAATTTTTTCACGTTCCAACTCTTCTTTAACCGGAGTTTCAGTTAGTATAGCTGTTGACCATTTTCTTCGGTTGATATTCTTGGTCTTTCTTTCGCCAGCTTTCGGAAAAGCACGAATTTTTTAAATTTCGCTAGATCGATTGGTAATAATAGATCACACAATTTTAAGTCACCGGGTGTTTGCCTCAAATTTAAGTTGAAGGGTCTGTGTGATGTCATAAATAAATAAATGGCGGCTTTTTTACGGTTTTTTCACAATTTGTGGCTTATAACTTCTGCCAATAACTTAGTTTTACAGAAAAACTAATCGTTTTTTGTTTGCAAGAGAACACCAATCAAGATACCGCGTGAACAAGTCCACATCTAGGGGGCCTAATTTCCATAAGAGGGTAAAAACAGATAGAATATAGCATATATTAATAAGAGACCGCAATATGCCCGATTCCAGTCGAAAGCGTTTTAGCGTTGCCAAAGGTAACTTTGATAAATAACTACAGGCGCAAGTCGTCGCAGTCTTTAAGAGGCGGACAATCTAAAACATTTGTTTAGGGCGAGAATTATTACATGACGTGATTTTCAGTCCATCATACGTACGCATGCTGATTTTAACCTTAAAATAAAAAAAAATGATTTAGAAAATGTATGGGGTTAGCTGGGCCGGCACACCTACATACAAAATTGAGAGAGTCGGCAATCATGTTTGCGTAAATATTAGCATCGTTATAATTTCATTAAACTCTGTCTAAATATGTAAAGTTAACTATAAAAAACCGAATGGGGGCATGCAGGTGTTATAAAACAATCTGGAAAATGTTTTCCGAAATAACAAAAAGTTACTTACGAGGTCCAAAAGAAAAATGCCTCTGTAGTGAAATAGCGCGTATCAAAATAGCGCGTATCAAAATAGCGCGCTCATTTGAGCGCTGTTCAAAATAGCGCGTGATCAAAATAGCGCGTATCACAACGGCGTGTTATCAAAATAGCGCGTATCATAATGGCGCGTGTTCAAAATAACGCATATCAAAATAGCGCGTATCAAAAGAGCGCGAATCAAAATGGCGCGTGTTCAAAATAGCGCGTATCAAAATAGCGCGTATTCAAAATAGCGCGTTTCAAAATAGCGCGTGTTTAAAATACCGTGTGTTCAAAATAGCGCGCCTTAAAATAGCGCGTCTAAAAATACCGCGTTTTGAAAGATCGCCATTACAAACGTCGCTGTTACAAAATAGTTCGAGTAAGGGGTCTCTTTCTAACATATTTAAAAAAAAAACTTTCCTGACTTTTTTCACGGGATACTATAGGGTGTAACCAAACCGAACCGAACCGAACCGATTCAAACCGCACCGAACTGAAATGAACCGAACCAAACCGAAACATTTTTCGTATAGCAAGCCATCGGTTTATTTAACGGTTAAGTAAGTATAACTTATCTGACCTTGCTCAAACTGTTTAGGTGAATATACCTAAGCAGACCTGATACGCGCTATTTTGATACGCGCTATTCTGATCACGCGCTATTTTGAACACGTGCTATTTTGATACGCGCTATTTTGAACACGCGCTATTCTAAAAACGCGCTGTTTTGAAAAGCGCTGTTTTGATACGCGCTATTTTGATACGCGCTATTTCGTTACAGAGCAAAAAAAAATAGGTCAAAATCTGTTTCTTGGAGATACACACATCACAGATTCTCACTGCGGACTAATGCATGAGCAAAGGCGACTTTGCCACGTGGGTGGCGCTGGCAGCTGACGTCTAATTGTCGAGTTAATAGGGGTTTCTCAACGTGCCCCTATGCCCAACGAGCCCCGCTCACCCCTACGTATGAGCCGCGGTCTAGACCGAACCGACCCCGACGCCCTACGTAGCATTGTATTACAGACCGTCGCAGACACTCATAGAGAAATGTCTCTACAGACACTGTGCCTAAAAATCAAGGGGACGCCATGTTTTGGGAAGAACATTGACCAAACAAAGTATAGTTTTTGTGATTTTGTGCTAATACAGACCTAAATACGCGGGTATTTTTATGGGATCACAATGGTGTTTTGGTTGCAAGAGTCGAAATGAACAAAAAGTCATCAGGAATAACGCTTTAAAGGTAGAAATATAGCTTCAAGAATAAAAACGTATTCATTGTATAAACTTTTTGTTCTGTGGAAACTGATTGCTTTATAAACAAACAGTAAATAGGATTGATTTTTAAGGCGTAGGCTTTATTTGTTTTTAATATAAAATTCAACATTTTTTTGTTTCAGATATCCGCTTAAAGATGGAAACAATCTGGCTTTGGTCATCCACAATAACATAGTAAGTGTTATTTATTATTAGCTCACACTACTACTATAAGTAGTGTGAGCTATGGTGATCCTAATTTTTTCGAGAAAAAAAAAGTTGCTCCGGTTTCAAAAATTTTTATATATCTTTGCGTTTCAGATGATTTTGAAACTTTTTTGTTTTGCTGTCTGTCTGTCTGTCTGTCTGTCTGTCTGTATGTCTGTCTGTCTGTCTGTATGTCTGTCTGTAACGACCAACCCGCATAACTCAAAAACCGCTTGTCCGATTTTAATGAAATTTGGTACCTAAGTTGGGTCTTGGGCCGTGATAGTCCCATTTAAAAATGAACAAAATCCACTGAACGCAAGCCAAATAAAAGGGTGGGGGTAGATTCCAAAAATTAGAGTTTATGTGAAAATATGGCGTGTGTGATATCAAATGAAAGGTACTTAAGTCTAGAGTTAAAAAAATGAATTTTAGTTTATTTTTAAAAAAAGGGTGGGGGGTAGATGTCAAAAATTAGAGTTTAAGTGAAAATATGGCGTGTGTGATATCAAACGAAAGGTAATTGAGTCTGGAGTTAAACAAAATACATTTTAGATTTTTTTAAACTAGTTCATTAAAAAAATTTGAGTTTAAGTCAAAACATGGCTTGTGTGGTATCAAACGAAAGGTAATTGAGTCTGGAGTTGAATAAAATATATTTCAGTTTTTGATTATATTAGCTCACACTATAACTATAGTACCTAGTGTGAGCTTAGGTGCCCATAGACTGGCAGAGTATTTGTTTTAGAATGCTTTATATTTGTATTTTGTGATTTTAATAATTTTAAATTTGATGTCATTTGAATCATGGCTTCAATTCTTTGAATTAATTATTAAAGATTTTTAAGCAAAGAGCCTTTAGTATGAAAATGTGAACTTTAAACCTTTTAACTTAAAGCAAACATTTAATTCTCTGCACAGTGGCGTATATAGAAAAAAATTCGGGGGAGGGGGCAAGACGGATTCGGGGGGGGGGCGAGACCTCATGAGGCAATATTTTAGGCTATTTTATGTTTATATTCATAAAATATGTGAAAAATATCTAAAAAAACTTAACTTTAAAGGGGGGCCCAGGCCCCCCTTATATACGCCACTGGTTCTGTATTAAATTTACAAATATATAAAATTTATTTTCTTTTTCAGGTCAGCACTGACTTGAAGGTGGAGGAAGTAATTGAACAAAGGAGAAACATTTTAAAAAAACACAGGCTACCCATGCGGCCTTTCATAATGGTGGAGTCCCCGAACTTATAGTGAGGTAAAATCAGTTTATGTCAGATTTGACAAAATTTTGTGTGCATCTCACATGGAACAAACGTGTGTATATTTCATTAACCAATCTTTCCAAAAAAAACAAAGATTATCAGCCACCATAAAAAAATTTGACTCCACTTTTATAATAAAATACAAATTAATATTTTTCATCAAAACAACTTGCTTTTTATTATTATTAAAATTCTCTTATTATTCTATACCTTATTCATTTCTATAGGGTTAATGGGAAAAAAGACACCAATTTTGATCACACAACTTTATTTCTTTTCGACGATCCATTTTCGTCTTCCTAAGGCTAAGGTGTAGCCTGAGGAAGACGAAGAAATACAGGTGTGTGATCAAAAGTGGTGTCCTTATTTCCATTAACCATATAGAAATATACAGAGTGTTCATTTTAAAACTTCCCAACCAAGATTTCTCGAAAATGATTTTTTTTTGAGAAAAAGTAAAAACGTCAATTAATTTATTAAGAAGGACACATTTTGGCTATCTTATAGTTTTTGTAGTACACACCCCCTTTGAAAAAATAAGTGAATATGTCAAAAACGAATTGATAGATTTTCAAAATTTGTACACCCTTGTAAAGATATTTAAGAAACCTTCAAAAAAAAGTGTCAATTGACCCACTTTCCATATTCAAAATATAGGGTTAAAATGTACCCCTCAAAGGGGGTGTGTACTACAAAAATTTTAAGATAGCCAGAATGTGTCCTCCTTAATAAATTAATTGACGTGTTTTGGCATTTTTCAAAAAAATCATTTTCGAGAAATCTGGGGTGGGAAGTTTTAAAATGAACACCCTGTATTTTAAACAGAACGTGAAACCTACAAATACCTTATTAATGCAAAATAACTAAATATAATTACAGCTACTAATTATATAATAACCCATAATTAATTAATTTAATATTAAATAAGAATGATCCTTATAATAAATATACAGTATATTAATAATTAAACTCACATATATTTTTAAATACCAACAATATATCAGTGCTTGATGTAGCTTTTTTTAAATATTACCAGACGATTTTGTTTTTATTAACAAATATTTGTTTCAAGTGTTGAAATTTCTGAATTGTTACCTGCAAACAAATATCTAATAAGCCAAATATGGGCAACGCATTTGGTAACAGTTACAAAATTTTTGTTATTGTTACAAAATTCTTCTCTCAGTGTATTATGATTGGCGCCCGGTGAAAGATTAGAGTTTGGCGCCGCACTCGTCTACAAAAATTGACTCAGAAAGTGCCTGACTTGGTGATGCCGCCCTACAAAGAGAGACAAAACATAGAGATGGAAAATGCAAAAATATTATACGGGGACACCTTCTATGTTTACTAATTTTACATATTTTTTATATAGGGAAAATGTTCACTTTAAAGTATTTAGTCGTGTGCACCCGGGCAGTGAAGCGAAAACGGCATTTTTATTGCATTTTGTATTGTTTGCGATCACGTACTTATTGAATATTAATGAGCCTCGCTTACAAACTACTTTTCAGAGGCGTAGATATAAGTAACAGCATTAAATTAAAATATGCAAGAGCAATAATTGTAATTTTCCCAGTAATGCTTACAATAAATACCAATAAATTTAAAGCCACATTATTAATATGAATTCAAAAATGTAATTCGGAATTCCTGTTGCTGGGGATTTAACTACCTGTGTCACTAATTAATGAAATAAGGACAAAAAGTTGGCTATATATAATACCAGATCAAGGCTTATAGTTTTTTCTGGTTTTTGCCTTGTGAGAGTAAGATAGTGTGCAAGTAAATCAAGATCAAATGTCGAAACATCTGGACAATAAGTCTAAAGAAATTATTGCAAGTGTAATAAAAGTTTGTGACGAAAAAGCCAAACAAAAACAATTAAAGGAATCCATTACTCTTTCAACATTTGAAGCAGCGGTACATACTGGCTATAGTTCAGCAACTGTAGAGAGGATCAGAAAACAAGTCAAAGAAAACCCTTCAGTTTTTTCAGACAACCGACCAAGAAAACTTTAAAAGTTATTAGTTTCCGATAGTTTTGATGATGCAGATTTTCAAGTCATCTTATTTCAAGATTTTATACAGAGTATAAAGTTGTTCCAACTCTTAGGAAGCTTTTAATTAAGCTAAAAGAAGAAATGCATTTTCAATTTAGCAGAGAAACCGTTCGTCTTTTGTTAAGAAGTCGGGGATTCTATTTCAAAAAATGCCAAAATAAGAGGAACATTTCAATGGAAAAACCAAACATTTTGCATTTAAGATATAAGATTTAAAAAGATTTAAGATACAAATATATGAGAAAAATTAGGCAATATCGTGAACAAAAAATTAATATTGTTTATTTAGACGAGTCTTGGGTCGACAATGATATAACATTTAAAAAATGCTGGCAGAGTAACAAAATACCTGGTGTTATAGCCAATATATCATCTACAGGTCGATTGACAGTTGTTCATGCTGGATCAGAAAATGGATTTGTAGAAATAGCCGAATTTGTTTTTAAAGCCGGAGATTATCATGGTCAAATGAATTTTGAAAATTTCAGTATGTGGTTAACAGAGAAACTGTTACCTAATATTCCTCCAAATATATGAAAAATTTCATAAGAAGTAGAAACACAACCGGCGAATTTACGATCAAGCGTTTACGGGAATTATTGGAAGAGGGTATAAAATCTATGGACTCCAACTTATGGAATAATTTTGTACGGCATGTGATTGATATTGAAAATAAATATTGGGAAACTGACAAATATATGGAAGATGTAACAGAAAAAATATTAATCAGGCTTGGGGAAGGCCCTGATAATTCTGAAGACGATAATGATTCAGATTCAGAAACTCAAATTTCTATTGAATAATATATTTTTTTAAATGTCACCTGACCTGACCTATCGTACAGAAAAAATCGACACTTTTTAGGGCCAAAATTTTTTTTAAAGAATTAGGATAATAAAGTTTAAAACAAATATATGAACCGCAAGTATAATGTAAACATATACAGGAAAAAAAATATTTTTACTCTTTGTAATTCATAATGAAAATAGTTAATTTAAGACTAATTTTATTTTTATGTATCAAAACCTGTTTTGGCCGCATAATACCTAATCTATCTGCAATTATATATTTATAACATATATTAAAATCTCCGCCACTAGAAAAAGAGAGCTGTCTCTTTTCCCCATTAGATTATTCCTGCCATACTGTAGTTACCGCACTGGGTAGAGTCTGTACGTATTATTAAAATAAAGAGTTTTTGATGTACAAGATAAACCCAATTGGGTACTTTTAAGTAGAGACTCTTGTATGACATATTTTAAAGAAATGGAGACGCGACAAACCCAAGGTCCTATAGACGACAAACCCATCAAAGTCACTGAAACTTACATTTTTTGGTTATGTTATTTTATTGTAAAATTCATAGGTGTTCACTAAAATCTCCTGCACTTATATCTTTTTTTGTCAGAAATTTTTTATTTTTATTTTCCGACGCTTATGTATTAACAAGGTGCTTTCTTTTTCTTTCGAAATAAAGCTTGATTTTGACTTAAATAAATTTGACTTTCATGTTTGTCGCGTCTCTATTTCTTAAAAATATGTCATACATGCAGGATCTCTACTTTTGAGGGTTTAAGGTACTACAGAATAGAGAAAAACTAGCCCTCTGAGCGACGCTCATTTTTTAAAAGAGAGTAAAACCAATCTTGGGCCGTTTTCAAAATATGTTTTTTTCATAAAGTCTCCAAATTGTGAAATGAAATGTCATTTTTAGTTATCGAGATATAACATGAAGTAGATATTTTTTATGATTATTTTATCTGATTGTCGTTATTTGATTTTTAAAACCAAAATAAACTTTCCTTTAAAATGACAAAAGTAGGTAACATTCATAGATTTAATTTTTATTAATTATTTATATTTTTTTGTGTTTATTACCTTTTTAGTTTTCATTGATTTTTTTATTTAACGTTTTAAAGTTGTTTTAAAAATATGATCTGAAAAAATCTTAAAAATATAAAAAACATCGAATGTAATACGTCATCGTCAAAATAAATTTTACGCTGACGTTGAAAACCGAATAAAAAACGGATCATTCCATAAAAAAAATTCAAAGTTTATGTAACACTTTAAAAACTAAAAGTAAGAGATGAAATTTAGTTTAATATTTATAGAAATTGTTTGTAAAAAAAATGTATAAAAAACGCGTTTATATTTTCGTAGGTAAATAAAAAAATTAGGCATTTTATCTTTAAAAATACCCGTAGCTTCAAAACCGCTCAATGTATCAAGATGCGGTTTTTGCCTTTTTGTATAAAGTTCATATCAGTTGCTCTTAAAATTTGAGGGTCGCCAATTTTGTTATAGTTTAACTGTTATATTTTACCTAACAAAAATACGTTGGGAAAATTCAGATCTCTCCTAAAAGCACCTGTCAACAAGCCTAATATTTTGTGGACAATTCGTATAATTGTGGCATTAAGCAAGCTACAGCTAAAATAATATTTGAAGCAATTATCCAATTTTAATTGTTATTTAATGTTGTTTTAATTTTAATTGTTATTAACAAATATATTCACACAAGTTAGGTGTTAATAAATGCTTATGTGGCAATAATAGGTAAACAGAAAAGGTGTTTAATGTCAACATTTATAATCAATAACTAAATAATCGTTTATCAAATTTTATCAATAAACAAACAATTATGATACATTTAGCAACAATTTTCATCGTAAACTGTGTCACCTATCTACAACCACTACTGATATCGCGGACTGCAGTTCCTATAAAAAATACATAGGCGTAGCATTAAATTTTTGAAATAAAATAGTACGCCCCAGACAAAATATCGGGTGGTAAAGTCAAAAACCTAGCCGAAGCAATTGCGCTAATAGATATGCCGGTTAAGCGATGTTGTCAACTGAACAATTCGTGAAAATGACTTAATTTTTAGTATTAACACTATTAACCCTCACTCTATAGCTCAATCACCTATTTCAGATTTACTTTAAAAAAATTTAAAATCTGTTATTCTTTTTACTAATCATCAAAGTAAATAACGCAGGCAAATATGGCCGACCTAACAGTTTTTTTCGGTTTTCGCTAAACCTGAATATTTTAAGGATAGGAACCTTTGTCTTCGCAATTGTCAGGTTCAAGGCCGACACATACCTCATGATACCACATCAGGCTTGGGGAAGGCCCTGATAATTCTGAAGACGATAATGATTCAGATTCAGAAACTCAAATTTCTATTGAATAATATATTTTTTTAAATGTCACCTGACCTGACCTATCGTACAGAAAAAATCGACACTTTTTAGGGCCAAAATTTTTTTTAAAGAATTAGGATAATAAAGTTTAAAACAAATATATGAACCGCAAGTATAATGTAAACATATACAGGAAAAAAAATATTTTTACTCTTTGTAATTCATAATGAAAATAGTTAATTTAAGACTAATTTTATTTTTATGTATCAAAACCTGTTTTGGCCGCATAATACCTAATCTATCTGCAATTATATATTTATAACATATATTAAAATCTCCGCCACTAGAAAAAGAGAGCTGTCTCTTTTCCCCATTAGATTATTCCTGCCATACTGTAGTTACCGCACTGGGTAGAGTCTGTACGTATTATTAAAATAAAGAGTTTTTGATGTACAAGATAAACCCAATTGGGTACTTTTAAGTAGAGACTCTTGTATGACATATTTTAAAGAAATGGAGACGCGACAAACCCAAGGTCCTATAGACGACAAACCCATCAAAGTCACTGAAACTTACATTTTTTGGTTATGTTATTTTATTGTAAAATTCATAGGTGTTCACTAAAATCTCCTGCACTTATATCTTTTTTTGTCAGAAATTTTTTATTTTTATTTTCCGACGCTTATGTATTAACAAGGTGCTTTCTTTTTCTTTCGAAATAAAGCTTGATTTTGACTTAAATAAATTTGACTTTCATGTTTGTCGCGTCTCTATTTCTTAAAAATATGTCATACATGCAGGATCTCTACTTTTGAGGGTTTAAGGTACTACAGAATAGAGAAAAACTAGCCCTCTGAGCGACGCTCATTTTTTAAAAGAGAGTAAAACCAATCTTGGGCCGTTTTCAAAATATGTTTTTTTCATAAAGTCTCCAAATTGTGAAATGAAATGTCATTTTTAGTTATCGAGATATAACATGAAGTAGATATTTTTTATGATTATTTTATCTGATTGTCGTTATTTGATTTTTAAAACCAAAATAAACTTTCCTTTAAAATGACAAAAGTAGGTAACATTCATAGATTTAATTTTTATTAATTATTTATATTTTTTTGTGTTTATTACCTTTTTAGTTTTCATTGATTTTTTTATTTAACGTTTTAAAGTTGTTTTAAAAATATGATCTGAAAAAATCTTAAAAATATAAAAAACATCGAATGTAATACGTCATCGTCAAAATAAATTTTACGCTGACGTTGAAAACCGAATAAAAAACGGATCATTCCATAAAAAAAATTCAAAGTTTATGTAACACTTTAAAAACTAAAAGTAAGAGATGAAATTTAGTTTAATATTTATAGAAATTGTTTGTAAAAAAAATGTATAAAAAACGCGTTTATATTTTCGTAGGTAAATAAAAAAATTAGGCATTTTATCTTTAAAAATACCCGTAGCTTCAAAACCGCTCAATGTATCAAGATGCGGTTTTTGCCTTTTTGTATAAAGTTCATATCAGTTGCTCTTAAAATTTGAGGGTCGCCAATTTTGTTATAGTTTAACTGTTATATTTTACCTAACAAAAATACGTTGGGAAAATTCAGATCTCTCCTAAAAGCACCTGTCAACAAGCCTAATATTTTGTGGAAAATTCGTATAATTGTGGCATTAAGCAAGCTACAGCTAAAATAATATTTGAAGCAATTATCCAAATAATTTTAATTGTTATTAACAAATATATTCACACAAGTTAGGTGTTAATAAATGCTTATGTGGCAATAATAGGTAAACAGAAAAGGTGTTTAATGTCAACATTTATAATCAATAACTAAATAATCGTTTATCAAATTTTATCAATAAACAAACAATTAGATACATTTAGCAACAATTTTCATCGTAAACTGTGTCACCTATCTACAACCACTACTGATATCGCGGACTGCAGTTCCTATAAAAAATACATAGGCGTAGCATTAAATTTTTGAAATAAAATAGTACGCCCCAGACAAAATATCGGGTGGTAAAGTCAAAAACCTAGCCGAAGCAATTGCGCTAATAGATATGCCGGTTAAGCGATGTTGTCAACTGAACAATTCGTGAAAATGACTTAATTTTTAGTATTAACACTATTAACCCTCACTCTATAGCTCAATCACCTATTTCAGATTTACTTTAAAAAAATTTAAAATCTGTTATTCTTTTTACTAATCATCAAAGTAAATAACGCAGGCAAATATGGCCGACCTAACAGTTTTTTTCGGTTTTCGCTAAACCTGAATATTTTAAGGATAGGAACCTTTGTCTTCGCAATTGTCAGGTTCAAGGCCGACACATACCTCATGATACCAATTTAACCTTTTGACGCATCACCGATCACAGATACACAGATTTAGTAGCCAATATATATAGCGAAGCAACAACTTCGATCAAAATCCACGAAGGCACCAAGCCAATCAATATAGGATGATATCGCCTTAATAACAGATAAGAAAGAAGAAGTGATCAAAATGCTGGAAGAACTAGATACAGCAGCTAAAGATATAGGCTTGAGTATGAACTACACTAAAACTAAAATCATAACAAACACAGACGAAGATATCACGATCACCAACCAAGAGAAAATAGAACCAGTAGAGGAATATATAGGTATATACCTGAGACAAATTATTAAACTAAAAAATCAAAAGACGAGTAAGATTGGCCTAGGCAGCATTCGGTAAATTAAGCTACATATTATTAAAAAATATCCTCATTACCTCAAAACGAAAGTTCATAACCAATGTATGCTTCCTGTACTTACACATGGATCCCAGACCTGGACACTTACAAAATCAAACATGGATAAGGTAACAAAAATCCAAAGATCAATGGAAAGACAAATGTTACATGTAAACCTAACAGAAAGAAAAAGGAATGAATAGATAAGAAATAAAACAAAACTAAGGGATGTCAGAGGAGAAGTAGCAAAATTATAATGGAAATTTGCCAGTCATAATATCAGACAGAAAAACGTTCGATATAACAAATGTATTGTAAACTGGATACCTTGGGAAAATAATAGTAGGGGAAGACCCCCAAATCAGATGATCAGACGATTTGAAGAAACATGCTGGAACAAGGTGGATGAACACGGCGACAGATAGGAAAGAATGGAAAATTTGGGGGAGGCCTATGTCCAAAGAATGATTGAAGGGGGCTAAATAGATAGATAGATAGATCTGTGATTTTTTTCTATTAGAGCATTAGCAGTACTCGATACATTCCAAAAACATCGAGTTTGGGACACCCTATATATAAAAGTTATATCACTGACTGTACTAAATATATTCCTTACTATTTTAAATTCACCCTTTCTCCAGTGCCTTTTCATTTTTCGCAATTTCATGCCTGCTTACCAATGAAAAGCCTAATACTCTTTTCATTTAGTCTTGTTGAAACTTCATCACGATTTTGAGCGGCTTTAAGAATCTAGCTTAGAGATGCTCATGAATTTATGAATTTTAATTTGTTCCAAATAATAATGTAAATTGCTTAAAAGCAGAAATAAAATCTTTACTTTTAATTAAACAGAGCCGTCTTCCAATTAAATTAATGGAAAGCATTTTAACGGCCAAATCTAACCCCCAGTTTTTTTTTATTAGATTTTGGCTTTTTGGGTCATACTAGAGACCCTGTATGAATAACATATTTTAAAATATTTGAGATGCAAAAATTCTACAAAAATAAATTTATAAAATGAAATGAATTAGATATCTCTCGTAGAAGATCCGTTCCACAAAAATTGCAGGATAGCCAAAAAAGGTCCCTCTCACAAACTAAATCAAAATGTACCAGATATTTTCTAAATTAACCGTTCTTGAGAAATACTGGGTGGAAAGTTTCTTAATTGTCACCTTGTATAATATTAAACATACATATAGGGTGGTTTAAACTGTGTACTTTTGGATGGCTTAAGTTACTTATGGATATTAAGTAGAGCAACTGGCCTTCTTCTACAACCCTAAAACCTTAAGATAAGTTAAAAAGGAAGAACCGTATAGGTATCTTGATTGTCACTTTGTTTTTTATTTAAACACTCGAACAAATAGAGGGTCATGCTACAAAAAATACCAGATTTATGTAATTTCTTGAAAAGTAAATGAGATTTTCATTTTTGCAGTTAGATTCTTTATAAAAGTACAATAAAAAAGGAATTTCCACCAGAATAAATGTTTTGTTAATAAAATAGTTACTTATTAAGAAGTCCCGAAGTCCATTTTTTTTAAACCTCCCGTGGACCGAAAATTATATGTGTACAGGGTGTCTCTAAAAGGTCAGTACAAAATCTTAGCACATATTCCTGAGGTCACAATAAGTCGATTTATTGTTACCTTAGTCCATAATTGCTCCGTTTCGGAGATACAGAGAGGTAAATTTAAAAATTACATTTTTAAATTTCATGAACGAAATTGCCGAAAAGCAACAAACTTGAATAAAGCTGACATTTTTCCAGTGTAAAACCCTCTAGTGAAATAGTCATTCAAAATAATTTCAGTATTTCGTTGCGGCATCGAACACTAAAAGAGGATATATCTCGAAAACGACTTACTTTAGCTTTGGCTTAAAAAGATTCAGGAAAATATTTTCTTAACAAAAAAGGTGAAAAGTTACACTGATAAAATAGTTATAGTCATTTTAAACTATAAAAAGAGGAGTGTGAAGCGCCCTCTAACGGTCACAGTGAAAAGGTATCCATATTTATGTTTCGCATCCCAAAAAACCCCCGAGTACCAAATTTTAAAGTAATGCGTTGAGAAATGTTCATAATTTTTAAGACAATCGATTTTTAATTTGGAAATTTACCACCCTGTATCTTCGAAACGGAGCAATTTCAGACGAAGGTAAGTTGCTTTAAATCGACTTATTTTGACCTCAGACTTAGTACAGAATATTTTATTTAAAATTATAGAGTTGCACAGGTTGTTCAGTTTCTCTCCTTCCCTGAAAGTATCTTAATCCCCTAAAAGTTCCCGATGATTTGGATCACCGTGTACACATAATATTTTCAAAAGCACCGATTTATTGGCTAACCTTAATATGGCAGTAGTGCGCGAAGGCGGCGAAATGATAAAGGTTCGCGTATGTATAAAGTGCATACAAAATGTAAATCACCGTCTCTAAAATTTAATTTTGCGCATCATAAATCGTTTGTAGTTAAATTGCTATAACGTTCTATATATTCTCGTAGTTTAATCTTTATATGACTTTGGATTATATGACACGGTTTGACGTAAATTACCGATTCAAATATATCTTTTTAAATTATTTTCCTGTAGCAGAAAATAGGACTAAGTGCCGATCTGTTGACCGATTTTTTTTAAACATAACAAGTGATTTCGATCGGATATTGGAAACAAAGAGTTGTCAATCTAAATATTCAGAAATAGGAGTTTTATTATAAATGCTGCCTGCATGCAGACCATTGATTTAGATTACCTAGATAAATTTGATTGATTGAAAATGATATAAGTAGGCTAAAGGATACGATATTAAACAAAACCTAGAAAGTTGTAAAATCAAAATTAACAAAAAATAATAAGCCTGCTTATTTAATCAACTTTTATAAACTTAAATTTTCCTGTAGATTTCAACTCGTAAATTTTGTATGACAAATCCTTTTGTAAAGAAAATTGTTGCAAAAACCGGGACCATGTAAGAGACATTTAAAAAAATCAAACAATTGACTAGGCAAAGGAACATAATATTTGCCTTATCTAAAATATACTCCATGTCATCTTTAACAGCATTTAACATTATTCCTGCACTTATTCCAATGGGCCCTGCGTCACGAAGAAATAAAATATCGTGACTATAATCTCAGGTCGCAATCATGCCATCTAAAAAATGATTGTAATCATGAATGCCTTTTTGCTTTATCCTTACCTATTCTAAAGAAAACAACATTTTCTATGTATAAAATAACAAAAAAAATACTTCAACTTGGGTCTCATGACATTTTTACGATCTATATTATCTTAAGATTGGACTTTATGTTGTAATAGTATACGTCAAAATTTCAGATAGGGTCATGTGTTTTGTAAGTTTTATAAAGAAATAAATGAATTTTGCGGTAGGACCCTTGGCTAGAACTAAGAATACACTCGATAGAAACTAACGCTGACCTTCGCAGATTTTGGCCCTATCTAATTATAAGGCCTTATGTCATGAAACCGACGAACTGTTTTATGAAATCCCGGTCATAGCGTAACAAAGAATGCTTTAACCAGACAGAATAGCTCATAGCTCTTTAAAACCGGTTTAATTTAATTGAAATCGGTTAAGTCCATTCTCTGTAGGTACATGTCCCAATAAGCTTAAGATTATCCAATGGGGTGGAATTATGGGCACTTACTAAAGCCTCAATGAAGAAACTCGACGCTTAGTTCTTTATAGTTTAGTCGCTATTACAGTTATGTGTATTTTTGTACTTTTCTGCTTGTTCGATGGGATAATCTCTCATCCTTAGCGTTTTGTTATTTTGCGCTTTCCTCAAAATATTTACTACTTGTTACTATTTTCGAAATTCTTGTAATAATCGGTTATAGTGTTTTATGTGTACCCAAGATATTATCAAAGTGAATACAACGTCGGATCGTAGACACCTGATCTTAATCTAAATCGCACTAAACTACCGACAAATCGATCACGTCAGGCTATCGTTTTCGATCTCAAAAGGCCACTGGCTATTTTCTTTGGAAAATAGAGTATGTGCAAGAATGGATTACTTCCTCTATGCCCAGCAGTTATAGTAATGAACAGCAACTTAATTATTTTTTTCAGTTAACATTTCTTTGAATTTTACATTCTTATGATGTCCCAAATTTAAACTTTTTTTATATCTACTTTTATTTCTTTAGTGTCTTTGTTATAATAAGTAGCTATAGTTTCTAGTTATAAGTATCTTTTTGCTTATTTGATTTACCTTTGATACTTATTTTGCACCGTCTTTGATAACTTTAGAAAATATGTTATCTTTACATTAAATGTTAAACCACAGGTTACCGGGTGATCCGTGGTTAAACCGTTCTTTTGGCTGTATTTAACGTACTTGCAGATTTTAGGATTTTTTCCCAAAGTGTGTCAAAAATGTAATCTTTATTTTTTCGCTTGTTTGATTTGCCTTTTACTTATTTATTCACTGATATTTTCACCGTCTTTGATAATAATTTCAATAATTTCATAAACAATGTTGTCTTTACATTGAAAGTTAGGCCATGCTTTTCGCTGTAGGTATCTAAAGACTCTGTCTAAGATTAATTGCAAGTTTTAGGGTTTTTTCCTGAAGTGATAGTGTCATTAGCATATCTCAGGACAACTATAAAAACTATATTTATTCCTTCCCTAGTATATTTATGTTTATTTTACATTATTTAAGATTTCCATTTTTTCTTTAGGATAGGTTAAGTAATCTTGTGGTACACTTTTTTTGATTTTAATGGTATCGATAGTTGACTGACGGTCCACTTTGACAGTTCCATTTTGATTTTAGTGGAGATTTGAGATGATCGGATAGTCTTAAAAGTTTTAACAATCCTCAATTCAGCAGGGACGTGCGTTGAAGATCAGCGAAGCAAATTTTTTTAAACTTGCTTGTTTGTATTATTCGAACGTTTTTAGTTTTCTGTAAACTTTAATTTCTTGCTTTGGCCTACCGTTATTTATGATGCCTATTTATCTTTTCATTTAAACTTTCTAAAGAAAACTTTTTGTTTATCAAAAAACACACTGTATAACAGTGGCGTTTTTAGAAAAAAGTTTTGGGGGCCCAAACCACATGAGGCCGCATTTTATGCTGTTTTATGTTTGTATTCATAACATATGTGGAAAATATCTAAAAAAACCTTAGTTTCGGGAAGGAGGGGGGCCCTTATATATGCCCTTATATACGTTAACACAAACCTGTTTGCAATATCCTTTACCGAAAACGCACTGTGAAACGCGTATGTAAGGTATTTAACAGCCTGCTTATTTTAAGGCTAAAAGCCGCAAAATGAATACTCGCATTGAACTGGCATGCATTAACCTCCCACTATGTTTTACATAATGAAAGCAGCAAATGTATCTGCCGTGTGGAGCGCGAGGAGCCAGCGGTTGTAGAAAATGCGACGATGCTCTCGGGTCAAATCAAGACCGACAGTTAATGAATTTTTCTTCAACGCGTACGACCAAGACAACTATTATATGGTTGTGGCTTCTTATACGACCTTCTATTATGTACAAATAAGTATATAACATAAGATGCCGCTTTTTTAGTATATTGATACGCGCAAAATATATTGCTTCTGATACAGTCTTACCACTCCTACCGGACTGGCGCTAATTACGTCAAGTTTTAATAGTAAACTATTAACAATTTATTTTTATTATGTCTGATTGCTTGCTTACGCACCTGCAAATCAGTGGCGGCTCGTGGCTTTGAATAAGCACCTACCTGGCCCCATTTCAAATACAATGGTTATTTGAAAATAGTAAAGACAACCAATTTGTCTTACGCGGTGCTATTATACTAAAATTTTTGTCCGAAAACCAGATGTGGAATCCACCACTTTTTTTTAAATATGTTTGTTAACCTATGTTTAAAGTCATTAATTAGCTGACAATAACAGAAACAAAAACCATTATAACCTAACCAACACAAAATTTCAGCAAACGATACACAACACGGATTTAGCAGATTTCATTAAATAGTAAAAAAGCGATAGGTTATGTTTTTTTAAGATATTTTAAAAACAATAAATGCATAAACATATCAATTTTGTTTTATTTTTAATCTTTATTAAATAATTTACAGTCGGACCTCTCTAAGTCGAACCTCTATAACTCGAACCCCTCTATAACTCGAACCTTTTAAGTGGTCCCTGCACTTTTTACATTTATTTTAACCTATGTAACTCGAGTTTCTATAACTCGAACTCTCCATAACTCGAACTGTTTTGGTTGTCCCTTCAGGTTCGAGTTATAGAGGTTCGACTGTATTTTTATTATTAATCATTAATCTTTATGTTGAGAGGAGATACCTATTTTAATATTGCGTTTTATTAAATATTTCAAATGCTGCACCTTTGGTACCTACCTATAACCTTTCGCTAAACCACAAAAATACGAAAAATCTTATTTCTATTCAACTGTCAGTTTAAAGAGAAGTAGTTTTATTTCGCATTCGGAACTAGATAACAAGATTTTGCCGATGCTCAAGAAGTGCAGCCTTCGAAAAAGAATATGATGTGGAGATTGAAAACCATTTTACAATGAAGTGCTAGTATATCGCGTGAACAAGTCCACATCTAGGGGGCTCAATTTCTATAAGAGGACACAAGACAGATAGAGTATACCATACTGATTAATAAGAGACCGCGATACGCACGATTCCCGTAGAAAGCGTTCCACCGTTGCCAAAGGTAACAACCTGAAACAGATGTTGGGGGCGACAATTATTACTTGACGAAAATTAATGACCAAAATAACACTTTAAAATTGAAAATCATTATATTAATTATTTACTTTTTAATTTAAATAATTCATTAAATTATTTATTTTGAGGAACGACGAATTTTAAGGTATTATTCTAATTGTGTATCATCCGGTTTGGTTTACTGTTCGTTTTTCAAAAACAACCTTTTTTCGAAGACGGTTTGATCGAAAACCTAAATTTCGAATGACACTTTTTTGGTAAACAAATATTTCGAATGAAGTTTTTGTGAATGAAATTTTTTTCGAACTAAATTTTTCTCGAATTAAATTTCTTCGAAAAATTAACCCTCTTAAATTGATGACAAGCATATCCCAACCTGTCCCGAGGGGGGGCAAAGCCCGGACCCCTCAAGCCTGAGATTTTTTAAAATATTTTCCAAATATTTCATAAATGAAAAGATAAAAAAGCATAAAATAAGCCATCATGTGGCCTTGGGCCACCCCATAGGCCTCGGCTCCACCCCAAGACATAATCCTGGGTGCGCCACTGCTTGTCCATTATGGAGGAAAAAAGTCAAGGGGGTTCGGTCAGGTTGGAGTATTGACAAAGGTTAGGATAACACCGATTTCGAACTCTCAACAGACAGACAGGAAATAAGTAAGTTCCTTCGTTATACAGTGACCTTAGAAATAAGCTCTCTAAAGTAAATTTTTTCGAAAAAAACGTCTTTCAAAAAAAAAATGTGTTTGAAATAAACGTTATCGAAAAAAAATTATTGAAAAAAATTTCATTCGAAAAAAACATTATCGGAAGAAATGTCATACGAAAAGAATGTTTTGGAAAAAATGTTTTCGCAGAAAACGTTATTTGGAAAAAATGTTTTGAATTACATTTTTGTATTGCGGTTTCCGAAAATAATGTCATCTGAAATTTAGGCTTTCAATTAAAATGTCTCTTTGAAAGAAGTGTTTTCGATATCCGTGATTCCGAAAAACGGAACGTGACCCATCCAGTTTAATTAATGCATTTAAATAAAACTGATTAAGTTGACCTTTCGTAAAATGGGTATCTGTTAATACTGATATTTTTGCTAATCTGGCAACGCTTTTTTGGGCTTTTCTGTTCTCCCATACAATCCCTATGGCCCATAGAAAAATCCTACCTCTAGATAGAAGGCAGGTCACGCTGAATATTCTCGCACCACTTTATTGTACATCAAAACTGCCATAGAAGTGGCACGCGCTATTGAAATCATAATAACCATTTTAGAGTAGATTTGTGATTTAAGGAGTAAATGCCATCTCTTGTTTATATTTCTATAGTCTACGCTACGAAAAAGAAATGGTAAATTTACCATCAACCTGAGCACATCAGATTTCTCGTGTCAAATACACAGCCCCCGGTGAGTGTTTTATAACAGTGACGATCGATTTAAAGTGTCTAAACGGTTACAAACGGCATTGGCAGGGCATCTGGTACAGGTTTAAGAGCGTGAATTGACAGCGGAAAGTCGTTCTTATTGTCTGCAGGATACTTGGATTTTGCAGGGCTGTCCTTGGAGCCTGGGGTAGCAAACTCTGAGCGGTCGGGTGTTCTGCAAAATGACTTGACTCGATCAATGGCATAGTCGCCCGCTCTTCAAAGTTAGTAAAAAGGTATAATAAAATGAAACACACTATATCTGAGGGCACGGCAGTTCGTGTGCCAACTTCCAGAAACGCTAGAGAGCTGAGCTTTGGAAGGCTGATAGAAACTATGATAAAACCATAGGAAAAAATTTAAAAACCCCAACATTTTTATGTATTTTCCTCCCCTATAAATGTAAATTTATGTGAAAGTATCATTCCCACTTCCAGAAACGCTAGAGAGCTGAGCATTGGAAGACTGACCGGAACTATGATAAAACTATAGGAAAAAATTTAAAAACACGAAAATTTTAATTTACTTCTCTCCTCTATACATGTAAAGTTGTGTAAAAGTAACATTGTCCACTTTCAGAAACGCTAGAGAGCTGAGCTTTGG
Source organism: Aspidapion aeneum (assembly GCA_963576565.1). Taxonomy (NCBI): domain Eukaryota; kingdom Metazoa; phylum Arthropoda; class Insecta; order Coleoptera; family Brentidae; genus Aspidapion; species Aspidapion aeneum. The sequence goes on along the minus strand of OY755044.1, from coordinate 77,967,029 downwards.
AAGGCTAATAGGAACTATGATAAAACCATGGGAAAAAAAACCTAAAAATTTTAAGTAAGGCATTGCAAAAGTTTTGGACAATTTTCCGCATATTTTACTACTTTAAAAATTAAATATTATCGAATTCCTTTAAAAAACAAGTGAAATCATAACACAAACATTTTATGTAAAAAAAGCTAAGTACGCGAAAATGTTAATCCGTAAAAAGAATTGAGATAAAATTAAAGCCAAGTTCTCCCATACAAATTTCAAAATGAAAGGTTCTTACTAGTTTGGAAATGTTTTTCTAACCTTGGTTATTACGGCTGTAAATGACTCTTAGGCACAGTGCTAAATTGAACATAAAGAAGTTTGGCTGTAATGGCAAAGTTTAAAAAAACATTTCCAAACTAGTAAGAACCTTTCATTTTAAAATTTGTATTGAAGGACAAGTTCTTCAACTTTACTTTTATCTCAATTCTTTTTCCGGAATGCCATTTTTGCGTACCTGGCTTTTTTTACATGAAATGTTTTTGTTATGATATATTTATTTATATTGTTTACACAAAAACTAATCTGTGATACTTTTAAATTATAAATTAGTGAGCTGGACTCTTCTTTCTATAACTTAGGTCAACTGGTGGTGAATTAAAAAAATTATAAATTTGTGTCTGTTCTTCGGTTAATTTTTTTTAGGTATTTGTCAGCGCGGCTTACCGGTATATATCGCCACTTCGTATTGGAGTTATGTCCACCAAGTGATGAGATTTATTGGTTTATATGCACTGAAAAACAGGCGAACGTCCATCTAAAGTCGTTTGAAGTACACAGCAAGCAAGGCGAAAGCTATTATAAGATCAGATGTATAAAAGAAAAAAAGTAGCAAATTCTCAAAATAATAATCTGTTGGGTGTTATTAACATTCCATATGTTCAAGGGATTTTAGAAAACATAAGATGAATAGCCAAACACTATAATATAACACTAGTATTTTCATTGGGAAATACGATAATGACTTTTAGTAGGGCATGTATGTACCCAATCACGTGTGAGTATGGTAAATCATGTTTACCTAGGTGAAACGAAACTCCCTCTTCAGGTAATAGTAAATGAATATCTAAAAAGTAATCCGGTTTAGCGGATGATGCAAGGTCAAATGATCACAGGATTCAAAAGTCTGAAGCTAAAGTTTTGCATAAGGAGTAGCATTAGCGAAAACGCCCATTTATTTAAAATAAAACTTATCAAAGTAAGAACATATTTTTTTAGTTATCCGATTACGAAAAAATAGCATTAGACCTTAGAACTGTTGTTTCGCTCTTGTTAGAACTTACTGACGTAAGCATAAGGGATCATTCTTAAATACCGTAGAGCTTATGGAGGAAGGAGGGGGGTTTAGCTTTGCCTTACACTCAATGATTTTTTATGTGTTTTTCTTGAAAACGCGTTACGAAGGGAATGATATTTTTTTGCGTTACATAATTTATTAATGTTCCATAACCAATGAAAAGCTAAAACCTGTTTGCACATTATGTAGTTTTAGCTCACACTACTACTATACTATAGTAGTGTGAGCTATGGTGATCCTAATTTTTTCTAAAAAAAAAAGTTGCTCCGATTTCAAAAATTTTTATATATCTTTGCGTTTCAGATGATTTTGAAACTTTTTTGTCTCGCCGTCTGTCTGTCTGTCTGTCTGTCTGTAAAGACCAACCCGCATAACTCAAAAACCGCTTGTCCGATTAAAATGAAATTTGGTATCTATGCTGAGTCTTGGGCCGTGGTGGTCCCATTTAAAAATGAACTAAATCCACCGAACGCAAGCCAAATAAAAGGGTGGGGGTAGATTTAAAAAATGAGAGTTTATGTGAAAATATGGCGTGTGTGATATCAAACGAAAGGTAAATGAGTCTGGAGTTAAACAAAATACATTTTAGTTTTTAAAAAAAGGGTGGGGGTGGATTTTAAAAATTAGAGTTTAAGTAATAACATTGCTTGTGTGGTTTCAAACGAAAGGTAATTTAGTTTGGAGTTGAATAAAATATATTTCAGTTTTTACTTATATTAGCTCACACGTACACTATAACTATAGTACCTAGTGTGAGCTTAGGTGCCCATAGATTGGCAGAGTATTTTTATTATTCCCTATATAAAGCTTTGAGGGTTGCCAAGGCGGAAAAATAACGAGAGTTTGCCCTGACTGGATATTTTATGTTTGTTGGGTATGAATGAGATGAAGCATGAAGGTACAAGTTTATAATATCCAACAAAGCACCTGACTTCAGTGAGACATCAAAAGGCGCCAGCCACCTTTCAAAGAGATATGTAAAGAAATACAAAGTGTTTTGTCTTTATAATGTTTTGTTTTTAACGTCTTTGAGACAAGTCACCGATCAAAGTGAATTATTACGTAGTTTATATTTCAGAAAAATTATGTGTTAATTTTTAGCTCACACATATACTATACTATAGTAGTGTGAGCTATGGTGATCCTAATTTGTCTGTATGTCTGTCTGTAACGACCAACGCGCATAACTCAAAAACGGCTTGCCCGATTTTAATGAAATTTGGTACCCAGGCTGGGTTTTGGGTCGAGATGGTCCCATTTAAAAATGAGCAAAATCCACCGAACACAAGCCAAATAAAAGGGTGGGGGTAGATTTCAAAAATTAGAGTTTATGAAAAAATATGGCGTGTGTGATATCAAACGAAAGGTAATTGAGTCTGGAGTTAAACAAAATACATTTTAGTTTATTTAAAAAAAAGGGGGGGGGGGGGGGTAAATTTCAAAAATTAGTGTTTAAGTGGAAATATGGCGTGTGTGATATCAAACAAAAAGTAATTGAGTCTGGAGTTAAACAAAATACATTTTAGTTTAAAAAAAAGGGTGGGGGTAGATTTGAAAAATTAGAGTTTAAGTCAAAACATGGCTTTTGTGGTATCAAACGAAAGGTAATTCAGTCTGGAGTTCAATAAAACATACTTCAGTTTTTAGTTATATTAGCTTTCACGTAGATACACTATAACTATAGTACCCAGTGTGAGCTTAGGTGCCCATAGATTGGCAGAGTATTTTTAAATGGAAAAGTAACAAGACATATTGTTTTATTCTAGATTATTATACATAAATACTTAAATAGGAAGATAAAACAGTTACATTTTATTTGCTTTTTTCTTGTGGGGATTTGGATAACAATTATTAAATGTGGCAAATTATTAAAAATGGAAAGGCCAGTCCGGTCTTTTATAGACAGTAACAATAATGAATCGGTCCATCAAATGTCCATAGGGTCCTTCTCTATATTATGCATTCCGCGTGACATCATACCGGTAAACGTAAATCATTTCAATGGAGAGAGTGGCGTGTCTGTTTGTGTGTCTGTCTATGTATGCACATCATTGGATCCGAAACTGTGTCGTACATAATGAAAGATTACACTAGCCCTGGTCTGCGCATTATTGTTATGTTTGTATAGTAATTTTGTTTACCTATTAATTATTAAAGGTTGTAATTTATGCATTGTGGTACCCAAAAATGTTCACCATAAGTATTAAAACAAACAGGAGCCACTAAGATAATTTTTCCTACTTGCGAGCGTAAAACGCGTTTTTCCGCACCAATTTTATGTGGAATGTGGAAAGTTCATCTTCCTGCATGCCGTGCCTAAAAAAAAATTTTACGCACGGCGTGCGTAAAAAATTGGTTTGGCGTGCGCTGTTTATTTGTATAAAATGATACTATTTGAACCAAATATAAAACTAGAAATTATAATAACAATAAAAAATTACATTTTTATAATCGATATAAATTCGAGCCAAATTTTTTGGTTTTATAACAATATATAATTATAATTTTATTTAGTAAAAATAACAAATATTAACGTTGGCAGTTCAAAATCTTCATTTCCAGCACAAATTCCAAAATCCATTTTGACGCCGCCAGGACAAATCAAACTAAAAACCCCTTCTAACGGTAAATATCAAATATTCAATTCAATTCAAATTCAAAATAAGCTTTATTGACAGAAATTTACAAAATCCATTGACAAAGCAAGAATCAACCTATCTATTTTTTAACCAAAAGGTAAATATTAAAAAAAAATGCTTAAAATAGTTTTAGTTAATAAAATGATAATTAACTGTGTAAATAACAATAGCAAAGATAAACGATGGTAAAACCAGAAAGGAAACAAAACAAAAAAATACAAAATAACAAAAATAAAATAAAAAAATTGATAAATAAAATTAATAATACCCATAATAAATAAAAATCAAAATAAGGTAATACATAATAAGCAACACAATAAGCGCAATAATCATTCTAGCAGGCGAAAGTCAGGTACTAAAGTATTAAAAATAAAATAAAATAAAAAAGTAAACCGATTATGCATACCTGTTTGGTATAGTTTAAAATAAAAATAATTAATTTTAAGTAAAATAAAAATAAATATGTTCCATAATAAAAGATAGAACAAATACATAAAAATAATACAACAAATTTATAAAATTATAAAGGGAAGGAAATAAATTACGGAACTATTCGGAGGTGTAGAACTCTTGCAGCGAATAAAATGCCTTACTAACCAGAAAATTTTTAAGATCTTTCCGAAAGTTTTTGTAAACTGCAATGTTTTTTATTTCTTCTGGAAGCTTATTAAAAATCTTAACACTTTCGTAAATGACTGAGTATAAAGTATAAACTTGTCAGTGTCATCTAGTATATCAAGTGACATAAAAGCAATATATAGAGTGACTGCAATTTATATAAAACTTTATTTATAAATTAGCGTGCGTAAAAGTAATTTTTTTTTTACGCACGCTGTTTTTTTGTAAGAAATGATACAATTTGGGCCAAATAGAAATTATTAAAACGAGTTGTTTTTTTGCACACTCGGCAGCGTCCAAAATGCTGCTTGGCAGTATATATTATAATCTATAATCTTTGTTTCAAATCTTCAAAATATGACGCCTGACGATAAATATTAAATAAACTTGTCACCAGTGGCGTATATTTGGATATTTTGCACATATTTCATGAATACAAACATAAAATAGCATAAAATATAGCATCATGAGGTCTCGGCCCCCCCAAAACTTTTTTCTATATACGCCACTGCTTGTCACTGTCACCTATTATATCAAGTGACACAAAAAAAAATATATAAAGTGACTGCAATATATGTAAAACTTTAATTTAAAATTAGCGTGCGTAAAAGTAATTACTTTTACGCACGCCGTGCGTGAAAAATACTTTTACGCACGCTAAATTTCAAATTGAGTTTTAGGCCTAATCAGACTTATTGGCCCATTTATAAACTCGATTAAATTAAAAATGAAAACAAAATTTGTTTTTTGCTGTTTTCCGCCCTTGACGGCGAGCCCGAACTCCGCAAAGCGTCGTTCGGCCAACTGCCGTCGCGTGCGTAAAAGTACCACTTTCCGCACTAGTTAGGTAAATAACTATTACCTACTCGCGTGCGGTAAGTAACGCACGCGCACCACTAAGAAACCTTAGCAACGCGTCAATATGACTGCTTCAATATTTGTTTACATTTCAATTCCATCTAATTTGACATGTTTATTTATAAATAACATTCAATTTTAAAAAAAAAAAAGGTATTCATAGGTAAAATATTGTACCTAATACATGCGGAAAGTGTCTTTACCGCCCTTGATGGTTTGACCGAACTCCACTCCGCGTCGTTCCGCCAACTGCCGTCGCGTGCCGTAAAGTATTACTTTCCGCAGTTGAAAGGTAAATAAATATTTTAATTCACTTTAATTTATGCTGTTTGCTTTAATTAATATATTATTCAGGTATAATTGTTATTTTTACTGTTTTTGTATTGAGCATATCTATCAAAACCTTAGCTTAAAAATATATGGAAAATACAAAACAAAACATTTTGTCACGTCTTTTGGGGACAATAATAGCATGGTGATTTGAGATTCCTGTTTTCGACCCTACGATTTTTGGGTCGTTGTTTTGTTCCTGCTGATTTCAGCAATACAACAGGGAGATTCCCGTTTTCTTCCCCTTTTTATCCCTTTTCTGTTTATCTTATTCGTAAATTGATTACTGCCGCAATGAATACCAAACAGTTTCGATGTTAATACAACCACGAAAACAAAGTGTCATGTTATGATTTAAATTTTGTACTTTAAATGTAAGTAAATCTATGTAAGATGACAACCGCGCATAAAAACAACTTTGCAGTAAATTACCGCGCCGAAGAAGACCGCTTAAAAGTAAATGTGCGTAAGATCAAAACCGCGTTAAATTAAAACAAGATAAGATTAAATATAAAATGTCAATTAAATATTTACGAAAAGAATTAACTTACATTGTATAAATAGTACTTCCAATTAAATGAGTTAAAAACATTTTTTAACGTAAAAACACTTCCTGTTTTTCCGGAACCTAAAAAGACTACCAATTGAAAGAGCGTACACGGTATGCCACTAAGGTAGCTGATAATAATGGATGTATGCAGGACTTATTATCAGTAACATTAATAACTAACGAATAATGAATAACGGATTCGTATATGACCATAATGATTTTTGGTACCACAACAACAAAGAATCCTCTAGGTTGCAGAAGGCCCTAATGAGTAGTACTAAAAAAAGTTTTAAATGAAGAAATCTAATGTCGCACGACTAACTTTTTGTATATATGTATTATTTTAAGATATAATATTTATAGTTCTAATATTAAATACAATATCTTTTTTCTTTTTACTTTGTATCACAAATATCGATGATTGCTGTTGAAATCCTGATGAAATACAAGTTTCGCTGAGAAACGATGAATGATGCCAATTTTCTTTTAAGGGTCTCTTTGAGATGTGAGCTTTCCATCCGTTCCAATTTCATGTCAGCCTTTGGTAATTTTAATATCAATAAGTCTAAATTTGTGGTATTTTTTAGACGATTTTTAAATAAAAAAGACAAAAGATAACAAAAAATACTCTGCCAATATATGGGCACCTAAGCTCACACTAGGTACCATAGTTATAGTGTACGTGTGAGCTAATAGAACTAAAAAGTGAAATATATTTTATTCAACTCCAGACTCAATTACCTTTCACCTGATACCACACAAGCCATGTTTTGACTTAAACTGTAAGTTTTGAAAGCTACCCCCACCCTTATTTAATAGCCTTTCGTTTGATATCACATACGCCATATTTTCATTTAAACTCTAATTTTTGAAATCTACTCCCCACCCTTTTATTTGGCTTGAGTTTGGTGGATTTTGTTCATTTTTAAATGGGACCATCTCGAACTAAGACAGTCTAGGTACCAAATTTCATTCAAATCGGGCAATCGGTTTTGTGTTATGCGCGTTGGTCGTCACAGACAGACATACAGACAGACAGATAGACAGACGGCGCGACAAAAAAGTTTCAAAATCATTTGAAACGCAAAGATATATAAAAATTTTTGAAATTGGAGCAATTTTTTTTTTCGAAAAAATTAGGATCACCAGAGCTCACACTACTATAATATAATAATAGTGTGAGCTAAAAGGTAAATGCACCATCACAATTTTTTTTTTAATACATTGTCCACAGAACACCAGTCTAGTTTCTATGTATTGAGTAACGGGCTGAATGAGTAGCTTCATTTTTCCGGGTCGCAAAAATTTTTCTTGTGCGAAAATTCTTGAAAGTGCTTCCTAAGAGATGTGTGCTGGCGCTAAACATGTCAATTTGGTGGCTGTAATAACCTCATTGGTAACAATTAATTTTTTGTTTAAATCTAACGATTTTATAACAACAAACGTAAAAAAAAAGTTTGTCCCCACAATTAGATGATTCCACGGCCGGCCGTGTCTCCATCACCAGTCCCCAGGTCGAAAGATCGCTTTTACGGAAAAAAATTCATAAGTAACAATCCCTATATTTTGGCAATTATGTAAAAAATACAATTTTACTAATGTCCTGAAAGAAAAGTGATTCCAACCTATATAATATACGGGAATATATTTAGAACAAAAATACCAAAAATAGAAAAAGTCCGAAAGATTTGAAACTTGTCAGGATTTTAGGGTTAGTATAGTCCTTAACATTCCATCTTAAAAAATCGCCTAATTTTTTTTAAACCACTTGGTTCTTTTAGTTATTAGAAAAAAGTTTATAACACAGGCTATAACAATTCCCACAAAAATTATACCTGCGGTTTTTTTTTTATCAGAACAACAGTGTTAGAGTGACGATGCCAAATACTTCTCCGTCATTTCGGATTATGCCCAACCTTTCTCAATTAGTAACTTTTAACTTAGAAAATACTAATTTTAAAGAAAATGCGTAAATACCACAAATAAATAACGATCAATTACATATAAAATGAAATGTTACTTCATTGCCTAGGTAGTACGCTTACTGAAATATAATATAAAACATGAAATTGTTAGCAATACACCCATTAAAATTAACCATTTACTGGCAGCATGACTGCAAAAACATGTATCACATATCATATCCATTATATTGCCACCCGTTTGTACATTGATGACGAGGGGGGATAGACTCGTCCAAGAAAAGGTTTGAATAATATTTGTAACATTTTTTAAGCCCTTTCCAACGGTGTTTTTTTCTTTGTTTAAAACTCGTAGACAATGATTGTGTAAAAAAAAAATTCGGACTTCCAGTGTATTTATTTATGTATTATTTGGCTTTGAAAATTTTTGTATAGAATTTTGTTTTATCGATCATGAATCATTTCTATTATTTTTTGAAGTTTAAACCACCTCTCTGGGATCGTACTACAATTTGACACTATTTTTAACGGGAATCATAAGACTACATGAACTAGATTTCCAGAAAATTACATATCGTTACACAATTTATATGGTTTTTCTTTATTTTTAAAGTTGATTTCAATAACAGAAATTTGAAGTTTTAAAAAATACACAAATTAAACGTATTTTTTTTAGAAATAATCCAAGCTGAATTTTTTAAATATTGCTCTTGTCAGTTTTAAAATATATATCAATAGGTTTTGCAACCCTTTCTTTTCTTTTAAATTTTCATGCTACGGTCCGGCCCGTAAGAGGCCTTAGGGTATCAAAACGATACCTAGTCTTCCCATGTATGTTTGCTAAAATGTACAAGCCAAACATTATGTTTGTTTTCCATTTTTGTGTGCAACAAAGGGGACATTTTCTTTGCAAAAATGCATTTATATGTAAGAGTTTTGTGTATAGGGTGATTCAAAATAGGACACTTTTCAGGTAGTTTCAGGCAAAATGAAAAAAATTAACCAGCTTTCCGACCCTCAAATTTCAAGAAAAGTTAAAATATAAAAATCGTATTGATGCGTCAAGCAGTAGTTGAGTTACAGGGTTTTAAAAAATTATTTAGTAACTTCTTTATTGTAAAAATTACTTTTCAATGTTTTTTTTTTCTAAAGAATCACCTTGTCAAACTGAATTTTACATATTAATTTTGAAATATTATATAGGTTTTATTTTTGCAGCGCGGCGATTCGATTGAGATATGTATGTATAGGTAAGTATGTATGTAAATATGTATGTTCGTGTCATGCTAGAGGCTAAACGGCTAAATCGATTTTGACAAAAAAGCTGTCGTTGAATTGCTACTGATCCCGAACGTGCTATAGGCAAATTTTTTTTAAACGGGAATGAACACGGCGGTCTTCAGACGCCATTTTGTCACATGATGTAGGCTTTAAGGCATACAACTTATCTAAATTTCAGGCGATTTTAATGAAATTCCTTTGATCACCCATTGCAAATGTCCGCTTATTTACTGTAGTAACTTTGTAGTCCTATTCAAAACCATATTCGCATAATTTTATCAAATATAACGCGATTTCAAAAATTCTTTCTGCACACGCTTTCAAATTTTTGTTCTAAGACCATTTTACTTACTACTTGCCCCTCCCGTCTCTCCCTCTCTCCTCCCCGCCCTCCTTAATAGTTGTAGCTATAACTTGCACAAATATAAAGCGATTTCAAAAGTTCTTTCTGCACACGCTTTAAGACTTTTTTTCAACATCATTTTACTAGTTTTCTTCTCCCACTCCCTCTCTTCCCCCCACTCTCTTTATTACTAATAGTTGTAGCTATACCTTTCATAAATATAGAGCGATTTGAAAAATTATTTCTGCACACGCTTTAAGATTCTTTTCGACACCATTTTACTAGTTCCCTCCTCCCTCTCTCCTACTCACGCGCGGATTTGAGCGGGGGGTAACGTGGTAATTACTTCCCCCCTAGAATAAAAATATGCACTTTTTGTTATTGATTAAAGTGAAAATAGGCGAATTATCCCCCTAGAAAAAAATTATATTACAAATAATTTTTTCGTCGCATATTACTATATTTTCCTACCTAGATTTTCACCCAGATTCGCGTCCGTAGAAAATCCACTCGTACTTTTTGGGTAAAGCTAAATGAATGGTAAATGCATAATGCTTTTTATAAGGCTGAATAAGAATTAAACCTAAAAAAAAAATTCAATAAAAAAACACCCAACTGCTAAATTTACTTGTTACTCCTAGTCGCAGTTGGATACAAAGAATAACCTGATTCATGAAAATACAAAACTGTATAATTTCGTAAGTGCGCTTTGGGCATCAAAACTAAAAGTTGTACTATCAATTTGTACCCAACAGCGACTACGAGTTACAAGTAAATAGCAGTTGGGTGTTTTTTTTATTTAATTTTTTTTATTACCTTCCTAGCCCGCGCAGCAATAGCTAGTTACCTTCCTAGCCTACGCAGCATTGGCTAGAGAAAGTATTGTTTTCGACAAAAAAATTTATTTTTGAGAAAACGCCAAAAAGTGTTTTTTTAAGTAGTATTTGGACCTATCTTAGCAATATCGGCGTGTCGTCTGTCTGGATGTGTGCATGTTTGCCCATCACACGATAGCTCCTGAGTGCTAAACCAATTTTCAGGAAACTTTCAGGTAAAGTAGTGTTTGACACTGCAACGAGCTCACTAGACTTGGGTTAAAATCCATTAATGTTAATGACAGTTTTTTGACAGTTAAAAAATTGAAAATATGCTACTTCTTAACGGAACACGGCATCAATATGCGGTTTTTGGAATATAGTAAAACACATTTTTCTCAAGAATTTGTGGTTTTATAATCAAAAACTTCATAGGAGTTTTTGCTTCTTAGATATTTATAGTTTACACTTGAAAACGGTTAGAAATACTTACTAACCGAAACACCATATTTAAAATCAATAAAGATAATTAAAGTTCGATATTTTGTTTGTACTCAATCATTGTCTACGAGTTTTAAAGAACCGTGACTTTTTGTTACCGAACACGGTAAAAAAAATTGTCTTGGAGTAAAGCAAATTGCTTTGAAGTAAAATAATTTCTGCTTTCCTATTCACCAAGAGAATATTTTTTTGATATAGCACAAAAAATGTCTTGCCTGTTTATTTTAATGTGAAACAGAAATTGTTTTAATATAAATTGGAACTGAATCATTCTAAGGCACCGTTTTTTCTGGAAGCAAAATATTACTTATATGAAGACAATTTGCTTTGTTACAAAACGGAGTATAATGAAATAAAACAATTTAAGAAGAAAAATAAAGTCTCATTTCAAGACTAAACGCTGCGTTAAACTAAAAAGAAATATTTTGATTCAAAACAAGGCAAAACAATTTATTCAAGAAAAGAACGTGTTTTCATGTAGACAAAAATTTTTACCGTGAAATAAGCTCACTTTCCATGTTGGTTTAAATTTATTGTGGCCTGCTGTCATTAATCGATTCGCGTTTGAATTTTATCATGTATAAATTTGGGCTTGTCTTTATTTATTTGTTTGCTTCTTTATTTATATCTTACTGTTAAAATTGGTAAGCCTCTTCAAATTTCAATACACATGTATTATTTATCAAATAATAGAAAGTAACAAATATATTCCAAAAGCAAAACAATTTTAATAAACACTTTAGGTAAGTAAACTCATTTTGAATACAAATCAACTTTTAAATTCAATGGAAACCACCAAAAAAACATAAACAATTAATTGATTATAATTTAGTTCTGTTTATTAGATTCTTTGATTTAGGTTATATTCTCTTCTAAGAATGCTAATTGGTTCTTAATAACAATAAAATATTATCAAGCTTATTTATTCGAAATTTATGTTTTTCAAGTTTTAACAAAATAGGATTTTTAAGTATGTATTTGCTACCGCTTATCTTAAAAACAACTTAAACGATTTTATTGAAGTTAGGCATACATGTTCAATGAGCTATTCTGCCTGGTTAAGGCAACTTTTTTTACGCTACGATGCGTGTTAGTCAGTCTAACTGGCGATAACTTTTGATTCCATCTATCTATTTAGCCTTCTTCAAACCATCTTTGGACATAGGCCTCGCCCAATATCTTCCACTCTTCTCTATCTGTCGCCGTGTTTATCCATCTAGTCCCCACATATTTCTTCAAATCGTCCTCCGATCTCATTTGGGATCTTCCTCTACTTCTTTAATTTTCCGAAAGTCTTCAGTCTACAATACATTTGTTATGACATTATGACCGGCAAATTTCCATTTTAATTTTGCTACCTCTCCTCTGACATCCCTTACTTCTGTTTTATTTCTTATCCATTCATTCCTTTTTCTATCTGTTAGCTTTACATGTAACATTTGTCTTTCCATTGATCTTTGGGCTTTTGTTACCTTATCCATGTTTGATTTTGTAAGTGTCCAGGTCTGGGATCCATATGTGGGTACAGGAAGGATACATTGGCTATATACTTTCGTTTTGAGGTATTGAGGATATTTTTTATTTTTTAATATGTAGCTAAATTTACCGAATGCTGTCCAAACCAATCTTACACGTCTCTTGATTTCAGCCGTTTGGTTTTCTTTTTTTAGTAATAATAATAATTTGTACCAGATATATATATATATATATATATATATATATATATATATATATTTATATATATATATATATATATGTATTCCTTCACTTGTTTTCTTTTTCTTGGTTTAGTCTGATCGTGATATCTTCATCTGTATTTGTTAGTTTTAGTGTAGTTCATACTAATGCTTATATTTTTAGTTGCTGTATCTAGTTCTTTCCGCATTTTTATCAGTTCTTCTTTCTTATCTGTTATTATGGAGATATTGTCAGCATATCTTAGGTGGTTCAAGTATCGTTCGCTTACTTTGATGCTTATTTCTTCCCAATCCAAGTTTTTAAAAACATCTTCTAGGACCTGGTTAAATAGTTTAGGGGTTATTGTGTCACCCTTCTTATGAGAATTCGCTTGGTTATTAAGTCTGTATATCTGTGATCTATTCGGCTATTAACTTTTGATTATGTTAACTGAATAAAAAAAAGAAGAAAATTTAGATCTTTACTTTGCTCTAATAACTTCCAAAGTAAATAAGTTTTATTAGAATTCGTTAGAACAATGCCATAGCTATAGCCTAAATTTATCGTCAAGCGCGAGCTTAGTCGAAATTTCCGGCCACGTACCATTATAGCTAGTTGCTGCAAATTTCGAACAACCCTATAAAAATATCTTCAAACAGCCCTGCAACCTGCAATTTGATTAGAGGCGACGGCTTGGTTTAGGTTTTTAGCTGGAACTCTACTCTTAAGTCACGGATCAGGAACAGTTTTCATACGTTGGTCAAAAATACCTGGCATTTTGCGCAGTGTCGTGGTTTGCAAATAACAAAAACCTTAAGCTAAAGGAAAGGTAATGTTTTTCGCTTGGAATATGTATGTAAGTATGTATGTAAATATGTATGTTTTGCAGAGCATCTTTTAGTGATTTATTACTGCGTATCCAAATTTCTAAAAAGGCCGGCCGCCGTTTGGTGTACTTCGCCCGATTTAACCCACAACTAGTAAAAATTAGTCTTGGAAAAGTTTTTGGAATATTATAGGGTGTGTTTGTCTAACTAATCAAAATGAAAAGAAACTGTAATTAAACCCGCTACTCATATTATCTACCGGGTAAAAAAAATGGACAAAACGTTTTTTGTTATAACTCTTGAACTATACTACCAATGTTATCGTTATATTAATGGAACAGACCGATTTTTGCAACAAATTGCTTAGGCTTTTGAGCCGAAAGATTTTTTTTAAATTATAAAATCTAAGGTTCGGTTTGGTTCGGTTCTGTCAACCAGAATCAATCTTGCCCTTTTCAAACAAACTTATTTATTCTTGCATTCCGGTAATTTTTTGGAATTCTTAAAAACGCTCTGTTTTTGCACCCTCATGCAACTAGTTATGAATCATTAAAATCCGTTTAGTGGAATTCGAAATATTAATTTTAACTAGTTACGAATCATTAAAATCGGTTTAGTGGTTCCCGAAAAATTAATCCTGATCAGTTCTGTTGGTGAGGTCAGGCCTTCTGTAGAAAATAAAATATACCGAAGGACCACTCGAGATAGCTCGAGAAAAACGTGTGGGAGTTAAGAGGGACTGTATCTTTCCACAGGGCTCCGACAGGGAAAAAAGAGCCTAAAAACTTAAATACTAAAAAATAGCGTAGCAATGAAAAATTATCAAGAAACGACTTACCCTTAGATGTCTTTTGTAGCTACTTGGCTGGCCAGCCCGATTATACGCGAAGTACCAGACTCTCCATTGTTCTATAGTTCAAAATGTTCCAAACACTAATATCTAATAAACTAAAGCGTAAAATTAATAGTTTCCACAATTTTAATATAAAATAATAGCGGTGCGGTGACTTTACTTGCACGAGGCGCGTGGTTGAGTTGTTCTCTCAGACAATCGGCGTTTTCGTCTGCTGGTCCGAATTTAGCCGCTTATCTCAAATCCTTCATTGCTGGAAGAAGCGCGCGAAGTTTAAATTTAAAATATGGAAAGATATAGCGTAAAGTAAATCAAAATAATATTCTAAAACGCTTGTAAGCGTAGAAAATGTAACCCAAAAATATTTAAAAACTAAGAGAGATAGCTTCTCTAATTTTAAGTGAAAATTAGAGAATATAATTATTTACAAAAATAAAAACAAGTTGGGAAACTTGTTCATTCGGCCCACCAAAATGAGCATCATTTTTCGGTAGGTGAATCTGAATCAATTGGAAGGGGGCAAAGCTTGACTAAAGGTCGTTTAAAGATACCGGACGCGGTACGAACATTTGCCACCCTAGCGTGCCCATCAGGCCCTTTAAAATTTTCAATAATGCGACCTACCCGCCATTGAAGGGGCGGTGATAACTCGTCTTTGATAAGAACGAGGGTACCTATTTTTGGCTCTGCGCATGGTTCCAACCATTTATTTCGTACTTGAAGGGTATGTAAAAATTCTTGGCTCCAACGACGCCAAAAATCGGCTTGTATTCGCTGGACCAAGTTCCATCGCGATAACCGATTCTCAGGTTTACTTGAAAAATCTTCATCAGGAACAGAAACTAAAGGTCCATGTGTTAAAAAATGTCCCGGTGTTAAAACCTGTAGATCGTTACAGTCGGTAGATTGCGGGGTCAAGGGGCGAGAATTTAAAATCGCCTCAATTTGACAAAGAACCGTGTACAACTCCTCATAACTTAGAATTTGCGAGCCAATGGTACGAATTAAGTGAGTTTTTACTGATTTTATCCCTGACTCCCAAAGACCGCCGAAGTGGGGAGCTGATGGAGGGATAAAATTCCAGGCGATAGCTTGTTGCGTGCAAGCATTTCTTGCAAGATCAAGCAATTCTTTGCTTGATTTAACAAAATTTGTGCCATTGTCTGAAAAAAGAGTTTTTATGTAACCTCTTCGGGCAACAAAGCGACGTAGCGCAGCTAAAAAAGCGTCCGAAGTTAGATCTGACACTAACTCGAGATGTAAAGCTTTAGTAATTAGACAAATAAAAAGGCAGATATATGCTTTTTGTGTTTTTACACCTCTGTGTTTACTGAGAGTGATAGGTATAGCACCACTAAAATCTACTCCACTAAAAGTAAAAGGCTTTTGTGGAATCAAGCGGTAGGACGGAATTTGTCCCATGATTTGCTCATAAGAATTCGGTTTGACGCGAAAGCAACGAACACATTTGGATAAAACCGTTTTAATTAAGCGTTTGGCAGATAAAATCCAAAAAATTTGACTAATGAGATATTGGACTGTTTGCACTCCGACATGCAAATATTTTTTGTGCATATATTCAATAAAAATATAAGAAAGTCTACTTTCCTTGGGTAAAAGAAGAGGATGTTTTTGTCCGTAAGAAATAGTCATGGCTTGTTGAATGCGTCCTCCAACTCTTATAAGACCATCCTGGTCTAAAAAGGGATTCAATTTTTGTATTGGTTTTATGCATTTTTTCTGGTTTTGAAGGTTAAGAATTACTTCAGAAAAGTATTTTTGTTGTTCATGCTTAGCCAAACATTTTAAAGCGTTAAAGAGATCGATATAATCTATATTTGTCTTTTTTCTGAAGTCTGCGGATAGTCTACAATTATTTATGAATCGTAAACTGCGGGCTAAAAGTAGTTGAATAGCGTAAAAATCGGATTTATTATTTAAAAGCGAATCTAAAAAATTTTCCGTTATTCGATCACAAGAAATCAGAGCAACATTTTTTCGTTCCTCAGTCTCTAAACTGTCATTTATTTTGACTTGCGGGGTTTTGGTTGGCCATTTATCGCAAGATTCTTGTAAAAAACTAGGGGCGGCCCACCATAGGGGATGATTTAAAAGCTCACTCGGCGAGCAGCCGCGGCTGGCTACATCGGCACTATTGAGAAAGGTGGGGGTATATAACCAACATTCTGGATTAATATTATCTTGGATAAGACTAACACGATTTGCGACAAAAGTTTTCCATTTACTTGGATGGGATTTTATCCAGTGTAAAACAACCATTGCGTCCGAAAAAGCGTAAATATTATTTATTGTGAACCTTTTTATGAATATATCATATGTGTATTTTAAGACCTCAGATAAAAGAGTAGCGGCTAGAAGTTCTATTCTCGGAATACTAACAAATTTTTTAAGTGGAGCGATGCGACTTTTCGCAAGAACAAAATATAGGTGATATTTAGCGTTTCGTAAGACACGTAAGTATATTACGCATGCGTACCCTCGTTCACTCGCATCACAAAACCCACAGAGATCGATGGATTCGGCGTTGGTGATGTCAATGTGGCGGGGTAAACTAAATTTTTCTAAAACTTGAAATTCAGATTGATAGAGTGTCCACTGACGAACTATTTCTAAAGTAGGCGTGGCGTCCCAGGAAATACCAAGTAACCAAATTTGTTGAATCAAATATTTTAAAGTGAATGTTACTGGGGTAAGATACCCATGGGGGTCATAGCAGCGTGCTAAAAAAGAGAGAAGCGTCCTTTTAGTACAGCTTTGCTGATTAGGTAATATGTTAAATCGAAACTCGTCGTAGGAAGGATGCCAGCACAGGCCTAAGACCTTAGTGACGTCATCCGAATCGAGAGATAAAACTGCGGGGTTGACTAAGGAGGGATCTAAATGAGAGATCACTTCTGAGCGATTGCTAGACCATTTGTGTAATTTCAAGCCAGCGTTTCCTAATAACTCCGTAAGCTCCTGCTGCAAATTTAACGCCTCTTGAACCGTTTTACATGAAGTAGTGACGTCATCAATATAGGTATCGTTAAGTATAACTTGAGCAGCGTGAGGGTAGTTATCATATTCGGATTCAGCTAAGTGCTGAAGGGTGCGTAAAGCGAGATATGGTGAACAGTTCACTCCGTAAGTGACAGTTCGTAGTTTAAAAACAGAAACGTTGTCATTAGGGTTAAACCGCCAAAATATTTTTTGGTATTTTTGATGATCAGGGTTGATATTTATACCACGATACATTTTTTGAATATTATATTTGAATAGTAATACTCGCATTAAAAACTACCCTTGTCTTAGTAGTGATAGCTTCATTTTTAACAACAGCGAAATGTGGAATAAAATAGCTGTCTGAATCGTCTTCTTTTTCTGAGTCATAGTCCATATGACCCAATTCCAAATATTCATTCATAAATTTAGAATATTCACAATACAAGTTTTTATCGCGAAGCAGTTTTTTTTCTAAAGATAAGAAACGATTTAGCGTGACTTGTTTTATTCCAGGAAACTGAGGTGGATTTGCAAATGTGCGAAAGGGAAGGGAGACAGTATACCGGCCGTCTTGATTACGCGACACGCTCTGTTTAAAATAATTTTCACACATTTCATCCTCTGGTTTCAAATGAGTTTTTTGGGGGACGCAGTCGGTTTCCCAAAATTTTGAAATTAATTGCGAAAGCGAGTCATTTTCATTTTGACAAAAAAGAGCATTAATTGGCGGGGTAGAAATGAAGGGTTGATTTATTTGTCCCATCAAAATATAGCCGAAAATAGTTCCCATAGCAAAGGGATGATTTGGATCATCGCTAGCGATTTTTTCACCCTGTATAATTAGTGGAAATAGATCCATACCAATTAGTAAATTTATAGGCGAAGGGTTGTAAAAAGTGGGATCTGCTAAGGGTAAATTTTTTATAAAATGCCAATTTTCTGTATTTATTTTTACTGACGGTAAATCAGTACAAACCTTTTGCAAAATAATCGCTTGAGTAGACACAAAAATATCTGGTTTTTGAAAATTACAAATTTTAATAAAAATCGATCCTAGATCAGAAGTAAGAGAGTTGCCTCCAACCCCCTGTATATTTGAACATAAGGGTTGTCTGGGAAGGCCCAATTGTTGCGCTAATTTTTGAGAACAGAAAGTGTTTTGCGAACCGCTGTCTAAAACGGCTCTAACTGTTTGAAAGTTACCGCGGACATCTTGAATTTTTACTAGGATAGTTGACAATAAAACTTGCGATTGCGCAGAAATAAAACCACAATGCGTGGGGTTAGAACCCGAAGGAGTTGCGATTGGTACTTGTGAATTAGAAGACGTCGAAGTAAAATTTTGATTATTTTGAGAAGAGGCACTTTGAGGGAACTTATTTTGAGTAGAGTAATTTTGAAGCGGACACCCAGTAGCCGGGGATCTAAAACTTTGCTGGCTGGCGAAGTAACCACGTGGTGCAATACTTGGAGATGCGTTGGGACTAATATTAGAGGGATTTTGTGAGAAATTCACGTTAGCATCAAAATGTGATCTATTTTGATTTTGAGAATTAGCGCAATTATAATTTCGCTCAAAATGAATTAATGAGTGGTGTCTTTGATTACCAGGGCAATAGCGACATGAGCGCAGACTTTGACAAGAATTTGTTGAATGTATTGAGCTTAAACAATTTAAACATAGTTTCTTATTTTTAGCGTAAGTATAGCGTTCGTAGGGAGATTTACCTTTAAATGCGTGACATAAATATATTGAATGTGTGTTAGAATCACAAAAAGCGCATCTATCTTTAGAATGAGTATTTTCCGTACCAAGTAGCGTTTTTGTATAATAAGGCGAGGCGTTATTTTTATAAAACTGTTTATTATTTTTAAATCTATTTTTAGATTGTAGCGAATAAAGCGAATTACATTGACTTTCAAGGAAATTATAAATTTCTTGATATTTGGGCATTTCATTAGACCTAGAATTAGCTAGTTCAAAGCGCGAAAGTAGTACCTCAGGCAATTTATCTAGTAAAATGTTGGCGAGCGGAAAACACCATTGATCAGTGTCGTAATTTAGAGTTTTTAAAGCCTCAATGTTTTCTGAAAAAACATCAAGCAACGTGCGCAGCGTTTCTGGATTGTCGTCTTTGAGAGCGGGAAAATTATACACGGAGCGCCAATAAGTTTGAGCCGATAAGCGGGGGTTATGATAGCGTTTTAGAAGCGTATTGTAAGCGATTATATAATTAGCGTCGGTTATTTGTAAATGTTTAACTACGTTTAAAGGCGGTCCTTTTAGGTAGGACAGTAACAAATTAAATTTAGCGTTTGTAGGAATACTAGGATTATTGTGTACAGAACTATTGTACATATCTAGAAAGGTTGGAAACTTAGTGATGTCGCCATGAAATTCGACAATGCGCAGTCTTGGCATTAAAGACGCCATAAAGCGGTCTGGATCAGAAGAATTTGAAATTTGCGTTAAGTTTTGAGGTTGAGGAGCTTCAATTTTCACCTCAAATAGTTGTTTTTGAATTCTTTTAATATCATAGAAGCTGTCGTCAAACTCAGTAAGGCGTTCATTTTCTTCTTCCAGTCTCTCCGGACTTGCCGAATAAGCCTCTATTATTTGATTTTGATAAATAAAAAATGTTTCTTTCATTTCATCAAGGTCGATAAGTCGAACCTGTAAACACGGTTTTTTTGTATCATCCGTTAGGCATGCATTAGCTAAGTTATGAAGAGTATTAATGCGATTATGTTGCACATTACGGTGTGCTTCTAACTTCTTGAGTTGCGTACTCATTGTAATGTTTTTAAAAAACTCCGTTAAAACAGGTGAACGATTAGTTTCCGAAATTTTTAATATTTAAAAATTAAAAGCGTTTAAAAAGAAAAGAAAATAGGCGATAAACAATGTAAACAAGTCTCATTTACCTCTCTAAGATCGTGTGTTGGAAACTTTTCCTACGTGCATTCGAAGCCAAGCCAAAAAGAGGTAGGAAATGCGCGAAAACAATGCGCGTTCGGTACTTTTTTACTTGATATTTTTACGGCGAGCACAGCAAAAAGAGCAAGGTCATGCGTATTTATTAAAAATTTTATATTTAACAAAATGCGATTTAGACTTTAATTTTTCCCGGGGTCCTGTTATCCGGCTCGAAGGACCAAATGGTGAGGTCAGGCCTTCTGTAGAAAATAAAATATACCGAAGGACCACTCGAGATAGCTCGAGAAAAACGTGTGGGAGTTAAGAGGGACTGTATCTTTCCACAGGGCTCCGACAGGGAAAAAAGAGCCTAAAAACTTAAATACTAAAAAATAGCGTAGCAATGAAAAATTATCAAGAAACGACTTACCCTTAGATGTCTTTTGTAGCTACTTGGCTGGCCAGCCCGATTATACGCGAAGTACCAGACTCTCCATTGTTCTATAGTTCAAAATGTTCCAAACACTAATATCTAATAAACTAAAGCGTAAAATTAATAGTTTCCACAATTTTAATATAAAATAATAGCGGTGCGGTGACTTTACTTGCACGAGGCGCGTGGTTGAGTTGTTCTCTCAGACAATCGGCGTTTTCGTCTGCTGGTCCGAATTTAGCCGCTTATCTCAAATCCTTCATTGCTGGAAGAAGCGCGCGAAGTTTAAATTTAAAATATGGAAAGATATAGCGTAAAGTAAATCAAAATAATATTCTAAAACGCTTGTAAGCGTAGAAAATGTAACCCAAAAATATTTAAAAACTAAGAGAGATAGCTTCTCTAATTTTAAGTGAAAATTAGAGAATATAATTATTTACAAAAATAAAAACAAGTTGGGAAACTTGTTCATCTGTATACATTCATTTCCACATAAATTAAATAATACTGAACGTATTCTATAAAATCGATTTAGTTGTTCTTTAAATAATAATTGTTATAGCAACTGTTATTTTAATTTCTCTCTGCAATAATTTCCTTGTAAATTCGCAAAACCGATTTCAATGAAAAAAAAATTATGGTGGTTCACTTGATTGCTCTTTGAACAAAACTATTGAAATTTTTCGACATTTTTAAATTCAAAATGTTGGAAGAAAGTCAAATTTGTCCTTCTATAAAGGATCGCTTGGTATGTTGCGAGGATTAATTTTTGTATTATTAGAACGTTGCAGTGGCGGATCCAGGATTTTCAGGGGGAAGGGCCAAAGTGGCAGAAACATCAAAATATTTTTTATTAGCGGTTTTTGATAGGTTCGGTTCGGTTCGGTTCGGCCGCAGGCGAAATTTTTTTAAAATTTGAGTAAAATTTGTAACAAATTTTAAATAAGAGATGCTGCTAAACTAAAAAATAAGTTATATGTCTAAGAGGGGGGGGCCTCTGGAACTAGATCTTTTAAATAAATTCAAAAAAGGGTGGAAAAATAAACGACCGTTTTTAAAAAGTAAAGTTTTTTATATCCGCCATCTTGGATTTTACAATGACGGCAAATTTTGATTGTGATCTTTTAGAATATATTTTATTAAAATCGGTTTGGCAACAATTTATTTATGAGGAAATTAATGCAGACAGGATTTAGAAGGCAATCGTTAACATGTAAAACAATATAGTAGAAGCAAAATTAATTTTTAGGGACCTGAACCGATTTAAACGATTCATATCTCGTTGTGCTTAGCAAAGATAGAGATTTTCTACAAACAAAAAAATATCGAAAATTTCCGTAACACAAGAATAAACGAGCCTCTTTCAAGAATCAAGTTTGATTCTGGCTGCCATCTTGGATTTTAAGATGGTGGACAAAAATATACTTTTACACAAATGTCCAATCAATTCCCTGCAAACTACTGTTTGCTTTGGTAAAATCGGTGATATAGTTGGAAAGTTATAACAAAAAAGATTTTGTCCGGTTTTTTTGCCCACCTGGAATATTCAAAAAGCGCTCATTTTTATAAATTATTTTTTTTTCAGACCAATTTGATACTTTCAAATATGTTGAAATTCTTACCATAAGATACAAACTTTAACATAAAGTTACTTACTTTACATATTTGGTATTTTTTGACACAATTGTATATTTGTTTTTATTTTCTTTTGCCCCAATATCATGGTATAATAATAGCAAACTTTAATATGTGGTAGAAAAGATCAAAATAAGGATTTTTTATTATTATTATATTTTGCATCAAACCTCTTTGTTCTTTAGACAAAGGGTGCAAAACTTAACAGCTTTTATTTTAATTTTTGTTATAACTTCCTTAAAAATAACAACAGAAAATCGAGATTTTTTGAAATATGATAGGGGTAATAATTAAACGGTAAAATAAATAGAAGTACTCAAAATTATTACCAAAAATCTGTTTTTTTTTTAACAAACTTGTAAAATGTAGAGCTAATATTAGTATTTTATGTTTTTATTAAGAGAACTTTAAACATCTACAAAAATCTATTTAAATTTTTTTTTGCAAAATGTAACTAAATTAAATTTAATAGTTAAAAAAAATATTAATTCTTAAAAGAATTGAACAAATTTATGTTTTCTTGGAAAAAAAGCAATAAAATATTTTTAAATAGTATTAAATTTATTTAACGTTGTTCAATAGTCATTTTACAAATTCATCGTTTTTCCCTACTCTCCAAACTTAACAAATGCTATAACTTGGCCAAAAGTTATTTTAACTTTTTGTCTACTTTGGACCTTCCGCACCATTTTCTAAAGATTGGTTCCTCATTTAAATTGAACCCTGTATTTTAGGTATTAAATTTTAATTTAATTTTTTAAAAGGCCAAGGCCTAAAAGTGGGTATCCATTTCCTGTTGACTGGGTATCCAATCTGAAGGCCTGCGTATCCAAATGGATACACAATATAGTCTAAAAAGATGCCTTGATGTTTTGTCGCGCTAGAGGCTAAACGGCTGAACCGATTTTGACGAAAAAGGTGTCGTTAAATTGCTACTGATCCCGAAGGTGCTATAGGCTATATTTTTTTAAACAGTCAATATGGCGGTCGACAGACGCCATTTTGTCACATGTGGTCGGCTTTAAGGCATACAAATTACCTAAATTTCAGGCGAGTTTATTGAAATGCGTTTGATAACCCATTGCCAATGTCCTGTAATTTGCTGTAATTACTTTGTAGTCCTCCCTGCTCCCAACAATATCCCATCCTGTCATTCCCCCCACCCTCTTAAAAAACCATATTCGCGTAATTTTATCAAATATAGGGCGATTTCAAAAATTCTTTCTGCACAGGCTTTAAGACTTTTTTTTCTAACACCATTTTACTAGTTTCCCCCTCTCTCTCTTCCCCCCTTCTTATTAGTAATATTTGTAGCTATAACTTTCACAAATATAGAGCAATTTTAAAAATTCTTTCTGCAAACGCTTTAAAAAAATTTTCAACACCATTTTACTAGTTCCCCCTTCCTTCTCTCCTCCCCACCATCACTTAATGGAAGATAACACTGCTCGCGTCCGTAGGAAATCTACACGTACTTTTCGGGTAAAGCTAAATGAATGTTAAATGCATAGTGCTTTATATAAGGCTGAATAAGAATTAACCTTATAGTAGGAAATAAAAAATATATAAATAAATAAAACACCCTACTGCTAAATCTACTTGTAACTACTAGTCGAAGTTGTGTACGAAATTACCTAATAATCTGATTCATGAAAATACAAAACTGTATAATTTCGTAAGTGCGCTTTGGGCATTAAAACTAAAAGTTGAAGCATGTCGTACATTATAGGTATACCTATCAATTTTGTACCCAACTGCGACTAGTAGGTACAAGAAGATTTCACAGTTGGGTGTTTTTTTTAATTACTTTTTTTAATTAAAACTTTTATAGCTTGGTGCAAAATACAAAATAATCCGGTTAATACCATATATACTTAAACCATTTTTATTTAATATCATAATAAACCTATAGTGCCCTCTTGTTATACATAAGTTTTCTAATGGTATATCGGGTACGACCAAGGGCGGGTGCTTCTCGGGGGGGCACTTTAGGTGACATTCTCTGTTGGTAAAAAACGGTATATATTTTTTTAAGCAGCATTTTATTGAATTAGTCAGTGGTTGTAATTTCGACACTTTCATGCGCCGCAGGCAAAAATTTAGAATTTTTTTTAGCAAAAACATTACTTTTTACTAATTTTTTGCATATTCAAAAAATTCTCGGGGGGGGGGGGGCAAGTGCCCCTAGTGCCCCGCCCCTGGATCCGCCACTGGGTACGACGGTCAACACCCTCTGTGTGCACCATCTATTTCAATAAAAAACTTATTTTATAATAATAATAAACTTAAAAATCTACTTCGCATTTTTTTCATAATTTAAAAATTATTTTTTTATATTTTTATTCCTGTGTGTACAATTGTAGTTCTTATGAGCTTTTATTTTGCTCTTTTGGTGGTTATGCAACTATATACATTACTATTTTTACTCAAGTTAAGTTTCAATAATGAACAGAAGTTCCTTTGTCTCTTTTGTATTTTTATATTCTTTTTATTTTTTATATATTTTTTTTGTATGATAAAAATTTTATTTCTTTATTTTATTTTAAGTATTCTTAAGTGTTTAATTAGAGGACTCCTTTAGAAACGCCATGAAAATTTACAAAGGTTTTATCTAAATTAAAAAAGTAACTAAAAATCAATAATTTTACTAATTTTACAGGTTTCTATCAAATTAATAGAGAATTATTGAAATAAAGCCAGGCTATAATAGTGCCATTCTTTGTACATGTCCGTACCACACCAGTTGTTTTGTTCTTATATCATTTACTAAAGTACGTTCACCCACTGTCATAATTTCTCTTATTCTTTAATTTGTAACACTTTCTCTTTTTAATTTCCCTGCTGCTCTTCTCCAATAGTCCATCTCCGTAGCGGAAAGCATTTTTTCTGTTCTATCTTTGATTGGCTCAAGAATAATTCTCTAATAACGTCAATTCGGATCAATATAATTCCAAAATATAACATTTCTATGACAACCGTTTTGGTAGCTAGGCAAAGTTTTATAACCAGATTTTTAAAATGTTGTACTAATTTAGTCCTCTAATTAGATTTTTTATGTAGGCAGGTTCTCAAATTTGTTAGTTATTATTTTCACGAGATATTTTCTAATTTTAAGTTTTTGCCTTTCTTTTGTGATCCTTTAGTTATGTCCCCTGAAGATGTAAGTTAGAAAGAAAGAAATTAAAAATTAGCGGAGGAAGACAATACCCTGTTTAATTCCTAAAAACAAACTTACATCAGGAACACTCAGGAGAGCACAAATTCACAATAGTACCCTTGAATGGACATGGGTATATTTTGATTAGTAAAATCTGGATTTTAAACTATGAACCAAACTACAGCATTATGGTTATAACTAATAATCCATGTTTTCGTATCTAATGTTTGAAATAGCCTTCCAAATTTATAACTCAGCTCACCATCCTGGGTTCTTTACTAGGTCGGTATATGCTCCCTTAAATTTAGCTCGCAGTTTTGTCGTTTCGAAAACCCTAATTGACATTTCTCGGCACGTGACTAGCCTTTGCAGCGTGAAATTTAAACATTTTCAACAGAAAATGTTTACTTGGACTCTGACTTTTGTATGAAAGTCTAGTATTTTCCTTTAAAAATTTAAATTGTTTTGCTTTTCAAGTTGTACACATGCGCACAGTCAGCTCGAAAGTCAGCTAGGGTTAAATCATAGACGAATGTAAATAATTAGTTTACTGTGGGTTAAATATTAGACCGGTCAAACTAATTTTTGATCTATTAACCGGTCAACTGACCGATCAAAAAAATGATCGATGTCCAGGTTGAAACATAAACAAAACTTACAAATTATAGAGCGTGTTTCCTAATTAAATGTCAGTATTTATGGGGGTGATTTTTGGGCCCATTTTAAGAAAAAAACTTCATATGAACCAATGTCCTAAACGTCTAAACTTTTGAGATACAGGGTGGTCATATTAACGATATTGTTATGATCATACAGAAAAACGATTTTTATTTTTTTAAAGCGAAAACCGTGCATGGATGGAAAAAAATCAAGTGATCAGCTTTGGTTAGAAATGATTGGGGATTTCAAAAATAATTTTTATTTCAGGAAAAATCAGTGGCGTGCCAACAATGTCTGCCAAAATAGCCAGGTCAAATTACGTACGAGCGCCACTGCTGGAAATTTAAAAAAAGTGATACATTAAAAAATGCCTCTTGATTCATAGTACATGTATGACAAATTTCATTAAAATATCTAAAGTGGTATTGTAGATACCTATTAATAATAAATGATTTATTTTTGAAAACTTTACCACCCTGTATCTCAAAAGGTAAGACGTTTAGGACATATGTTCATATGAAGTTTTTTTCTTAAAATGGGCCCAGAAATCACCCCCATAAATATTGACATTCAATTAGGAAACACCCATGTCAATAGGTACGAAACAAACACAAATAAGAAATGGCAAATTCTTCTTATTATCCAATGACCAATTTCAAACCTTCTACTCTATTCGCTTAGAGGCCTTCATGCACTTTTTGTGTTAATGAAAAGTTGGCTTTGGGAGTTGAGAGCCCTTACCTCTGAGAACACAATTCCACCTATCTGTCGAACTCATGGCAAATGCAATGCAAACATTAGATGGTTTTAACTACTTTTAGTAATTTGAAAATACAGTCGTTTTGTTTAAAATAAGTAACCTATCAAAAATGTTTTTAATAATATTGCATGTAAAAACTTTTATAAAGTATAATTTATAAAATATCACAAAAATTTAAGCTTCTTTTATGCCTTTAGCGGGTTAATATTTCGTTTCTAAGAAAAACTCAAAAACACGTTGACTAAGTTTTTTCCTCGGTTTTTTCACGGACTTTCTTTCTAAAACATTTTTTTTGTCGGAGTCCCGGCAAGGCGATGACCCATGTGACCTCGTTCGAAAGCTTATGAAAAAAGAAACAACGATATATATTTTTTTGGTCCAAGTAATCCAGTCGAGGAGTCATTTTGTTTTTGTCCCAAAAACACCAATAGTTATTATTTGTAATAATAATGTATCGACATTTTAATTGACGCGTCTCAATAAAATTATACCATTAATTGATTTTTTGTATGTGTAAATGTAAAAAATTGAAAAAATCTATGTTTACATTTTTATTAAAGTGCTATCTCAAAAAAATTATGTTGCTCTTTTCCTCTTATTGTAAGCTTTCGAACGATGCCCGCGGGGTCATCCCATTTGAAAAAAAAAAGTTGTGAGTAGACCTTTCTTCAGGGGTCCAAAAAAATTTTTTGTAGCCATTGCAGCTTAAACATATTAACGCAGAAAAGGGATTAATGGTGACATTTATTGTGAGATACCCTGTACAAAAACTTTAAATCACGCCAAAGAACTTAACTTATTTTCAATTTTTAAAATTTGACAATTGTATAAAACTATGTGTCTCAACCATTGTGATAGTACAATAAAGTTGCAAAGTATTTTTTTAATTTTTAAAGTTTTTTAATTGAAGGTTCGGTTTGACGATTCTTAGTTTGGCTACGTTTCTTTTGTTTTACTTTTATGTATCATAATAATATCCTACTCAAAAATATCCCCCACAAATTCCAACATATAAAGATCCAAAAGATAGAACCACACAGCAATAAAAATGAAAAGAAGTGGTATGGAAGAGGGTAGATAAAATTTATAGGAAGTAAACAATAACCTATATCCAAGGCTCCTAATCCACCACAATTGTTTTTTGTGTCATTCAATCCGATGGAGAGCAAAGTATTTTTGAATCTAAAGGGAATTTCAGCTTAGTTAGCCAATATTAAAGTAGGGGAGACTGGAGCAAATTAAATATAGGGACAAGTGCGTTTTTCAAAGTAGTTCATAAAACAGGCATCATATTCAAAAACAACATAATAACAACATTAACTGAAAAAAAGTCTGAAATCTAATTATTGCGATTTAGGTAATATTTGGAATTACCTAGAGCATTCTTTATAATTTAAAGTCATTACCTGGTTATGCTATCACGTATAGAGAAGAGCTTACTTAATATTTGAACCATGAAAATGTCCCTTCGGTAACTTCGGTTACTAGATGTTTGTCAAGTTTTAAAATCCAAATATTGCCTTCAAAGTGATGGAGCCAAACCTCGTATTTTAATATGAGTTTCATTAAAAATATGAATTCGTATTTCATCGATTTCAAAACTAGTAACTTGATTAGGTAACAAAAAGCAAGCGCTGCGATAAATATAAATTCCTCGTATCTCGCTACCGGAAAAAGTCAGATGTTAAAACCTCATACTTCTAATTTCCTGAAAATTGTGCTTTTTGAGATACGGGGTTTTAACATCTGAGCGACAATATGGTTAAACCGAACCCGAAACTTAATTTTTTGTCTCCCACAAAAATAAAACTGACGAGTTTCCATAACTTTACCAAACAAGAAAATTTTGTTGTGTTCATCACGTATAAAGGTAATTAACGCAGTTTTCCTAAAGGATTTCTCATTAATTTAACGTTTTATAGACATGAACACATATGTTCTCAATTCCCTAAAATAAAGCCAATGTGCCCAGATGTTTTCTGAATCAGACAGACGACAGATTCGATTTTTGTGGCAATAAGTCTCATCTACTAATTGGAATAAAAAATTTAGGGATTTAGACGCTTTAAACCTTAAGATTGGAGAAAAAATAAAACCATTTAAAAACATGTCTAAAGAAAGGCAAACTAAAAACCAATATAAAATGCGGCAACTAAAAGGTTTTACTTTAAATCATTAGCTGCATCAAAAACTCGAAAATAATAGATAGTTTAAGTTGTGCTACGTTACGTAAGCATGAGCTTTGACAGGTACGCAAGCACACGTAGTCAAGGTCACATAAGCAGCTTACGAATCTACGTTATCTATACTTAGAGGCAGTTTTCGGACGCCTTAATGTTAGAATCACGAATGATTGATGGGCTTATTAAAAAAATTTGGATTCAGATGATGGTTTTCGGCTCTAGCAAAAAAATTAAAGTACTTATATGCCCAAGAAATAAAAACAAACGTGTAATCTTAAAAAACCACTGTGCCAATTTTATTTTCTCCGCTGTCAGTAGAAAAATTATGGGTTTGTATAAACATTAACTTTTTTTTTTAATCGGATATTAACGTGCAATTTTACGTACAAGTGCGTAATACAACTAACTACTAGTATGCCGTTTTTCTACTTCGTCCGACGGCTATTCTTCACCTCCTGCGATCCTGACAATCATCTTCTGTCAGGTTTTTTTAACTCATTGATTTTTGGATTGACTGTTGTCATTAAAGTTTTGGACGCCCTATTTTTCTGCGCCCTATTGGTTGTCATTCTAGGACTTGCTTTGATAATTTTTCCATCCGTTGTACATAGTTGTACCATATCAGTTGTCTTTTAATGACGTCATCCATTATGCTTCCATCGGTTCCCAATATTTTTTTATAATCTCATTTCCTATATGATCTTTTCTCGATATTCTCATTGATCTCCCTATTGCAGCCATTTCGACACTTTCCATTTTTGCTTTATATTTTTCTGTTACGCGACAAGTCTCTATTTCTTAAAACAGCGTGCTTTTCACCATTGTTTTATATATGTTAAATTTGACATTCTTTTTTATCTATCTGCTCCATAAAACACTGTTAAGAAATCTAATAACCTTTTTTGCTATTACTATTCTTTTTCCTAGTACTTTACAGTATGTTCCTGTCTCATCAAATGTGACACCCAAGAATACATACTCATTGCATGGAGTTATTGTTTGTCGATTGTCTAGTTCTAACTCACTTGATTCGTTTCTAATACATAAGTACTGTGTCTTGTCCACGTTTACTGTTTACGCCCACTTTTAGTATCCTTCTGTTAACTTTCTCATCATATTAAATATTATGATCTGTACATTTGGCCAGACCACCTAAGTAGAATGTCTTCCTTATTATTAGCTACAATTACTTGGTCGTCAGCAAACTGTAGTATGTATATGGTAAATCGGTCATTAGGTTGTATTCCCATGCTGTGTACTTTACGTTTCTAGTTTTTTAGAGCTACTGCAACATATATTTTAAAAAGCGTTGGAGAGATACAGCATCCCTGTCTTAAGCCTTTCCTTACCAGGAATTCTTTTGAAAGTCGATTTCGAATTTTAATTTTAGATTTGGACCCTCTGTATAGTTTTTATCGCTTTTATCTATGTATGATTGATACACTGTCCATAATATTTTTACTGGAACGGCATCATATGCTTTTTGTAGGTCCACAAAGGCAACATGAGTCTCTATATTTCTGGCACTCCTTTTCTCAATTACGTTTAAGTCAAAAAGCATTATTTTTAGCACACTTAAACTATCCAATAAGGACACAAACCTGACATCTAGGAGTCCAAAAAAACGTTGGGAGCATAAAAATCTGTTTAGTAGTAATAATCAAATAAGAACGGCTTGTCTAGAAAACTGTGTTTTCAAGTCCACCAAAAGAAATATTTATTTTATGGTTTTTGGCAAAACTAACACATTAAAATAACACGGTTTAACTTTTTGTTGAAAGAAGTCCCCTGTTTTATTTCTGCCTGAAAAGCGCGTTGACTGTTTATGTATGTATAAAAAAATAATTTCATCGCAATTCATGATGTTCGTTATGAAAGCATCGCTGGACGACAAAAGGACCATGGAAAAATCCATTAGCTGCATACAAGAGTATATCTCTCCATTATTTCCATTAATACCACTGCATTCGTCTGTATGCCACTTAAGTGCACTCAATCATACATAGAAAACTCTAAAACCAGCTCTCGTATTTTTAGAAATGCCAATCCTAATTCTACAAACATTTTCAGGTTAAAGGTTATAATATAAGAAAACATAAAATTTAGTACGCGCAATTTTACGTTTATTTACGCAATTTTACGTTTATAGTACCCGTAAATTAAAATAAATCATAATTTACGGGTACTAAATTTAACGGTTTTTAATATTTGGCTTTAAACTCCGTTGACAGACACGATGACGACGTCTTAATGGCGGAATCTCACTAGAAACGTAAGGTGAGAGACAAAACCGTATACTAAACAAGGGTGTCACATTGACTAAGCAGTATTCTGAAGAGTCCCATAAGGACGAAACAGTTAACACTTATTAGGTGTCCATTATATCTTGGACCCCCGTGAGATTAATCTTTCGAGCCTACGGAAAAATACGATAGAAACAAAAAACCCTTACTTTTACCCGATTAGCCACGACAAATTGGTTTGATTATAATATAAAATTCTTTGAGGATTTTTGATTAATTGTTGTCAAAATAATTGTAGAAAATTTAAAGATACCATTATATGTTACGACCGTAATCTTATGCTATCGTATAGAAAATCCTACATTATAAAAAAATAAAAGCGAAAACACAATAAAAATAATCGTGTATATAACGATAACCGCAGGAAAATATCTATTTTTTTGTTCACTTTTTACAATCAATGTAAAACAAACAAGCCATCAGAGGCGGACAAAAAGTATTTTTTAACAACAATCAAGCGGTGCAAAAAGTTGGACATTCTGAAAATTGTACGGTCGCCCACTTTTTTAATGTCATTTCAAAATTGACTAAACTTGTCTGGAATGTCCGAAATTTCAGCGAGCTTTAAAAGCTGCTAAAGACAATCGTTTAGTCAATCATGATACTTATTTTAAGACATGCACTGTTTCTTTGTGTTCTACAAATGTAGACATTAAAAAACTGGGCGAGTGTACATAATACCTAGTAACTATTATGCACGCTCGAAAAAAATTATATTAACAATAACCAGAAATAAGTCAATGTCTGTACTCGCTAAATTGAGTATGTTTCGATTTAAAACGGACAACGGCCATTTTGATTAATTAATGTATCTAAAAGTACCCGTTACCGGCTCCAGCGTTAAAAGTTAAATTCATTTTTTTAGTGACGTCGCGACGGCGCCGGCGACGCACATCAGGCATTTATTAGCGAAATCGTGCAATATAAAATATTATATGTATCTATAGGTAGATACATACAGGGTTTTCCCGTATATTTTTACAGCATAACTGAAACGTTTATTTGAAGAAATATCAAAATATGATAAGTACAAAAGTTCCATAATTGTTTACGAGGTTTAAGAATCTTTGGGTTAGACTGTCAAAAAAAAGTTCTAAATGTCAAAATTTGACAGGTTGATGGTTTTTTTAAGAATACCCTGTATAATATTTTAGATTTTATAGATCTTTTCTTCCCGATTTTAAAAATATATTTGTTGATGTTATTACGTTTATTAGTTTTAGCTTTGATTATACAAACCCAGTTTTGTAAACATTGGTTTTAGAGATAAATGCGTTTAAAAGTTTTAATACATATATCTAAACTAATTAATAAAATAATCCCAACATAAATGTTTTGGGGGTGCCCCAGATAAAAGGATTTCGGAAACGGTAAGAGATATAATTTTCCTTAAATGAAAAAATTCTTCGCTATTCCAAGTTCAATCAGATGCTGTATCAAGATTAAAAATATCCACAGGGGTTTTTAAAATATCGAGCAAAAACTAAAAGTTGTGCCAACTTTGTTTTTTTTATGGCCGCCCTATTGCATTTATACTTTATTAAATAGAGCATAAAAAGAGGTTTTAAACGATGTATGGCAAGCCTAATCATTGGGTTACAGAAAATGTGAATTTATGAAAAATACTGTTCTTCGCTTTGATGGCTTTAAAACAAATGTCCTAATTGAGTTTGTTGTCATACACACTATGACAAAAAAATATTTGATTACTCTGTAAATTGAAAAATTGAAAAATTTCTTAAAATTTGTCAGTTGGTTATTTACTAAAGTAACCAACTGAAACATTATTTATGACTAAACTCAAAACAAAAGCAAAAACTAAACCCCGATGACAAAGCGTTGAAATAAATTAAAGTAAATGTTCTTATTTTAAATAAATTTATAATATTTAAAAACCACCTCCCAGGTCAACCTAGAACTCAAACACAGCACAGGTATTAATTGTACCAATATACACATCTTGACCACCTCCAGCATTCTTATGTTAATTAACAATTATTTATTGATATACTTTAAAACTCTTAACAACATTTGACAAAGAGTTACGTAAGTATAATAACAAAAACAATTACGAAATTTGTTTCATAGCCAACTATGTGAAAAAGTGTTTTTCTAATAAATTCATATTTTCCAACAGCCAAAGATAAGTTATACACTTTTTATTCTCTTTTTAAAGACATAATTATGATTCCAATATAGGGGCCATAAGTTAGGTATGGTTACAAAAAAATAAAAGCTATAGAAAAAAATTCTTAACGTCATTCTAATGGCCGTAGTTCATAAAAAATTCTTAATTTTATAGAATTTGTTTACAAAATAATGTGTAGGTATCTACTTCACTTTTACGAAAAACACAACTTTTGGTTTTTGCTCGATATTTTGAAAACTCTTGAGATATTTTTAATTATGATAAGGCACCCGATTGGGGTTGGAATGAACTTTTTCCCAATTAACCAAAATTGTATCACGTTTCCGAAAGCCCCATGCAGTTACTATTATCGGGACTTCCTGTATATTTTTTTGAGAGAGGAAAACTTTTGTGCAAAAAATCGTTGAAACATGATTGAAGTTTTCAAATGTTATATTTTTGGCCACTAAAGTAAAACACAAAATTTTAAATTATTTCTAACTCTACCCTGAAAAATTTTACTCACAATTTTTGGGTTAGATGGATGCGTTCACTATTAAAAAAAAACTTTTGTTCAGGCCTGGTTGCACAGCCACAAAGAAATCCGACAGAGTGTGCATAGATTTTAGGAAACTAAATGCAGTATCTAAGAAAATGATTTAAGTTATTTAATTTTGCAGGATGTATTGGTTCCATAGATATAAATTTCCTGTAAGAGAACAATTAAATAATATATAACACTTACTGTTCCAGGACCTCTTCTTTATTAGTTTACTCGCATTCCCTCAGGTAATTCACCTGCTACGCTGCAAGGAAAAGTTACCAAAATGATCGGTTGTGACCTAGATATTGTATAATTTCAACCAAAGTTCTTATTTAGTTATGAGGTAATGTATAACCCCATGGTCCCTTATGAGAGCTATAAGGTATAAGAAAAGAATTGTGATACATCTCTACTTTTGAACGAAAGGTGAGCCCCGTATTAAAATATAAGATCTAGAGGAACGTCAATGGACTTACAAAGACGGGTAGAAAATTTGCCAAACTTAGATAAGAATTAGACTTAAGATAAGAAAAATGATGAAATAAAATAATTTCTCATGGAAAATAGCTTTGATCAAACCTACATAAATTTTATAACTCAATAGCAAATAATTAAATTAAGACAAAATTAAAGTGATGCAAACTAAGGTCACTAGAGAAACTTGTCAGTTTCTATAAATTTGGATAACATGCTAAAAAGTAACGAATTGATTTGTGCAAGTTTATTTAAGTCAACGGGTGTATACAAGTAAAAATCAAGGAGGTGGAGAAATTGAGTTGGAGTGGATTTTCTTAGTTAAAGCTGTGGTAAATTACAGTTTTTAAATTATTTTCAGAATACTTAAAAATCAACTCCACATTTCACAATCATTTTAATTAAATACCTCCCTGATTTAATTCTTTTATCTTTATACCCGAAAAATCAGCGAACGCATCCATTACTCAATCAGGGAAGTTCAAATAGGCAGAAAACATATTAAAATTATGTAAATTTAACAATCAATATTTTAAACTCTAATTAGAATCAAGTTTATGAATTCCCACATGGTTCACAATAAACCAGACACTTATCATTTGGGGAACAGATACATACAATATTAAAATGCTTTTTATTGAAAGTGTCAGATGGTTCTGTACTAGATCTTAACATCGCAACATCGAACAGGTTGTCAACGCTGAGTTGATTGTTGGTATTAAATTTTAAATTTAAGGGCTGGGCAAATTTTATTTAAATATTTAAGTAGCGTAAATCATTTCAGCAGAATGCTGTTGTAGAATATGTTTGGGTTACACCTATATATTTTTGTCAATGTTATAATCAATAATATTTTGTTTTACATTATAGCACAAAAAATCAAAGTTAATATTGACGGAAATGACACATTGTGAACGGTCATTTCGGGAACGTTCTCGGATATGATTAACGTAAATAAGCTTTGCTTTATCACAAGAGTTTATTTACCTTTATACTTGTAAATTTGTATTAAATATAGGAACTTAATTTTGACAAACATCTACAAAATTCAAAAAAATATATTTATTTTTTGAAATTT
The DNA here is from genome assembly GCA_963576565.1 of Aspidapion aeneum. Classification (NCBI taxonomy): domain Eukaryota; kingdom Metazoa; phylum Arthropoda; class Insecta; order Coleoptera; family Brentidae; genus Aspidapion; species Aspidapion aeneum. The sequence continues at coordinate 77,931,213 of OY755044.1, read as the reverse complement.
TTTTCGAAAACTTTAAAAATATTTGAATTATATTATTTTTTAATTTTTGAGATTTTTAAAAATTTCAAGAAATTTCAATGTTTTTTTCGAATTTTAAATTTATTTTTGGATTTTGGAAAATTTTTCTTTAAAATTTTTAAAAATGTTAATTTTTATTTATAATTTTTGAAAATGTATCATGTTTCTGAATTTTTGATTTTTTTTTGAATTTTAAAAATGTTTATACATAAATAAAAGGAAATTTGATTTAGAAAGATATCTTACTTTAATAAAAATGCAAAATATTCACTTTTATTATTTCGGGCACAAAATAGTCATTTAGGGAATGCTAATAAATATACGGTTAAAAAAACAATGCATATTTTGGAAATAATGTACCATTAAAGCCAAATATATAACGAAATAAAAAATAGTTTGAACGTCGAAAATTCAAAATATGTAAAATTTTTACCCAAAAAATTACATCTACGCACTGGGTATTTTCTCCCACTATTATTAAAATACATATTAAGTTTTGCTAAATTAAAGGAATTAAAGTATTAAAGAAATTTTATTATTATTTTTAAAGTTTTGAAAAAGGTTTTTACATTTTTGTCGATAATTTGAAAAATGTACCGTTCTATGCCCTGCCCGGTTCTAACTTAATAAATGAGGGTTGGCTCAACATTTAAGCGTAAAAAATCATTTGTAGGGCAAAGTCAAACTTTTAATAATTTGCAAAATGAAAATTACCCATACATGCAGTTCAAAAGAGATTAAAAATCGTATTTAAGAATAATGCATTCGCCAAGATTACGGTCATCTTTATTTGAAACTGAAATTACTCAATAAAGCTCACCCTTATGGCTCAAACGTGGCAAACCTATGTAGTTTTCATCTTACAACCCTTTATATTCAGGAAAGTTTTATTTGGTCATAAACCAGTTTTAGCTGCTCTAATCCTTGATGAATTTACTAAAAACTAGAACAATAACAAAAGAGATAAAGTGCCTTAAAAGGGCTTTGAAATAATGGGTAATTTTAGTCCTTTATGCACACTAGCTTAGTTAATCAATTAAGTTGTCAAATTAATAAAAATTTAAGATGGCGGCACAAAAATGCATAACGGAACAATTGAAAAATTCACAATTTTTTCAGTAATGAGTTCTCTATTTTAAGCACATTTGTCCGAGGGGTGGCTCGGTATTTCCTTTTGGTGTACAGAGAGGCTAGGGAAATACTAGGAAATACCATGTAAATTTGGTGATAAGTACTGGGAAATATACCGGGAATTATCGTAGGTATTTCCTTTTGGTGTTCAAAAATGACGATCGAGCCACCCCTCGCTTTTGTCTGGGTGATCCTCCCCCCTCTCCCCTTGAGTATCTTCTATAATTGACAAGGGGCAAACAAGTAAAACCTGAAACTAGGTTCCAATAGCAACAAAAAAATATACGTGTCGAATATGCCCACGTAGGGGATGTCCTAGCCCGCGCAGCAATGGCTAAAGAAGGTACTGTTTTCGACGCAAAAAACTTTTTTGAGGTTGTAGTTAGAACTATCTTAGCTTAGCAATACCGTCGTGGCGTCTATCTGTGTGTGTGTATTTCTGTCCGTAACACGTTCGCTGCTAAGCCGCTTAATCGGTTTTCATGAAATTTTCAAGTAAAATAGTGCTCGACATTGTAACGAGCTGATTAGATTTTGGTCAAAATCCATTAATGCTAATGACAATCAAAAAGTAAAAAAAAAACTTTACGAAGCATCGCATCGATATGCAGCTTTCGAAATATAACAGACAACATTTTTTTCAATAATATGGGTTATAACCAAAAACTTTGTAGGAGCTTCCGTTTCTGAGATATTTACAAAAAACTCTTTTCAAGGCTGATATATCATGGTTCACTTGGAGTGTACTAATGAGCTAGCTAGGAACGTATCAGATCCGCCTTTATTTGTTATTGTTTCAGGGGCGTTTTTTTTTAAATTAATTTAAAAAATAGTAATTTACTATTTTTTGGAGGACGGTACGCGCCTCGGAACTTGCCTATGACACCTTCAGCCCTTGATTGCTTGTGCTCCTGGCTCTGGTAAAGAAACTTCTCACCAGCAAAGTTAAAATCCTATACATCGACAAATCTGTGCACGAATTCAGAAACCGTGTTTTGAAAACTTTTAATGAAAACCCAAGTGAAAACTAGATGTCGCAAAATGTCGCAATCTGTTCCCAGAGAGTTCAAAAGCTTACGGATGTCTGTATGTATGTATGTATGTGTTTATTTCGAAACAACTTTCGGGGCCTGTTCCAGCTTTCTACGTTTTAGTTTGACTGCGTGATGTCTTAGTTTAAATAAGTTTTATCTCGGGGAGTTTGTTCGTCTTCATTTCTTGGACTAGGTGTCTTAAGAAATTGTTTGAACAGTTTTAAGAATTATAACTTTTATAATTTTAAAATGACGTGCGGCAATTGAGTAACGAGACTTCTTTTTTTTACGGCTAGATTGGCTACACTGTTTCGCAATAAATTGAATCACTGTGTATTTAGTATAGCGAGGGTCCTTCAGTTGCATATTTAGTTTATTAAAAAATTATGAAAAATAATATTTTTAATAAAAATATTACAAATTTTTAAACTTAAAAGTATTAAACTAGCCAGAAAAAAAGTACTTTTATTTTTTGAAAATGCCGAAAGTAAGAAATGTAATTCATATTTATACAATATTATAAAAAATTAAGAAAAGGTAGTAAATATTGTAAATTAGGTTAAAAAAATATACGTACAGTATCAGTGGTTGTACACAAGATTTGTCAAAAAATACAAATTTGTCCCATAAGGTTTTTAGGCTTGTAAAAATATTTAATATAAAATTCCAAAAAATAGCTGTTGTAGTAGTAGAATTGTAAATTATTTAATATAATTATATAGAGGTGCGACCCGCGAGTATTGCAACATTGAGACGCAGATGGCGCTGTAATAAATTCGTCTGGAACGCAATATTCAGGGACGACTACAAGTACGATTTAGTTGCATGTGCCAGTTCCGAGGTTCATGCCTATCATACAAATGCCATTAGATCATAGTAATTGTCTCTGAATATTGCGTACTACACGAATTTATTTCAGCGTCATCTGCACCTCAAGCTTGCAAGGCTCCCCGGTTGCACCTTTATATGGGTCATATACTCAAAGGTAATACACAAGGAATTTTGCATACGGTTGACTTGACAGTTTTTAAAATAGGAAATAATTTACCTTCGTATATAAGCCGCACCTTCGGGATTTCGTAGTCTACTTAAGTTGTTAAAAAATACCATACTTTTGATATTTCCGATAAAATCATTTTACTTGGCAAAACGATAGTCTTTGTTGCAAAGAATCGTGAAAAATGTCCCCAAAGTAGCAGCGTCCATTTACATAATTTATATCTAAAAACGTCTGCTCTCTTGCAGCTACTTTATAAACAAAGGCATTCTCAAATAGAGACATAATCCTTTCGATAGGGAAATTCCCGAGTAGCTTTTTAAATTTTCATAGTAAAATTCGTTTCAAAGTCTCAAACAATGGATCTAAATTGCCTTAAAATAGCCGAACAAATTGTCTGAACGTAAATATCTTGGTTGGGTTTACGTGTTGTAGATTTCTTTACAAACCAAAGAAATTTTTACAAAAAATACGCTATTGAGGGCATCATGGATATAGAAGATGTTCTAACTATTGCACAGCTTAAATTAAGCATATATACATAGAAATGGTAAATTAGGGGAAGGGGGCAAAATGGGATACGGGGATAAAACGGGATATCACAGTTTTGGCTAAACTCTGCAAGAATAAAACTTCTTAATATCAGATGTTACCTTTGTGGACCTACAAAAAGCATATGATACCGTTCCACTAGAAAAACTATGGACAGTGTTAGAGCAGACTAATATCAATCATACATACACAAAAGCGATAAAAGAACTATATAAAGGGTCAAAATCTAAAATTAAAATTGGAAATCGACTTTCAAAAGAATTCCTGGTAACAAAAGGCTTAAGACAGAGATGTTGTATCTCTCCAACTCTTTTTAACATATATATCGCAGAAGCTCTAAAAAACTGGCAACGTAAAGTGCACGACATGGAAATACAACTTAACGACCGATTTACCATATACACACTACAGTTTGCTGACGACCAAGTAATTGTAGCTAATGATAAAGAAGACGTGGAGTATATGATAAGAGAGTTAATTGAAGAATACCAAAAGAGGGGATTAACAGTGAACGTGGACATGACATAGTACTTATGTATTGGAAACGAATCCAGTGAGTTAGAACAAGACAATAGACAAGTAATATCTTTATGCAATGAGTATGTATTCTTGGGTGTCACATTTGATAAGACAGAAACAGAGTGTAAAGAACTGGAAAAAAGTATAGTAAAAGCAAAAAAGGTTATTGGATGTCTTAACAGTATTTTATAGAGCAGAGAGATAAAAATGAATGTAAAATTTAACATATATGAAACAATGGTGAAAAGCACGATGTTGTATGGAATAGAGACTTGTCGCGTGACAGAAAAATACAAAACAAAAATGGAAAGTGTCGAAATGGATGCAATAAGAAGATCAATGAGAATATCTAGAACAGATCACATAAGAAATGAGATCATAAAAGAAAGAATGGGAATCGAGGGAAGCATAACGGATGACATCACTAAAAAGCAACTGATATGGTACGGCCATGTACAACGGATGAACGACGGAAGTTTACAAAAGCAGGTCCTAGAATGGCAACCAATAGGGCCAAGAAAAAGAGGGCGTCCTAAACTAGAATGGCAACAATCAATCCAAAGATCAATGAGTTTAAAAAATCTGAAAGAAGATGATTGTCAGGATCGAAGAAGGTGGAGAATAGACGTCGGACAGCGTAGAAAAACGTTCTAAACCGACTAAATAAAAAAATATATCACATATTTTATCCCCATGACTGGTTCGACTCTCTGTAGTATGATTGGTGCCGGTCGGCTGAGCTTAAGTTGGTTTTTGCTTAATGTGATGTTGTGCGCTGTTCATTGTAAAAATAGCTTGCCCATTTTGTGACGGTAAGTACATTTTTTACAGACTTCTGTTAAATATTGAATAATTAGTGGGTTTATGTATTATTAATAATTAAACGCGTTGCCCGTAAAATTAGCCTCTTACTGTATGTGTTGTTTGAATTTAATGGTGGTTTAGGGCAACACGGAGTTTTTTCGTGGTGGCAAAACAAGGTACCATTTTGCCCCAAAATTTGTATTTTTTTTGGGAGCATCACTGAAAGTTGTATTATATGTTGTCTTTGCAAGAAATTGAAACAAAATTCGTGTAGGAGAGTCGACAGCGATGAGTTAAGTATTTTAAACTTGGTTAGTATTTTAATAAACAAAACTTTTATTACAAAAATATTCTAGATTCTGAATTACACAACCGCCCCGTCCGTTTTCCAACATAAAGGTAGTCCATTTTACCCCGTATGCGGGGCAAAATGGAGCAAAGTCAATTTTTTACATAAATAAAAATAACAGCCTAATGGAGTTCTCAATCGCCTAAACTAAAAATTAAAAGATAAAGATAACATATCTAATTCTAAATGACGAACGCATTTAGAAAAAGTCAAAAGTAGACAAAAAGTTTAAATAATTTTTAAATAATAATTTAAGAATTAATTCTTTTACGAGCTACTTAAATTCCAAAAAAAAAATAAATGAGATAGATTTTTATACATATTTAAAGGCCCATTACTAGCTCCAGAAAATAGTAATAATAGCACTAAATTTAACACAATTTAATTTCTTTAAAAAAAATTGCCAATAATTTTAAGTACATATTTTTTTTCTTTTTATGCATTTTAACATGCTGTATCGAATTTAAAAATATCTACAGGGGTTTTCAAAATATGTCCATCTTGTAAATAAATGTTATAAAAACATTGCAGCAGCTAAGGCCATTCGAACGACGCTATCGAGTTTTTTCTAGGCCGTCTATTTTTTTTGTAACCATAGCCAACTTTGTTAATTCGTAGGGCTACCATATCGGATTTATACGTTAATTAATAGAGGATAAAAAGAGCTTTTCAACCGTATATAACAAGCTGTCTTTGGGTAATGGAAAATGTAAATTTATTAAAAAAACCGTTTTCCATATACTTTGTGAAACGGACCAAGTGCGTAATAGATTCTTTGCTAGCGAGTTATGAAGCTACCAGTCAACCGGGCACCTATTATAAATAATACAGAGCGCAAGAACAACAGAACGTAATTTACGCTCACAGTAAGGTTTTCCCCACCCTTAATGAGTACTAAAACGAAAAAAAAAGAAGCTAAAAAGAGTTATAACAAAAAAGTTTCACGGGCAAGACCTCAGAGGTAAAGGTAGCTCGGGGACGCGTTTCTGCCTGATTAGGCTTCATTCAGCCCGAGCATAACCATAAAATGGAAGGAGATGAAATGATGATGTGGATATCTGAAAAGGAATATGAAATATGGCGTTTACTGAGGAGAGACCAACTGTCAATTTGCAGCTTCGGTCAGGGTTGCCTCAGTTTTTAGGCAAACTTTGACGTCGCGACGGAGACAGATATAATCTGCTCCCAGAAAACAGCCTGAGCCCTGGATTTTTTAAATTACCTCTGAGGTCTTGCCCGTGAAACTTTTTTGTAAAAACTTTTTACCTCGTGAACTTCCTTCAAATTTAAAAGGGTTATTGTGGAAAATAATACTCACCTCGATGGTTTTCTTTACAAGTTTACAAGTTCTTCAAGATGTCTGATGCAATTATTGCAGTTTATATTAACTGTTTGACAGCAATAAGCTGTTTACCATAACAAATAGCATAGGCCAGCAAAAAAAAAACGTCATAGGTTGTACCAAAAATAATGAGATGAACTTTATGTATGCACAAAATATAGGTTAAAACCCAACATAATTTAGGAACAATTAAAATTGTGGTGCACAGGCAGTGGCGGATCAAGGGGGGGGGGCTACTTCATTTTAAAGAAATTTTCACCTGCGGCTCAATTCATCTCCTTTTGATGCTAAATTTCACAGTTCAAACATATTAAAAGCTACAACGAATTTTTTTTTTATGTTTGCTGCCACCTTGGCTCTTCCCCCCGGGAAATCCTGGATCCGCCACTGTGCACTGGCCAGTCGGGCCGGCGCGGCGCCGCTACGGACAAAAGGCATCCTATATAAAAGTTCGACAACCGTTACAATAAAGGGCCGATTTTTTCCGCTCTGGGGACATTGTTTCAATTTCCTTTTTTGCCTCTTTTCCGTACTCTCCATTGATTTTTCCATTACGAAGGACCAAAACCGTTTTATTAATCATTAAAACGATATTCGCTGCTTTTGAATCGTTTTTGGAAAATTGAGAGACAATTGAGATTTCTTTTCTTAGAAGCAAATTAAAAAATAATGGGTTTGTTGTAAAAATGAAGGTGATGAATTCAACAGGTACTTTTGGCGCGAAACCACATTGTTTATAATATAGTATAATGCATGGCAAAAGTACCCCAATGACGCAGGTGAAGCGCTGATTTACCTCTTTTTTCCAGACTAAGCATAATAATCTAAAACAGGATAAAAAACATAAAATTGGGGATTTGTTGCGCCGCGCGCGGGGCCTTAAAACCACCCGGTTGGTCCACTTATAATATGTTAATCCATAAGCAAATACCTGCCCCGCTGTGAAGTCAGTGTACAGAACAGACATGCATTAAAGAAGGCGTTGAAGCAGCTTCCGTTCCCATTCACCTGTGTCCAGGCGTCAAGTCGGGGGGTAAAGCACCCGGTGGTTGTCATGAAAGTGAAATGAACGATCATCGGTGGAAATTTGGACATATAGTGGACGTTACATATTGCTCACTTTTGTACGTCAATAGACGTCCGTTTCTGGACATCAAGGGACGTCAATTAAATGTCATTTGGCTGTTTGATGGACGTCCACTTCTAGACATCAAAGGATGTCCATCTTTCTGGACATCAAAGGAAATACATCTCTGCACATTAAAGGATGTCCATTTCTGGACATCAAAGGAAATACATATCTGCACATTAAAGGATGTCCATTTCTGGACATCAAAGGAAATACATCTCTGCACATTAAAGGATGTCCATTTCTGGACATCGAATGACGTGCAGTAAACATATTTTGTATTATGTTTTTATATTTCAGTAGATATCCAATGGATAGGTATGTACAAATAATACGTTCGTACAATGGACATCCCTTAGATGTCTGTGGTGTCTGGGTCTGGGGTCAAGACCATAGGCAGCAGTGTTGCCATAGTCAGGTTTGATTAATAAATTTAACAGTTTTCAGCCACACATACCGAAATCGTTACAAATAAAAATATGGATTGTAACAACGTTATGGTAAACGATCGTGTAAACTTTGCTCAAAACTATTATAAAATTGCAGAAAACTCTCAATATATATTCATGTGAGCTCGAGCAAACTTTTTGTAGCCCGCAGGACTTGTTTCGGCTTAAACTCGAAAACTTTAACGCTTCAGTTTTGCAATTTTAGTTTTTATGTCAGGAATTTCAATTGTTCTGAATTTTTTGTGGCGTAGTTGCTTTGGAATCCGTCTAAATCCCTATTAGGTATAGCTCGTGCCAAAAAAAAAAAAAAGTTGCTCCGACTTCAAATTCTTTCATATATCTTTGCGTTTCAGATGATTTTGAAACTTTTTTGTCAGGCCGTCTGCCTGGCTGTCTCTATGTCTGTATATCTGTGCATATGTCTGTCTGTAACAATAGTGCTCATAATGCAAAAACTACTGACCCGATTTTAATAAAATTTGATAATTAGGTTGGCCTTTGGCTCTAGATGGTTCCTTATAAAAATGAATAAAATCCACGAGACACAAGCCGAAAAAAAGGATGGGGATAGATATAGGTATCATAAAAATTAGAGTTCTGGTTAAAATATTATATGAGTGGTACTATATTAAAGAACTGTACATGACGATAAAAAAATACATTTTAGTTTGTTTTGTTCAGTGGTGTTACACTGTTGGGGAGAATCTCAAATCGGACGCGTGTGGCGGATAGGTGGTTATTTTCTCCGACCAAAATTGGTAAAAATTACATTACGCATTCATCGTGTAAGCTTAGGTGCCCATAAATTGGGCAGAGTATTTTTAATTAGTTTATTGGTTTTGAAAATGGTTTTTTTTATGTCAAATAATTTTAGATATTGGGAAAGTCACGTCCTTTTGTATTTTCCGCTTATTAGAGGTGTCCGCTAATGTAGTGCGCAATCACAAATAAACTAAAAATGGTTCCAATAAACCTGTCCATTTAAAGGAGCTGTCCGCTTAATAGATGTGTCCGCAAGAAGAGATTTTACGGTATACAATCAAATAAATATCCATGTATTGTGTGTGTGTGTGTGTGTGTGTGTATGTGTGTATGTGTGTGTGTGTGTGTGTGTGTGTGTGTGTGTGTGTGTGTGTGTGTGTGTGTGTGTGTGTGTGTGTGTGTGTGTGTGTGTGTGTGTGTGTGTGTGTGTGTGTGTGTGTGTGTGTGTGTGTGTGTGTGTGTGTGTGTGTGTGTGTGTGTGTGTATATGTATGTATGTATGTATGTGTGTGTGTGTGTGTGTGTGTGTGTGTGTGTGTGTGTGTGTGTGTGTGTGTGTGTGTGTGTGTGTCTGTGTGTGTGTGTGTGTGTGTGTGTGTGTGTGTGTGTGTGTGTGTGTGTGTGTGTGTGTGTGTGTGTGTGTGTGTGTGTGTGTGTGTGTGTGTGTGTGTGTGTGTGTGTGTGTGTGTGTGTGTGTGTGTGTGTGTGTGTGTGTGTGTGTGTGTGTGTATGTATGTGTGTGTATGTATGTATGTATGTATGTGTGTGTGTGTGTGTGTGTGTGTGTGTGTGTGTGTGTGTGTGTGTGTGTGTGTGTGTGTGTGTGTGTGTGTGTGTGTGTGTGTGTGTGTGTGTGTGTGTGTGTGTGTGTGTGTGTGTGTGTGTGTGTGTGTGTGTGTGTGTGTGTGTGTGTGTGTGTGTGTGTGTGTGTGTGTGTGTGTGTGTGTGTGTGTGTGTGTGTGTGTGTGTGTGTGTGTGTGTGTGTGTGTGTGTGTGTGTGTGTGTGTGTGTGTGTGTGTGTGTGTGTGTGTGTGTGTGTGTGTGTGTGTGTGTGTGTGTGTGTGTGTGTGTGTGTGTGTGTGTGTGTGTGTGTGTGTGTGTGTGTGTGTGTGTGTGTGTGTGTGTGTGTGTGTGTGTGTGTGTGTGTGTGTGTGTGTGTGTGTGTGTGTGTAGGTGTGTGTAGGTGTGTGTGTGTGTGTGTGTGTAAGTGGAGGGGTCATCAGCTCAGAACAGTACTGTACAAATTTTACAATAGGACAGGAAGCGAACAGGTCTTACATGACTCAATAGAACACGTTACAGGTCCCAACATGATACAATACAAGTTGGGAAATGGAAAATTTTTAAAAATTGAATAGATGATCAACTTTTTTTCACTGCAATAAAAAAAAATGGTAAAAAGTAATCACAACAGGACTATACAAAATTTGGACAAAAGAAGATTTGAAACAAGATTCGACAGGGACCGACAGGAACCAAGTCCTATTGGAAGCTGTATAAGGTGCTGATGACCCCTCAGTGTATGTGCTTATTTGTTTTAGTGCCTGGAAAGAATATCTGTCTCATTTTTTATTACGGTGAATTAAACATTCTAGTTAACTAAGGGTTCATCTCACCCATTTTTTTTCGTTACTTAGCTTAAATTGTTTCTTAATATAATCATAATATGACGTAATAAGGAACACTTAAGGCTAAGTAACGAAAAAATCAGTCGGTGCGATGGGCTATAAAATACTTTAAAATGTAGGGGGAAGTTTTAAACTAAAAATCAGCTATTTGTGTTTTATAAAAAATTGTAAAATATGTCGCCAAATTTCAGAGGATGATTTTCTGAGCGATTTTAAGAAAAAAACATTAAATAAACATGATTTCGCAACGCTTAGTATTCGAGAAAGGTGTCAAAATTTCAATTTTTTGTTTGTTTTTTATTTATAGTGTTTTTGAGATGTTTGAATTACACTATTAAGGATGCCAAATATGGGGAAAGAACTACACTGTAATATTTTGTCAGGAGTCATGCCCCCTTTTTCCCCAGAACTTTTATGCAGTAAGCCAATGGCAGATTCAATCATAGAAAATGGATTCTTTTTTTTATTTAGAAACTTTTAATGTCCAGTATTGTTTTCCATCTCTTACCGTTTTCGAGAAAAAATACAAAAACGAAAATTTGTAGCCTGATAAATGATATTAAACTTAGTCATTTGTGACATTATTTTAATTTCGTGCGAGTTCAATGTAATTTATGAATAGCAATCAAAAATACAAATTATATTTTTTTGTCTTTTTTCTCAAAAACGGTTTGAGATACAAAAAATTGCAGGAGATGAAAAAGTTTCTAAATAAAACAAGGAATTCATTCTATATTTTTGTATCTTACTGCAAAAAAGTTCTGGGGGAAAAATTGGGCATGATCCCGGAAAAAATATCACCCTGTAGTTTTTTTATAATATTTGGCATTCTTAATGATGTACGCCTTGTAGCTAAATACACTTTCTAGATTTGAGCTAAATATCTCAAAAACTGCACGAGGTATAAAGAAAAAACAAGCAAAAAATTAAAACTTTAACAACTTGTATCTCGAATAGTAAGCATTTGCGGACTCATGTATATGCAAAGCTTTTTCTTAGAATTACTCAAAGAATAATCCCCTAAAGTTTAGCGACATACTTTATTAACACCCTGAATACAAATAATTTAATTTTATTTTCTGTACTATTATTTTCATTGCTTTAATAAAAACTGGCACAGCATGTAGAAACGAAGGCTTACGCTTGTCTTCTATAGTGAAACGTTGCACACTAATCCTAGTTTTACTACGAGCAAAAGCTTTTTGGGAAATTTCATTATGAATGGGCTTCTTTGCCACTCGTTTGATTTTAAGTACTCTTTACTAATGAAATTTAATGAGTCAAGTTTTAATGTTTTAACTCTTTTGGAGTGACAAACCAGTGCCAGCGGAGTTTTTCTAGCCAAGTTTTAGAAAAACATTTCCAACCTGGTAAGAACCTTTCATTTTGAAATTTGTACTAGAGAACTTGGATTTACTTTTATCTCAATTCCTTTTACGGAATACCAATTTCGCGTACTTGGCTTTTTTATGAAATGTTTTAGTTATGATTTCACTCCTTTTTTAAAGGCTATGGATAATATTTAAGTTTTAAAAAGTAGTAAAATATGCGGAATATTGTTCAAAACTTTTGCAATGCCATATTAAAAATTTTGAAGTTTTTAAATTTTTTCCCATGGTTTTATCATAGTTCCTATCAGCCTTCCAAAGCTCCGTTCTCTAGCGTTTCTGAAAGTGGGCAGTGTTACTTTTATATAAATTTACATTTATAGGAGAAGGAAATAAATTAAAATGGTGTTTTTAAATTTTTTCCTATAGTTCTATCATAGTGTCTTTTAGTTCTAAAAAGCTCAGCTCTCTAGCGCTTTTGGAAGTGGGCAGTGTTACTTTTACATAACTTTAGATTTATAGGGGAGGGAAGTAAATTAGAATTTTGGGGTGTTGTAATTTTTTTCTATAGCTTTATCATAGTTATTATCGGCCTTCCAAAGCGCAGCTCTCTAGCGTGTCTGAAGTGGGCAATGAAATTTTTACATAACTTTACATTTATAGGTGAGAGAAGTAAATTAGAATTTTGGGGTGTTTTAATTTTTTCCTATAGTTTTATTATAGTTCCTATCAGTCTGCTGAAGCACAGCACTCTAGCATTTCTGGAAGTGGGCAATGTTACTTTTACATAATTTTATATGTATAGGGAAGGAGAGTAAATTAGAATTTTGGGATTTGGTCATAATTTCTATCAGTTCGCCAAATTTCAGCTTTGTACCATGTCTGGAAGTACAGTAGAATTTTGATGATCTATACATGAGTGAGTAACTACTTTGTGGAAATCCATGAAACTTGGAGGAGTTGTTAACTCTATGAAGATCTACGACTGTGCAAAGTTTGAGATTTATAGCTCATTCCGAATTAGAGTTTTAGATAGGTCAAACATGGGCTGAAATGTTTCAAGAAAAGATGGTACGGCAGCGTGAACTTGGCGAAGCACTGCCGTGCACTCAGATTTCATTTAATACTGTGTAATGAAAATAAAAACCAAATATGTTTAGTTAAATTTAAGTGTTGTTATGGTAGCAGATAATTAATTCAATACTATCTTGGCATCTCTTTTATTCTGTTCAATAAGTGGTTCCAAAAACTGTTTTTCGAAATAACTGTCAGAAGCTTTTTGTAATATTGACATATGAAAAGGGTTTTTCTGATATGCGTTAAGTACTACCGTTTTTGTTATGTTAATAATTTAAGATGGATTGCTTTTGAATTTAAGAAAGGGCTATTACATATTTTATACTCAGTGTACCGGTATACTTAGATCCGTTAGCTTTTTAAGCTGTGTATGTTAGGTTTCTCGCCATTTAAAAAAAGCTCTTTTCTACCAAAAGAAAAAAATAATCTGCCAATATATGGGCCCCTAAGCTCACACTAGGTACTATAGTTATAGCGTACGTGTGAGCTAATATAACGAAAAACTGAAATATAGTTTATTCAACTCCAGACCAAATTACTTTTCGTTTGATACTACACAAGCCATGTTTTGACTTAAACTCAAATTTTTGAGATCTATCCCCACCCTTAAAAAAAACAAAAACTAAGATGTATTTTTGTTTAACTTCAGTCTCAATTACCTTTCGTTTGATATCACACACGCCATATTTTCACACAAACTCTATTTTTTTAATTTACCCCCACCCTTTTATTTGGCTTGTGTTTGGTGGATTTTGTTCATTTTTAAATTGGACGATCTGTACCTAAGACCCAACCCAGGTACCAAATTTCATTGAAATCGAGCAAGCAGTTCTTGAGTTATGCGCGTTGGTCGTTACAGACAGACATACGGACAGACAGACATGCAGACAGACAAAGCGACAAAAAAGTTTAAAATTCATTTGAAACGCAAAGATATTAAAAAAATTTGAAATCGAAACAACTTTTTTTCCTCGAAAAAATCAGGATCACACTATAGGTATTTTAAAAAACGTTAAAAAACATAAATTCTAAACGCTCAAAAAAGTTATTAGATTTTGGATTTATTTAGTCTAAAATCACCAAAATATATATAACTAAATTGGAACACCCAGTATATTATTATTTAGTAGACCATCAGTTATTTGATCTAGCAGTTCATATAATGAAAGTCCTAACAATTTTTTTTTAGGTTTTATTTTTTGCTATAATTGAAATCTGGATAATAAAAATGAAATCGGTATTAAAGTTTAGTATTACAATGATTGGCAGTTTTAGAACAACTCAAAATATCCTCTATAAAATACTATATCGGTGTCGCGTCACTTAGTCTTTAGTTTAAATACGATGCATGGTTTGTTTGATGAACATAAAAAGATTGTATGTAAAAATACTTTACCAATATATGGGCACCTAAGCTCACAAGATTAATGTATAATGTAATTTTTACCCATTTTGGTCCGCGAAAAAACCCTTTATGACACAACCGGGGATCCGTCTGATGGGAGATTCTACCCCCCAGTGTAACACCACTAAATAAAAAACTATAATGTATTTTTTTGATCTGCATGCACATTTACCTTTACCTTTCATATTTTTAGCAAAGCTATATAGATATATAAGAATTAAATAAAAAGATATACATTTTAATATTAATAAAAAATATCTAATTTTTTAAATATAGGCGACATTTTGTTTTGAGGTGACGCGGGTTCAATTTTTTACAGTTTTTAAATAAGTAGATCTCACTTAAGCTGAATCAAAGAATTTTTTTCTCAACTTTGGCAACCGCCATCTTGTATTCTAATGCCAGAAAATCGTTGATCCTCGGATGAAAATTATTTATTTAGCTTTGGGGGTTAGGGCGCACCATGCCAAATATAAAAAAGATATACCCTTTTTGCAGCTTTATTTTACAAATTTACTCTACTAAATATTTGAATGAGTGATAGAGGAGGTAGTAGTAGTCTTTGGGGAGGGGGAGGGGCGTGACCCCATCATGTCGTATTTCATGCTAATTTTTGTTTTAATCCATGAAATATGTGGAAAATATCTATAAAAATCTTAGGCTTGGTGCCTGGGTGCGCCCCTGGAGGAGGCCAAAATAAGAAAAAACTCAAATATTAGTTGTTTTCAAAATAAAGTGCATTAACGTTTTGAAAATTTGGCAACACTGCGCATTTCGCGCGAATTTTTTCAAAAGCCATAGTGGGTTTTGACTCATCCCATTTAATGTTAAAGGCGATAGTTGAATTAAATACCTTATGTGCAGTAGGTATCTTCGCATTTCCTATTTTCTGTTTTTATTGCTTTGTTTTTAAACGGGCCAATTTTTCAAAACAGAACATTTCGCTTAAAAGAAAGACTCACCCCAAGTTAGTGTACTATTAGCAGGTACATAATATACTTAATTACGAGCATTATACATAAAAAAAATGTTTTTAAACAAAAATAGCTTGATAAACAAAGTTAAATCGTACTTACTTCAAAATTAAGCTTTATGGGCAGGTTGTATAAGGATCTGGTTTGATAAAGTTAAAACGTTTAAGTTAATTGCAACAATTATTTACTCGCAAAAAGTGATATTTTTTGTGGAAATAGTCACCTTACTACACTGCACTGGCTGCCTTTTGAGGCGTTCAACTATACTCTTATTTTTTTCTGGAAATGTTTTATTTTTTTAACAACGCACTAATTTTATTATTCTTTTTCGATAGATTCTCTCAGCGAGATGAAAGCTTGAGTGATCTTCACCATAAATAATTAGCATATCAGCATATTCCTGGATAGATTACATTTTGTTTTTTTAGGTCTTAAGAAAAATTTTTCCTCAAATTGTGTTCATCGCCCGTGCCTGGTCAGTTTGCGCACGCTCTATCTTCAGACCACCTTCAGACTGTGTAGTAACAGTCCCATTACATTGTTGGTTTTACTCTATGCCTAATGTTTTAAAATAGTCGTGTTGATCTTCTTGTTTATTAGTATCATGTTTTTAAGGCATAAGTGATATGTCAAGTGCTTTGACAGATTGCGGTCTTTGAGTTGAAGCGCTACTTAACTTTACCCGAGCTTAATTTGTTAGATTGTTTGTTCCAATAACTTTTTGTATAAAGTGGTTTTGACTTTACAGTGTGCATGTAAGATTAGGTACATTAATTTATTCATTTATTTATTTAACTTAAAGGAAGATAATTTGAAGTTAAATACCAAGGTGCTTTTATCCAAGACCAACCTAATGTTAATTCTCTTAAAATGTTCGCTTTGAACGACCTCTATTGTCCGTCTTGTAATATTTATAACACCGCTGTTTGTAGTTGTGTTACTGAAGTTTTATATGACATATTAAAGGGCGCTACTAACGCACATAGCACTTACGCAAGCTAGCAATTTTTAAAAAAGTTAATCTCTATTTATTTATCTATCTATCTATTTAGCCTTTTTCGATCCATCTTACTTTTGTTTTATTCCTTATCCATTCATTTATTTTCCTATCTGTTAGCTTTCCATTGATCTTTGGGCTGTTGTTACCTTATCTATGTTTGATTTTGTAAGTGTCCAGGTCTGGGTTCCATCGGTAAATACAGGAAGTTTCCATTGGTTATAAACTTTGATTTTAAGGTACCTAGTAGAATTTTTTTTATTTTTTAATATATAGCTTAATTTACCCAGCCCAATCTGTTTGGTTTTCTTTTTTTGGTTTATTTTGATCGTGATATCTTCAATCTGTGTTTGTTATGATTTTAGTTTTGTTGTTCATACTCAAGCCTATATTTCTAGCTGCGGTATCCAGTTCTTTTAGCATTTTTATCAGTTCTTCTTTCTTATCTATTATTAGGGCGATATAATCAGTATATCTTAGATGGTTCAAGTATTGTCCGTTTACTTTAATGCCTATTTCTTTCCAATCTAAGTTTTTAAAAATAGTCAGTTCAAGTTCATAAGGGAAACAAACGTTCGAAGGATGAATAAGTTAAATCCATGTTTTGCAGATTAATTTTTAGCATGCGTGGTAACTGAGCGCATCCTGATTTAACTAAGAACTCTTGTTTCAAAAATCGTCTGACGAAATGCACAATAATGGTCTGTATTTCTAAGCTGTGTGGTACTTATGTGTCCATGATACAGCCTAGAGACCCTGGATCACGTACTTTTATATATCTGCACTAGTAAAGCGTATTCAAGCCATTAATAGAAAATGACTGCTACAAGCGTTCCACCATATTGGATTCAAATGAACCCCAACGTATGGCTTGGATTAAAAAAGTAGGTTTTAATAAAATTTGATAGGTAGCGCTTTCAAATGACGTTGACAATTTGTTAACTTTTATAGTTCGGTATTTTACGGTGTCAAGATTAGGGTTAATTTTAATGTTTGTTTGAAATTGGCGAAAATACTTTAGATTTTGGAACTTTTGGAAGGCAAAACCATTATCTTAAGTTAACTAACGTTGCCGCTTATTTGGCGTTTTTTTTACAAATCCAAATGTATTTAGCCATTATCCTAAAAGTGTTTTAAAGCTTAGAAAACAGATACATAACCTGGATACATTTGCAACTGTCAAAATGTATCGAGAGCCGCTTTTTCCCCTTAAGTGAAGAAACATGTAATAGATTATTTAAAACGTTTATATTAAATGTCAACCTATGGCATAATCAAAATAAACTTATGAACTTACTGGCCAAAATAAATTTGAAGGAGATCAAAAATATATTTCATTTAATAAACTGTCACTAGCATCGAAAAAATCTGATCTAGGCTACGGAGTTTTTTTGTTAGCAGTTTTACGTGTCAAGTTTCAATTTAAACGTGGCTGGGTCGTTTGTTTTGTCTTATTTTGAATAAAAGCTATACAAATTTTAAGGGTGCATCTTATACTTCAGTGTTTAAAGGTGGTAAAGGTTTCTAGATATTAGAAATAATAAGTATTAAGTTTCCATTTCTACTCTTGATAAAAAGGTAATACTGCAGGTAAGAACAGAAAGATTAAGTTTGTTTAGAGTAGACAGTGGCGGATCCAGGGGGCCCGGGCATTTAGCAGCATCACTTATTTAAATTTTGTCACAAATATACATAATTTTTAAAAAAAATTCCCCTCCCCCCCGGAAATCTTGGATCCGCCACTGAGATAAGAGACCCTAATATAGAATAAAGTGAGCTTTAAGAGCCGTCAGTTTCAAAATAGTAAAAAATATAATTGTCAACTACATTGGAATAACTTATAGTAAATTGTTTAAAGTTTTTTTCTTTTAGAAAATCAATAAGTAAAGTGATTTTATTTTTAGCTTAGTTTCCATGATATATTCAATCCTGTATAAATAGTTTTCTATGCTCTTAATCTAGAACAAAAAAATAGAATCCGTCTTAAATCAGTCTTTCTCCAAACATTTTTAAAGGAAATTAAATCAGCGATAATCAATTTAATGAGCATAATTACCCAATTTTTCATATATTTGAAGTAAAGAGCAACCCAACACCAAGCAATACCCTCGACAATACCTACAGTTAATTTTGGCATTTAAATAACTAACAAGACTACAAATATGCGAAGCAAATGACGGAGACAAAAAGCGATAGAAAAGTAGAAAAAGGATTGTCAAATTACCTCCTAAACCAAAATCATGATCAAATTTTACTACAATTTTAATTAACAAATGTAGAATAGATAAGTAAAAAGTTTAGGTTTGTGAATAATTAATAGAAAACAGTAGGTATACGAAATTAGTCTTTAAAATAAATAAGTCTGCGTCTCGTAAAATTTCAGTTGTTGGTAGCACTTTTCTTTAGTAGTATGTGCCCGTAATAAAAACTTCGAAAGGAGATAAAGCGCCTTTTAATGTTCTCTTAAGGTTTTTTTGTGTTTTTACATTTGTTTGCAGGAGTTTTATGTTTTTATCGAATTAGGATTAACTACTGAGGCAAATTAACAAATCGTACATAAAAAAGAAAGATCGGTTTGTTTGAGAAGTTCAAAGAACAGTATTGTAGTAAGTCTGGAAAAAGTGTAGAAATTAAACTTTTCTAAATAAATGGAATGGAATAATAAAATCTTTGCACTACTAGTTTTGTGCTGCTAAATTTAAGGGAAACCGATGGTTTTAACGCATTATTAATAACACTAAAACCACAGTACTAAAACCTTCTTTATTAGGCAAAATGGCCGGTTTTTATGATACATATTATGTTTTTAGTAAAAATAGTGATATTACGATACATTATAGTGTACAACATATGTCTTGAAATCTGTAAAAGAAATGCGTTTTTACGACAATTACAAAAAATCACTGCTGCTTATGCGCAGCCATATTAATTTCATTGTAGATGCGTTTAACAACACTCGGAAGATGTCGCTTTAAAATTGTACCCAACGTGCCTTTTCTTGATCATTATCGACCACCGTTTTAATAAATATTTCCAAAAGAGTGTTTGAAATGTGTATTGAAAAACTTGGCTCTACTTTGATCTCAATTTTTTTCAGGGAATAGCAATTTCGCGTACTTGCTCTTTCACACTTTTTTTAAAGAATTTGGATAATATTGAGTTTTAAAGTAGTAATATTTGTGGAATAATGTTCAAAACGCTTTCAAGCTTTTACCTTTTTAATTTTCGTATTAAAATGAAGAAATTTCTATTTTTATTAATTTGTGCAGTAGTAATAAAGGTATTGAGAATTTTGTGTGCCATTGCAATTCTATTTCTGGTGGGTTTGCGAATTTTTGTAATTTTTAATTTGTTACAGGAAATGTTAGTTTTTTGTATTATTATCTACATACATCCATACATCTAATTAGGTTTTTGCTTATATCCGTTTTGTACAAATTAAATCTTATAATGAAAAGGGGAAAAGAGAGGGTGATTTTTGTATTGTTTTTGTGTTTTTCGATAGAAGGGCAGATTTTGACACCATTCTTTATTTCTTTCTTATACCCATGTATGTATTCTTATACCTATGTATTGTATATAATTGCGTTAATGCCTGAAAAAGTAGGAAGGGGGGATTATTTTTAAGAACTTTCTGGAAGTGGGCAATGTTAGTTTTACATAACTTTACATGTATAGGGGAGGGAAGTGATTCGAAAATTAGAGTTTTTTTTTTAATTTAATAATTTTGTTATCATTTTTATCAGTCTACCAAATCTTAGCTCTCTAGCGTTTCTCGAAGTGGGCAATGTTGATTTTACATAATTTTACATGTAAAGGGGTAGAGGGTAAATTAAAAATTTTGGGTTTTTTAATTTTTTCCAAGGGTTTTGTTATAATTTCCATTAGTCTGCCAAATTTTAGCTTTCTAGCATTTCCGGAAGTATAGTAGAATTTTGATGATATATACATGAGGGAGTCGCAAATTCAATGTTTTTCAAAATTCCGTAACTATACTGCTTTATGGAAGTAGGTGAAACTTGGAGGAGTTGTTGGCTTTATCGAGACTACGACTGTGCAAGAACGAGTTTGAGGTTCGTAGCTCATTCCGAAGTAGAGTTATCGATAGGTCAAATATGGGCTGAAATGTTTCAAGAAAAGGTGGTAGAGCAGTTTGCGCGAACTTGGCGGGGCACTGCCGTGCCCCCAGATAGAATAAATCATTTATCAAGTTCTTTTAGCAATGTTTTTTATTCATCATTCATTATGACAAAAACTAATCTGGCCCAGTGCCGGAAATTTAGTTGCACGCACTTTTCCTAAGGAAAGTCTATATCGCTTAATTTTGATCATTTTTCTTTTATTTTCCACCAGAGTCTCAGGGCTAAAATCTATTAATCACCTGATGATGGTGTAATTAGAAAATATTGCTTAATTTTGATATTGCGTGAGGGGAGTTCTTGTTTTTGGAGTCTAACAAAACATTATTATTTTTTTCCTTACCCTGACTTCTATAAAATATTGTTTTGAATTATTGTGCAATGCATTTTAAATATTGATCACTTGCAGGGATGTTAATAGGAATTCCGTCTGGTCTCTCATGTCATCTCATGTTGTTTAAGATGCAGGTTACTTCAACTTTTATAATTTCGGGCCACTATCCCTCAACTCTGTTATTAAGGCGATATCGTCAGCATCTCTTAGGTGGTTCAAGTATGTTCCGCTTACTTTGATGCCCATTTCTTCCCAATCTAAGTTTTTTAAAACATTTTCTAGGGCCTAGTTAAATAGTTTAGGGGATATTTAATAACAGGTAAGAAAGAAGAACTCATAAAGATGCTGGAAGAACTGGATACAGCAGCTAAAAATATAGACTTGAATATGAATTACACTAAAACTAAAATCATAACAATTATTAAACTAAAAAAAGAAAGCCAAACGGCTGAAACTAAACTTAACTTAAAGATTGGCCTGGGGAACATTCGGTAAATTAAGCTTCATATTAAAAAATAAAAAATATCCTCAGTACCTTAAAACGAAAGTATATATGTATAAGTATTCTTCCTGTGCTCACATATGGATCCCAGACCTGGACGCTTACAAAATCAAACATGAATAAGGTAACAAAAGCTCAAAGATCAATGGAAAGACAAATGTTACATGTAAGTCTAACAGATAGAAAAAGAAATGAATGGATAAGAAATAAAACAAAAGTAAGGGATGTCAGAGGAGAGGTAGCAAAATTAAAATAATAAATTGCCAGTCATAATATCAGACCGAAAGACGATCGATGGAACAAATGCATTGTAAACTGGACACCTTGGCAAAATAAAAGAAGTAAGGGAGAACCCCAAATGAGATGGGCGGACGATTTGAAGAAACATGCGAGGACTAGATGGATGAACAGGGCGACAGACAGTTGAAGATCTTGGGGGAGGCCTATTCCAAAGATGGATCGAAGAAGGTTAAATAGAATAGATTAGAATCGATATACAGGGAGTCCCATAACTTAGGGGCCATAGGTCAATAGGTGATAGAGGAGGTCATGCCTGATAAAAAAGTTCCTATAATGCATGGGTCAAAACTCTTTCTTTGTCGAGATACAAAGCATCAAATTTGGCGATTTTTTTTTTGTTTTTAAAATCGCAGTAAAAATATGAAATTAGTTAAAGTCGTGTGGAACAATAGCAATAATTTGAAACTAAAATAATTTAAAAAAAAATTACGCGGTCAATTTTTTTTAGACAAAACTGTCTTTTTTTTGGTATATACTTTTATGAATGTCATATTAAACCAATGTTTTTTTAAATATTTTTTGTTAATAAAAACAAGTCTCTAGCAAGGCATATTAATAAAATAATATTCAGATTTTTTTAAAGAATAAGTAAGCAAAAATTAATTTAAAAAAAATAATTATTTTTTATAAATTTTTGGAGGTTACTTTCACAGCCTGTATCTCCTTAACTTGTAATTTTATCAAAAAAATAAATATAACATTTTTGAATCACAATCAGCTGAGTATTCAGCTGGCGTGACACATTTTCCTTTTTTTGTAAAATCCTTTTCCCCCCACTACTCTAACTTTAAAAATGCTATTTCTTAAAAACAGATGTCTGTTTACCCCCATGTTATATAAACTTTTTCTTCGGAAATAACCTCCTCTATCACCTGCTGCAATATGGCCCCTAAGTTATGGGACACCCTGTATAATGTTTCTATCCTCATTAAAAAGTTCTTATATTGGCGAACTGCTTAGTTTATCTTCTGTTATTGAGAGTGTTCGTCTTCTCTTGTCTAAAAGATTTTTTTTCATTTCTGATTCATGTCAAATCCTTTACCTTTTTAGGTAGCTTCTTTTCCTTTTCTTAATTTTGTTTTAGATTTGTTTTTTATGGCGATTGATAGGAAATTAATTAATTAAATAAATTTTCATACAGCTATGTCTAGTATTAAGTCTTCCTTTTTATCAGTATGCCCGAAATCATAAATATTTAATCAACAATCAAACAATAAAAACTTTAGCAACACTGTAACATTATATTTTTCTTAATTAGAAAACGACGTATTTTTCAAAAATTAAAAAGGCGGTAATTTTAAACTCGGAATTAATTTTCCCGTAACACAAAGTAAAATTAAACGCGAAGTTCTTAATTTTAATTTGGTAAACACGGCTTAAAATGAAGCGCGAGCCGACATAGAAATATTCTTTTTTGTTTCATAAAATATACGGAGTGTTAGTTTTAGGACTAGAAAATTTTAATAAATTATTTTCTCAAAAATCGCTAAGCAGATGGTATGGTGTTTTTAAAGTATCGGCCAAAAGTAGAGAAACTTTTATAAAATAGATATTTCCAAAACTATATTGCGTTTAGCTGACTAAAATTGGTTTCATATTATAATAGAGGCGGGAGCAATATAAATGCCACTTTTATAAAATAGATATTTGCCAAACTATATTGCGTTTAGCTGACTAAAATTGGTTTCATATTATAATAGAGGAAGGGAGCAATATAAAACATATTTTGAGAAAAAATAAATGTTTATTTTCTTGCGGGCAAAAGTGGAGACACTTAAATAAAAACTTTTATAAAATAGATATTTCCCAAACTATATTGCGTTTAGCTTACTAAAATTGGTTTCATATTATAATAGAGGAAGGGAACAATATAAATGCCAAAACATATTTTAAGAAAAAATAAATGTTTATTTTCTTGCGGGCAAAAGTGCAGACACTTAAATAAAAACTTTCATAAAATAGATATTTCCCAAACTATATTGTATTTAGCTGAGTAAAATTGGTTTCATATCATAATAGAGGAAGAGAGCAATATAAACGCCAAAACATATTTTGAGAAAAAATAAATGTTTATTTAATAATAATAAATAAAAACTCTAAGAACTTTGCAACATTTTAATATTTTGTGGGAAATTCTTTGGTTGCTAATACTGCCATACATCTACGTGGCATAGACTCAATAATACTGGTTATGACTTTTTCTGTTATTTCTGCCCATGCTCTAGAAAGTCCTTCAAATAGTATTTCTTTGTTTGTAAATTTTCTGGATATTTTCGCCTCAGATTGCCTTCTAATTTATCCCACAAATTCTCATTAGGGTTCAAATCTGGGCTTTGAGCTGGCTACTTAAAAATCTCATCTTCAAAAGAGTTTTTTACAATTTTTGCCGTATGCTTCAGATCATTGTCATGTTGGAAAACCCAAGTAACTGGCAAATTTTGTTCCGCATACGGAAGCATGTGATCTCTAACAATAGCGGGCCCGTTCCACGCCTGGAAAAGCACCCCCAAATCATTACGTTTCCACCTCCACGCTTCACAGTGGGTATTGTGTACTTTGGGTTGAATCTTTGATTGGTTCGGTTGTTACCCACTTTACTTACACCATCTGATCCAAACATATTAAACTTGCTTTCATCTGACCAAAGTACGGAGAGATTCCGGGTTCGATCCCCGGCCGAAGACAAACTTTTTATAATTATTCTTTCTTTAATTTTACTTGTTGTTTATAGTTTTAGGTCCTTGCATTATTTGCAATTTGGTATTTGAGAATATAAATCCGTATGATACATGATAAAAAGAATTCACTGTATATATTATCAAAAAAAACATTAACTTTGTTTTATGCTAGCTAGTAAATTCCGGCCTACACAAAATGTCGAAATTGCAAAATATCAAAAATACTAAGGGTCCATCTCACCGACTTTTTTTTCGTTACTTAGCTTAAAGCGTTTCTTAATATAATCATAATATGACGTAATAAGGAACACTTAAGGCTAAGTAACGAAAAAAGAGTCGGTGCGATGGGCTATAAATATCAAAATTATGAAATATTGAAATGTCCGTCGACCAAGTGAATCCCAAATTGTTTAAAATGTAGACATCCTTCAACGATTTTTGGTCTGCCGTTAACTACCTTAGTAGGCTAGTAGCAGTAGTAGTAGTGTGGGGTAGGCTCTAGACCTAGCGACTTTTCTACAACCCCCGGACATCCCCCCTACTGCGTCCTTCCTTCACTAAGGAATCTGTCTGTCTTCTGTACAAAGGCCAAAATATCGGGATCCCTCAGATTCAGACTTCTGGCCTCCTTGTATGATTTACATGATGAGAGGAAATACGCCGAGGTCTCGTCCTCGGCCCAACATCGCTCGCACGTCGCATCCTCCTTCACTCTCATCTTCGCCAAGTGTCCTTGTAAGACGCAGGGTCCGGTTAGGACTCCCACTATGGCTCCCACCTTGGGGGACTTGCTGTATTCTGTCACATACTCCTTCGCCTCTCTGGCGTTTCCTGTGTTGATCCATTCCTTTTGTATCTCTTTCTGGGTCAACTCTGTTAGGGCTGACTTCATTTGCCCTCTTGTGAACTCCAGGAACCTTAGCAGGTTGGGTTTTCCCTACTCTTGTCAATGAGCATCATAAAGCTCAAAGAACTAAAGAACAAATTAGGCGAGGGGTTTACTAGTAGCAAAAATTTTGTACAAGTCCTTACGTAATCCATATTTTTGTTGGCCTTGTCAGTTCTTAATGGTTCTATTTAGGTACGAAGTGATGACCAAAAAAGGAAAAAACGCCTAACGAAACCTAACGAAGCCTTGAAGGCCAGGACTTAATTTTTACTGATTTTTATCAGTCCTGAGTGGTCCTTAAAAGTCCTGTAGAGATTTTGTACAGCCTTACATATTGATCGGCCCCTTTATACTGGGTATTAAATTTGATTAAAAAATTACAAAATGTCGCGTTGCTTAGAAATTCTGGGCGATCGAAACACAAAATTTCGAGAGTAGAAAATGTTCGTCCAACTATCAAAATGTCGAAATGTCGAAGTTAAAAAATGATGAAGTTACAAAATGTAGAAATTGCAAAAAGCCAAAAGCTAAAAATTTAAAAACAACAAAATGTCGAGACAACAAAATATCGAAAATACCAAAAGTGGAAATTATGAAATGTCGAAATGCATAATGTCTGTCAACCAAGTAAATTAAATTTAAAATGTAGACACATACAAACAATTTTTGGCCTGCAAATAACTAGCTTAGAAGGTTCGGGTTTCCATACTTTTGTAAATTTCATTTAAAAAATAGGGATTATTAAAAATAAAATTTTTAAAAATCAATAAGTGAATTCAGAATATGATTTCTGCGTGAGAAGCAAGCTGCAGTAAGGGAAATTAAATCGACTTGAGTTACAATAAGAAAAGAAAAGAAAAGGAAAAATTGAAATATGGAAATTACTATGCAGATCGTAAAGCTTATTAAAATTTTCTCATTCAACGAAAAGAAAGCAGACTGACTAGGGACCGAAAATATCTAAGAGAAAAATCTTCAGATACCTACTAAGTTGATCAAAAAAAATATAATTCTCTCTAAAACGTTGCATGCATGCTTATTGATAAATGGAGTAATCAGACAATAAAATATTCTATTAAGATACAAATTTGTCAATAAAAAAATTTTTACTTAAAAGAAACACCCAACTGCTAAATTTTCTTGTAACTACTAGTCGCAGTTGGGTACAAAATTGATAGGTATATCTATAATAATGTACGACATGCTTTTAGTTTTGATGCCCACAGCGCACTTACGGAATTATACAGTTTTGTATTTTCATGAATCGGGTTATTGTGTAATATTGTACCCAACTGCGACTAGTAGTTACAAGTAAATTAGCAGTTGGGTGTTTTTTTATAATTTTTTTTTGTATTTCCAACTTTTAGGTTTAATTCTTATTCAACCTTATAAAAAGCACTATGCATTTACCATTCATTTAGCTTTACTCAAAAAGTACGTGTAGATTTGGAACGGACGCGAGCAGTGTTACCTTCCATTAAGTGAAGGTGGGGGAGGTGAGAGGGAGGAGGGAACTAGTAAAATGGTGTCGAAAAAAATCTAAAAGCGTGTGAAGAAAGAAGTTTTGAAATTGCTCTATATTTATGAAAGGTATAGCTACAACTATTATTGATAAGGAGGGTGGGGAGAAAAGAGGGGGAGGAAGAGAGAGGGAGAAGCTAGTAAAATAATGTTGGAAAAAAACGTGTGCAGAAATAATTTTAAAATCGCTCTATATTGGTAAAAGGTATAGCTACAACTATTACTAAAAAGAAGTGAGGGAGACGGGGGAGATGGGGAACAAATGCGTTAAATGGTGTTGGAGAAAAAATCTGAAAGCATATGCAGAAAGAATTTTGAATATGGTTTTTGAATAAGGTGGGGGGAATTACAGGAAGGCGCAGTTTCTTTAAAAAACGAGAAATAATTATCGATTTAAATAGTTATAATGTGAAAATATTTTGATTTACGTTTATAAGCCTCTTGGTAATAGTTTAGTAGTTTAGTCATTCAAAACTGTCAATTTTTTCCACAAGTGTGAAAAAAAATTGTCTCCTTTTTTAAGCGCGCATTCATGCCCAAAATTTTGCATTTTTGGTTGCACTATGTAAGGTCACTATATCACGAAGTTCCTTAAGGAACTTCGTAGTATAGTGACCTTAGCACTATGGCCCATAAAGCTATGGTGGGTTTGACTTTTGACCGTCACGAAGTGAAAATTTTCAATACGTTAAACCACTGCATATGACAAACATTATAAAATATGCAAAATTGCACAAATTATTCCGTGTCATCTCGTAAAATATTCACATAAACATCTCTCGAAAATACACGACACATAGAGAGAAAGAGCCAACGAGAGAGGATGCGGTATCTTCTATTTTTTGATAGATGCATGAAATGCTAAATAAAACACAACACAAATGTATATTTGCTGAGCTAACGAGAGTCATGAAAAATAATTTGACTTTTAAAAAAGTGTTTTATGTGGACCGTTCTAAAGTTGACATATAGATGAAACAGCCAGTCTAAAAGAGGAAAATAAAAAAGCGGGTTTTAATGGGACGGAGTTTTATGGAGACGAGATTTTGCAAAGAGCATTTAGGGAGATCACAGGGGACTAACGCTTCATTTCCGTTTGTTTTTTTCAACCCTTTTAGTTAAAACTATTTTTCAAATCAATGAACACACCAGTGGAAAATATTATAAACATATTTTTAATTTAAAACCGAGCATAAACCTTAACGGGTTATCAGTGGCGGATCCAGAATGGGGGCAGAGGGGCCCGGGCATTCCCCCTCCCTGCCTGACCTAAAACGATTTTTAATTCAAGGGAAGAAATGCCAAGGCATCAACCGTAAGTTTGAACAAACACCACTTTTTAATTTTTTTTATAAAAAATATTGAGCTTTTCAAAAGATTTATTTTTTTTCTGATGCCTAAAAAATGTGTTCGAAAGTAAATGAGAACATTCTCCCCAAAATTTTCCACGACAAAAAACTATCTATTGCCTCGTCACAGAAAAATTATAGCTTACACTGTATGGAAATAGTATGAGCATTAAGTTAGCGAAGCACTCGTCGCAAATCAAATCGCGACAAGGTGGATAATTTGCCGTTAATTAGTCGTTAATTAGTTTTGGAAAAATTAATTTTGTCGCTCTTATTGTTGACCGTTATTTGGGTGTTTCAGCACCCAAAAAACAAAAAAAAAATAAAAGCAACAAACTTTTATCCACAAGTAATTAAAGACTAATTAGCGGCAAATTATCCACCATATTTGATTTCGATAAATCATGTCTAAAGCCATTTATGACGAGGGTGCTTCGCTAACTTCATATGAAGTTAGCGAAGCACTCAAAAAAACGGTCGAAAATATGAGCGACAAAATTAATTTTATCACAACTAATTAACGACTAATTAACAGCAAATTATCCACGTAGTCGCGATTCGATTTGCAATGGGTGCCAACATATGAACACCAAAAAAAATACACAAAAATAAAAGCGACAAAATCAATTTATACACAACTAATTAACGACTAATTATTGGCAATTTATCCACCATATTCGATTCCGATAGGTCATGTCTAAAGCCATTTTTGACGAGGGTGCTTCGCTAACTTCATATGAAGTTAGCGAAGTACCCAAGAAAACGGTTAAATATAAGAGCGACAAAATTAATTTTTTCCCAACTAATTAACAACAAATTATAGTCACGATTCGATTTGCGATGGGTGCTTCGCTAACTTCATGCTCATGAAAATAGTTATTACTGCTTGAAGACATTCGTAAGTTAAAGTTTACGTATATCGTAAAAAATATATATTATATTACACATATAGTGACGATCATCCCAAAAAGGCATTAAATATTCCTTCAAAGTTATAAATTGCATGTTGAAGTTCTGGTTGACGCAATTTAGTCTAACCAATTACACAAACATCGTAATGGGTTCGTAAACCCATTATATTGATTGGCCGTATCATACCAAGCATATTTCCCCCGTGCGCGGAAGAAAGGAGACAAGTCGAAAATTCGGCATTAAATTTTGTTTGCTTTTGGAAGTGTTTGAATTTGAACTTTTGAGTGTTTGCAATGCTCTTATTTACTCTAACTACCGAATCAACTGATCTTAATGTTTTCGACTTATCTGCTTTTTCCCGTGTACGGAGGATTTCAATATTAATATTACCTTGTCGAAAGTTTTTTAAAAGGAATTAAATTTTCTTTTTTTTACCATTTGCCTCAATCCCGTCAAAATTAAAAACTGGATCAGGATAATTGTAGTATTGAAACCTACCTGCAACTGGCGACAATTTCTGCATGACGCACCATCTTGACTTCCACTAAAAAAACAAGACAGAAATATACAATTTAATGCACATGAACCATAAATAAAGTTAATGCCGATGTATGCGGGCTCCAGTCCGACGTATTGCTGATAAAACCAACAGTTTTTTCTGTCTGAAAAGTGTAAAGTGCTGTTTAAGTGAGTTATTTTTTGTATTCTATCTTTTTACTTAAACCTACTAGTACTTGCTGTTATCTTTGTTTAATTAGTAGTTCTTTATAAAAAAATTTGCGGTTTTCTAAACCAATGTGACACGTTTGCAGAAAAATCAGATTTTTATTTACTTAATACCTAAACGGCAGCGCCTGTTTGATAAAATTATTACTTATGCAATTAGCAGTACAAAATTGCGCACTTATGACCCTGATGATGTATATGATGGAATGATGGGAAATGAGAGCCGTAGAAATTTAATTTGGAGAAAAGTTTTTTCAATAAATTTAAAGCCTAGAAAACATAATTCGTAAAAATCGAAATTAACAAAAACAAAATTTGGAAAAAACTGAATTTATCAAAAAATATTTCATAGAAAAGTTAAAATCGTAAAGTATAGAAATGGTTCACTGTTCTACCGGTAGAGGCCACCGTCAGCTGAGTCAGCTATGGCCTTAGATGAAGAAGGGAATGGCCAAGCTCTTTACTGTTGCTAGTTCTACGTGCATGGGAGAGTTCTTAAACTAATCGGGAATTCATCTGCGTTTAACCTAATTTTTGAATTTTATGACCTACCTCAACCGCGTCTCGGGTCATTCGAAAGTCACTTAAACTATATTGTTCCTCCGTCTTCTCGACATAATCCAGGATTTTTGTATGAGGTTTCCGTGCACTTAAAAAATCTGATGAACTGGATCATCATCCTCATCCTGCAATAAATTTATTGTCAATTTTGCCGCAAAACTGTTTATAGGCAACATTTCTCAAAAAGATTTATGACATTTTAAAAACTTGAAATTTGAGGTTATGAGTCAAATCCATCCATCAATAGGCATCGACTCCACGAAATGATGGCTATTGTTGCCAACAATCGATTGCATCGGAAATGTAGAAGAACTTATTTGATGGCATGTGGATCGCAACAGAACTTTTCAAGAACCCGTCTGATTACATCGATTAGCATATCTG
Source organism: Aspidapion aeneum (assembly GCA_963576565.1). Classification (NCBI taxonomy): domain Eukaryota; kingdom Metazoa; phylum Arthropoda; class Insecta; order Coleoptera; family Brentidae; genus Aspidapion; species Aspidapion aeneum. The sequence goes on along the minus strand of OY755044.1, from coordinate 77,900,424 downwards.
TGAGATCAACTCAAAGAACTCTCCTCATAATAGGATGTAAACAATAAAAATGTTTATGCGGGATTTTTATTTATATCTCACATATCCTCCTTTCGGGAGGTCGCAATTGGTGTTAACATAAAGTAAGTATAACCTAACCGTGTTCAATTGACCCCAAACGGATCCTAACCGGAGCGTGGCTAGGCAGGTTAGGATCCGTTTTTTTATTATTTTTAATGTTAAAGCTAGGGCTTAATTATTTAAAACAGTTAATAACATTTTAGCAAAAATATTTTTATAGTTTTATGTGGCTAAAAAATTACTAAGTAAATAATAGAACTTAAAATAATAACACAAATGTCCTTTCGAGGTGTTTTTATTATATTCTAATTGGATACCCTTCCTAACAGTACACATTAAAAGTAGTAATTAATTAGCATTCCTTTGTTATTTTTAAAATGGTAAGGGCCTATTAATGCCCTCCTTAAGAACAAGAGACAACATCAAGGGTGGTTAAATATACGGTTGTAATTCGGCACTTAAAACCAACTGTATCAACCACGGATGGTCGTTTTTTATTACCAATTTCCTTGTTATTGTAAGAATCTTTTAAGTAGATAATAGTTCTTCAGCGGCGCGCGCATTCGAAAGATTTATTCAATTATAAATCCAACCAACATTAACTTGACGAAACTGTACTAATTTTGCATTTCAACAGCTGGCAAACGATAATAAAGTGCTTATTTTTTACTAATTTTGTATCGCCTACATTTATATTTATGGAAGATGGTAGAAAAGCAACATTTTTGTACAGCATTTGTAGCATCATCTGTGCCATTAAAAAAGTACTATAATTTCAATGTTTATATATAATGTATACATCTTGTTATTGTCAAAAAAATAGTTAAAAACTATAATAGCTGAGCAGATACATTAAAAGCACTTCTGTTCTATAATAAAAAACAAACTGTGAAACTAAATTATTCACAAAAAAACGTTTTAATAACAGTTCGAAGAAGGCACGCTTACAGTACATTTTTTAATTTATTATTAAAACTTTAAAAGTTTATTATAACAGCGCAAAAAATATTTTAAAACTATTTTTAACAGTTGCTTTTAAAGCATTTTATTTTAGTACAAAAAAATTAAATATTTTACTGAAAATAAAAAATTCACAAAAAGACGTTTTCGCAAATACTAGTAATAAATAAAAGAAAGTCAGTTTTTTTGTACTAAAAAATAAAGAAAATACATTGAAAAGTACATGCTTTTCTTTACAAAAAAGTTACAAAAATGCATTGTTTAAAAATTACATGCCTTTTGTACAAAAAAGGATGTCTGCTGGCCGGTGTGCCACCGCGAGGCTACTGTCCATCTCACCGACTTTTTTTCGGTTCCATAGCTTAAGCGTTTCTTACTATAATCATAATATGACGTAATAAGGAACACTATAGGCTAAGTAACGAAAAAAAAAGTCGGTGCGATGGGCTATAAAGCACTTCTAACAATGTACTTTACCGTTACTGGCTGCTGGCAATGAATTTACAAAAGAAGCATTTTAATTGATCTTTGTTTGGGTATTATTGAGACAATTATGAAATAAAAAGTAAAACGCTCGCTATTTAAAACCAGTGCGTTTTCGCAAATCAAGCGACGGAAGATTTTGGAAAAAAGAAAGGCTTACACTATTTCTTTACAAATAATTACACATTAATTTACTTAAAGTAGTAAGACGAATCACCAAGAGACAAGCATTCCACGATAGACCAGGTACACAGAATTACTTACATAATAGAAAAAGCACTATAAAATTGAAAAGTTTGTTCTGCAGTTTTTTAGATGTAGCAGAAGCATTTGACAAAGTGTGGAATAGATGATTTAATTTTAAACTAAAACTATTTCCGCCAAAACAATATTCTGATATTTTGAAATCATACAAGCGCAGATCTGCGTCAAAATCTAGGAGGAGTAGTAGTCGAGAAAAAAAATATTTGTAATATCATTTTTTTTTTCAAGGGGGGCGGGGTAATTCTGGTTTCCCTTTAATTGTTAACAAAAAGTCCATTTTTTTCTATGGGGAGTAACTAACACGCCGCCCCCGTCAAATCCGCGCTTGAAATCATACATATCTTATCGACACTTTAGTATAAAACAGAGAAGATTCATACACAGATTTAAGCGAAATTAAAGCAAGCGTAGAAGTTTGCACTTAGAAATTTGCCGATAATACTGGTATATTGACGGTAGAAAAATGTATTAAAAAATCAATAAAAAACCTTTACTTAAGATTTGGAACAACAAATGGCGAATAAAATTAAATAAAACCAAATCAATTCATGTTGATTTTAAAAACCCAAATTTGAATCACAGTTCCTGTACCATATTCAAATCAGGCAAAACATCTTAGAAATGAACTGGCTTAGGAAGTTTAGGATTTTTTCACAAATACACGAACTATGAAGTTCAAAGAAAAATAAGTGGATCCATGACAGATCTGATACTTTCCTAGCCCATTAGTATATTCAACGCTGTATCAGCCTTCAAAACAGTTTTTTGTCAATATCTCAGAAACAAAAAGTTTTTGGTTATAACACAAACTATCGAGAAAAAGGTGTTCTACTATACTCCATATTGACGCGATGTTCCGTTAAAAAGTTTGCACATTTTTAATTTTTAAACTTTCAAAAAATTGTCATAAGCATTCATGGATCTTGACCAAAATCTAATCAGCTTGTTAGAGTATCGAACACGTTTTTTCATAAAAACTCATGAAAATCGGTGTAGCGGTTTAGGAGCTATCTTGTTACGGACAGACATACACACACACAAATACACACCTACTCACACACAAACATACACAAACGGACATCACCCAAATAACACATTTTCGGCGTTCTCAAAAAAAATTTTTTTGTCGGAAATAATACCTTTTCTAGCCATTACTACGCGGGCTAGGAAGGTAAAAAAGTGAAACCGTTTTAGCTAGTAAACAAAATAAAAGAAATAAAACAGAATAATGCTATCAACACAACAAGATTGTGATTCGCAGTTAAATAGAGTGGGGAGCACTGTCGAGTGAACCGTAAGATTTAATTTAACTTCTATAGTAAATTAAGTTAAAATCGAGCGGTGATCAGCTGCCCACAGTAGGTGTACAAATTTTTCTACAGGACCCCACAGGATTATACAGGACTCCACAGGACCCTACAGGACTATACAGGACTTCCACAGGACTTCCACAGGACTATACAGGGCTCCACAGTATTTCCACAGGACTCCACAGGACTATACAGGACCCCGAGGGTACTGGCCCTAGGGGGTGCCCTAAGCATGATTAAGTACTAAGGCCGGCAAAGGCAAATCGGTTCATTAAGAAAAACGAGAATTAAGATGTGATGCCCTTTTTGTTTTTTTTTTGGTCGCGAATTTTTATATGGGCGCCTTTTCAGCCACAGGACTATACAGAACCCCACAGGCAGGACTATACAGGACTTGTACAGGACTATACAGGACATGTACAGGACTCTACAGGACCAAAAATTTATTAAAGTCCTGTAGGACGGTGTATAAATTTGGTTCAGCTGATCACCCCTCGGTTAAAATAAATTTAAAAAAAAATGGAATATCACTTAATTATTTTCGTACGCTACTGAGAAGTTGCAGAAATCTTACAGGGACTAATAAATCTTCAAAGGGCGTATCGCACCCTATGTTGTCAAAAACAGCCTTTCTTCACAGGGATGCTAAAATGTGTCTTTTGGGTAACCAGATGTCTTAAGAAAATATTAGATGCAGTCATGGTATGTCTAATAACAGGGTAATTTACCAAAATATATTTACAAAAAAATTTAAGGATAAGATTTTTAGAAATCTTGAAGGAAATTATTTAGTTAACAAAAATATAGGATGCACCTAGATGTTTTTATGAGATTTTTTTAAAAATTAGTGTCGAACTAGCGTTTAAGCAATTTTAATTAATAGCAAAATACTAAGATCAAAGATGTCGGAAAGACCGAAAGAGACTATGAAAATACTATCCGCTCCCAAAGAGGAGTTTTTTAAAATTTTCCAAAAAAATCTGAAATCATCTTTTGCATGCTAGGTCATTTCAGGTCGGGATATTCCGAGGGATATTCTCAATACTTTGATATTTCTGCAACTTATATACCTCTCAACAATAATTATATTGCTTTTGTTTCGCCGTACTCTACCTTCCACGGATTGAAATGTAAATATCATGAATATTTTGTCACAAGGCCAACCAGCAAAGGTTAAGGATAAATAATAGGTTGTATATTATATAGAGTATTTAATTTGTCTATCAACTTATGTTCATATTTAACAAAAAAATAATATTGACAAGGCTTTTTCTAAGTATTCAACCAAACGACATTTTAATAACATTTACAACCGGTTTTAAAATAGTAGGTTTAATAAAAAATTTAAACTGCAAAATTAATTTACCTTAATCAAACCAATCTTTCGTAAAATACAACAAAAAATAAATGGATCCATGACGGATCTGATACCTTCCTAGCTCTTTAGCACAGTCCAAGTAAACTTCATGCTATATAAACCTTGAAAACAGTTTTTTGTGAATATTTCCTAAACGAAAGCTCGTATGAAGTTTTTCGATAATTTTTGAGAAAAATGTACTTTACTATAATCCGAAAACCGTATATCGATGCTACGCTCCGTTAAAAAGTTAGCATTTTTAATAATTTTAACTGTCAAAAAACTGTCATTAGTCTTGATGAATTTTAACCAAAATCTAATAAGCTCGTTACAGTATCTAACACTATTTTACCTGAAAATTTCATGAAAAGACATCACGACGATATTGCTATGATGAAAATTTATAGGACGGTAAAAATAGTAGTGAGTTCTAGATTGTTTAGATATTTTAAATTGTATCATAATATATATAACGTTTTACCTCTCAGAACTAAAAAATCAATTGACCGATTTTGATGGCTGGGTTTGAGATTTGGCTGGTCATATTAGTACAATTTAAATTAACCTCATAGATGCTAAAAAACGGCAAGGGAATTAAAAAAATTATTTTAATCAAAATATGGATTATGCGGTATTATATAAAATAGTAATTGAGTAGGGAATTAAAAAAAAAAACAATATTTTTCTGAATAATGGCGACCATTAAAAGTATTTTATTGGCTTTTGTTTTTTGCACGTAAATTTATACACTATAGGTAAAGGTTAGTCTTGAATTTAATTTACTGCATACAAAAACACTATAACAGTCAAAAAATTATAATTTATGATAACTAATTCATGATAATTATGTTCAAAAATTTTTTTGTGTCTAAATTGTATTAGATTCTTGCTAATTTTGATTAATAATTATAATGGGTGAGAAAAAATTGCCTTTTCTGGTTTAGCCTTCAAGCGAACAAGTTTCGATGAATAAAAAAAAAAGATTTTTGGTCGTTTTTATACTATAGTCTCATGGGCGCACCGAACCGAACCGAACCAAGCCTATGATTTTTGTATGTATTTTCCACATATTTCATGAATAAACACAAAAAATAGCATGAAATACGACATTATGAGGCCTCGCCCCCCCCCCCAAGACATATTCCTGAGTGCGTTACTGATAGTCTAGTCTATTTTCCTCACTATGAATTTAAAACGGGTATGGTATGACCCCTACTTTAAGCAGTAACTCAGTGTAGACACCCAGAATGTGGTAGATTACTTGATATCCAGTAGCAGTATCAGGCCCGGATCTACGGGAGAGGAAAAAGGGGAAACCCCCCAAATCTGAAAATTTACTTAGTTTTGACACACAGAATAGATTTCCTAGTTACAACACTATTTTGTGTTGTGCAAGATTGATTATGATATTTCCCCCGTCCCCCAAATAAAGTTTAGCGCCTGGTGATTTTTTCTCATTTTTTTTAAATATGTAGGTCCATCTAATTCAAATATAAATGGTAGAAAGGACTGGATGTCATTAGGGTCACTTATAATAAGTTTGCTCTACATAGGTCATGCCAGTAATATCTTACCTTTTCTCCATAAAAATAATCGGCAGTGTCAGCTCGTTTACTACTACTAGACGGAAAGTAGGAACAGAATTAAATCGCTTATTCTCCGTAAATAAAGTCTGTTAGTTCTCGTAATTTACTTTTCTCCTTACCTATTAGCTAGTGCGCGCGCTCAGAAACGAAATAACCACAGAACTGTCCATGGTACTATTTTATTATTGCGCACTATCAGATTAGCTATAAAACACTTTATATAGAGGCGATTTTTCTGGTCCAAACTGTCTGTATTGAATTCCAAAGTATCTAGTTTTATTATTTATGTCAGAACACTTTCGGTAAACCTCAGATTGACTCAGAAGATCTGAACAGTGTCTCACCCAAAATGATAGCCGGCCTTTTTGGAGGATTAGGCATACAGTGGTAAGAAACCACTCAAAAGTGAGCCACATTAAACCCACTGGTGGTCGCAGTTGAACGGCTGCAAGGCCCAGTCACATATGAAAGCTCTTAATTTAAGTAATACTTGTATATCTATTTAAAAACATATTATATCTCGATTTTTTTTAAAAGCTTAATTTTGGATTTTCCCTTTTCATTTTGGCGTTAAAGAAAATTAAAAACCTTACGACTTGGAGTTTTTTTGCTAAATTGAGATTTGCCTTTCATACAAAACTTCGTGTTTATGCAGAAAGCCTTAACATAAAAGAAAGTAAAAGACTTTTTTCTTAAAGAAAAAACGGTTTTAAAGCCCCGAAAGTCAACGAAAGGGCGTAGAAAACGAATTTTTGGGTTTTAGAATAAGGGTTTTTTAGAAAGAGTTTCTTTTTAGGTCAATTGTGGAGGCTGAATTTGGATAAGGAACATTTAACATTAACTTCAACTAAATAGAGTAGGTCCCTTAATGGTGATTTTGTGTGATGGTTTGCGATAAAAATCAAGCATTTGATTGGCTTGCTAAATATTTCTAACTTCCTAGCCTGCGAGCAAGAGCGAGTAATGTTTTCGATACAAAAAGAGATAACGCCGAAAGTGTACAGCGTTTCCAAACTCGGTTGTTATTAAACATCTCAATTTTCTGATTGCTCCCTACCGTGCTCTTTTTGTGAGCCCTTAAAAATGGTGTAATCAGATTTTTGCTATAGCCCGTGATTTTGCTAATATAGGGAGTTTTTAAAAATATTGCATTTTTATTAATTCCTTGTATCTCGCTAATTTTGCCAGATATTTTTATTGTGTATAAATCTTTTTGTGGCAACTTTTTTAGGGCAAAATAATGACGTTGTCAGTTTTTTTTTAAATATTTTTTAGTTTCTCGGATATGGTATTTATCATAAAAAAATTAAATACGGACGTAAATTTTTTTAATTGCTATTTTGATTGATTTCATGCTATTATTATCTTGAAATGATAAAACTTTAATACTTTTTTGATATAAGTTTAAAAAGAGTATTTAATATTTTTTTAAAAATAGTCCGAACCTGAAAATTTCCAACGTAAATATAAATTAAAAATTGCAAGACACACTAGTTGAACGATTTTTAGTTTATCTGTTTTGAAACGTTAATTAAAAGGTTTATAAATAAATTAAAAAACGTTAAAAAGTTAAAAAAATTATATTATAGTAATTATTTGGTGGTAGCAAGCAATTTACTTGAAAAGGGAAAAATAAAAGCGTGGAATTAAAATTGTCATTTTACTGGTCATTTTTCTGAATGGCTCACTCAAAATTATTCTAAAATGGCTAGAAATCGACCATATCCAGATTTTGAAAAATGTGATATGTTTGAAGAAATATTTTTATGCAAAATGCGTTAAAAATAATTACTTAAAAATGCCAACAATGTCTTACACATAATGGCAATCAGTTTGAATAGTTATTATATCATTAAAGAAAAATTAGTTATTATTATTATTATTTTTTGTAATTCGTTAGTGCTTTTGTATTTGTCGTATGCTTCAAATAAATCTTTAAATTAACGTACAATCATTTTAATTTGTTAAGTATCAAAATAGTTCAACTAAAAATCGTTCAATCAGCAATTTTTATTTATATTTATGTTGAAATTTTCCAGGTTTGGACTAATTTTTTAAAAATATTAAATATATTTAGTTTTTTACCTTAAAACAAAAAATATTAAATCTTTATTATTTTGTGATAATAATAGCATAAAACCAATTAAAATAGTAATAAAAAAATCCAGGTCTGTATTTAATTTTTTTTCAACAAAGTTGCCATAAAAAGGTTTTTACAGAATAAAAATATCTTGCAAAATAAGCGAGTTTTTTTTCAAAAAGTCCCTGTATTAGCGAAACTGCGGGCTATAGCAAAAATCTGATTTCACCATTTTTAAGGGCTCAAAAAAAAAAAAGCACGGCAAGGTGCAATCAGAAAATTGATGTTTAATAATAATTGAGTTTCCCATTTAATCCCATCGAAAATGGGCGCTGTATGCTGCGCACTATACATAGCAACTTTTGCGAGATACTGCGCAGTGTCTAAAGCAAAGTTAGCACTGTTAGCAGTATTTGCATAAAGAAAGAAACGTAAGTTTTTGGTATTTGCCAAATGTAGATTAGCTCCTTAAAATTGCATATATGGTAGACCGGTGATAAAAGGCGACTTTTTGTAAATGTGTTAATAAAATATCTTTGGCAGATTCAATTGTTTTTCTTTTTTGTTCTGTTAGTAGCTATAACTTTAAGTTATCAAAAACGACAAGACAAAAATACGGAACATTATTAAAAAATAAATGGATCCATGATGGATCTGATACCTTTCTAGCTAACCAATTAGCACAATGTAAGTGAAGATATGATATATCAGCCTTGAAAAGAGTTTCTGGAACTATCTGAGAAAGTAAAGCTCCTACGAAGTTTTTGGTTCAAACACAAATTATTGAGCAAAATATAGTATACTACACTCCGAAAACCGCATATTGATGCAAAGCTCCGTTAAAAAGTTAGCATTAAAAAAAAATATTGTCAAAAAACTGTCATTAGCATCAATGGATTTTGACCAAAATCTAATCAGCTCGTTGCAGTGTCGTACCTACACTATTTTCCTATAAATCGATACAGCGGTTTGGGAGCTGTTTGGGAGCTGTTTGGGAGCTATCGTGTTACGGACGGACACACACACACACAGACAGACATTACGACGATATTGCTAAGATAGGTCAAAATACACTTAAATAACATATTTTCGGCGTAACCTAAAAAAAATCGTCGAAAATACTTTCTCTAGTCATTGCTGCGTGAGCTAGGAAGGTAAAAATTTGGTCTTAGTTTTTATAGCTTTGGGTAAAAAAACCAAACTTACAAAGTAAAAAACTTTCAACCTTCCCCTGTATTTAAAATATATGATTTAGCTCACACTACTACTATACTATAGTAGTGTGAGCTATAGTGATCCAAATTTTTTCGAGAAAAAAAAAGTTGCTCCGATTTCAAATTTTTTTACATATCTTTGCGTTTCAGATGATTTTGAAACTTTTTTGTTGCGCCGTCTGTCTGTCTGGCTGTAACGACCAACGCGCATAACTCAAAAACCGCTTGCCCGATTTTAATGAAATTCGGTACCTACGCTACGGTTTTGGGTCGAAATGGTCCCGTTTAAAAATGAACAAAATCCACCAAACACAAGCCAAATAAAAGGGTGGGGGTATATTTCAAAAATTAGAGTTTATGTAAAAATATGGCATGTGTGATATCAAACGAAAGGTAATTGCGTCTGGAGTTAAATAAAATAAATTTTACTTTTAAAAAAAGGGTGGGGGTAAATTAAAAAAATTAGTGTTTATGTGGAAATATGGCGTGTGTGATATCAAACGAAAGGTAATTGAGTCTGGAGTTAAACAAAATACATTTTAGTTTAAAAAAAAAGGTGGGGTAGATTTGAAAAATTAAAGTTTAAGTCAAAACATGGCTTGTGTGGTATCAAACGAAAGGTAATTGAGTCTGGAGTTCAATAAAATATATTTCAGTTTTTAGTTATATTAGCTCACACGTACACTATAACTATAGTACCTAGTGTGAGCTTAGGTGCCCATAGATTGGCAGAGTATTTTAAAGTTTAAGGCATGGGGGAAAAAGTGTTTTAGAAAAAAGGAAGTCTGCCACAGCCAAGTCATTACTTGACTAATTATGATCGAAGGCCAAGGATTTTCCTTACCTATACTTTTATGCAGTTTAATAAGTAAGCTTATTTCTGTTAGTTTTTTATTTTCCAAAATTCGCGGAAATAATTAGGTAATCGCACAGTATACAAGACGTTCTAAAAAGGAAGAGCGCGCGTGTAAAATCGCGGTGGCCGACTGATACCTCAAAACTTGCACATGGCGAGAAAATTTAGATTTAAAGTAATGGTAATTGATTATATTTGAGTGGCCTCCTTTAAATACAAAAGTTGCATATTTTTTCTCTATTATCTTTTGGACTGTATCAGAAAGAGAAGAAATCTTTTTCTTATGTCAAATTTTGACAGCAACTTTCTTAAGTTAAAGGGAACATCCTGTATATTATTTGTCAAAACTAAAGATATCTTTGCCCTGATTTCAAAAATATATAGGATACTGACATTTGGCTAAGCCGTTTTTGAGTTATATTATACATATACTTGAATATAAAGTTGTAACTTAAATAACTCAAAAACAGCTTAACTAGATATTAAAAAACCATACGTTTTCACGGAAAATTCGCTTTTCTTTCTGACAGAAAATATACAGAGTGTTCCATTTAACTTAAGAAAGTTTCTGTCCCTTCTGACATAACCCAAAAGATAATTTTTTTTCTATCACCTACATTAACCCCTAATAAAGGCCACGAAAATATAACCAATAACCCTGTATCTGTTATTAAAATTAGAAAAAATACTCTGCCAATATATGGGCCCCTAAGCTCACACTAGGTACTATAGATATAGTTTACGTGTGAGCTAATATAACTAAAAACTGAAATATCTTTTATTCAACTCCAGTTTAAATTACCTTTTGTTTGATACCACACAAGCCATGTTTTGACATAACCTCAAATTTTTGAAATATACCCCCACCCTTAAAAAAAACATAAACTAAAATGTATTTTGTTAAACTCCGGACTCAATTACCTTTCGTTTGATATAACACACGCCATATTTTCACTTAAACTCTAATTTTTGAAATATACCCCCACCCTTTTTTTAAAATAAATTAAAATGTATTTTGTTTAACTCCAGACTCAATTACCTTTCGTTTGATATCACACACGCCATATTTTCACATAAACTCTAATTTTTGAAATCTACCCCCACCCTTTTATTTGGTTTCTGTTCGGTGGATTTTGTTCATTTTTAAATGGGACCATCTCGACCCAAGACCCAGTCTAGGTACCAAATTTCATTAAAATGGGCCACGCGGTTTTTGAGTTATGCGCGTTGGTCGTTACAGACTTACAGACATACAGACAGACAGACAGACAGACATACAGACAGACAGACAGACAGACAGACGGCGCAACAAAAAAGTTTCAAAATCATCTGAAACGCAAAGATATATAAAAAATTTTGAAATCGGAGCAACTTTTTTTTTCTCGAAAAAATTAGGATCACCATAGCTCATACTACTATAGTATAGTATATGTGTGAGCTAATACAAGAAAAAGTGATATTGTGTATATACTGATTTTATCATTTTGCTTACATTTTAACTTAAAATAGTTGTTGGCCTTTTAACCTAAAGTATTTTTAAACAAAGTTTTTTTAATCAGAGATAAGAAATTAAAACGGTTAAAACCTACATACCTAGTTTTAACATGGAGAGTGAATAAAATAAAAGACAAGATAACCGAAACTACAATTTTTTTTATGAAAACAATTTGCAACAACCAGCAAAAACAGTCGATAATAATAATTTGTTTTATAAAAAGTGTTGCGGTAACAAAAAGCAAATTATTTTGTTGGTTGCATTGGTAAAAAAGTTTAGTCTATTATTAAAGTTTTTTACTATTATAACAGAAAAATTAGACCATGTCGATTTCGAATCGATTACGGTTAATTTTGTTATCATCAGTTCTTAATTTTACAACATTAATCTATATAAACAAAATTATAAAATACTTGAAAATATCTGGCCCCTTCTGACACTGACGGATATTATGCGGACCTGTGCTGATAATCGACAATGAAGAGTTGTGTATTCATTGTAATCGACGAATTGGGCCGAATTCCTATCCATCGTCATAAATGCAAAAAAATCAACAAGCAACCAAAGAAGAGCTGATTTTGTATTGCTATGCACTGTGTACGGCACATCCTTTTGATTCTCTTTATTTATGCTGGATCCGTCTTTTTGTGTTGGAAACGAGGTTTGAACTCAAAAATAAATAAAGGTATTAAACTTTACTATTGTTTTCCTTAAATTAGCTCTTCTGTCTCCTTTTCGAAGGTCTATATCTGTATTAACTTAAGTTCTTGGTTAAGTAATTGCAAGAGCATCCTAACCTTGGGTCCAACACGTCTTACGCGGTATTAGTATACAAAATCCACTATTCTTTGGTTGCTTAAATTAAGCTGTAGTGGTTGCAGTGAAGGACGCTTCAATTGCATAGCAATATCAGAAACGCTCTTCTTTAGATGAACGACAGACAACCGAAGCCCCTTTTTATGATTTTTTCCGGTCTGATAAAAGACGTTATGCAAAACTTCGATTCTGTTTTTGTCCTGTATGCTAAACTTCTATTTTGCTCATGTCTTGTTTTGATGATTGGCGTTTTTGATAATGTCCGGTTATTAATAAATCAATTTTTGACATTGGACTGTTATACTATTTTTCTTTGCTCTTGTGATCTTTCCACGATTTTTCTTTTGTCCTTTGTGTTAGGATCCATTGGGCCAGTTGCACTGGCCGTATTATATGCGGAAATGTCAATATCATAAATAACATAATACAAATTTTTAACTTTACGTATTAGATCCCCTCGAGGTTCCAAAAATCATTTAAATTAGAAATATAGCATATTTTATTATTTTATTAATTCAACACACCAGCAATATTTTAGAAATAGCTTTTTTAAAACAAAAATAATAGCTAAACATTATATACACAAATAAAAAGCTTATAAAATCGGGATAGTGTTACAATATTTTTCCAATTATGAAAGGCTACGCCAGAGTAATGAAATTTGGCACACATATCGGCTCTCAAGTACGTATTCTTCAGCTGACATACATAAATAATTTCATGTGAGCCCTTAGCAGGTTCCAATAGATGGGAAGATTTACTGTATGTGCTTGGGTAACCACATAGCGTGTATCAAAATAGCGCGCTCATTTGGGTGCGTATTCAAAATAGCGCGTGTTCAAAATAGCACGTATCAAAATAGCGCGTATCAAAACAGCGCGTATCAAAATGGCGTGTATTAAAACAGCGCGTATGCAAAGCAGCGCATATCAAAATGGCGCGTATCAAAATCGCGCATCTAAAAATAGCGCGTGTTCAAGATAAAAATATCGCGTTTAAAGAGATCGCTATTACCAAACGTCGCTGTTACAAAATAGCTCCACTGGGTGTGTCTCTTTCTAAAACATAACAAAAAAACTTTCTTTACTCTAACATAAAAAAAACTTTCGTGACTTCTTTTTCGGGATCCTAGAAGGTGTGAAACAAAATCAAACCAGATCGCTTGTTACGTTGGCGTTTTAAACTTGGTTTGTCTTTTTCATGAGTTTCGCGGAGTGGAGGGTTAAGTTCACTAAACAATAATGCATGATAGTTAAACTAAGGTAACTTAGACTTTTGCGAACAGTGGCGCGCAGAAATTATGTTTGGGGGCCAACGTATGTAGGTGTTTAGTTTCAAAAATTTTAAATGTTTTGTTTTTTATAATTTTTACCGGATTCTGGAGGAGTTGGGCCCATGCTCCCCACTCTTGTGTGCGACACTGTTCGTAAATTAAATTTAAAAAAAAATGTGTTTTTACATGTGCCCTCTCAGGCACTTATTGCTATCCTAAATTTAAATGCCATATTTTATTCAAGTCACAAACCTCCGAACTTGATTTACCTTTATAATCCCCCGAGCCTATCTTCCTAAATATCCCCGAAATATCCCCACACTCACCCTAAAAAGCCTTCTATACATATATGTAAAAAGGCTCCTTTGCACTATAGATAATACCTTACTGTGTAGAGGGTTAATAAAAAACAGGAAGCAATCAATACAGGGAAAATACTAAAAAGAAGGAAATGGGCATTCTGAAAGGCATTTTTGGAGAAATATAGATATTTAAAGAATACCTATACAAGGAATATTCCTAGGAATAGTCGAGGGAATATTTTGTAATTAGGGTAACGTCCCAGTGAATGACCACTATGTATTGTTTTTTGTATAATTATACATAATAATCAGTGCTTTGCAAATGTCAGTTAAAAGTGTAGATGTTTCTGTTTAACCAAAATGTGTTTTTAAAATACTAAGGTGAGCAAAGAACACAGCTGAATAATTTTTAAAAAAATTATGAATGAAATGTCAAATTATTTTGTTTTTGGCAAAACTGCAACTGATTTCAAATTTACTATTTTTTAGGCTGTAGTATTTAATTAACTTCAAAAACATATATTTTTTTTATGTTTTTATCTACTGGTATTGACATAATTGAGAAATCCAATGAATGACTGCTTGGTCGTCTATTGCAATTCAAGAAAACACGATGATACCAGTCCAATATTCTTTGGAATAAGAAGATAAAAGTTCTGCCAGCGAGTAAAACTAAATTGTGTTATATGTACCCTGCCATCAGTGGCGGCTGGTGACGTTATAAATTGGGGGGGCAGAAATTTATATTGCATGGAAAAGGAGATAAAAAAACTTACCTAAACAATTTTATTTTAGCATTTTACAAACAAGCAGCTACTTGGTGTAATTTTTAGTTTATATGTTTATAGAGAAAGTCTATTCGCCCTTCTTTTACATGCGCAAAGTGCTTGGATTAGCACCAGTTTCAGACTCATAATGGCCCCGTAGAGCAACCTCAAAAATCCCACAGAATTTTAAACTATTAACCTACTAAGTATATGTCTATTTTTTGCCACATTTTCATTATGTTCGGTAATGTTTTGCCTATAGGCACTATTCAATTGGCACCTAATATCAGTCTTGCCTAGCATAGAAAATTCTATGTGGTTATTAAAATAAGTAGCACTAACTTTGGGTCTTGAACACCCACGCAGGATCACTTCGTGTATTGTTCATAATAAGACAAATAAAGCAAAAAAAAACATTTTGTTTTTCACAACCGCACAACCCCTTTTCATCATTGTATAATTTTTTATTACTTGCACTAAAATTTTAGTTAATTTTTAGGATTTTTAGGTCCGGTCTATGTGGCCCTAAATATTTTATTTGTAATCAAAGTTCATATGTCAACGTATTTAAATTTGCCCAGTTGATTATGTATAAACAAATGATAACAAAAACAATGACACGCGACCGGCAATGCTTTTTACTACTGACATAGCCCAAATTAAAACAAGTTCATACGTTTTCACGAAGGATAGAACCAGCATCGTGTAGAAGGGCAACGGACGTTTTCGCACGAAGATAATTGCAGACTTCAACTAAAATACACATTCCTCCCGCCCTCGCTCGAGAACATCCACCCATACCCCGCTGAAACACGGGTGGTTCAGTTCGGTTCGATTGAAACCTTGCCCCGCGCGGCGCTGCCGGCTTGTAATTATTTACGCTAAAAAAGTTCACCCAATTAATCACTTGATGTTAACCACAGATAATAAAAACAACTAGACAATCACGTCGTAAGGGAAGATTTAACTTTTTTTAAATAAATCAATTAAAAATACTGTTTGTTGTCTAGTTTTGGGAGTGCACTGCCCCGTTGCCCTCCCTTTAGCAGCCGCCACTGCCTGCCATACTATTTTGCAGATTATGGAAATTTGAATGGACTATTTTTTGAATACTTCTTCTGATAAGTTCTTCAAAATTTATATCTTATATTCGCAATGCACGTTTTAGTTACTTTTTCAGTAATCTTAAAAATGTACTTTTTACACATACCTATCAGTCCCGATATCTATGGTCCTTTTATTTCGGAAGTAAGCAGTGCAGTGATGCTAGAGCTTAAACAAGTGTTTAAATTGACAGCGTATCTTAAATTAACAAAGAACAGGAAAATTAGTCCTAACGATTTACTTCCTATAATTTCCTTTCTTGCTCTACTAAAGGCAATTATTTGGATTCAATATTGGATATTTTACGTTTAATTAGCAATCGATTAACCAGGTTAATAACGGTTTTTGAAGATTTTAATGGGCCTTTTAATTGTCGCAAGGATTAGGCTATTCTGCTAGGGAAGTATAACCTTAAACCCCCTTAGAGCCATTCTATAATGACTTGAATTTTCAGCAAAAATCAACACTAAAATATACCTCCCCCAAATAAATTTCGGCGTACGCGACTGCGTTTAAAAGTAATAATTCCTTACCTTTGCAGTCGGATGTGTAGTCATATGTACAGGGTGATTTTTTCCAAAATCCAACAACCCCGTTTTTTTTATATTTATCAGAAAGGCTAAACAAAGGTACGGCTTTACTTTATAGCTGCATAATGCAGCATTTGTTTGACTTTCTTATCCTATTTTTGTTGGCAGCACTATTTTTTTGTGGTTGTCGCTGGATGCATCACTGAAATGAAAGCAGTTTTCTTACAATTTTGACTTACGTTCGCTAGTGTTTGTCGGTTTGGACGCTCGAGCTTTAGAAGTCGCATTACCGCGGCACCACCTTAGACCCTTGCACTCAGCTCAACGCTGAGCTCGACTGTGTTCTGTGTGAATCAGCTCACCATTCTCGTATCTTATAAAGTTTAGTTCTTCGTTTTTGTAAAGTGTATAGTGTGGTAACAATGAAAACTGTTGCCACCAGAAATAGGATCCACATAGTCAATTTCTTTATAACAAATTATAAATTTTTAACGCTTGTCGCATATGTAAAAAAGAGAATGTAATTTCTTCTCCTTTTTCTGAGGCATCCAAATATTATTTCGGAATATAAAGATAATTAGATCATGTCAGGTCAGGTTAGGAATTAGACACCAGTAATTTAAGAGGAAATCGAAACAATGTCAATCGGAATAAAAAGTAATTTTTTTTAAATTAAATAATCCCATTTGCTTACGCACCCTTCTTCATTTAAGTGGACTGGTAAAATTGGTACAATGCAGATAAGACACGTTATTTAACGTGATTCAACCATAATTTTAGTTGTTTAATAAAAGACATGATAGTTTAAGTTGTGCTACGTATTTTTATGTAAGCATGAGATTTGACAGTTACGCAAGCGCACTTCGTCACACCGTCGTCAAGGTCACGTTAGGAGCTTACGTATTAACGTTAGCTTACGGCAGTCTGCGGGCACCTTAACGTTACCAAAGAATAGACTTGGTTGATTGAACGATCGAAAAATGAGGCCTAGACGATAATTTCCGCTTCCAGTACAAACGATTCTTTGCAAATATATTCCTACTGTAGTTGAAAAGACAAAAAACAAAATTGTAACATCAAAAAAACACAGTGCCGAATTCCATGTTCTCTGCTATTAGTAGACTTGTTATGGTAACGTAAAAACATTCAACTTAAACTCAAATTTGGAACAAAACGTAGAGTGCTTAACGTGCAGTTTTACGTAAAAAGACGTAGCACAACTTAAACTATCTATTACCTAAATATGCATGATTAATATACTTAAAATCGCCTAAAAAAATACTCTGCCAATCTATGGGCACCTAAGCTCACACTAGGTACTATAGTCATAGTGTACGTGTCAGCTAATATAACTAAAAACTGAAATATATTTTATTCAACTCCAGACTCAATAACCTTTCGTTTGATACCACACAAGCCATGTTTTGACTTAAACTCTAATTTTTAAAATCTACCCCCACCCTTTAAAAAAAAATTAAAATGTATTTTGTTTAACTCCAGACTCAATTACCTTTCGTTTGATATCGCACATGCCATATTTTCACTTAAACTCTAATTTTTGACATCTACCCCCACCCTTTTATTTGGCTTGCGTTCTGTGGATTTTGTTCATTTTTAAATGGGACCATCACGGCCCAAGACCCAACTTAGGTACCAAATTTCATTAAAATCGGACAAGCCGTTTTTGAGTTATGCGGGTTGGTCGTTACAGACAGACATACAGACAGACATACAGACAGACAGACAGCAAAACAAAAAAGTTTCAAAATCATCTGAAACGCAAAGATATATAAAAATTTTTGAAATCGGAGCAACTTTTTTTTTCTCGAAAAAATTAGGATCACCATAGCTCACACTACTTATATAGTAGTAGTGTGAGCTAAAACTTCAAATATTACCAAAAGACTTATATTATTAGAAAAAAATAATTAAATCAGAATTTACGAGGCCAAGACATTTATGAAGAATTCAATTAGTTGGTGAATATCACACTTTATAATCACCCAAGCGTGATGTTTTGAATATCTTAATGTTTTCATCGTCTTTGATCATGTTTTCAATTAAACATATTTTTTCAGTTAAAACATTCTATTATTAATTTACATTGGCAGCGAAAGGGGGTTAAACAGCAGGAATTTGCTAAGGTTGTATTTGATGTTGTACAACATACTTAATCTGGATTCACAGTTCCGTAAAGTAAGCAGGAAGAAGTAAGAACAGCATGTTTGTAAGATTATTCATTTTTATTGCATCTTATTTCTTTCTTACTTCTTAGTCTACAGAACTATGAATCCAGCTTTACTGGTTACAAATTGTGTAAGTAACGATTCAGTGAGTGACATGGGCGCACCCAGCCTTAGATTTTTTTACATATTTTCGACATATTTCAGAAAAAAAAACCCAAGAGGCCTCGAGTCCCCCCAAGACATATTCCTGGGTGCGCCACTGGTGAGTGATAAATAATTGAGAATTTCATAATGCGATTTTGTTATTTTGATGTATTTATATTATTCATTATTATTTTACATATTTATTTAGTCTAATTCCAGAGAGGATTAAGCAAATTCCTAAATTATTTAGATTCAAAAATAATTAAAAGTCTGGATTAGAGAATCAAATGTGTTCATTCAAGACTTAACAGGATAACTTAGTTATAAGATTCGTTTGAAGTGAAGATTATTTATACCCAATTGAACTTTACTCTTCGAAATTGACACTTTTACTGGCTACTACATGTTTCCCGGCAATGATATTTAAACAAGTATTTTTTGTGCTTTATGCACCTCACAACAAGAGTTTTATACTTCAGAAGTGAGAATGTTTAATTCCACAAAGTACCAAAACTTTAGATTTTCCACCCAAAATGATGTATGTGTCGAGGCCAATACGGGGCTATAAGATCTAAGTGCACTTTCCCCACCTTATGCTCTAACAAACATGTTTAAAATCACGTCATCGGTGTGTTGTTTTTTTTAGTTTCCCACAAAAACGCTTTTTGGCACTTAGATCACTTGGCTTTTCCACTCTACATTTATTATATTATTATTCTGTAACTTTTATTTGAAAATAAACATATTTATTATATTATTATTATAACCAATTGTGGCGCCACTGCCGGGTACAATCGAATGCAAGGTGAAACATATTACATAGTTTAAATGAAGCCACGTATTTCTACGTAAAACTGCACGTTAGCATTCGACTTAGCACTCTACGTTTTTCTTTAAAATTTGAGTTTAAATTCATGTTTAGACGTAACCATAATCTAAGGAGAGTTTTTAAATTCATCCGGTTTTATTCATCGATGAAATCTAGATTGTTGACAAATGACAAGTAACATCCATCGGATATTCATCCAGGAAATGCTGATGAGTCATCGAAAAATAAAAAGAAACCAGACGAAATCATATGGAAATGAATCCATAATCTTTTTTATCTCCATGGACAGCCGGTTTTACACAACAAAGATGGAAATGAAAGAAACGGAAGAAACCATTCGCGTGGGTTTCAAGATAGAGGGCAAGGATAATATACATTAAAATATACAGCTGATTTGAACGAAAAATGACAGACAAATGACATTCATCAGGAATTGCTCACCGGCTGCCAGAGTCGGGAGTTTAGGTGGCATCAATTGGTGGATCGGTGGAATCCATCGGAACTACCGAAACCTGGAGAATCTCCCCTATCTAGCGATAGCAGGGAATATGGAATTTCCAGTGTTTTGCAGTGGGCATATATTTGTTTGTTAGATGTAAAAAAAATCCTTTCTGGAGGACGCGAAACCATCGTCTACTTTTTTTATGGGCCAGTCAAGCAATCGTGATTCTTTGGTTTAAGCACCCGCAGACTGCAGCAAAATAACGTAGATACGTGAGCTGCTTACGTTTTCTTGACGAAGTGCGCACCTGTCAAATGTTACACTTACGTAAAAATACGTATAGCACAACTTAAACTATTTATTATTAAGTCTGATGCAGTCTGATGTTTCTATCTTCACAATTAAAATGCCGGCCTTCAACTGCAAATGCAAGATTGCAAGTACGTAACTTATAAGCTCATTGTCGGTGCACTATTGACCTTTTTCGATTAAATTGTCATTTATGTAAGCCTTCCACTTCTTTTATTGCAAACTGTAACTAATGGTCTGTTATTATGGAGTTTTATTTGCAGAGTTGAAGCACCTTTAAATTGTGAAAAATTAATTTTTTTTATTAATGGACTTAAAAGACTATAATGTTTGTTCTTGCCGCCAGCGCCGCCGCCAGACTTAATTTTTGGCAGAATGTTGTTTTAGCATTTATAGGTGAATTGCGGAAACATGGCAAATTGCATCTCGAAATAGGCACGTAAATATTTTTATGGCTGAATTGCATCCTAGGTATACGCAAATTGCATTCCAGATCAAAAACCTACTAATAGAAAATTTAATTTATTGTCACATTGTTGCCGCCTGTCTCGCATTTTCTGTGTTTAGGTAAAATTACGTCCATCTGCTTATGCGGCGGGCGGTGGAGGTAAGGTTAGAATAAATACGCTATTTTACAACGCAAAAACTTTGGCAAAAAAAACTGAGCGATTGATTTTAGTATGGATGGAAAAATCTCAGTATAAAAAAAAAGGTTGGGTTAGGTGTCGTTTGGTGTGCTTCGGATTAGATCGTTGGTTAGAGCAAGATATCAAATTTCTCACTCTTCCTAGACTTACCCATTTTGGTATAATAAATCAAGCAGATTATCAGAATAGAATGAATGATTTATCACTAAATATTCAAAAGAATATAAAACGCAGCCCAATGAAAGTAGTGTACCAGTGAAAAAGGGGGGACTGTGGTCAGTCGTTTTTCTCGGAGATGCGAAGGGATTTTCGGAAACTCTCGCAATAGTTCATATTCTCCATTGGCGAGTTTCGGACTGTGTATATGACGGACAGCGTATATTTTTGTTATTTTGAAATTTCACGGGTTTAATGTAATATTTTAACCAATATATAAATGAAGTCAAAAGTAAGCTGGTACAGTTTCATAATTTATCAAAATATTTTTATTTGCACAAAACTATTAAAAATGTTTACTGTTGAAGTAATTGAACAATTTTTGCACAAAAAAATAGTTTTTGTAATGGCGCCCCAAGGGGAGACTTTGGAGAGTCTCCAGAGTCTCCCCATCCCAATGGTTTCAGGATATACACATTTTTCAAAATATTTAGATGTAACAGAATTTAATATGCGTTCAAATGATTTATTGACCAAAGCTTATTGTTGTATGGTTGGTAAAATAGCTTTTCAACTTAAATAATAGTGCCCCGTCAATTGTAAAGTGTTTTTTTTGCAAGTTTTTGAGTTTTGCAACATGACACAAACACGTATTTTGAAAGTACATGGGACAGTATAAAAAAACACCTACGTGGATTGTTGTAGAGGTAAGATATGACCCTTTCTTTATTGAAGTATTGATTAATGACCAGTGGCGGATCCAGGGGCGTGGGGAGGGGGCAGAGAGGCCCCCCCTCCCAAAAAAATATAACTTATTTTGTAGTTTAGCAGCATCACTTATTTAAATTTTATCACAAAATCTACTTAATTTTTTAAAAACTTTTCGCCTGCTGGCGCTATTATTCTCCTTTAGCTGCTAAATTTCACACCTCAATTTCTATCAAAAACCACAAAAAAATTTTTTTTGGTGTTTGCTGCCACTTTGGCCCCTCCCCTCCGGAAATCCTGGATCCGCCACTGTTAATGACACCCATTATATTTTACGAAATATTGAAGAAAAACTAAAAATTGTCTCCCCACCCTCCCCTACTGATTACGGCTATACTTTACTTTTAGTTTCAACAAAATGTTAGCAAAGGATACAGTGAAACTTGGAAACCTTTCTTTAATTTTAATAACTGACCATTGGAAATAGCAGAGCCCAATTTATTACTTCGGCCCTTTCAACGCTGCATTAGTCATTTTGTCAGTAATTTTTTTAACTATTCGGAATTTTTTAATTACAAATAAGTGTCTTTGCTGAAAATTTAAAATGATGGAATTAGTTCTCAAAGAATTTTTGTAATTTTTTTTTTGGGAAATTTTTAAAGGTGTATTTTTAATAGGTTTAATTCGTTTAATTACTGTTGTTGACTAAAAATGGGTTAATTATACCTTGAATAATTAATACCTACCTACAGCAATACCTTATCGGACTGAAACCCTATACCTATCTGTACCTTAGAGCAAAAGGGTATTATGTAAGTCAAAAACATGAATTTTTGCGAGAGCAGAATCAACTTTTGTTTTGGTATGGAAGTGTTTGGTAGAAATATCCGTTATCTTTAGTCGATACATCTGTCGCACGGTTTAAATTAGATGGGCAGTCCCAGACTTTTATATATGGAGGGGGGTGATTTAAACTTTGCTCAGTGAGCTTATTATATTTGGACTTCTTTGGGAAAAGAGGTAGCCCTCTGAGACAGCGACTGGTACAAAGAACGCGAAAGTTTAATTTAGGTGATTTTGAGTAATTTCTTCGGTTCAGTCCTTGTCAGTCAGAAAAATCGGAAAAAAGAATATTTGGACTTAATACCTTTTTGCTCTAAGATACAGATTTTGTTACTTTGCAATGTGTGGCGAATTGCGATTAGCAGTACATTAGTACCTACTTATATTATCCACACACGTACCATGTAATGGTGATAAGAAACGACAAATTCAGTAATAAGCAATATATGGTAAAGAAACCCGCGCCCAACTATAGGTGTACGCTGACATACGCCAGCCAATTTTTTTTAAATTCTGATATATTATAGGATCAGGTCAGAGCATTATAAAAACCTGAGTTAGAATGTAGTGGCCCTTCTGGTTCAGACACAGGGGCGTATCAAAATAGCAGAAAATTACATGTTAAAATTAAATATTTAGCAATAAAACGCCCAAAAAGGATTTGTGTTTTAGACATAGTCAATGCCCGTAAGCTAACGGAATATAAATCCAGCTTTTTTGACATTTTTATTCAGTGGCGTACCTTGTTATTTAATTTTTTGGAATAAACATATGTTTTTAAAGATATTAATTATCTTGAAAACGACATTTAGTACTTCTTCTGTTTGGTTTTGACCTTGATTTTAACTTATAGCTAGTGAAAAAAATCATGTGTGTGCGAATTATTTCATGCAGACGCGGAACCTTTTTTTATAAAAAAAAAAATATAAAAGTTCACTTTTTAGAGGCAATATTCATAACTAAAATACATTTGTTAATCTATTATTGATTTATAACTTTTGATCAGAATGAAAATATTGATTTGTTGTTGGGTTGGTTGAAGAATAAAAAGGTACTCCCTTTCCAGATTTAATTGAAGCTTGAGCAAGAACGCTTGGGGCATGCGTTTAGGTAACTAGTATACGTTGGTTTTTAGAGTATGGAAATCCTTAAACTCGAATATTGTTAGAAGTTGTGCATGATTGTCATGGCCACCAATAAATTTTTTAGTTCGGCTAAGTAAGGTTTATAGCTGTTAATTTTTAAACCGCTCTGAAAGTATGGCCAAGATATTTGCATGACCCAGCGATCAGTTAATGTAGCTAAAAATAATAGTGGTTTTTTGCGACACTGCTTTTAATTAATTTTATAAATATTTTCGTTCTGATCACAAGTTATAAACCAATATCATTATTATTTAATATCTTTTAGAAATCATTATCGCATAAAAAGCGAAATTTTTATTTTGCAAATAAAAAAATGGGGCACCTTTATGTATAAAATTGTCTAAAAATTATTATTATTATTTTTATACCAAAAAATTAAATAAAAAGGTATATGTCACTGCAATAAAATAGTAGTGGCAGTAGGATTAATATTTATTAGTTTAGAAGCATTGACTTTGTCCCAAAAACAAACCCTTTTTTGGTCGATTTATTGCTAAATATTTAATTTTAACATTTAATTTTAGGCTCTTTTGATACGCCGCCCCTGTGTCTAAGGATACACCATATTCTGGCTTAGATTTTTATGATGCTCTGATGTAATTCCAGAAGACAACAGAATTTTAGAAACATCGGCTGAAGTCTGCGCACACCTATAGTTGGGTGCCGGGTTTTTTAAATTTTGGCTTAGGAGGCGTTGGACGGTATTTAAATAATTAACAAAATTAGGGGCAACAAGGGGCAAATCACTTTGGCAATATTACCAGTAAGTAATAATATTTAATTTATGAGTTATTAATCTTGATAAGTAAATTTAATAAATAAGTATTAAAAAGCTATAAGAACAGCACAACAGTGGCGGTCCCAGATAACTCCAAATATAAGAGGCACATTCCGGTGTATTACACACCTGAACAAAAAATAAAATTGCTCCCCCCCCCCCGCCCTTTTAAAAGTCTGAGACGGCCCTGAGCATAAAAGGGTCGTAAACTGTATACTGGTAAAGTCAACTATTTAGTATTATAAGTAAACCACCTATTTCTTGGTAAAATAAGGCCGTTAAATTTTTTAACTCATTGGTAGTTCCAGTTCCGTTAGCATTACTATTTTGGCGTGTACCAACGACATTATTACCCTATTATAACTACAATAACTTTATCTTGACCCATTTATTATTGGTTGTTATAGCTTTTTTCCAACTTCACCTATGTGTTTTACATGGGCGCACCCAGGGGGGGCCTCGAGGCCCGGCCCCTCTCCAAGCCTTAGATTTTTTTACATATTTTCCACATATTTCATGAAAAAACACAAAAAGTAGCTAAAAAATTTGACATCATGAGGCGTCGGGCGCCCCCAAGAGGCCTTGGCCTCCCCCCCAAGACATATTCCTAGGTGCGCCACTGTGTTTTATATAGGTAAGTTTTGTATCAGTGGCGTAGAAACAAAAAATCCCTCGTATATTTTTTCCTGCTATTATTTGGTACCAATTATGTACGAAAAAATTTAGTTTTTACAAAATCAATAGCCGGCTTCTTGGGTGGGGAAAAGCTGCTTAAGCCCCCAAGCCTCCTCCTTCTATACGCCCCTAAACTTTGTGTTTACGAACCCACTTTTAATTAAATATCTAATACAGTAGCGCACCCAGGAGGTATTGTATTCTTTTATTCATGAAATTTGTGAAAAATATTTATAAAATCCTCTGGCTTGGGGGGCTTAAAATTATAAAGTAGAAAAGTAAGGATATAATTCTACTCAACTTAGTATAATATTCTTAGGAAGGCGGGCTTGAGCCCCCCTGCCCCTGCAAAATAGTTTCGCTAAAATATCCGAAACAGCAAAAAGGAGAAAATAGGTGAGTGGTATTTATTTGTCCAATGTGAATAGTGATTTGCCCCTCGCATACCTACCTATATGCCAGGGCCGTACCTAGGAAAAAATTTCAGGGGCAATAAAAAGTTTCAAATAAAATTTTGAAAAATATTTAGTATTGTGAAATTTTTCTAATAATCTTGGTTGATGTAAAATCTCTTAAAATACACGTTATTGATTATATTGTGGTGGGGAATTGATCCTACTTTTGGTACGGCCTTGCTATTTGACAAAATATGTCTTACCTTTTTTCCATCTCGAAACTTGACGCTACCTTCAATAACGCAATTGTTGTCACACATATTTTCTAGTTACTTTGCCACTTTTATCACAAATCACATAATCACTGCACTTGGAAGATCCAGATTCGCTTTGGAACCAAATGTTTGGCACTCTTTAATTTTTTGTGAATTTTGTAATCCTTATTATAACAACAACTTCTAAATACTGGAAACTCTATAAAACTACTTGAAGAGTGAATTAAAAGTTTTTATAATCAGTTAAAACTTTAAAATCTAAACGCGATATTTGGAAAATGGGGCGCGCGCGATGTTATAGCGATGTAGTCGGCTGCAGCAACAATAACCTCCCCCACTGGTTGCGAGCGCGCGACTGATTTTCAAAGCCTACTTTGTACGTCGGCCACACAGCCCACGCGCGAGCCTTTTCGTCTCCTGCAGGGGATGCATTTATTTGCGACAAATTTCAGGAGAGCCCCAACAAAAATTTTCAGGTCCGTACCCACATAGCATAATCACGTCTTTAACACGTAAAAAACTCGTGAGAAAAAAAACGTTGATTTTAAAGCTGCTAAAAAAAACGTTTATTTCACATATAAAAACAAGCTTAATAGGTCATTCATTAACGTTATAAAAAATAACTGATCAAAACAGAAATGTTTTTACGTTATTTTCAAGTAAATTTTAAGTAGATTTTTATCAACCTTAAAATTACATTAGGTTCTCGCCTCTTCTACACGAATTTTAAAACGCGACTGGCATGACTTTTCTACCAAATATTTTTTTGGATTTTACTAGAAGCAGCGCCATCTATTGGCGATATTTTTTACTTACGAAATCTATCCGGGAGTGCTTTGGCCTCTTAACTATAAAAACCAGACAAGACGCTAGCCCTACCAAGTGTACTTTGGTTGCCTGACTTCCGCATGCGCAGATCTACCAATATTATTTACCTCATGTATTATAATAGATGAGCAGGGTGATTTTCACTTGATTTCTAACCACATGAAAATAGAAAGTTTCAAAAATTTAACCTATGAACCTAATCAAATCTAACCAAACCGAACCCAAGCAAACTGAACCAATAATTAAAAAAAAACTTTTCTGACTTCCTACCCGGGATCCTAGAGGATGTGAATCCGAACAGAACCGAACCGAACCAACCCTAACCTAACCAAACTAAACTACAACACTGCTAATTAGGTTTAGTTTGGTATGGTTAGGTTTGGATAGGTTCGGTTCGATTCGGTTCGGTTCGGTTTGGTCCGGTTCGGTTCGGTTCGGTTCGGTTCGGTTCGGTTCGGTTCGGTTCGGTTCGGTTCGGTTCGGTTCGGTTCGGTTCGGTTCGGTTCGGTTCGGTTCGGTTCGGTTCGGTTCGGTTCGGTTCGGTTCGGTTCGGTTCGGTTCGGTTCGGTTCGGTTCGGTTCGGTTCGGTTCGGTTAGGTTCGATTCAATTCGGTTCGGTTCGGTTCGGTTCGGTTCGGTTCGGTTCGGATTCACACCCTCTAGGATCCAGGGAAAGAAGTCAGGAAAGTTTTTTTTTTTAATTGTTGGATCAGTTTGCTTTGGTTCGGTTCGGTTTGGTTCGGTTCGGATTCACATCCTCTAGGATTTCGGTTAATAAGTCAGGAAAGTTTTTTTTTTAAGAAAATTATTGGTTCAGTTTGCTTTGGTTCGGTTCGGTTAGATTTGATTAGGTTTCGTTAGGTTTGGTTTTTGAAACTTTCTATTTTCATGTGATTAGAAATCAAGTGAAAATCACCCTGTTGTAATACATGAGGTAAATAATATTGGTAGATCTGCGCATGCGGAAGTCAGGCAGCCAAAGTACACTTGGCAGGGCTAGCGTCTTGTTAAAAACCAGTTAATGAACTGATCCCGGATCCTTAACGATCACGTCGCCTTAGTTATTAACCTGATAAATACATACTAATATCATGTAAAAGTGTTTGTTGACAAATTTTGAACTTTTAAAGTTAAAGAAAACATAATGTATGTATAGAGATACTGTCCTGCCTTGAGCGCCATCTTTTAAAATTGTCTTGAAGTGTTGTAGTCTTAAACTAGTGAAATTTTGGAAATTCCTTTCGCGTCACTTTTAAGTTAAAAAAAGTTATTAAAGAAAACGTGACAAAGAAGATGCAGAAAGTTATTAATTTTAACAAGTCTTTATCTAGAGGGCTTTTAGAAGAGGCTTTCGCGCCTTTTTTTGATTAAAAACCATATATATATATATATATATATATATATATATATATAGAAAAACGTGACAGAATAATACGCAAAAAGTTTGTGAGTTTAAGAAGTCTTAATCTGGTGGCGTTTTTAAACATGTTGTAGAGGACTCTCCAAGTATGAATTTGGCATATGAAAATAACGAGTGTAAAAAAGATGTGTATACACAGTACCAGAAACTTTAGCAAAAATTACATTTTTATAGCTTGATTCCTACTTGTTTTTAAGTTATCTTTAAGCATGCAGATTTAACAAAACAAATATAACATAAAAAATAACTTTATTACTTTTGTTCACGTTTATGTGATTTTTGTGCCTTATGGGTAGGGACTTTTTTAGATTTTGGAAGAAATTGAAATCATGGGCGTACGCAGACGCAGCATGAAACTTAGGGAGGGACAAATACAAAAATTTTAAAAAAAATTTGAATTTAATGAAATAAAAATAAAAAGAACGAAAGCGAAAACACGAACATACATACACATCAGTTTTTTAAATCTTAACCTATTACAGTAAAACGACACGTCTAGGATCTTCAAGAAATCTGCTCATCTGCTTGTTTATTTTTTCCTGAAACTCGGCGGCATAGCTTGCCTGAAAAGGCGGGGGGGCCGACGGCTAAAAAGGGCGCCCCTCAGAAATCTTGCGACCAAAAAAAAAATCTTAAGTTTCCTTTGCCGGCGTCTCAATTTGTCCCGGTCCTGCTAGTAAGCATAGGGCGCTTCGGCCACCCATGGGGCGCCAGTACCCCCGGGGCGGGGGGGCGGCGACGAACGCCCCGCGCCCCCCCCCACGCTACGCCACTGCTGAAACTAAGTTCCGATGTACACTCAGCATGCAGCATACACAAACCGCTTAATCTATCCTCTAAAAAGATCGTTCTGCGGTACTACATGTCAATGCTGGCAAAATATGTAGAGCAGTTTTTGTTGATAACAAAAAAATCTGCGTGCTTTACAGCATCTGCCACTTCCAAACTTTTTAACTCCTCTTTATTGCCAATACTTCGAAGGCTGGTAGGTTTTCATCGGAAAAGCAATGCTGTAAAGACATTATCATGGTATTAATAAAGATTTTTTCCAGTGGTTTGGTGGGTTATTTGCGGGAACGCTCATAGGATTTTGCTGTCGCCTAACTATCCTTGGCACCTGCAACTCTATTCCACGGTTTTCGGCATGTGTGCTGGCTTCAGCTAAGATAATGTTTATGACTTCTTCTGCAGATTCCCGATGATGTTTAATCAAATTTAATACACTTTTAATGATTTCCACTTTGCGATCAATCTAAAATTTTAGATTCCTATATATTGGACACGTGTTCCAAAAGCGTAGAATACTTTGCTACCAGGCCCAGGGAAATAACAAATACCGGCCTATTGAAGCAATTGCCGTCTTCTGATTTTTTTAAGGCCTTTAAAGATGCCCAAAAAGTTGTCTTTAAATATAGCAATACTTTTGTGTTTTTAGGACCATCGTGACTAACAAAGGACAAAGGAGAGGAATACTTGAACCATAATTATATCCTTTACAGTATATATCGTTGGGAATAAATGTATACTTATATTGTATAATATTATATAGAGAGGAATAAGTTTAAAGTTCTAACTTAATTGATTTGACTGTTTTGTTTGGAAACTAGGAAATTATTTTCAATATTTGGGGGGCGGGGAGCAAAAGCACTTCCTTGCCCCTCGCTGCGTACGCCCATGATTGAGATGTAAATATAATAATACAATATAAACTCCGTCCAACCCATTAGCTCCGGCAACTTTTGTTTTACAAAAATGTATTGTATTTAACTGACTAAAAAATTTATTAAATTTTGTACAACATACTATAGAATTGCAGTATTTTTATTAAAAAGGCACGCAAAATGCATGGATGTCCTTGATATTCGCGAAATGCCCGGACACACATAAAATGCACGAAAAAACAACGGCGGTTCTGTAACCAAAGTCTGGGCGGGTAATGGTCAAGCGGTGACTGCTAATAAGGGCACCGGAAAATGCGCATAGGATAAAAGCACACAGGAATTATCCGAACAAGTAAAATAGCGAACGTGGAAAAAAGCACACACCGAAAAAGCGCACATAGTAAAACAGTGCAACATGCAATGAAATAAAGTTAAGTTTTTAGAATTCCAATGTTCAATGTAAAAAATAAATGGATCCATGACGGATCTGATACCTTTCTAACCCATTAGCACACTCCAAGTAAACTCCATGCTATATAAACCTTGAAATTTTTGAAAAACATGCGTGTTACAATATCCCGAAAACCGCATATTGATGCGACGCTCCGTTAAAAAGTTAGCATTTTTAAAACTTTTTAACTGTCAAAAAACTGTCATTAGCATTGATGACTTTCGACCAAAATCTAATCAGCTCGTTACAGTATCGAATGCTATTTTAGCTAAAAATGTCATGAAAATCGGTTAGGCGGTTTAGGAGCTATCGTGTTACGGAGTTACATACACACACACACACACACAGACAGACATCACGACGATACTGCTAAGGTGGGTCAAAATACACCCAAATAACACATTTTCGGCGTTATCTCAAAAAAAAATTGTCGTTGAAAACAATACCTTCTTAGCCATTGCTGTGCGGGCTAGGAAGGTAACAATTTGACCATTTCAAATTTGGCCAAAAAAAGACTCGTACAGGGTGTCATCGAAATGACTTTAAATATTCTGGGAAAGATAGTACTCTTCAAATTGGTAAAATAAGTTTCTATAAACATGCTTCGAAAATTGACTATTAAAGGAGTTAGAGATATATTAAGCGCAGAATTAAAATTATTTTTAATTGTAGGCCTAAAAATCAAGACTGATTTTTCAAAAATATACTGGCTGCCACAAATTATATTAATAAATATTCGAAAAAGGTGGGTTTTGCAAGAATTTTTTTTTACCCTTACCCTCAGGCGTCTACTCACATACATTTTTTTCAGATGAGGAGACCCCACTTGCGGTACATCGTTCGAAATCTTATTAAAAAAAACAAAGATTAATTTTTTTTGACATAAGTCAATAAAATTAAAAAAATAATTTTAAAAATTTTTTATTTGTGATTATATATGCGTGGCCTTTTTCAGTGGATAATGTAGGTGATAGAAAAAAGTTTGAAATACAAAAGTTGCATAATTTTCTCCATATTATCTTTTCGACTATGTCAAAAGTCACAGGTGTCATCCTTTATGTCAAATTTTGACAGCAACTCTCTTAAGTTAAAAAGAACAGTCTGTATATTATTTGTTAAAATAACGGTATCTTTGCTCTGATTTTAAAAATTACAGGTAAATTTAGTGGGAATAAGGACACTGTTGTTCTGGTAAATATACGTTTTAATTCATCGGTAACGTCTCGACAATGGTTTTTATCTTCATCAGACTAAAAAGGTTACAGCTCATTAGTAAGATAGTATAAAATACGGCACATTAATACATCACCAATTAAAAATTATTATTCTTTTCCCAATAAATAACATTTAAAATGACCTTATTAACAATATATTATTTTTTTTTTTCCTAAATATTTTTTTCCCATTTAATGTATATATAACTGATTTTTTTATTTATTTATATAAAGAAATAATTATGGTTTATTTTTCTTCTTTTATATATATATATATATATATATATATATATATATATATATATATATATATAAAATTTTATACAAAGGTTCAAGAAAAATTTTTTTTGTCACTATAGTAACTGATGGGTGGCTCAATAAAATACGCACAATGATATCAATCAGCTATTCATATAAAAACAATAATAATAAATAAAACCTGTAACAAGCCATAATACCATGTAGAAAATAACAACAATGTACACATTATAGTGACACCTATGTTAAAATTTACAACAAAATTAAAAAGGACTGTTGAAATAAATATATTTAAAATTCCTTACTCACCCTTCAGACTAGATCGTACATTGGAACAACAAAAAACAAGAATTCAAGCACATCAGGAAAACAAACGGCACAAAATTAAAAACGCAACCCAACATTAATCTGCTAATTATTTATATTTTCTTTTGTTTTGTTTATCAGACAGGTTATATTATCGGCGGCAAAATTAGTCCGCAATTGTTGTCACTATTCTGGATTTTTATTATTCCGAAATATTAAAACAAATTAAAATTCTTTAAGTTTAAAGCAAAAGGCAACCTTGAATAGAGTGGAGCTAGTAGTGTACGGTACTGATTTAATTTAGAGTGGGATCAGTGTATATAGTTTGATACAATTAAGACTGTTCCATCACAGTTCCATCACTATGTGCCGTATTTTATACTATCTTACTAATGAGTTGTAACCTTTTTAGTCTGATGAAGACAAAAACCATTGTCGAAACGTTACCGATGGATTAAAACGTATATTTACCAGAACAACAGTGTCCTTATTCCCAGTAAATTTACCTGTAGTTGAATTGCAAGGACGTGATAAGTTTACCAAATTTTAAAAATATTTAACTTTTGGATAAGCCGTTTTTGAGTTATATTAATTTTAAATTACTGTTAAAATGCACTAATGATAATCCACTTGGCCCAAAATTCCGAGGGGTGGCTCGATCGCCGATATTTGTACACCAAAAGGAAATACCTACGGTATCATACAGTCGGTATTTCCTGGTATTTCCAAGTATTTCCTCAAATTTCAATGGTATTTCCCAGTATTTCTCAAGAACTTTCCGGTATTTCCTAGTATATTTCCCAGTATTTCCTGGTATTTGCCCTAACCTGGACACCAAAAGAAAATACCGAGCCACCCCTCGCAAGATTCCGTATACTTGTAATTTTGTAATTTTCAATGTAAATTTGTAATTTCAATAACTGAAAAACGGCTTAACTAGATATTAACAAACCATATGTTTTTTAAATCAGGAAAAATACGTCTTACTTTCTGACAGAAAATATACGGGGTGTTTCCTTTAACAAAATTTGACATAAGGAATGACATTTGACACTTCTTACTGAACCCCAAAGGTAAAAGTAAAATTATGCAACTTTTTTATTTAAAGCTTTTTTGTATTATTACCTACATTAAACTCTAATAACGGCCACGCAAATATAACCAATGACCCTGTACGTCAATTAATTTAGGATTTTTCCATTTTTTGAAAAACCGCATCGTCATTTTTGACATTTTAATAGTTAGTTATAACTAAATTTTGGATATTGTTATTAATTATGTCAAAAACACATAGGATTTCGAATGAGGTAACCAAGTGGGGTCATCCGATGAGAAAAAAAAAGTTGTATAATAGTAGACCACTTTCCGGCCACCACCACAAACATGTTCTTCGGAAAGAAAGGTCGTCTTAAAACTAAGTAGATAACATTTTGATTTTTTTTCCAAAAAACCAGTATTAACCTGCTAGACGCTAGGGCCAAGTCGTCGCTAGACTATTGGCCGCCTGGAGCAAAACGGAAAATATGCCGCCCTTTCCCCGCTTCTTTCTGTTCTTTCTGTCCACGATTGAGCCAAAAAATTGATACGCCAAAATGAAGTAATAATTGCAAATAAATGAGTATAAAAAAGTCAACAATTTTTTTTTAATCGAGTTTTTAAGGCACCCCCTCCTTACCTTTTTTACGGGAGTCATAGAAAACCACTTTAGATCGGTTTAATGGTTTTCGAGATATCAGCGTTTAGCCTAAAAACTTTGAATGACAATATCTCAGAAAGTTTTGACTTTTTGTTTTCGGTTACTTGAGAGTCGGTTCAAACCAACTTCTTTTAAAAAAATCCAAAATAATGTTCCCTTATCTCACACAAATACTGCAAACCAAACTTGTGTTTTTGAACAACAATTTTGTCAAATTTTTAAATTTCCAGTTTTTGCTCTATTTCTCGAAATAAGTAAACTTTATCATATATATATATTTATCGGTTTCACAACGTTCTACGTCTTCCGATACCCAATCTCCACTCGTTTCTGTTTGCCCATAATTCATCATCTAGGCCTCTTATTCTTATTTCACTGTCTATTCCTTCTCTCCAGCTTCTCCTTGGCCGTCCTCGTTTTCTTCGGCCAGTTGGTTTCCATTGTAGTATTTGTTTAGGTAGTCTTTCGTCATTCATTCTTTGTACATGTCCGTACCACACCAGTTGTTTTGTTCTTATATCATCCACTAAAGTACGTTCACCTACTGTCATAATTTCTCTTATTCTTTGATTTGTAACTCTTTCTCTTTTTGATTTCCCTGCTGCTCTTCTCCAATAGTCCATCTCCGTAGCGGAAAGCATTTTTTCTGTTCTATCCTTGATTGGCCATACTTCTGAGCCGTATGTAATAATACTTTTTATAATGGTGTTATATATAAGCTTTTTGTTATGTTTTGATATACTTTGGTCCCAAATTATTCCATTTAATAAAGTTATTGCTTTTCTTCCTTGTACGTTTCGATCTTTTATAGCTTTGTCTAGTGTTCCGTCAGCTGTAATTTTTAGACCTAAGTATTTATACTCATCACAGGAGTGAATTCGCTGCCCGGTATTTAAGATTAGATCCTGTTTCATTCCACCGATACACATATACTCTGTCTTATTGAGATTAACCTCTAGTCCCCACTTATTGTACTCTTCTATTAGTTTTCGTGTCATATATTCGAGGTCGTCATAATCCTGAGCCACTACTATCTGATCATCGGCGAAACATAAAGTATACAAGGTGGTTTCGTCCAATGGAATTCCCATGTTTTGGCATTTTCTCTTCCATACTTTAAGGACTTGTTCCAAGTATATCTTGAAGAGCGTAGGCGAGATACAGCAACCTTGTTTAAGACCTTTATTTACTTGAAAGCCTTTGGTTAGTTTTGCTTTTATTTTAACTTTTGCCTTACTATTGCGGTATAACTCTTGGATGGCCTTAATTAGTTGTACGCTTATCTTTGTGTTTTCCAACGCTTTCCAAAGTAGATTTAGTGGTATACTATCATATGCCTTCTGCAAATCCACGTAAAGCAGATGCAGCTCTTGACCGTATGCCATTTTCTTTTCAATAACTTGGGTTATACAAAAGAGATGATCTGAAGTCGATCTACCCGCCCTGAAACCAGCTTGTTCTTCTGCCTCCATGTCTTTATATTCGCTCTCTACTTTATTTCTTATTATTTTACCGTATATTCTGCTTAGCGTACTAGTCACAGATATACCTCTATAATTGTCACATATATCTTTCCTTCCTTTTTTGTGTATTGTGGATATATATGACGTTTTCCACTCAGTTGGGACTACAGTTCCATTTAAATATTTTTGGAAAAGATTCCGTAATCTCCAAAACAGTTCTTCAGTGCCATATTTAATAAGTTCGGCTGGGATATTTCCGGGTCCGGCAGATTTACCGCTTTTTAAGGTTGTGCACACGTTTTTGACCTCAGAGATTGTGAGGGGTACTGGAGATCCCATCGTTCTAATTATATTGTCTCTTGCGTCTTCCTTGAATTCTGCTCTATCTTCAGTTAAAAGTTTTTTAAAATGCTCATCCCATTCTTTGTCTGGTATTGGTGAAATGATATCTCTGCATGTTTCTTTTTTAATCGATCTTATAGTTTTCCAGCTTTCGGTACTTCTCCTACCTCCTAAGTAAGAATCTATTTTCTGACACTTTTGCGTCCACGAATGATTTTTCTTATCACTGATCATTCTTCTCACCTTTGATTGCGCGATTTTGTATTCTTGTCTGCTTCTATCTGAATTTTGGGATAAGTAGGTAACTTTATCAAACTATCAAATAATAAAATCGGTTCATTATTTTTTGAGTTTTTAAGAAAAAACCTTGGAAAAAATACTTGAAAATATGGAAAAAATTGGTGTCAATTTAAAAAGTCGTTATGGTCTTGAAACAATCGAACAGATATTAGCTTACAAATCGTGATAAAAATGTTTGAGTCGCTAATAAATTGCGTCTTTAAATTGTCAAAAACGTAAAATTTTAAAACTATTTATTAGGTTTGAGTCGCGAAGTACACGACTCACTCGCACTGTTTATGAACACTGCGATCATTTATACCTGGACATACACCTAGAGCGCTTATCTTAAGCTTTAAAATGTTTTAAACAAACAACCGATAAATTAAGATTACTTAAAGATTCTTTGGGCAAAAAACTTTTTTCTTCATTTCAAAAACTAACCAAATCCTTTATTTTTTCAAGTTCGTCGATCCCTTTTTATTTATCCTTTTCTATTCTGCTACAAATTCTTTAAATAATACGAAAGAAATCAGAAAATTTATTTCATTAGTTTTAGAGATATTACGTCTCAAAATAACGTGTCTTAGTGACCCTAAACTACATCTTTAAATCAAAAGTACGTGTGGCGGCCTCTTGAAAATACTTTTAGTTAAAAAATAGAAAATAGCCTTCGGCCGTCCCCAAAATCGGCCGCCTGCAGCTGCTGCTCCTCTGCTTCACCCATTACGACGGCCCTGGCTAGGGTCGCTGTACCCTGGGAGTATAGCGACGCCAGGCTTCCAGGATGCAGGACCCTACTAGGGACAGCGTTCCATTTAAAGTCGCCACCCTATATAATGTTTTTGTAGTTATGTTATGTTATTTAACAATGGTCTTGAAAAGTACGTAAAAACCAAGAATTATATTTCGTAAAAACATAAGTTGCGTTTGTATGCTGCCGATTGAACAACCCATTGACAGATATTTAGAAGCAAGTACGAACGCCCGGTCTTGCATCTTATTTCTCAGTTCCGATAATTATGGCGGATTTTCAGACATTTTGTTTCGGACAATTACGTTTCTTAACATTCTAGGTTGCTACAGCCTTGTAAATTGTAATTTAAAGATTTTTTTGAGGTTTTGCTAATGTGTTTGCCAAGACCTTTTGCCAGAATAGCAATTTTTTTGTTTATATTGCACACTACACCGAAGAAATATCACGTTTCGGACATTTTGGACAGATTTTTTTGAATCACTTGTCTTTTTTATTATTTTTCAAAAAAAGTAGTAATAATAAAAAAAAACAGCCACTTACCGGCAAAATTCACGATCCGTTTTTACATACGAAAAGCTTCAAGGTAACCTAAAGTCACCGTTCCCACTACAGTTTTAATTTCTTTAGAGAAAAACGTGTGAACTTGGAATATTAAGAACCTGGGTGACAAAACATTAATTTTTATATTAAAATTAGAACTTCATATAAGAATTTTATAATTTAAAATTCTAGAAACTTAAAGGTTTGATTTAATGTACCTATGTTCTCTTCCTGTTACGGCATTTAATAAAATATACAAGTTTGAAATTTAAAATAAACCCAAGTGACGCCATTTTACACGCTTAAATAGTTTTATTGTCATTTTAAGAATGATCGCACCACATTCCGTTAATAATGGATCGTCATTAAGATTATCTACTAGAATTTTTTTTTTAAATTGGAAAAAATATTTTTTTTCTTGAGTGACGCAAAATTTTGTACTTTGGCCGTATAAAAAAATACCCATACCTTAATGTGACCATACTAAGCTTGTGGCGGCGATTTAGCATAAAGTTACCTAACAATTTATTTAAATTTTTGCAACTCCATCCATTATAGCGAAACTCCCAAACTTTTAAATTATAAAATTTTCACTATTATTTCAGTCAGTCTGTTTCCCCATCTGCAATTTTTGCAGATGCCCTTGGGCAACCAAATCGAGTAACTTGCCCTAAATGGAAGAGTTTTGTTTGAAAATTTTACAAGGCAGAGTTTCGCCAAAGCTTTTTACTTTGTAATTAAGTTGGTTATATTTAATAAAAAATAAATTGGATATGTTTTAGGTTTCAGCACAAAGTTGGTAATATAGAATTATTAAATCTACAAAGTTTAAGGAAACATTTTTAAATTAGGTACCTACTGACAAACCTTTATTTTGATGTGTTATGAAGAAATTGGCTACGACCTGGATTTCAATTCATTAAGCAAAATATTTTAGTTGGTATCGTATCTCCTCTCCTCTCCTTTCTCTCTCTCTTTATCTGTCTCTCTCTGTCTTTCTCGCTCTCTCTCCCTCTCTCTTTGTCTCTCTATGCGACTTGTTTGTGCGCGAAGCTCGGTCTATGACGCTTTGTTGCTAAAGCTTGGGAACGCAGCATTCGTTTTAAAACCTTCGCCCGACCGTTGTCGAAAAAACTTGGAGAAAAGTCAAAAAGTGCGACAAATAGCGTGGGTTTTATCGACTAATCGCAGACCTCTCTTCCTTCCTAGACAGGCAACTATCTTTTCTCCTCGAGGCAAAAAGGATTACTCTTATCCCTTGGTATCTAATATATCTATTTGCAATTTAATATGATTTAATAAGTGTGTAAAAAAATACGACTTAATTGTCTCCTGATTATGGTAATTTTTCAGTCTTGCGTCTGGTAATACAGTCGAACCTTTCTAACTCGAACCTCTATAACTCGAACCTCTCTATAACTCAAACCTTTTAAGTGGTCTATGCACTTTTTATATGTATTTTAACCTGTTGATCTCGAATTTCTATAACTCGAACTCTCCATAACTCGAACTGTTTTGGTTGTCCCTTTAAGTTTGAGTTATGGAAGTCTACTGTATTTTCATATTTTTTGGCAAAATTAACGAGAACGCAAAATAAAGAGCACATCAACTTTAACACAAGTAGTTAAAATCTTAAGAGTTAGGTCCAACTTGTTTGTGTATATTTAAAAACTAAGGTACATGTGAAATAACTGCAAAGGTTTGTGTTACGCGAACGTGCAAGAGCATAGTACGAATTTCTGATCTTACAAAATAATTTAAAAAATAAATAAAAGCATATTAAAAAATTTGTAACGATATGTCATTTCTTCGAAATCTAGTAAGTGCATTCATAGAATTCCTTATATAAAAAAGTTGCA
Source organism: Aspidapion aeneum (assembly GCA_963576565.1). NCBI lineage: Eukaryota > Metazoa > Arthropoda > Insecta > Coleoptera > Brentidae > Aspidapion > Aspidapion aeneum. Next base: position 77,861,361 of record OY755044.1, on the reverse strand, counting down.
AATTTTAGTACCACCTAACAATTTTTCGTGGCTAAGAGAGCATAAAAAGATTCTGTTTTTTGTATTTTTTCGTGGGCAGCTCGAAAGCTGTACACCCACGACGGGGATCCAAGATCTAATGGAATCCTATTAGGTGTTGACAGTTAAATTTTTTGTCTTTAAGGGACTCTTTAGAACACTGCATGGTCAATGTAACATTTTTGTAAAGCTATAGAGACGGTATATAAATTTCATCTTACGATATTGGAAAGGGTGGAATATAAAATGCCTAGGATACCGTATGCTTTCACACAAGTGGCGACATCTACAAATATTAAAAAAACTACCAGAGTAAATACAAATCGCAGGCGATGAAACCACCAAAACTAACCACCCCTGATATGATTTAAAAATTGTAAAATTATATACTCGTAAATGATTAATGTTCGAAAAAAACATTATGCACAAAAAATTTTAAAGCCAAATAATACATATAAACACCAGCCAATTTGCAGGGGCAATCCAACGTACAGGGACTCTAAATTGGACCCCGTTATGCAATTAGGAACCAACCGCCAATTTCCAAAAAATCAAGATTGAACCGAAAACTACTGCTTCATCATTCTGCAATAAAGATCCAAAGTTTTATCATGCCAGCGCCTATCTTGCAAAACTATAAAAATTTAAATTGGAGTTAACTCACGCCTGTTTTTCGCGATTTTCTCAAAACAGTAAGAGAATCAGTTGGTTCCTTATTGCATAACGGGGTCCAATTGTCCCTGCGAATTGGCTTGTACACCATAATTGGGGACCCATGTGGATGAAGATTTTTACATATTTATTCCATTTAACCATTTGGAGATTTATTATAATTACAGTCGAACCTCTCTAACTCGAACCTCTATAACTCGAACCTCTCTATAACTCGAACCTTTTAAGCGGTCCCTGCACTTTTTACATGTATTTTAACCCATGTAACTCGAGTTTCTATAACTCGAACTCTCCATAACTCGAACTGTTTTGGTTGTCCCTTCAGGTTCGAGTTATAGAGGTTCGACTGTATAAAGATATTAAAAACTATTGCAGTCGAGGAAAAAATTTGATTAAAACCTTCAATTATAATGTAGACCATTTAAGCCTAGTTCTATAGACTTAGTACTTTACATCTTTTAGTAAATACTGCTGTAATTGACTTTTATTTAAAACTTCTTAATTACGTATAAAGAACAATGTTATTATAATTTTTTGAGTATCTATTGCTACTATTTTCTAATAAATCATGCTATGTCACCTAAGCTTTACAACTTCCTTAATTGCCTTCTTTCTAAATCAGTTATGACAAGGCTAATTTTGAAATCACCTGGCTAAATGCTAGGGGTTCTTGTGCTTATTTTAATTTATTTTTAGGTGTGCTCTTATTAGCAGCAAGTAGCACATATTTTAAAGAAATATTAAAATATATCAAACATACAGGGTATCTAGCCACAAGCAACGGCGGGTTACAGAATAATAAGACCGCTAAAAATACGGTCTATTTTATTGTATCCTTTGTTTCGAAATTTATTTAACAAAAAAATATTTGATCACGCTGAAAAGGTGCTATTTGGGTGTATTTTGACTTCTCTTAACAATATATCTTGTCTCCGTGTGTGTGTGTGTGTGTGTGTGATGGTGTGTGTGCGTGTATTAGGTGTAGGTGTTGGTGCGAATGTCTGCGGCTCACGATGGCTCCTAAACCGCTGAACCGATTTTCATGAAGTTTTCAGGTGAAATAGGGTACATTACTGTAAAGAGCTGATTTTGGTCGAAATCCATTAATGCTAACGACAGTTTTTTGACAATTTAAAAATTGAAAAAATGTTAACTTTTTAACGATAACATCGATATGCGGTTTTTGAAGTATAGTGGAACGTGTTTTTCTTAATAATTTATGTTATCACTAAAAACTTCGTAGGAGCTTCCGTTTCTGAGATATTTACAAAGAACTTTTTAGCTTGACCAATTTTTATGATATTCTTAGAAGAAATAGTGTTCGACACTGTAACAAGCTAAATGAAAATTGGTTGGCATTTATAATACTTAATGACAGATTTTTGAGTAAAAAAATGAAAAAAATGCTTATTTTTTACCGAAGCATTGCACCAATATGCACTGGAACACATTTTTCTCAATAATTTGTGATAAAATCAAAACACTGTTTTTAAGGCTGATATAGCGTTGTGTTATTGTTTACTTGATGTAAAACTTTGGTTTGCTATGATTTTTTATCTGGGGGCACGGCAGTGCCTCGCCAAGTACGCGCGCCGTACCATCTTTTCTTGAAACATTTAAGCTGATATTTGACCTTTCTAAAACTCTAGTTCGGAATGAGCTACGAATCTCAAACTTTGCACTTTGCACAGTCGTAGATCTTCATAAAGTTAACAACCCCTCTTAGTTTCATGGAATTCCATAAAGAAGTATTATAAAAATTTCAAAACGAATGGTTCTTACTAGTTTGGAAATGTTTTTCTAAACTTGGCTACTACGGCTGCAAATGGCTCTTAGGCACAGTGCTAAATTGAATGTAAAGAAGTTTGGCTGGAATAGCAAAGTTTAAAAAGCATTTCTAAACCAGTAAGAACCATTCGTTTTGAAATTTGTATTGGAGAACTTGGCTTTACTTTTATCTCAATTCTTTCTACGGAATACCACTTTCGCGTACTTGGCTTTTTTTTACATGAAATGTTTTTGTTATTATTATATATTTACAAAACAATATTGGCAAATAACAAAACTTTTTGGAAGTTTTAATGAAAAATATACCAAAACCTTGATGAATTAATTTTAAACTACTAATTAATAAATCTAAAAAGACCAATTAATAAATCTAAAAACAAAACAGCGATATTCAAAAGAGCAACATCAAGGAAACTGAACTGAACTGACTTAAAAAAAGAGTGACATATTAAAACAGTGACATTTAAAAAAGCGTCATTAAAAAAAGCAACAGTTCGACTCTTTCTAACATATTTAAAAAATAACTTTCCTCACTTCTTTCCTGTGATCCCAGAGGGTGTGAAACCAAACTAAACCGAACCGAACCAAATCGAAAAATTATTTTCATAAATTAGCTTTTCGATCCTCATTTTGAGACGTTGAAATCAAGGTTACTCTAATTTTTGTCAATTGAGCGCAAACGTATCCTTACCTGTCCCTGTTTTTTTTGTGGAAAAAGATCAGGTATCTGGACAGGTTGGGATACGTTTTCGATCAATTGACAAAGGTTAGCAAAAGACCAATTTCGACCTGCCAAAAGGAGGACAGCAAATAATTTTTCGAAAATTGTTTCGGTTTGGTTCAGTTTGGGTAGGTTTGATTCCGTTCGGTGTGGTTTCAAACGTCTAGGATCCCGGATTTTAAATATGTTACAAGGGGTTACCATACTCAATCCGAATTCCGTCACCCATCTGAATTCCGTCGCTTTTTAGAAATATTTTGAATTATTAAGCTAATCCTACAATGGAATTCCAATTTTTTTAGCTCACACATATGTGAGATATGGTGATCCTAATTTTATCGAGAAAAAATGCTCAGATTTCAAAATTTTTTATATATATTTGCGTCTCAGATGATTTTGAAATTTTTTTGTTGCGCCGTATGTCTGTCTGTTTGTCTGTCTGTCTGTCTGTATGTCTGTCGGTCTGTATGTCTGTCTATAACGATCAACGCGCATAACTCAAAAACCGCTTGGGCGATTTTAATGAAATTTGGTACCTAGGCTGGGTCTTGGGTCGAGATGGTCACATTTAAAGATGAACAAAATCCACCGAACACAAACCAAATAAAAGGGGGGGGGGAAGATTTCAAAAATTATAGTTTATGTAAAAATATGGCGCGTGTGATATCAAACGAAAGGTAATTGAGTCTGGAGTTAAACAAAATACATTTTAATTTATTTAAAAAAAAGGGTGGGGGTATATTTCAAAAATTAGAGTTTAAGTGAAAATATGGCGTGTGTGATATCAAACGAAAGGTAATTGAGTCCGGAGTTTAACAAAATACATTATAGTTTTTGCTTTCTTTAAGGGTGGGGGTATATTTCAAAAATTTGAGATTAAGTCAAAACATGGCTTGTGTGGTATCAAACAAAAGGTAATATAGTCTGGAGTTGAATAAAATATATTTCAGTTTTTAGTTATATAAGCTCAAACGTACACTATAACTATAGTCCCTAGTGTGAGCTTAGGGGCCCATATATTGGCAGAGTATTTTTATCAGTTCACCTATATACTTTGGAACACTGTACGCAAACTTCAGCTGTATTGATTAAAAGGAAGCTGCGCGCGAAAAATTATTTTAGTCGTGCGTCAAGTGTGGAAGCAGCATGTCGCATTTTATTATAAGGTAATCCACTTGCACGTTCTCATTTAATCTAAGATTTAAGGTACTTTATTATATTTTTACCTAATATAATTGTATTTTTTACTAAACTAATGTCCGTAAATAAGTTTTTAACGTAAAAAAATTTTCTTCCTTTTTTCGATTATTTTCTATAAAAAGAGGGTGGCGGGGTTTGGGTTATAAAAAAGCATTGAGCCGGAAATCCGACAGGAGTGAGCAACAAAAACAATGTAATTCAAATTAGTTTTTGTTATACGTACATTTATCAAAAAGCGAAAAATACATCTAAATCAGAATCACATTTGATCATAGTTTCTAAATCCCAAATTCCGTCACAGGTTTTTGAGCTATTTTCTTTGAAAATGTGTTTTAAATTCAAGGTGTCGGAATTCAGGCTGTGGGGCTATGACGGCTTTCCGATTATTTAATTTTTGTGAAAAATAAGGATGTTCAGTTTTTTCCATATCAACAAACCATCTAAAGACAAAAAATCTAAGATGATTAAACCTACAATAAATCAAATTTTTTAAATTTTAAATTCCGTCATAGTTTTTTATATTCTATTCATTTAAAATCTGTGATGAATTTGGGTGTCGGAATTCAGGTTACGGCAGTGACGACTTTTATGTTGTGATTTTCACGTTTGCTGGATTATGAAGGAGGCTGCCCCCTTTTTTTCTTACGAAAAATACCTACCTATCCAGGATTTTTGCTCCAAATATTCTGTTTACTGTAAGAAAAAAATACCTTACAATTTCGAATACTATAGTTATAGGTTAAGCGAATTTTTAGTTACTTTACAGTCAGACAGATAGACCGACAGATACTCCTAGAACAGTTATAATGACACACAGACATATACTACCACAAAATTTAGTAATTAGCTTTTTTTGGGTTTTTAAACAACTCATTTGATGTGGTAATAAAAATATTTTATTGACGAACCCATTAGGCTTTCACGTCTAATAGTATGCATGAATATTTTATATTTTTTCGTGTGCGTACTGAGGTCCTCCTGAAAATATTTGATGCATTTATGTAAGTTAATTCGTACAATAAATGTTAGTTGTATTTGTTATTAGCATCCATTTTATCATATGACGAAATTCAGGTCAAAACTATGTCGAAGTTCAGGTAAGTGCCTACTATGACGGAATTAGAAACTTCGGATCTCTAACTTTTTTTATTTACTAAAAAAATATAGGAGTTAGATTTAAATTCTCAACATAGAATACAATGTTTAATCAACTGTCCGAAGTTTCAGCACAAGTAAAAATAATTTAATATATCAAAATATAGAACATTGTATATCATCTCAAAAGTCAGTCCATGAATACTAAGGGGCTTAAGGTGACGGAATTCGGGTCGACTACGGTACTTAAATACCGGGAGTGGCAAGTTATAAGTCATTTTTTTTAAATGTTGCCTAATATTGATTTTTGGAAAAATCGCTGTTTTGAATTATCGCTCGTTTAAATGTCGCTCTTTTCTATCATCGTTGTTTTAAATGTCGCTCTTTTAAATGTCGCTGTTTTGATTTGACGCCTTTTTGAATGTCGCCGTTTTGATATGTCGCTCTTTTGAATGTCGCTGTTTTAAATGTCGATGTTTTAAATATCGCTCTTTTAAACAAATAACGTACCTATCTATAGTTCAAATTTAATTTTACAATATACCTATATCTATTTAAATTTAAACCACAACACCCTCTAAAAATAACGACATTTAAAGAAATTTAAAGCTGAAGTTATTTCTGTTTTAAAAACAGAAATTATTCTTAAAGACAGTCTCAACAAATTTCATATCAGCAGCAAAGAAAAGAAACACCACGAATGTGAAAACTATTTTGTTATACATGGCGACCCAAAAGTTTATATTGGTTTGACAATAAAAAGGTGTTCAGGATTTTAAAATTAAACACATTGTACGAAGAATTCTCAATTTTAAATGGGAATTAAAGATCAAATGTGGATCAGAGAAACTACTACAAAATCTCACATATATTATCAATTAATGCATAAACATAAATAAATATTTTTTAATATATGATTATATTATAAATTTAATTTAATTATTATTAAATTCAGCTGCCTTACACAACTCAAAGTACCAAATTTAGAACATATTGGTCCATAAATGGAAAAATTAACAATTTTGATATCTCCATTTTAATTTTTTTTATGTTTAAACGAGGCTTGCAAATTAACCCGCATGCATTTGGACTCGACTGGTCGAACTGTTGGCGGTACATGAAAGTGAGGCATCTGCTCGTGCGCTGCTCATATTTATGGATCGATTCTGTACAACGCCTCGTGCGTCCACTATTCAGGTCACCCACAAATTTATTTCTTCCCGAATCCGAGGCAAATGGTTCGGCCTCGGATTGCCTCATTCACGTTCATGCTCAGATGCGTACCTAGCTTAAGCAACCGACGCAAAACGAGGCAACTGGGACGACCAAATGTCGTCCATATACCGGGTGGGCCAAAAAAACCGGACAATTTTTTTTTCATTATTACTTTTCAACTATACAATCGATTTTAAATGGACAAACTGCATTGGCAGAGATTTATCAGAGTTTTGACTAAATATAATTTTTTGTGCGCCATCTCAAAATCAAAGATGTGTTGCAAACCTGTATTAATTGTTTTTCCAAATCAGTAAAACAAATGCGTTCTTGCCACGCAGACAGCAAAATCGGTTCAGTGGTTAAAAAAATATTTTTGTTCCAAACATTGTTTTGCATATTATACAATTGCCTTGCCAATCATGTCTGCATTTATTTACTTATAAATTCATTACTACTGAACCGATTTTAATGAAATAAAAAACATCCATGATTCACTTAATTGCTTTTTAAAGATAATAATCCAATTTTATCACCATCTTAAAATTTAAAATATTGGACAGAATCATACTTGTTTCTTCAAAATAGCGTGTTTATTCCTATTTTCCAAAAATGTTTAGCTTTTTTTTAATTTCTGAAAAAGCACTACTTTTCCCCCAGGCAACGGGGTATAAATTAGTAAAATCGGTTTGATAGTTCTCAAAAAATCTATTTTTGTTTCAACCATTGTTTTACAGATTATACAATTGCATTGGCAATCCTGTCTGCAATAATTTTTTTATAAATTTGGGATTACTAAACCGATTTTAGTGAAATAAAAACAGTCATGGTGAGAACTGATTGCTCTTTAAAGATTATAATCAAAATTTGCCACCATCTTAGAATTTAAGATGTCGGAAAGATTCATACTTGATTCTTCAAAATGGCGTGTTATTCTTATTTTCCGAAAATGTTTTAGGTTTCTTTTTAATTTTTAGATCAATGAGTTTGCACCCTAATAATGAATTTATAAAGAACTGAATGCAGACTGGATTAGAAATGCAATCGTATAATTTGTAAAACAATGGTTAAAACAAAATCAGTTTTTGTGAGAACCACTTCACCGATTTTATTACTGTGTACCTTCTTAAGCGGAAGAAAAGTAGTGCTTTTTTATTAGTTAATAAAAAAACAAAGAACATTTTGGAATTTAAGAATAAACGTGCCTCTTTGAAGGGTCAAGTATGATTCTGTCCGACATCTTAACTTTTGAGAAGACGGCAAATTTCGATCATAATCTATAAAGAACAATCAATTCTCATCATGATTTTTTTATTTCACGAAGATCGGTTCAGTAATAATAAGTTTATAAGGAAATGAATGCAGACAGACTGTAAAACAATGGCTGGAACAAAATAGATTTTTTGAGAATAACTTCACCGATTTTACTAATTTGTACGTCGTTGTTTGGGGGAAAAGTATCGTGTTTCTATAAATTTCAAAAAAAAAAACGAAAACATTTTCAGAAAATAAGAATACACAGGCTATTTTGAAGAGCCAAGTATGATTCTGCTGGCGATAAATTTTGATCATGATCTTTAAAAAGCAATCAAATCTCACCAGGATGCTTTTTAATTTATCAATATCGGCTCAGTAGTAATGAATTTATAAGGAAATAAATGCAGACATGATTGGCAAGGCAATCGTATAATATTCAAAACAATGCAATGGTTGAAACCACACTATTTATTTTTAGAACCACCGAACTGATTTTGTTGATTTGTACCTTGTCGTGCGTGCGAAAAATGCAGCTTTTTTACTTACTTAACAACGTAATTAAACATGTTTACAACACAAGACTAAACGAGCATCTTTGAATGGTTTTATTTTGAGATGACGGACAAAAAAATATTTTCCTATTTTCCGTCAAAACTCTGATTAAGTTCATGCTAAGATATATCCAAATTTTTCTTTGGAGTACTGACTCTGATCGGATGGCGTACGCATGCCGCGGGTCCATGCGTCGCATAAACAAATACTGATTTTGGCGCCTCGAAATACATTAGGTGCATTTCAAAGGCGCACAAGCGCCACGTGTAAATAATAAATTAGAAGTCCTTGATCAAATATCGCGAGTCTGTCTCATTTATTGTGATTAATTATAGTCTCCCAAATAAATTGTTTATATTAACCCAGTATTTCCTATAACATTGACATTGATCACAAACCACCTTCTATATGTAGATTATTATCTATAAATTGAATTTTTCCGGAAGCTAAGATGTTAAAGCCCTCTTTTTTTGCATGTTAATAGTTTTTTTCATTGTTTTGAATTTCTGATGTTGGTGGGTCAAATGTCATTGTGCTGAGTTGAAACGTTTCTATTGTTTTTTTGTTTAGTAAATGCATCGCCGGCCGTGGGCTTCGTTTAACATTTAATTAAAAAGTGCAGTTAGATTATTAAAATTAAAATTATACCAATGTATACTTTGTATTGTGTTGTTAGCGGTTAGACCAGGAAAATATATTTTTTCTCTAAAATCTATTTTTTCATTGCGCTGCTTTAAAATTACTACGTTCTATCAACATAGGCTTTTAATGCAAACATAGCACATTGTAATTCTCACAGTAGGGACTTATTGGAATAAAACCTGACTTTATTTCAGAGGCTTTATTCTGACAGATTTACAAAAAAAATGACAGCTGACCTCTCAAAATTGACATGTCAAAGTCAAATTTAAAAATAAAGTCGCTAACTTTCATTTAATAAAAACAGACACTAATAAACCCGGTTCTTAAATACACAAAGGCCGAATTTTGAAAGAAAGCAGCTGCTTTTTATATATAAACCTGTCACAATACTGCCGATTTTAAAATAAGGTCAGGTTTTATTCCAATAAGTGTCCAATAACTATAGTTGAAGATTAATGTATGTGAGTAATCAAATGTTGCTTATTGTATTTTTTTTTAGTTTTTAAAATTGGAGAGTGGCCATATGGGATTAGAATGTTGAAAGAAAACACAGAAAGGTTAAAGTCATATTTATTTCCACAGTATTTTTTTGTGGTATACCGTTTTCGCTCTTAGAGCATCATTAGTACTAATTACTTATAACTCAGTGGAAATTTCCATTGGATGATCACTTTTTGCTGCATCTTTACAATCAGACAAGTGTCTTCATATTTACAGTCAAACATGAGTGACCCCATTAGAATTTCCATTTCAATTAAATATTTGTACCAGGGTATAGAAGTCAATGTTTGTGCCTAAATAATGATTCGCGGCCAAAACCGCGAATATTTTACCGCGCAGGCATTTACCGTGCCGGACTCTGCCGCGAAAATACTTGCAAAAAATAAAAAATATAAGACTTTTTTAACCCTTCTGTATTTCCTTTACACTTTTGGATTAAAATAAGTTTGGGAACCTTTATCACAAATATCTCTGGCAATGTTAGTTTTAGTTTCATTTTTACAAAAAAATGTATAATGTACTAGCCTAAGAATGGCCGGCTTCGCCAATTGGTTCGTTTCCACAATTTTTTGAACTACAAATCATTTTATTTTAATTTATTTTTTGAAATTTAATTTCAACCCAATGTTAAGAATAAAAAACACTCGGTATATTGGGATCATTAGCTAAGATGAAACTATATAGAAAATTTTTTTAGCAATAAAGTTACTTTTTTTAAAATTATCTAAAAAATAATTTTTTAGTTCTCATCAACTTTTCTTAATAGATATTTTCGATATTGTAAAAAATAAAGGTAATTTAGATCTGGGCACAATTCATATTTCTGACAAACCTCGTAAACGACTGAAAAATTTTGATATTTGATAATTGTATTTTATGTTTAAGAACATGCAGAAGTTCTATGAACAATAACTTCTTCTCTTAAAATTAATGATAAATAAATTGATCCATGACGGATCTGTTTCTAGTAGCACACTGCAAATAAACTCCATGCTAAATCAGCTTTGAAAACAGTTTTTTGTAAATATCTCAGAAATAAAAGCTCTTATGAAGTTTTTGGTTTCAACACAAATTTTTGAGAAAAGTACGTTCTACTATATTCCGGAAGCCTCATATTGATGCAATGCTCTTGAGGGTGCAAACGTAAGTTGGGTTGAGTTTAGGTTGGCTGGTTCACCACTTACACCACTCATTCGAGAAATACCCAATATTTTGAGATAAGAAATTAAAAACGTAATTTTAAGGTTCATTGAAAGGAAATCAGAAAAAACGATGCATATAAAATATCTAAAGTGCACCTACCTTAGTATTCATCTAGTTGCAGTTGTTTTGGTCGCTTGGAAGATAGGAAAAACGGGAAAATAGTAGCACTCACGGCGTTTCTTGTGCTTGTTGTCGGTTTCCCGATTGCGACTCTTCGCGCAGATTTGCGCATGTCTCGGTGCGGAGATAAGTCATATGCATATACCCCGCGAAATTTGAAATGAAAAATAATATTAAAATATAAAAGTAGCCAAAAGCTGGCAAATAATTCTTGCACCAACATTTTCCGGCCACCAAAACACGTGTGTTTTTAGTAAGGATACGAAAAAAAAACTATATCTAAATACCCAAATCGTGCAAGTATGCACGAAAATTTACCTTAATTCTAGTAAATTGTAAAAAGGAAAAAAAAATTGTATATAATAAAAGGAAAACAAAATAAAAAATTTTGAGCAACATTTCGAAAAAATTACTTGTGTTCTACCTCCGGCAGGGGCATGACACATAACTTGACCACCGGTCTTCGATAAGTACCAGTGGCGGTTTTTACTGTCACGACGCGAGTAAGCCCATCAGCACCTGGATGTAGCGCTACAACACGTCCGAGTGACCACTGCATAGGTGGTTTTTGCTCATTCTTAATAACGACTAAAGTCTTGACTTTTATGTCATTGCATTTCTCAGTCCACTTAACACGTTGTTGAAGTGTGTTTAAATATTCTAAACGCCACTTTTTCCAAAAGTCAGCTTGAAGTCTTTGGACAAGCTGCCAGCGAGGCAAAGAGTTAAGCTTGAGGTCGGGAAAATCAGGTTCTGCTATAGAATTTAAAGGCTCCAATGTTAGAAAATGACCTGGTGTCAGCGGAATGAGGTCATTTGGATCTAGACTTTGAGCATAGATAGGTCTAATATTGAGTAAAGCCTCAACTTGGAAGAAGGTAGTAAATTTCTCATATGTAAGGCGCTGCTCGCCTACAACACGTTTGAGGTGAGCCTTGGTGGATTTTACTCCAGCCTCGGCTAAACCGTTTAAGTGAGGACTTCCAGGGCTAGAAAAATGCCATGAAATGCTTAAGCTTTCACATGCTTCCTTTGAGTAGGTTTGAAGTAACCTATCTGCACCGATAAAGGCGGTACCGTTATCAGAATAAACGTGTGATATCCTTCCACGTCTGGAGACAAACCTTTTAAAGGCCGCAAGAAACGTATCTGTTGAAAGATCGGAAGTTAATTCTAAGTGCACTGCTTTGGTTGCAGCACAAACGCAAACAAGAATATAGCCTTTATAGAGTTTGGCACCTCGGTGTCTTGACATTAAGATATCAAACGGTCCGCAATAGTCTACGGCAACATGGGAAAATGGTTTTAACTGGGAAATCCTTTGAGGAGGTAAATCTCCCATAAATTGCACAGCTGGTTTTGGATGAAGTCTGAAGCATAAGATACAATGAGAAACTACCTTTTCAATAGCGTATCGAGCAGACAGCACCCAAAATTGCTGCCTTAGCAGATAGTGTAGGGTTTTGAGACCTGGATGAAAGTATTTTGAATGTGTATATTCGCTAATTATTGTAGTAAGCCGGCGTGAACGTGGCAAGAGCAACGGATGCTTAGCAGAATAAGAAAGTTCAGAAGCATGCTTAATGCGACCGCCTACTCGGAGACAGTCTTGTTCGTCCAGGAATAATGAAAGTTTACGAAAGGGTTTTGGAAGCAACTTGTTTGTTTTAATTTTTGAAAGAAGATCTGAAAATACTGTACGTTGGACATGGCGGACAAGAACAATCATGGAATTCTGCAGTTCCTTTTCCGTTACCAAATAATCTGAGTAATAGATTTTCGAAATTGGTCTAAGCGTGTAGGAAATGATTCGTTGTATTTTCGTGAGAGAAGAATGTTTATTCAAGAGAACATCGATCTCATGTGGGTCTGACATGACCGTAAGAAATGTCTTGCGTTCTTCCAAATCATCACTGTCGCAAAGATCTGGACAATGAAGGCCATTAGACCATTCCTCTCGTGGAAGGCTTAGAAAGGGTGGACCTTTCCACCACATGTCATGGTGAACAAGTTGGTTAGGGGTGAGTCCACGAGAAGCACAATCCGCTGGGTTTCCAGCAGACGGAACATAGTGCCATACATGAGGAGGTAAAGTTTCTTGGATTTTGCAAACACGATTAGCGACGAATGTAACCCATCTATGGGGAGAATCAGATAACCAGCGCAAGACCACTTGTGAGTCAGACCACGCCCAAATTTTATTAAACACCAAAGTTTCAGCGTAACTTGCTTGAAGAGATTAGATCACACAGTAGGGTAGCGCCCAAGAGTTCCAGTCTTGGGAGACTAACCGTTTTAAGTGGTGCAACTTTAGATTTTGCCATAACAAGAAAAGTAAACAGCTCGCCAGAAGATGCTTCAATGTGAAGGTAGACTGTGGCTGCATAACCAACATTTGAAGCATCGGAAAATCCGTGTAATTTATTCGAGTAGGTTTGTCTATTGTAAGACGTCTAGGTAAATGAAGTTTAGAAAGTTCGTGAAGCTCCATGCGAAACTGATTCCAAGTATTTATGATATGAAGGGGCGGAAGAGAGTCCCACTCTATCTTTTCCTTCCATAAATCTTGCATCAGATGCTTGGCCAGTAAGGACACTGGAGAACAGAAACCTAACGGGTCAAATATTTTCATTATTTGAGAAAGGATACCACGTTTAGTGCAAGGGTTATCGTCAGGTATAACAAGATATGTAAATGAATCTGTCACTGGATTCCATTGGAGACCAAGCACCTTGACAAAATTAGGCTCTGCTTTGTCGAAAGAAATAGAAATTTGTGTGTCCGTCTCTGGAAATGATGAAATAAGTTCTGGTTTGTTACATGCCCATTTTTTGAGCTCGAAACCACCACGATGAAAAAATAATGAAATGAGTTCTTGCTGTAGATCTATGGCCGAAACTACGGAATTGTGGCCGCTTAATACGTCATCGACGTAGACGTCTTATAACAGAACTCTAGAAGCATTAGGAAAGTTTTTAGACTCTAATCTAGCCAATTCCTGTAGAGTACGTATAGCCAAGTAGGGTGATGATTTAAGACCATAGACAACAGTTCTGAGAGAGTAGGTTTGAAGGGGATCGGTTTCAGAGAATCTCCAGATATTCTGATATCGTGTGTGCTCAGGTGTGACAATAATTTGTCGAAACATTTTAACAACATCTGCAGTAAACACTACAGCATGATATCGGAATTTCAGAAGTATTTCGCGGACATCAGATTGAAGTTTAGCACCTGCGCACAATGTATCATTTAAAGATAAACCCCTAGGACGCTTTTGTGAAGCATCAAAATCGCAGCGAATTTTTCCCCTATTGAAAACACTATGGTGGGGAATGAAATATGAATAGTCTAAGATTTCTTTGGAACTAGGTGTAGGGACTGGAATTATGTGATTTGATAATATGTATTCCTTCATGAAGTCTTTGTATGCTTCATAATGCACAGGGTCTTTAAGAAGTCGGAATTCGAGCGACTTAAACCTTTTTACAGCAATAGGATAGGTATCACCTAAAGTAGGCTCTGAGTTAACGAAAGGTAATGAAACTATGAATCTGCCTGATTCGTTACGAGATACTGTGTCCGAAAAGATCTTTTCACATAGAATATCTTCAGGGCTGCTGTGAACTTTATGTGGGACTTGTTCTATTTCCCAAAATTTCTCTAAACAAACTTCTAAGGGTGGTTCTAAAGATGTATAACAGCTAACGACTGTACTTGGCTTGGATTGAATCGAAGCGTCTACCTTACCAATCAAGACGTAACCGAAAACACTGTTAAAAGCGCTAGCTTGCCCTTTTTGACCATGGATGACTCCATTTCTTAAAATCTGAGGAAATAATGCACAACCGAGTAAAATATCTATGGGGCTAGGTATGTTGAAAGTTTGGTCTGAAAGTTTAATGTTCCAAATATGATCCCATTGACTGGAATCTATAGAAACAGAGGGAATATTGGAAGATAATTGAGGCAATACTAAAGCCTCAAACTGAAAGGCAGGATCTATTCTTCCTTGCGGTCGAATAATGCAATTAGTTTTGCCTTTGGTAGTCGAAGATGCCTTTTGATTTAAACCTTGAATGGAAATTGAAAATTCTTGTCTGGGGAGACCTAGTCTATTAAGACATTTTTCCGAAATGAAATTGGCTTCAGATACTCAATCTAGCAAAATCCGCACGGGTTGGTAATTTTCTCTAGAATCCAAAATGTCAGCTACCACTGTTGAAAGTAGAAAAGTAGATTGATTGGGAATAGTTGTGGCGTGACAATTTGTTGAGGAAGTACCTTGTGAAACAGAAAGAAAGTGTGGATTTTCCTGAGTACTAGTATTTGTACCCTGCTGAGCACGTGTATTGTTCTGACGGGGGTGGGGGCACAGTAAACTGTAGTGTTTAAGGCCACACCCTCTGCAGCTATAAGAAGAAGAACAATTCCTTGTTTGATGAGAAAAATGCATGCAATTTTCACATAAGTTAATTTGTCTTACATAAGAAAGTCTTTCTTTTGAATTTTTATTTAGGAAATCGGGACATCTGGCTAGGACATGATTGGACTGGCACAAATGACATTTGACATTTGAATTAAACGGTTTATTTGGTTGAATTGGATTATTTGAAACTGTAGTATTGAAAGATGAAGTTGATGTATTTTAGGATAATTATTGTAACTAAAGTTCCGCTGATTATTATTCAGGGGCTTAGCATGATTTGAACTAGTGGGGGGCTTACTAATTAAATGCATATGTTGGACAGACTCCAAGGCTATACAGTGATTTTCGATAAAGCTGTACAAGTCAGTGTAAGAAGGAATGTCGTCTTGGCTTTTCTCTCTGCTATAATATAGCTCAAACTATGTGCGTAGCTTAACATCCAACTTGGAAAGCAATTGATTAAATGTAAGAAAGTTCCACTCTGTCGTAGGAAAACCGAGTTCGGTCAAAATGGCTAAGTTCTCGGAAAAGGTGTCTAACATAAAACGGAGCTCTTTCGCAGAACTGGTTTTCACCGAAACGGAATTCATAGCATTTAAAGCAGTCGTAGGTATGAGACGCTTATTTTGATATCTCTTGACTAGAGCCTCATATGCAATATGATAATTAATGTCAGATAACGGAATTGTTTTTACCAGACTAAGTGCTTCGTTAGTCACTGAACTACGTAAGTTCTGAAAATTTTCTATATCGCTCAAGTCGCTATCATGAATCATGACCTTATAGATCAAACCAATGTTGCCAATTCTTATAGTTGCCATCGAAACTAGCCAACTTGGGTAAAGGAAAAGATCTAGAATTTGACCTAGGGCTATTGGCAGAAGTATTTAGTGAAACGAAATTAGTATTGCTGGCTCGAAAAATATCATAATAAATGCCACGACATTCATAAAAAAGTAAATCGAATCTTTTTCTTATGTTGTCCTGCTCATTAAAATCGAGTCCCAACTCCTCGAGGGATCCGATGATTTGGTAATGAGACTCGTAAAACTTTTGATGACATTCGTCATTATCCTCGTACCTAGATTTGAAGAGGAACTGGAACGAAGAGTCTGCTTTCGCCTGTTTCGCGACCTCATTCGATTCGGTTATTTGATTTACACAAATAGCACGCTTGTCTAGCAATAATGTCTTTTTTGGTTTTGACATTTTGATTTTGAAAATTACCTTTTTTTAAAAACCAAAGTTTTGTTAAAACTTCTAAAACGCTTTAAAAATCCAATTTTAGCTCATAAAATAAATTTCATTAAATTAAAGAATTTTTAATTTATTTTAATTATTAATTAGTAATTAGCAAATTTAATTAAGGAGATGTTTATACTAACTATCCTCTGATATTACCAATTACCAAACTAGTAAAGAAAATACTCTGCCAATCTATGGGCACCTAAGCTCACACTAGGTACTATAGTTATTGTGTACGTGTGAGCTAATATAACTAAAAACTGAAATATATTTTATTGAAATCCAGACTCAATTACCTTTCGTTTGATACCACACAAGCCATGTTTTGACTTAAACTTTAATTTTTCAAATCTACCCCCACCTTTTTTTTAAAACTAAAATGTATTTTGTTAACTCCAGACTCAATTACCTTTCGTTTGATATCACACACGCCATATTTCCACATAAACACTAATTTTTTTAATTTACCCCCACCCTTTTTTAAAGTAAAATGTATTTTATTTAACTCCAGACGCAATTACCTTTCGTTTGATATCACACACGCCATATTTTGACGTAAACTCTAATTTTTTAAATATACCCCCTCCCTATTATTTGGCTTGTTTGGTGGATTTTGTTCATTTTTAAATGGGACCATCTCGACCCAAAACCTAGCGTAGGTCGCAAATTTCATTAAAATCGGGCAAGCGGTTTTTGAGTTATGCGCGTTGGTCGTTACAGACAGACAGGCAAAATCATCTGAAACGCAAAGATATATAAAAAATTGTGAAATCTACTATAGTATAGTAGTAGTGTGAGCTAAAAAGTTTTGTGTTGAATGAGTCTCGATCCCATGCCCTGCGGATCATGAGTCGAGCGCTAAATACCCTATGCTATACGGGCTCTTTACGAAAATACCGGAGTCCGCGATTAAGTATGTCTATGCCGGCAGTGTAACCCAAGTCAAGTAATTCAAACAGCGCGCGCGTGGCAGCTTACAATACTGTATTGGTCGACTATACCTTTTAATTCCTTAGGTATATTCGATATTCGACATATAACTCACCCGAGTTGATATTTTTAACACACGTGACTTAAGAAAATACGAAAAATCTCGCCGAAAACGGAAAATTTTGGAAATTTGTAAGTTTGGAAAGTTACAGGATAACTGCTGAAAATGTAAATTGAAAGGATCCGGTTCGAAGGACCATCCAATGAGGGTGCAAACGTAAGTTGGGTTGAGTTTAGGTTGGCTGGTTCACCACTTACAGCACTCATTCGAGAAATACCCAATATTTTGAGATAAGAAATTGAAAAACGTAATTTTAAGGTTCATTGAAAGGAAATCAGAAAAAACGATGCATATAAAATATCTAAAGTGCACCTACCTTAGTATTCATCTAGTTGCAGTCGTTTTGGTCGCTTGGAAGATAGGAAAAACGGGAAAATAGTAGCACTCACGGCGTTTCTTGTGCTTGTTGTCGGTTTCCCGATTGCGATCTTCGCGCAGACTCGCGCGTGTCTCGGTGCGGGAATAAGTCATATGCATATACCCCGCGAAATTTGAAATGAAAAATAATATTAAAATATAAAAGTAGCCAAAAGCTGGCAAATAATTCTTGCACCAACAGCTCTGTTAGCATATTTTCTTATTATATGCAATTTTTTAACTGTCAAAAAAACTGTCATTTCGGTGTCAGTCAGTCGATTTTAATTTCAATCTAATCAGATCGTAACAATGTCACGCACTATTTTACCTGAAAATTTTATTAAAATTGGTTCAGCGGTTTAGGAGCTATCATGTTACGGACAGACATACACACACAGACTTCACGCCGATATTGCTAAAATAGGTGCAAATACAGCCAAATAAAACATATTTGCCGTTTTCTAACAAAACATTTTTTCGTCGAAAATGATACCTGCTAAAAACATTTTTTCGTCGAAAATAATACCTGTCGAAAATAATAATTGCTGCGCGGCATAGGAAGGTTTCATATGGTTCCAACTAAACTAGACACACTGTATATGTATTGAATGATGCTGATGACTGATTGTTAATTTATCGATTTTTAAAAACAACATTTTTCTTTGGTTTAAATGCTGGTAATTTTGTAATTTAAAATGTATTTATTATACATACCGTTTTCCCTACATGCAAAAAGCTACAGTCTATACATTATGATACCCTCCCTCTAGATCAAGCATGTTTATTCGCATATGAAGAAGGCACTTTCGATTTCCGAAAATCGTAAAATCTGGGGTGCGATATCAAGGCGATAGATTACGTACAAGCGAGAAATATCTCTTTATTGTTATTGCAAGTTTAGACAGCTGACACCCAATGGTGATTTTAACGAAAAAGAGGAATAATTTTGAATAGGGAGCCGTCTGTAAATCCAACAGAATTCTACTGATATGATAAGTTTGGTCAGGGCAAAGCCAACAAAAAAATACAGGCCACTGGAAGGGCTGAGTTTTACATTGGGTCTTAAGGGAGGTCAGACATTTTTAGCTCACACATATACTATACTATAGTAGTGTGAGCTATGGTGATCCTAATTTTTTCGAGAAAAAAAAAGTTGCTCCGATTTCAAAAATTTTTATATATCTTTGCGTTTCAGATGATTTTGAAACTTTTTTGTTGCGCCGTCTGTCTGTCTGTCTGTCTGTCTGTCTGTCTGTCTGTATGTCTGTCTGTCTGTCTGTCTGTCTGTCTGTCTGTCTGTGTGTCTGTATGTCTGTCTGTAACGACCAACGCGCATAACTCAAAAACCGCTTGCCCGATTTTAATGAAATTTGGTACCCAGGCTGGGTTTTGGGTCGAGATGGTCCCATTTAAAAATGAACAAAATCCACCGAACACAAGCCAAATAAAAGGGTGGGGGTAGATTTCAAAAATTAGAGTTTATGAAAAAATATGGCGTGTGTGATATCAAACGAAAGGTAATTGAGTCTGGAGTTAAACAAAATACATTTTAGTTTATTTAAAAAAAAGGGGGGAGGGGGGTAAATTCCAAAAATTAGTGTTTAAAAAAAAAGTTGCTTCGATTTCAAAAATTTTTATATATCTTTGCGTTTCAGATGATTTTGAAACTTTTTTGTTGCGCCGTCTGTCTGTCTGTCTGTATGTCTGTCTCTAACGACCAACGCGCATAACTCAAAAACCGCTTGCCCGATTTTAATGAAATTTAGTACCTAGGTTGGGTCTTGGGTCGAGATGGTCCCATTTAAAAATGAACAAAATCTACCGAACACAAGCCAAATAAAAGGGTGGGGGTTGATTTCCAAAATAAGAGTTTATGTGAAAATATGGCGTGTGTGATATCAAACGAAAGGCAATTGAGTCTGGAGTTAAACAAAATAAATTTTAGTTTAAAAAAAGGGGTGGAGGTAGATTTCAAAAATTAGAGTTTAATGAAAATATGGCGTGTGTGATATCAAACGAAAGGTAATTGAGTCTGGAGTTTAAAGAATATATTTTAGTTTAAAAAAAAGGGTGGGGGTAGATTAAAAAAATTAGAGTTGTTTAGAGTCAAAACAGGGCTTGTGAGGTATCAAACGAAAGGTAATTGAGTCTGGAGTTGAATAATATATATTTAAGTTTTTAGTTATATTAGCTCACACGTACTCATAACTATTGTACCTAGTGTGAGCTCAGGTGCCCATATATTGGCAGAGTATTTTATGATATGTTCAAAATGGCGCTAGAGATTTCCGCGAAATTTCATTGAAATATTCTCAGACACCATCCCGATATTCCATCAAACTTTTGTAAGGGTGCAAGATGACTAAAAGGATAAAATCTTCAATATTTAGCATTCCTTATTTTAAATTTAAATTACTGCCATGTACTGCCAGGGCTATCAAAACGGACGGGCCACGATCCTCCACTTTGTTGACGTCACATCCGGGGCTGATTTTTTTTGATGGTCATGTTACGACACAGTTGATTGTCTTTAAAATATTGAAGTTGGAATGACGGTTCATGAATATTTGATTTTTTTAAAATAAAGCCGTTTTTGAGGTTGTTTTTACTTTATTCTGGCAGAATTTTTTTATAATGTATAGTAATCCTTAATTTTTCATAGCCGCTTCATTAGCTCACACAAAAATTAAGTTTAAAGCAGAAGTGAATGTGACAATCACAGATGACAAAGTCAAATACATGTCAAATATAACAGTTGGCATGTGGTACATGGCGGGTAATTTGAATTCAAATTAAGGAATGCTAAATCTTGAAGATTTTAACCTTTTAATCATGTTCCTTCCTTACAAACCTTTGGTGGAATATCGGGATGGTGTCTGAGAATATTTCACTAAAATTTTGCGGAAATCTGTAGTGCCATTTTGAAAATATCATAAAAAAACGTCTGACCTCCCATAAGACCCAATGTAAAATTCAGCCCCGGGAGAACAGCTGATTTTTTCAGGGTCGTGGCCTCTATTTTTGTGTTGGCCTTGGTACTGCATGCCAACTGTTATATTTGACATGCATTTCACTTTGTCATGTGTGTTTGTTATGGCATTTGTTTATTTGTTTGTATTGTAAAACTTTTTTGATTTTTTAATGATTTTTTACAAGAAAGTTCATTTATAATTCAAAAATACCAGCGTTAATCTTTTTAAAACAAAATTACACTGCAAAAAAAATCATTTTTTGATGTTCTAATTATTGTAAACACATAAATAACTATATCAAGTTTTAAAAGCCTGTCGAGTGCCGAATATAAATAATCCGATTGCTTTCCACGCAGGAACCAACACATTCGCTTCTGCTTTAAATTTAATTTTTATGTGAGCTAATGAAGCGGCTTTGAAAAATTAAGGATTATTATACATAAAAAAAAATGTTCTGCAAGAATATAGTAAAAACAATCTCAAAACCGGCTTTATTAAAAAAAAATGTAACAAGTTATGTAAAAGTAACATTGTCCACTTCCAGGAATGCCAGATCAGAGAGCTGAGCTTATATATATTTATCGGTTTCACAACGTTCTACGTCTTCCGATACCCAATCTCCACTCATTTCTGTTTGCCCATAATTCATCATCTAGGCCTCTTATTCTTATTTCACTGTCTATTCCTTCTCTCCAGCTTCTCCTTGGCCGTCCTCGTTTTCTTCGGCCAGTTGGTTTCCATTGTAGTATTTGTTTAGGTAGTCTTTCATCATTCATTCTTTGTACATGTCCGTACCACACCAGTTGTTTTGTTCTTATATCATCCACTAAAGTACGTTCACCCACTGTCATAATTTCTCTTATTCTTTGATTTGTAACTCTTTCTCTTTTTGATTTCCCTGCTGCTCTTCTCCAATAGTCCATCTCCGCAGCGGAAAGCATTTTTTCTGTTCTATCCTTGATTGGCCATACTTCTGAGCCGTATGTAATAATACTTTTTATAATGGTGTTATATATAAGCTTTTTGTTATGTTTTGATATACTTTGGTCCCAAATTATTCCATTTAATAAAGTTATTGCTTTTCTTCCTTGTACGTTTCGATCTTTTATAGCTTTGTCTAGTGTTCCGTCAGCTGTAATTTTTAGACCTAAGTATTTATACTCATCACAGGAGTGAATTCGCTGCCCGGTATTTAAGATTAGATCCTGTTTCATTCCACCGATACACATATACTCTGTCTTATTGAGATTAACCTCTAGTCCCCACTTATTGTACTCTTCTATTAGTTTTCGTGTCATATATTCGAGGTCGTCATAATCCTGAGCCACTACTATCTGATCATCGGCGAAACATAAAGTATACAAGGTGGTTTCGTCCAACGGAATTCCCATGTTTTGGCATTTTCTCTTCCATACTTTAAGGACTTGTTCCAAGTATATCTTGAAGAGCGTAGGCGAGATACAGCAACCTTGTTTAAGACCTTTATTTACTTGAAAGCCTTTGGTTAGTTTTGCTTTTATTTTAACTTTTGCCTTACTATTGCGGTATAACTCTTGGATGGCCTTAATTAGTTGTACGCTTATGTTTGTGTTTTCCAACGCTTTCCAAAGCAGATTTAGTGGTATACTATCATATGCCTTCTGCAGATCCACGTAAAGCAGATGCAGCTCTTGACCGTATGCCATTTTCTTTTCAATAACTTGGGTTATACAAAAGAGGTGATCTGAAGTCGATCTACCCGCCCTGAAACCAGCTTGTTCTTCTGCCTCCATGTCTTTATATTCGCTCTCTACTTTATTTCTTATTATTTTACCGTATATTCTGCTTAGCGTACTAGTCACAGATATACCTCTATAATTGTCACATATATCTTTCCTTCCTTTTTTGTGTATTGTGGATATATATGACGTTTTCCACTCAGTTGGGACTACAGTTCCATTTAAATATTTTTGGAAAAGATTCCTTAATCTCCAAAACAGTTCTTCAGTGCCATATTTAATAAGTTCGGCTGGGATATTTCCGGGTCCGGCAGATTTACCGCTTTTTAAGGTTGTGCACACGTTTTTGAGCTCAGAGATTGTGAGGGGTACTGGAGATCCCATCGTTCTAATTATATTGTCTCTTGCGTCTTCCTTGAATTCTGCTCTATCTTCAGTTAAAAGTTTTTTAAAATGCTCATCCCATTCTTTGTCTGGTATTGGTGAAATGATATCTCTGCATGTTTCTTTTTTAATCGATCTTATAGTTTTCCAGCTTTCGGTACTTCTCCTACCTCCTAAGTAAGAATCTATTTTCTGGCACTTTTGCGTCCACGAATGATTTTTCTTATCACTGATCATTCTTCTCACCTTTGATTGCGCGATTTTGTATTCTTGTCTGCTTCTATCTGTCTTTTGGGATAAGTAGGTGTGATATAATTTCCTTTTTTCCTCTATTTCTCTCTCAATCTCAGCATCCCACCAGTATGGTTTTCTTCTTTTAGAAGTTTCTTCCACTAATCCTAGTGCTTCTTTTGCAGCTTGGTGGATGCTTAATGTAATACATTCGTATTCCTCATCTGGGGTTTCACCTGAACTTGTATTAAGTTTTTCGTTCAGTCTCTTTTTGTATAAGTTTTTTACGCTGTCATGTTCTAGGCTTAGTAGATTATATTTACAGTGATCAATTTCTTCAATCACTGTATCATCAAGATGTTGTTGATGCAGGCTTCGGCCTTGATAAGGAAAGAGAATTTTGGACTCCAGAAAATAGTGATCACTTCCGCATGTTGATCCACGCTTTGTTCTGACATCTTGAATTTTTAGTTTTGTCTTTTGTTTAGTGATAAGATAATCAATGACGGATTTCAGGTTTTGTGAGGGTTTGGTCCAGGTATATTTGTGTATTTCCTTATGTTGAAAAAAACCGTTTTGGATTTTTAGGTCTAATTGCTCACATACTGTAATTAGCCGGTTTCCATTGTCATTAACAAGATTTTCTCCATATTGGCCAACTGTCAGCTGAGCTTTAGAAGGCTAATAGGAACGATAATAAAACCATAGGAATAAATTAAAAAAACTTAAAATTTTTAATAAGGCACAGCAAAAGTTTTGAACACTTATCCGCATATTTTACTATTTTAAACTTAAATATTATCCAAATCCTTTAAAATACGAGTAAAATCTTAACAAAAACATTTTATGTAAGAAAAAGCCAAGTACTAGTTTGGAAATGTTTTTCTATCTAAGTGACTCTTAGGCACAGTGCAAAGTTTTTTAAAAAATTTCCAAACTAGTAAGAACCTTTAATTTTGAAATTTGTATTGGAGAACTTGAATTTACTTTTATCTCAATTCTTTTTACAGAATACCATTTTCGCGTTTGGTTTTTTTAACATAAAATTATTTTGTTAAACTGGCCTTTTAAAATTTAAATTGATAGGTATTAAATATTTTACGATAATTGCCCCGTGGTAGCAAATCCTCTCTCTACGGCTAAAGCCAGCGTATTATATTCCAGCGTTAAAATGTAGATTCTTATTGGTTGTCGGTAAAATTGAAATTTTGATTGAAAAATAGCAAATATAGCGTAAAAAAGCGATTTAAAGTTTAAAAGCTGCACTGTATTAACACGTTGACTGCCAGAGCTCGGGCGGTCCTATTAACGACCGCTGTGTTTTTTTTAGAGCAGTTTTTATTACAGCATACGACAGATATAGTAGGGGAAATTGGAATAATATTGGACACTAGGGTAAAATGGCACATTCATATTTCAAATTACACGCCCCTTTTTAGTCCGGCTACATGTTGTGACGATTTGGTGGAAAAACAACCTCTATAAACTTAGCATTACCACTTAAGAATAGGATATTCGCAATTTATGCATTAATTGTCGTGAATTTGTCGTAAATTTGTCGTGAAAGAAAAAAATTTGTCGCGCCACCCGTTTTCCACAAAAGGGTATGTAATGCTAAGTTGAGTCTCAAGTTAGCATTACCACCCCAGAAAAAATTAAAATTTTTAAAAACTAATCTATGGAATAATTGTCGTAAATTTGTCGTAAATTTGTCGTAAAAGAAAAAAATTTGTCGTGCCACCCGTTTTCCACAAAAGGGTATGTAATGCTAAGTTGAGTCTCAACTTAGCACTACCACCCCAGAAAAAATTAAAATTTTCAAAAACTAATAAATGCAATAATTGTCGTGAATTTGTCGTAAATTTGTCGTAAAAGAAAAACAATTGACGCGTCATCCGTTTTCCGGATTACGGGCAGTGAGCAATTTTGAGATTTCCCAGCTAAATCTTAGTGATCTTTAAGCTTTTTCACAATACGAAGATGTAGTATATTTAACCTTGTCGCGCAATTGAAAATTTTTGGTGATCATTATATTACGTTCCGCTTTTACTTTTCAATATAACCTTCTGTGATGTTTGTGTAAATATTCATTGATCGCCAGGATTTTGCGTTGTTTTCGAAATTATGAAAAAAAGTGAACTTCTCACGAAACATTTATATGCATTAATTGTCTTAAATTTGTCGTAAATTTGTCGTGAAAGAAAAAAGTTTGTTGTGCCACCCGTTTTCCTGAAAAGGGTATGTAATGCTAAGTTGAGTCTCAACTTAGCACTAACACCCCAGAAAAAATTAAAATTTTCAAAAACTAATAAATGTATTAATTGTCGTGAATTTGTCGTAAATTTGTCGTGAAAGAAAAAAAATTGTCGCGACACCCGTTTTCCTGAAAACGGTATGTAATGCTAAGTTGAGTCTCAACTTAGCATTACCACCACGGATCACCTAACAAACAGATAGGGAACTCAGGTGGTGGGGGGTGCTACGCGCATCTTTCACGCAGCCTGCCATGTTGGGGTCAACCACTCCAGAGGCGCATTCTGTATTTCAATATTTTTTAAACTTTTAGTACGTGTTGAGCACTATTGGTGTGTAGATGTGATTTTTGTATTTGATATATGTTATTTTTGATTTTAAACAATGGGAACGGTTTGTGCCGTAAGAGACTGTAAATCCACGCGACGGTATACTCTTAATCGAAGTAATTTTCGATTTCCGCAGAATCCTATAAGGCAAACTTATACATGATTTTATCTTTCGATTTTTTAAAAACTTTTGCCATATCCTATACATGGTGTTCAATAATTAAATGTCCTATGAGATGAATCTGTAAATGATTTAAGTACAAAGAGTTCTTAAGGACATATAGATCTGCAACCCCTTTGATTTTGTTTTTTTATTTTTTTTATACTTTTGCAGGATTTGTTATATTTATCTCAAATTTAAAAATGCGCCGCCATTAGATCCTAAAAAACAAGATATAAACTATGCTTTGTTTAGAAATAGAAAGTTTTTGGTGTTTTGTATGAAACAGCGGCATAAGCTCAGTTTGTAGAAAAGGGAAATTTGTAGATTGGTATTTTGATCCTTAAATTAAGCAGAGGTTCACAAATTAAAAGCGTAGGGGACAATTCGCCGCAGCCGATTAACCGCGGCCGATTCGCCGCGGCTGGCTGATTGGCCGCGGCTCGTTTTCCCGCGGGGACATTTCGCCGCCAATCTAATTGCCGCGGGGACAATTTGCCGCGGGAACAATTCGCCGCGAAATTTTTATTTCATGATATTACTATTGTTTTATTTACCTTGACTTCATATAATATTTTTTTATAAAAATAATGTTTTCAAACTTTCCAACTATTTATTTGGTGGTAACTATACAATCCAGCATTTTTTAATTGGAAAAATTAAATAAAATGACGAATGTAGAATGGCGGTTTTTGCCATTTATGAACCGATATGCATCAAACTAGAAACTTTAGGATCTTTCAGGGCGCTGATTATTATTTTTAACTTAAACTAAAAAAAATCAAAATGGGAACCGATCTGAAACATCCAAACTTCTGAGTTTGATGCATATCGGTTCAAAAATGAAAAAATCCAAAAAAAATTATCGTCATTTTGATTTTTTTAAATTTAAGTTAAAAATAATGATCAGCGACCTTAAAAATCTTATCAGTCCGAGTTAGATACAAATCCGTCCATAAACGGAAAAATCCGCCATTTTGGATCCGACATTTTATTTATTTTCCTAATAAAAAAATGTTGGAAAGGTTTAAAAAAAGTTATAATCAAACAAATATATATGAAGTCAAGCTAAATACAAGTGTTTAAACAATTCCCAATGGTAACATCATAAAACAAAAAATCTCACGGTGAATTGTCCCCGCGGCGAATTGGACCACAGCGAATTGGCCGCGGCGAATTGTCCCCTAACCATCTAAAGGGCCCTTAATAAAAAGAGAAAAAAATGCATTTTAGCACTATTAACATTTTTAAAACAGATTTTTGGGTAATATGTTTTAATATTTTTAGATATTTTTGAATAATTTTGAAACTTAATTATTACCGTTATGGTAATGCATAATTCCACAAAATTTTAATGGTCTGTTATAATTTTTAGGAAACAAACAAAAAATCGAAAAAAAAAATGCTAAGTTTAACACCTTGTAAAAACAAAGAGTTCTAAATGTAATGCGAAAAAATCTTTGTTTCGACCATTTCCACAACCCCTTAAAGTTTCATGCATCATTTAAATTAAACCCTGTATAATACACTATTATATAACAATTGGTCAAGAGTTTTTGACACAAATTTGTTATAACTTTTTATTATGCTACTATTTACACTTTTAAGAATACATATAAAACAACTATTTTTTTTTAAATATTGGATTTTACTAAATTTTAAAATATTAATTTACCGTGAAACCATTGATTCCAGTAAATTAAGAAATTACTCTACAATGTCAGACTTCTTATATTTAATATTCACAATTTTACTCCTCTTGAAACTTAATAAATGTTATCCCAATACAACAAAAAAAACAATCAATTTTTTTATTTTTGTGTTTGGCTGTATGCTGGAAACGACAACATGCTAACGTATTCTGAACGAAGAAGAAGACCTCTTTTTGTGCTTCCCATATCTCTCATTCAATAGAACACATTATTTCCATAGTCCCCTACAGCGGACAGGATATAATATTTTTACGCGGCCGAGACTCTAAAATTCATTTTAGCTCCCATTTTTAGCAAAACAAAACTATTTTAATGTTTTTATTGTTTCTGGCAGTAAAAATATTTTTTCGCATCAACAATCATAAACATTCATATTTTATGATAAATTTATTTTAGTCCGGCTCTGAGTTTGATTCCCAATGCTCAGCCATCGTTGAATTCTCCCAGATCAAAGACGGCCAGCCGGCTTATTTATCTGTTTGTTAGGTGATCCGTGTTACCACTCCAGAAAAAATTAAAATTTTTAAAATCTAATCTATGGAATAATTATGAATACCGAAAAGGGTAAGGGTAAAAGTAAAAACAGCACGTATATAACGATTGTTTCACCAAAAATTTACAATCGCGTGACAAGATTAAATATACTACATCTTCGTATTGTGAAAAAGCTTAAAGATCACTGAGATTTAGATTTAGATCTCAAAGTTGCTCACTGCCCGTTTCCGGGAAAACGGATGACGCGACAATTGGTTTTATTTTACGACAAATTTACGACAAATTCACGACAATTAATGCATTTATTAGTTTTTGAAAATTTTAATTTTTTCTGGGGTGGTAGTAGTGTAACTCTGTCCGTAACACGATAGCTCCTAAACCGCTTTTCATAAAATTTTCAGGTAAAATAGTGTTCGAGACTCTAACGAGTTAATTAGTTTTTGGTCAAAATCCATTTATGCTAATGACTGTTTTTTGACATTTAAAAAGTTTAAAAAATAATAATAATAATAATAATAAATCGTCTTTAGTGATAAATAAATGTTACATACATTAGCAAACTGCTTTAATTTTAACTATACTATTAACAATTACCTACCCAATTTATGAATTTAACCTAAACTTTATGTGTAACCTAGTTGTCCTTTTGTACCTTATATTTTCCTGCTCTATACCCGATCTACTCATAAAATAAAATAGTTAGCTCTGAATTAATTTTTTTATGTATATATCTTTAATTTTTTTCCTAAACGACACGTTACTTAACTTTTTTAATTCGAACGCGACGTTATTATATATTTTAACTGCAATGAATGAAAAGGATTTTTGATAAAATGCAGTCCCGTGCTTTGGAAATGTCAATAATGATTTTGCTCTGACATTGACACCATGTGCATCCCCTCGCTCCTGCAATTTACACCTTAAGTAAGAAGGTATGCCCTTGGATAGCAAATTGTGTACAAAACATGCTAAGTTGGTTTCCCAAATTGAAGACATAGGCATCCATCGTAGCTCTTTAAGTTTCTGTGTAACTCTATCATACTTACGTAAACCAAAAACAAACCTACAACAGTAACTTTGTATTTTTTGTACTCTATTCCTGGTAACGCAATCAAGACAGGGGCCGTAAACAATGCTCGCATATTGAAACAAGGACAATACTGATGAAACACAAAGCTTTTTCCGAATATTGAAGCTCAAGGAATGCCGATTTGAGTAAAGGATCTTCAGAATGCTAAGTTTTTAACGGAGCATCAGATCTATATGTAGTTTTCCGAATATGATAGACCGCAAGTAAAGGAAAACAATTTTCTGGTAAATATTTTTTTTTGTGGAAGACCTATATCTACATAGTCAGTAGGGCTCCCAGCAATATGTCTTGGGGGAGGGGGGGTTCGTGTTTGTGTGTGTGTGTGTATGTAACTCTGTCCGTAACACGATAGCTCCTAAACCGCTTTTCATAAAATTTTTAGGTAAAATAGTGTTCGAGACTCTAACGAGTTAATTAGTTTTTGGTCAAAATCCATTTATGCTAATGACTGTTTTTTGACATTTAAAAAGTTTAAAAAATAATAATAATAATAATAATAAATCGTCTTTAGTGATAAATAAATGTTACATACATTAGCAAACTGCTTTAATTTTAACTATACTATTAACAATTACCTACCCAATTTATGAATTTAACCTACATTCTATGTGTAACCTAGTTGTCCTTTTGTACCTTATATTTTCCTGCTCTATACCCGATCTACTCATAAAATAAAATAGTTAGCTCTGAATTAATTTTTTTATGTATATATCTTTAATTTTTCTCCTAAACGATACGTTACTTAACTTTTTTATTTCGAACGGGACGTTATTATATATTTTAACTGCAATGAATGAAAAGGATTTTTGATAAAATGCAGTCCCGTGCTTTGGAAATGTCAATAATGATTTTGCTCTGACATTAACACCATGTGCATCCCCTCGCTCATGCAATTTACACCTTAAGTAAGAAGGTATGTCCTTGGATAGCAAATTGTGTACAAAACATGCTAAGTTGGTTTCCCAAATTGAAGACATAGGCATCCATCGTAGCTCTTTAAGTTTTTGTGTAACTCTATCATACTTACGTAAACCAAAAACAAACCTACAACAGTAACTTTGTATTTTTTGTACTCTATTCCTGGTAACGCAATCAAGACAGGGGCCGTAAACAATGCTCGCATATTGAAACAAGGACAATACTGATGAAAAACAAAGCTTTTTCCGAATATTGAAGCTCAAGGAATGCCGATTTGAGTAAAGGATCTTCAGAATGCTAAGTTTTTAACGGAGCATCAGATCTATATGTAGTTTTCCGAATATGATAGACCACATTTTGCTCAATGCTCTGTGTTCCACTCAAAAACTACGCAGATGCTTTAGTTTCTGAGATATTTACAAAAAACCGTTTTCAAGGCTGATATATCATGGCTTCACTTGAAGTGTGCTAATTGGCTAGCTAGGAAGGTATCGGATCCGTCATGGATCCATTTATTTATTCATAAGATATGTGAAAAGTAACTAAAAAAAAATTTGGCTTGCTGGGGGACCCGTGGCTCCCCTTGAATGCACCCATTACATTGGGTGAAGTGCTTGGAAACCCATCAGATTTATCCATTAACTGGAAACTAAACACGAAAATAAATGTTTTTAAAACAATAATTCATATAGAGTTTATGAATTCGCCGGCACCGCTATATGCTTAAGTGCATATTAAATAATTTAAATATTTAAACACCAATGTTTTCAGTTATTCATAATTATGATAATATTTAGCCATATGCATGTTGTGTATCCGCCAGTTATACACTAAAATCTGTTTTGAATTTAAATATTATTTTAGTTCTTGTCATGACCAATAAAAAACATAAATACTATAAAGCTAGTATATCCTGGAGTACGTAGGGGAGATTGGTATAATATGGCACACTTTTTATTAAAATGCTGATATATTTTTATAAAATGGAGTATAGAAACTGACAAAAATATATAACTTATACATAAATATTAGTTTAACTAATGAAGTTCAAAAATATTATAAAACACTGAAACAAAAGTTAATAAAAAACCTTTAAATAAAAAAAATCTACATAATCTACTTGTACCTACAAGTTGCAGTTGGGTACAAAATTGATAGGTATACATATAATATACCACCGGCTTTAACTTTTAGTTTTGATACCCACAGTGCACTTACAACTTATACACTTTGGTATTGGAAGGCACTAGTAAAATCGTGTTAAAAAAAATCTTAAAGCGCGTGCGGAAAGAATTTTTAAAATCGCCCTACATTTGATAAAATTAGGCGAATATTGTTTTTGAAGAGGGTGGGGGGGAATAACAAGAGGAGAGATGAGTGGGAGCAGGAAGGACTGTAAAGCAATTACAGCAAATTATAGTGAAAGTTATAGCTACAACTATTACTAATAAGGAGGGCGGTAAGGGGTGGGGGAGAGGGAGCGGGGATCTAGTAATATGATGTTGGAAAAAAAATCTTAAAGCGTGTGCAAATAGTTATTTACCTAACAAGTGCGGAAAGTGACCCTTTTCCGCACGAACGGCAGTTACACGAACGACGCGAAGCGGAGTTCGGAAAGGCCGTTAAGGGCGGAAAAGACACTTTCCGCGCGTGTTAGGTACAATATTTTTCCTACTTGCGTAAAAAACTTCTTCCTACATAATGTATTTTGTATTTTTATTGACAAATTATGTTTTCGTTTTAGTTTTAAAATTCAAGTTCATTACTATAATTATTTTATTTTTATTTGCTTTCATAAAATCACCAAAAAAGGTAGCGTGCGTAAAAAAAAAATTTTTTTTTTACGCACGCTACCTTTTTTAAAAATTTTGTAAAATAATTCCAAATTGATATTCAGGCACTCTATTATTTTGGTGTCATTTTGACATTAATTAGTGACAAGCTATTTTTTCGGATTGTGTTATTGTTGTTACTATGGGATTAAAAATACAAACATTGCAGCAAGTGTCATTTCAGCGTTATTTTCGGTTTATCTACAAAGTTTTCTTTAAAATGGATTTCGACGACATCGATATTGAACTTCCAGACAGTATTTTGAATGACGCAGCATCGGCGAGGGAGGAATTAGTTCCAGAAAAGGCCCGTCCGAGATACGAAAAAGAGTACCACGCTTTTGAAGATTGGTTAAAAGTAAAGAACACTTCATCGCTAAAAGAAGAGGTATTTTTTGCCTATTTTTCTTATTTCTCAAAGAGTTTCGTGCCTAGCACGTTATGGTCAAAATTTTCAATGCTTAAAATGTGTATAAGACTACGAAAAAATATAGATATTGGGCGATATTATAACTTAATAATATCATTTATTAAACGAAAAAATGTCGGTTTTAAACCACAAAAGTCTCAAGTACTGCAAAAAAATGAGACCGATAAATTTTTGAAAGACGCTCCCGATGAGATTTATTTAATGAACAAGGTGGCCACAATATTCGGCATTGCAGGAGCCAGCCGAAGAGCGGTGTTAGCGAATTTACAAGTATCCGACATCAAAGAGAAAGGCGACATTCTGGTGGTAACAATTTCAAACACTAAGAACCATACTTCAAGGAGTTTTGTGGTCTGCGATCCCAACAAAGACGATATAAGCTATATCAACATCTACAAAAAATACAAAAATTTGCGACCACCTGACACACCGCACCAACGGTTCTTTGTTTCCTACCATACCGGTAAATGCTCGAAGCAAGTGGTTGGTATAAACACATTTGGCAAGATCCCCGGTAACATCGCCGGGTTTCTTAAGCTGCCAAATCCGGAAACTTATACGGGCCATTGTTTCCGACGATCTTCTACCACAATGTTGGCCAATGCCGGAGAAAATATAATCAATTTGAAGCGACATGGTGGGTGGAAGAGTGCGTCAGTAGCCGAATCCTATGTGGAAGAATCCGAGAAAAACAAGAAAAAAATTGCAACGCAAATTTTGCAGAAAAAAAGTGACACAAATCAGGAGACAGGAGAACGCCAACCATCCACCTCAGTACTACCCTCCACCTCAGAACTACCATCCACCATAGCACTTCGATCCACATCAGTGCAAAGAAGCACGAATGCAGAAGCAACGACAGTGTGTCCATCAATGACGACGACTAATACATCGATACAATCTGAAAACCTAACAAAAGTGGCGGCGTCAGCATTAACATTACAAAATGCGACGCTTTGCACGTTTAATTTTCACATTATGCGTTAAACTTTTTTAATTTTTCGAGTAGTTTTTAGTTTTTTTTCACTGTTTCCGTTACAAATAAAAATATAAAACAAAAAAAAATCTAAATTTACTTTAATATGCAAAGCGTGCGTAAAAGTATTTTTTACGCACGGCGTGCGGAAAGTTCAACTTTCCGCACGCAAATGCGTGCGTAAAAGTGCACTTTTACGCACGCAAGTAGGAAAAATAATTTTTGAAGTCGCCCTACATTTAATAAAATTATGCGAATATTGTTTTTGAAGAGGGTGGGGGGGGAATAACAGGATGAGAGATGGGTGGGAGCAGGAAAGACTACAAAGCAATTACAGCAAATTAGAGGACATTTGCAATGGGTGATCAAAGGAATTTCATTAAAATCGCCTAAAATTTAGGGTATGCCTTAAAACCTACATCATGTGAAAAAGAAGGCATCTGACGACAGCCGTGTTGATTCCTGTTTAAAGAAATATAGCCTATAGCACCTTCGGGATCAGTAGCAAATCAACGATACCTTTTCTGTCAAAATCGGTTCAACCGTTTAGCCTTTAGCGTGACACAAACATACATATCCCAAACGAAAAACATTACCCTTCCTTCGCCGTGCTGCAGTTGTAGCCCAGTCATATTAGGTGAAAAAAACCCGGAAACTTGTAAATAAATAGGTGCAAGCTAAATCTTTGTCTAATTATTATAATAAATATTCTCCACCAAAATCCCCTTGAGCTTCGTCAGATATAAGGTCTCAAAGGTCTTAAAAATCAGTTTTTTGTAATTTTCTGGAGAAATAAAACTTTTTCTAAAAAAAATTTAGACACAAAAATTGCGCAAAATATTTCCGTGTACAATGTAAAATTAAGAAAAACCTAACCTAACATTTAAAAAAATATATTTTAAAAAAATTATTTTTTTTATTTTTTCTTTTTCCACCCTGTAGTTCACTTGTTTTAAAATGTTAATGCTTTATAATATTAGGCTTAATTCCCAATAGGGTGTTTGACAGTAGTAAAAAATAAATATATATTTATTTTTAAATATCTCTGTAGGTCTTGGGCATGCTAAAAACATACTTTTTTGTTCAATTTTTTCTTAAATTCATAGTTCTTTTAATTAAATAAATTCATTGAATTAAAACGATTAGCCACGTGATTCAAAACAGGCGGTCTACCAGTCAGCTGCGACTGACGTAACAAAACAGTAAACGCCTCGAACGAACCTTTGTTAATTTCTTATGGATGGTAATGTTTGCTTTGGTTTAAAGTGCGAATTATCGTCCTAAATTAGATTTTATTTTGTGTTTTGCTTATAAAAAATATTTTCAATAGAAAACGTATTCTCTAAAGCCGATAGTTCCAACTTGCCAATGCTGAATTCCTTTATAGTGGCAGGCTTCTTTGCCAACAACAGTGATTTTTGTTCTGCGGAATTTAGAAACGTTAAAATGGGGGAGCGCAGGTTGGCAAAAACTATACAACGACCAGCAATACTTGAAGTATTGCATAGGTTACACTGCATAGTCCTGCGTAGGTACTGCCTAGTCCTGCCTATGCACTGCCTAGTCTTGCATATGCACTGCTCAGTCCTACATTTAGCACTGCCTAATCCTGCATTGAGAGGTACTCCCTAGTCCCGCCTAATAACTGTCTAGCACCGCCTAAAAATGTGTACACATTTATGCCTATTATGGTTGTTCAGCTCTTGTAATAAACATAACCTCAAAAATTTCATCGTCATTTACGAAATAGTTATATATATTATAGACAACGTGAGAAAAATTAATAGAAAAAATTTAGTTATACGCAATTGATCTTTTTAAATGTAAAGTGAAGATGTTTTAGATAAGGCCCTAGTTCTAGCCACTGTTTCCGTTCTTTTGCTGCTGTAGG
Organism: Aspidapion aeneum; assembly: GCA_963576565.1. Taxonomy (NCBI): domain Eukaryota; kingdom Metazoa; phylum Arthropoda; class Insecta; order Coleoptera; family Brentidae; genus Aspidapion; species Aspidapion aeneum. The sequence continues at coordinate 77,825,907 of OY755044.1, read as the reverse complement.
CACATGAATAAATAGTTTTTCAGGTGTTTTATGCTAGTATTCGAACACTGAGCCACTACACACCACTTATAGGACATTTTTTTACATAAAAAACAGTAAAAACACAGACCAAAAACAAATAAACACTTGAATGCCGTGTATCTGTCCGCGAGTTTACTGCGCTGTGACGTCATTGCATCGCAATGCTAGAAATGAGCGTTTTAGCGGCAAATTCAAATCGGAAATTAGAAAACTTGATTTTAAATGTAGTCATGATAAATTATACTATTTTAATAATTTTGCGTAGCAAACTAGGGATCTAAGTATCATTTTAAACTATTTTCTAAAATTTGTCAAATACCCTATTGTACAAAACACCATATACTTAAATTTGGTTTTTGTTTTTTTATAGTTAAACAACTTTAAGTAAGGGTTAGGCCAATGGTCAATAATGCCCGGACCGCCAATGGGACTTGGAAAAAAAATATTTTTATACAATTAAGCACTGTACGAGAAAAAAAACCGAATATAAAAAAAGTTCAATTTCTGGGTAGAAATAGAAAGTTTTAAAATAAGCACAAAAGTGCACACTTTTATTACATTTGAAATTCCAGCCAAATTGCTGTTGATACAAAAAATATTGTTTCACTAAACTTTAATGGGACAAAAGGGTTTAAACAAAATAAACGTTACCTAAGGGTAGTTTTTTAAGGGTTTGAAATTATAAACAAAGGCACATAAAGTTTTACCGAATAGTCGTTGTATCATGATCTTTTCCCAATTATATATGTATTTTAAAAGCTTAAGATACCTAGAAAAGATATAATTTATATAACAGCCTTGGCAAAAAATCATGAAATAAAAATCTGAAAATTGCATATTAATTAATAAGGGTATCTTTTAAAACGTTATGTAAGCACCTCTGTTTATAATTTTCAACCCTTAATAAACCTCACTTATGTTCCATTTATTTTGTCTAAGCCCTTTTGTCACATTTAAGTTTAGTAAAACACTATTTTTTCTAAAATTTTATAAAAATACTTTAATATCTGTTAAGCTGGAATTTCAAATGAAATTAAAATGTGTGTGCATTTGCGCATATTTTAACACTGCTTCTAACCAGAAGGTGAATATTTTTAATATTACGATTTTTTTTATAGTGCAGTTTCTAATTGTATAAAAATTAAATTTTCAAAATCCTATTGGTGATGCGGCTGGTATTAACCATTTTCCTAACCTTTACTTAAAGTTGTTTAACTTTAAGAAAACAAAATTTTAGTAAATGGTGTTTGGTACAAGTGGGATCAAGCTTAATAATAGACACTTATTGGAATAAAACCTGACCTTATTTTAAAATCGACCCTATGGTGACAGATTTACGTATAAAAAGCAGCTGCTCTCTTTCAAAATTCGGCCTTTGTGTACTTAAAAACCGGAGTTATTAGTGTCGGTATTTATTAAATGATAGTTAGCGTCTTCATTATTAAATTTGGCTTTGGTATGTCAATTTTGAGAGGTCAGCTGTTAGTTTTCTCTGTAAATGTGTCACAATAAAGTCGACTCTAAAATAAAGTTAGGTTTTATTCCAATAAGTCCCTAATATAAAGTATTAAACTTTTAAATCAGGTTACCTACAGAGTGGGAAAAATAGATATATATTTTTTTATATTATATTTTTTAAAATGTTAGGATGGGTTTTTTCTTAATTTTATAGAGAGAATGATTTGTCGTATTTTTTGTCTCTTGACTTTTTAAGAACATTTGGGGCCTTATATCTAGGCAAGCTCAAGGAGGATTTTGGCGGAGAAAATGTGGGGATGGGGCTCAGATCCTAAGGCATAATTATACAAAAATCCAGCTTGAACCTATTTTTTTCCAGGTGAATTCCTAAAATGACTAGGCTATTGGGTAAGAACAATTAATTTTGAAAGTAATGCAAATGTGCCATTTTACAATGAAGCATGCCTCTCTGCACCTAACTTAAACACTTAAATTTTACCTCATAAAAACAAAAATTAAAAACGAAACGTAGCACCCGAGAAGAGCATGTGTTTGCTCTTCCCGGGTAGCACGACCGACAGATTTGGTTGCCGCACCAACGAATTTGTCCGTACTCGCCACTGTTTTCAGTAATCAAGTCAGTAAACTTGCAAATCATCAAACGGAATTTGCCTTTAGTGCGTAAACGTCTTAAAAACTATACCTTGTATTTACTTTTAGTTAGCAGCTTACTCAGATGGCTTTAAATTTAAATTTTATTACTTTGTACCTCCAAATAAATAAAATTTAATCTAAATCGCTTATTGCGATTTCGTTTTTATTTCCTGTTTTTTTTTATATATGTTCAAGTATAATAAAATTACTGAAATCAATTTTAATATCTTGCGACTGTACCCGGAACATCAAGGCTGCAATTGTTTTGTTCGATTAAATATAAAAAAACCTTGTGCAAGCACATACAAACGAATTCGTTCGGTCTTGCTCGTTCTAATGAAAATAAAAACATCTATGTGAGTTAAAAACATTAAATTGCAAGATGGCACAGCTCATATGACATATTAAACAAAATGCATAGATCTGAGGGTACGGCAGTGCCCGCCCAAGTTCATTTCAGCTCATATTTGACCTATCTAAAATTCTACTTTGAAATGAGCTAGGAAACTCAAACTTTGCACAGTCGTAGATCTTCACAGAGTTAACACCCCCTCCAAGTTTCATGGATTTTCATAAAAAAGTCAAGTAGTTACGAAATTTCAAAACACGTCGAAATTGCCACTCACTCACTCACTCACTCATGTATGGATCATCAACATTCCACTGTACTTCCAGACATGCTACAAAGCTGAAATTTGGCAGACTGATAGAAATTGTGACAAAACCCTTGGAAAAAGTCAAAAACCCCAAAATTCTAATTTAGTCCCCTCCCCTATACATGTAAATGTATGTAAACGTAACAGTGCCCACTTCCAGGAGCGCTAGGCAGCTGAGCTTTGGCAGACCGATAGAAAATATTATAAAACTATAGGAAAAAATTAAAATCACCGAAATTTTAATTTGCCTCCCTCCCCAATAAATGTAAAGTTATGTAAAAGTAAGATTGTCTACTTCCAGAAATGCTAGAGAGTTGAGCTTTGGAAGGCCGATAGTAAAAAAACTCCAAAATTTTAATTAACTTCCCTCTTCTATAAATGTAAAGTTATGTAAAAGTAACATTGTCCACTTCCAGAAACGCTTTAGAGCTGAGCTTTGAAAGACTGATAGGAACTAACTAAAAAAATTTCAAAAACCTCAAAATTTTTAATAAGGCAAAAGTTTTGAACAATATTCCGCATATTTTACTACTTTATAACTTTAATATTATCCATATCTTTAAAAAAGGATTGAAATTATAACAAAAACATTTCATGTAAAAAAAGGCCAAGTACGCGAAAATGGTTTTCCGTAAAAAGAATTGAGACAAATGTAAAGCCAAGTTCTCTAATAGAAATTTCAAAATGAAAGGTTACTAGTTTCGAAATGTTTTTCTAAACTTGGTTATTACGGCTGCAAAAAACTCTTAAGCACAGTGCTATTAAACATTAAGGAGCTTGGCTGTAATAGCAAACTTTAAAGAAAACATTTTCAAACTAGTAAGAACCTTTCATTTTGAAATTTGTATTAGAGTTTACTTTTATCTCAATTCTTTTTTACAAAATACCATTTTCGCGTACTTGGCTTTTTTTATATGAAATGTTTTTGTTATGATTTCCTATTTTTAAAATATTTAAAAACTAGAACAAAATGTACGTAAAATGTGCATTTACTACGCAAGGTAGAAGTAGTAAAATACTACCCAATTTATGGGCACCTAAGCTTACACGATTAATGGTTAGGTAGTATGCTTTTTACCTATTTTGGCCCCCGAAAATTAAATTAGTACTTAGGAAACACCCCGTATACATGTATTTTGATAATATTCTACCCCCTCCCCCCTAGTGTAACACCACTCACGGCCAACAAAAATATACAGGCCACGACCCTAAAAAAATCAGCTGTTCTCTGGGGGCTGACTATTACATTGGGTCTTATGGGAGGTCAGACGTTTTTTTAGGATATTTACAACATGGCACTACAGATTTTTGCGAAATTTCAGTGAAATATTCTCAGACACCATCCCGATATTCTGCCGAACTTTTGTAAGGATGCAAGATGATTAAAAGGTTAAAATCTTCAAGATTTAGCATTTTTTATTTTGAATTCAAATTACCCGCCATATGCCAACCGTTATATTTGACAGGTATTTGACTTTGTCATCTGTGTTTGTCACATTCGCTTCTGTTTTAATTTTTGTGTGAGCTAATGAAGCGGCTCTGAAAGATTAAGGATTACTATATATTTTAAAAAAAATCTTCTTCAAGAATATAGTAAAAACAATCTTAAAACCGGCTTTATATAAAAAAAAATTAATTATTCATGAACCGTCATTCCAACTTCAATATTTTAAAGATAATCAGCTGTGTCATGATGTGACCATCAAAAAAAAATCAGCCCCGGATGTGACATCAACAAAGTGGAGGATCGTTGCCCGTCCGTTTTGATAGCCCTGCACCATTAAACAAAATGAACAATATTATATATTTTTTATCTTTATGTACGGTTACTTTTAATATGATACCACACTACAAGTCAGATTTTTAGCAAAATTATAATTTTTGAAATTAACCCCCACCCCTTGTTTTGGCTTATGCGCGTTGGATTTTATTTATTTTTAAGTAACGCCATTTAAAGTACTAGATTTTATCTAAAACACAGGTAAAGTTTTTACCAAAGCTCAAATTTTTAAAATCTACCCCGATTTTTTTTTGGCAAATGTCTGGCGGATTTTATTCATTTTTAAACGGGACAATCTAAAGCTGTGGCCCAACATACAGACAGACATACAGATAGACGTATGACAGTATGTCTCTCTAAAAAACTATTTGCCTGATTTTAATGAAATTTGGCCCCTAGGTTGGGTTTTGGCTCTAGATCGTCCCGTTTAAAAAATAAACAAAATCCACCGAGCATAAAAGTGGTGGGGGTTGATTTAAAAAATTAGAGTTCTGGGCAAAATATTACTTGTGTTTTACTATAATAAAGGTAACTGTAAATGAAGATAAAAAACTTTATATAGTTTGTTTTGTTCAGTGGTGCAACACTTTGTGGGGGAGAAGGGAGAATCTCCAATAGGATGCAACCCATGTGGCGTTTTACAGGGGTTATTTTCGCGGACCAAATTGGTTAAAAATTACATTATATTATTAGGTGCCCATAAATTGCCAGAGTATTTTTTATAGTTACAACTTATAGGTAAATCCATCGAGAACATTTTTTTCTGCTAGATTATTAACGATGTACCTATTTTTATTTTATTTTTCTTAATGAAGCAAGTTTAAAGAAAACCGGGACTCTTTTCTTTTCAATATTGAAAGCCTGAGAAAGTGCTAATTACAGAGTAAAAATCGTGAATTAACTATGCTGCATTAGTGTTTTTTTTTTGCTTGCAAGGCCCTAATGAAAAACTTGAGACGGCTTGGATTGCAGGAGGTGCTCGACCCGCGACTTAAATAATTATGCAAAGTTCACTTGATCATGAATAAAAATTCGGCACTAGTGAACTCCCTTTTATAAGCTTAAAGAAGCATAAAGCGGTATCTCACCGCCAAGATTTAATTTCTTAACATTTTTGTAACAGAGAAGGATTAGAAATTATTTTTGGGTATCTTTTGTGCATAATTGAGTAGGCGCGCGGACACATCGATTTTGTTCTCGAGGAGTACAATTTTTTACTGTCTTAAAATTTTTGTAACACACCTTGTTTTAATAGTCCCTTTCCCTTATATATCTTTACAAAAATTCATCATTTTTTTTTTAAATATTTGTCTCTAAGTTAACCATGGAGAAAAAAAATAAAATACCCAAGCAAAATAAAAAAAAGCAATAAGAAAGAAAAGTAAATAAGAGACAAAAGTCATTTAAGAGGCCTGCCTAATGGTAACGGTTGCTCCTGTTAGTACAACATGGTAGTGCCAAAATTTTGAGTTAGTGAATAAAAATTTGGGGTGTTGCGCCCAAATGTTTACCCACAAGTCGTTAAAAAAAAATACATATATTTAAGGTTCCTAATTCAATCTTTTTTTAAAGAAACTAACGCAATGCAATGACTAAAAATTCTGCTGAAATAATTAAAATGTATTGCAAAGGGTGTAAGTTAAAACACCCATGCTCCACAAACAAAAACAATGTGAGTAGGACGACTAACTGATGGCCTGTGCCAGGCACAAAATTTCTTCGTTTTTCCTATTTAAACAACGCTAAAATATCTAACATTGGCCCTGTCTTTGGAGCTAACAGAAAAGTGGCACATACTCACTGAGCAGCGTGTTCTACGCTTCTTTGGGTTTTAGTGGCCCATTCATCGCGTCTGAGTGTGATCCATGGAAACAGTAAACATATTGGTTTGATTTTTAAAAGTTATTTTTTTTGCATGAATCTCCAAAGCGTCTATATTTTAGCACGTTTCTAGCAAAAATTGATTTTTTCCTATACGAGGGATATCCAAAAAGTCTGCAAACCTGTAATGAGTTTCTTGGGCACGGCTAATATCTGTATAATTTTAATATGTTGTTTGTCTCACCTTATTAGTAGAGTAAATTCGTAGGGTATTTCAAGAAAAAGCTGCAAAAAGGGTATATTTTTTTAATATTTGGCATGGTACTAGCTAACACCAAAAGCTAAATTGTTACTCGAGGATCTCCTATTTTCCGGCATCAGAATCCAAGATGGCGGTAGCCAAATTTAAGAAAAAAATGAATTCCCTCTTTTAAAAGAAATTAAATTAATTTAGATAAATTTACTTTAAGTAAGGCCTACTCAATTCAAAAATGTAAAAACAAATTACACCTGTCACTTAAAAACACTTAAAAACAAAATGGGGGCAAATTTTTTTTAAAAATCGTTTTTCTTCGATATTTTCTTTTTTTTTTGTGCGATATTTATTTTTAATACCTCATATTAAAGGTACTAACCAGCTCTTTGAACCTGCCGAAAAATAATAAGTTTCCCAGGTGACACAAAGATGGCGCTTAATATCTTAAAGATAGAGAGAGAGACTTTTGTAACCTGTTTATTTATTTTTATTAATAGTAAACCAAATTTTGTAAAAATGTATAAAAAGTTAAAATTTGACAATTAAAATTTTAAGATGGCGGCCGAAGTTCAGTTAAAAAAATTTGTTTGTTCATGTTTGATACAACTAGTATTACCGTGTAATATATAGATTTATACTAAATAGGGGTTGCCGATTTTAAATATTTCATAATAAATTATATTATAAACAACAAGTGAAATTAAAGAAGAAAGAAGAATTTAGAGATCAGTTGGATGACTTGGTCGGGTTAATACCCTGAGAGTTTCTCGTTCTTGTATTGAGACACCGCAGCCTGCATAGGTAGAAGTTTTCCGAAAAAAATTTTATGGCTTCGGTGGTTCAGTGGTGGAATGTTTGCCTAGATAGCAAGAGGTCCCGGGTTCGATCCCCGGCCGAAGCAGAAAACTTTTTTCTTATTTTTCTTTCTTTAATTTCACTTGTTGTTTATAGTTTTAGGTCCTTGCATTATTTGCAATTTAGTATTTCAAAATTATATTATATTATATTATTATTATCCAAGACGGCCGCGTTCAAAATATAAAAACAACAGTATCTTTTTGGTTTGGTAACTTTTTTTACCCAGTTTTTTAGTTTTACATTATACTTAATTAGCTTTTATTTATAACGTGCAAAAAAAATATATTTTTTTTATTTATTAAAGATGGCTCCCGAAAAAGTAAAAAAAAAGCATTTTTGTTTTTTTTTTCGAAATTTAACACAAAAGACAGAAAAAAGCAAGACATCTCCTTAAACAAAATACAAATATTTTAAAAATGTCAAAAAAGTTGACATATGTCACGTACCGAGTGATTTGATTGAATGGACCATATTTTACAATAACTATCTACGTTAATGTTGAGCTAACAGTAACGTTTAAATAAGCAAAGTTAAATAAATTTGCCTAAATCATCAGAATCTGATGGCAAAAATGATATATGTCATACACTTGTCAAACTTAACTTGTCAAAATAAATAAACCCCCTGTTTATATATTTTTTAATTGATAGGGCTCCTTTTTTCTGACTAAAAATATGTAATATGTTGACATTTAGTCGAGCCGTTGCACAGAGGGGCAAAATCAAGAAAACATGCGATTCAGTGCAGAACTCATTTATCTAATATGGGATATATTTTTACTGAAAACTATTTATTAATAATCGCTTTACCATAGCAAGTTAGCTTCGGATAGTCAAACGGCAAACAAATGAATTAAACACCTTGTCAAAGTTAGCGTTTTTTAAAAACTGACGTTGCGTAGTTGTTTTAAGAAAACAAATCAATCTCAACTTTGCCACAATTTTTAATGTTGATCAAGTTTGGTTAAAATAATTTTAATTATGTCAGATAATCACTATTGAGTAATTCCACGCCAAATCATCCAATGGGCATAGCTGCCATGTCATAAAAAAAATCCAAATTTTGATAACATGTATTAGTGTCCTTAGGAATGCCAAATTAACAAATTTAAATTTTTAATGTCGCCGCCCGTATTTTACAGGCCACTAAAAGTAAATAAAAGAAGAAAATCAGTTGTGGCCTTATTTTTTTTATTTCTATTGTATTAAATCTTATGTAAAAACAAATTTGACGGAAGAAATCTTTAATATTGGCTGGATAATCCTATACAGAAAAAAAAATAACCTCACTTTTTTGACATGGCAAAAATAGTTTTAAAAAATAGTAAATTTTATGATTTTCTCGTTTTCTAATTATTTACACCGGTGCGGATTATGGTCCATCAAAAAAAAGTCTATACGCACATTAAAGCTCAGTGGCTTCACTATCATACAAAGCAAAAGAAAAATTTCTAGGTCTATTGCTTTCAGAAAACTAAATTTTTTAAAATTGGAAAAACCGCAAAAACCTTAGAATTGGCAACTTTTAACTCAAAAAAATTGTCATGTCTATCTGTCTATTAAAACTTCGCTTGTGCGTTGTTTTACTTGATAATGTATCGTCTAAATAAAAGTAAAATAAAAAATCTGGGTCTGTCATTTTAACATCAACTTTTAAGCTATTTGTTTAAAGCATGTAAAAAATCTAATTTTTTTATTGAGTCGCAAAAGGAAAAAAATTATGTATAAAAATCATCGTTAGGGGATCTTATTTATAGCCACAAACTGTTTTGCGTGAGATCCTAGTTTGTGGGTTCAAGTCCCATCTTCGTACACTGTCGGAATTTTTTTTTTAGTTTTAAGAAAACATTTTTGGTGAGACACGGACATTAATAAGTTTGTTTCTTTGGTAAATGAAATGGTTCAGGTTTACCAGTGGCGTACGCAGGAGGGAGGGGGGTTGGGGCCTAATCTTTCCAAACCATTAAATAACTTCTCCAAAAGATTGAATTTTTCTGAAAAAAAAATAAATGGTTTTCCAGGACTTTGCTTTTACTCAAGACCCCTCTCCCAACCCCCTTGAAAAATTTCTGCATACGCCACTGGGCATTAAAAAAACTAAGTACGAAACTAACGCATGGTAAAAGCCCATGTGATGCGTTTGGAGGTACTGTGAAACATAGTGACCAGGAGGTGTATTCTATGTGTCAAAACTGAGTAAAGTTTCAGATTTGTGGGGGCATCCCCCCCCCCCGTAGATCCACGCCTGTATTTTGTGATGCAATTTAACATCACTAAAAATAATAAAATAACAAAAAAATGTGTAGCGACCTTAAGGATTACAGACCCAGATTTTTAATTGTTGTTTTTAAAAGTATATGATACAGTGAAAAATTTACCCTACTTGATTACCACCAGCACCCCGATAGACAGGGTCATTTTTGTTGCTGAAGTTGAGGGATTTCTCAGACATACCTAACTTCTTCGCGGAACTCCAAGGTAACGTCTACTTTTTAAATATGTTTTATACAAGGAAGATATAGTCCTTAAGTATAGCTTTCCAACACTGTATCAAAAATTTAAGAAAACATTACATTTATACCTCAAAAAAATATGAAAACTTCGAAAATTTCTGCAATTTTTGGATATTCTCTAAATTGCTCTAACAAAAGATTTTGTTAAACATCACATTTTTTTGAAAACTACTTTTATGCATGTTTTCAAAATTATAGGTTAATTTTTTTTAGGTGCTGTTTACTATCAGCATAATTTTTTTCTTCAAAGTCCTATTTTGCCCGTTTTTAGACTTTTCAAATGCGTGTACAACAGACTAATTGGATTAAAAAATCTAAAATTGTGCAAAAGTGGTTAAGCATAAGATGTTTCATTTAGTAAGCATGATTAAAGAGAAAAATTAAATGTCACGGCAACACTTTTTTTGTAAATTGGATGACTTGGCGTGGAATTGCTCTATTGTGAGTACATTATTCTCGTATAAAAAAAATGCAATTTTTTTTTTGTTTCTTCAAACTGCCATTTTTGTAAAATCTTTGAAAAATTTATCATTTTCTTTAATTTTAAAAATATACGTGGACACAAAGTAACTTGTCGCCCGCTGGCGCGGGCGAGTTTTCACATGTCATTTTTTATTGAACCTTCCTTTTTAAAATGATGCCACATTTAGCTGCTAGTTTTTTCTAATAAGGCCGGAATTAATTTTTAAATATTAACATTTTTCTCCAAACTTAGTGAAATATGTATTTAAATTGTAGTATAGATATTTAAAATATAACGTACTAAATACCTATACATCTACACATACTGTTATTATAATCATTATATATTAAGGAATAAAAGTCACACCTTATCCCGAGGCAAAAAGTTTGTAGCCTGAGCGGAGCGAGGTATATAATTGGCCAATAGCTAGCAAGACACTAATTACGAATTTTAGGGGATATTTTTTAAACTTTTGGATTTTTCTGCCCTAAAATTAAATTATAATTATAATTATGTGGTTTTCAGCTACTTTACTAAAAACATAATGTCTGATAGAGCCTTTTATTTCGAATTTTAAGGATAAAAAGTGACAGTTTTAACCCTAAAATAAGGATTAAAGAGGGCCCTGTTCTTATAATATATACCAAGGGATAAAAGTGACACTTTTTATTTCAAGGTAAAAAGTTTTTAGCACGAGCGTAGCGAAATCTACAATTCGTTAAAGGATAAAAATATTCTTTTATAACGAGGTTTATACGTTAAGTTTACGCTTTCAGACCGATCTTTTTTTAACTTATTATTTGATTTATTAATATAGTTAAATTAATTTTTGTTCTGTTTAGTATAATATATAAACATGATTATTTATAAACAAAGAAAGCTTTCAGTGGCGAATATAGAAAAATTTCTCGGGGTGGGCCCGAGACAGTTTGGGGGGGGGAGTCGAGACCCCATGAGGCCGTATTTTATGCTGTTTTATGTTTGTATTCATGAAATATGTGGAAAATATCTAGAAAAATCTTAGCCTCGGGGGGTGCCCCCCCTTATATACGCCTCTGAAAGCTTCTGTCAAGTCGTTTTAAAAATAGCCAAAGTCAGACAGAAGAAAAGTGTGTAAAAATTTAATGTCGGTTCTGTAATGGTTTTTTTGGGGGGTTTAGGTGTTTTCATTTTTCAGGGGGACAATTAGTTATTGGAGGTCGACAACATATTATAACATTTTGTAAACATTGCCGTCGTACATAGTATTTTGAAGCTTATTCGACCACTTATACCTCGACTAACAGCTCGGGGTCAATTTTTATTTTATTTTGGATAACTAAGTAATTAATTTTAAACATTCCTGACTACAAAGGGATGCATCCATTGCACTGTGGGACTTTATCGCACCTTTTTGTGCTTCTGCCCCACTGTGCGTTGTTGAAATATTTGCATTTTAAAAACCCAATTATATTCATTAGCAAAATGGCAACATCCTTATTGTTTATTTAGGTTATTAAAATGCAAATATTTCAATAACGCCTGGACTAAATGTCAACATATATATTTTTAAAATCAGAAAAAAGAGGCGTTTTATTTAAAAAAAAATTAGCCATTTGTCAAAAGTTTGAGAAGTGTATGACATATATCATTTTTGATTTTTAAGATTCTGATAAATTAGGAAAAATTATTTAACTTTGCTTATTTAAACGTGTCTGTTAGATCAATATTAACGGAGACAGGTATTAAGTAAAATATGGGCAATTCAATCAAATCACCCGGTACGTGTGAACTTTTTTGACATTTTTAAAATATCTGTGTTTTCTTTAATCATACGTCTTGTTTTTTCTAGTTTTTGTAGGTAAATTTCGAAAAAAAAAACAAAAATGCAATTTTTTACTTTTTCGGCCGCAATCTTTAAAACATAAATAATTTTTTTTTTGTACATTATAATTTAAAACTTAAAATAAAAATTTTAGAGTAATATAAAACTACAGATCTTGGTAAAAAAATTTACCAAACAAAAAATACTGTTTCTTTTTTTATTTTGAACGCCGCCATCTTGGATAGTAATACACATATACATTAGTATACATCGATATACTACATGGCAATACTAGTTGTGTCGAACAAGAACAAAAAAAAAATCTTTTTTATCTGAACTTCGGCCGCCATGTCAAATTGTAACTTTTTTATAAGTTTTTACAAAATTTGACTTACTATTGATACAATCCAAAAATTTGTGTTGTAAAAATTCAATTTGGCCTTTTTTATTTTTGACAAATTAAGCGCTATCTTTGTGTCAGCTGGGAAACTCATTATTTTTTTTTTCGGTAGGTTTAAAGAGCTGGTCAGTGGCTTTAATAATTATTATTATTACTTATGTCGGCTTAGAACGTTTTTCTACGTTGTCCATAGTTGTCAAATAGCTTCTCTGATCCATATTTGAGCATTTCAGCGTATATTCCTCCAGGTCCGGTAAAGGTTATAAAGTGTATCATACAACTCACCCTAGCAATACTGCACATGGGGGAAGTGCTGTAATAATTAAAGAAAATATATCACACTATGAGGAGATGGGATATAAAACCATAGAGGTTCAAGCTACATTAGGAAGTGTAAAAACCAAAACATATACATTAGTCATAAGTGCTGTCTATATACCACTAAGGCACTTACTAAAGAAAAATCAATATCTTTATTTTCTCAGAAAATTAGGAAACCGTTTTATAATTGGAGGTGACTTTAATGCAAAAAATACCTACTGGGGATCTAGACTGACGAATTCTAAAGGAAAAGGACTTTTGCAAGCTATTAGTGAATATCAATGTGAGCCGATATCAACTGGTAAGCCCACATACTATCCAACAGATCCAATAAAAATTCCAGATCTAATTGATTTTTTTATAGTAAAAAATATATCTTTAAGTTTTGTAGATATAGAAGAAAGTTTTGATTTACACTCAGATCATTCACCTATTATTCTAACACTTAGTAAAAACATAATAAAGAAAGAAGCAAATATCTCACTAGCTAATAAACTGACTGACTGGATTAGTTTTAAACAAAGTCTGTCAGAAAAAATAAACCTATCAGTACCATTGCAAACGCCAGAACAAATCGATAAAGAAGTTGAATATTTTGTTACAAATATTCAACAAGCAGCTTGGGAAAACAGTCCAAAACCAAAGAGAATTTTTAAGGGAAAAAACTATCCAAAGGAAATTAGAGACCTTATATTGGAAAAAAGGAAACTAAGAAGAAAGTGGCAGCAAAGCCGTGATCCTCGGGACAAAACAAATCTCAACAACATGACGCAGCGCATTAGGCGAGAAATTCTAGTAATAAAAAATGAATCTATTAACCATTTTCTTAATGAACTTACAAAATACCGACTATTCCCTTTGGAAAGCAACCAAAGATTTTAAAAGACCAATTATCCAAATTCCACCCATACGAAAATCTAACAACCAGTGGGCAAGAAATAACGAAGAAAAAGCAGATATTTTTGTAAGTCATTTAGAAAAAACATTTCAGCCCCACGAAGCACCAGATGAACAATTTCATTTAAATGAACCCCATCAAATCGAGGACCATATTAAGCTTACATCACCAAAAGAAATATTAACCGAAATCAATAATATTAATTAGAAAAAAGCCCCAGGGTATGATCTTATTAACGGGGTAGTCATAAAACAACTCCCCAGAAAAGCTATCGTAAAACTATGCAACCTAATTAATGCGTCTTTTAGGCTTAGGTATGTACCTAAACTGTGGAAAGTTGCAGAAGTTATCATGATTCCAAAACCGGGAAAACCACTCCATGACGTGTCATCTTACAGGCCAATATCTTTGCTGCCAATTATATCCAAGCTCTATGAAAAATTATTGTTTAAAAGAATAAAACCCATCATAGAAAGACAAGAAATTATTCCATCTCATCAATTTGGTTTTCGAGACAAGCATTCCACGCATCAAGTACACAGAATTACTAATATAATAGAAAAAGCACTAGAAGAGGGAAAAGTTTGTTCTGCAGTTTTTCTAGATGTAGCACAAGCATTTGACATGAAGGCCTTTGAATCGCCGGGGTTCAGTATCACGAAAATTATTATAAATGGACTGTAATTTATTTATCTTGCTGGTTTTAACTTATCACACAATTTATAGATACCTCAAAAAACTCTAGGGCCAAGGTGTAAGCCTGTCCAAAGTAAGAAATGGCGAGAAAAAAGCTGATCATAAAGTGGCGAATGGCACTAACCTCTTGTGTGATTCCTGTCGATCCAGGGGCGCCCCACTTGCATGATCTCTCCAATTCTTCTCCAACTTCGTCGGCACACTGTAGACCGTTTTTTTTGAGTATTTTTGAAACACAAACAGTCAATGGGACTGCCAAAGAAATAGCAAAATCACATTAATTTGTAAAATGACTTGAGCAGTATGGCTGCCGAAAAGCAAGTGTCTTTTAACAATTTTTTCTCTATCATTAGTTCCTGATTCCCACACGTGCCAATGAGGGAGCCACCTTATGGATCAAAAATATTATTTTTCACAAAATATTTTTAAATTGCCAGGGCCTACGAGTTTTGAAGGCCTTACTTATAAAATAAAATAAAATACTAAAAATTAACAAAAAACTCAAAGTAACATTCGCGGAGCGAACATTCCACCCACCAAAACCTAAGGTTTTTAACCCAGGTAACTTAAATATATAGAAAAAAAAACATAAGGAAAAATAAGAGAAATTTCCTGCTCATTATTTTCCCAACCATAGCCCACGGGGGCGTAAAAAAAAAAAAATAATAATAAAAAATATACGCGGTTGTAACCATACGAATCTATACCGCTAGTGTATCAGTAGAGGAAATAGGTATAAATTGTAAAATTAGTTTACTGGCAGCGGGCACACTTTTACAACTGGCCGCTGCATAACTCCGTTTGGAGTTTTTAGAGTTACGACTCTAACAATCCCGTCAGCGCCTGGATGCACTGCGGTAACGCGAGCCATAGCCCATTGGAGGGGGGGCCTTTGTTCATTTTTTATTAAAACTAGCGTGCCAATCTCAATACGACCACTGTCCTCACACCACTTTGCTCGTTGTTGCAAGGTATGCAGGTACTCCTGCTGCCAACGTTGCCAAAAATCAGCATGCATTCGCTGAATAAGTTGCCACCTATTTAGCCTGTTAAGTTGGATGTGTGACAAATCAGGATCAGGTAGACCAGAATTTACTGGTTCCTGAGTTAAAAAATGTGCCGGCGTAAGAGATTGGAGATCGTTGGGATCATTCGATATGGCACAAAGAGGCCTTGAGTTCAATACTGACTCAATTTGAGTAAGAAAGGTATACATTTCCTCATAGGTGAGGATTTGATCACCTAGTACTCTATATAGGTGAGTTTTTACCGACTTCACGCCCGCTTCTGCTAAACCGTTAAAATGAGGGGCTCCTGGACTATTAAAATTCCATTGGATGGACACCGTCTGGGCGGCTAATTTAAAATATTCCAATATTTGCCTATTCGCTCCAATAAACGAAGTTCCCTGATCACTGATGATTTCTGAGCATCGACCCCTACGAGCAACAAATCTCCTAAATGCGGCAATAAATGCCTCGGAAGTGAGGTCAGATACTAGTTCCAAGTGTATAGCTTTAACAGCACAACACACGAACACGCATATATAAGCCTTTAAAGACCTGGCTCCTCGAGATTTACTCATGGTGATCGCAATGGGACCTGCGTAATCAAGACAGACAGCAGAAAATACCTTAAGTTGAGACACTCGAACTGCTGGCAAGTCTGCCATCTTTGGATTATAAGATTTTGGTTTCGAACGAAAACATTTAATGCATTGAGCAAGAACTCGATAAATAGCAGAACGCGGAGAAAGAATCCAAAATTGTTGCAGTATAAGACAATGAAGGGTCTTAAAGCCAGGGTGCAAATTAGTTTTGTGTACCCATTCTACGATTAACTCGGTCAACCGGTGAGATTTGGGTAAAAGCAACGGATGCTTCACATCGTAGGATAGCATCGAATGTCTCAGCCTACCACCCACCCTGAGGCAACCACCTTCGTCTAGAAAGACTGCTAATTTTCTAAACAACTTTGGAAGTAATTGATTTTTGTTTAGGTTTTCAAAAATATCACCAAAACAAAATTGTTGGACATGTCGAACGACAGTAACAAGAGCTTCTTGGATCTCAATGGGAGACAAAACTCCTGTTCTCTTATTTTCACGACCTTTTCCTGTGTTATGAATAAATCTAAGGACAAAGGCAATCACATTTAAAATAGTTCTAAATGACGAATAACGAAAAATCTCTAGAGTGATGAAATGGTCATCAAAAGTAGCCTTTAGAACAATAGTTCTTTCTTCTTCACAAACCTCCTGAGATAGAAAGTCCGTGAATCTAGGCTGAGTGGGCCAAAGTTCAATGCTTTGACATAGCCAAGAGGGGCCTTGAAACCACAAACTGTGATTTTTGAGTTCAGCTGGCTGCAACCCCCTAGAAGCGCAATCAGCAGGATTATCTGCGGTGGGGACATAATGCCAGCTTGAGAAAGAAATAAGCTCATGGATGTGAGATACTCTGTTAGCTACAAAGGGCTTCCAGCGATGGGCTGACGAAGCTAACCATGCCAACGTGACTTGAGAATCCGACCATGCAAAAATAGCATCAAAGTTTGCATATCGTGCATACACTTGTTTGACATAAAAAACAAGATCACTCAAAAGAACAGCAGCGACTAATTCCATGCGGGGAATCGACTTAATTATTTTAAGAGGTGCAACCCTTGATTTTCCTGTGACTAAAGACACATGGATATTTCCCTGCGAGTCCTCGCACTTTAAATAAACAGCAGCTCCGTAGCCAATCTGGGAGGCGTCACAGAAACCGTGTATTTCAATGCGAGCAGGTTTATCTATGAAAATTCGCCTAGGAATGGCAAGGTGAGCTAACTCGGGGAGCTCCAGTTTAAACTGTTCCCACAGTTGACAAACATCTGCACTGGGTGCATCATCCCAACCTGCCTTAGAAAGCCACAATCTCTGCATAATGCTTTTAGCTAACAGCACAACTGGGGATAAAAATCCTAGAGGATCGTAAATACGAAAGATTTGGCTAAGAATATTCCTTTTGGTGCATGGGAGATGTGTGGGTGTACAATTATATGAAAAAATGTCAATGGTCGGGTTCCATTGTAAGCCTAGAACTTTAATGAAAAGGGGTTCCTCTTTATCAAATGAACAGGGCATTTGTAAATGTGAGGACGAAACACCAGAGAGGACGGCCTCATGATTGCTGGCCCATTTTCGCAGTTCAAAATGACCTTTTTTCAAAAGAGCTATGAGCTCCTGCTGTAAGCTGAGCAAGGATTCAATCGAGTTGGCTCCCGCCACACAGTCATCTACAAAAATTTGATATCTCAAAACCTCGGCTGCTTGAGGATAATTATGACCTTCTAGATTTGCCAACTCTTGCATAGTTTTAAGAGCTAAATAAGGAGAACTAGAAACTCCATAAGTAACTGTACCAAGTGCATATTCCTGCAAAGGTTCCCGCTCTGAAAAACGCCAAAGAATTCTCTGGAAGTCTTTGTGGGCGGGGTTTACAAGAATCTGCCTGTACATTTGGCGCACATCACAAATGAGGACATAAGGATGAAACCTAAATTGCAAGAGAATAGACGCAATATCCTGCTGAAGTTTAGGACCTGTCAGCTGAGTATCATTTAACGATACTCCATTAGAGCTAGCGCAAGAAGCGTCAAAAACTACTCTAATTTTCCCATCTTTGTAGATGCAAAAATGAGGAATATAATAAGCCGTGGGCGAAGCGTATTGGGACTTCATAGAAATCAAGGACATATGGCCTGTTTCAAGATAGTCTTTCATAAAATCAATATACGAACTCTTAAGGAGAGTGTCTTTAAGTAAACGCTTTTCAAGCATAATAAACCTTTTTAATGCTTGATTATAAGAATTTCCAAGCTTGGGCTCGGCATGTTTAAAAGGTAGTGAGACTACAAATTGTCCAGAGGGGACACGATAAGTGGTATCTTTGTAGATCTTCTCACATTTTATCTCATCGGGAGACATAGGGAGAGGTTTGGAAATATTTTCTAGTTCCCAAAACTTTTGTAGGCACAAATCGAGCGTGGGCTCAGTGGAAACATGAAGGCTGATCAAGTGGCTAGAAAGGGTTGAGCATTGGGCTCTGCCCTGCAAAATCCAACCAAAAGCAGTCTTAAGAGCGACCGGTTGGTCAGAACTACCAACGACTTTTCCAGTCTCTAAAATATAAGGTACTAATTCAGCCCCAATTAAAATATCAACTGGGCCAGGAATATGAAATTTAGGATCTGCCATGGGCAGGTTTCGAATGTACTCCCATTTGGAGGAATCAACAACCATTTTTGGCTGGTTTGAACAGATTTTTGGCAATATGATTGCTTTAAAATCAAAAAGAGGTTCAGATTTCCCGCAAGGGCGGATTTGGCACTGAATTAAGCCACGCCTACAGACAGAAGCCATATTGTTTAGCCCTTCTATAGGAATAGAAAACTTTTGAAATGGTAAACCCAATCTATTAGCACATTCCTGAGAGATGAAATGACCCATACTACCTGTATCCAACATCAGACGTACCTTTTGAAACTGGCCATACTGATCCTTGATATCCGCCTCTACGGTTGACAAAAGGATTGTCGATTGGGCCGAGAGAAGGGAAGAACCAACCAGGGGAACATTTGAGGGCAGGGTCATTCCACAAGTTGAGCCTGAATCACCTAATGGAGGTGGAGGGGGTACCACATTACCGTGACCTAATGGAGGTGCACTCGAATTGGAACCCTGCTCGGACTCTCTTCGTGGAAAGTGAAGAAGACTGTGGTGGGGGTAATTACAGGATTTGCAACGAACTGAGTTGGGACACTGTTTGACAGAGTGGGAAGAAGTTTTTAAACAATTAAAACAAAATTTGTGCTCTCGAACTAACTGCGATCGTTCCTGGGGTGTTTTTGCCAAAAAGGTTTGACATCTATATAAAACATGATAACCTGAACAGGCAATACAGCGCATTTTTAGATTATTTTTATCGCCTTGATTTTGTTCAGTCATAAAACTTGAAAAATTATGTTTTTTATTCCCCGAATGAAACACTTTTTTGGAAGAATTGCTCATTAATTGCGCAGAGTCTAATGCTTTGCAATACTCCTCCAAAAAATTACATAAATTTGAAAAAGTAGGCATTTCCGTATTACGATATTCTTTCTCAAATTCAGTGCGAGTATTTTCGTCTAATTTTGGTAGCATCAAATTAAATAGCAAAAAATCCCAACTGTCAACCTCAAATTTTAAACCTTTCAGGGCAGCAATATTTTCACAAAATGTATCCAATAATGCTCGGAGTTCTTTGGCAGAGGGCTTTAGAACTGCGGGAGCGTTAAAAATTTCTTGATAATGAGCAGTAGCGGTATAGCGCTTGTTGCCATATCTCTTTAACAAAGCTTCGTAAGCAATTAAATAATTGTTCTCAGTTATTGGCAAGTTTTTAATAACGTTAAAAGCGTCTTTTTTAAGAGACATATGTAAATAATGAAATTTTTGTATATCAGAAAAGTTGGCGTTATCGTGCACCAAACTTCTATACATATCTATAAAAGTCGACCATTGTTTGACGTCACCTTCAAAGCTAGGGACATCTAGTTTAATCCGCAAATTATTTTGAGGACTATCCTGTACGGTATGGCTAGTGTTTTGTAAAGATGCAGGGGCATCTTCTACATAAATAACACGTTTAAACGATTTTATCCCATAATAATACTGGTCTGCATTTTTTCGTACAGCATCATGGGTGTCAAATTCCGAATCGTCTTCGAGACACATTATAATAGAATTATGATTTTTACAAAACTCATCATACATTTGCTCGCTTTCATCTGCGCGAACCAAAAATTGCACTTTTTTTGAAGTATCCGTTTCTAATGTTTTGCCTAAATCAAAGGTTTCTTTAAGCCTATTAAGAGCGGCGGTACGCTTCATCAAAAGTCTTTTTAGTTTTTCACCAGCCATAATGATTAATAAAATTATTTAAAAAATTAAAATTTTTAAATCTTGCCAATAGCTTTAACTCAAAATACAAAATTGTTGTAAAAATACCACTATACGTATTTATGTATGTACGTTGGCAGCAAGGTACACCATGCAAAAGGTTGCAAAAACGATCAAAAAATATTCAAATTTTCTAAACTGTGGCCTAGTGTTTTCGTAGGCACCGAAAATCACGCTTTCAAAAAGTAATCCTGTGTGTTAGAACGGCTAACTCACCCGGGTAACCTACCTACTCCACTTTACACACACGTTTATATGCAAATGGTTTATTCGATTGCGATCTCGCGAAGTAAACCTAACCAGTCCACTGATAAATTCCCAACGGTCAAGTACACGACAACTGATCGCGGGTATATCGATTGCTGTCACACACACAGCAGGCGCGCAACTCAGGTTTACTCGGGTGACTTCCACCAGTCACCTACACAAACATACAAATCCGGTTCGAAGTGAACCAAAAATGAATCGCCGGGGTTCAGTATCACGAAAATTATTATAAATGGACTGTAATTTATTTATCTTGCTGGTTTTAACTTATCACACAATTTATAGATACCTCAAAAAACTCTAGGGCCAAGGTGTAAGCCTGTCCAAAGTAAGAAATGGCGAGAAAAAAGCTGATCATAAAGTGGCGAATGGCACTAACCTCTTGTGTGATTCCTGTCGATCCAGGGGCGCCCCACTTGCATGATCTCTCCAATTCTTCTCCAACTTCGTCGGCACACTGTAGACCGTTTTTTTTTGAGTATTTTTGAAACACAAACAGTCAATGGGACTGCCAAAGAAATAGCAAAATCACATTAATTTGTAAAATGACTTGAGCAGTATGGCTGCCGAAAAGCAAGTGTCTTTTAACAATTTTTTCTCTATCATTAGTTCCTGATTCCCACACGTGCCAATGAGGGAGCCACCTTATGGATCAAAAATATTATTTTTCACAAAATATTTTTAAATTGCCAGGGCCTACGAGTTTTGAAGGCCTTACTTATAAAATAAAATAAAATACTAAAAATTAACAAAAAACTCAAAGTAACATTCGCGGAGCGAACAGCCTTAATTTTAAACTAAAACGGTTTCTGCCAAAACAATATTCGGATATTTTGGAATCATACATATCTGATAGACATTTTAGAGTAAAACAGGAAGACTCATACTCAAATTTAAGAGACATTCAAGCAGGCGTACTAGGCCCTTATCTATACTTATTATTCACTTGTGATATCCCAAAGCCAGAAAATTGTCACTTAGCAACATTTGCCGATGATACTGGTTTATTGACGGTAGAAAAATCTATTGAAAAATGCATAGAAAAACTTCAGGATGCAGTCACCCAAGTTCACAGTTGGACCACAAAGTGGCGAATAAATTTAAATGAAACCAAATCAATTCATGTTGGTTTTACAAACAAAAATATAAATCACATACAAATAACAATTAACAACATTCCAGTACCATATTCGAATCAGGCAAAATATCTAGGTATGACACTTGATGCCAAATTGCGCTGGAAAGCACATGTTAAGAATAAAAAAGAAGAACTTTAGATAAGGTATAGAAAAATGAACTGGCTAATTGGAAGGAAGTCCAATTTAACAATTCATAATAAGTTACTGCTTTATAGAGAAATACTGAAACCAGTATGGACATATGGTATTCAACTATGGGGTTGTGCGAAAGAGAGTAACATTCTAGTTGTACAGAGATTTCAAAATAAAGTATTAAGAAACATTGTGAATGCACCTTGGCACGTTCGAAATAGTGACTTTAATCGAGATCTAAAAATCGAAACTGTAGCAGAGACTATAAAAAAGTACGCAAAAAGCCATGAAGATAGACTCCATCGGCATGTGAATGTGGAAGCAATTCAGCTTCTAGACAATACTATGCTAGTCCGAAGACTAAAAAGAGTGAATCCGTATGAGCTAGTAAACTAAGTGAATTACACATAAAACAAAATAATGCTATAAACACAACACAATTGTGAGTTACAGACTAAACAAAGCGGGGAGAACTGTTGAGTGAACCCTAAGTTTAAATCTGACTTTTCTAGTAAATTAAGTTAAAACAAAATTGCTAATTAGTCTTACTGACTAGATTGTAATAAAAAAAACACAGTGTGTTTGACAAATAAAAAAGAAAAAAAAATAAGGTATGGTAGCTTTTCCTGATTTAAGTTTTTTAATACTATTCTTTATCTTTTCTTTTTTGACGATTAATTCCTCTCCATGTACTCCTATGTCTCTCCTCGGAGAGGCTGCCAGATATTCGGGTCTCGTCTCCTGCAGCAGTCCCTTGTAGTATTCTGTTCATTGTTCTGGTTTGATAATTTGGATGTTTACTTTTTCTTTTGTTGGGGTTTTTACTGTAGAAATAAATTTCCATACTTCAGAACTCTGCCTACCAAAACTTGGTAGTAGCTTTCGTGTCAGAGATATTTACAAAAAACTGTTTTTAAGGTTCATATAGCATGGAGTTGACTTGGAGTGTGCTAATGGATTAAAAAGGTATCGGATCCGTCATAGATCCTTTTATTTTCGGTCAAAATGTAAGAGTTTTTATTATCAGAACATCAACAAAAACGACCATTTTACATAATTTGACCATTTATCTCTCAAAAACTGTACATAGAAAAAGTTAACTTTACTTATTTTTTCATTATGAAGTCACATATCCTACTATAGCGTACTAAAACACCACCAAGACAAAAAATTCCCGTGTAACCTGTCTCAACGGGTGCGGTGTTACGTTTTATTTTTATTGGGGGTCAATTAACCGATTAACTGACCCGCCAACTGACCAAAAATGAGTTTAACCAGCTAAATACCTAACTCTACTACTATGTCAATTTATTTAAATATAAGTCCTAAAATTTGTTCAACAATTCATTTTTTACATTTTTATGTAAGTGTGTGAGTACTCCTTGCCGCACAATAGGCAACTCATTACTAAAAATTCATTTTGAAAGCCCATAATCTGACTAATTTCGTTATGCAAACTCTTGGCCCTACTACTCAAATAACACACATCATATATGCTGATATATTAATTTTTGTACGAGGGAGAATGACAATCCCCTATTTAAAGGGCATGTTCTCTAGGGACGTTAGGGTGTTTTGTGATCAGCTAAAATTTTTGGCCGATAAAGAATCTATTTTCTTTAAATTAGAAATTGTTTTAAATACCATTTTACCATCCCCCCCAAAGCCCAACAAAAAAGATTTTGAGGCTGATAGCTATTATAAATAAGTTAAGGGCTGAACAAAAATATATTTTTGTTTATTGACATCGTTAGAATCTCAGAAATAAGCGCACAGGAAAAAAGCGCACAGGAAAAAAGCACGCATGGAAAAAATCAGTTGCGGAAAAAAGTGCACACGGAGAAAAGCGCACAAAGAAAAAACAACTTGAACAATAAGAATACCGGCACATAAAGTAAAATAAGTGGTTCTATGCGCCGAATCTAAAGACGAAGCTTGCTTTTCTCGCAAAATTTTAAGTAAGTTGCGAAAAAACTTAATCAAAGTATTGCAAGATTGCATGGTGAAGTTGCAAAAATGGTACATTTTCAAAGCCAACAATTAAAATAAGGTGGAATAGTATCTATTTAACCATTTTCCAGTATAATTTTATAAAGTAACGTTTACATCCTTCCACAAATTTTCTACATTTTTATGACTACAATTTTACGCGACTTTCAACGGTTTTTGCATTTTTTGAGCGAAAAATTGCAACGTTTTATAGTTTATTTGAAATTTTGAGGGTGTACGTTCAAAACGTACCCTGGATAAGTGGGTCTGATCAAATATACAGATCACTTTTTTATTTTATGTGCCAGTGCATATTTTACCTACAACCAACCAAAAATATTAGTTTAATGGCCCATTTATGTTCCTAGTATAATAATAAACCATAGACGTAAATCATAATAAACGTGACATTTCATACCCGTGAATTTAAAAATCAAACAAGTTTCATGGCTAATCGGGCAAAAAGGAGTTTTTTGTTTCCCTTATATTTTTCCGTGGGTAGCTTGAAAGCTTAACCTCACGGGGGTCCAAGATCTAATGGACACCTAATAAGTGTTGACAGTTAACCGTTTCGTCCTTATGGGACTCCTCAGAACACTGCTGGTCAAGTGACAAATCTTGCGAAGTTAATCAGACGGTTTTGTCTCTAATTAAATGTAATGTAACGAAGTTACTATTTTTTTTTATTGTTTTAATTAATTTTCTAGACTATTTAAGCTCAGACAGTTAAAAAATATTTTTACTGAAACCTGACTCAATTTTCGCTTATTAATTTTATTTCATATTTTCCGAGGAAAAATGCCGTTTTGACATATGACTGTCATTAAAGCCTTTCAAAACGTTTGTTGCAAAAAGACTAGATAAAATAATATTCCGAATAAGTCAATCCACGTTCATTTTTAAAAACGTGGTTGGGTTTCATTCGGTTATTTCCGTTGGTTCTCGATTTGTAGCCGAGCTCTAGCCTATAAAACAGTAATGCCTTCGCCCATACGGGGATTCGAGATTTGTTTCTCGTTCGAGCACAATGTATAGGTGGTACGCGGTGTGTGTAGATGTCGACCGGTTTCTGGTAAGAATGGGATTTATAAAAGAAACCTCGTTTTTGCCTTAGTCAAAGTTTTTATAATTTTATTTGATTTGAATTTATTTTGAACCGTGCAAATTACTTGTTTGTCCTTTCCCGATCCCAGGATTTCCCGTTAGTACCTTACATGTTTTCTGGTATTTACTAATTTTCTTTCGCAAGAAAATTAAGAAACAAATCGGGTTTATTACTTGTGGGCTGCAGGTTCGTCACCAAGTAACAATCATCCCGGATTTGACACACCAGTTTCCCTTGTCCTGGTTTTTATTATTTTTGTTCTCTTTCGAGAAAGCAAAAATGATAACAAAGCTATCGATTATATTTCGTGGGCCGTATGTTTCGTCACCGACTTATAATTGTAGCGCTTTGCTAAACCCCCCGTCCTCGTTTCCCGTTTCCCGTTTTTTTTATTATTTTTGTTCTCTTTCAAGGAAGCAAAAATGATAACAAAGCTATAGATTATGTTTCGTGGGCCGTATGTTTCGTCACCGACTCATAATTGTAGCGCTTTGCTAAACCCCCGTCCTCGTTTCCCGTTTCCCGTTTTTTATTATTATTTTTGTTCTCTTTCGAGGAAGCAAAAATGATAACAAAGCTATAGATTATATTTCGTGGGCTGGATGTTTCGTCACCGACTTATAATTGTAGTGCTTTGCTAAACCCCCCGTCCTCGTTTCCCGTTTTTTTTAATTATTTTTGTTCTCTTTCAAGGAAGCAAAAATGATAACAAAGCTATAGATTATGTTTCGTGGGCCGTATGTTTCGTCACCGACTCATAATTGCAGCGCTTTGCTAAACCCCCGTCCTCGTTTCCCGAATCCCGTTTTTTTATTATTATTTTTGTTCTCTTTCGAGGAAGCAAAAATGATAACAAAGCTATAGATTATATTTCGTGGGCTGTATGTTTCGTCACCGACTTATAATTGTAGCGCTTTGCTAAACCCCCGTTCTCGTTTCCCGTTTCCCTTTTTTTTATTATTATTTTTGTTCTCTTTCAAGAAAGTAAAAATGATAACAAAGCTATAGATTATGTTTCGTGGGCCGTATGTTTCGTCACCGACTCATAATCATCGCGGCTTTGTGCAGCCAGCTCTCCCGTTTAAATAAAACCTGGTATTTATTAATTTCTTCCTAATTCTCTTTTTATTTTTCATAATTAACGATTTTTTTTTTCTGTCACGATTATTGCTTCGTTATTGCCACGTTAGACCCGTGTCCCACCGCGACCTTATAAACGTAAAAGTTGGTATAGTTAAATTTTTATCCGTTTCTTTTGTAAATAACCTGTTACCTGTTACCGTAAGACATATATGCTCTCACCGTAAATTAAACCTGTTAAAGTGGTACCACATTCCGTTTCTATTTGTAAATATTCTGTTTAATTTTTCTTTCCATTTCTTTTGTACATAACCGACATGAACCGAACCGAACCGAACCGAACCGCGAGGCATATATGACCCGACCAGTCCTGTGAAACTTCAAAGTTGGTAAAGTTTCGTTTTCTTCCAGTTAAATAGTCGTAAATTTGTAAAATTATAGTATGTAATTAACTACCAGCTGTTTAAGGATATCTTTCTCCAATTTTTTTTTTGTTGGGAAAGTCTTTTTGGGGCAAAAAGAAATCAGTATTTAACTAACGTCCATCCGATCTAATCGGACCTAACCAGATTTCTTAAATCCTTTTGTTAGAGTTCCGAGGTGATAAGGCGTTGAATTTTAAGTCCTTTTTCTTAACTTTCACTTTTTTTTTAATACCTAACTGTCTGTGCTAGAATAGCGCAAACAAAGTAAACTGGAGTTTTTTTTATTTGACTTGATAGAAATAAGGCATATATAGTTTTGTTTTATTTATTACGTTGCATTATTTAGTTATTTTCTTTGAGGGTTTGTACCACTAAATTAAAATGGCAAAATACACATAAACTAGTATTTATAGAAATTGTAGTTTACTTACCTGGTTATTCTCCACTGTTTAAAAGCATACCCGAGAGGCAAGGGAGACTCTAGGCTCCCTTATTTCCTAGAGTGGCGCCCGAGGCAAAATTTCGATCGATTCTATCCCTCGAAATCCCAGGATTGAATCGACCGAAACCCTGGGACGTCAAAGGTAGGGGAAAATTCGTTAGATGACGAAACCCTCTTACAGTAATTAGTGAGCGAACTATAGCAAGAGGCGCCATCTACCGAGATACGAGAGAAACAAAAAACCAAGCAGGAAAAAACATTGCTATACAATATCGATCAATGAAAAGATCGAATGCAAATAAAAGAAAACAACTATAGTCCGTGACCTACGACAGCTCTTTGTCTTTTCAGGCCGGATCAACGCATTTTGCATTTTTACCCGTCATCAAGACAGTGAGCGTCAATCAACGGAATTTTTAAGCCAAATAATACTAACAAACGTGAAATTTCATACCCGTGAATTTAAAAATCAAACAAGTTTCATGGCTAATCGGGCAAAAAGGAGTTTTTTGTTTCCCTTATATATTTCACTAATTACATTTAATTAGAGACAAAACCGTCTGATTAACTTCGCAAGATTTGTCACTTGACCAGCAGTGTTCTGAGGAGTCCCATAAGGACGAAACGGTTAACTGTCAACACTTATTAGGTGTCCATTAGATCTTGGACCCCCGTGAGGTTAAGCTTTCAAGCTACCCACGGAGAAATATAAGGGAAACAAAAAACTCCTTTTTGCCCGATTAGCCATGAAACTTGTAAATCATAATATTCATAATAGGTTTTGAACAAAATTAATCTATAGTAACGAACATTTTTTTAAAAATTTTCAGTGATATTTAAATACTTTACAAATAATAAAAATTCTCCAAATTTTCTAAAAAATATTCAAAAAAGTTCTTAATTGAAAAAAATAAAAATTTTTCAAAACTAACATATTTTAATATATTAAAATTTTATTAAATGTTTAATTTAATTTAGAAACTTGGTCAACATTTTCTTTGAACTTTGATGAACTTTCTTTGAAAATCTGTTTTGAATTTAAATATTATTATAGTTCTTGTCATAACCAATAAAAAACATAAATACTGTAAAGCTAGTGCATCCTGGAGTGCGTAGGGGAGATTGGATAATATGGCACACTCTTTATTAAAACGCTTATATATTTTTTACCCAACTGCAGCACGGCGAAAGGAAGGGTAATGCTTTTCGATTGGTATATAAATGTAAGTAAATATGCATGTTTGTGGCACGCTAGAGTCTTCAGACACCATTTTGTCACATTCAACTCTTACTTGTCACCTGTTTTAAGGCATACTAATTAACAAAATTTTAGGCGATTTTAATGAAATTCCTTTGAACACAAATTGCAAATGTCCTCTAATTTGCTGTTGTTACTTTGTAGTCGACCCTGCTCCCACCCATCTCCCCTCCTGTTATTCTCCCCACCCTATTCAAAAACTATATTCGCATAATTTTATCAAATATAGGGCGATTTCAAAAATTCTCTTTAAGACTTTTTGCAACATCATTATACTGGTTTTCCCCTCCCTCTCCCTCCCTCTCCCTCCCCCTCTCTTCTCCCCACCCTGTTTATTAGTAATAGTTGTAGTTATACCTTTTATAAATATAGAGCGATTTCAAAAATTCTTTCTGCAAACGCTTTAAGATTTTTGTCGACACGATTTCACTAGTTCCCTCCTCCCTCTCTCCTCCCCCACCATCAGTCAATGAAAGGTAACACTGTTCACGTCCGTACAAAATCTACACGTACTTTTTGGGCAAAGCTAAATTAATGGTAATTGCATAGTGCTTTTTATAAGGCTGAATAAGAATTAAACCTAAATGTTGGAAAAAAATTTAAATAAAAAAAAAACCAAACTGCTAAATTTCCTTCTTTTGAGAGGTCGAAATCGTTAATTTCCTAAGTTTTGTCAATTGATTGCAAACTTATCCTAACTCCTAACTTGTCCACATACGCACCGATTTCAAACTTCTAAAATAAAGCCCGGGGAGCTAATTTAAGGATATTATATATACATATAATAATTTTTCTCGAAAAAAAAAATGTTTAAAGGGTACGACTACATAAATTCAAGGTGGCATCTTTTTTCATGTTTTTTCACAAACTTTGACTTATAAATTTTGTATAATTAGTTTTACAGAAAATCTATAATTATGCAATAGAACAACAATTAAAATAGTAAAGAAATTACCTTTTTGCCTTAAAAATTAACAAAGATATCAAGTTATTAAAAAATACTAAAAAGTAACTGTTTTTTACCTGTAAAAAAATTGTAAGGAAGTTTTAGACCACCATAAATCGATTTTTGATGAATTACTCAATTTTAAGTCAATTTTTCACAATATTTGGCTTTTAGCTATTGCCACATCAACTTTACGGGAAAGTTCTATAGTTGATGATTGCATACTTGTATTTATGACGTCACACAGGCGTTATTACTCAAATTTAAGGCACATACATGCCGATCTAAAATTAAGTGATCCATAACCAATCGATTAGAGGTATTATATAATGCTAGTTACTTCACTATATTAATTTTGGTTCTTTTCCAAACAAAAAATATTTGTTCAACGAAAGTTAAAAGCCAAAGTTTCTAAAAAAAACTGCCATCTTGGATTTATGACGTCATACCTCGTGTTTTACACGAGTGTAAAACAGACAAATTTAAATTCAGTTAATGTTCGTTTTATTAAAATTGGATGTAATTTAAGTTAAGATGATGTGGCGTTTGCAAGAAGGACATCTTCGACACTTTGTTTAAGCCCTTATGATTATCGTCGCTAAGACCGAAACGCATCAAGGGTAAGAAATACAGACTGCATTTTTGCTAAAAATGTAGTTTTATTTCGCCGTGAAGAATTCAGTGTGGAGCAAAGGACCCCAACTCACTATACATCTAAACACCCAACTGTTAAATTTACTTGTAAGTACTAGTCGGAGTTGAGTACAAAATTGATAGTTATACCTATATTGTACGACATGCTTCAACTTTTACACCTGATTCCCACCTACGACTTTCTCGCGTGGGTGCCCGCTCACACGACACATGATCTAAATATGAAATGTTATCACAGTCATGTGACGCGTGCGCGGGCACGCACGAGAAAGTCGTAGGTGGACACCGGGCTTTAGTTTTGATACCCAAAGCGCACTTAAGAAATTATACAGGATTTTATTTTCATGAATCAGGTTATTGGGTAATTTTGTACCCAACTGCGAATAGTAGTTACAAGTAAATTTAGCAGTTGAGTGTTTTTTTTATTTAAAATTTTTTTTATTTCGAACTTTTAGGTTTAAAGCTTATTCAGCCTTATAAAAAGCATTTAGTTTTACCCAAAAAGCACGTGTAGATTTTCTACGGACGCGAACAGTGTTACCTTCCATTGAGTAAATGTGGGGTAGGAGAGAGGGAGGAGGGAACTAGTAAAATGGTGTCGAAAAAAATCTTAAAGCGTGTGCCGAAAGAATTTTTGAAATCGCTCTCAATTTGTAAAAGGTATAGCTACAACTATTACTAATAAGGAGGGAGGGGAGAAGAGAAGGAGGGGAAAACCAGTAAAATGATAATGATATAACTATTACTAATAAGGATGGCGAGAAGGAGTGAGGGAGGGGGGATTAGTAAAATGGGGTTGGAAAAAAATCTGAAAGTGTATGCAGAAAGAATTTTTAAAATCGCTCTATATTTAATAAAATTATGCGAATATGGTTTTTGAATAGGGTCGGAGGAATAACAGGAGGGGAGATGGGTGGAAGCAGGGAGGACGACAAAGCAACTACAGCAAATTAAAGGACATTTGCAATGGGTAATCAAAGGAATTTCAATAAAATCGCCTAAAATTTGGATAATTGTATGCCTTAAAGCCTACATCATGTGACAAAATGGCGTCTGAAGACCGCGATGCACCTTCGGGATCAGTAGCAATTCAACGACACCTTTGTTGTCAAAATCGGTTTAGCCGTTTAGCCTCTAGCGTGACACATATTTACGTACATTCATACAACCATCGAAGAACCGTGCTACAGTTGGGTAAAAAGGATCGCAGATTCTGGTACAAAAAGTAATGTAATAGACGAATAAAATTTCCATTCGACTGACCGTGCTGTACTGCTGCAGTCAGATTTTTTTGTCTGCCGTCAAATCGAACGACTTCGTTGGCTGGACGGCCACACACGATCAAATTACATTCGATTTGGTTGGATACACGATTTCGTTGTATCCAACCAAATCGAATGTAATTAAACAACGCTGCAGTACCGTGAGAAATACCCTTGAGAGCAGTTTTCGAGAGTGCCAATTCCTCTCAAATGGACACGCACCCTTGGACGTAGTAATTAATGCTGAAAATGTCTTTAGTATGGAGAAACAGAATATTATCTTGTCTATTAGTTATCTGTAAGGGGCTGGCATTTAGACAAATGGTAACAAAGTCGTAAAACTATGCGGTTCAAACAATGGACAAGAACAAATAAGGGAAGAGTCAAGGGTTGCCGTGGAAAAGACGCAATAACAAATCGACGAAGTTTTGTTACAAAAGAGACAAAGAGAGACAATTTATTAGATAAAAAGGAGACAGAGGTAAAGACAGGGACATGGAAAAAGGAAATGGTAAAAACTAAATGGATTCTAGGCCAGATCGTTGCCATTAGGAAAGGCATAACTGATGAATAGAGACAAAAGTGTCGTAAAAAAAGTGTGTCTAATGAATACAAATGGCCGAAAATGAGAACTTTGCATTTTGTCACTATAAGAAAGAAAAATACTTAAATCCAATATAAGAAATGGTGGGGTAAGTGGATCACTGTGGTAAGTGGCCCATCCGAAAGTAAATATAATATTTTTGAGATGCTCTTTTTTATTGAAACCAAATATTACAAATTAGCAACAAAACAAAATTCTGTAAATTCAACTATCGTAATGGGACAAGACAGGTTCTAGAACAAAAGTCTGGGGGGAGGGTAATGGTGAAACGATCAACGTAAAATAAACGCACAGGAAAATAGCGAAAAGGAAATATTCGTACAGGATAAAACTCTACACAGAAAAAAAAGTACGCGCAGCAAAGAGCGCAGAGAAAAAAGCGCACCTAGTAAAACAGCGCACAGATAAATCAAATAAAGAAAAGTTTTGACGTATGGAAAAATCATAATGAAATAACTGAAAGTCTTTAGAGTTAAAATGGTACCTACTGTTACAGGTTACTTCATCATTGTATTTTGCTCACAAAAATAGGGTTGTATACTTTAGGGGCCATAGGGCAACTTTCTCAAGATACAGAGCATCAAAGTTGGCAATTTTTACTAATTTAAGATAAGAGCAATAAGTGGAAATAAAAATAATAAAAAAATATTATGCGGTCAATTATTTTCAAGATAAACTATTTTTTTGGAACAAACTATTACCCATAATTAACGCAATGTTTTTCTTGTTATTTTTTTTAATTAAAAGTCTCAAGAGAGACATTAATAAAATATCATTGATGACGGATCTGATACCTTCCTAGCTAGCTTGTTAGCATGATTCAAGTGAAGCCATGATATATCAGCCCTGAAAACAGTTTTTTGCAAATATCTCAGAAACAATAGCCCCTACGAAGTTTTTGCTTACATAAATTATTAAGCAAAATGCAATCTACTATATTTCGAAAACGGGATATTGATGCGACGCTCCGTGAAAAACTTAGCATTTTTTAAAACTTTTTAATTGTCAACAAACTGTCATAGCGTTAATAGATTTTGACCAAAATCTTATCAGCTCGTAAGAGTGTCAAACACTATTTTACCTGAAAATTTTATGGAAATCGGTTAAGCTTTTAGGAGCTATCGTGTTACGGACAGACATACACACACACACCCAGACATCACGACAACATTGCTAGGATAGGTCAAAATAGACCCAAATAACACATTTTCGGCGTTATCTCAAAAAAAAAAAAATTCGTCGAAAATAATACCTTTTCTAGCTATTGCATTACGGGCTAGGAAGGTAAAAATAAGTAAGCAAAAATTATTTTTTTTTAAAGATTTTTATTTTTTATACATTTATGTGGAAGTTATTTTGACAGCCTACATCTCCTTAAATTGTAATTTTATCAAAAAATTAAATAATACATTTTTGGATCACAATTATAGCTAATATTCATTTGAGTGTCACAAGCTTTATTTTTTAAAACCTTTTTTCCCCCACTCCTCTAACTTAAAAATTCCTATATCTAAAACACAGATGAGTGTTGATCGACCCCCATGTTATATAAACTTTTTTATTAGAAAGTCTATCACATGCTGCACTTTGGTTTCTAAGTTATGGGACACCCCCATATATGTAAATTTTGAAAAAAAAAAAAAATTATTTATTTAGAATTTTGCAAATATCTGAAATTAAAGATGTTTTACTATTTCAATATTTTTGGAAATTTATGTATCTATAAATAAATCTTGTTGAGAACTTCTTATGATCCACGTCTAGGTTTATAAATATCCTAAGAGCATAAATGGGCCATTAGACTAGTATTATTGGTAGGTCGTGGGCCTGGAGTTAGATATTTTTTCTTACCGTAGGTAATATTTACACCGTCACATAAAATAAAAATGTAATCTGTATATTTGATCGACTCTACGTTGCAATTTTTCGCGCAGGCGCAAAAAAAATGCTTAAACCACTGAAAAAAATACATATATTTTTTTGAATAATACAATACTTTGATCAAGTTTTTTCAATTTATTCAAAATTTTGGGGGTGTCGTCTGTGCGCTTTTTTTCGTGTGCTTTCTTTTCCACAGGCGATTTCTTCTTTGAGTGCTTTTCTGCTAAAGCAAGTTAACAAAAATATAAAAAAATTTCTGCCTTTAACCTACTTGTACTAGCTTGCCGCCCTTATACTTTACATATTTCCTTGGGTTCTAAGGGGGGGGGGATAATTATACCCTTTACCTCTACGTAGAACCGCCGCCAATGTAATGGGATCATCAGAAAAAAGTTGTAAATCAGGTGCCTATTTACCCTGCCTTGCCAATGAATATTCTTAATAATTTTTTTTTGGATAAATCGAATTTGTTAACTTACTTAGTATATTTATCTGGATCCAACGTTTTATCCCACTAATCGTAGTACCAAGTATTATTAATGATAATTTTGAAAGTCAACGGATTTTCCAGGGGTGGATGAGGAATTGTAAACTGGCCCGCGAAAAAAATAGGCGTCCGGCCCACATTTCAAGCAAAAGCGAAACTACAAAAGCTAATAGAAAAACATTTTTAATTATAACAAATCTGGTTATTATCAGCTTAAGCGTTTTACCCAAGATAAGTGGCCAATCCAGCATTTCCAGAGGGAAGGGCCTAAGTAGTAGCATTTTATGTGCTGTTTTTTGATAAGTCTGAACTCTGGAATTTGTCATCATAAGAAGATAAAGTGAGCGATTTTTCTAAAATATAAATTCTTTTTGCAAAACAATTAAAAAACTGGCGCTGAAAATACATTTTGTAGACATAAAAAATAAGTTTTATGTCGGGAAGAATGGTGGGTGGGCCCTTCTCGTCTCCCTCCATCCGCTCTTGCCCAAGGTAGAACACTCCGGTTTCTGTTTCAAACTAAATCTTTTTTTGGGGTGGTGTTATTACATTAAAATTCAATTCTTTCAGAAGATCACTGCTAATGGATAAAATAGCAAGCGCAGTAATATTTTGAATTGCATAAGGGTGCATTCTCCAATTGCGATTTTGAACACTAAGCCCAAGAAGTTTCTTAAAATTATTTATATAATGGCATCGAAGAAATAACTGGACAAGAAGGACAACGCATGTAGAAAATCTCGAGCCCTTGTTATAATGTGAATATCGTACATATCATCTTCGAATTTAATTTATAAAGAAGTAGGTAAGCCGCGCCGATCGAGTCTTGCACGAAAAACCATAGGCGCGCGTGCAAAACAAAAATTGAATCGGGTGTCATCGGGTGTTAACGTCGGCTGTCGTCAACGCGAATGCGGCCGGTCGAAGGTCAAGCGAAACGCGTAATGTTTGAAGTAGGTATGTAGACTGATTAATAAATACGTACCTACCCAGGTCGATTTAATTTTCTGTTTTATAATATTTGGGTGATCCGTGAAAATAAACCCAGAGCGGAGGCAATTGCAAATTAACAGAAAAAGTAAAATTTAAATTTTTAAAAGGTCATAGTTTTATAACCATTTTTTGGATTTTTATGAAAATTTGAGAAATGTCGCATATTTTATATGGTTATGTTAATATTTGCTGGGCTATTTCCTAAATTTTAAAGGAGCTAAAAACGTTTTACGCCCTTATGAAACAGACGATAGGAGCGATATTTGCAACAAATATTCTAGGTCTTGAACTTGTTTTTTTAAACTACTGGGTGGGCCAAAAAAAACCGGTTTTTTTTTTCATTATAACATTTGAATTATACCATCGATTTTAATGGGACAAACTGCACTTGCCAGAGAATTAATCAGAGATTTAAATAAATATATTTTTTTGTCCGCCATCTCAAAATGCAAGATGGCGGATGAAATTAAATTGTACCCTTCAAAGATTCTCGTTTATTCTTGTGTTGCGAACACGTTTTAATTATTTTTTTAAAATCTATAAAAAACTGCATTCTTGCCACGCACAACAAGGTACGAATTAACAAAATCGGTTCGGTGGTTCTAAAAATATATATTTGAACCGATTTTAATGAAATAAATAACATCCTGGTCAAAATTGATTGCCTTTTAAAGACTATATGATCAAAATTTACAGCCATTCTAAAATTTAAGATGGCGGACAGAATCATACTTGATTCTTTAAGATGGCGTGTTAATTCTTGTTTTCTGACAATGTTTTAGTTTTTTTTTAATCTATGGAAAAGCACTACTTTTGGCTCGCACAAAGTAGTACAATCTGGTAAAATCGGTTTGATGGTTCTCAAAAAATCTATTTTTATTTCAGTCATTGTTTAACAGATTATACGATTGCATTGCTAATCCTGCCTGCATTTATTTCCTTATAAACTCATTATTACTGAACCGATCTTAGTGAAATAAAAAATCATTAGGATGTTTTTTATTTCATTAAAATCGGTTTAGTAGTAATTATAAGGAAATAAATACAGACTTGATTGGCAAGGCAATCGTATAATATGCAAAACAATGGTTGAAACAAAAACATTTTTTTATAAACCACTGAACTGATTTTGCTGATTCGTACCTTGTTGTGCGTGGCAAGAATGTAGTTTTCTTACAAATTTAAAAAAATAATTAAAATATGTTTGCAACAAAAGAATAAACGAGCATCTTTGAAGGTTACATTTTAATTTGGTCTGCCATCTTGGATTTTGAACTGGCGGCAAAAAAATATATTTAATCAAGTCTGATTAATTCGCTGCGAAGTGCAGTTTGTTCCATTAAAATCAATTCTACAGTTCAAAAGTTATAATGAAAAAAAATGTCCGGTTTTTTTGGCCCACCTGGTATATAAAAATTTTTAAAGGTTTTTTTTATTCGAAGGTATTTTAGAATTTGGCGTGTACGCCCTTTTATTATTACAAGCTTTTATTTAACTTCACCTGTATGTATGTATGTGGGTATGTATGTAATCAAATCTTGCAACTCATTTTTGAAGAACTTCCAAACATCCGATTAACTTCAAATTTCGCATAGCGTCTTAGTTCCGATGACAATACAATAATATGGTTTCATCCGGTACCTACCTCCCCCCTAATGTGGGAGATGGAGAGGGGGTAAAACTTTAGTTCGTCCGATTTCAACCAAAATTGGTATCTGGGGGTTTTTAAGTATGAGAATTACGAATTTTTGATCAGATTATAAAAATTCAATATGGCGGATTCAAATTGGACGATTTAATGTCAAGTTTTTCTGATTACTTTCAACTGACTTCCACGTATCCGATTGACTTCAAATTTCGCATACCGTTATAGTTCCGATGACAATTCAATAATGTGGTATAACTGACTGCCTACCTCACCCTTAACCTGGTGGGCGGAGAGGGGGTAAAATTTTAGTTTGTTGGATTTCCACCAAAATTGGTATCTGGGGGTTGTTGAGGATGAGGATAACGAATTTTTAATCAGATTACAAAAATTCAATATGGCGGATTCAAAATGGACGATTTAATGTCAAGTTTTTCTGATTACTTTCAACTGACTTCCACGTATCCGATTGACTTCAAATTTCGCATACCGTTATAGTTCCGATGAAAATCCAATAATGTGGTATCACTGACTGCCTACCTCCCCCTAGAGTCCCTGTATGTTGACATATGTGGATATAAGTCAACATACAGGGACTCTACCCCCCCCCCCCCTAACGTGGAGGGCGGAGAGGGGGTAAAATTTTAGTTTGTCGGATTTCCACCAAAATTGGTATCTGGGGGCTGGTTTTTGGGATTCAAAATGGACGATTTAATGACGATTTTTTCTGATTACTTTCAACTGACTTCCACGTAGGTATCTGATTGATTTCAAAATTCACATGCTCTCTCACTAAAAAGGGGGGGGGCGTAGAAGAGGTAAGGCTTTAGTTTCTTCGATCTCGACCAAAATTAATTAATCCTTGCGTATAATGATCATAATAATAACGACAGTTTAGCATATGTCGCCTTTGTTGGACGGCCTTCTCATCGAAGACAGATATTTTAAAATTGACAGGAAAGACTCCCTGCAATATCGATGCGCAAGCTGAAATGCATAGACTTAGACAAATCTAAAAATTAAAAAATAAATTAAGAAAAAAAACATCGCTTTTATTATTATGATATCAGAACACTCAAAATATTATATTATGCTTTTTAGTCCATTTTATAAAAGCTTGTTTTCAAAAAGTTTTTTTTTCTAAATTTATTTCAAATGAAAAACGTTATTTTTTTAACTAATAAATAGGAAAACAGGGTTTATGAAAATGTAAGTAAGTAATATTTAACTTTTAATCAAATGAGCTAGGTATACATTTTAAGTTATGTACTTTGTTAACTTTGATAGTTTTTTGAGTTAAATCTTAAAAAATTAATAGAATATTACAGTGATGTAAGGTAGATGAGGGGTATAAGGCTCACCTTTTTTTACGACTGAATTATCTTAAGACAAAAGTAGAAGCTAATATTTCTGTGACAATTTCCAATGCTTTATAGAGTTATCCAGCTAACCCCATGAAAAAAAACACATATAGAAATATTTTACCCCTCTTTCGAATAGTACAGGTCGCCTAAAACTACACTATCTTTTTTTTTAACGTGGCAGGAAGGCACTACAACATTTGGTGCGAAAAATTGCCCTAGCTTGTGAAATGAGAAATAGATTGAATGTTTAAATATACCTCTACTTTTTTTTATAGTTAGAGCAGGATCAGATCTTTATTCAGTTTTAGGGCATTCTTATTATTTTGGCCACCACTGTATTTCTATTCTATTACCCTTTCTCTTGAGTAAACTGTTCACGCAATGATCCCGTGTCAACTCGCTAGACATGCATTGTTTCGCGACACACGCCCGCTCTTCATATAATTTTATTGGCTTGAGAAAGTTAGGGTGACCATTCGGGCTACTTCGTTGTCAGCCCAGTATAGCGTCTATCTTGTCGAAGACGCGACGCAACGTCGTCTTATAATTTGGCGTACATATAGGGGCACTTCCGGGGCATTGCGGGGGCCCTGTCTGGGCATTTCCCGGGCCTTGCGGGAGTTGCCTGGGCTTTTCCGATCCATTGCTGGGTAGGTCGTCAAAAATTCTTTAAAATGACCGGAGCTTTTTTTGGGTTGTCAAAAATGTTATTCACCAAAGTTTGTGGACTTTGAGGGCATCGCCTGGGCATACATTGGATGTTTCAATGCCTTTTAAAGTAAAAAAGTTAGCACCGATGAAGCCCTCGGACAGGATAACCAGCCGGGCCAGTTTGCAAAAGAATAATGCGAAAAATAAAGAGTCTATTAAGTGTTGAGAGTTAATTGTTTCGCCCTTATAGAAAGAAAATTGCAAAGAAATGGTGTAGCGAAAATTTTATAACACATGGCGCCGCGAAAAAACATTTTGGTAAAAACTGAAAAACTTGATGCCGCAAGCGAAAATTATAAAAAAAATTAAAATCTTCGGTAAAAATAGTATCAATTGTTAACATTTTGGTTAGTTTTGAATATTTTTGCCACCGCAGTTGGAAATTTTTAAATCAATAATTAATAAGAAAAACAGAGCATTTCACTGGCCTTGGAATGACGCTAATTTCCTCCTAGTTAACAATACCCCCTTTAGTTACTTTTATGTGAGACGCACGCTATATAAGTAGGTATGTTAGAGTTTAAGGACGTAGGTTTAGTGTAGTAATTAATATGTACTGCATGACAGTTTTTGTTTTATCTTTCCTCTAAAAACCTCCTCCGAGTAAAAAACTTTATTTTGTTCGGTCTAAAACTAATGTGGTGAGATTCAGTAAAATGCCATGATTTTTTGCAATAAAATAAATATATATATATTTTTTTAGTTAAACGATTTTATTATAAAATTTCACAAAAAATATAAAAATAATTTGCTAGATTACTACTGTCTAGATGTACCAATAGCGTTACTGGTACATTAGATATTTTTAAAATCATGGCGCGATTATTATAGATCAAATTGAGATGTATACGCGCCACATTTTTATCCCGAACGTAGAATTGATGGGTGTCAATATCTTTAATAATTTACTCCGACTTTGTATTGAACTTAAAAATATATAATGTGCCAACAGAAATCTTCTAAGGTATTTTTTACTTTTTAGTACAATTTTCGAAAAAAATCGTTTAACTAAAAATATAGATTTATATTATTTTTAAAAATTTTTTCATGAAAAAAACAGAAGTATGCAAGATGTATAATTATGGCTTTCACAGCCTTTCCATTTCTAGTAGTGCCTTTTCTGACAATTTTATACAATCCCATTCCTCAATCCTTAGTTTATCATGCGATACCTCCGTTTTTTTCATAAAATAGTATTGTCAGCAGAACAAAACATAAATCTGAAAATCGCATGTTCGTATTTATTTAAATATCAAAGGTCAGAATTTACCTCTTTTGCACTTCTCACCAACCCCTTAATTCCGTTTTTTTTTCATAAAATTGGATTGTCACTAGATCAAATCATAAATCTGAAAATCGCATATTCGTGTCTGTTTTGATTACTAGTTATGAATTTACCCCCTTTACAGCCCTGACGTCCGCCTACCGCCGTTTTTTTATCATAAAATTATATTGTCACCAGAACCAATCATAAATCTGAAAACGGCATGTTTCTATTTGTATTTTTACAAAGTTCTAAATTTACCCCCTTTACAGCTCTTACCCCTTACCACCCCCTATTTCCGATTTTTGTTCATAAAATTGTATTGTCACCCGATCAAATCATACATCTGAAAACCGCATGTTTGTATCTGTTTTGGTTTCAAAGTTCTGAATTGCCCTCCCTTACACCCCTCACCTACCCCCGTATTTCCGATATTTTTAAATAAAGATGTATTTTCATTACACCAAATCGTAAATCTGAAAACCGCATGGTCATATCTGATTTGGTTTCAAAGTTATGGATTTATCCCTTTTACACCCCTTAACCACTTTTTACCACCCATCTGTTTTCATAGTATTGTATCGTCATCGGACCTACACTACTTTGCTAAATTTCATTAAAATCGGTTCACGGGAAGTGTGTCAAAAATAAATCGCTAGATTTGATGACAGA
Organism: Aspidapion aeneum; assembly: GCA_963576565.1. NCBI lineage: Eukaryota > Metazoa > Arthropoda > Insecta > Coleoptera > Brentidae > Aspidapion > Aspidapion aeneum. The sequence goes on along the minus strand of OY755044.1, from coordinate 77,785,006 downwards.
CATCGCCAGGCTCTGTGAAGTTAATAAAAACGTTTAAAACATGGTCACCTTAACAGTGTATCTGAACAGGAGCCTTGCATGCCTCCGCCACTGTAACTCGCAAAGTAACGATCGCAGAGCCCTCTTCTTCTGGCAAAGTTTAACTGGGCTCGCGATTGAGCGATTTGGCGGAGGTTCTTTAGCTGTTATATGTTCTCTGATAATGGGTTAATGGGTATCACCCTCCCTTAGCCCGCCGCCTCCCTAACTCTAACGCCCTGAGCCTAAATTCTCTTAGCTTCCACCAGCTTCCAGACTTTCTGATTTTGCTTACGTTAGTAGTTTTACCTTCCTAGCCCGCGTAGCAATGGCTAGAGAAGGTAAAAAATTTGTTTGATTTATCGCCGAAAATGTGTTATTTGGGTGTATTTTGACCTATCTTAACAATATCGTCGTGATGTCTGTCTGTGTTTGTGTGCGTATATTATTTCTGTCCGGAACACGATAGCTCCTAAACCGCTAAACCGATTTTCATTAAATTTTTAGATAAAATAATGTTCGACACTTCAAAGGGCTGATTAGATTTTGGTTAAAATCCATTAATGCTTATTTTTCTGACAATTAAAAAATTTAAAAAATGCTAACTTTTTAATGGAGCGTCGCATCAATATGCGGTTTCCGAAATATAGAAGACTGCATTTTGGTGAATAATTTGTGTTATAACCAAAAACTTCGTGAGAGCTTTACTTACTGAGATATTTACAAAAAACTGTTTCCAAGCTAGCTAGGAAGGCATCAGATCCGTCATGGACATGGATCCATTTATTTATTTTAGCTTAAAGAAAAATATTCATATTTTAGTAAGTCTTTCATCAGCCGGTATTAATGGATACAGCTTATTTAATAACGGATAAAATTTTGTTCCTTTAGATCACACCACTGGACGGTATATTCAAGAAATATCACGATAATACTGATTATGTTTAATTAATTAGATATGGAGTCACTAATACACATACGAAGCATTCTACGTTGGTTGCTAATTTATTTTAATTCTAGTTGATGCCTTATATTTTTTGTCACGTTACCGGGACCGGTCCATAAGGCACCGTCCCACCGGGAATTCTCCCGTTTTTCCATAAGATTTATTCATACCGGGGAATTATAAATACCTATATGTGAAAAGTTTTACCAAAGTAATAAGTAAATATATTTATCTAAATTGACCCTTAAAAAAGCTTTTTTATTTTTTGATTACTGATAGAGGTATTGCGCTTAAGATGACATACTCAGATAAAAAGATATAGTATGATATAGTAAAATATAAGCGCCACAAGCACGTAATCAACTTTTGCACGTCGGCTTACAGATGTTCTAATCACTTAAAAAATTAAAGTCCGGGCGCTTGCATTCTTTGTAAGTGGTGTACATTTATTTGATTTCATTACTCGAAAATATTACTATATTAAAAGTTCTTGTACCAATAATTATCTAACAGGAAAGTTTTTTAAAAGAATGGGAATTAAGGTAAGCATAACGGATGACATAACTAAGAGACAACTGATATGAAAGATTACCAATGCAGGTCCTAGAATCGCAACCATTAAGGCGCAGAAAAAGAGGGCGTCCTAAACTGGAATGGCAACAGTCAATCTACAGATCAATGAGTCAAAAAAATCTGACAGAAGATGATTGTCAGGATCGAAGGAGGTAGCGAATAGGCGTCTTAGAATGTAGAAAAACGTTCTAAACCGACATAGTAGTAGTAGTAAGTTTTTTGTTTTGCTTTACTAATTGGATACGAGCTGTGGTTAATATGACTAATTAATATCAAAGAATCATTAACATAACCTAAAAATTTCCAAATAGCAGTTAAAAAAATAAATAAAAATAAAACATTCTTTAAAATTATGTTTTATTATCATTCAATTATGTAAATTATGGTGTCAGAATCTATGTGCTAGCATTTCACTAAGATCTAAGATATTTAAATGTTTAATTTCGCCCGATGATTAGGTATGTCAACTTAGACTTATGTATGTCGTCTTACCCATATAGACATGCTTGGTGTTTTTTAAATTTATTTCATCTATTCTTTTCAATAACGTCAAGATTTTTTTTGGTTCCGTAGCTTAATATAGGTTTTAAATGGATAACCTAAGATATATTATTTATCACATTTAGATTTTTAAATATTTGTCTCAAAACAAAAGGTACAATTTTTAGGAAAAATCTTAAGCACAATTCCCGTACAAGATCAAAAAAAATCTGAATGATTATTCTATAAATTCCAAGCCGCGATATCAAGATCGCAATATTCCTTGTTAACTGTGTTTATCAATTCTTTTTACTCAAAATTTACCCTTACTTCTACTGCGGTCGTTAATATCTTATTCTTTTTAAAGTTACTACCCCTTATGGAATTTAAAATCTCTTTGAAATTCGCATCTACATATCATTTTAAGGATGCCTTGCTGCCAAAAATAGGGGTGCTCATTTGAGAGAACTTTAACTGAAAGCATTCACACACAAACATTACACACTGGCGAACCTAAAGAGGTCATCGGCGTATGCAGTAAGGGGCAGGGAGGGGCAATGGCCCCCTAAATGTTAGAAATAATTTCCTAAACTCCAAACAAATCGATCAATCAAGTTTTAACTTAGAAATATACTTATTATATTTATATTATTATAATATTATATTATTATATTATTATATTATTATATTATTATATTATTATATTATTATATTATTATATTATTATATTATTATATTATTATATTATTATATTATTATATTATTATATTATTATATTATTATATTATTATATTATTATATTATTATATTATTATATTATTATATTATTATATTATTATATTATTATATTATTATATTATTATATTATTATATTATTATATTATTATATTATTATATTATTATATTATTATATTATTATATTATTATATTATTATATTATTATATTATTATATTAATATGTTATTATATTATTATATTATTATATTATCATATTATTATAATATTATATTATTTTATTATTATGTTATTATATTATTATGTTATTATATTATTATATTATTATATTATTATATTATTATATTATTATATTATTATATTATTACATTATTATATTATTTTATTATTATCATATTATATTTTTATATTATTATATTATCATATTATTATATTATTATAATATTATATTATTTTATTATTTTATTATTTTATTATTATATTGCTATATTGTTATATTACACTTATTTCTAACGATATAGTCGTTTTTTTATTATGGTGGTTCGTCATAGGCATTTTATCATTTAAATGATGAAGACATGTCACGACGGACGATATAATACATTTTCTCCCTGAATCAGTTTTAGAAATACGATGGTCTCAAATATAAAAATACTCTGCCAATATATGGGCCCCTAAGCTCACACTAGGTACTATAGTTATAGTGTATGTGTAAGCTAATATAACTAAAAACTGAAATATATTTTATTCAACTCCAGACTAAATTACCTTTTGTTTGATACCACACAAGTCATGTTTTGACTTAAACTCAAATTTTTGAAATCTACCCCCACCCATAAAAAAAAACAAACACTAAAATGTATTTTGTTAAACTCCGGACTCAATTACCTTTCGTTTGATATCACACATGCCAGATTTTCACATAAACTCTAATTTTTGAAATCTTCCCCCACCCTTTTATTTGGTTTGTGTTCGGTGGATTTTGTTCATTTTTAAATGGGACCATCTCGACCCAAGGCCCAGCCTAGGTACCAAATTTCATTAAAATCAGCCAAGCGGTTTTTGAGTTATGCGCGTTGGTCGTTACAGACAGACATACAGACAGACAGACAGACAGACGGCGCAACAAAAAAGTTTTAAAATCATCTGAAACGCAAAGATATATAAAAAAATTTGAAATCGGAGCAACTTTTTTTTTCTTGAAAAAATTAGGATCACCATAGCTCACACTACTATAGTATAGTATATGTGTGAGCTAAATCTCTTTGAAATTCGCATCTACATATCATTTTAAGGATGCCTTGCTGCCAAAAATAGGGGTGCTCATTTGAGAGAACTTTAACTGAAAGCATTCACACACAAACATTACCCACTGGCGAACCTAAAGAGGTCATCGGCGTATGCAGTAAGGGGCAGGGAGGGGCAATGGCCCCCTAAATGTTAGAAATAATTTCCTAAACTCCAAACAAATCGATCAATCAAGTTTTAACTTAGAAATATACTTATTATATTTATATTATTATAATATTATATTATTTTATTAATATATTATTATATTATTATATTATTATATTATTATATTATTATATTATTATATTATTATATTATTATATTATTATATTATTATATTATTATATTATTATATTATTATATTATTATATTATTATATTATTATATTATTATATTATTATATTATTATATTATTATATTATTATATTATTATATTATTATATTAATATGTTATTATATTATTATATTATCATATTATTATAATATTATATTATTTTATTATTATGTTATTATATTATTATGTTATTATATTATTATATTATTATATTATTATATTATTATATTATTATATTATTATATTATTATATTATTACATTATTATATTATTTTATTATTATCATATTATATTTTTATATTATTATATTATCATATTATTATATTATTATAATATTATATTATTTTATTATTTTATTATTTTATTATTATATTGCTATATTGTTATATTACACTTATTTCTAACGATATAGTCGTTTTTTTATTATGGTGGTTCGTCATAGGCATTTTATCATTTAAATGATGAAGACATGTCACGACGGACGATATAATACATTTTCTCCCTGAATCAGTTTTAGAAATACGATGGTCTCAAATATAAAAATACTCTGCCAATATATGGGCCCCTAAGTTCACACTAGGTACTATAGTTATAGTGTATGTGTAAGCTAATATAACTAAAAACTGAAATATATTTTATTCAACTCCAGACTAAATTACCTTTTGTTTGATACCACACAAGTCATGTTTTGACTTAAACTCAAATTTTTGAAATCTACCCCCACCCATAAAAAAAAACAAACACTAAAATGTATTTTGTTAAACTCCGGACTCAATTACCTTTCGTTTGATATCACACATGCCATATTTTCACATAAACTCTAATTTTTGAAATCTTCCCCCACCCTTTTATTTGGTTTGTGTTCGGTGGATTTTGTTCATTTTTAAATGGGACCATCTCGACCCAAGGCCCAGCCTAGGTACCAAATTTCATTAAAATCAGCCAAGCGGTTTTTGAGTTATGCGCGTTGGTCGTTACAGACAGACATACAGACACACAGACAGACATACAGACAGACAGACAGACAGACAGACAGACAGACAGACAGACGGCGCAACAAAAAAGTTTCAAAATCATCTGAAACGCAAAGATATATAAAAAATTTTGAAATCGGATCAACTTTTTTTTTCTCGAAAAAATTAGGATCACCATAGCTCACACTACTATAGTATAGTATATGTGTGAGCTAATATTTCTGTATTTAAAGACAATTTTTGGGCATCCCTGATGGTCTTCAAAAACTATCAGAAAACGGCAATTCTGCAACTAGAATGGTGGCATTTCAGTTTTACAGTGCTTTAATAAGGCCGGTATTTTTTATTTTCCTGTGCCTGAGAGCAAAGTATTCTGCGCTTTTCGACACTGTGGCCAATATCTTGCAGTCTAAAAGTTTAGATTTATTGAAATGTGGAAATCACAATTAAAGAATATTAGATCTAATTAAACATCATCGCGAATCTGCAGAAGAAGTCATAAACACTATCTTAGCTGAAGCCAGCACAAATAACGAAAACCTGGGAATACAGGTACCAAGGATAGTTGGGCAAATAATCCACCAGAGAACTAAAAAAAATCTTTATTAACATCTTAGTCTTTGGAGCCTCTGACAATGTCTTTAAAGCATCGCTTTCCCGATAAAAACCTACCAGCGTTCGACCTATTGGCACTACATCCGTTTGTTATGCTGAACTTGTCTTTCAGAAAAGGTATGATATGTACTAAAAGATTTTGCAAAATATTATCATTTAAACGGGCTTGAAGATAAGGTTGAATTTTGGTACAACGTGTGAAAAGACAAAAAAATTATAAAAAGGAGTTAAAAAGCGGATTTTAGCTCACACATATACTATACTATAGTAGTGTGAGCTATGGTGATCCTAATTTTTTCTGTCTTTTTGTCTGTATGTCTGTCTGTAACGACCAACGCGCATAACTCAAAAACCGCTTGGCCGATTTTAGTGAAATTTGGTACCTAGGCTGGGTCTTGGGTCGAGATGGTCCTATTTAAAAATGAACAAAATCCACTGAACCCAAACCAAATAAAAGGGTGGGGGTAGATTTCAAAAATTGGAGTTTATGTGAAAATATGGCGTGTGTATTATCAAACGAAAGGTAATTGAGTCTGCAGTTAAACAAAATACATTTTAATTTATTTAAAAAAAGGGTGGGGGTATATTTTAAAAATTAGATTTTAAGTGAAAATATGGCGTGTGTGATATCAAACGAAAGGTAATTGAGTCCGGGGTTTAACAAAATACATTTTAGTTTTTTGTTTTTTTTAAGGGTGGGGGTAGATTTCAAAAATTTGAGTTTAAGTCAAAACATGGCTTGTGTGGTATCAAACAAAAGGTAATTTAGTCTGGAGTTGAATAAAATATATTTCAGTTTTTAGTTATATTAGCTCACACGTACACTATAACTATAGTACCTAGTGTGAGCTTAAGGGCCCATATATTGGCAGAGTATTTTTTTCATTAACAAAAACTGCTTTACATATTTTGCTAGCATTGCCACGTAGTACCGTAGTACTCTACGCAGAGTCAAAACTAGTGCATACTGAGTGCACACCGGAAATTAGTTTCAGAAAAAAATAAACAAGAAGAAGAAGAGGTTTTAAGTAGATTTTATGAAGATCCCAGACATTTCGTTTTACTGGAATAGGTTATGATTTAGAAAAAGGGTCTGCATGTATGTTCGTATTTTCGTTTTCTTATTGTAACATACCTATTTTATTTTTAAATTTTGCATTTGCCCCACCCTAAGTTTCATGCTGCGTACGCCCGTCAGAGGGGGACCTGTGTGCACCCCCCCAGAACTTTGCATGCGCCTCCCCAGAAAAATGCTGCAACGATATATTTTACAACAATATTCAGTAATTAGTCATTAGTCGTTAAATATAACAATTTTAGTTTATGTATAAGCAATCTTCATGAAGCATTCAAAATGCGTGAAATATAGTAATTTTTAGTATGATTAATCAGTGGCGCACCCAGGAATGTGTCTTGGGGGGGGCCCCGACAGCTACAAAGCGCACCCTCAAAAAAGTGGCGGCCACAACAAAAATGCACCAACCAACACCCACCCAACCGAACCGCGCCGTAGAATTTTGAACCGCACCGTCTCCAAAAAAAAAAACAAAAGGTCGTCATGCAACTACGCCACAGCTTGGGCTTGGGAGGGGCCCGAAGCCTCCTGATGTCACATTTTAAGGTATTTTTCATGTTTTATCATCAAATATGTGGAAAATATATTAAAAATCTAAGGCTTGGGGGGGCCCCCCCCTGGGTGCGCCCTTGTGATTATCTCCAAATTTAGAATGAGTTCTAAATGTCACTAAAACTCAGCTCTCTTTGCCCGATAACCCAATTCATTTTTAAAAGCCCATTTCCACTCCAGAAGCCGTCGCCACGCGGCCGGCGCCGGGGGTCGCTCTCGGTCTCGCTGTCTGTCGCTCACTTTACAGCCACTGAAACTCAAAAACTCCTGCGCCAATAATAACAAAATATTAATTTTTGAAGCATTCCCTCATTTTACCCTTTAAAGCTACCATCAAAAAACTTCATTCCTAAACAGCCTATTAAAATCTGAGTTTTATAGCGCCTAAATTTGGATAATTTCAACAAAATTTCGTATTTGTGTTAATTGGTGCTAGCGGAAAATGTGTAAACATTTTCGTCTTTATTTTTAGTTCACTTATCCTAAAATTTTCGCGCACTAAGAACCGTTTTTTTTTTCTTACACACCAAACGTTTCCATTTAGAGAAGCTTTGACCCAGCGGCCCTGGTACCCATGTGCTACTCTTTTTGCTTTAAAAAATTATGCTCATGCTAGTCCGACCCCCCCCCCCCCCCCCCCCCCCAGGCCAGATAGCTAGTTAGGCCAATTATGTTACAAGAAAAACGTTGTTAAAGATGAGTTATGCAAATCTTTGGTTAAAATAGAAATAATAGATTATAAAATATAAGATTATAAGAGTGCTTTCACTGTCTAAAATTTTAAGGTCTTGAAATAAACTTTTGAAATTGTTGTAGTGATTCTTAAACATTTGGGGTGGGGGGGTGGGGGTGGGAAAGTACGTTTAGGCACTACTTTTTCGCACGCTTCAAAAACTCTAAGAATCGATTATTAATATTTATTTTTGTTCGGTGTCCTTGATAAAATTATAGTTTATGTAGTTGTAAAAAACCGCTCGTGTCAAGGCATTATCAATACTCCTTTAACCGCATTGCAACGACCTTGCAAATAAAGTATCCAGGGGTGTTAAAGCATACAAAACCTATAAATTTGGTTTTCTTATAATTTTTGTTTTTCCCATGTTTTTGGTAAGCTCAAAGAAAAAATAGTGTTGCTAACTATTGGAGAAAGTTTTATTTTTCTACAATCGCTTGCAAAAAAGGTACACTTTCTGCACTTGTTAGGGAAGTATAGAATTGTGTTATTTGCTGACAGTGCCTATAATGATATTTTTGACGAAGAAAGGTATAAAAAATATTTTAGTCTAGTCTCGCTATAAAACATTTTTTGATTAATGACTTTTCTACACCCTTTGGTGTCTTCTGCACTAATGTCTAGGGCTACACGCCCCAACGCATTAACAGTTCCTTTAAATGTCACTTAGGTTACTACACTTGGTAGAGCAATGACATTAAGGATACCAATAGAGGACAAATAAAAATCGTCCAAGAAAAACTTCATTAATCAGAATCGACCACGGTCAAAACGGAACTGGTAATTATCGAACAAAATCATAATCAAAGTTTTGTATAACGTCTATCTGATACCTTCCTAGCTAGCCTATTAGCATACTTTAAGTGAAGCCATAATATACAGGGTACCCCAGATAAAATCAACTACACGGGGATTTGAAAACAGTTTTTTTAAATATCTCAGAAACTAAAGCTCCTACGAAGTTTTTGGTTATAACACAAATTATTGAGCAAAATATAATCTACTATATTCCTCCGTTAAAAGGTTAGCATATTTGAAATGTTTTAATTGTCAAAAAACCGATTTTAGCCAAAATCTAATCAGCTCGTTAGAGTATCGAACAATATTTTGCTGAAAATTTTATGAAAATCGGTTCAGCGGTTTAGGAGCTATCGTGTTACGGACAGACATACACACACGCACACACACATACAAAAACCACGAAGATATTGCTAAGATAGGTCAAAGTACACCCAAATATCACATTGTCGGCGTTATTTAAAAAAAAATTCTCGTCGTAACTAATACCTTCCCCCGGCATTGTTGCGCATGCTGTAGGACGGTAAAAGACATCTTTAAGATGAATTTTTAAAGCATTTTTAAGTTGTCTTGAAACCGATATATTAAAGATATCTTTTTGAAGATATCTTGAAAAAGATATCTTTGGGATATCCTTTTCAAGACATCCTAAAAATATAAAGATTTGTAACATACGATGTCTTAAAGTTTATTAGTAATCTATTAATCCTTAAGAGGAATCTATTTACCCCGAGTAGCAATTTATTAACCCTTAATTGGAATCTATTAACCCGTAATAGAAATATATTAACCATCAATATGAATCTATTACCCATTAATACGACTCTGTTAACACATAATATAAATCTATTAATATTTAATATAACTCTATTAAACTTTAATATGGATATAATAACATTTGATGTGAATCTATTAACCACCAATGTGAAGCTATTAACCGTTAATATGAATATGAATATATTAGCCGTTAATATGTATATATTAGCCTTTAATATGAATATATTAACAATTGATAGAAATATAGTAACTTTTAATATTTTTTTTTTTTTATTTGTCAAACACACTGTGTTTATTTTTTATTACAATCTAGTCAGTAAGACTAATTAGCAATTTTGTTTTAACTTAATTTACTAGAAAAGTCAGATTTAAACTTAGGGTTCACTCAACAGTTCTCCCCGCTTTGTTTAGTCTGTAACTCACAATTGTGTTGTGTTTATAGCATTATTTTGTTTTATGTGTAATTCACTTAGTTTACTAGCTCAAACGGCTTCACTCTTTTTAGTCGTCGAACTAGCATAGTATTGTCTAGAAGCTGAATCGCTTCCACATTCACATGCCGATGGAGTCTATCTTCATGGCTTTTTGCGTACTTTTTTATAGTCTCTGCTACAGTTTCGATTTTTAGATCTCGATGAAGGTCACTATTTCGAACGTACCAAGGTGCATTCACAATGTTTCTTAATACTTTATTTTGAAATCTCTGTACCACTAGAATGTTACTCTCTTTAGCACAACCCCATAGTTGAATACCATATGTCCATACTGGTTTCAGTATTTGTCTATAAAGCAGTAACTTATTATGAATTGTTAAATTGGACTTCCTTCCAATTAGCCAGTTCATTTTTCTATACCTTATCTCAAGTACTACTTTTTTTTTCTTAACATGTGCTTTCCAGCGCAATTTGGTATCAAGTGTCATACCTAGATATTTTGCCTGATTCGAATATGGTACTGGAATGTTGTTAATTGTTATTTGTATGTGATTTATATTTTTGTTTGTAAAATCAACATGAATTGATTTGGTTTCATTTAATTTTATTCGCCACTTTGTGGTCCAACTGTGAATTTGGGTGACTGCATCCTGAAGTTTCTCTATGCATTTTTCAATAGATTTTTCTACCGTCAATAAACCAGTATCATCGGCAAATGTTGCTAAGTGACAATTTTCTGGCTTTGGGATATCACAAGTGAATAATAAGTATAGATAAGGGCCTAGTACGCTACCCTGGGGTACGCCTGCTTGAATTTCTCTTAAATTTGAGTATGAGTCTTCCTGTTTTACTCTAAAATGTCTATCAGATATGTATGATTCCAAAATATCCGAATACTGTTTTGGCAGAAACCTTTTTAGTTTAAAATTAAGGCCTTCATGCCACACTTTGTCAAATGCTTGTGCTACATCTAGAAAAACTGCAGAACAAACTTTTCCCTCTTCTAGTGCTTTTTCTATTATATTAGTAATTCTGTGTACTTGATCTATCGTGGAATGCTTGTCTCGAAAACCAAATTGATGAGATGGAATAATTTCTTGTCTTTCTATGATGGGTTTTATTCTTTTTAGCAATAATTTTTCATAGAGCTTGGATATAATTGGCAGCAAAGATATTGGCCTGTAAGATGACACGTCATGGAGTGGTTTTCCCGGTTTTGGAATCATGATAACTTCTGCAACTTTCCACAGTTTAGGTACGTACCTAAGCCTAAAAGACGCATTAATTAGGTTGCATAGTTTTACGATAGCTTTTCTGGGGAGTTGTTTTATGACTACCCCGTTAATAAGATCATACCCTGGGGCTTTTTTCGAATTAATATTTTTGATTTCTGTTAATATTTCTTTTGGTGATGTAAGCTTAATATGGTCCTCGATTTGATGGGGTTCATTTAAATGAAAGTGTTCATCTGGTGCTTCGTGGGGCTGAAATGTTTTTTCTAAATGACTTGCAAAAATATCTGCTTTTTCTTCGCTACTCCTTGCCCACTGGTTGTTAGATTTTCGTATGGGTGGAATTTGGATAATTGGTCTTTTAAAATCTTTGGTTGCTTTCCAAAGGGAATAGTCGGTATTTTTATCATCTGTAAGTTCATTAAGAAAATGGTTAATAGATTCATTTTTTATTACTAGAATTTCTCGCCTAATGCGCTGCGTCATGTTGTTGAGATTTGTTTTGTCCCGAGGATCACGGCTTTGTTGCCACTTTCTTCTTAGTTTCCTTTTTTCCAATATAAGGTCTCTAATTTCCTTTGGATAGTTTTTTCCCTTAAAAATTCTCTTTGGTTTTGGACTGTTTTCCCAAGCTGCTTGTTGAATATTTGTAACAAAATAATCAACTTCTTTATCGATTTGTTCTGGCGTTTGCAATGGTACTGATAGGTTTATTTTTTCTGACAGACTTTGTTTAAAACTAATCCAGTCAGTCAGTTTATTAACTAGTGAGAGATTTGCTTCTTTCTTTATTATGTTTTTACTAAGAGTTAGAATAATAGATGAATGATCTGAGTGTAAATCAAAACTTTCTTCTATATCTACAAAACTTAAAGATATATTTTTTACTATAAAAAAATCAATTAGATCTGGAATTTTTCCTGGATCTGTTGGATAGTATGTGGGCTTACCAGTTGATATCGGCTCACATTGATATTCACTAATAGCTTGCAAAAGTTCTTTTCCTTTAGAATTCGTCAGTCTAGATCCCCAGTAGGTATTTTTTGCATTAAAGTCACCTCCAATTATAAAACGGTTTCCTAATTTTCTGAGAAAATTAAGATATTGATTTTTCTTTAGTAAGTGCCTTGGTGGTATATAGACAGCACTTATGACTAATGTATATGTTTTGGTTTTTACACTTACTAATGTAGCTTGAATCTCTATGGTTTTATATCCCATCTCCTCATAGTGTGATATATTTTCTTTAATTATTACAGCACTTCCCCCATGTGCAGTATTGCTAGGGTGAGTTGTATGATACACTTTATAACCTTTAAATTTAATGTGAGACTGGTTAGTGAAATGCGTTTCTGACACAAGACAGACGTCAATTTTTTCTATGTCTAGAATAACTTGCAAGTCTTGCTGATGTTGCAAGAGACCATTGGCATTCCAAGCTAGGATTCTAAGATTACTGACCATTTTGAGGCATATTGGTAGCTCCGTTATTGCTACTTTCTAGTTTAGTTAATCGCTCATCAAGTTTGTTCAATTTCTCCAAAATTAATTGTTGTGTTTGTTCCATAGTATTTTGACTACTGATATTAATATCAAGTATAGTAGCTGTTGCTGCTACTTGGCTGTATGTCCTTGTCACAGAGTTTTGTGTGACTGTGTTTCTTGTCTGTTTGTTTTGTCTATTTGTACTCACGTTTGGTATGAGATTCGGTTTCTTAGGTTTATTTTTCAATTTTTGTATCTCCTTAGCAACAAGGCATCCTCTGTAGTTAGCAGGATGCTTGCCTCCACAGTGGATGCATTTTGGCTCAGATTCTTTTGGTTTGGGGCATTCTACAGTAAGATGTTTCCCCGTGCATTTTACGCAACGTGGTTCTTTAGCGCAATATTTTTGCGTGTGTCCATAAGATTGGCATCTTTTGCATTGAGGGACTAACTTTGAGGTTTTTAGTGCTTTTATTTCCACTTCAATCCCAAGGATACTGGAAATTTCAAAAATTTTGTTGATATCTTCATCGTGGCTAAATGTGAGCATAAACATGTTAAGAGGTTGTCTTGTTCTCCATTTAAGTTTGTTGCTGGCCTCCAGTGCCTTAAAACCTTTTTTTTTGTAGATCAGCTACAATTTTTTGTGGGTCACATGAGAAGTGTAGCCTATTCGCTATTACTCTAATTGGCCTTATTTGTTTGTTTTCGTATGAGTGCCATTGATGCTTTATTTCATTAAGCATTTTAGTAACCAGCCGATAGCTGTCTGCGTCTTGTACATTTATTTTAATATTTTCGTTATTTAAAACTTTTATTTTAACTCCTTGTATGATATTTAACTTTTCATAAATATCATTAAAATTATTTACGCCATTTACCATAATCGGTGGAGGTAATGGAGCTTTTTTAACCTTAGTTGGGGGTTCTTCATTTTGTGTTTTATTGGAGGGCTCTCCAGTGCCCGAGCTTTGTTGTGGTGGTGAGAGTGAAGTATCCATTCGACGTTTTTTCCAACCTTTTCCTTTTTGTCTGATCCACTCAGTTTCTCTTGCCAGATCGTCCTCATCAGTAATGTAGTCCATGTCAGACTCTTCTTTTTTAGTGACTTTTGTCTCTAAATCTGCAAATTTTCTTTGCATACTTTCCAGTTGACTTCGGAGATAATCCACTTGTACACTATGTGAATTTTTTTCGTTTTGGGATTTTTTCCATTCGCTATATAAAACTTCTTCATTTTGTGTTCTAGCATGGCTATCCTGAAATAATTCGGCATTATCCATTTTTTCTTGATTTTGTTTGGGCTTTTCGCTAATTTTTAAAACAAGTTTCACAGGTGATGGTACACTTTTTTTGCTTTTAAACATGATATATTATTTATAATACACATTGTATATAGATTCTCAACACAGGTATCTCGCGCGCGCGATTGTAACAAAACTTTTAATATGAAGCCATTAACTGTTAATCTGAACCTGAATCTGAATATGAATATGGATTTACCGGTAATATGAATATATTAATCGTTAATATGAATCTATTAATCTCTAATATGAATCTATTAACTCCTAATATGAATCTATTAACTCCTAATATGAATCTATTATCATTTAATAACAACATATTAACCCTTAATATAAAGTTATTAACAAGTAATACACATTTACTAACCTTTAATATACATCTAGTAACGTCTAATGTGAATTTATTAACCGATAATATGTATATATTAACCTTTATTATGAATATATTAACATTAACCTTTACTAGAAATATATTAACCTTTAATGGAAAACGAACAATTACTGGGTAGTTTATTTAGCGTTACTAAATAGTTAACTTGCTGTAAATAAAGGATCATTTACAATAAGCAGAAAAATATTAGTGCTTAAGAAGAAAATGTAAATAGATAAATCGTTTAAGGTAAGTAGAAAATGCATTAATACTAAATTAAGTTTCTATTTACCATATATAGTTTTTAATTAACTATAAATAGTTTTTTATAAGACTTTAATAGATCGATCTGTTTACCCTAAATAGACAGATCTTTTGTCTCATATTTAAGTGAAGTATCTAGTTAGGATAAGTGAATTCTTATAAATGGTAAGTGGGAATTTTTCTCAGTGAAGTTTTCCAGCAATATGCTGAAACAAATTAAGCCAACGGTAGAATAACACCGCGACAGTTAGTGATCGTTGACGCGTGTGGAAGCGGTTAGTACTACTTAGGGTTAATTAACGTTGACGACTCCTTTATTTTTCCGCTTCATATGTCACACATTAATTAACATAAGCCTTAACGTAACGCTATATTTACATATCTCTGTCTTACGGAAAAAGACAACACATGTAGCATCGTGTTACATAATCCTGTTAGCCACCCGTGCGTAAGAAGCCTATGTATAAGAAGTTCTACCTTACAAAGCATTCTTAGGGTAATTTTTATGTGAAAATTTTATCAACACTGCTATTTGGTTGGATCTCTACGTTAAGTCTTATGAAGCCTTACGTTATTTACCTCAACACGCTACTGTTTTAACAATAGCGCGCCGCACGGTGGTCAGCTTGTCGGTTCTGAACGATCGAAATTATTTTATAGTTGTAACTTTGACAAATTGATACTGAAAGTTAGGAAATGTCAACTGGCGTTTAAAACATTTGATTTTAATATACTGTGCATTCCGAAGATGATGATTAATTAATCTTGCTATACTATAGGTATATCAACATAGATCAATCACTATCAAATTTTGCAAGTTTTTTTACCATTGATTGGTTGATTGATTAGCTCCGCCAGCAAGAATAGGTTTTGGGAGTCCCCGACACTGCAGCTATTTAGCTTATTGTCTCTCCTGCTAGGTGGTTTTCCCTAGAGTCCCTGTATAATATATCCAAATATGTCAACATACAGGTAGTTTTCCATAGTTTAGGAGGCTTGACTACCTCGCTAAGAGCAGCAGCCACTTTACTAGGTTTCTCTGACAGTCTGCCTCTCTGGAAGGGTTTTCCTCCAGGAAGATTTTTGTTCTACAGAAGGTCAGTGCTGTGTACTCAAATATTATGTGAGAGGCTGTTTTGTCGTCCTCGTCACAAAGTCTGCATATGAATTCATCTCTGTAGATTCCCATTCTATGCATATTTTGTCTCAATGTGCAGTGACCTGTTATAAGTCCCGTTACCTGCTTGATTTGTTTTCTATTGAGTTTTAGTAGTTAAGAGAAGTGAGTGAGGGTAATGGTGATGACACCATTTTCTTACTGTGGTTTAGCCTTGGTAATGAATGTCAGTGGTTTTGATGTTCCTCACTTATCCATCGTTTGATGTAACCACGTACCAAGGTTTTTGAAATTCCAAACGCATGTTCTGGCCCTATGAATGGTTTTTCAGATCATTTTCTAGCAAGTGAATCTGTCTTTTCATTGCCTGGAACCCCCGTGTTCCCTAGCGTCCACGCAAGAGTGCTTCTTAAACAAGTGATGGTATTCCCCTAGACATAACCTTTTTTGGTTTATAGGATGAGCACTAAACTTGAGATTTGCAGAAATACACATAATCTACAATTTTTCACCTACAGACATAGAATCACTATATTCACTACACTTGCTTCTCATTGTTAAATATTTAATATCTAATAAAACTGAAAGGAAAGCATCTTCGGCATGTTCTGCCTGGAATCGATGTAAACATCGATCGCAACCGCGACCTCTATCGCACTCATCCATGTATCTTCGGTACCTTCTTGCCCTTACTCGTGGCCAACAAGTTGCTTTATGGTGATTTAAGTATTCGTGTTGGCTTGTATCTTAAATGATTTTACATTGCTTAATTGAATTTGTGTCAGACGTATTTAGATGTCCGCCGCTGATACCCTGGCTAATTTTTTAAAAATTTATTGACGGTTCTCCTTCTTTAGAGTAAACTAATCTTTTTAAATGATGCCTCCCAAAATATCTAAATGATTCTAATGCACAAAGAGAACATTACGAAAATAGTCAAGGCATTAATATCCGAGGGGGTTTGTGAGGTTAATGTTAATTAGAAATAATGCGCAAAATAATTGGCATCAGTAAGGCGAGGATGCCAAAGAATGACTCAACCACACCCCTTTATTTTTTAATTAAATTGCATGATGGCATAATATATCCACTTAACAAATGTCCTCTCTGGTCAATTTATAGACTTTTACATGTATTGAAATGCAAGCCAGTTAGGTACACTCGATTTCATCAATAACGTCGCAAAGATTTCCCAGGCCTGACGAATTTTTAAGGTTTTGACACCATGGATTCCCAATGAGCATTTTTGTGTTTATAATATGTTCGAACAATTCTACATCATATTTCGAAACAACCTAAAGTTTTATTATTTGGCGTTGGCGATGACTTTAAAAGCCCAATAAACGCACTAAATGCTTTAAAAAAAGTTCTAATAACTTGTTGTCAAAACCAATTTATAAAACTGTAGTTTTATAACAATGACTACATAACAATCCTACATACCTAACGTTCTTAATATAACCTCTTTAAATTCATCCTTGTCTTTGTTTACCAATTTTATATGTTTCTTTTTTCTGTCAGAATTATTTTATATAATGGTGTTAACAACATCCTTATGAAAGATCAAAATAAGATGGAGTCCTAAATAATAATTTTATAATCAGTTTTACGATTTCTGCTCTTCTAAAAATCACGTGCAAGAGCTAATTTTCACAAAAAATTTTAACGGCTCTTTTAAATTTTAAAATAAAAGAGGTTAAAATATTAGTTTTAAAACGATCAATAATTTTTACTCACAATTTTTGATCTAATATGAGACTTATAAAGCTTCTGACTTAACTATAAAAAACAATCATCTGTAAAATGACAAAATTATAAAAAATTTTACAGGTCATTGCTCTTTACGCCGTTTCTGTAAACCAATATGGCGAAAGTGTTGACTGCCGAATTATTTATAAACCATTTATAGAAACTAAAGTTTTCTAAATCAACTCTCATTGATTCCATATTATCAACGCAAACTGACTTAAGCGCTGATAGATGGCTCCACAGTGTAAAAATGTAATACCTATTAAAGCAACTCTCCACAAAAAAGGACTTTTACTTTCTTTAATCATTTTAAGTCTTTCTTTATGGGCCAACCCAGGGGGGGGGGGGGGCTTGGGCAAGTGTTGTTTCCTTTTATTGGTTTATCGTTAGCATAATTTAGTTTAACAAACTAAAAATCTGATGAAAAAACGAACCATCCTACGTGTTTAGGCAAATCCTAAAAGTTTTATAAGAAAGTGGATATAAGTATTTCAAACACCAAATTATTCATATGTTTTTATTAACGTGTTGATTAGATAGTACAATGAATAGAGGAGTTTTACCCTACAAAAGGTCCGGTAGTTCTGAATTTTGGATATGTTATTAAGGTCGAAAGGGTAGTTAAAAATCTGAGTTTTCGTCACCCCCACCCCTGTGCTTCCTCCGCCATCTTGAAAAAACCATCAAAAATAGGCACTTTTTGTAGTTTTTTGCCTGTAACTTCGTTCCAGTACACTAAATCGCAAAAAGAATTTTTTAGAAGATATAATTGTCTACAATTGGGTGGTACCATGGTTGCTCTGCGAGCAGTAGTAATGGAGCTAGATAATTTCCAAAAATGACTAAAATCACGTGCTTGGGCAAATTTTCAGATTTTTTCTACTTTAGACGGCATAAGCTCCGAAATACTTTATTCTAGGGCAAAAGTTCTAAGAACATATCTTGTTCAAAATTTTATCGGCTACATCCATTCTTTCAATGTACTTTTAAATATTGTAATGGAGTGGGGTTAACTTTTAACTTAAAGTAAGTAAGTTAGAAAATAATTTTTTTAAAAGTTTAGTGCTTTAAACGGCACGTTTTTTATATATTTCTATTTTTTTGTGTAAATTTAGTGACGTACAAAAAGGTAAGAGAACTTAGGGGTCAAACACCTCCTTAAACTAACCACCTCTTCAAAAAACCCCCCTAGACCCCCCAAAATCTAACATATTTAGGTTTTCTCAAATTTTGTCAAAAAATGCGCTTCTAACAGAAAAATGTGTAATATACTTTATTGTAGACAATTAAATTTCCTTTTGAAAAAGGTACAAATCGATGGGCGTCAACTATTTATAAACTCTTCAGCGGCGTCCGTTAATTGAAGTAATTTAAAAAAGTCAAAAAATATCCATGTTTTTTCCATGATTTATTCGATTTTTTTTTAAACCAAGCTTTATAGAACGAAATGTGTTATACATTATTGTAGCAAATAAAATTTCCTTTAAAATGCTGTGCAAGAAAGTCAGTTTGGTTTCATGGTTATAAATTCAGAGGCGACCGTAAATTTAACCAATTTTAAAAAATCACAAATTAGAATATTTTTGTTACAAGTTTTATCTAATTTTTTCAAAAACTAAGCCTAATTTTAAAAAAAATGCTATGATGCACTTTATTGACAGTAAAATTCTCTTTTCAACGGTGTATAACTCGATGGGGTTTGACTTACAACGAACCCGCCAGCGACGTCCGTAAATGGGGGCCATTTAATAATTTTTTTTAAAATTATGTTTTGCACAGGTTTTATTTGATTTTCTGAAAACCATGCCCTTTATCAAAAAAATTGTTTGTTACTTCATTGTAGATAATAAAATTTCCTTTTAAACGTTGTGTAACATGGTAAAAAATATTTCATATTTACCGCTCCAGTGGTGTGCTTAATTTAAAACAATTCTTTTTAAATCACCAACAAAATTAATTCTGTTACATATTTTATGCGATTTTCTTAAAAACCAAGCCCTTTATCAAAAAATGTGTTTTATACTTTATTGTAGAGAAATTTACTTTTAAATGCTGTCTAACAAAGTCGGATTGGTTTCATGTTAATAACTTCACAGGCGCCCGTAAATTAAACCAATTTTAAGAAATTTGTGATTTAAAAAAATGGTTTTAAATTAAGCACACCACTGGAGCGGTAAATATGAAATATTGTTTACCATGTTACACAACGTTTAAACAAAATTTTTATTATCTACAATGAATAAAAACACAATTTTTTTGATAAAGGGTATGGTTTTCAGAAAATCAAATAAAACCTGTGCAAAACATAATTTTTAAAAAAATAATTAAATATGAAATATTGTTTACCATGTTACACAACGTTTAAAAAAAAAATTTATTATCTACAATGAATAAAAAAAAATTTTTTTGATAAAGGGTATGGTTTCAGAAAATCAAATAAAACCTGTGCAAAACATAATTTTAAAAAAAAATAATTAAATGGCTCCCATTTACGGACGTCGCTGGCGGGTTCGTTGTAAGTCAAACTTCATCGAGTTATAAAAAGTTGAAAAGGGTATTTTACTGCCAATAAATTGCATCATAGCATTTTTTTAAATTAGGTTTAGTTTTTAAAAAAATTTAATAAAACTTGTAACAAAAATATTTTAATTTGTGATTTTGTGATTTTTTAAAATTGGTTAAATTTACGGGCGCCTCTGAATTTATAACCATGAAACCAATCCGACTTTCTTGTACAACATTTTATAGGAAATTTTATTTGCTACAATAACGTGTAACACATTTTGTTCTAAAAACCTTGGTTTAAAAAAAAAATCTTGGAAAAAACATGGATATTTTTTTACTTTTTTAAATTACTTCAATTAACGGACGCCGCTGAAGAGTTAATAAATAGTTGACCCCCATCTAGTTGTACCTTTTTCAAAAGGAAATTTCATTGTGTACAATAAAGTATATTACACATTTTTCTCTTAGAATCGTATTTTTTGAGAAAATTTGAGAAAACCTAATTATATTAGATTTTGGGGGGTCTGGGGGGGTTAGTTTAAGGAGGTGTTTGACCCCTAAGCTCTCTTACCTTTTTGTACGTCACTAAATTTACACAAAAAAATTAAAATAAATAAAAAACGTGCCGTTTAAAGCTAAATTAAAAAAAAAATGATTATTTTCTAACTTATTTACTTTAAGAGTTACTCGCACTCCATCACAATATTTAAAAATATATTTAAAGAATGGATTTTATAGCCGATAAAATTCTCTACAAGATATCTTCTTAGAACGTTTACCCTAGAACAAAGTATTTCGGAGCTTATGCCGTCTAAAGTAGAAATAATCTGAAAATTTGCCCAAGCACGTGATTTTAGTCATTTTTGGAAATTACCTAGCTCCGTTACTACTGCTCACAGAGCAACCATAGTACCACCCAATTGTAGATAATTATATCCTCTAAAAAATTTCATATAATTCTTTTTACGATTTAGTGTACTGGAACGAAATTAAAGGCAAAAAACTAAAAAAATGTGCCAATTATTGATGGTTTTTTTAAGATAGCGGAGGGAGCACAGGGGTGGGGGTGACGAAAACTCAGATTTTTAACTACCCTTCTGAGCTTAACAACATATCGAAAATTCAGAACTACCGGACCTTTTGTAGGGTAACCTCCCTATTTTGGCCTCTATTCATTGAACTAAGAGTTATTATAAAGATTTTTGTCACCGGAGGTTTTAGAAAATGTTCATTGGGTTGGCTATTTGGTAAATAATAGAGGATTGGTTTGTTTTTATTAAGGCTGGGCTCCGACCGTTTGGTTACGCAAATTATTTGAAATTTAAAATGACTTGAATACCACCTATTTATTTAGCATTGAACGACCTAAATTTGGAAAAAGCCAATTGCAAACAATGAGCGTAAAAATATAGGAAATAATTTTTTTGCGCACAGTAAATTCAACATTAGAGAAAGATAGGTCTATATCAAACAAATTTTACCCCCTTAAAAAATTAGGTTTGCAATTCAAAATAGCATTCTTTTTTTTAGTAGTAGAAAGATGGATCAGGCAATGACGAAAACTTTTTTATGCCTACATGTTTCTTCCGTTTTCCGTTTTCCTTTTTCATTATGTTTTATTTACTTACTTGTTTATTTTCAAGGTCCAATTTGTCTTTCTTACCTGAAACAAAGTATAATAATATTTAAACAGATGTTTTTAATATTGAATATTGCTAATTATTTCGCCGTCGCCCGACTTGCATATCTGTCGCACTATACATTGCCAGAAAACACCCACATTAAATTCGAATAAAGGTTTTACAGACCCTGCCAGTTATTCCGTTTGTAGCCACCTAGGTTTTAAAACAAGAATTGAGAGATAAAGCGCTGTTTATAGCGTGGGTAGGGGACAATTCGCCGCGGTCGATTCGCCGCGGGGACAATTCGCGGCCGGCCGATTCGCCGCAGGGACAATTTGCCGCGAGATTTTTTGTTTTATGATATTACCATTGGCAATTGTTTAAACATTTTTATTTAGCTTGACTTCATATAATATATATGTTTATTTGTTTGGTTATAACTTTTTTCAAACTTTTCCAACTAGGTATTTGGTGGTTAGCATACAATTCAACATTTTTTTTATTAAAAAAATAAATAAAATTATGATTCCTAACTAAAACTTTTAAAAAGTCAAAATGGGGGTTCCAAAATGGTGGATTGTCCCATTTATGAACCAATATGTATCAAACTCGAAACTTTGAGATCTTTCAGATCGCTGATTATAATTTCTAACTTAAACTTTAAAAAAATCAAAATGGCGGATTTTCCCATTTATGAACCGATTTGCATCAAACTAGGAACTTTGAGATCTTTCAGGTCGCTAATTATTATTTTTACCCTAAATTTATAAAAATCAAAATGGTGGTTCCAAAATGGCGCACTTTCTTATTTATAAATTGATTTGCCTCAAACTTGAAACGTTGCGGCGTTTAAAGTAGATTTAATAACATGAAAATGGCGTTTGCGTTTACCGTTTGCCAGCAGTTGAAGTACAAAATTACTTCAAGTTAATGTTTGTTGGGTAGCTATTAAGTTAAATTTAAAAATTCTCGAATTTAATTTTAAATCATGTACTAAAATCTTTTAAATAATAAGGAATTAAACCGGATTTTGAATAATTATGTCATTATTTTAATTTTTTAATGCGCCATGCAAATGGTTTTAAGTTTGAGTCAAAATATGTATTGATTGACCTTAAGCACCGCATAGTTTCAAGTTTGGGGCATATCGGTTCAAAAATTAAAAATTCTGCCATTTTGGATCGGCCATTTTTTTTTATTTAAGTTAGAAATCATAATCAGCGAGCTTAAACAGTTCCGAGTTTTATGCATATTGGTTCATAACTGGGGAAAAAGTTTGAGACAAATCGGTTTATAAATAAGAAATTGGGCCATTTTGATTTTTTTTAAGTTTAAGTTAAACATAATAATAGGCGACCTGAAAGATCTCAAAGTTCCGAGTTTGATGCAAATCGGTTCATAAATGGGAAAATCCGCCATTTTGGAACCGCCATTTTGATTTTTTAAAGGTTTAAGTTAGAAGTCATAATTTTATTTATTTTTTTAGTAAAAAAATGTTGAGTTGTATACTAACCACCAAATACCTAGTTCGAAAAGTTTGAAAAAAGTCATAACCAAACTAATAAACAAATATATTATATAAAGTCAAGCTAAATAAAAATGTTTAAACAATTGCCAATGATAATATCATAAAACAAAAAATCTCGCGGCGAATTGTCTCCGCGGTGAATCGGCCGGCGGCGAATTGCCCCGCGGCAAATCGGCCGCGGCGAATCGCCTGCGGCGAATCGGCCGCGGCCAATTGTCCCATCCCCTTATAGCTTACATCAAATATATAATCAGAATATATAGCGTATTTCGGACAATACCTTAAGAGGGAGCTCTGCGTATGGCGTATAATGAGCGCGTAAGGGTTTTGAAATAACTGTTTTATGGGAAAAGTATTTAGTATAAAGGGAAACTATAAAATAATTCAAATTCCCTGAAGCCGTTAAGTCTGTGGAGCAAGCGCGGATCTGGGTTAAAATCTAGTCAATGAAAATTTTTTTTGTAATATACTTTTTTTTTCTAGGGGGGGTAATTCTCATGTTTTCCCTTATTTTATTAGGAAAAAGTGCATATTTTTTCTTATAGGGGGGGGGGGGTAATTACCCCGTTACCCCCCCCCCTCAAATCCGCACTTGCTGTGGAGGCGGTGCATTTTTATATCGGAATAAAAATATGAAATAATGTAGAAAAACATCTAATTGTAAGGGTTTTCAAATAACACTTTTTGGGGCAGAGTTCTGCTAATTTAAAAAAAAAATGCGCTTTTAAGAAGGGACTTAAATGCACCGTGCCTTTAAAATCATTGTGAGAAGTGAAATTGTTTTAGACACAATAACGTATCAAAAAGTGACTAAAAATTAGGTAGAGGGGTTTTTTGAGGGTTCAGGTTTATTTATTTTTATTGAGGATTTAAATTATTTTCTTTGCTCATAAATGTATTATTTCAAAACCCTTACACGCTCATTATATGCCATAGGCAGGGCTCCCTCTTAAAACCTTGTTTCCACCAATGCATGCCCATGTAGGGTTTTTGTAATTGGGGTGGGAGGAACTCGGGGTTTCTTGGTTACACCAGCCAGCGCGTTTCGACGAAAGTTGCGACTTTTCCCCCAGAAGCACATGCAACTTTGTGCATCTTTGACAAAAAGAACATAGAAATCTGCAAAACCTGGTTATTGTTTTTGACATTTGACATAACAATTTTTTTTATTTTAATTTTATAAAATATCACTAGCTAACTAAATGAAGAAAAGTTCAGCAAATAAGTTAATTTCCACAATGCCAAAGCATTTGTTTCTGAGAAATTCTAGGAATTTTTTTTACAAAAAGAACCTGGAACGGCTTTATCTGTCAATATGGGTTTTCAATCGATATTAAAGCGCACAGTAATTACCGGAATATACGGTTATTTTGGATTTCAATTGGTAAATACTTATTACCAATACCTAAATCTACGGTAAACATTTTCTATAATAATAAATCACCGAGTTATAGGGATTTTGCAGTTATAAAAAATCACCCTATACATACCTTTTATCCCCTTGATAAAAAGTGACAAATCAGTAATAAAAAGTTAAAAATCAGGATAATCAGGATGATTATTGATAGATTAAAAAATGCGAAAAATAGTTTATAAACGTTGTGGTAAAAGCGCGTTTTATCCCTCGACGAATTGTAGCCCCGCCCTTAGTCGGGCTACAAACTTTTCTCCTCAGGTTAAAAAGTACTATTTTTTTCCCTTTAATTTAATTTATACTATTTGCATTTTTTAATGGCTCAGGAAGTGTTTATTAGTATATTTACATTATAAAGCTAGAGATTAAAGTGGTACTTTTAATACCAAGACGAAAAGTTTGTAACTCTCCCGCTGGCCGGGTACAATTCGCCGAGAGATTAAAAGGCAATTTAGTCACGTAATTTATATACTATTTTATGCATTTTAGAATAGGAAAAATAATTAAAAATAAAAACCATTTAATGCTATTTAATCACTCCGTGCTAATTGCTTTAACGATAATCTAAGTATAAAATATCATTCTAGAGGTTACTTTATTCCCTAGTTTTAGGGACTAAAATTACCCTTTATTACCTAAGGATTAAAAGTTAGATTTGAATCCCTAGGGATTAAGAAGATTACATTATTTCCTAAAATTAGAGACTAAAGTAAACTTTTATGTCCCCAAAATGCATAAAAATAATGATAATGATATAATTAATATATCTCTAGTAGATAAGTTAATATGCTAGCTGCAGACTGTCTCTGTGTCTATTATGGGTGTCAGAGCCACAATAGACCCACTAGTGGTCGCAGTGGAAGGGCTGCAAGGCCCACTCACATATGAATCATCATCATTATGGGTGTCCTGTTTGGTAATGGTAACGAAAGGTCTTGCCAGGTTCAACAGTTTTTCAAAGTTTGATTGAAGTCCAATATTAGCTAGATGTAAATTGCCTTTTTCTTTAATTAAGGCTTTTTTATTAATATTAACACTTAATTTTTTTTACAAAAGTAATATTTTTCCATCAAAATATAAACAAAAAAGAATATATTTTGAGGGGATAATATTATTTTTATAAAATGTTTTTTTAGGTTAGGTTTTAAGGGGTTCGTTTGTGGTTTGTTTAACTTTTTGTGATCAAAACATCACTTCATAGCCAACCAAAAATATTCTGTGCTCAAAGATGCATGGGTGTGAACATAAAACTCGTGCACACAGAAAAAAAAATCAGTCAATGCAAATTGCTTTGATCCAAGAAAAAATCTGCTTTCCTATGCAGGAAGACGATATTTTCTTAACAAAAAAAACTATTTTCTTGAACGGCTGGTTTCCGTTGAAAATAAAAGTTGCCTTTGTGCAAGAAAATTGATTTGTTTTGAATGGAAGTGTTGTTTTCTAGTATTATTGCAACCGTTTTGAGATGCCGGATATTTTGAGTTAAAAAATCTTTAGGCAAAATAAAACTTTATTTGTGTTAAGAAGATATTAGTAAGACATTTTACATCTTGCTTCAAAAGCACTTTTTCTTCGCTAAATGCAGTTTGTTTTAAACCAAAACAATTTACCAAGACAATTTTTTATTCCCAAAACAAGCGGTTTGCTTAAATGAAAAGAAAACATTTTGTTCGGAGACTTTTGCTGTTGGGTCAAGATAATTTTTTCAAGAAAACTAGTTTTCTTAACTGAAGAACTTCTTTTTTTCCGTGCAGCTTTTAAAGATTCAACTTCAAGGTCAACACTCGCGATTCAAAAAACCCCTTGATCCGATCACGGAGTGGCGATAGACTTATGTGATATTTCCTTCTCTCTTTCTCGGCTTACTTGTTATGTTACACCCGGTTCCCACCTACGACTTTTACGTGGGTGCCCGCTCACGCGTCACATGATCTCAATATGAAATGATATGACAGTCATGTGACGCGTGCGCGGGCACGCACGAGAAAGTCGTAGGTGGGAACCGGGTTTTATGAGATAACCGCTATATAGTTTTATTTGGCTTACATTTATGTTAAATTCCCACTCTCCGTAACGCAGCCTTTATTTTAGGCAGAGTCGCCCGTGTAAACAGCAGTTTGACTAAGTAGCAATAACTATTATTCGGAAAACCAAAAGAAGGACATCTGGCCAGTTTTCGGCGTGCGACGGATACTTTTAACCTGAATAAATTTAAAGGCGGATTAGTTTCTGATATTAGCAACTAGAAAATGCGAAATGGCCAAAATCTTTGTTGCCGAATCCTTAAACTAGTGTTATTAATTATAGCATTACAATAAGCCTAGTCATTTTAAAGATCCTAGGAGTATTATAAAAGACCGATTTACAACGAGGTTACGGCATACATATGGAAAAACTACCTAAATATTTATTTTGCCGTTGTGCAAAAAGTTTTACACAATTTATTGCATTAAAAAATGTTTATCAGCTATAACCTTAGATTATAGGCGAAGTCTATAACACATAAATTTTTCTTTTGATTACACAGCCTTTTCTAACTTACACAAATTATTTAAAAATGACAATAAAAAAAAAACTTTTGCACATTTTATTTAAGAACATGCTACACACAAAACGAGCCAAAATTTAGCATGGCCTTACAGACGTGATATAAATAAAAAGGAGACCAAATCAGGGGTGCGCTCAAACTTCTATTGAGCCAGGGAGCAATTAGAGTCTGGCCACCTGCGATACCCCAACGCCTGCCGTTTGCCGTGACACGTTTCGCTTTTGTTTTTGTCCGCCGTTCACCAATTTTCTATTGTTTGCCCGCAAGGCAGTCGCGATTGAGTGGTGCGAAAACGTCACAGTAGGCTTTAGGGTGCCCTACCTTTATTTTTATTTTTGATAAGGGTCTTTTGTTTCTTTCAGTTTTCCCAAATTTATTTTAACTGCCACCTTTTAAATATAGTATATATATTTATTATATACAGAGAAATAAAAATTTGCTACTATGTGGGTTTTGGATATTCATTTCGTTCGTTTCCAGAATTTTTGGTAAAATAGGCACTATTTTAATTTTTTTATTTATTTTAATTTTTGATTAAATTTATATTTTTTATTAAAAAAAATAGAAAAATATCATCACAATTAAAAAAATTTGCGGATTTTAAATTTCAATAAACAAAGTCGTCAAATGATGTACTCCCAACCAAGGCCCAAAAGAAAAAAGCAAACTTCGACCATGAAAAAATCAGCTGATTTCTTTGGACCATTTATGAGACAGGTGAAGTTTTTTCGCGATTTTTTTTTTTAAACGGCACTATTTTTTCATAAAACACTGGAGTATTCTGCGACCCTATTTCGATTTTCGACAAACTTTTTTAAATATCTAAGATATTTTTTAATTTTTTTACATTTTGCTTACTAACATGCGCCGCCTGCGTCTGAATGGTGCTGGATTAAAGTTGTCACCAAGAACTCTAACCAGAGGCAGAACTGTCAAATCTCGTATATTTGCCAATTTTCACGCACACAAGCTGATACCGATAATTTTCACATTAAAATACATTTTTTTTTTGTACTAAAATAAAGTGCTTTAAAAGCAACTGTTTAAAAATACTTTTAAAATGTTTTTCCACTGTTATATTAATTTTGCAGTAAAACTTTTAAACTTTTAATAATAAATTAAATATACCTTAAGAGGGCCTTCGAAATGTTATTAAAAAAAATTTTTGTGAATATTTTATTTTCACAGTAAAATCTTTTTTTTTTACCTTCCTAGCCCACACAACACAGCGCATCAATGGCTAGAGAAGATATTGTTTTTGACAATTTTTTTTTTGAGATAACGTCGAAAATGTGTTATTTGGGTGTAATATGACCTACCCTAGCAGCAGTGGCGTATATAGAAAAAAGTTTCGGGGTGGGCCCGAGACAGTTTTGGGGGGGGCCCGAGACAGTTGGGGGGGGCCGAGACAGTTGGGGGGGGGGCCCGAGACCTCATGAGGCTGTATTTTATGCTATTTTATGTTTGTATTCATGACATATGTGGAAAATATCCAAAAAAATCTTAACTTCGGGGGGGGGGGGCGCCCCCCAGGCCCCCCCGTATATACGCCACTGCCTAGCAATATCGTCGTGATGTCTATCTGTCTGTGTGGGTGTGTGTGTGTGTGTAACTCTGTCCGTAACACGGTAGCTCCTAAACCGCCCAACCGATTTTCATGAAATTTTTAGGTAAAATAGTATTCAATACTGTAACGAGCTGATTAGATTTTGGTCGAAAAAAAAAACTTTAAAAAATGCTTAAAACTTTTTAACGGAGCGTCAATATGCGGTTTCCGGAATATTATAGCGCACATTTTTCCAAAAATTTGTGTTATAACAAAAACTTGGTAGAAGGTTTCGTTTCAGAAATATTTACAAAAAACTGTTTTTAAGGTTTATATAGCAGGGAGTTTACTTGGAGTTTGTCATGGAACCATTTCTTATACTAAAATAAAAGTGCTTTTAATGTATCTGTTCAAATATATATTTTTACTATTTTTTACAATAGCTTAGATAATATAGTACTAAAAAAACTTTAAAATTATAGTACTTTTTTTTAATGGCACAGCTGATGCTACAAATGCTGTACAAAAATGTTGCTTTCCTAACACTCTTCGATAAATATAAAAGTGTAGACGATACTAAATTAGTAAAAAATAAGCACTTTATTACCGTTTTCCAGTAATTGCCAGCAGTTGAAGTTCAAAATTAGTACAGTTCCTACAAGTTGATGTTTTTTTAAATGATTTTGGTGCTCCAATGAAACCATTCACTAATAGAGAAGGTATTCGCTACTAAAACACTCTGAAGATTTTACACTTTTACACTCTGCTTTTTGGGTGATAATGTATAATTTTAACACTCTGGCAAAATATTTAATTAGAAAATTCTTCGAGGGGCAATAGAAATCACTTAAGGTGACATGAAAGCTAAATTAAACGCAATGCCGAAGTTTTCTGGATTAATTAGAAAACTTTTTGCAACTACAACAATCGCTCACCTTTTGTGCATTTGTCCTGTTTGTTCTGCTTGTCTAGAAAGTACCTATTTTCCATTTAAAGTAAAGTTTAAAGTTCTCTAAGAACCAGTTTACACTTTCTGTTTTAGCGTCTACCCAACCGAGTTAAATCAAATAAAATAGCTCTTTCTCTAATAAGTGTTGAAGATCTGCGTTTTCGGATGTGCCTATAGCTAAAAGTTTGTAAGTGTAATAAAATAAATACGAATTGTTTTTTAAGTTAAACGATTTCACAAGAAAATTACACTAAAAAGTAAAAAAAATAATTTGGTAGATTTCTGTTAACTACAGTCTAGATTTAACAATAGGTTTAATGGCACTTTTATATTTTTAAGTTCAAAATAAAATCGAGGCGCGATTAATAAAGATACCCATCAAATGAAGAGCAACTACATGGGGATTTCGGAAACGGTAAGCGATACGAGTTTGTTTAAATGAGAAAAAAGTTGTACCATTCTAAACCCAATCAGATGCCGTATCAAAATTAAAAATATCTACAGGGGTTTTTAAAATATCGAGCAAAAACTAAAAATTGTGTTTTTGAAAAATTGAAATATCGCCGCCATCTTGCAAACAACTTCAATGACATTTGGTAGTTTTGTATAAGCAACTACGGCCAATTGAATGACGTTACAATTTTTTTCTAGGCTTTCTAGTTTTTTTGAAACCATAGTCAACTTTGTTATTTCTTATCACCGCCATATTGGATTTATACTTCAATAAATAGAGCGTAAAAGGAGCTTTTCAACAGTGTATAATAAGCCTATCTTTGGATGACGGAAAATTTAAACTTACTTAGTTGGATGTGAAACAAATGCAGTAGTTGTGTTTGTTTTCATACCTACGTAACTACCAATCAAAACGTTTCCATTTATTTGATTTAGATGCAAATCTTTAAGGCCCTTATTTTTTAATTTTTCTCTGGCTAAGAAATAATACAATTTCTTAAAATCTATCCTTTATTTCTGAAACAAAAGTTTGCATTTATTATTTAATTTAAAATAAAACTAAGAACCGATAACAAAGCATTGAATTTGGTTCCAAAGTAACCAAACCAAACCTACCCCCAACGTTTTGCATAATATTGTATTGTCATTGGACGTACAATACTTTGTCAAGTTTCATTTAAATCGTTTAATAAAAATTTCCATTATTGCAAGCATTTATTACAAAATATCCACCAGACCTCAACCCACCTGTGTAGTGCACGAAAATGTTGTGCGTAACTTTTTAAATTAAAGAAAATTTTACCTGTATTTAAAATGAAAATAAATTAAAATAAAATCTGAAAAACCTGGAAAGCCATGACTACGTATTGTACACACAGGGACATAGAACTTCTGAAAAGCAGCAGCTTTCAAAATGCTTTGCAGTAATAGCTAAGAACGTAAAGCGAAAAGCCAAGAAAAATAATCGCATTTAGATAAAATGTTGGAAACTAATGTATCTATTAAAAAAATATGATAAGAAATTGGAGGAAAATTTTTGAAAATTTTAAATATTGCAAAATCCAGATATAACGTTACTACTAAAAATAGTTAACAAAATGAAACTCAAGAAAGTTCCTTAAAGTATTTATTTCTATATATTTTATTAAAAAAATATTTTTGCCCGGCACTCAGTTGGTCCTGCATTAAGTTGGTTCTGGGCCAAGTTGGCCGCGCCCAGTTGCTCGCACCCGTCCTAGAAATAAATCCCCTCTCGTTATCTTCAGGACTTCCCCGAACAATTTTGGAACTCTGTGTATTTCGTACACTGTTGCATTATTTCCAGGGTTACTGATAATGAGTGCTGCGCTGGTATAGTTCAAATTATACCCATTTGTAATGACGTCATTTTTGTTTATCTTTGTTTAGTATATTATAAACAGCGGTGACAATAAACTTTTAAAAAAAGTAGTGTCTATGATTTAAATAGGTAGTGTGCAAGCTGTGCTTGACAATTACACTTGCTTAACTCGGCTTGGTTAAGCAGCGAGATTAAAGTAAAAGTTTACTGCCAGGGAGCAGCCTCACTCCCTGCAATGACCAAGAAGGCTTATGGTACAGTAAACTAAGTAGGTATATTGAGAAGAACTATCAAATGTTGAATCTGCTTTATTGAGATAAATCCTCTCTTTTTATATTCAAAAATTGTTATGGTTCATGATAAATTATAAAATATAAAATTCCATATAATGTGTTGTTTTATAAACTAAATAATTAGTATTATTTAAATAGGTAAACTTGAGAAGGTTAGTTTATGTTATTAAAACCTAATTTCTCAAGATCAAATAATGAATTTAACTAAAAATAAGGATTTGTAATTAAACATTTTCCCTTCTCTCCAGAACGGCGCAGAAAATTGTCCGCATCCGGTTATTTCCAACAAATTTCTCTGCATAAAGGGAGTGTCCGCTTAATAGAGGTGTTCGCAAGGAGAGGTTTCACTGTATACAATTATTTTCAAAGCTAAATAATACATAAATAACATAAAATTATATCTTTATATGCGTTTAACTATTATTTATCTCTATATTATATTTTTTCATTAATTTTTAAGTTTTTTGCGGACATAATGACATTATAATTACGAAAAAATGTGGCCTGTATTGAAATGTTTTTATGAATAAAAACTATTACATTTAAGGCAAAAAAATTAGTTAAACCTTTAACCAAAATCTAGAACGAGAGAAAATTTATTTTTCAATATATTTTCTAGGGGGGGGTAACTTTCCTTATTTTATTAGGAAAAAGTGCATTTTTTTTCTAGTGGGGGGGGGTAATTAACCTGTTACCCCCCCCCCCCTCAAATCCGTGCTTGTATCCCGCTAGGAGTAAATCTCCATTTAAATTATTCACCCTAAATAATATGTAATTATGCTATTTAAGTTTTAAATAATTGGTTTTTCTAATATGAGCCACTCGAAAACACAATAACACACCTCAAAACAGAGGTCGAGAACAAAGGCTTGTAATTTCAAAACTCATTAAGTTTCGACGGACATCACGAGACGATGCAAGTAGAGGGGGAAGTTTTATGGAGGCGGCTTGATAGATAGGTTATTGGAGTAGAACAAAAAAATGGTTAGAAGGTACTTTTGAGTACGTTGGAATTTTTAGTTTTAACCGGTTTTATTATACAGATACTCCTCCGTGCGCTGTATTCTCGCAATTTTGAGTCAGTATCACCGTGAACCGTGATGGATGAAGACGACCCGGTTTAATTACCTTTTTATACGACTGTCTTGTAAAAGGGGGTTTTGCGCACGGAGAACACGATCTGAAAATGGCATTTTGCCCACGCAAAACGTTTTGCACACGCTTATGTCATTTTTGCGCACGCCTATGGCATTTCTGCATAAAGGTCTCCCGTCATTGTGATTTTTGTTGTTGTCACCCATCAATATAAGTTGGCTTAGTTCCGTAGCAACCGTCACTGCTCGTATGTTTTGTTAATTAGATACGTCAAAAAATTGTTGCATTTTTAAAGTTTTGTTGTAAAAATGTCGGAAATAAAAACAAGTTAAATTAAAATTTGATTTTTCTTTCTTTATTAGCAGTCGTATAAAAAATATTGTAAAAAACTCGTTTGAAAACCTCTTTACACACTCCCTCGACTTGTAGACCTCGCCTTCGGCTCGGTCTACCAAACTGTGTCGATCGTGTGCAAAGAGTCGTTTTCAAACCTTGTTGTTTAAATAACTATTATGGGTCAAAATAATATATTATTTATACATACATTTTATCAAATTTAACCAACTTTGCAGTTCCCATAGTTACCGTGCTAGCATTATAGTCTAAGAGCCCAGTAGGATTTTGGGCTTGAATTGCAAACCGATACTCACATATATAAGTCGATCCGTCATAAGACCATGTCCAAAAAAAAATGAAGATACCTGCGAAAATCCTGCATAAACAACCCGCCATCTTTGTTTAAAGATGGCGAAAATGAGTTTGAATCAAATGTACGTAACTTTCTTATTATTTCATTGATTTTACTCAAACAAATTGTGATTAGCTTCTACAATAATGGTCTTTCGAAAACACTATCAATACTTTGATTTTTATTGGTCTCTATACTGTAAATTCTGTAATTTCCTCAAATACACTGTTTTTTTTTTAGGTTTTTTGATTTTTTAAAGAAAACTATTGGTTTTACAAAAAAAAACATAAGAAGTAAAAAATATGCAGATTGTTAAGGTGTATTCATGGTAGGTCTAATATTTCCCGTAGGTTAAGCGGTTTTTGAATTACACTCAAAAAACCACAAAATTGGCCTATACCTACCCCAGGGTACAAAATTTTCAGGTTTTCACAAAAGTCATGAAAGTTACTAAAAAACTATACGGATCGAAAAAGGATGTCAAGCTACATAAGAAACGGCTATTAGTTTCAAACAGAAACTGATACTGAGGTAGATATGGCGGCTTAAACATGGCCGAAGCGTAATTTGTAGTTTAATTTTTAACAGTAATTTTTTTATGTAAAACGAACCCGTATGGGGTCAAAATGTACCCCCGCTAAAAGACCATTTAATTATCTTCAAAAAAGGATAGTACACTTTTTGTCGTAAAGTTAATAGTTTCCCTGAAAAAAACAAAAAAGATGCGGCATACATAATTCGATGTTTTCGTTCCATATAAGTACGACAAGGGCATGGGTCCATTAAGGGAAAAAATAATTTATGCACAGATAAAAGAACCCGCAGTTACATATTAAAACTCAGCATCAAAAATCTTACTAAAGACATATTTGATAATTTTCTGTTAAATTGACAGGTGGTCACGTGATTTTGACAACTTCTTAACGGTTTGAGCTAGAGACTTGGTTCTTTTTTTGAATTGTAGACAAAAATATACGATCAAAATTAATCACCACTGGGATGTTTTTAAATTGCAAAAATATATACAGGCTACACCAAAAGTCCGGGTCCACCCAAATATCTGCTAAACTATTGAAGATAACTGAACCATATTTGGCAATGATCGATGACATTGAAAGATAAATTTTTGTAAAGGGAAAATCTGTAAAAAACTTAACTTTTTTAGTTTTTGTCAAAATTGACAAGTTTGTTGTTTAAACAAAAACCCTAATGAGAGATATCTTGTTTGAAAGGTCTTAGAAAAACCAAAATTGTGTCAAAATCTCTCGACTGTCAAACTTATTCTTTTACCATTTTTGACAAATTTTATAAGACAAGTGACAATTACGTCAACATGTTAGTTTTTGAAAGACCCCTCGAATAGACCATAAACCGCAAATATGAAACATTCCCCCATCGTGGGAATTTTCGAGACATATTTAATTTTATTCATATTGTCATCTCCTAAGGAAGAAAAAGAAGAAACCTGGAAATATTGGTAAAATAACTTACACAGACTCTGTGTCTCTAAAAGGGTCTATAACTACAATAGCCTACGCAATATTCCTGAGGTCAAAGTAAGCCGATTTAAAGTCACTTACCTTAGTCCGAAATTGCTCCGTTTTCGAGATACAGGGTGCTAAAGTTAAAAAATAGAAATGGAATTTTTCATAGATTTTGAACATTTTTCAATAGAAGTCTTTTGGGATTCGAAACTCGACTATTGACACCTTTTTACTATAGCTACTAGAGGGCGCTTCACACTGGACTTCTGATCGTTTAAAATAGCCATTACTTTTTCTCGGTGTACCTTGTTGGTTTAAAGTTACTAAATTATAGATTATTTGTTTAAAAAGTCAAGGTGGCTCAATTTGAAAATTTGACTAGATAGCGGTTCGGTTTTCCCAAAGATCCATACTTTGAGCAAAACTTGGCAGCATTGCGACCGCTCTCATGGTCAAATCTCAGAGCAAACCCCACGTATGCAAAACAAATGCTAGGTTGCCAAGGTGCAGCCCCAAATAGTTTTAGATCATGATTCGCAAATCAGTGGCATTTTTAAATAGCCACCCTGTACCTATTTATATATCTTATGAGTTTATACTCATACTGGTGTCCTCAGCGAATGACCGTAATTGCTTAATACGCATAACTGAGATAATCGCGTTTAAAGTATTTATGTTACATAATAACTCTGTTCAATAAATAAAATAAAACTATGTGGTTTTTGACTTTGGAGGAAATATTCCGATCACTTAGAAGTCCAAATATACCAATAATTAAATTTTATATTATTCCATAGTTACGGTCATGTCGCTTTGTTTGCCAGCAACATGTAAGTTTACTTACTATTAGATAGACAAGCCTTTATAAGATATTTTAAATTAATAAATTAATTTTGAACAAAAGTTTTTTTTTCCAAAAATTACAGAGCATCACTTTTAGTTTAGGACAATTATTTTTATTTAAAACAAGATATTGAATCAGTTAACCTTTAAGTAGTGCTACGAACTTTTAAATCAATGTAACTATTGAGATAAATGCCCCCAGTAACTGAGTGTCTCAGTACCTTATAAGGGTGTGTCGGTGCCTTTAGTCTATTGAGAGTACTTGAGGCTTACACCGTAAGTGTTACAAAGTTTTAATTTGTTGCTTTTTTTAGTTTTCTCATTTTTGCGTCTGTAAACAAATATTTTCTTAAAATTGCAATCTTGTATGCATACATATGACCCAAAATTTAAATATTGGTGTCTTCAGCAGTTAAAAGAACAAGATGTCTAATTCATCGATAATAAAGAGAGTCATATCTCAGAAATAGAGCATGACATAACAGGGCCTGGCGTATATGACAGTGGTACTGTCAAATAAAGTGGTCAAGGCTTAAATGTTGTTAGCTACCAAATTTGCAACAACTTAAAAATAGTAAATTAAAAGATTAAATATGATACTGATTGACTAATTTAACTCTCGAAAGGGAATTTGACGGTTCTTGAAGGAAGTGCGCTATAGGTGTTTTTCTCAATTAAATCAATCAATGTAGGAAATATATACATACCTGTTCAATTGTTCTTCATCTTCTTTTTCTTCATACACTAGACATTATCACTGCTTATGGACTATATTTTCTCTTTATTTGAGATTGGTTGCAACCATTTTTATCTTAATATTTTACACTTTCTATTTACCTTTTTATAGGTATATTTTAAATAAATTATTATTTTATAAAATTCATTATGTAAAAATGTTTTTATAAACTAATTAATTCAGATGGTACCTGTTATAGTATGGTACTTAAGGTAAGGAAATTATAAAATTATAAACAAAATGTTTGGGAACAAGAAAGTTTTATTTAAAAAAGTAATTTGATGTTTAATTAAAACAGTGATAAACTGGTATAAACGATAACTCAATTCAGAAATAAATGATGGTAAATAATTAATAAAATATGTTAAGATAGAAATTGAGTTATACTAAGAATTAAATAAAAGATATTTATTCAAAGGAAAAGTATTTTCCCCTGAATAAAACTCCATTTTAAGAAAGAAGTTGACCCAAAGAAACCCAACTAAACTCTGTCCTCTCACCCGTAAAGAAATTTCTAGGTACTCTACCCCTAAGTCCCTTCCACTTCTCTTTGGTGCAATCAGAGACAGAAAACTATGGTATAGAAAAGGATAGCACCAAAGTAAGAACGACAGGACCTCAAATCCCTTCACAAGCGTTGGAACATGACTTGTTTGTTTATCCAGTTTCACAATTTAAATAACTTGATATAAGATAAAGGCCCTAAGAACGAACTGGCCGTATGCATTTAAAAACTAACCACAGTCAGAAAGCTCGCTTGAAAACTAACTGTTTTTATGTTGCCATTTTCTCAATAAATGTCTTAAAGCTAGTTACAATGCAAAATATACTAATTAATGCTTGTTAACTGAGAAAATGTTGCAATACGTATATAGAGTGCCAAATAACAAAATGTTATTAAGGCTTGCCAATGACAGTTGTTGTTTTTAAATATGACAAGTTAAGTTAAGACGAAGACCCTGGCAAAACGGGTATGGTATATTATGTATAACTATAATTTTAAATAATACTTATATGGTTGCTTTAACATATCTGAATAGAGCTTTTTAGGTCTAGACCAGCGATAACATAAACAGTCATAAATTAAAAATAATTACTTCCAGATATATTTTCTCTAGGTTTTTGGTTTCACTGAGAAAAGAAATCAAGAAACCGTTAATATTTGAATTGCTTTTAAGAAATAAGTGGACAAATATATTAAAATAAATATTAAATAAATTAAAGCAAATCTGCAAAAACCGTATTGTTACATTACTCCCCCCTGATTTAAGTGTAAACAATTTTTTTTCAACGCTAGTCAAAATAAAATGGTTTATCACAACAAGCATTAAATAGTGCAAACAAATTTAATCAAATTAATCTAATTTATCTTCGTTTTCGTTTGTCTTCTCCTGGATATTAGCGACAATCAACAAAACATTCTGGCTGGAACAAACATCTTGAAAAACTGGACAGCAACACTGGTTTAGGTAGAACATCTTAGATCAGCTAGTCAGCAACAAACATGGTGAACGATCAGTAGACTCCAAACAGTACTGCAAGAACAGAAATCTGTATAGCTTAATAACAACGATAACTTAAACTAAATGAGGGCAAAAAAACTTGACAAAAAAAAAATATAAAAATATATACGTCTATATATTTTTAAGAAAAATTGTACGAAAACTACTGCCGAAAAGTATATATATATAGTCTGCTGCAGAAATTTATGGAGACAAATAAAAACATTTAAATTAACGTAGGTAAATTAAGGAAGGGAGTCTCCAATCCAAACCGTTTCCCCTATAGTGTTTAGAAAAAACACCATGTATATAGTGACATCTGAATTTATACATTGGCCATCGTTGAAACGGGAACAGCAAATTCTGCAATGAATCTGCGCAGAAATATCCAATTGGAGGTTTGCTCAGCGATTGTAAAAAGACATAGCGTTGATGGCTGCTTAAGCTGATGTAAGGACCGCAATGGTGGAGTGGTTTGGTTCGGCTTGGCTTGCTGGTTTGATGGAACTGTTTTGCCTTGTAGAAAAAAACAGGCTGATAAAACTTTGCAGTAGCTGACCTAAAAATAAAGTGATTTTAATACAAGAAAAAACAATGTTTTTAGGAACAATAAACCAACCTTATGTAAAACAATAATTAAATTTAAGCAAAAATAAAAAAATAAAGATTGAAAATTTTAGATTTTATGATCATTGTTTTTGTATAAGTTTTAGATGAACTAAAACTTGTTAGACGAAAAACACTTAAGAAAGTTTGTCTAACCAAAGAAATGTGTTTGTATTAAAAAAATATAATAAAAAACAAATTCTAAACAAAAATAAAAGTAGGAAATTACAAACACTAATTGATATTTTATTAATAATTACTTTAAAATGTAAAAAAAACATTTATCATAATAATTAAAAAGAAATAGTTGATATTGAATAAAAAAAAACTTTAAAAGAAAGTTGGTTTATCGTTTTCATTGTAATAAAAAAACACTACCAGGTAATACAACAATCTTTAAAACAAACATGGAATACTCTACCGAAAAAAACATATATCAAATCAAATCAAAATAACTCATATGATAGAATAGAAGAAAATTTAAAAAAAATTCCAATATACCAAGATAAACAATAAACATCAATAAAGAAACTTTATTACAAATTTATATCATACTTAGGATATTAATGTTATAAAAATTTTTTTAATTTTATGGTGATTCATATTCAATCGAACAAATTTAAATAGAACAGAAAAAAGTAAATGGAACAAATATCAATAGAATAAATCCAGCCAGATGTATATACACAAAAAAAAAAATACTTAGAATAAAACTCTTCCTAGAATATTTCCACAATTTTTCCGAATTTTCTTTTAATTTTCGCAAAAAACAAAAATTTTCCAATTTAAACTTTTTATTTTTCAGATCTTGTTACATATTTTTATTTTAAATTGATTTAGTATAATTTTAAAAATAATCTGTTAGGTATTTCATTTTCTAAGTAGTTTTCAGTTAATTTAACTTAACTTTCTTTTAAATTGTAGGATGATTTTATACAATTTCCTAAAAACTAAGAACAGCAGCAAAACAAAGTAGGTTAAAATTGATGTCTTTGTGTATAAATTAGACATCCTTGAGTCAAAATACTTGACTTTAAAATTTAAATGAAAAAATTTTTAAACTTAAACTTGACCAATTTAGATTTTTGCCGATTTTCGAGGCGGTGGACGATTTTCAATAACTCAAAACAAACAAAATAAAAAAAATATACCTAGTTAACAACAAAGTTCTTTAAAAAAAATCTAATTGAAGCGAATGATTAAAAAAACAAAAATTACAGTTGATTATTGCTTCAATTGTCTCTATTGAGTGTAAAAAAAAAAATTATCGAGTGAAGAAAATAATTCCTTCTCTTTTACAAAACTAGAAAATAAGAACTTAGAGCTTTTGCTACCGCAAAATATATAAAATTATTTATGCTCTAAAATACATTAAACAAAATTTATTAGGTTGATTAAAAAAAAAACAACAAAACGTATATTAAGAAAAAATCCAGCAGGTTTGTTAGATACTGCAAGACTTAAAAATAAGTTATAAAAAGAAATGAGGCATTGCTTGCTAGTAAAAATAAACAATCATTTTAGAAATACTAACTTATTTATAAAGTTTTCTTTAAAAAAAAAAAAAATATTCAGTTACTTAAAGAATTTATTTATTTCCATCAAAATTGATATAGGTAGTTTTGTTTACCATAAATACACATTTAAAAAAAACATCAAGGCATAGTTTTAGTTGGTAACAAAATAATTTAAAGATGACAATAAAAATAAAAATATTTTAGTTATTTATTTTCTTATGTAGTGCTTAAGCCTGTGCACTAGCATATAATTTTATTACTGATAATAGAATGCAAAAAAAAATAATTAAATCAATAATAAACAAGGAGAGCAAACAAAACAAACATTAAAAAAAAACATCACATTTTTAGAAGAAGATAAAACATTTTTGTAATTTAAATTAAATTTTTATATTTACCTAATGAAAAGTGCAAAAATTTCATTCTCATATAGGTAAGGAAAGGTTCAGATTTTAAAAGTTATTAAGATTTTTATCTAGAAAAAGTACTTATAGAGTTAGAGTACTATAACATATTTTCATTATGGGAAAAATACAAAAAAAAAATATTGTTTTATTGATAAACTAACAAAAGATTTGAAATAGTTTTAAAGGGTATTATATTGGAGCCTGGATAATATTGACTTTATCAATTCTCAATATGACAAAAAAAAACAGAAAAAGGTATCTTATCAGCGTTACGATTGCTATGATAATATCCAGTTTAAAAAAAATTACTTTAAAGTGATTAAAAAAAATATGATTAAATCGAACAAGTAACCATCGATGACGTGGTTATTGTTTGGTTTACTGGAACTTAGAAAAACAAGAGTTCTCAGCAAGAAGGATAAAAAAAAAACTAAGTTATTTTTTAAAATAATGGACTTTACGATTTTACGTTCATATTTTAACCAATAGAATGAAAACAAAACACAAAGGTATGTGAATATTTATCAAAAGTAATTATTTTTTTAAATTAACACAAAAGTTAAAGGATAAATAACTGAAAGTTTACAAAAGATCAAAAATGACTTAGTCATTAAGACAAATGACTATACCAAAAAAATTAAAAAGAGTTAGGTATTGAATTCTCATGGTTTAAGTAAAAAAAATATTAAAGATATCTGATAGATGCAGATATTATCTGAAGAGAAACATAGTATCTCTCTTATACCAAAGTATAGGGAATAAAACAATAAAAAGTTTTTTACACTTAAAGATGGAACTTTAGTCATAACGCGACAGAGACACTGTCTCTAGGCCAACGGCTGTTATGCTGAATACCGATATACAGGATTACTAAAATTTTCCTTACTAGATTTGTGCTTTTGCACTCAGTTTGTTTTTATGCTAATTACGTATTAATATCTGAAAGAGGAAAAAACAAAAGTTTGCTGTGCGCCAAAAATTTATAGTCTTAGAATTTACTTACTTCATTGATGTTATTAAAACATACTTTTTAATTATTTTTTTAGGTTTGATAAATAAAATATATATAAATTTATTATTTTAAATAATATCAAAGGTCGTAAAGAGTTGAAATAAGCTCTTCAAATTAAAAAGAGTAATGAGTTGGTCACAAAAATATTAAAAGAAAATAAAATACTACGGTATTCTGCTGTTCTTTTCTGTTTTTATAATCTCTAATTTTCCTTGTGTTAAACAGTTTTTAAAATATCACGTATGAGAACCAAACAATTTTATTGATATGACATACAGAGCCGTCTGCTGTTATGGTTGTATCTCCTAGGTTTTTTCCTAACTACACTTATTCCTACATATACCGTTAAATACTAAACATAGTAAAACTTTTAGTTACCATTTAAAATTTTAATATAATCTAATTAACCTATTTTATAACCAAGTCAGAAAAATTGCCCAACTGTCTACTATAAAAACCTGTTTTAAAACAAAACCCCATTATTCCAGTACAGGTTCTTGCAAAGCGTATAGTGACATTCGTGTACCAAATCTATAATCATGTTTCGTCATAAAAAAAATATAGGCACGCGCACCATTTTTAAATTGAAATATGTATTGTAAAATAAAATAAAATTTATTCAACAACAACGCTTTTGTCTTCCTAATTAGAAAACATAAGACACTGTGGATTCAACACTCCCAGGAAGTGGCCATCTTCACCGAAGTTAGAAAAACACAGGTGTGTAACGAAGAAAGAAACAATTTCAAATCTTCTTGTTAAACAAGTTTTTCGGTCTATTAATTATCCATTATAACTCAAAATAAGTTCCCGACATGACGAAATAGAAAATTACCTAGATCTCTTACTGGTATCTACAAGGTGTGACGTCTACTGACTTCATTGAACTCTCCTGATGAAATATTTATTGTCGTATCATAGGCAAAGTTTTACCTTTACCTAATAGTTTTCCCAAAACAATTTGACTTGACCCATTTTAACAAAATTACTTGACAACCCCAGTCCATATATTTTTCCGCTGTTTTAGTCAGTTCACCTGTACTCCACATAAGCTATGATTTGACGGTTACCAATTCAGCAATTTTCTTGATAAAGATTGGTTAAAACATTTAACTGACTATACCGTAATTCAAAAATTGAGTTACGATATTAGGAGACACGGCAACAAACAAAACAAATATAGACCAATTAAACATTTTAATTATAGGTATACCATTTGAAGCACCCTCTCGAGTGGAGAAGAATTTCCCAAAATAACCTCCCAGTTTTCTTCTCAATTTGCTGGGAAGTTTAAATTCCAGCTTAAACACTCATTCCATAAAAAAGCATTTTATAAAATAATCAAATCTATAATGATTCAAACAGCGAGAAAAATAAATTCGCCATCGTCTTACAAAAAAAAAACAAAAGAAAAAAGGAAACGCGACGAGTTCACTTGGCGAATTATTATTGGTCTATTGTTTTATATCAATCTATATACATAAATGTATAAATCTAGCACAAACATTTGCCATACCATATAATCATATCAAAAAAACGTTAAAAGAAAAATTCTAGGATGCTTTAACTCTAATATACCTCTCTCTCATATATAATTGCTCAAAAAATAGAAATAGACTCTTCTCATATATAAAACAGAAACTGTCAAAAGTTACTGAACAATTTTATAACAATTAGTGGTTAAAAACTTTGAACTTAATATTTTGGCTATATAGAACTCAATATGAAACAATACAACACAGAACAATAAAATACAATACAATCCTGAAAAAAAAATATAAACATATTATGTGAGAGAAGTCCAAAATCCAGAAGACTTCATCGTGGTTGTCGTGGTCATCACCTGTAAAAGAAAACGAAGTTAAAACACCTATTTTCTACAACGTTTAGAAAATATAACAAAACCTTTTCTTTAAAATATCATTACATGAACTTATTACGCTGTTGACTCAGTGTTTATAACACTAGTATTTTTCATTAAAATCGGTTTCGTAGTTTACTAAAAATTAAAATACATTTATGCCAAATTAAAATGAGTGCTTGTAATAGATGTATAAAAAAAAATTAAAAAAATTTTAGGCGAATAA
The DNA here is from genome assembly GCA_963576565.1 of Aspidapion aeneum. NCBI lineage: Eukaryota > Metazoa > Arthropoda > Insecta > Coleoptera > Brentidae > Aspidapion > Aspidapion aeneum. The sequence goes on along the minus strand of OY755044.1, from coordinate 77,740,977 downwards.
AACAATAATAGTTCTACAAACGCAAAATTCAAGTTAAAGTGCAAAAAGTCATTACTTAATGGATTTATATTATTATATTTTCTTATGTGATGATAGATACGCTTGCTTGTGTAACTCAACATTCAGCCATACAACAAGGAGGAAAAAAAAACTACACCTAGTAATAAAAATTTAAAATATGAGAACAACGAAAATAAATTTTAGAAAAGATTTTTTTCTTTTAACTTTTAGATCCTAGCTTAAGATCACTAATTTTTATGAGATTTTCAAAATATGTGTCGTATTATACAAAAATGGTGAAGGTCCGGTAGTTGACCTGTTTAAAAAAAAACTAAAATTTTTGGTAAAGATTATGATTGAGATGTTTGTGTTCACCTCAAAATTAAGAAAAATAAAATTGTTTATTTAAATAACTATGTAGAATTAGTTCAACTACCACAAAATACTAATTACGCATCAAAAATACTTTTTGAATGAATATGTAAAACTATGGTCTTATAATGATTGCATGAAAATTATTATTATTTACAAGAAAAAACAAGACAAAAAAAATAAAACAACAGCAAGTGTACAAAGAGTGTTAAATCTTTCGGTTACTGAGATATTTACGCAAGCTTGGTTAATACAATAAAGAATCTTTGTATATAAACCTTGAAACTTTTGAAATGTTATGCTCCCTAAGTATGCTAAGAATATTCTGGACGTACTTATCCAAAACAGTCCCGGCACATAAGGAAAAATAAAACGATACCGTAAATGAAAGAAAAGTTTAATTCTCTGGACACCAACATAATTTGCAGTCAAAACTGTGAAATAGTCTGACTATGCAAAGAAAAATTAATTGAAAAATTATAGAACTTTATTTACAACTAATAAATTTAAAAAAAAAATACATCTGTTATTTGTAGTTTCTCAAACATACAGTATGAGTAAAAAGATGGAGGCCTTATGCCTGGCAAGTAGGCATTTTCAAGGGCGCTTATTTTCTTTAAGTAAATCAATAGGGACTTATCAATGATATACTTGTGGGCTACTTTCCGTTGAAATTGATACAGGCTTATTATGATCAAAGATGATCTTATAAATTTAAGGAAAAAAAAACATTGATCAATTTTAAAATAAACATTGGATAAAGCGTAAGAAAAATAAAGTAATTCACTTTTCCAAATCTTAACCTCTGATTTTAACAAAACAAAAAGACCAATAGGTTTCACTTGTAGTAGTTGTTTTATAGAAAAGACAAATTCAGTTTAAAATTTAAATAATACATTTAAAGTTAATAAAAATAGAAACAAAACTCAATAGTTAACTAGGCCTTTAATTACTTTATAGTATAATTTATAAAAAAAAAATATAGATCCATACCTATTAATTGATTAGATTCATAAAGACAAATTTAAGTGAACTGATTTCAGTAGATTGCTTGAACAACGGGTGAGTGCCTTGCTGCTCAATGTGAGTTACTTTCTTAGTGCTGAATGTTTAGTTTTTAGACGGCGAGGTAAAAACCGTCATGATTTTGACAAATAGCCACATTCTAGGTTCTAATTTAGTGGCAACATTTAAATATTTTTCATAAGATATTATATATTGACTAACTGTAAGAAGTTTTTAAAATCTTATGGTTTCTTTCTAATTCACCCTATAGGACATTTTATATAAACTTTAACCAGCAGATCGTTACTGATTTATCAAGATTATTAAAGATTTATCAAAAATATAAAATTGATGCATGTATGAAGTTTTCGTTGAGCAACTCAAAAATCACTTGACCGACTTGAATGAAATTCAAAACAAACAACTGCACTTTTCTAAATACATTTTTTTTTTGAAAAATATAAAAACAGGGTATAGAGTATTTACACCTAGTTTAATTGATTGATTGATTGATTAATTGATACTGTAGGTAAAATGTTACTTTTCTTATACTATAAAAGAAGGGTTTTTCCCAAATAGTGTTTCATTTTAAAAGCTCTTGTTTGACTCGATTTACAAAAGGCTCTGGTTGCTACACAAAAAAGGTCTATAGGTACCTGATTTAAACATGTGTTTTAAAAATTCTCAAAACAAGCTTAAAATGCTTTTGTAAGAGGGTACTTTAGACAAAAATGTGTTCCTTTCAGAAGATGGTAGACACATTTTAATTTTGAACGATTTTTTCCCATTTTGAATAAATTGATTTTTTTTTACATAATATATTTTTCTAGTGCAGTTAGCGCAGTACCTTAAGCAAAGAAAAAGCTTTGTCTTGTAACGTTTAATATAACCAAAGAGAAATATATACTACGTATTCCTCTATGCTATAATAATGTCTTATCTAATTAATTTAATTGTCTCTATCTAATCTACAAAATATTTAATACCAAATTCTTTGGTTTATTTTAACTTTTATGTCAAAGGGTGTTAGCTATTGCTTCTTCTTAAGCAATCCAGAACTTTATTAGACATTATCTATATTATTATTATCATTAATTAGCTAATTGGTTACGTATAACCTAATTTAAATTATTAAAAATAATTATTACAATTCTCATTTCCTTTAATAAAGATGGGCATCTTTTGATTAGTAAAAAGTGAAATGGGTCAAATTGTTTAAATTTATTTCAATAATTATTTGTTTAAATAATATAACTTTTAGGACGTATAAGTATAAAATGATTACCTACTAAACTTAAATAAAATACGTGAGTTAATATTTTAGGAAAAACATCAAAAACTTTTAACAACTTTGAAAAGCAAGTAAAATTATAAAAAAAAATATAGATTTATTTATTTATATCATTATCTTTGGTTCAGTTATAGAAACAATTTTAATTGTTTTTACTTTTTTTTTTCCGATTTCACATCACTGATTAGGTCTGGGTTGGTTTATACCTACATATTTCAAACATGGCATGATGTTATCAAATTTATTTATTTTAATTAATTATGTTTTTACCTATTTAAAATTTGCTCTTAATTTTGTCTGTACCTTCTTAAATAAAATTTTACAAAAATAATGTATTTTACAGTAAACTGTGCAATTTCTCCCTTAAAAGAAACTGATGGTCATAAAGATATGTAACACAGGTGACATTAAAATATTTTCAGCTTTATCAAATTAATCAAAATAATTTTTAGTTGGTTGTTAAATCTTCTTAAAAACAAGCAAAAACGGATATCAAAAAATCTTTACCATGTTTATTTGTGGCATTATGAGAATGCTAGGATAGGTCATGTTTTTTCCAAAACTACTGTGTGGCTTTACAAAATATTATTTTACTTAAGACATGGTCGATAGCACCAATACATTTGTTAAATCGATCGTCTTTCCGTCAAACAAATGTATTGTAAACTGGAGACCTTGGGAAAATAAAAGAAGTAGGGGACGACCACAAATGAGATGGGCGGGCGATTTGAAGAAACATGCGGGAACTGATGGATGAACACGGCGACATACAGAAAAGAGTGAAAGATATTGGGGGAGGCCTATATCTAAAGATGGATCGAAGAAGGCTCAATAGATAGATAGAAAGCACCATTAAAAAAAAATATATTTTACGTATTGATGAAATTGCGAGTACAAGAGTTGATTAAATCACAGTTGAATCGAACAAATAAATGACAAACTCAAAATAAGTTTAATTTTTTTTTCTGTGTACTGTGGTTTGTCGCACTTCGTGGATATCACACACATTGTGCACAAAGGAACGAGAACCTTGGTTAGTTATGAAGAAAAACTAGTGCTAAGTTAGAGTTTTTTCCAAGTACTGTTTACGTACAGCTTGTATGTTTTTTTTTTCTCAAATGGCAAAATAAAGTCGTCGTAGGAACGACTAGGACTAGGACGAGGAGATTAAATATTTTTTATCTAAAATATGTATTAAGCAAAAAGTTTGTGGGCATTTCTCAACAGGTAATTTAGCACTTTTTTTTAGTTTAAATGTGCTTTGATTTTTTTTTTAATTAAAATTATAGAAAACTTTGTTTTTCAGTACCTCTAAGATATTGTTAACATCATCTTCAGTTCAGTACATGCCTCGAACAAAATGAATAGGATGTCACTTTCTCTGAATAAGCTAAGTTATTTTTCCAAATCGGTAACTAGTAAACCGATTAACATGCCATTTTTATTTTTATTACAAAAGGTTTAGTTGCTCTTAAGTTTTTAGCGAAAATTTGTTATTTTATTACTTTAAGATTTAAAATATGTTATCATTCATTAATATCCTTTTTCCAGAGAACAATTTCAATTTGTTTTTGACAAAAATATATCTACTAAGTTGGACGCATACCAAATGTATAAGATTGTATTGACATAGGTAAGAATTTCTTGTAAAGAAATAACTGTCATCTTGTGCTGACTTAATGAAGTTTTTGATTTTTTTTTAGCATTTATGAAGAAACATACATTATGATTTTTAAATTAAAAATAATATTGTTAGTTTAATTTTTCGATTGTGTTTAGATACAAATTGATGGTCTAATTGGAATAGTTGGTTTAAACATAGCGACAATCTACACTGTGCTTTAAGTTTTCATGTTTATGAGAGACTTATGATTAATAAGTTATTTATTACCTCAAATAGTTATAATTATTTACTTCGCACGTAGACGCTCTAATTTCTCTAAAGGCAAAGATAATGATTTTTCTCTTAATAGAAATTTTACTGTGGTTTTTCCCAAAATGTTCTTATTATAAATTATTATGGTATTACCTACTTAATAATTTATTCTAAACCAGAGACAATTAAGATAATTAAGACGGTTAACGAACAAAACACATAATTTTTGTCCGGAGAGTTTAGTACCTGGATCAAAGAAAATTGAAGGTATCGCAGTGGCGTCAATTTAAAATTTTATACTATTTATTTATACCATTTTTCAGAAACGACTTGACAACAAATACTTTTTTACTTTGAACAAAGGTTCATCCACACAATATCTTTCAATTTGATTAAAAATAGTATAAAAATAAATTTACTTGGATATTACCTACATGTTAGTTAAAGAAAAATAAAGTCTCTCTGAAAAAAAAACAAATATACAAGAGGTTCTTTTTTTGACATTTACCTTTACTGAAAACTTGGGAACTAAGAATAAAGTTCTTTTTTATAAAGAATAATATATGTTTAATAAAATTATATAGCAAGAATAATTTGATATGTTTGTTGTTTTTAAAGAAACATAGCTTTCTTGTAACATAAAATGCAAATTCTTAATTTAATGATAATTATATAGAATCGAATAGCTATAGCTACATTTATTCACTTAGTTTATGGTTTTAATTAAATAGTGCTCTTAAAATTTTAGAAGATTTGTGCATCTGAAACTTTATGAATTTTTTCTAATCGACAACATAGTTACTGAGAAAAACAGTCACTAACAAAAATATAAAATTTAAAAATCTGTAATACAAAATAAAACTTGAAATTTTCGAATAGAATACCTCTCATGCTTACCGATAGGTGGATCTAGTAAATCTCAATCATATATCTATGATTATAGAGAAAAAAACATCTTATTCATATTTTATATAGGGTACAGCTAGTAGCCAGGTCATTTTAATAAATTTATTTTGACTAGATACTTAACAATAGCCCTGTAGCACAAATTTATGCAAAATGAAATTGTCATGATGATTGCCAACTATCTGTTGCAGATAGACCATGTAAGCAGAGGTATAGTGTACTACTATGCACACTTGTGTATGAAAAGTAATAAAAAAAAATAGAAACTTAAGTTATAATTTTTAAATTTATGCAATATTCATGAAAAATTACGTTAGGTTAGGTTTATTAATGAAATTTTTTTTTCCATTTTGGAGCATTATGATGATAAAATTATTTGGCGGAATCTATTTGCCATTTCGCTTGGCACAGGTATTAAAAACAATAAAACCATAATAAAGTAGAAAAATCGATATCAACCAAGAAAAATACAAAAATCAAGGATATAAATGACTTATAATACATCTTTGTATTATTAAAACAAATATGTTTTTAAATATTTAGTTAACAAGGTTTTAAGAAATATCTATCAATACTGAAGAACCATAAAAAAAACTTGATAGCAGTTTTTTTTATGCGATAAATTAATTAGTAAAAATCATATCTTCTTATTTATACTTGACGGTTGTCCTTAAAAATCTCTAGTTTGTCAGAGAAAGGGTTGGTAATTATTATTCCAGCCAGCAGTGCATTTTAATTGTTATGTGTATTCAATAAAAGATTTCTTTAAAATTTTGAATTAGAACAAAAAAATGATCCACAAGTTTCTACAAATAGACTTTAAATAGCAATACAAGAAAATCTTAACCTTAATGAGACTTTATTTTAACAACTGTGTTACAATTAAAAATGATGGACTGTTTTGTCCAATTAGTTTAAACAGTTTAGATAGTTACATTGACTATACAATACAAAATAAATAATGATAGTTAGGACAGACTTAGTGTTCAACAACGAGTTAAGAGTGATCACTCAAGTTTAGAATTTAGTTAGGCCTTAATAAGGCAAAATGATTAACTAATCGCGTGCTGGAGTCAGATAGTATTCAAACTCAACTTTTCAATAAAAAACATTCTACCAATTTATCTTTTTTTTTTTTTAATGTTTAAGACTGATCTTATATCCAACAGAAAAAATATAATTTTTCTCGTGTTTTCTGTCTTAAGTAAAAGATATACAAAAATATTAAAAATTCTAAAAATAATTGTAACACAGATTATAATGTTAGTAATTCAAACAACCAAGATAACATTTATAGCACATCTTCCAACAAATTAGGTTTGGTTTTAAACAAAACTAGGCAAAACTATTTTCTTTTCAAACGAACAATTTTAAAATTTTCCTTTAGTTTTTCCTATAAAATACTACCAATGGCTTAGACATAACTAAAGTACTATGTTTTTCTCAAAATGCAACGTAAAATTTTCACAAATTTTCCAAAAACTAATTTACCCAAATCTACTGGCACCACTTTGTAACAGGGCCTGGCGTATATGACAGTGGTACTGTCAAATAAAGTGGTCAAGGCTTAAATGTTGTTAGCTACCAAATTTGCAACAACTTAAAAATAGTAAATTAAAAGATTAAATATGATACTGATTGACTAATTTAACTCTCGAAAGGGAATTTGACGGTTCTTGAAGGAAGTGCGCTATAGGTGTTTTTCTCAATTAAATTAATCAATGTAGGAAATATATACATACCTGTTCAATTGTTCTTCATCTTCTTTTTCTTCATACACTAGACATTATCACTGCTTATGGACTATATTTTCTCTTTTTTTGAGATTGGTTGCAACCATTTTTATCTTAATATTTTACACTTTCTATTTACCTTTTTATAGGTATATTTTAAATAAATTATTATTTTATAAAATTCATTATGTAAAAATGTTTTTATAAACTAATTAATTCAGATGGTACCTGTTATAGTATGGTACTTAAGGTAAGGAAATTATAAAATTATAAACAAAATGTTTGGCAACAAGAAAGTTTTATTTAAAAAAGTAATTTGATGTTTAATTAAAACAGTGATAAACTGGTATAAACGATAACTCAATTCAGAAATAAATGATGGTAAATAATTAATAAAATATGTTAAGATAGAAATTGAGTTATACTAAGAATTAAATAAAAGATATTTATTCAAAGGAAAAGTATTTTCCCCTGAATAAAACTCCATTTTAAGAAAGAAGTTGACCCAAAGAAACCCAACTAAACTCTGTCCTCTCACCCGTAAAGAAATTTCTAGGTACTCTACCCCTAAGTCCCTTCCACTTCTCTTTGGTGCAATCAGAGACAGAAAACTATGGTATAGAAAAGGATAGCACCAAAGTAAGAACGACAGGACCTCAAATCCCTTCACAAGCGTTGGAACATGACTTGTTTGTTTATCCAGTTTCACAATTTAAATAACTTGATATAAGATAAAAGCCCTAAGAACGAACTGGCCGTATACATTTAAAAACTAACCACAGTCAGAAAGCTCGCTTGAAAACTAACTGTTTTTATGTTGCCATTTTCTCAATAAATGTCTTAAAGCTAGTTACAATGCAAAATATACTAATTAATGCTTGTTAACTGAGAAAATGTTGCAATACGTATATAGAGTGCCAAATAACAAAATGTTATTAAGGCTTGCCAATGACAGTTGTTGTTTTTAAATATGACAAGTTAAGTTAAGACGAAGACCCTGGCAAAACGGGTATGGTATATTATGTATAACTATAATTTTAAATAATACTTATATGGTTGCTTTAACATATCTGAATAGAGCTTTTTAGGTCTAGACCAGCGATAACATAAACAGTCATAAATTAAAAATAATTACTTCCAGATATATTTTCTCTAGGTTTTTGGTTTCACTGAGAAAAGAAATCAAGAAACCGTTAATATTTGAATTGCTTTTAAGAAATAAGTGGACAAATATATTAAAATAAATATTAAATAAATTAAAGCAAATCTGCAAAAACCGTATTGTTACACGATCAAGATAAAATCTAGTTCCGAAGATAAAAATTGCGACCCAGCCTAAAATGACAACAAGGTGGCATGGCATTTCGTTACTTTATTGATGGGGAAAAAGTAATCGCACGCCACTGTCCAGTATGTGTCTTCAATAGTTTAGCAGATATTTGGGTGGACCCGGACTTTTGGGGCACCCTGTATATATTTTTGCAAATTTAAAAACATGCCAGTGGTGATTAATTTTGATCGGATATTTTTGTCTATAATACAAAAAAAGAACCACGTCTTTAGCTCAAACCGTTAAGAAGTTGTCAAAATCACGTGACCACCTGTCAATTTAGCAGAAAATTATCAAATCTGTTTTTGGTAAGTTTTTTGATATGTAACTGCGGTTTCTTTTATCTGTGCATAAATTATTTTTTCCCTTAATGGACACATAGCCATGGTCTTACTTATATGGAACGAAAACATCGAATTATGTATGCCGCATATTTTTTGTTTTTTTCAGGAAAACTATTAACTTTACGACAAAAAGTGATCTATCCTTTATTGAAGATAATTAAATGGTCTTTTAGAGGGGGTACATTTTGACCCCATAGGGGTTCGTCTTACATAAAAAAATTACTCTCAAAAATTAAACTGTAAATTGCGGTTTGGCCATGTTTAAGCTACCATATCTACCTCAGTATCAGTTTCTGTTTAAAACTAATAGCCGTTTCTTATTCAACTTGACATACTTTTTCGATCCATATTGTTTTTTAGTAACTTTCAAGACTTTGGTGAAAACTTGAAAATTTTGTACCCAGGGGTAGGTATAGGCCAATTTCGTGGTTTTTTGAGTGTAACTCAAAAACCGCTTAACCTACGGAAAATATTAGACCCACCATGAATACATCTTAACAATCTGCATGTTTTTTACTGTTTATGTTTTTTTTGTAAAACCAATAGTTTTCTTTAAAAAATCAAAAAACCTAAAAAAGAAACAGTGTTTTTGAGGAAATTACAGAATTTACAGTATAGAGACCAATAAAAGGCAAAGTATTGATAGTGATTTGGAGAGCCCATTACAGTAGAAGCTGATCACAATTTGTTGAGTAAAATCGATGTAATAATAAAAAAGTTACGTACATTTGATTCAAACTCCTTTTCGCCATTTTTAAACAAAGATGGCGGGTTGTTTATGCAGGATTTTCGCAGGTATCTTCATTTTTTTTAAGACACGGTCTTATGACGAATCGACTAATATATGTGAGTATCGGTTTGCAATTCAAGCCCAAAATCCTACTGGGCTCTTATACTATTAGCACCCTGTTTACTGTTACGTTATTAAAACAAGTTATTTGGGAGCAACAACACATGTAAAAAAGTCACCCCATTCCAAATATTTTTTAGAACATCCCTAATTCTTTTAAAAATCGCCTACCTCTGATTATTTTATTACTTTAAACATAAATTTTTTCAAAAAGTTTGAGCTGAGATAAATCTAAAAACGTGTGTAGGTCACGCAGAATAAAAATTCTCCATTTTTTTCCTATTTTTATAATATTTACAGAAGTAGATAATTTATTTGTCAACATTTTCGCCTGCGGCATCACTTTTTTAGTTAGATTTTCGAAACATTTATTATTTGTTTTTAAAAATTTTCGCCTAGTCTTTGTCTTTTTAAAATTATTTTGGTACATAGGTTTATCTTGCCGAGACGAACAAATTTTTCCTCGGTAAAATTTTTTTAAAGTGGTTCCTAATAGAGTGCGCAGGCGTAGAAATCTTTCGAGCTTCAGAGTGACTGAACCAAGCATGCGATTTTGGCGACAATATTGCCATTGACTTTTCACACTTCTCATTTCCTAAGCCACAGAAAAAAAAATTGCTGGTTACTAATTATATGCTGTTATTTTTTTCATCTCCTAAATTACGAGATGAAAAAACGAACAGTAAATAATGGTAATAGGCCATTTTTTTTATGTGGCTTAAGAAATGTGTAAAAAAATCGCATGCTTGGATTAGTCAGTCCAAAGCTCAAAAGATTTCTACGCCCCCGCACTCTGCTAGGAATGACTTTCAAGAATTTTCGCAGTGGAAAAACATTATTCGTCTCGGCTCGATAAACCTATGTACCAAAACTTAGCTTGTTACTCATCACTTAAAAAATAGACTGATGTACTGTGGACTATAATAGTTGATATTTACTTCAATTTTTATTTTTTGCTCTATCTTTTAAAAACCTGTGTAGACATTTTTAATTTTGATACAGCATCGCATTAGGCTAGGAATAGAGCAACTGTTTTCTCATTTAACCAAAATCGTATCTCTTACTGTTATCGAAATCTCCATAAAGTTACTTTTATCTGGGACACCCTGTATTGCCGCTTCTTTCTCAAGAATTTTTAGGTATTTTAAATTGCATGATCTCCTACGGTCCTTCCCCCTAGGCGAGGGGTCGGACGGAGTTCCCCACATGCAGTGGCGTATCCAAATCCTAACCTTGGGAGGGGTAATTCAGTGAATAGTGACGCAGGCGAAAAAATTTGGAATTTTAATAAACGAATTCAGGCTAACTTCCTCATTTGAACCCAATACTCACTAAAAGTAGTAGAATTTCGGGAATAATATCGAAACTTTTATGTGCATTTTTTGTGGAAAAATGTGTACTTTTTAACAATCTTGGAGGGGGGGTATTACCTTTAATCCCACCCCTTAGATATGCCGGTGCCCCCATGTCACAAAAATTGCTCCAAGTTGGTGTGGTGGTTTGATGCATAGAAGAGAGAAAATAATACCTACTACGTATTTGTATTAAGGACTTATTGCAATAAAACCTGGCTTTAATAGTGCCCGGCAATATTTTATATAAAAAAATCGTTTTTAAATTCGTGGTATGTCAGATTTGGAAGACCAGCTGTCAGTTTTCTATATAAAACTGTCCGAATAGTTCTAGGCACTATTAAAGTCCCTATTACCTGCAAGAGTTGAGGTGTAAGAAAATGATATATTATGGCTTCACTTGAATTGTGCTATTTTATTTTCTTGGGGTTCCATAAAGATGGATGTCTTTCCAATTTTTTAAGTGTAAATTGAAAAAAAAACGCAACACAGGCAAATGCGACAAATACAGCAAGCGACCGTACCCACTTAACGAACAAGAAAGAATAAATCTATTTGTGCAATTCCGATTTACCGACAAGTCTCGGAAAATGTTTTGCGCGTTCGCCGCGACGTACTGACTTGGAGTACACATACTCACTTGCAACAAAACACTACGAATACTCCAAATATTTTCGCTGAAAATGTTTGTCCTGTTTGTAGTATTTGCTGTGCGCGCTGTGTTCCGAGAATGCAAAATCTCATAAGCACGGCAAAGACACGTACTCACTGAGCGAACAAACTATTTGTGCATTTCTGATTTACCGACTAGCTTAGAAAATGTTTTGCGCGTTTGCCGCGACGTACTCACTTGCAACATTTGTAGCAGCGCGCTCTGCGCGTTTGGAGTGTTCGAAGTAATTTGTTGCAAGTCAGTACCTAGCTTTACATGCCCGGTTACCGCGGCACTGGGCCCATGTAATACTTCACTAAAGTTGACACTTGGAAGGCTAGCTCTTAAGTTTTCCTTTTCAACACCCTGTAGACAAATTATAGGTTATTAATAATTCCGTTTTTCCATTGAACAGTTATACCATTTCCATTTATGATCTTGGACGATTTTGTTTTTGTCATTTATGATGATGGATAGGGGTTCTATTGTTTGATATTAAGTATTTTTTGAAATCAGAAAACATACATTTAGTTATTTTGTGTTTATAATAAGGTTTTTATTAATTCCAGTAACTGGAAAATATAGTTGCAATCTACCGACTTTTAAAACGTGTTCCTAAGAATTTTCTTTTTCTCTATCTCTTCGATAAAGGAGATATTTTAGTCAGATTTTACTGGCTTTTAGTTGATGAAATTTCTACCGTAAAATCCGAGCTTTAACGATTATTTTCAAAACATCCTCTCGATGTGATTTGAATTTAATTGGATGTTTGAAGAACTCGAAAAGATTTTTATTTAAAACTTTTTAATTGATTGAACAAGTTTTTCACTGGAGAAGTTTGCTTGCTTACACACTTTGATGAAAGCATAGAGGAAGAAGTATTAATAAAAGGGTCTTTTATGAAATTATTTGAACATTTTTGCAGCACAAAAGTAATTATATTTTTTCTAGAAGCGTACGGAAATCACTGTTTCGCACGCAGTTTGACTTTAAAAGTTCTTTTTTGTACTTTCCGCATGCATCTAAAACTTAAGAATCGGTACCTATACATTATTAATATTTATTTTATCATTAAGGGGACAAACACGATCTGCCAACACTGATATCTCATTTTTTGGCCAAATCTTTGTCTTAATAGAAATAGAAAACGAGAAAGCGGAATGCGTCGAAATCTTGCGGGGTGGTTTTTTGAAGCATTTTTAATAAACGCATCTTAGAAGTTTTTCCATAATTCATGTTACTCAAAAAAAAAAGTTAAGGCTTAAACCGAGGCTACAACACAACAAATATTTAAAAACAATGTTTGGCATTTTAGTAGCCTAGTTGTGTTATTGAAAACCGTAGCGAAGTTTTCTTTTATCATATTTTTTGGAAATATTCAAAAGAAAATCAAAGATCTAAGAAGATACGATTGATAATTTTAAGAAAATCTTTTTGATAAACAGAAAAAAAGTTTCAATTAATTTTTTATAGGCGAGATCTATTAGGATTTGAAAAAGCGTGGTCAATTTTATATTTGCTGCAGAACATGAAATCAGACAAGAGCCACAAACCTCCTGACTAAAGCACCACCCCGTATACCGGGGGCCAGTCAATTGGATTGATAAAATTTATGATCACGTGACCTGGATTTTCAGAAAAAATTCATTTTGCATACATAAAATGTTGTTTAATATAGGTAAAGGCTTATAAGTAGGTATTTAAAGACATACAGTTCTTTCTTTTTGCAAAAGGTTTTTAAATCACGGGATAACGAACCGATTCATAAGACAGTTTGTGATAATAGTAATAAGTAAGAAAACTTTACTTCTTATCCTAACAGCATCTTTGAATCAGGAGATCTTCGTTTTCATAATCTGGATCAAAGATATCGGAAGGTCTCTAATATCTTTTTTCGGATGTATTTGGTGGCAGGCTCATTATGTGCAGCATTATGTGCGCCATCCTTTATCGGCTTAATTCTTTTTTGAGATACCGCTGAAAATGAGTTATTTGGGTGTATTTTGACCTTCTTAGCAATATCATCGTGAAGCCTGTCTGTGTGTGTGTGTGTGTGTGTGTGTGTGTGTGTGTGTGTGTGTGTGTGTGTGTGTGTGTGTGTGTGTGTGTGTGTGTGTGTGTGTGTGTGTGTGTGTGTGTGTGTGTTTTACTCAATAATTTGTGTTATTAACAAAAACTTCCTAGGAGCTTCAGCTTCCGAGATATTTACAAAAAACTGTTTTCAAGGTTGATATATCATGGCTTGACAGTTTTATTGATAATAATTATTGAAGGAAATTCCATAATGCTTTTAAAATGTCTATAACCAATGAGTATTAGAGGTGGGTTGCGATTTCACGAACTGTGATTTTGTCACTGTGACTCGTATGTCGCAGTCACGGTCTGCTCCAGTCCAAACGAAATAACAGTGACATGTTGTCACAGTCTGGCACCGAGCTTTCGCACCACCTTCGAGATCGCAGCATAAAGCTGCGAGCACGAGTACCCCAAACAGTTACAGTCTGTTTTCTGGCCCGCTCCGGCTGTCACGTCGCGTCGACGCGGCAGTACAGCGCAGCGTAGGGCACATTTTTCGAGACTGCGATTGCGCTATATACGTGTAGCATTTACAGGTAATGGTTAAACTGCTCCAAAAATTCACTGCTATTTGTCACCGTGACGCGACTGGAGCAGTCACGTCTTGGCACTGCTCCACTAAAATCGCAGATTGGCCCATATCTAATAAGTATATGACCCATATAGATTAGCAACTGGCAAGCTTTGCAACATTGAGGGGAGATGGCGCTGAAATAAATTCGTCTAGTACGCAACATTTAGACACAAGTATTATGATCTAATGGCATTTATATGACAGACCACCTGTATATAAAGCGTATGAACTTCAGAAGTAAAATTCAATATGGCCTCTCCTTAGGGCAATTGTTTGTTTACATTTGATGGCGTTGACATTTTTGAAGCGAAAAAATTGTTTCAGATTGGATTTTTTATTCATTTTTTAAAGGAAATATGTACCCAAGAGCTTGCGTCATTGATTAAAAGCATTTTCAGGTAATGGTGATTACTTACCTTGTCGGTTTTTGTGATTTTTCAGTGCTTAGTCATAGGGGTTGTAAAAGGACTATGTGCTCTTTTACGGTGCATTTATAGTGAATCTTGGGATTCTTGGGGTATTGTCGGGTAATCACATAGTGTAGTGATACGATAGCCAGGGGAATAGTGGGTTTAGGTTCGGTTCGGTTCCGACCTTAAGTGAATTCTAGGTTATCCAGTTGTTCTATTTTTTTTACAAATTCGGTATTTGAGGTTATTTTATATAAGTGCTGGTGAATTTATGGCTCAGAAAATTGTGTTCCTATTTTTTTGGAGATGCCAGGTCGCTGCGCCGTTCCAAATTGCAAAACCAATTAGAGTAATCAAGGAAAAAGATACTCAATTTTTAAATTTTCTAAAGATGGAGAACTTGTCAAGAAATGAAAACATGCTATCAAGCGGGAAGATTTTTTCCCAACCAAGTGGTCAATGGTATAGATATATTAGATTGTGTTTTTTACCTTCCTAGCCTGAGCAGCAACGACTAGAGAATGTATTATTTTTTTTTGAGATAACGCGTTAATATTTTATTTGGGTGTATTAAGTGGCGGATCCAGAAGTGGGAGAGCAGAGGGGCTCGGGCACCCACCCCCACCTCCAGACAAAGATTATTTTTTAGTTCTGCTGCATCACTTATTTAAATTTGTTAACAAAATCTACTGAAGTTTTCAACATTTTTCGCCTGCGGCGCATTTGGACCACCTTTTGACGCTAAATTTCACAGCTCAGACCTACAAGAAACTACAAAAATAAATACATTGGTATTTGCTGCCACTTTGGCCCCTTTCCCCAGAAAATCCTGGATCCGCCACTGGGTGTATATTTTGATCTATCTTAGCAATATCGTCGTGATGTCTGTCTGTGTGTGTATATACGTCTGTCCGTAACACGATAGCCCCGAAACCGCTTAACCGATTTTCATAAAATTTTTAGGTAAAATAGTGTTATCCATTGATGCTAACAGTTTTTGGGCAATTAACATTTTAACTTTTTAACGGAGCATCACATCAATATGCGGTTTTCGGAATGTAGTAGACTATTTCTCTCAATAATTTGTCTAAAAGCTCCGTATGAGCTTTCGCTTTTGAGATATTAACAAAAAAGTATTTTCAATGCTGATATATCATGGAGTTCACTTGAAGTGTGCTAATCTAAAAGCTATCTAGGAATGTATCAGATCCGTCATGGATCCATTTATTTTTTAATATACTCGTAATGATGTTTTTTCCAAAATTGTTAGGTGTATGAATTGCACTTTAAAAGTGAGGAAGTTGAGCGTTCCATAAAATATTTCACAAACACAGGAGAAGTATTAGATGTGCCACTAAATAAACTTGAAAAAGGTAAGTCAAAGAGCCGACCCGAGCTGACCCAAATAATGTACAGGGTATATTTTATAAATGTTCACATGCATTTCAAAGTGTTGGTGACAAACAATTTTTTTTGGTAATAGTTGGTCAAAGAGGCGAAATTCCATTCCTATCAGAGGTTTAGGTTTTTTAAAATTTTTAGCTGCTATTCCTACCAAATTTCCTGACTGTCCAAAATATATGAACAAAGAAGAACATTTCAGGGAAAGTCCAAAATCTAAGACAAAGCGTTGGGAATATGATTTAATACGCCAAGCTGTTGAAGAAAGCCTGAAGACTTCAGCTGCTTATTTTGATGACATAACTTTAAAATTCAAACTAAAGAAAAACCTTTCAATCTGGACTTTTCTCCAAACCACGAACTCTATAACCTTTATGACAATTACTTATAGTATATATATTATCTTCATTGTTTTCTTAAGCTTAAAAAACTATAATAACCCTTAATTCCGAACCGAACTCTCACTTTTAATCCCACCTCCCTCTTTTTTTTCCCTTCTCCTGGTTTTAAGAGAAAAAATGTCTGTGTCCATTTATAAATAGTATTATTTATAAATAGCTTCTTTTTTTTTTTTTTTACGGGTATGCGCACTCGCAAGTAGATCCCTATCAGGCTCGAGAAGCGGCAAGTGCGCGGAAATGTTGGTGTGTGTTGGTTTTGAAACGGTTCAGGTTGTAACCTGCAGGGAAAACTGTCGCAGGGAATTTATTCCACAGCGATGCTGTTCTCCAGAGATATGAATTCTGATATAATAAGGTTCTTGGTGCCTCTATTTTGACAATAAATTGATGGTTACCGTCTGTTTGACGTGTTCGCCTGGTAGGTGCTACTCCCGGGGGGATCATACGTGCCAACTCTTCAGAGCATTTTCCGTGATAATACCGGTAGAAGAGAGATAGATCGCCCACAGTTCTTTGATGTTTGAGACTATCCAAGCTACGGGTAAGTGCGGGGTCATTGATTAGCTTGATAGCTCGTTTTTGCACGGTGTTCAAAAGCATTAAGGTATGTTTAGGTGCCGCACTCCATATATGTGAGCAGTACTCCATAGTTGGTCGAATCTGGGCTTTGTAGAGTGTCAACAGTTGACTTGGTGTATACAGATGTCTTGTACGAAATAGCACCCCAAGCTTTTGGGACGCCCTTTTAGCTATATCTGCCACGTGACTGTGCCAAGACATGTTGGTCTCTGCAGTGACTCCTAAGATGTTCAACTGGCTCTGCAATGCGACAGCACTTCCAGATAGCATGATGTTTGGCTCACCGGTGCTGGTCTTTTTTGCTACATATATTGATAAAGTAATTACCAAAAATCCATAAAATTTCAATCGTTTAAATATTCTTGCCACTGCAAAATACATTATTTGTATTTATTTGCAGTTTAAATCGTACAAATTCATCAATTTCAACCAATTATACCTAACCGAACGTGTGGCGGAATTGCCCTCATCGGCGGCCATCTTGGATTCGATACCAGGCCTCTGTCGAGAAGGGTGGAGGACAGACATGAACCACGGAACTCGCACATGCAACTAAATCGTACTAGTAGTCCCTGAATATTGCGTATTGGTGTATTTAGAATATATTCTGGAAGATTTTCGTTTATCGAGTCCATTTTATAACTTTTTCGTGTGTATCATCGTTGCCATGCGGATTTAAAACATTATACCCTTAACCTGGCCGTTTTTGAAAACTATTTAATAGTTTGGACAGGAAAGGACACTGAAAAAAGTAATAATAAGGTAGCGATTCTTAAGGTTTTAAAAGCGTGCGGAAAAGTAGTGCAAAACAGTAGAACATTCAGAACTAAAACACTCGTATAAAAAAATAATAACACACATATTTAACTTAGTTTTGTACAAATAAATAGGTTTTTGTGCAATTTAATTTCGCTAATTTAAGTTCCGCTTAACTGGCATGAAAGGCTTTTAAAGGGTCATTTAACCTTTAAAAAGGGGACCTAGACTAATTATGGCCCCTCATGCGGGCCACCTGCTCGCTAGCTAGGTAAAGTCTGTTGTAAGACCTTTGAATTAAATAAAAGTTATGCCGAGCCGAATTATGATACGATTATATTATTAACAAGATAAAAGATATCATACAAATAAAATTTTTAAACATTTTCATACCCATTAATATTGTGTTTAATTGTTTGTATAAAACCGCTAGTACCCAGTTCTATTAAAAAGCTACTACTGGAACAAAACGATACGTTCGGTGGAGTCTCATTCTGCCCGGTTAGGTCGGATGAGGCACTCTGGCCAAGACACATTACGTACAGGATCCGGGCCCAGAAAGTTGAAATCACTAGCTTAACCGCTTCATGTTTCGGGCTGGCGGAGAACACAGGAGGACCAGGCGTCTGGGGATTGACTTTCATGATAGGGGTAGACAGCATAAGGTACCTGGAGGGCCTCAACTGGTGGCTCGTTAATGAGCTTCTGCTATATAGACCTGATATATTACGGTTCCGGCGCCATTGCTGAATTGAAAAGGCGATGGCTGGTTGGAAGTGGTTGTTAATTTTGTAATGTAGTCTGCAGCAGAACGCATGGCGATTTTCGCATCGTTGAAGACTTGTGCCAGCAAAACGGACTCTGTTAATCCAAATAAAACAGAGGATACTATTTACCAGAAATAGAAATATTGAAGGTTTTAGAACACCCGTTATGTACGAATCTTTAGTACCAAAGCTGAAGTATTTGGTATCGTCCTTGAGAGCGGACTCTCCTGGAAGCCACACGTTGCTAGTATGATCGAAATGGTCCAGGCAGCAATGTGCCAGCTACCTAAAGTAGTCGGCAGGACCTGAAGGCTATTTTCCAGGATACTCCATTGGATGTACACAACAATTCTGAAACCGAGGATAACATACGGATTTATCATCTGGTGTGAGAGGGAAAACCGAACTACACTAATCCTAGTCCTTGAGATTATCTTAAGACTGCCATCTCTCTAAAAATCAAACAAGTTTCATAGCTAATCGGGAGTTCCTCCTTTTTGCCCGGTTTTTTGTTTCTCTCGTATCTCGGTAGATGGCGCCTCTTGCTATAGTTCGCTCACTAATTACGTTTAATTAGAGACAAAACCGTCTGATTAACTTCGCAAGATTTGTCACTTGACCAGCAGTGTTCTGAGGAGTCCCATAAGGACGAAACTGTTAACTGTCAACACTTATTAGGTGTCCATTAGATCTTGGACCCCCGTGAGGTTAAGCTTTCAAGCTACCCACGGAAAAATATAAGGGAAACAAAAAACTCCTTTTTGCCCGATTAGCCATGAAACTTGTTTGACACTGTATCATTTTAACTTTTATCCATTTTCTAAGTCTGGCTTGCGCTAGTATTTTATCTCTTTGTTTGGAACGTTTAAAGCTCAGAGTTCAGACCAATCAGCGGCAAGCCAAGAATGCCTAGATAGCAGGGTGGCTTGGCTGAGACAAGAAAACCGTTATAGAAAACACTCTTTAGTTGGGTTGTGTACAGTTCACTTCTTTTGGTTAAAGGGGGGTTTTTTCTTCAACTGGGGAAATGTTAAATTTTGTAAATCATTTTAACTTTGTAAAAAACTGTTAGCTTTATTATTGATAATTATTTTGGTCTTTTTTTTTTAGAGTTTATCTTAATTGTAAAGCTTTTGACTATTACTGTTTCCAGTGTTTTGATATTTTTTTATCTTTTTCTGGTTCTTAATATCAAAATACACACGTTTCGTTGCCCTAAAATCGGCATTTTTAATCAATAATACATCCCAAACCTAAACGGTAATATTAAGTAAATTAAACAGTTAATTGAATAGCTTCACCTATTCAAACAACGTTTAAAATGTTGATAAAGTAAAATCTTTACAACAAAGATACAAAAGGTTCTAGAACCTAAAAGTTTAAAGAGTGTGAATATTTGAATACAAAAGTTTAATAGTAGTAAAATTTGATATTCGGTTAATAAATATAAGAAGTGAAAATTGTGAAGTTTCAAAAAGAAAATTGAAAAGGTATGTAATGTAATGTATGATTTTCCCACATTGTTTATACATTTAAGAAAATCGTTTATAGCTTATTCTTCCTCCAAGAACCGTCAAATTCCCTTTCGAGAACAAATAAGTACTAACTTTAATAACATTTAATGTTTTTATAATTTATACAAGTTGTAGCCTAAATTGCTAGCTCACAACATTTAAGCCTTGGCCACTTGAGATGACAGAACCACTGTCACAAGGCGCCTGTTACACATGCAAAAGGTCCCTATTATTAATTTATTATTCTAGAAAACTAGACAGATTATGAAAACTAGCATCATTAACGTAATAAAAGACTACTAGAAAATTATACTAGCTTTTCCAAAGGAATACGAAAATTGTAGTAGTAGTGTACCAGTGTTGCACTTTTTTTTTCCAAAGAAATTCGCCATCGGTACGCTGTCTTTATGGTGAATTTTTTTGTGAAAAAAGCAGCACTAGTGCAACTTTCGTATTGTTTTGGGAAAACTAGTGCAATTTAGTATTCTTTTGAAAAAGTGACAAGCTCAGTGTTACACTCAGTGCAAATTTTTTGCCACGGGCTCTCCGAGCTCGCGTTGCACTAGTGCACTTTCGTATTCTTTTAGAACTGCACTGGGACCATTTCTTAACAGCACCAAAAAAATGTCAGTGAACCACGAGTGGCGCACCAGCTTTCTCAAAAGAATTCGCTATTAATATACTGCCCTTTTTTGAATAAATTTGAGTTATACTTATTTGTCTTATTAAGTTCAGAGCCCCAGCCACAAATTAACTTTAACACTGGGATTAGGACAGCAGGCATTTATGCAGTTTAAACAGGATTATGATGTCAAGAGAACTAATGTTAGTTTTACCAATGAAAAGCGGGAAAAATTATTGATTTCAAGCGAATAATAATATTGTAACAACTGCAGTTGTTTTTGTATTTAATTTTTTTTCGAACAAAAGCAATTTACTTTTGTTTATTTCAGCAAGGGCATCCTTTTATGCGTTCATACCAGTGGCGTATATAAAAAATAGTTTCGGGGTGGGCCTGAGACAGTTTTGGGGGGCCCGAGACCTAATGAGGCCGTATTTTATTTTAGTCTATTTTATGTTTGTATTTATAAAATATGTGGAAAATATCTAAACAAATCTTCGCTTCAGGCGGGGCTTCCCTCCCCTTATATACGCCGCTGGTTCATACCAACTATTACTATACACCTAAACAGGATACGTCCTTGTACATGTTCCGCAACCTCACGCGGTAAAGAAAATTTCAAATCTTTGTTTTATAATATAGTGCAGGCGCTGGGGGTAGCTGAGTATGAAAAATATGAGGACCGCAGTTTGACAATGGTTTCTAGCTGACAATAGGTCACAGATTAACGATCTCGATGTTGCCAAGCCAGTTTTTGGTCCAATTTTTTTTTATCCCCTTTCCTCTTATAGTCGTAAACAGTTGATATTTATAAGAGACAAAACTAACGGGGAAATGGCAGTAAGTTCTGAATTTGGGCATGAACTAGACACTAACTGGACTTTAAAAACATAACCTAGAACTGGTTTCGTGAAGTAGGTACTTATAGGTTCTATTTGGCTTGGAATCTAGAGTAACAGGTTTTTTTTGTGCAGAACAAGGAGGTGGCTCAATTTAAAAAAAAATCAAGAGGGAACAAAAAATAAATTAATCTATAACGGATCTGATACCTTCCTAGCCCATTAGCACATTGCAAGGAAACTCGATGCTATATCAATCTTGAAAGCAGTTTTTTTTGTAAATAAACACGTAAAAAACAGCCAAGTACGCGAAAATCGTATTCCTTAAAAAGAATTGTGATAAAAGTAAAGCCAAGTTCCTCCAATACAAACTTCAAAATGAAAGGTTCTTACTAGTTTGCCATTACAGTTAAATTTATGTTCAATTTAGCACTGTGATAAAGAGTTATAGTAAAAACCTTTTATTTTTAAATTTGTATTGGAAAACTTGGCTTTACTTTGATCTTAATTCTTTTTACGAAATACCATTTTCGCGTACTTGGCTTTTTTTTACATGAAATGTTTTTGTTACGATTTCACTCCATTTTTAAAGGATTTGGATAATATTTAAGTTTTCAAGTAGTAAAATGTGCGAAATATTGTTCAAAACTTGCAACGCTTTGTTTAAAATTTTGAGGTTTTTAAATTTTTTTCCATGATTTTATCATAGTCTTCCAAAGCTCAGCTCTCTAGCGTTTTTGGAAGAGGGCAATGCTACTTTTAAATAACTACATTATATAAAAAAATATTTCCAAACTAGTAAGAACCTTTCATTTTGAAATTTGTATTGGAGAACTTGGCTTTACTTATATCTCAATTCTTTTTACGGAATGCCATTTTCGCGTACTTGGCATTACATTTACATGAAATGTTTTTCTTATGATTTTCTTATGGTGACAATTTCTATCAGTCTGTCAGATTTCAGCTTTGTAGCATGTCTGGAAGTACAGTAGAATTTTGATGATCTATACATGAGTAAGTGAGTGAGTGAGGGGCAATTTGGACGTTTTTTTTTAATTTTGGGGTCTTAAATTAAACTTTTTCCTAAATTTTTTTCATAGTTTCTGCCAAAACTCAGCTCTATAGCGTTTCTGGAAGTGGGCAATGTTACTTTTTACATAACTTTACATGTATAGGGGAGGCGAGTAGCGAAAGTAGAACATAGTTGTGAATCATATGTAACTATAGCTTTATCAAAATTTGTATTTTTAGACCAGTAATTGTAAAAATTATTAAAGTTTTATAATTTAAACTAGCAAAAATAAAAATATTTAAACAGAAACAGGGAGGCGAGTAAATTAGAATTTTTAATTTTTTTATTTTCTTATGGTCACAATTTCTATTAGTCTGTCAGATTTCAGCTTTGTAGCATGTCTGGAAGTACAGTAGACTTTTGATGATCTATACATGAGTAAGTAAGTGAGTGAGTGGCAATTTCGACGTTTTTTGAAATTTCTTAACTACAGATCTACGACTGTGCAAAGTTTAAGTTTCATACCTCATTACGAAGTTTTAGATAGGTCAAATATGGGCTGAAATTTTTTATGAAAAGATGGTACAGCAGTTTGCGCGAACTTGGTGGGGTACTGCCGTGTCCCCAGATTAGAAAGATTTTTACACGAAAACAAAATATTCATAAATAAAAAAGTTATAGTCCGAAAAAACCGCTTGCTATATCAAGATGCGTTTTTCATCTGTAAGCTTCTTTTGAAATTTCAGCTTCATAAAGGGAGGTCGGTATTTTAGCTCACACTACTACTATAAGTAGTGTGAGCTATGGTGATCCTAATTTTTTCGAGAAAAAAAAGTTGCTCCGATTTCAAATTTTTTTATATATCTTTGCGTTTTAGATGATTTTGAAACTTTTTTGTTTTGCTGTCTGTCTGTCTGTCTGTCTGTCTGTCTGTATGTCTGTCTGTATGTCTGTCTGTAACGACCAACCCGCATAACTGAAAAACCGCTTGTCCGATTTTAATGAAATTTGGTACCTAAGTTGGATCTTGGGCCGTGATGGTCCCATTTAAAAATAAACAAAATCCACCGAACGCAAGCCAAATAAAAGGGTGGGGGTAGATTCCAAAAATTAGAGTTTATGTGAAAATATGGCGTGTGTGATATCAAACGAAAGGTAATTAAGTCTGGAGTTAAAAAAAAATAATTTTAGTTTATTTTTAAAAAAAGGGTGGGGGTAGATGTCAAAAATTAGAGTTTAAGTGAAAATATGGCGTGTGTGATATCAAACGAAAGGTAATTGAGTCTGGAGTTAAACAAAATACATTTTAGTTTTTTTCAAAAGGGTGGGGGGTAGATTAAAAAAATTTGAGTTTAAGTCAAAACATGGCTTGTGTGGTATCAAATGAAAGGTAATTGAGTCTTGAGTTGAATAAAATATATTTCAGTTTTTGATTATATTAGCTCACACTATAACTATAGTACCTAGTGTGAGCTTAGGTGCCCATAGATTGGCAGAGTATTTTTCTATCTTTCCTAACAATAGCCGAAACCAACCAAAAACATCGAAGGTTTTCCTGTACAGCATGTAAATATAAATTTTATAAGTTCAAAAACCGGTATTATTTACCAAGATTGTAATTAGCTTTGAATATATTTTTAACAATCGAAGCGTTTTTTTCCAAAAAACAGTCCATGTCATAAATTTTGATTTTTGTTAAAAATGGCTGTGCTAGATGTCGCCACATCTACTGCATCTATTTTTAAGTAAAACCAAAATTTATGACATGGGCTGTTTTTGAAAAAAAACGCTTTAATCTTTAAGCAAGCGTCACAATAGGGACCTATTGCAATAGTGCCAGGCACAAATTGTGCCGGGCACTATATTGACAGTTTCTTATTATAAGAACAGCTGTGTCCTTTCAAAATTAGGCCTTGGTGTATTATACGAGCCGGATTTAATAATGACGCCACTATTAATGGAAAATAAACGACTTTGGTATGTCAATTTTAAAAGATCAAGTGTCAGTTTGTAATGCGAAACTGTCAATATAGTGCCCGGCGCAATTTGTGCCTGGCACTATTGCAATAGGTCCCTGTTAAGTCAAATGTTCGCGAACTATTAAATCCACTTAATTAATGTCAAGGCCGATCCGGTTTTATTTACAGGGTGTCCCAGATAAAATTAATAATGGGGATTTGGGAAACGACAAGAGATACAAGTTTAGTGAAAAAAAATGCGCAATTCCAACCACAATCAGATGCGGTATCGAAATTAAACATTTCTACACGAGTTTTAAAAATAGCAAAACTAAAAATTATATTTTTTGGTCGGTTTCACAACGTTCTACGTCTTCCGATACCCAATCTCCACTCGTTTCTGTTTGCCCATAATTCATCATCTGGGCTAATTTCTCTTATTCTTTGATTTGTAACTCTTTCTCTTTTTTATTTCGCTGCTGCTCTTCTCCAATAGTCCATCTCTGTAGCGGAAAGCATTTTTTTCTGTTCTATCCTTGATTGGCCATACTTTTGAGCCGTATGTAATAATACTTTTTACAATGGTGTTATATATAAGCTTTTTGTTATGTTTTGATATACTTTGGTCCCAAATTATTCCATTTAATAAAGTTATTGTTTTTCTTCCTTGTACGTTTCGATCTTTTATAGCTTTGTCTAGTGTCAGCTTTAATTTTTAGACCTAAGTATTTATACTCATCACAGGACTGAATTCGCTGCCCGGTATTTAAGATTAGATCCTGTTTCATTCCACCGATACACATATACTCTGTCTTATTGAGATTAACCTCTAGTCCCCACTTATTGTACTCTTCTATTAGTTTTCGTGTCATATATTCGAGGTCGTCATAATCCTGAGCCACTACTATCTGATCATCGGCGAAACATAAAGTATACAAGGTCGTTTCGTCCAACGGAATTCCCATATTTTGGCATTTTCTCTTCTTTACTTTAAGGACTTATTCCAAGTATATCTTGAAGAGCGTAGGCGAGATACAGCAACCTTGTTTAAGACCTTTATTTACTTGAAAGCCTTTGGTTAGTTTTGCTTTTATTTTAACTTTTGCCTTACTATTATGGTATAACTCTTTGATGGCGTTAATTAGTTGTACGCTCATGTTTGTGTTTCCAAAGTAGATTTAGTGGTATAATATTATATGCCTTCTACAAATCGACGTAAAGCAGATGCAGCTCTTGTCCGTATGCCACTTTCTATTCAATAACTTGGGTTATACAAAAGAGATGATCATAAGTCGATCTACCCGCCCTGAAACTTGCTTGTTCTTCTGCCCCCATGTCTTTATATTCGCTCTCTACTTTATTTCTTATTATTTTACCGTATATTCTGCTTAGCGTACTAGTCACAGATATACCTCTATAATTGTCAAATATATCTTTCCTTCCTTTTTTGTGTATTGTGGATATATATGACGTTTTCCACTCAGTTGGTACTACAGTTCCATTTAACTATTTTTGGAAAAGATTCCGTAATCTCCAAAACAGTTCTTCAGTGCCATATTTAATAAGTTCGGCTGGGATATTTCCGGGTCCGGCAGATTTACCGCTTTTTAAGGTTGTGCACTTGCTTTTGACCTCAGAGATTGTGAGGGGTACTGAAGATCCCATCATTCTAATTATATTGTCTCTTTCTTCTTCCTTGAATTCTGCTCTATCTTCAGTTAAAAGTTTTTTAAAATGTTCATCCCATTCTTTGTCTGGTATTGGTGAAATGATATCTCTGCATATTCCTTTTTTAATCGTCCTTATAGTTTTCCAGCTTTCGGTACTTCTCCTATCTCCTAAGTAAAAATCTATTTTCTGGCACTTTTGCGTCCACGAAAGATTTTTCTTAACATTGATCATTCTTCTCACCTTTGATTGCGCGATTTTGTATTCTTCTCTGCTTCTATCTGTCTTTTGGGATAAGTAGGTGTGATATAATTTCCTTTTTTCCTCTATTTCTCTCTCAATCTCAGCATCCCACCAGTATGACTTTCTTCTTTTAGAAGTTTCTTCCACTAATCCTAGTGCTTCTTTTGCAGCTTGATGGATGCTTAATGTAATACATTCGTATTCCTCATCTGGGATTTCACCTGAACTTGTATTAGGTTTTTCGTTCAGTATCTTTTTGTATAAGTTTTTTACGCTGTCATTTTCTAGACTTAGTAGATTATATTTAAAGTGATCAATTTCTTCAATCACTGTATCATCAAGATGTTGATGCAGGCTTCGTCCTTGATAAGGAAAGAGAATTATGGACTCCAGAAAATCACTTCCGCATGTTGATTCACGCTTTGTTCTGACATCTTGAATTCTTAGTTTTGTCTTTTGTTTAGTGATAAGATAATCAATGACGGATTTCAGGTTTTGTGAGGGTTTGGTCCAGGTATATTTGTGTATTTCCTTATGTTGAAAAAAACCGTTTTGGATTTTTAAGTCTAATTGCTCACATACTGTAATTAGCCGGTTTCCATTGTCATTAACAATATTTTCTCCATATTGGCCAACTGTCAGATCATTAACTTTGTTACCAGTTCTACTATTTAAATCTCCCAATATGACAATTTCTCTAGATGTACTTACTGCTGATATTTTATTGTGTATTTGTTCAAAATATTGTCTTTCACGGCTACATTTGCATCGTCATTATACGCATAAATTCCAACAATCGTTTCCTTTATTTGTTATATTCATTTTAATTAGCCTTTCATTTACTGCTTCCCAGTTGGTAATAAATTTTCGAAATCTTTTGTTGACCAAAATAGATACTCCTTGTTGAGCATGTTTTTCTTTTGCCACTCCGCTATAGAAATGGTCATATTGTCCTAGATTTTCAAATCCTTTTCCTTTCTTTTTCGTTTCTGTTAGTACAGCAAGGTCTAACTTAATTCTGCTACACTCATGTACTATTTCATTAATTTTTCGACTCATTCCTTGTACGTTCCATGTACCAAAAATCATATTCCTGTTTCTTTGCTTGGTTCCTCTTAGGTTTTTCTTATCTTTCCGAGGTGTTTGATTGGGTTTTTTAACAGTTTACGTTTTTTCTGGGTATCAGAGTTAGTCTGATGCCCCAACCCCCAACCTGGAGGACCAGGTGATTTTTGATCGAGGTTTTCTTCCCCTAGCCTTTGACGATTCCAACGCCGGTACTACAAGGCAGCATCTTCTTCACCTGTGATCCTAGGCAATTTTTTACGAATTTAATTAAAATTGTATCCCTTCCAGCTTCCCAAATCCTATCCTCATGTAATTAATTTTACCTGGGACACCCTGTTTATATAGATCACTTGGTATAACAGATAGATCAAATGGACTAGATAGTTTTAAAAAGATCGCTTATCAGCTTTTTGTCTATCAATGTTTGTCAAATCAAATATACCAAAATAGGCAAAAATTTTTAGGCATCAATATGGGAAAGTTAAATTATTTAAACACACATTTCTGCGAAATCAAAAACAGTGTTTCAGCATTCCAAAAGTTACCACCAAATTCTCCTTGGTGGTTAAAGTTGAGAAGGTTTTGTAGAAAACAAACTAGCGTAAGCAAAAATTCGGCAATATGCAGTAGGGTCTATCGAAACAAATCTCAAGTGATGGCAGAAAAAAGAAGACATATTAAAAGTAATTATTTTTATATAGTGCATCCATATAGTCGGCTCGAAAAATTTAGGCAACTTCTTTTCATTTTGGTGTGGACCACCAATATAGTTATAAATCCATTTAACATTGCGTTTAGATATGAATCAAACCCCAAATCACCCTCGAAGTTTTGTAAATTTCATCAATATTTGCATGACATTGAACTCTATTTTTTAATGCCTGGACACTTATTCTATATATTTACGGAGTTCTTCTGTGGATATGAGGATATTAAAAATAAATTTGTAGAGCTTAATCATAAAAAAATAGTTAAAAGGTACCTATATACATATTTTGTATTTGATATATTTACAGTACCGTGGCCATTCTCTGCAGATAACTTCACAGCCATTCATTTAGTAAATCTTGCGGCTTATGTGAGAACATTTACATTGCTCAGATTCTGGAAACGTATTTTTTTAGACTTTCGCATTTCCGAACATATTTATAAATGTTTTGAATTAATTGTGGTGACTTCAATGTTTTTGCATCTTGGAACATACGCATTTGCCTATTTGCCCATGCTAGTCTATAAAGATTTTTGGCTTGATATGGGTCGATCCGGACGCACTCGCAAAGTTTACCAATCATGGATGGTCCAGTACGCCATTCACAAACAAGATATGATCAACAAATATCTAGCATGTTTCCGAATGGTACAGACACATTTCTTTGGATTTGGAGATGGTTCGGAAAAAGTATTGAGAAGACATTATATTGAACAGGCGACCTTATCATGCATTATGATTCAAGGGCGCCTTTGGTCTTTGTACTTAATGGCGGTACTTTTAAGGTTACTTGGAGTGGTTTCGCTATCCCAAGGCAAATACGAAGAGTATCTGTTGCAACTTCAATTATACATGAAACAGAAAAATCTCCCAAAAGACTTACAATGCCGACTTTTAGAATATTACGAATATAAGTACTGCCACCACTATTTTAATGAGTCCACGATTCTCAGCGCACTTTCTAGATATCTACGAAATGAATTTATTTTGTATGGCGCAAGAAAACTTATATCAAAAGTTCGTCTGTTCAAAATTTTTCCCAGAAACGTTATAGGAACGCTTATATCAAAATCAAAACAAGTAGTGTATTTAAACAATGACATAATTGTGAAAGCTGGGGATCCAATTGAATCCATTTTTTTAATATCAACTGGTACATGTGCTGTGTTAAGCAAAAGTCAAATTGAGCTAGCTCATCTAACAGATGGAGATGATATTGGACTAATTGGAATGCTAAGCTCATCTGCAACAATATCTCATGCATATACATACGTTGCTATAGAAACAACAGAACTATACGTTATATCAAAAAAAGAATTTAGAGCATATATCTACGATAAATACGATGTATTAAAATATTTTGTAGCACAAGTGGAAGACAGGATAGCAAGTTTTAAAGAAAGTGAAAGAACAAGAGGCTCAGATGCATATGATTTGTTTGCTGATTTAGCTCATGCTGGAAAAGTTCTTGAAAGGCCACGACATAGAACTACTTATTTTGAAAAATAAATCAATCTTATAAAACTAACTAATCGCTAAAAAGCTCGTGTAAGCGAATGTTTAGTTTCTCTACAGCAATTTGTCACACATATTTTCACGTTACCATAGAAACTGAACTATGTGTGATACCATAAAAATAATTCATATCGTATATGTAAGAAAAATAACGTATGCAGATCAAAAAGACAGAACTCTAGAGTTTAAAGAAAGCGAAAAAACAAAAACGATAGTAGACTACGAATTTAAAAAAATAAAATGTTAGAATTTTTCATAGTTTTATCTAAGTATTTACTCCCTTTTTTTATAAGTTTTAAGTAAAATAAATAAAGTTTGGTGGAATATATAAATTTTCTTCATGTATTTACCTCTATGACCAAATGCTAAGTAAAAAACATTGATAACTTTTCCACTGGATTTCTAGTGGCAAATAGACCTATGTACTGTGGGCTCAGGAGCCTCATTTTTGGGAAAAAAGAGTTAAATTAAGAACATACTAAAACACCTTTCCTAAATTAGAGTAGATGGTCTAGGAGACCTTGAAAAAAACCTATGATTTGATTGATGCAACTTTCAGTTATTTTTGATAAGTGTCATTGTTCTTTTGTGAGGAACGCGTTAAAAGTACTGTCTTTGTATGTCGATTTGATCCAGATTCACAGCTACTTTGAGACATTATTTGGTGGTGTATAAAATTGTCGTAAAATGGGACTTGTAGCGGGAGGTAAGTAGATTTTATAGCTGCACATTTTGAATTTAATTTTGATGTGAAAACATGTCACACGATTGTTTATGTTTGGCATGTCTGAAATTCTATAAAAATATAGATTTCTTATAAAAGTTGGACAAAAAAGTTGCTCCCGTCATCAACCCTTTTCTTGAAATTTTTATTTTCTTAAAGAGTGTATGCATATCTTCCAAAAACAATGCTTTAAAATTAGGTCCCGAAAGTTCCCTATATAAAAGATATTAATGATTTACTAAAAAGGGATTTACTAAAGAAAAATAAATAAAAATATAAAAAAAACTATTGACGGCAAAAGTGTAAACTTCAACAAGGCGAAATTAATAATATTGGCCCATAACATATTCTGCAAAGCGGACCGAACCGAACTCTTCTGTGTACTGGCCTTCATCTGCATCATCATATCGCTCGCTGAATGATTCTCACAGTTAGTCGACTCGAGCCGATTTCACCCGAATGAGTGTTACATAGCCGATCCTGACGGCTCAGTTCAATTCCCTACCTACAAAAACTGCTAAACGCGCCTTACACTGCAAAAAAATATATATAATATTAAAAATACAAATAGAGTAAGATATAATAAAACAGTAAAAACAAAAAAAGTTAAAATGTTCAATGTGATACGTCATTTTATACTGATTATAATAATCAAATAAAAAGAAGGTCATTTGATATAAAATACCTCAGAAACCAAAAACTACAAATGAAGTTACCTTTGACAGGAATATTTATAAATTAAAAAAAAAATTAAGATATATTTACGCAATAAGCACATCCTTTCCAAAGCATCTTTGTTACGCTTTCCACGGTAAGAGCTAAATTGCTTGAACAACTCCAAGTACTAAGTTTGACACAGATCGGTTCATAAATAATATTTAGGTCCGCCATGCTAGTTTTTTTTGTTTCAAAAATAATAATTGGCGATTTCAAACACCGCAGAGTTTTAGATTTGAAATATATATCCGCTCATAAATGTAAAAGTGCCGTTTCGGATCGGCATGTATTTCTTTTTTTTAGGTATGATCCAGAAATCATAATTATCTATTATATACACCTCAGAGTTCCAATTTTGATACGATCGGTTTATAAATTTTGATATGTATCGGTTCATAAATAAAGCCCATTTGGATCCGTTACAAACTTTTTTTTTAAGTTTGAGTCCATAATTATAATCAACGACTTTAAACACGCCAAAATTCGAAATTTGATACATACAGATAAATAAATGGGAGAATAAAAGTCCGCCATTTTGGATCCGCCATCCTAAGTTTTTTAAAGTTTAAGTCAAATATTATAATTAGCGACTATTAACACCCCAAAGTTTTAAATTTCATACTTATCGGCTCATAAATAGGAAACTTCGCCATTTTGGATCCGCCATTTTCATTCATAATTATTATTTTCTTGCTAATAAAATTATTTTGAAATTATCTAAACTATATTTTGCTTATTTCAAAACAAAATATTGTCACAAAACCTTTTTTTCTATTTTTGGCCAAAAATCAGGTCCACTGTGCTATGGTGTGATAACATGTGGTTGACAACAAATAGAATTGCGCTTAACATACACGGTAATTTTTATCTTCCTACCATGCGCAGCAATGGCTACACGATAGTTCCGAAACCGCTTGACCAGTTTTTATGATATTTTCGCCAGTCAATATCGTCATAAAAAAAGGCAAACGTTGCAAACGCGCATGTATTTATTTTATTTTAGCTCACACATATACTATACTATAGTAGTGTGAGCTATGGTGATCCTAATTTTTTCAAGAAAAAAAAAAGTTGCTCCGATTTCAAAAATTTTTATATATCTTTGCGTTTCAGATGATTTTGAAACTTTTTTGTTGCGCCGTCTGTCTGTCTGTCTGTCTGTATGTCTGTCTGTCTGTCTGTCTGTCTGTCTGTCTGTCTGTCTGTCTGTCTGTCTGTCTGTCTGTCTGTCTGTCTGTCTGTCTGTCTGTCTGTCTGTCTGTCTGTCTGTCTGTCTGTCTGTCTGTCTGTCTGTCTGTCTGTCTGTCTGTCTGTCTGTCTGTCTGTCTGTCTGTCTGTCTGTCTGTCTGTCTGTCTGTCTGTCTGTCTGTCTGTCTGTCTGTCTGTCTGTCTGTCTGTCTGTCTGTCTGTCTGTCTGTCTGTCTGTCTGTCTGTCTGTCTGTCTGTCTGTCTGTCTGTCTGTCTGTCTGTCTGTCTGTCTGTCTGTCTGTCTGTCTGTCTGTCTGTCTGTCTGTCTGTCTGTCTGTCTGTCTGTCTGTCTGTCTGTCTGTCTGTCTGTCTGTCTGTCTGTCTGTCTGTCTGTCTGTCTGTCTGTCTGTCTGTCTGTCTGTCTGTCTGTCTGTCTGTCTGTCTGTCTGTCTGTCTGTCTGTCTGTCTGTCTGTCTGTCTGTCTGTCTGTCTGTCTGTCTGTCTGTCTGTCTGTCTGTCTGTCTGTCTGTCTGTCTGTCTGTCTGTCTGTCTGTCTGTCTGTCTGTCTGTCTGTCTGTCTGTCTGTCTGTCTGTCTGTCTGTCTGTCTGTCTGTCTGTCTGTCTGTCTGTCTGTCTGTCTGTCTGTCTGTCTGTCTGTCTGTCTGTAACGACCAACGCGCATAACTCAAAAACCGCTTGGCCGATTTCAATGAAATTTTGTACCTAGGCTGGGTCTTGGGTCAAGATAGTCCCATTTTAAAATGAACAAAATCCACCAAACACAAACCAAATAAAAGGGTGGGGATAGATTTTAAAAATTAGAGTTTAAGTGAAAATATGGCGTGTGTGATATCAAACGAAAGGTAATTAAGCCTGGAGTTCAACAAAATACATTTTAGTTTTTGTTTTTTTTAATGGTGGAGGTGGATTTCAAAAATTTGAGTTCAAGTCAAAACATGGCTTGTGTGGTATCAAACAAAAGGTAATTTAGTGTGGAGTTGAATAAAATATATTTCAGTTTTTAGTTATATTAGCTCACACGTACACTATAACTATAGTACCTAGTGTGAGCTTAGGGGCCCATATATTGGCAGAGTATTTTATATATTGTTAGGATCCTTAAAAGTAGTTCATCCCCAAGTTTGCAACCCTGAAATCCCTGTGATATTCCCGTAAGACTCGAAAAACTACTACATTTTTCATTTTTTTCAAACAAATACACCTCAAGTAAGCCTTTTTTGAGTACTGAATGACTGACTGGCTATTTTACGCTAGATAAATTTTCTATAATTTAAGGCTAAGCTCTCTAGGTCTATTCTTTGCGGAGAAACTTCAAATTTAGTCAAAATGAATTTTTTTTTTCCAAAAAGTGAAATTTTGTAGACACGGTCATTTTTCAAGCCACGTACCGAAAAAACTAGTTGTCCTAAAAAAAATTGGTAGGAAAAGAATTTATAAAGAATTGAATTGGCATCAATGTGGTTTTAAAACATTGCCTCTAAGTTCCGGATTTTTTGTTTTGTTGCTTATTGTTCAAATTTATGTTTCGGTTTATTTGTTTCGTGTATAAACATATTTTAAACAAAATACT
Source organism: Aspidapion aeneum (assembly GCA_963576565.1). Taxonomy (NCBI): domain Eukaryota; kingdom Metazoa; phylum Arthropoda; class Insecta; order Coleoptera; family Brentidae; genus Aspidapion; species Aspidapion aeneum. Next base: position 77,706,934 of record OY755044.1, on the reverse strand, counting down.
ATTGTAAAGTGTTTAATTAACATTCTTTGAGGTTTTTAAAAATATTTATATATATACATATTTGTCAGTAGCCATAGCGTCAAAGTTTAGCCTCCGTGGCTTTTTAATGAAGGTTTTACAACGCCTGTTTTTATCGACTACTAATCCCCACAACTTCATTTTTTTAAAATTGTTAAATTAATTATTAATTACGGCCCCTAGGGGCCGGGGGACAATTATAAAGTATTTAAAGTTAAGAAGTGGACGACCATACTCTTTGGGTACAATCTCGGTGACCTAGGGCAGACTAGAGGCCCTCGATATATTTGACAATTGTTTTACACCAGAGGTCGGCAACTCATCTTGCCCTCTCTTTCTTGCAAAATCCAGTTTTACATGTAAAACCGATTTTGTGAAATAGCTAGCTATACCTATCTTTGTCTGTGTTATTTCCCTGGATTTTTTTCGACGTTTTTAATATTTTAGGTTAGACGAGACCTCAAATTCCAATAACAAAAACAAAACACTCAAAACCATTGACTTCTATACCCTACGGGTAGACCCGGCATGGGCCAAAATTGCCATTATATCAAGCTTTTATCGCAATTGACCAAATACAAGTAAGAATTTAATGAGCAAAATAGGGATGAAAATAGAATTTCGGTTTGGTGAGTCCGGAAACATGCAACATCGCAAAAATATTCTATTTGCTTGTCTTGGATAAAAAAGGGCAAAATAAAAATTTTGAATTCCACTAGAATTTTTTTATCAACAATTTTCTGTTTGAATAATAAATAATTCATGAATACTTACTTGTGTGTGTTAACAAAATTCTCTTCAGTAAAAAAAAGAGTAAAAAGAATTTCTAAGCATGCTAAGTGCAGTGGATGTATTAAAATTATTGTTTTCATCTTAGAACTTTACAAATGTTGTACCTTCCAGGTAAAATATTTTCTTTCTTTGAACAAGGGTCTTCTTCAACTCTTCTTTTCTTGGGTGGACTACAAGTTATGCTCGAGTCAGATGAAATTTCGGAACTAAAAATTTCAATTCGAAATGGGACAACCGGGCGCCGGGCCAACTCGGCGCCGCCAACAGGGCGCCACGCCGGGCCTAATGGGCGCTGGGCCAACTCAGCGCCGGACTATTTTTTTTTTCGATAAAATGTGCAGATAAAAACAAAATAAATATGTTATTTATACAAAACTTTCAACATCTATTAAGTCGAGTGTTGAAATTTGGTAGGTGTAGTGTTCTGCGACTTGAAACACCGCCAAGTTCCATATTCGATACATATCGATGCATAAATAAGAAAGTCCGCCATTTTGGATCCGCCACTTTAATTTTTTTAAGGTTGTTTTTCATCTGCACATTTTATCAAGAAAAAATATTTTAGTCCGGCGCCCAGTTGGCTCAGCGTCAAGTTGGCTCGGCGCCCAGTTGGCCTGCCGCCCAGTTGGTGGCGCCGAGTTGGCGGCGCCTAGTTGTCCTAGACTGCAACACATTTCAGGGGTCTGGTACGTTTTACCACCTTTCTTAAAACTACGAAGTTTTTTGAAAAATGATAATTTAAGACCATTTTATAGTGATTTCTAAAAAAAAAATTGGGGACTATCGTTGATTTTGTTAAAAAAATTGAAATTGAAACATTCTTAAAACCCTATTAAAACCCATACAAATTGCTACAAAAGAAGTATTTTCTCATTTCAAACTGAAACAAAACGGTCCCTGACGTCTATCAGCTGTCAACAAAAACTTGAAATAACTAAGGTCACTGATCCAAATCGGGTCAGTTTTTTTGGTCCTTTTATGAAAATGCACAATTTTTAAAAAAGCATGAAATTCAAAACAAAATCAAGAAAATTATGATTCCTACATTTTTACAAATAAAAATTAGTTTAATTGAACATTATATCAATTTTTATTCCTTAAAACACTAAAAATTAATAATTATTTACTTTTTTAAAATTTATCGAAGGTCTAACTGAACAAAAGCAAACTGAACCCATCCGTATCGAAATGAACCAAATCAAACCGAATCTAACGGTTCGGTTTGGTTCGGTTCGATTTGCTTAAACTGAACCGAACCTAACCGAATATAGCTAAACCTAACCTAAACAATCCTAGCGGAACCTAACCGAACATACTCAAACTGAACCAACCTAACCCAACCTAACCCAACCTAACCCAACCTAACCCAACCTAACCCAACCTAACCCAACCTAACCCAACCTAACCCAACCTAACCCAACCTAACCCAACCTAACCCAACCTAACCCAACCTAACCCAACCTAACCCAACCTAACCCAACCTAACCCAACCTAACCCAACCTAACCCAACCTAACCCAACCTAACCCAACCTAACCCAACCTAACCCAACCTAACCCAACCTAACCCAACCTAACCCAACCTAACCCAACTTAACCCAACCTAACCCAACCTAACCCAACCTAACCCAACCTAACCCAACCTAACCCAACCTAACCCAACCTAACCCAACCTAACCCAACCTAACCCAACCTAACCCAACCTAACCCAACCTAACCCAACCTAACCCAACCCAGCCCAACCTAACCCAACCTAACCCAACCTAACCCAACCTAACCCAACCTAACCCAACCTAACCCAACCTAACCCAACCTAACCAAACCTAACCTACCTATTGTTAATAAATATAGTAAAAGTTGTTAGGTTTATGTCCAGGGGGTAACCATTGTCCATAATCGTCGGAAATCGAGTTAGGATTAGTGTATGCGACCATAAACATTGAGTGGCGAGTGAGTGTTTGGTCTTCAATTTTTTTAGGGAAATTTTTCAAAATCTTTTTTTGCGCACTCTGGGCACCCTAATAAACCGTAATCTGGTCACCCTAATCCATCGCAATCAAAGAAAATGGGTAATCGAAGTGTCACAAATTTTTTGTTGGTTTCTATTCTTCTTTTATATTATGTAGGACAAAATTATTAATTAAACTAAGTGACCTTATTAAGTAAGACAGCATGATAGTCAAATGACATTAGAAGGACATAAACATATGATACCGGCCTGTAGACCGGTCGCGGTGGTCATATAATAATAAATAAATACTTTCGCGATGAAAGACCAAAATTTAACTTAAAATTACTGTAAAGTCCGCAAAAAACATTAAATTTATCGAAATTTATAAAAACATAGATCAGTGTGTGTAACAATTCATCAAGATGTATGAAACTCGACCGTGACATGTCAAAAGTTCGGTTCGAAAAAACAAAAACAACTGGATAAAAATCGGTATGTAAGAATTTAAAAAGAAATCATTTTTAAGAAAATCAAATACTTTTTGTTAATTTTCATGCAATGCAAAAAAAAGTGCGGGGAAGTGACACTTTCTGAATCAAAATGTGTGAGGGTAAAATCGCACGGTCGCAGAAAAAACTATCTATCGTGACGCTACTGAACTTTCTCGTGTTTTAGGAAAAACTATCTGTCAAGACGACTTACCCATGAAATGTTGTTTTTTTATGGATTTTTTTTCTTCTTTTGCACAAAAAACAATTTTGGACCATGTTTAAACTCAAATAGTTACTTCTAAACTTGTTTTTAAACGTTTTAAGATTTTTTTTTGTAATATTCCTGCACAAAATTCAAAAAAAATCATTTCCGTACTTAGACAACATTGTCTATCAGTTTTCCCTGTATACACGGACTAACAGGTAGAATCACTCAAAATACGGCAGGTGGATTAAAGGTAGCCAGCTGCTTTTCTGTCGCACTTATGCCGTCAGTGTGAAAAAGATAAAAGTACCCTTATATTATCTAGGGTATTATTAGCATGCAAAATCACCCTATCTTTGTCCGTTTCACATGTTCAATAATGTCTATCTCTGTTTTTATTGTAAAAGAAATACCCGACCATAGGAACCAAATTGGATAGGGTCAATAAAAAATGCCTTGTCTTTCCGTCTCTAACGCCCTTTTAGGGCGTTATACAACTCAATGCTCAAAACCCACTATACCGGGGGTAAAGGTGTTCTTGTCTAAAACAAATACCGGGGGTAAAGGTGTACTTAGAGAAACCAAATACAGGGGACTGTTTTTTTTTTCAATAAAATAGTGCTAGTTTTTGGAATGCTGCTACGCATAAAGTATTGAATTTTTTAGCTACTATACATATACATACCTAACAATTTTAAAACAGGATATCATTTTGGCTCTCTTTTTTTGTATATTTGATTAAATTAAATGTTGTGAGCCCTGTTTCCACGTTATTTTCGGCTCACACAAAAGTGTAAGAGAATAATGTTTGCATCGTTTATCGGTGCCACCATAAAGTGACGAATAAATAGAGAAACCTACTATTAAAAAAAATCTTACTCCATTGGTTTAAAACACCAATGGAGGGATTGTCGAGTTAGGTTTAGGTAAATTCAGTTTAGGGTTTGGTTTTATTATAATTTTATTATTTTAACGAACAGAGCAACGAGCCGAACGGCAAACCAAACGCCAGTTTGGACGGAGTCAATTCCACGAACCGTTCGCCGAATTGTTTGCAAACGCGTTTGTCCCGGCCAAACTAGTCTGTTCGGCTCGTTGATGTGTTTGTTTTTTGTCGAAATGTTGAGGTCTGTAGGAAGCTTAACCTCCCCAATCGCTGATCGTTTTAAACAAAGGGAGGCAGGCTTATGGTATCTAACCTTCGAAACGGACATAAAACAGATGTTTTTACAAATGCAGTAAAATAAATAGAAACTATATCACAATATTAGCGCGGCCACCGGTCATAAAATCATAAGAATTCATAAAAATTTGTCTTTGGGGAAGTAAGTACATATTGTGTAAAAACATATTTTTTTAATTTCCGTTCCGAGGGTCAGATGTACCATGAGGTAAACATTATATGGTAGTTATTTAAAGAAAATATTTTAAAAATTTTCGTGTCCAATTGTGTAAAGAAATGTTTGGTTTTACTTGTATTTTTGGCTCCGAAAATTTTTTGATTTTTAATTCAGAAAAACAAAAAACTCTTTTATTTATTTTTTATTGAAATACTTTTTAAGCTAAATGTATTTAAGTAGGAAAGGATCAGGCATACCTTAAATGGAATTTTAAAAAATCCATGAATTTCATGAAATTTTGGTCTGTTATAGTTATTTCCTAAATACACTGGCGGGTATGGGCCTCCTAAGTAGTACGAATAAATTGATTTTTTTGTAAAATTTAAACATTAATACCAAAAATTGATAAAAATAATTGAATTATATCTTTGATGGCCATACTTTTGATCAGGATATCGAGATCTACAACATACCAAAATCTCAAATTTGTGGATTTTTTAAAATCCCATTTAAGGAGTGCCTGATTTACTTACATAATTTAAAAAATCATACCAACAAGGTACCTTCATAATTAAAGTAGACTCTCGATTATGCGAGCTAATGTGGGCTATAATATATATATATATATATATATATATATATATATAATATATAATCCGTATTTATCTATTTTGTTTTCTATATACAGTCGAACCTCTATAACTCGAACTTCAAGGGACAACCAAAACAGTTCGAGTTATGGAGAGTTCGAGTAAAAGAAAAAAAATCATATATTTCAATAAATGTTTTTATTGCATTAAAACTGTTGAAAAGTACAAAACTAACTTAAAATAAATGTATATGTACATACTTCAAAAATTTAAAAATAATTAGGTAAGTATTACATTTTGACAATATGTTTTTTTTGTGCAGTTGGACTCAATTTTTTTTCGTATTTCAAAGATAAGAGACAAGTCATTATTTGTTGTGGCCTCATCCATTGAAAAACCGAGCTGAATGGTTTCAATTGCTTTTAAAACTTCAGTGTTGGAAGGTTTTTGTCTAGGATTTTCTTCACTCTCATCTTCATCGTTAGAGTTTTCCTCAAAATTATCCTCTGTTTTGCCAACACTTTCCAAGATCTTATCTTCTGTAAGAGTTTCGGTTGTTACTAAATCCTCGTCTACATTTAAAAATTAATCAAAAGTCATCTTATCATTCACTTGAAAAATATCCGAGCAATGATTAGTGTTCTTACTTGTGATATAGGGATTTCAGCTTTATTTAATTTCAAAGGTTCGTCTTAGAGAAATCTTAACGTTGGCGGGACTGGGAATACGGTTCGAGTTATAGAGAGGTTCGAGTTATAGAAATTCGAATTAAAGAGGTTAAATTACATAAAAAAATGGAAAAATGTGCAGGTACCACATAAAAGGTTCGAGTTATAGAGAGGTTCGAGTTATAGAGGTTCGAGTCAGAGAGGTTCGACTGTACTTATATTAGCCATCCATACCTTAGGTCGATATGGAAGCTATAGGGATCGGGATTGGGATCGCCACAACAAACTTTTTCTTTCACTCAAATGGTTCAAAAATGTCCCATCTACCAAATTTTGTGATGGTGTCTGTCTGTCCATCTGTCTGGGACACGATAACTCAAAAACCAATAAACTGATTTTAACCAAACTTGGTACAAAAATATCTCGTTTCCTATGGATAAGGCCATTAAATTCGTGAACCGCAGCACCTAGCAAAACAAGGTTTTCAAAGTACGAGTCGATATTTTTGAGATTTTAAAAAAATTGATAAAAATTATGAGCCACAGTGGCTAGTGAAACACGTTTTTTAGATTTAGAAAGAAAATTGCATTTTTTTATATAATAAAACTTCTCAACCCCCGGAACGACTAGCTATTATTGATGGCTATGCGTGCTTGCTGGTGCCATTTTTTTTAATACTTTTTAATAATAAATACCAATATTTGATTTATTTTACAAACGAAAAAGAACGTCTAAAAATAATAGTACATTATAAGCCTAGGAACTAAAGTGATACTTTTAATCCCGAGGCGGAAAGTTTGTAGCCCGACTGAGACATTTTAGTCACAAGGTTCAGATACTATTTTATGGATTTTAGCATAGAAAAAATAAACAAAAAGGGATATAATAAAACGGTATTTTGAAACACTCCGTATTAATTGCATTCAACGATATTCTATAGATGTAAAATATTATAAAATGTTAACCTACAAAAATTACTTTGTTTTAAATCCCTAGGGAATAAATGTAATTGAATTAGCGACTAACAGTGGATTTTTACTTCTTAGGGATTAAAAGTAAGTTTGTGCTCCACAGAGATTAAGAGGATCACTTTAATCCCTAAAACAAGGGAACTTAAGTGACCACTTTAGTCCCAAAAGTGTCGAAAATAAAAAATTTAATAAGTTCAGTCAGTTTCTGCTGCTTTGGCAATTTTATGATTCTCCATAAAATTACCCGAACAATATGCCGTCGCTCGGTTAACATGGTTTCAACCGATGTATTACGCAACTCGGATAATCCAGCGATCAGATTATCGAGAGTCGGATAATCGAGAGTCTACTGTACATATGATTTATTTAAATTTCTTAATTAAATAATTAAGTTAATTGTTTTAATAAATGCAGCTTTGGTACATACTGGCATTTTCCTTATAACTTATGATACTAAAATTATTATTATAAATGGCGAATATAACAATTATTTTGCTTAGGTAGTTTTCCAGTTAAACATTTTTAGATGAAGTAGATATTTCGTTTTTAATCGGATAACGGTCAAAGTAAAATAATATAAAACTAGATATATTTACATTCACATAGCTCTAGTACTAAAAACTACCTACAATTAATAAAAATAAATTATTAAGTTCTCAAACATTTTTGGAAGCAGGCAACAGAAACATGTTCCTTTAGTGCAGTGGATAAGTAGCTTTGGTTTATAAATGATTCTACAAAAAGGGTGCTATTGGGTAAAAATGCATATTCCACTAACATAAACTGCAAACTAACCAATTATTTATTTAGGTACTTTTCAGATGATATCTTTATGGAGAATTATTTACATATATAGCGAATTTTGAAAAAAGTTAGTGCGTCACTCGTGGTTCACTGACACTGTTTGGGTGCTGTCAACAAATAGCCCCAGTTCAGTTTCAAAAGAATATGAAAGTGCGCTAGTGTAACACTGGGCTTGTCCAGTTGCTCAAAGGAATACAAAATATTGCATTAGTTTTCTCAAAAGAATACGAAAACTGCACTAGTGTTGCACCAGTGCTGCCTGCTTTTCCCAAAATAATTTGCTGTTAGAACTTTTAAGTCAATAAGAGATACACTACGACTTAACTAGTTACCTAAAAAATTTTAAGAAAATAAAATTACTGGCTAAGCTGAGATGTTATTTTAAAAACCCACCCAAAAAATGATATTTAACGGTCTACTTTTGGTAGAATCATCGTTATAAAAAATACTTATACTATATATACATACATTAATTTGTTGTATTCTCCTTAAGCTAAATCGTAAACTGCGTCTATAGTCTATGCCTTTCTGGGGGAAAGCTTGTCATAAAATTCTGGATAATTTTTAAGCAGAGGTCAGTAAAAAATATGCAGGAGTGGAGACGAAATGTTAAACATAACTTATCTATAACTGTACATTAATAAAAAAAAACATCAAAACTTTTTTATCTAGATTAGATAAAGAAATACCCCATAACAATTCTAGAGTTCCTTGAAGAAAGCTTATTACCTTCAAAATTACTAAACCGATTTTTGTCATACGTTAAGCTTTAATACACACACATACATACAGATATTTATACGATTCTAGGGTTAAAAACTAGATCTTAAAAACAAACACACCCATATATGTATACACATAATCATACGATTCTAGGGTTAAAAACTAGATCCTAAAAACAAACCAAATTAAATTAGTTTCCAAAAGCTACACTTATTTTTGCACTTTTGCTGCTATTTGCAAACTCACTTTGAAGTGCTATATCCCTCCTAATAATTTTTTTAGCTTTCGCTAAATAAATCCTGATTCTATATCTACAAAATGAGTTAACAATTTTCGTTTTAAAATCATGGCAATGAGGAAAGCCAATTTCTTTAACTTCATGATCTTTAAACTAACTAAAACTAAACTGATCTTAACTAAACTAACTTAACTGCCAAAAGAGGTTCGATTTCTACTCCTTTTCTCGGCAAAAATTTCTTTGTCATAACAGAATCTAAACTTAAAAAATTTGGATCGTTTTGATTAGCATAGCTTCCGTTGGCGGAACCACGTCCAAGTATTGAAAAATGCATAAATTTTTTAAGATTTGCCGACACTGTTCTGCTGTGGGCAATCTCTGTCTTAATCTCATTTGCCCAAAAACATTCTCCAACACATCCTGCATAAACGGCGATGTTTTAAGGTATGTATATCCTTTTTCATTTAACAGATATTCTTGAAGGTCTAAAATTGTTTGTGTGGAAAGAATTACTCCAGTTTGCGCTGGTTTCCAAATACCCTTTTCCCCAATTTTCATAGTTCTAAAAAGTAGTATTATTTCCCTTAAAAAATCAATAGTTTGGTTATAATTTATCATATTTAGTTTACTTAGGGCCAAATTCTCGTCCCTTGAACTCATTATTGTGAACCATTTTGACACCGTTTCCACAAACCAAGCAGTTGTTTTCGAATTTTCATCAATTATGTTACACTCACCTAAAAAACTAAGGGCAGAGCTTACATTATGATTCAAAATATAGAATGCTCTTTGGTTCGTCCCGCCTTCCTTTCTGTAAATATGTTCTTTTTACTATAATTTACCAAATTGGTTCGAATTAGGCTATTTGGTGATTCACTAGAGCATTTTCTATTTTTTGTTTATTTAGTATTAATTAACTAATTAAGTACTTAAAATTACTGGGTTATTTGCATTTGAAACTCCCGCGGTTTTAGAGGCAAATATTACAATTTGCTATAATTAATTTACTTTACATAAAATGCATTTTGAATTACTAAGGTTCCTAGTTCCTTTAATATGGACCTTCGTAATCTCATTCCTTCCTACTTATTCCTTTTCTCCTACGCCTATGGATTAACGACGCCACTAGGCGCCATGTGGGAGAATGAACGCAGCAGCGATACCTGCTGCAGCATCACAGAGAACCGTTTCGCCTTCGAACGATAATACACGCGTGTTAGCGACTCTCCTACCACATTCATGTGGGGTGCAAAAAATACGGTTGAACAGCACGTCCTCCCATGAGTTCCACTTCCTGTATAAAAATGGTAAGTGAAAATGCATTATTTTTACCTTACATACATTTGTTTATTGCTACACTAACCTAGAAGGTAAACTAGACCATTTCAGAATCCCTTGTACCAGCTTAGCCTATGACCTTATTCCCTTAAAATTACAGTCCACATCTGACACCGTTAAATTCCAGACAACTCTCCTATCTGGACCACCAGGGAGCCCCATTTTTGGTCCTTCGAGCCGGATTTCTGGAATCGTTTTTTTGCCTTTTTAGGTTAGTTTTTTTTTACTGGTTTCAAATGCAAGAAAAACCCTTGTTTTTCCTAAATGCCTTTTTTACTGGTTTTAAATGCAAGAAAAACCCTTGTTTTTCTTACATGCCTACTTTAGAAAACCCCTAGGTTTCTAAAATACATTTTGCGATTTTTTTTTGTGTAAAAACAAATGCAAGAAAAACCCTTGTTTTTCTTACATGCCTACTTTAGAAAACCCCTAGGTTTCTAAAATACATTTTGCGATTTTTTTTGTGTAAAAATTAAATATTTTTACCAATAAATTTAGCCTTTTCATGCGAAAAACCAAACACAGATAAAATCTGTAAACTACTATGCTTTTTTTTGTTTCGAATAAATCAAGTTTTTTCGTTTCTTTTTTGTAAAAAAAAAGAAACCGTATGGAATTTGGGTGTTTTTTTGTTTGTCACTGGAAATAGTTTAAAATAGTGTCTGCAAAGTGCTATTATTTTAGCCGTTGTGCCTTCACATTTGTGGATTGCTATAATTATATCCAATTTGCTCGAAAAAAATCTCCAAATTGCCATATTCATTTTTGCTTATTGCAAATTGCTATGACTATATCCGATTGCGGATGCTTTACTATATTCGTTTTTGCGTAAAAATTGCTATGAATATATCTATTTCTAATTTACTATTATAATATCTGTCTGCAAATGGCTATGATTGTATCCATTTTTTGCGTGCATAATAAATTTTGAAGGAAATTTAATTCTTAACTTGAGAATTTGTTTTCGTGTAAAGGCAGATAAATAGTTTTACCAAATTAAATGCTTTTGATTTGTAGGTATTTATTTTTAAATTTAATACATAGTAGGTACCTACTTATTTGAATTCGCGAGGCGAAGATAAAAAAACTTATACACAAGTTTTTTTGTTATCATTAGTTTGCATCGGGTATTTTCTTTACTTTTGTGCGCTTATAGTTTGATTATTGTAATTAAACGTAGGACATTAATATTTATACAGGGTGTCCAAATTTTGATTTTTTTTTCAGTTTACCTAATTTTTGTCAATTATTTTTTGGATTTTTTTTTAAATCATGTCTAGTTCGGATAAAATTTTAAAGGCTAAAGCCTTGCGCTATAGTGCGATTTCACAGCTAAATTTGATCATTGAATCCGCGACCCTCGCAAAAAATGACCCTGCCTATCACAGCGGCTTTAAAGTCAAATTTCGGACATTGTCAAAAATCAAAAAAGATTTTGAAAAGCACCATAATACTTTGTTGACGTTGGTAGCCTCTGATGAGGATCGCTTAGTAGTAGAAAACAAAGTGGCTATGGACTTTTGCAAACGCTGTGACGAGATTTCCACTATATTTTACGAACTTTTCGAACTACCCTTTGAAGATGGAGGGCTTTTGAGCAGTACGATAAATCCCATGGGCAGTCCCTGTGCCTCCACAGACCAGCATGGTTTACTGCCTAGGATAAAAATACCTCTTTTTCAAGGGGAATTTAAGGAGTTTCCAACCTTTTTGCAAGCCTTTAATGCTACCGTGCACAATAATAGGTCGCTGGGAAACTTTGAAAAATTCAATTTGCTTTTTTCTAATTTAAAGGGCCCTGCCCTGGATGTCATTTCTGACATTCCTATCCTTGCTGAAAATTATTTAAATGCCTACCACACCTTGGTGGATAGGTATACAAATAAACGATTACAAGCTTACCTTCACTGGAAGGCAATTGAAGGCTTCTCTCCTCTTACTAAAGAGAATGCTACGAATTTGAGGAATTTGCTTGATTGTTTTTCGAAAAACTTAAGTGCTTTAAAAGTCATGGGTTTTAAAACGGAGTTTTGGGATTATATTATGGCACAAATGCTCTTGGATAGGTTGGACCTAACCACGCGCAAGGCATTTGAGCAAAATTATTGCTCCAATGAGATCCCCTCTTATGATAAAATTCGTGCTTTTGTTTCTAGCCATTGCATTGCGTTGGAACAAATACAACAAACTCAAGATTACTTAAAAAATAAAGATTTGTCAATTTCAAGTCAGAAAAATCAAGCAAAGTTTCAAAATCGATCTGCTTTGTTTGCTAATACTCAGAGAGCCTCCAAAAATGCCTCCCAGTCTCCAAATGGCCAAAGTGGCTTAAATAATACTCCAAACCCTCAAAATTTTTGTTTTCTCTGTAAAAGTGGCGATCATATAATATACAGATGTCCTAATTTTTTGGCGAAAACTCCCCAGCAACGTTTTGAGATTGTTAAACAACATAAAGCGTGTGTCAACTGTTTGGCCTCAAAGCATAATTTACCCCAGCAATGCAAATCAGAAAAAAGATGTTTACATTGTGGCCAATTTCATCACAGTCTCTTACATTTTTTTCCTATTAATTCTACACCTAGTTCTGCGAGTAGCCCCTCTACTTCTGCAGTGCAACCCCCGAGGAGCCCCGTGGCTACCGAATTTAATAGAACCACTAACACCATTGTTACTGGTATGTCTTTAAATGATCGCGAAGTACTTCTCTGTACCGCTTTAATACAAATACAGGATGTTTTTCAAAATTGGCACACAGTGCGCGCCATCTGTGACTCTGGTGCTCAATCTTCATTTATATCTAAGTCATGTGCTGATAGTTTGGGCCTTCCTAAATTTAATATCGCCATGACTCTACAAAGCTTAGATCGAATGACAACTTCGGCAAAATCTGGAATTAATTGCAATATATCCTCTTTGCGTGATAATAATTTTGTTTTTAATTTTGATGCGATAATACTCGATAAAATTTGTAGTGATTTACCTCATTCCTCATTTTCGATTAAAAGTTTTCCTTTTCTCGCCAACTTAGAACTAGCTGACCCAGGCTTTAATAAAAGCGATAAAATTGATTTATTGTTGGGCGGCGATGTGTACCCTTACATTTTGCTAGATGGTCGTTTGTCTACGGGACCCAACAACCCCGTCTGCATTAATACTATTTTTGGTTGGGGAATAATGGGCAATCTTTCACTTTCACCTTCAACTACAAATCAAATTAAAACATTTTTTACTACGTCAATGAACGATTCTTTTGTCAATTTAGATAAAAATCTACAACGATTTTGGCAAATAGATGACATACCTAATGTCAAGGCCATTGACCCCGAAGATGAGTTTTGCGAAAATTATTTTTTGAAAACTACCTCAAAAAATGAGGAGGGGAGATATATTGTATCTTTACCATTTAAAGTTACTGCTCCAGATTTTGGCGACACTCGATCCATTGCCGTACGTCGTTTTTTCTCCCTTGAGAAGAAATTGCTACAAAACCCTGATTTTTATGCTGCCTACAGCTCTGTTTTACAAGATTATTTAGATAATAATCATATGCAACCGGTTTCTGCACCTTTGCCGACCGAAATTTCAAATCATTTTTATATTGCACACCATGCGGTGTTTAAAAAAGATTCTACTAGCACCCCCCTGAGGGTGGTTTTTGATGCGAGCATGCACGCCCCTGGCAAAATCTCGCTCAACAACGCTGTTTATACTGGGCCTCCTTTACAAAGGGACTTACAAAAAATTTTATTACTTTATCGTTTGCATAAATTTTGCTTTTGTTGCGACATCCGTCAAATGTACAGGATGATTTTAGTTGACCCTAGTCAAACTAATTTTCAAAGAATAGTTTGGAGGTTTGATCCTAACCAGCCTATTCAAGACTTCGAAATAAATAGAGTTTTATTCGGGGTCTCTTGTAGCCCCTTTTTGGCTATCAGAACTTTGCTGCAACTTGCTAGAGAGCATGAGGACCTTCCTCTTGCCTCAAAAATCATTGAGGAGGCAGTTTTTGTCGATGATGTGATTTCGGGAAGTGATGACTTTTTTAAGGCCACTGAGATGAAAAATCAATTAATCGAGCTACTTAGCCGAGGTGGATTCGAATTGCGTAAATGGGCGAGCAATTGTCCCGAGTTACTATCCGATCTTCCTGAGTCACACATTTCGATGAAGGCTCTTTCTCTCGATTTAGATGCTGAAAATTCAACTTTGAAAATTCTCGGTTTAAATTGGAACCCTCATACTGATGAATTTTTTTATACTTTCGACTGTTCTCTCCAAACATGCACTAAAAGAACAATTTTAAGTAATTTGGCCCGCATTTACGACCCTCTGTCTTTTTTGGCGCCAATAGTTTTAATTTTAAAATTAATTGTTCAATACTGCTGGGCAGAAGACTTAAACTGGGACGACCCTGTCAGTCCGGAAATTGTTTTTAAATGGGAAAAATTTAAAAATGAATTAAAGTTTTTGCATTCTGTTAAAATTCCTCGTCAAATAATTTTGCCTAATGCTAGTCAAATCCAGCTAGTAGGATTTTGCGATAGTTCAGAACGGGCCTATTGTGCTGTCGCTTATATTCGAATTTTTTATTCTGATGGAAACATTAAAGTTTTTTTTGTTTGTAGTAAATCTAGAGTCGCACCGTTGCGTCGTAAACTAACTTTACCAAGACTAGAGCTTTTAGGAGCTGTTTTGTTGGCTAAATTAATGGATTTTTTACTAGAAACGTTCTCGGAAAAAATTAAATTTGATAAAATTCTTGCTTTTACTGATAGCACAGTGACCTTATCTTGGATTCAGGGATCTCCTCACAAATTTAAAACATTTGTTTCGAATAGAACTGCCTATATACAAGGAAGAATTAGCCCTGAGTTTTGGCATTATGTTCCTACTGAACAAAATCCTGCTGACTGCGGTACTAGGGAAATGTATCCCTCTGATTTACAAAGATTTTATTTTTGGTTAGAAGGGCCTTCTTTTCTAAACCAACCTACAAATACTTGGGATTTTATGACAGTTACTTACGATGGGAATGCAGTTTTGGAAGAACAGCGAAAAAATATTTTTAACGTTTTTACTTGCGAACAAACAGTTGAATATTATGTAAACAACTTGTTTGAAAAATACAGTTCTCTTTTTAAAATTAAGAGAATAGTTGCTTACTTTTTGCGAGGGTTACAAAAGTTTAAAAATCCCTCATACAATTTTGCTACTGATTACCTTACAAATCAGGATTACTACAAAAGCTTACTTTTTATTTCGAAATGCGTACAATCTTTTTCTTTCCAAAAAGAAATTGAATTACTAAAAGATAAGAAACAGCTTCCAAAAGCTTTTCAAAAATTATGTCCATTTTTGCATAATGAAAGCTACGATTTGCTTCGTGTTGGAGGCCGTTTATGCCATTCAAATTTATCATACGATAAAAAATTTCCAATTCTTTTGCCTTCTAGTGCAAAATTCACTGAATTACTGATTTTAGATTTGCATCGCAGCAATCTTCATTGTGGTATACAGACCACAACTTTTTTACTAATGCAAAACTTCTGGGTATTGTCTGCTAAAAAGGTAGTGAGAAAAGTTTTAAGTTCTTGCCATACTTGCTGGAAAACTAAACCTAACTCCCTTCAACCCCCTATGGGTAACCTACCGAAATTTAGAGTTTCCGAAGCAAAGGTGTTCGAAAATGTAGGTATAGATTTTTGTGGTCCGTTCACGATTACTCTTGGTCGGACCAGAGGTGCAAAAACCATGAAAGCATATGTCTGTTTATTTATCTGTTGCGCTGTTAAAGCCGTGCATTTAGAGTTAGTCTCTGATATGACATCAGAAGCCTTTCTGGCTGCTCTGCGCCGCTTCATAGCTAGAAGAGGACTATGCTCAAAGATCTCTTCAGACTGCGGGACCAACTTCGTGGCCTCTGAAAAATACTTGCGACAAATTTTTTCTGATTGCGGGAAGGGGGAAGGTATAGTTTGGTCTTTTAACCCACCTGCTGCTCCCCACATGGGAGGCATTTGGGAATCAAACATTAAATCTTTAAAGACTCATCTTCACAGGGTAGTTGGAAATCAAATACTCACCTATGAGGAATTAAATACGGTTTTAACCCAAGTTGAAGCCATAATGAACTCACGTCCTTTATGTGCCTTAAGCACCGATCCTACTGATCTGGCGGTCTTGACTCCTAATAATTTTTTAAATTTGAGGCCTCCAGGTACAATACCCGATCCAAACTACTGCGATATTGCGTTAAACAGGCTGTCCAGGTGGCAACTGTTGCAAAGAATGCACCGCGATTTTTGGATTCGCTGGCATCGCGAATATTTGCACACTTTGCAACAGCGAGCCAAATGGCACCAACCTCTTGCTTCCATTGATATTGGTACTATGGTACTGATCAAAGATGAAAATTCCACTCCATTGGATTGGCCCCTAGGCCGCATTGAAGACCTTATTAAAGGTTCTGATAATGTTCCACGGGTTGCTATTGTAAAGACTACTAAAGGTACCTACAAACGGCCTTTGGTAAAACTATGCGCCCTACCTACAAATTAAACTCTCTGAAATGCCCCTGGGCATTCTCAGGGGGGTGGGAAATGGTTCGTCCCGCCTTCCTTTCTGTAAATATGTTCTTTTTACTATAATTTACCAAATTGGTTCGAATTAGGCTATTTGGTGATTCACTAGAGCATTTTCTATTTTTTGTTTATTTAGTATTAATTAACTAATTAAGTACTTAAAATTACTGGGTTATTTGCATTTGAAACTCCCGCGGTTTTAGAGGCAAATATTACAATTTGCTATAATTAATTTACTTTACATAAAATGCATTTTGAATTACTAAGGTTCCTAGTTCCTTTAATATGGACCTTCGTAATCTCATTCCTTCCTACTTATTCCTTTTCTCCTACGCCTATGGATTAACGACGCCACTGGGCGCCATGTGGGAGAATGAACGCAGCAGCGATACCTGCTGCAGCATCACAGAGAACCGTTTCGCCTTCGAACGATAATACACGCGTGTTAGCGACTCTCCTACCACATTCATGTGGGGTGCAAAAAATACGGTTGAACAGCACGTCCTCCCATGAGTTCCACTTCCTGTATAAAAATGGTAAGTGAAAATGCATTATTTTTACCTTACATACATTTGTTTATTGCTACACTAACCTAGAAGGTAAACTAGACCATTTCAGAATCCCTTGTACCAGCTTAGCCTATGACCTTATTCCCTTAAAATTACAGTCCACATCTGACACCGTTAAATTCCAGACAACTCTCCTATCTGGACCACCAGGGAGCCCCACTCTTGATACTTTCATTTTATTAAACTGAGTTAAATTTGAAAAATCCGTGTCAAGCTTTGGGCAAAATTTTAGGTCCATATTTTCCTGAAATTCCGCCAAGGAGGTAATGTGCTTAACATCAATAATATCGCTCAGTAAATTATATTTTTTGACAAAATAATCTGAAATACAGATAGTTTTATTATTCACTATCATAGTCCTAATGTTTTTTAAAAGGTGAGAAATATCCGCGAGTTATCGGGATCGGTTATAAAATTTTGAAAAACTGTTTTTTTTTGCCTTTATTCCGAAATGTTTCCATACCGCAACGTTATCGGGCCCCATGTCTGACGTAATACCTAAAACATTAAGACCGATTTGGTTTGATTTATTAAGAATTTCCAAAATAATTTTGGCCACAGATGGTCCTTCACAAGAGTTTTCAATAAAATGGTAAGCGACAATTTGTTTCCAAGAAGTATTAACACCCAGAAGCAAAAAAACTAACACATGGTTTGCCAAGACCGCTTGTTCAGACAGAGAATCATAGCCCAAAATTTTTGAAGATCCTTGACATAAATCCTTGCGGGGGGTAATGGCACAGGCATCAAATTGCAAAGAACAATCTCTTTCAATTTCACATAGACTTTGAATTTTGATTTTAGGAAAATAAAAAATTTCATCTAAAATGCCAGGTTGAAAAGGCAAATGCTCAATTTTGTATGAAACGGTGCGGATTTTTGGTAACGGAAGATTTAGCTTAAGGAGATATCTATACCCAGCGGTGCCACAAACAAATTTGAGTTTAAAGGCATCTTCAAATGTTTTGTTAGACCACCTGAATCCCTTTATTTTTTTAGAACCAATTATTACTTCGATCTGATCTTTATTAAATATACCCATCACCTTCTTAAGCACAAACTGTTCCTTCTTCAGCTGATGTTTTAATTCTTTAATTTGCAAAATTTGTTTTTCAATTTGTTGACTCTGGTCTTCCAGTTTTTTCTTTGCAGCAACTAAATCTTCTTCTAATACTTGTACAGAGCAGATTACTGGGTTTTCACGGTAATGTGGCAAATTGTAAAGTGTTGGAGCAGCCATTTGTTTTAAAGTAAGTGAAGCTTCAAAAGAGGATTCTTCAAAATGAACCTAAAAAAGTTCCACTGTATTAGAAAAAATAAAGATACGAAAAAACTGACAAGCTTTGCAAGGCTAGAATTTTAAGACAAGGTAAATATAGTTAAAATTACATCTTGTTGTTTTCGAACTACATAGGCTTTTTAAACGTTTCCAATTTGAGAGGGGGTTTGAAACTTCTTTATTTTTAAAAATTTTTTTGGCGTAAGTTTTTATTAAACAAAGTTCTACTGTCAATCCAGAAGAACAGAAGTTTTTAATTGGTTTAAAATCTTCTATTAAACCTAATATTTTTATTGAATTTTTTGAAAAAAACAAAAACATGTATTTCAGTCAATTATTGACAATTTCATTGTTTTTCTCCTTTTATAAGCTTTCAAATAAGGTATAAATGAAATTTTTGTAGTTGATGTATGTCAAAAAAAATTCTTCCGTTGTTTTTCATTTTTTGTAAACTTTCGAACAAGGTACCGCAGGTGGAGTTATTTCATCTGAAAACAAAAATTTGTTGCGTCAGGAACAAAGCCCGTAAAAAAACTCAGTTGACGTGTTTTTTTTTCTAAAAAACCTAACTTTAAACCGCTAGAGGCAGTATACCATTTAAAGTCGCCACCATGTATAGGTAATATTTTGAATACTATTATCTTTAATTTGTTAGATTAAAATGTCAAAAAATACTATATTTTACTTTTATAAGGAACACTTTATAGAAAGTGATGTATTCCGCAACATGAAATTTTCAGAAATGAGCTTGTCAAGTGCATTACGGTTTTTGTGACTATAAAAAATCAGAAACAAAACTTAGTCAAAGAAAGGAAAAAAAAAGGATTGTGTAAGTTTTGTGAAAATACCTCCAATCATAGGTAAAAAAATTACTGTCTTCCTTTTATTAATTTATTCGAAAAAAGAAACATATTTTAGTCTATATCGATTGCCAGACCCACTACAAAACATTACGGACGGAAAACTATCAATGACTCCACAAATAATAAGTTAGTTACGTGCAGGGTGTTTCAAAATTTAATAACATAACTTTAATGTTAAATTTCAAGACAAAAAGTTCATACACCATAACATGGGTCCACAAACGCTTAGTCACGGAGCTACAGAGCATTTAAATTTTCCCTGACCCTGAATTTTTTTTTGATGCGCCTTAAATAAAAAAACGCTTTGTTTGGTTATGAAACTTTTTGATTCCTGTTTTTTTTATCTGATACCTGGAGAAAAAATATAAAAACTGTTTTTTATTTTTTTGCTCAGTCACGGTAGCAGGTACGAAAAAGCTACAGGAAATCAAAAGGTTTTCAGACAAAATGTAGAATTTATTTTGAATTTTCGAGATTTACCAGTAGCCCACGACAAAAAAGTTGATGAAAGGGAATGAACCCCTCAAAAAGTATCACTCTGTAGATTTTAACTATTTTTTGGCAGGTCTAATAGTGTAAATAGTGTAATGCCTTTAGCTAAATATACTTGCCTAATGTGAGCTAAATATCTCAAAAAATGCACGAGACATAAACAAAAAACTAAAAAAAATTTAAACTTTAACACCCTGTATCTCTAAAACTAAGGGTTCGCGGACTATGTTTATATAACCTTTTTGTCTTGAAATCACTTAAGGAATTTAATACTAAAATTATGTTATTGAATTTTGAAATACCCTGTATAGCTCATAAAGTAAGTCGCAAGTCAATTTTTTGAAGCGAAAAAATCTCCGCCCCTGTCGTTTTTTATCCCCACTACAAAAAAGGAAAATGTCTTATAGCGATTACTCTAATACTTTACAAAATTTACTGTTGATAGCCTCAAAAGTACCTAAGGAAGTTAAAATTTGTTTATAGTTGAAGAGCTAGCTTTACGTATAATTATAAATAACAGTTATCTATTTTAGATATTATAAGTATCTTGTTCCGACTGATATTTTATCCTAATCTACTCTCTTTTCTTTTATTTTGCATAAACTTACCTCACAAATTAAGGAATTTTCCGAAACTCTCATGTTTGGATATTGCAGGTTTCTCTTCCATATATCTAATTTATCTTTTTCTTTAGGAAACGGGAATAAACAAAAGCCGCTTTCTTTTTTTCTTCTGCAGTTGTTCACTACACATGCCATTTTCGCGACTTTAAATTATTTAAAAAATTTTTTTACGAAAAAGTTGCGAATTCCATCTGACATTTATGCGGAAGTGACAACTTTAAAATTTGACAATAATTTATTGATGTATAATGCCAACCTGCAGATACCAATTATTTTTTATCTAAAACAAAATTTCCTAATAACTGTCAAAGAGAGTTGCCCACATCTGGTGTAAAACAATTGTCAAATATATCGAGGGCCTCTAGGGCAGACTATAAATAAATAAATTTTTACCTTCCTAGCCCGCGTAGCAATGGCTAGAGAAGGTATTATATTCGAGGATTTTTTTTTGTTTGAGATAACGCCAAAAATATGTTATTTGGATGTATTTTGACCTATCCTAGCAATATCGTCGTAATGTCTGTGTGTGTGTGTGTGTGTGTATGTGTTTGTACGTTCTGTATTTACTGTGACCTCATGTGTGTGCATCATCCTGTGCTGTGGCCGCCGTTCTAGTTGTGACCTCATACACCCTGATGTTACAGCAAAATTGCCTTTATCATTAAAAAAAAAAGAAGATAAAGTAGCATTTTTTAAATTTCCCGCCAACATGTCACGTCCTTTAACGGCTGATTTCAATTGATGTTTATTTTTCGAGTTAATAAAAATTTTAGACTTTGTGTACAAGATGTCACAAATCATGATGAGGCACACGTGCATCAACCAGACTTGTGGCATCATTGGATGGTGTCGCCCTCTGAAGTATACACTTTTAGGATTTGGATGAAGTGCTCATTTAAGAAAATATTAGTTTTATCATTAAGACAGTGCTTTTATTTAAGAATAAAATATGTATTTTTACTTTAAATTCGTGAAAATGTATGGAAACTTTGGCAATGTTCAGGGAAAGTATGAAAGTGGTCTGCAAAACTCTGAAAAAGTTCATGATCAGTCTGGAAATGTTTAGGAAAAGTCTGGAACATTTTAGTAAAAGTCTGGAAATGTTAAGGAAAAGACTGAAAACTCGGACAATGGGAAAAGTATAGCAATGTTGAGGGAAACTCTGGAAAAGTTCAGGAAAAGTCTGAAAATGTTTGGAAAAAGTATGGAAAACTCGCGAAATGTGCTGGAAAACTCTGGGAATGATCAGGAAAAGTTTGGAATTGTTCAAGAACAGTCTGAAAAAATTTAGGAAAATTCTGTAAATGTTTAGGGAAAGTCCGGAAATAGTCAGGAAATGTATGGAAAACTCGGGAAATATTTTGGAAAATTCAAGAAAATCTGGAACATTTAAGAAAAAGTTCGGAAATGTTCAGGAGATATCTGGAAATATTAAAAAAAGGTTGTAAAAGTTTAGAAAAGTCTGGAAAACTCGGGAAATGTTCTGAAGAACTCTGAAAATTTATGTGAAAAATTTGGAAATATTTAGAAAAGTCTGAAAATGTAAGAGAGTATGGATAGGCTTAGGAAACGTATGGAAAACTCGGAAAATGTTATGGAAAACTGAAAATATAAAAAAAACTAGAAAATTTCAGGAAAACTATGAACATGTTCACGAAAAGTTTGGAAATCTGGTTAAGATTAGGCTGGAAATGATCAGGAAAATTCTGGACAACACCGGAAATGTACTGGTAATCTCTGGAAATGTTCTTGAAGACTCTGGAAAAGTTCAGAAGAAGTCCAAAAATGTTCAGGAAAAGTTTGAAAACTCGGCAAATATTCTGGAAAACTCTGGAATAGTTCAGGAAAAGTCTAGAAATGTTCAGGAAAAGTCCGGAAACACGGGATATATTTTTAAAAACCCAGGAAAGATTTAACAAAAAAGTTTCACGGGCAAGTCCTCAGAGGCAAAGTTAGCTCGGGGACGCGTTTCGGCCTCATTAGGCCTCAGTCCCCGAGCTACCTTTACCTCTGAGGACTTGCACGTGCAACTTTTTTGTTAAGACTTTTTACCTCGTGAACTTCCTTCAAATTTAAAAAAATCCAGGAAATATTCTTGAAAAACTTTGGAATTGTTCAAGAAAAGTCTAGAAATGTTTTGGACAAGTTGGGCAGATTTCAGGAAAAGTCTGTAAATGTTTAGGAAAAGCCTTAAAAACTCGGGGAAAGTTCGAAAAATGTCTGGGAATGTTCGGGAAAAGTCTGAAAATCTCGGGAAATGTTCTGGAAAAATCAGAAAATGTTCAGAAAAACGGTAGAAAACTCAGAAAATATCCTGGGAAACCTTGGAACCATTTAGGAAATGTATGGAAAACTTATAAAATGATCTGAAAAACTTTGGAAATGTTCAGGAAAAATCTTAAAAATTGTGGAAAACTTGAGAAATGTTTTGTAAAACTCTGGAAACGTTCAGGAAAAGTCTTGAAATTTTATTATTATATTAGGAAACGTCTGGAAATGTTCAGAAAAAGTATGAAAAACTCTGGAAATGTTCAAGAAAAGTCCGCAAAACTAGAAAAGTTATGGAAAACTCTAAAATTGGGTGGAAAACTATGGAAATGTTCAGGAAAAATCTTGAGAATTATGGAAAACTTAGGAAATGTTTTGGAAAACGCTGGAAACGTTCAGGAAAACTCTTCAAAATTTCTGGAAAACTCGGGAAATATTCTGAAAAACTCTGGAAATGTTTAGGAGACGACTAAAAATGATTTGAAAAACTATAAAAATCTCTGGAAATGTTCAAGAACAGTACGCAAAGCTCTAGAAAAGTTATGGAAAACTCTAAAATTGGGTGGAAAACTCTGGAAATGTTCAGGAACTCAGGAAAAGATAAGAAAAAATTTGGAAAATTTAATGAAGTCTGTAAATCTTTAGGAAAAGCCTGAAAAACTTGGAGATTTTTCAGGAAAAATCTGGAAAAATTTAGAAAGTCTGGTAAAATTTCTGGAAAAATAACGAAAAAGTTCGGAAGCTCTGGAAAACGCCGGAAATTTTTGGAAACCTCTGGAAATATTTAGGAAGTCTGAAAAACTTGGAAATGTTCTAGAAAACTCTGAAAATGTAAAAAAAAACTCTTAAAAAGTTTAGAAGAAGGGCTATCACCTTAAAAATATTTTGGAAAAGTGTTGAAAACCTGGAAAATGTTTGGGAAAACTTTGGAAATGTTCAGAAAAAATCTTGAAAATACCTAGAATACTTAAAAAAAAAATTGAAAAGCTCTGGAAAAGTTCAGGAATAGTCTAGAAAATGCTGGAAATGTTCCGGAAAACCCTGAAATATATATCAGAAAAGTATTGAAAACTTGGGAAGTGTTTTGGAAAAATCTTAAAAATTTGTGGTAAACTCTGGAGATATTCTTGAGAACTTTGGCATTGACCAGGAAAAGTCTGCAAATGTTCAGAAAAAGTATGAAAAACTCTGGGAATGTTAAAGAAAAGTCTCCAAAACTCTAGAAAGGTTATGAAAAACTATGAAGTTATTCAGGAAAATTCCGGAAAAGGTCTAGAAAGGTTTAGGAAAAGTCGAGAAAATGCAGGAAAAGATTTGGAAAACTCTAGAAAAGTTTAGAAAAATCTGAGAATGTCTAGAAAACTCATAAAATGTTCTAGAAAACCCTGGAAATATTTAGAATAAGTAAGGAAAACCTGGAAATATTCTTTAAATCTTCAGGAAAAAAATTGAAAATTTCGGCAAATATTCTGAAAAACTCTGGAAATGTTCAGGAAACATCTGGAAATGTTCAGGAATTTAGTATAGAAAACTTTGTAAATTGTTTAGAAAAGTCCGGAAAGATGGACAAAAGTTTAGAAAAAGTATGGAAATGTCTGGAAATACCCTGCAAAAAATCGAAAAAATTCTGGAAAGGTCTAGAAAAGATATGAAAAGTCTCGAAATATTAAGAAAAATTATGGAATACTTCAAGTTCAGAGAAAGTATGGAAAATGCGGGAATTTTTCTGAAAAACTACAGAAATATTTAGGCAAAATCTGGAAAATTTAATAAAAGTCTTAAATTGTCCATGACAAGTCTGGAAACTTCTGCAAATGTTCAGGGAATCTCTGAAAAAATTTAGGAAAAGTCTGCAAATGTTCAAGAAAGCTCGGAAAACCCTGTTTTAGAAAATCTTTGAAGAACTCTGGAAATCTTCTGAAATTGCTTAGGAAAGCATGGAAAATTCTAGAAAAGTTTGAAATTGTCTTAAAAAGTATGATATTGTTCAGGAAATCTGAAAATGTTCTGGAAATGTTCAGGGAAAATATGGAAAACTCTCAAAATGTTCTGGAAAAATCTGGACATGTTAAGAAAAGATCTTGGAATGTTCAAGATGTCTGGAAAACTCGAAAAATGTTCTAAAAAAAAAATGGAAATTTTTAGAAAAAGTATTTAAAAACCGGGAAATGTTCTGTTAAACTGTGGAAATGTTCAGAAAACGTCTGAAAATATTCAGAAAAATAATAGAAAACTCGGGTAATGTTTGAAAAAAGTCCGGAAAACTCTAGAAAAGTTTAGGAAAAGTATGGAAGCCTTTAAATGCACTGGAAAAGGTTAAAGAATTTCAGGAAATGCAGAAAATAATCAGGAAAATTCTTCAAATATTTAACAATACGACACTGAAGATAATTTTAGTTCACAACTATTTATTTGACTTTACCCATGATGACTTTACCAAAAATCTAAAAATATACAATATTGCGGTTAAACTAAAACTGAGTTTTTGTCTAGTTCTAAGTTGGCCAGAAGTATTGTTTGTTTCCTTTTTCCACACGTCTGCCGACGTATACCTACATTAAATTGAATTTTGGCATGAAATAAGAGCAACATCGTTACACACCAGAATATATTGTATTTACTGTGGCATCTTCGTTACACACCTGGTAAATTGTATTTACTGTAACATCGATGCCACAAGTCACGTTGTCAAGTGCATAAATCTTTAACTAACTATAACTTTTGAATGGAGGAGTGCATTGAAGTCTACATCAGTGGAAAATTTTTTACATCTCTTCATCTTTCTCACTCTTGGCTTGGGCTCCATGAGACCACAAGTCTGGAGAATGCACAGATGCCACAATAAATAAGAACGGGTATGTGTGTGTGTATACTATTTCTGTTCGTAACACGATAGCTCCTAAACCGTTGAACCGATTTTCATAAAATTAGGTAAAAAACTGTTCGACACTCTTACGAGCTGATTAGATTTTGGTCAAAATCCATTAATGCTAATGACAGTTTTTTGAAACTGTTTTTTGACAACTAAAAACTATAAATAATGCTAACTTTTTAACGGAGAATTGTATTAATACATTCTTTTTGGAATGCATAACCAATTCCCCTCGCCATCACCTCTTGTCACTCTGAATGAGGATCAAAGACTCCGGGGCCACCCATATAAAATACGCAAAAAACAATTTCGAACAAGTCATAGACTACACTTTGTCAGCAACCGATACTTTGAGGAATGGAACAGCTTGCCTGCCCATGTAGTAAACGCGCGCAACTTAACAATTTTCAAAAAAAAATTGGACTCATATTTAAATACAAATTCAACATAAAAACTTATCGGTTTTAATTTATTTAATTTAATATTATTTTGTTAAGAATTTAAAAAATTGTTTATTTTGGTTCTATTTTTATTTTATTCTTGAGCTTAAGAATCTGTTATTGTATTTTACGATGCTCTTGTAATAGTTTTTTATTTTGTGCTATAATAGGATATATTCCTCTGCACATAATTAAATTGTAATAATAATAATAATAATAATAATATTTTGCTCAATAATTCGTGTTATAAGCAAAAGCTTTATAGAAGCTTTAGTTTCTGAGATATTTACAAAAAACTGTTTTCAAGGCTAATCCATCATGGATCCATTTATTTTTATCATAAATGACAAAAAAATACTTCCAATTAGAGGCCTTACTAACAGCGTTGAATTTTTTTATATATACCAGGCCTGTTAGTAATTGTCTGAACTATCAATTTAGTATGAACTAAATGTACAGGTGTAATAGTCTAGAAGATATAAGGGATAATCTAAAAACACAGTTTTTTTCCATACTAGGGGCAGTATATGTAATTTTTTTTGACACCTGAAAATTCAGTGCTTAAAGGCAATTTTGCTCGTTAACTTTCATTACCCTAGCTTAACCATTGAGAACAAAAAAAATATCTTGGAATTCTACTTTTTCAGCATTTTTGTATCTGCTTATAGGTCAGGCAGTACAGGTTTCCATCAATTAGTAATTGGCTAAGACAGGTGTTAAAAATTCTTTTTCAAAAAGTAGAAGAAAGACGTTATGGACTAATACTATAAATTCCATAATTATTTAGTAAAAAGTTTTTTGTTTTCTGGAATATCGATGGTTTAATATTTTTTCGTTTTTGCCCAAACTATAATACCTAGGGACTCAGTTTTAGTACTGTGTTAAGGCCAATAAAATTCTCTATAAATGCCTGTCGTATCACTTTTCTCTAGGACAGTTAATACGAGACTTAGAAAATGACCCTACCGGTAAAATTTCAGTTTTTGTAAAAAACTGCACATTTTAGACCACTCGTATCTCCCGCAACCAATAAACCTAGGAAGCTAGAGTTGTACTCAGATTAGAGAAAAATTAGGCGGCTCTACAAGAGCATTGAACGTAAACACCCAAAAAAAAATTCTACAGTAGTTTTTTTTTGAAAAAACTAAAAAAATTGCATGATTTTTGAGTCCTTCGGGAGTAAGACAGAGATTTAAGGGTTGCAAACTTGGGTGTGAATTACCCTCAAGGATACTAGCAACATATCAAAAAATCGTAGATACATTTGCAATGTTGAATGCTTTTATTGACTGGCCTAACTGTAACAAGCTTATTACATTTCGTCAAAATCCATTATTGCAAATAAAAGTTAAAAAATTGAAAATATGCGATTTTCAGAACATAGCACGACAATAATAATAATTTGTGTTATGAGCAAAAACTTGGTAGGATGTTTACAAAAAACTGGTTTCATTTGAGAAGCACTAATGAGCAAGGAAGGTTTCAAATCCGTCATGGATCCATTAAAGAGTGCACGCCACTAAAAAATAATAATTTATATTTTTAGTGCAAGTAGTTTAGAAATAAAGGTACATGTCACATACAACTTTTTATTGGTCAGATACTCAATAACCAATTTTATCCTTTGTACCTAAAATCAAATTCATTGCAGCTAAATTGGATATTGTGGATTTAAAATGATTTTCAAAATATAATTTCTCTAAAGTAGTTGCATGTGGCATACATCCTTTTCATCCCAAGGTCTTCAAATAGAGACGCGGCAAACCCATCAAAACTTACAAACAAGTTATTTTCTTGCCAAGTTCATTGGCGTTTCACTATCATAATTTATGTTCAGCAGTGAGTGACTCCATGCAACATTTTTTCTCGCCACCCCCTTTAAATGTTTGTTAAAAATCGTTTAATTTTATTTTCCGACGCTTACAAACTAACAAAGAAAGAAGATGCGCCTCTTTAAACAAGACTAAAGTACAGAGGACCGATTTGTCCATCCTTTGATTTTGACGTAACCCTGGAACTGCACACTGGGGTGTGAAATACCCAGAGAGTTATATTTTTGTCTGTAGTTTTCGCAAATATAAAAATTTTACAGCGTCGCTCCAGGTAAATTCGGTTTTTAGTGCCGGCAGCCAGTATCAAGTGAGAAATCAAAGTGAGTGCTGCCGATTTTGCAGCTACATCGACTAGTATTGACAAATGGGTATCTGACACCCCAGTGTGCAGTTTACAGTAAATAAATTAGTTAACATAATTAATAATTCATTTAATTTATTAATTAATTAAGGTGTGTTTTATGTTCACGAGACAAAGACAGGAAAACTAAGCATGCTTGTGCTGGGTGTTACAGGCCCTATTGCCTGGAACAAACAAAGGGGTTGAATTTGCTGTGACTGTGAAAATAATCACGAATAAACTAAATATTAAAAGCTTTGGCTGAGAAAGACTATAAGGATTTATTTAAACAAATAACTTTTTTTAAATAAAATAAGGGTTTATTTTTTAGTTTGACAAATAATTTTGTAAAATGTTTTTATATTGAGTTTTTTTATGACAGTGTTAAAAACTGACATATTTTTATTCTTCCCAACAAAAAATATTTAAATATATATTCTACTGTTTCTTTACCGTAAACATATGAATATATGTCCATTAATATTATTTTTTACAAAAATAACATTAAATTGTATAATTTTCAGACATAATAAAAAAAACTGTTTGGGGTTACAAAAACCCCACTGTGCAGTTCTTGTCTTAAGTGTGCAGTTCTAGGGTTAAATAAATTTGACATTGAAACGTTTGTCGCGTCTCTATTTCTTTAAAATATGTCATACCCCAGCCCCCTCAAAGTCATACAAAAAAGGTCTCTACCCTTACCAAGAAACGTTGTACCACTAAGCATCGCCAATATGCTGATTTCTAGCATATTTTATTTAAAATAAACACATGAAAATTTTTAGGTTTAATTAATTTTCATAGAAGCAAAGCAATTTGTGAAAAAAGTGTATAATACTTTTTGTAGCCATTAAAATTTCCATATAAACCATATACAACTTTGTGTAGTGTAGGTAAAACTCCATTGGAGTTTGAATGCTGGAATCACTGGCAGTCCTACGGAGGGACGGGGGGTAAAGTGGGTAATTACCCCCCCCCCCCCTCCAGAGCCCGAAAAAATATTTAGGGTATGAGGCTGGTTGCTACTACAGATAAGATTAGGGCTGAAAAAAAGAATATTTTTGTTAACTTGCTTTATCAGAAACCTGGAAATAAGCGCATAGCACAAAAAAAAATCGCTTACGGGAAAAAGTACACACGGAAAAAAGCGTACAGAGGAAACTTAACTTAAACAATAGAGACTTATTGGAATAAAACCTGACTTTATTCTAGACTCGACTTTTTTCTTACACATTTGCACAGAAAACTAACAGCTGACCTCTCAAAAATAACATATCAAAGCCAAATTTAATAATACAGTCGCTAACTTCCATTAAATAAATACCGACACTAATAAATCCGGTTTCTAAATACACAAAGGCCTAATTTTGAAGCAGAGCAGCTGCTTTTTATATGTAAATATGTCACTATAGGGTCGATTTTACAATTAGGTCAGGTTTTATTCCAATAAGTCCCTATTAATAACACCGGTACATTAAATACAATACATTTATCTATTACGAATCTGATATGTTCCTAGCTATAGTTGAGGATGTATATAATGGGCACCGCGTCATAGCTATGGTAAACCAAATTTTGCGTAAAGGAGCCTTAAAAAATTAGTGTTTCACTTTGTACATACAGTGTGCCGCTCTATATGTGTATAATAAAACACTGAGACCTTTTAAAGGAGAGATAAATAAATTCTTACCTGATAAATAAAAATCCGAAACATAAAAGAGAATCCAAAATTATATCAAAATGTGCGCAAATATTGATTTAGTTGCGAAAATGGTAATTTGTTTTGTAAAAAGTTTGGTAGTAATTTGTTTATCATAAAACAATAAAAACAACAATGAATAGAAAACCTCAAAGCCCGGCTCAATCAATATGTTCGTAACAACCAGATAAGAGTATATTATGTTCCTTTCTAATGAAATCGAGACATAAATAAAAAGCAAGTAATATAGGAAGCTAATTATTGCAGTGCCTCGTTTTGGGAATCAATATCAATAAAAAAAATTAAAGGAAGTGCGTGCCACTGTATATACTCCTCTACTCCCTTTCCGCCCATCACGGTTTTGATGACGCGGTGCCACTTTAATACAATATCAACTATAACCTAACAGTTTTTTGTAAATATCTTGGAAAGTAAAGCTCCTGCGAAGTTTTTGGTTAAAACAAAAGGTATTGAACAAAATGTAGTCTACTATATTCCAAAAGCTGCATATTGATACGACGCCTTTGACCAAAATCTAATCAGCTCGTAAGAGTGTCGAACACTATTTTACCTAAATATTTTATGAAAATCGGTTTAACGGTTTAGGAGCTATCGTGTTACGGACAGAAATAGTATACACACACACACACAGAGATAGACATCATGACGATATTGCTAAAATAGGTCAAAATACACCCAAATAACAAATTTTCGGCGTTATCTCATAAAAAAAAATTTCGTCGAAACTATAGCCATTGCTATGCGAGCTAGGAAGGTAAAAAGTGATCTGTACATTTGACCTGACCTATACCTAACCTTGTATATCTGTTTCAATTCGCTAAATCCCAATACAGGATTTGTTTTGCCCGTAGACGCCCAAAAATGTATAAATTGCGAAAAAATTAATCAAATAATTGCAATATTACATGGTGAAGTTGCAAAAATGGTACATTTTCAAAGCCAAAAACTAAATTATTAGCCTAAATAAGACTAAACCGTTTTTTTTAAATACGGACAATTTGACTGCTTTTTTAAACTACTTTATAATATATATTATAATCTATAATCTTTGCTTTATAAAGCAACGTTGGCATCAATCAAAAACATTTTCACAACTTCATTTTGTTGCGATTTTCGCATGTTTTTTTGTCTTTTCCGGAAAAATAGCAATGTTTTTACAACTTACTCAAAATTTTAGGGTTTTACGGTCAACACTGACCCCGGATAAGTGGTGTGAATAAATATACAGATTTCAGTATTTCACAAATAATAAAAATTCTCCGAATTTTAAAAAAATTTAGTTATATATATTTAAAGCTTTTACGAATGTAATTAAATAAAAAATCACATATTTTTAAAATTAAAAAAAAAATACATTTTTAATATGTATATATATACAGGGTGTCCCAAAAGCCCGAGTCCTCCCAAATATTTTCTGAATTATTAAAGATAACTGAACCATATTTGACATATGAAAGGGCAAGTTAGGGGACGGCATAGGGCGATCAACTTAAAATGTTTAAATTAAAACCCCTATAGAGTGATACCTCATTCTAAAGACCTTTAACAAACTAACATTTTAAGATAACTGTCATTTGTTTGTGTCAAGGTCGATGTTTTAAACAAAAGCTCTATTGTGTGATATCTTGTTTAAAACTTCTTTGAAAAACCAATATCTTGGTTTAAGTGCCCCTTGCCTATGTCAATCGCGTCAAAATTTATCAACTATCAAACTTATTCCTTTACCATTTTTAACAAATTTCACAAGTTTTGTCTTACCACAGCTTTTTCGAAAGGTGTTATATTACGTCAAACGTGTTTCCTATATTTTTTGACAAACTTCATTTTGAAATGTAAGATGCCACAATCAATAAAGATAAAGTTGAAATTATTTTTGTAGAGGGCATAGGTCTGTCGGTAAACGCATTGTTGAAAAGGCATTTAGGTGTCCTATAACACCTGGTTCGCCCATAAAAAAATAATTTCACCTTTATGTTCATTTGATCGTGGCACTTTAGACATTTCAAACTGAAGTTTGTCATTCAATGGAAAAAAATATGTTTGGCGTAAAGAGGTGACAGTTACCTTAACATGCTAGTTTTTGAAAGACCTTTTAAACCTATGGTTATGGTTACACAAAATCTGTCTTTGTTAAATGTGCAAAAAAAATGAGTTCAGTAAGAATGAAATTAAAACTAAAAGCATACAGGATTGGCAATACAATCGTATAATTTATAAACAAAGTCAGATTTTGTGAGAACCACTTTGCCGATTTTATTATTTTGTATAAATTTAAAAAAAAAAACTAAAACATTTTCGGAAAATAAGAATAAACGTATCTCTTTGAAGAGTCAAGTATGATTCTGTCCGACATCTTAACTTTTAGGATGACGGAAAATTTCGATTATAATCTTAAAGAACAGTCAATGCTGACTGTGATTTTTTTTTCTCTTAGATCAGTTTAGCAAGGAAATGAATGCAGACAGGACTGGTAATGCAATCGAATAATCCACAAAAGAATGGCTGAAACCAAAATAGATTTTTTTAAGAACCACCACACTGATGTTACTAATTTGTTCCTCGTTGTGCGGTGGAAAAGTAATGCTTTTCTATAAATAAAAATAAAATTTAAAACAATTTCAGAAAATAAGAGTAAGCACGCCATTTTTAAGAATCAAGTATGATTCTGTCCACCAATTCTCACCAGGATGTTTTTTATTTTATTAAGATCGATTCAGTAGTACAGAATTTATAAGGAAATAAATGCAGACATGATTGGCAAGGCAATCGTATAATATTCAAAACAATGGTTGAAACAAACTAATTTGTTTTAGAACCACCAAACCGATTTTGCTGATTCGTACCTCGTTGTGCGTAGGAAGAATGCAGCTTTGTTACTGATTTAAAAAAATAATTAAAACATGTTCGCAACACATGAATAAACGGGCATCTTTGCAGACTACAATTTAATTTCGTCCGTCATCTTGGACTTTGAAATATAAAATATAAAAAAATATATTTAGTCAAAACTGAACTGATTAATTTTTTGCCAAGTCCAGTTTGTCCCATTAAAGTTGATAGTGGTATAGTTCAAAAGTTATAATGAAAGAAAAATTATCCGGTTTTTTTTTGGCCCACTCGTTATATAAACTCCCTTTTGTGTGTGGGCATTTTGAGATGATAAAGTAAGCTGACCTGTTAATTTTATACCTGGAACATTTTCATTCTAAAGACTTAAATTTACCCCAATATGATTTTTCCAAGAGTCAAAAATGTTCATTGTATAATTCCTCTGTGCGCTATTTTATTATTTGCGCTTTTTTCTTTGCGCGCTTTTTTGGCCTGCCCTTTTTTTCGCTTGCGTTTTTTTCGGTTTGAGCATTTTGTGTACGACTATTTTCTTTTAAAATTCACTTTTTATTATACGTTTATTGCAATTGCAAAACATTATTAAGAGGACAAAATTATATTTTTAATTTTGTATAACTTGGAACATACAACAAAAACAAATGATACTGTGATGTCCATATATAGTGGTTATTTGCAGATATCGTCATAAATCTAATTTCATTTTCAGTTTTTCTTTGACGAACCAACTTTACAAAGTCGAGTTTTACACCATTTAAAAGAAACTTTTATATTATCTGTGATGAGTCATAAATCATTTTTGACCAGACTATTGCATGTTTGCATAGATTTTCGCCGATTTCTATAAATACCCTCCAAATATGGACGCCACTGTATCGTTACTAGTCGTTTGATCTCACTAAGTGATACACCTTTGGAATGGAAATTTTATCTTCTTCATAAAATGTTCCACACATATTTTCATAAAGAACTCAGCTTTTACGCAATTTGCAGAAAAATAAATAATACAAGGTTTTTTTTGATTTTAGGGACGCCAATAAAATATTTACTGTATTATTAATCAAACTCTATTACACATCGACAAAAAGCAAATTTTATCGTTTAATAGACATCAAAATTTTTTCCTAAAGAGCTTTCTTTTTAAGAAAATTGGATGAAAACGTAAATATTAAATAGATTTTCGACGATTTCTGTAAATCACCCACATTTATGTATGCCACTGGGCTGCTGGGGGGTGACCAGTCACTAGCATGTTAGTCATCGTTGGAAAGAAAATTTTATTTACTGAATAAAATTTTTGTACATATGTTTCTAAAAATGATAGTTTTTACGAAAAACTTATGATTTTTAAAAATGCTCTCACTTTACGGACTCCACTGAAGTCTCACCGACAATCTTGTCGCGACTCAAAGATTATGTGTTTAGGATCGTTGGTCGCGACTGAGTAATGTGAGGAGCAAAAGGCTTTGTTTTTATGAAAATCAGTTAAACTTCAAAATTTTAGTGTATTTATTTTGAATAAAATGTTCAATCAGCATATGTGCGTAAGGGTACATAACTTTGCAACCGTAGTACCTAGGAAGCTCGGAAGTATCTCGTTTAATAGGCTCTTTGATGAGCTTTAAATTTTTGTTTTACAGAATTAATCAAAGATAAGCACTTTCTGAATACAGGCAATTAATAAAAAAGAAAAAATCCAAGATAACGGCGCCATTTTTAATATGTGCCTGAAAGAGAGGAGTTGGAGCTTTACTATGTTTTATGGGACCTTAACTATTTATTATTGCACCTAGCATGGATTTTACGTTTAAAAAAAATATACGTATATTTTTTTATGCTTTATTGTCCGCCATCTTAAATATCTTATATTTGCCGAGGAAATTTTTCTTAGAAAACTTCAAAAAAACAATTACTCCAAAACTTTCCACCTGAAACTACCATTTGATTGAACTATATTTTATTTACATTTTATTACAAGAAACTCCTTGGCAGAAACCGCATAATTAGAAATAGTTAACAAACCATTATCGTCGTGCAGAGGCGTATCCAGGGAGGGGCCAAAGGCCCCCCCCCTCTTTCAGACATATAACTTATTTTTTAGTTTAACAGCATCACTTACTTCAAATTTTTCACAAATTCTACTTAATTTTTTAAAATATTTCACCTACGACCCCATAAATAAGTCTTCTTTAGATACCAAATTTCTCAACTCTGATCTATCAAAAACCGCTAATAAAAAATATTTTAGTGTTTGCTGCCACTTTGGCCCGTCCCCCCTGGAAAACCTGGATTTGCCACTGTCGTCCTGACGTCTGTCCATGTGTGTGTGTGTATGTTTGTCCATACCACAATAGCTCCTAAACGGCTGAACCAATTTTCATAAAGTTTTACTGTAATAATAATAATAATAATAATAATAATAAAGAGCTAGTTAGATTTTGGTCAAAATTAATTTATAGGTAGTGACAGTTTAAAAATGCAAAAAGGTGCTAAATTTTTAAACATCGCATCAATGTGCGGTTTTCTGAATGTAGAACAGATTTTCCTCAATAATTTATGTTATTAGTGGAAACTCCGTAGGTGCTTTCGTTTCTGAGATATTTACCAAAACTATTTTCAAGGCTGATATAGCGTGAAGTTTACCTCGAATGTTCTACTGGTCTAGAAAGGCCTCAGATCCATCATTGACCCATATATTTCTCAGACCGCCAGTTACAAAAAATCATAATCAATCTTGGTGCTATTAGTCTGGAGAAAAACAAAAAAAGTTAGAAATGAATGGTATAAGAATTTTGTTAGCCGAGATGCTCTATATTAAGAATCCGAGCGATGTCACTCTGGCACCCTTGGGCATTAAAAAATTAAATAAAAAACATCTGAATCAAAAATTATTTTAGGCGGTTTTCGTAGTACCAATTCACAATAAGCAGAATTTTCGGCAATAGGTTTATTTTCCCGAGAAGCCCAACTTAACATATGACATAATGTGTAAATTTGTGACATGCGTCAATTAAATAGTTAAATATAAATCAAGAATTTTTTTTTAACAAATAAAAATTCATTTAAAATTGTAATTACTACTTAATTATGTAGACAATTTTAATTTTTCAGATGTTTAAAATATATATTTTTGTTTTTTATAGGAAGCAAAGTACTTATGTAAAAACCAAAACCTTATGTTGAAAATTTGACGTTCTCTAAATTAGTTGCTGAATTTATTTTATTAGAATGTCTTGCTTCTGAACCAAACCATAACAAACCATTGAAATAAACTTATTTTTTAGCACTAGTAAAAAAATAGCGTAGCTATGAATAAAATGCAATTTTTTATAAAATTTAGGTTTAACTTCAATTTTAAAACTAAGACTTAGTAACACTTCCTAGCTAGCCTATTAGCACACTTCAAGGAGACTTCATGATATCGGCCTTGAAAACAGTTTTTTTTAATATCTCAGAAACGAAAGCTTCTACGAAGTTTTTGGTTTCAACACAAATTATCCGGAAAAATATGGTGTACTACGTCCCGAAAACTGCATATTAATGCGATGCCCTGTTAAAAAGTTAGCATTTTAAACATTTTTTAATTGTAATAAAACTGCATTAGTATCAATGGATTTTGACCATAATCTAATCAGCTGGTAAGAGTGTCGAACACTAATTTACCTGAAGCCTAGGAGCTTTTGTGTCACGGACAGACATAATCAAACACACACAGACAGACATCACGACGATATTGCTAAGATAGGTCAAAATACACCCAAATAACACATTTTCGACGTTATCTAAAAAAAAAAATCGTCGAAAATAATACCTTGTCTAGCCATGGCTGCGCGGGCTAAGGTAAAAATTCGACAAAGGATTAAAAAATTTTGATAAAAATTTTCGTATTGTGCAATTTTTTTTATCATTAGTGTTTCTTTTATCACACTATTTCGGGGGCGATTAATCCCCCTTGATCCTTGAATTTTTATTGTGTGTCATCACTTTTACTCATCCAGGTGTAAAAGCCGCTTCTGAAGGTTTAAAAGTTTAAGAGATGTTATAAACATCCAAAACCGTTTCTTGATATTTTATGAAAGTGCCTTATATTTCAAGATACGGGTTTTGTGTTTTAACTTCTCTTTAAATTTGAGCAAGGATCATCCTGTATAGAAATAAAAAACAAAATAAGTTGTCAAATTACTTACAGTACGTAAAACTACTTTAAACTCTGCTCCAAACCGCAACACGTACATAGAAAACACGGTGCAAACTTAACAAAAAGGAAACATAAAAGAATCTTGCAGAAAAAAGTTTTAAACATTACAAAGCGATTTCTGAAGTGGTTTTCAACTCTTTACCAGCATGCTGGCTGCAAAGACAAATTAACGTATAAAATAAAAAAGAATAATAAATTAAAAAAAAATAGTCGTAAGAAAGCTAACAATTTATAAACTTTGCTATTAAATTTTTGTAAGTAGTTTTCTTTGCTACATACCAAAAAGCGTTTTATCGTTGACTTGTGCTGCGCAAACTGAAGTAATATATAAAGTAACCAATTCATTATTTAAAAACAAAATGACGGCAGAACTTTGGAAAATGTTAATTTTCTTTTCCTTTTAGTAGTAGTGACGGTAGTCTTTTATTCATAGTATTAAAATACAATTTTTTTTTTAAAGTCAAGATTAGAAAAGAACCTTTAAATAAAAATTAATAGAAAAATAAAAGACACAATACAAAGTACAAACTAAAATACACTAATTATACACAGATAAAAAATATGAAGGTTCAAAATGTCGATAGGAACAGGAGAACTAATTTACTTAAAATTATTTAATAAAAATACCTGCATAAATAAATTAAAATATACAATTATTAATTTGTCTTACTGTAGAGAAACAATCCCAGAGAAATTGTGGCTTAAAATTTCTTCAATGGAATAGAATGGTTTAGTTTTTAAGTATTTCTTTACTATGTCTAATAGAAACTTTGCAGGCATGATTTTTATTTTTAGTGGTAATAAATTAAATATCCTTGGCCCATCATAGCTAATTTCTCTTCTGGTTTTTCCTAATCAAGGATAGTCAGTCTGGATGTTGACATTGTTTCTGGTAGTGCAACATACTTACTTTTGTTGTTAACTACAAAATCAAGACTGCAGTATAAAAGGGGAGGAAATGTTAGCACCCCAAGTTTAGGAAAGCTATCCCTATAGTCATCTCTGTAGCCCCCCCAATCAACGATTCTCACGCACTGTCCTTAAAGATAGAAAATCCTCATGAGCGACCTTGCGTGTCCTCAAGCCAGAAGGGCATAGGAGATTCGTCCCTGCATAAATGCATGAAAAACGCTGAGCAGAACAGACTTTGAAATTTTTTTTTATAGGTTAAATAGTAAATAAGCACCTAAACATAGCTGTTTAGCAAGTTTGTCTGTGTGTTTTTCCCAATTTAGTTTTGAATTTAGATTGACTCCTAGATATGGAGCCACCTCTGAGTTAGGTTTAGTTATTAGTTTCAAAGAAAAAACATGTTACGTGATAAGTCACCCGTCAAAATTTTTAGTTCTGAAAGCACATCAATACCATTGGTGTCGTCAGCAAAGTTAGTACTTATTTTATGCAGTGATAAGTTTATTTATATCGTTTATGTAGATAATAAATAAGGTTGGACTTAAAACAGAGCCCTGTTCAAAAAATAGCAACTGAGCATACCCCACCTAACATTTATAGTAGCGTCTATACGCTCCAAAGACTTTGCTACTATTTTATGTTAGAAGAGTTGTGATCTCAACAAAAATTCGGCACCTTTTAGTTCTGTCTACTACCTAGTATCACGAAAAAGTAGAGCTTTCGTAAAGACGACCCTCTAAACTACTTCTTAGGATTGTTACTTGATAGTCTATTCTAATAGTCTTCCCTACCATAATGGGACGTTGCCAAGGTTTTATTTTCTTTTTAGTTGTTATTTCGTAGTCGCCGTGACTTTTCTATGGTACTTAATTATCACTAGAAAGTTAAGCTTCATTGAAGTCGCAAACAAGTGTATCCGACAACTTTATTATATCTTTAATTTTTGCCAGAAAAGTTTGTGTCATCATAGCAACATCATACAACTTTACATGGACACTTTCTTAATAATATATAGTACGGGAAATGAGACAAACAATAACAAAATAGAACTTAAGAAAGTGTAATAATTCAACACTTTTTAGAAGAGGGAAAATAATTAATCAGTTTCTAGTAAAATAAATCACAATTTTTACTTTGGTTTCTAATACAATACTTGTATAAGTTTTCGTAATACAATACTTGAATTGGTTTTTGTAAAGTATTCTTCCCGGTAAGTGGCGCCCCCGAAACTACAAAATGTATACTAAAATGTATAAGCAAACCTGTTTATAGAGGCAATAATACAGATTCATATTTTACGACTACGAGACGCATTTTCATCCTTCACATCAACTAAAACTTATAAATTCACAAAACCACGATGCTACAGAACAATGCATCAAAAACCAGGATTAGGCATTGTTGTTGACAAAAGTGACAATTGGCTTCACCCCAATAACTTAAGGGTAGCGATATTGCTTATCGCGTGGTTCCTACTACTGTGAGGGTGTTTTTATAGTGGCGGAAGCTAGGGACTACGCAGCCAACGATAAAGACCATGGCGCGTTATAAGCAAGTCGGCAGTCACGTGATCTTAGGAGTTCCAGGATTCTTAATGTATTGCTTACTATATTATCTGTTTTTACACAATTTAAATAAATTGACTAAAATTTTTTGTTCTCGTATAGGCAAAAATTAAAAAAAATATTTTGCTGATGTATATGTTTATTATAGATAAAAGAACTGAATCTATAAAATAAAAAATTATATAAAATTTGCACTTTAATATCTTCAGGTATATAACGTACATAATATCGTTAGTTTAAATCTATACAAGTCTTTTAAAATTGGACATAACAAAAGCTTTAAGTTTTTTAATTTTTCTTTGAGTGTCATCATCTCTGTCTGTGTTCTTATTCAAAGATTTATTAGCAGACACTAAATCATTATGCTTTTTAATAAAATTATTTAACTTTACATGCCCTTAAACTAATTTTTCCAAGATATGACAATAGTTTTTCTCCACAAAAACACTCGCTAGAGTTATCTAAAGAAAATTTTTTTATATAAAACATTTCACAATAATTTATTAAAAAGAAACAAGTGATTTTGTGAATAAGTGAGATGGTTTTCACGTTCAATAAACTGAATGTATTGGTCGTCAATGGTCGTCAATAATTTTTTGAAAAATTACCCAGCACAAACTTTAATATATATTTCATTATTGTGTAAGTTAACTACCAACTCATGTTTTTTTAAAAGCTGTATCTTACTTTTTAAATATTGCACACCACCGGAGAGATTACTATCTGTTAGCGATATTTCCTAAATCAGTTTTTTAATATTGCGAGGGAGCAGAAGACATTTTAACTTAGTTTTGGAAATTGACATGTATGCATTGGATGACTGGATAAACAAAGATGAAGCCAACATTAAAGTGTATCCACAATATCTTCGATTCTCAGGTGACCTTTTCAAGAGACCTAAATGTTCAATAAGAAATGACAATTGAACACATTTTTCACTCTCACTATCGAAAATGTTACTAAGGATGTCTATTACTTGATTAATCCTATCTTTTACCACTTCTTTCCCGTTTGCAACTTTCCTTTCAATAAACTGCATTAGCTCTTCAAGTGTATCGGTGCTGTCCAAAACTAAAACTCCAACTTTTTTTGTCAGTTTGTTTTTTGGCATGGACACATTGTTAACATTTACAAAAAATGACAGATTTCCCTCAACAACTAGAGATGCTAACAGTGAAGGATTGTTGTTCAAAAATGTCATCAGGCACAGGCAGACTGTGTCACGTTCTTGAGTAAAAATCCAATTTTTGTTTATTTTAGTATTAGAACAATAAAATTTTGAAATGTCCTCAATATTTGATAAAACTTGATTTCTTATGAGCTGAAAGTGTTTTAAGACTTTCTTGTATTGCAGTTTCCAGTTGTTGCCTCTCGATATCAGCTAATCGAACAGTAGATACAGGTTGTCTACTTAGGTATTTCGGAACATTTTCAACACTCTCCATTTACAACACACTTATCAAACCAAATAACCTGCTCGTTAGGAAAATGTTTGATGCAAACTTGTGGACGTTTTAAGATACTTAATTTTTACAAACTTTATGCATTTGTTTATCCACTGGCAAATTAAAAGTTGACACATATTCGGTTTCAGTTTTATAGTTGGATCGACAGCCAACAACACTACATGTTCGCGGCATTGTTGTCTTTTTCGTGGGCTGCGTTATTTTGATAACTTTGATAAAATTCACATAAAATTCATGCCCGAGTTAAAAAAAAATCGACGTAAACAAACATACCAAAACTGAAAACACATATGTTTTATAATGACAGCTGGCCGGGAGGCATTCTTTTGTGATCCTTTGTGATATTTCCGCGCCCGGGCCAGTCTTTCTCGTGGGCTGCGTAGGGACTTATACGTTGCCGCGACGGAAGAGGAGAAATTCGAGTGTGCTATCTAAAACTAAAACGGAACACTGCCATAAAAGTGGTTCGTATTACGTTGCCGCAACTTGGGATCACTTTTTAGTTACCCCTTCGACTATA
This sequence comes from Aspidapion aeneum, assembly GCA_963576565.1. Classification (NCBI taxonomy): domain Eukaryota; kingdom Metazoa; phylum Arthropoda; class Insecta; order Coleoptera; family Brentidae; genus Aspidapion; species Aspidapion aeneum. Next base: position 77,665,414 of record OY755044.1, on the reverse strand, counting down.
AGAAAATATTGTTTGGGACGCCATGTTTTTTTGTATGTAGAAAATTTATTATTTTTATTTTGGTTTTTAGAGCCCATATTAAACAAATTAATTAAAGGTATTTGGTAACCTTGGCACATATTAAAAACCATTTGTTGGAGTTAACTGCCGATTAGGAAAACATTACCTTAAAAACCAAAACAAAAAAATTCCATCAGATACCAGAAAACGGTTCAATTTTACAGGCGCGTCGGTTTTTTGCAATAAATATGATGCATGTTTCACATAAAATTTGCGTCGCAGTTGAATATTGGTCCTGTGCTAGTACATTCCCTCAATTTTAGATAACATAGTACATATTATAGCCATAACCAAACTAATCACTTAGACAGTTTGTTTACTGTAGTGTTCACCATATTGTGTAATAATTTTACCATAAAGAAACGATAATATTATTTGCAACTAAATCGCTACTTTTATGCCATTACGGAAAAAAAACATCCTCGACGACGTCGTAGATACCTGGGTGCGACGTAGTAGTGTAGCCGTTACTACAGTGACTTTAAACACGTGGCTAAGTAGTAATGACCGCAAATTGGTTCCCCATTTAGGGAATTACCACGTCGCTAAATGGTATACTGAGACCTAGCGGGTTACGTTGTGCTTACTTCTAAGAAATTCTTACTGGTGAGGGTGTCGTCGCGAAAACTTTAAATGTTAGTTAAGATTACTCATTTGAAAAATTTCCTTTAGTATTTTGATCGATAGTTTATTGCTTAACTGTGCTTCGTGTTGACCTGAGGCTAAATTTATACAAGGATGTTATTTAGCTCTGAATTTTTTTTTCAAAATATTTACTTATTACCGATATATTGATCTGGGTCGGTAATTAGAGGGCTCATTTTTTCAGCCCTCCTTGAAATTAGGTACAATGTAAGTGGAAGCAATTTCTTCAAAAATAATTTTAAGTATTTTTGCATTATTGTATTGCAAAAAAAAGTTCTTTGTGCATTCGTAATTTCATTGTAGCTAAACGCATTATTTTAACGTTAATTAAATCTAATTGAATTCCTTTTATTTTTGGCGGCCGGTCCCTCGTTAAGGCAAAGCAATTTCCAGTGTTCGCATTTATTAACAGAAAGATACTTGCGTTTAACAAGAGTTATTCTGCAAAAGAGCTGTTCTTTGTTAAGTTTGTGACCAGTGACGTACCAAGTTTAATTATAGATGACGAAGATCAAGGTAGTAGTAGTAGTGGTGGGGAGACCATTTTTGGTCTAGCGAATAGAAACGGGGCGGCGCACGGCGCGCCCTTTTCGCAAACCCCGATTTGTTCATACAGCATATACCAAACTGATGCACGTGCCCCTTAGGATACAAGTTTTCTTTCTCTAAGAGGACATAATTGTGCCTGGCACCTCAGTGTCGAAGGCAGGGAACTTTATACTTTGTAGCAAGTATACACAGTGGACCCACGCTTCTACACACCTTCCGAAAGATGGTCCTTCTACAAGTAGACTTGCATCTATCTAACATCGCTATCGCAGCAGAACTTGGTTATAGACGATAGACTTCTTTCCTTTCCAGCGCAACAGTCGTTGCGCTGGAAAGGAAAGGCGCTGTAGGCGTCATCCTGGTACCGACTATGTAGTACTTACAGCAGGCTGCTGGGTTGTTATTCCCGGTTCCTCGGGTGGCTGCGTGTCGGCTCCTGTACTACACCTGCGTATTGTTACGGGTTCACTGCTTCAAATAAAACTCGTAAATGTCAAAAAACGATTTGTCAATTTATTTGATATTTATGTACAAAAACACGCACTTACACTTACTAATAACTCGCTAATAATTCACTACTATAATCGGTCTATTAACTTCGTGTTAATATCTCACGACCACTACAGTACGTTATCTGTGACTGACTGCCTGGTGCGCGACCCCGGCCCTATATATAGGATCGTCCATCTCTCTCGAACTTTCCGGCAGCCTTCGACGTCCGGAAAGTTCTCGTATTATTGCGACCGCAAGTCACAGATAACGCAACTAAAACATACACTAAGAATACAACCTTAAGATAAATCAACCTAATACTACACTAAACCTAAATAAATTCCAATTATAAAATTTAAATAACTTAAATTTGTAACACTATCCTCCTCTTCAGGTTTGATCGTCTCGATCAACATTTCCCAGGTAAGGTTTTAAACTGTCTAGATGAACAACTTTCATCTTGGACTTCGGGCTTTCTGGATTCGGTAGACTACATCATTAATTCTCTTAACAACTTTATAAGGCCCTTCCCATTGTGGTGTCAACTTAGGTGATCTTCCTTTCTTGCGTTGAGGATTGTATAGCCAGACTTGATCATTCTCTTTGAACCCTGAAGAGTTTGCTTTCAGGTCATATCTCGCTTTCATGCGGTCACTGGCTATTTCCATTCGCTCTCTTACCACTTCATGGATATCGTGCAGCTTTTGCCTTAAATGTTCGACATAGTCATTAACCTCTAAGTGTTCTTCTTCAGGTGAACCAAACATGATATCACATGGTAAACGCAGTTCTCTACCAAACATGATACTAGATGGAGTAGCTCCTGTCGTATTGTGAAGGGCGGTTCTATAGGCCATCAAAAACAATGGAATATATTGGTCCCAATCTGTTTGGTGCTCATCAACAACTTTGCACAGATGTTCTTCTATTGTTTTATTAAATCTTTCAACCATGCCATCTGACTGCGGATGTAAAGCTGTAGTCCGTGTTTTATGTATTCCTAAAAGGTCACATAGATTCTGGAAGAGCTTTGATTTAAAGTTTCTTCCTTGATCTAAATGTAGTTCCAAAGGAATGCCAAATCGGCTGAAAACATCATTTACCAGAACTTCTGCAACTGTAGCGGCCTCTTGGTTAGGCAAAGCAAAAACTTCTGGCCATTTGCTAGGATGAAGGATGTATTTGTTGCCCTTTTTAGTTTCTGGAAATGGTCCGGCCACATCAATAGCGATGCGTTCGAATGGCAGACCTACGTTATATTGTTTCATTTGACCTCTGGACCTTGTTTTGGGACCTTGGCTGGCTGCACAAGTCGAACATCGGCGGCACCAGTTTTTCACATCTTGAAAGTAATTGACCCAATAAAATCGGTTTCGAATTTTGTCCATGGTTTTATTTATGCCTAGGTGCGCGCCTGATTTTCCACCATGGCATTCGGCCATTATATTGTCTACCATGCTCCTAGGAACCACTACTTGATTAACCACAGTAAGACCATCGGCACTTTCCCAGGCACGTTTAAGGATGTTTTCCTCTACTATCAGTGAATCCCATTGTGCCCACAGTGATTTGAATATCACCCCTTGGTTTGCGATATCTTGCCATGATGGTCGTGGCTTGTTCTCTTCTTTCAATCGCAAGATAGGTCCTACATCTTTGTCGATAAGTTGTGTGGTTCTAGTCGAAGCCGACATCCATTCTTCATCTGGTTTTAACTTTATCTGGCGCACGTAGGTAATTCCATCTTTCTGGTCAATTTTCCTGCAATTTTTACAATCCTCAGGGCAAGGTCTTCTGGACAATGCATCCGCATTATTATGCACCCTTCCCGCTCGGTGCTTACTTTGATAATGGTATTGTTGTATCTTTTCTATCCATCTCGCAACTTGCCCCTCAGGTTGTTTCATTTTCATGAGCCACTGTAACGCAGCATGAGATATTTGTGAAAGTGATCTACGGATTTAATGATGGCTAGGAGCTCCTTTCTGGTAACACAATAATTTCTCTCTGGTTTGGATAGCTTTTTGCTGAAAAATTCGATGAACCGCTCTTCTCCATCTTGTACTTGGGAGAGTACTGCTCCTATGCCCTCGTTGCTCGCATCAGTATCTAATATGAATTTACCTTTGGGAATAGGATATGCAAGAATCGGACTAGAACATAATGCTGCTTTTAGTCTTCTAAATGCTTGGTCACATTCGGTATTCCATTTGTAAGAAGCTTTATCTTCTGTAAGTCTATGTAATGGAGACGCTATTTTGGCGAATCCTTCTACAAATCGTCTGTAGTATGTACACAGACCCAAAAAGCTTCTCAATTCATGTTCGTCACGAGGTTGAGGCCATTCTTTTATTGCTTGTAACTTTTTTTCGCCGGTATGGATGCCTTCTCGGGAAACGACGTGACCCAAGAACTCAACTTTTTCTTGGAATAGAAAACACTTCTTTGAGTTTAGTTTAAGATTTGCATTCCTGATTCTTGAAAATACTTCTCGTAAATTGTCTAGATGATCTTCAAATGATTTTCCCATTACTATAACATCATCCAAATAGACTAAGCAGGTTTTCCAAGTAAGGCCTCGTAGAACGACTTTCATTAGTCTTTCAAATGTAGCTGGGGCATTGCATAGGTCAAATGGCATCACATTAAACTGATAAAGTCCACTTCCAGCAGAGAATGCAGTCTTCTCTTTATCTCTTTCAAAGATTCCTACTTGCCAATACCCACTTTTCAGGTCAAGAGTAGAAAACCAATATGATCCTGCCAATGTTGTTAATGTGTCGTCTATTCTTGGCAGTGGGTAACTATCTTTCTTGGTCACATCGTTAAGTTTCCTGTAATCGACACAAAATCTAGTACTTCCATCCTTTTTAGAGACCAACACCACAGGAGATGACCAAGGACTTGATGACTCTTCAATAACACCGTCGCTGAGCATTTTATTAATGAGATTGTGAACTTCTTCTTGTTTGGCCAATGGTAGTCTTCTTGGGGGCTGTCTTATCGGTTGGGCATCGCCAGTGTTGATGGAATGTTGAATAAGGTTTGTGCGTCCCGAACTACTCTTAGTTTCAAAGATATTACTTTGTTCTTCTATAAACTCTCTCGCTTTACGAATTTCTTCTGGAGCGAGATGTTGCCAAGTTGACTGAAATTGCTGAAGTACCTCCGTTGATAACTTACTTTTATCCTCCGAAGTTGGCTCTTCACATCTTGTTACTTTCTGGACTGGCTCAAATAATGCTACCACCTCCCCCTTATTAATTTGTACACTATTTGGGAAAATATTGGCAACTCTAATCGGGATGTCTTTATCGGTTTTAGCTAGTGACTTTGCAACGAGGTAGGTGTTGGATAATTTCTGTTGGCTTATGAGTCCGACACAGCTTGATGTTTTACTTTCTAGCCTCCCAAAAATTATGGTCTCACTGTTACCGACCAGTCTTGTTGTACATACTGCCACAACCTTTATTGGTTCCTTATTGAAGTAACTATTTGACAAAATGAACTCTTCATTCCGAAATCTCAGGGTATTAAGTTTATTATCAAACGCAAATCCATGTTTACTTATCAAGTCCATTCCCAAAATAAATTCGTCTTCTATTTCGGCAACCAATACAGTGTGGCGAATCTTTAATCTTCCCAGCTGTAGGTCTATGTCTATCTGCCCCAACACGTCGGCGGATTCTCCAGTCACAGTCTTAAGTGTTATTTTCTTTTCTGTTGGTCGAATTTTATATCTCGTTGCAATTTTGAACTTAAGCAATGATATGGCAGCACCAGTGTCTACTGTTATGTTAACTTGTCTTCCATTTATAAGTCCGTCGATGTTAAGACTCTCAGCAGTATGTTTTAAGCTCTTAATTGAATATATTTTGGGGGCTACATTCCCTTTAGCCAAAACCCGCCCCTCTGCGTTGACTAGTTTTAGTTTTCTTGATCTCTTCTTCGGTACTCTGTCCCGCTAGATGGCGAGCGAGACCTTATTTGGTCGCGACAATCGCGTTGAATATGCCCTGTACGTCCGCATCTGAAACACTTTACATTTGGAGGGGATAGTCTGCTTTCTTTCAAAGAGTCAATCTTCTCTATCAGTGATTGAAACATTTGGTTTAGCGTTTTTAAGTTGACCTCATGTCCATTGCTCATTTCTTCTCCCTCCTGAATTGAAACAGCTCTTACTTTTGGCCTGGACATATTATTTGATGATTCGATTTCAAGGGCTCGAATCAACACTTCACTGCTATTATGGAAGCGTTCTCGACGAAGTAACTTTGCTAAGTCCGAGTCTCGTAATCCGTTAATAAAGCGATCTACCGTAAAGGGATCTCTGTAATTTTCTGGCATTTCTGGGTAAGCTAAATACATCAGCCTCCTAATATCTGCTTCATACTCTTGCAATGATTCTCCTGGTCTTTTTGACGAATATTTAATTCTGACCAATGTAAATTTCGCAAGTGTTCGTCTCCATACCTTCTTTCTAGCGCTGCCACTAAAGCGTTATAATTCTGTTTTTGTTCGACTGGAATGGACCGTTAAAGTCCGAGTGCAGGTTCCCGTAGAGCTACTAACAACGCTCTAGCTTTTTCGTCCTCGTCCCAACCATTTGCAGCGGCGGCAGCTTCAAATTGTTGTTTGTAGGTGGACCAGGAGGACGTACCGTCAAAATTTGGAGGCTTAATGTTTTGGTTGGATTTCACAACACATCCCTGAGCTTTTATTTTGTTATGTTCTTTCTGAAGCTGTATAAGCTGTTTTGACACATCCTGGAGCTTTTCTTCCACTATTTGAAAAACTTCTTCTCTTACATTCTGTAGCTTGGTCTCCACTTTTTCTTCAACATTCTGCAATTTGTTCTGTAACGTTTCTTCTACATTCTTCAATTTGTTTTGTACCTTTTCTTCTACATTCTGCATTCTCTGAGTTATTTCTTCCTTAAGATCTTCGGTTGCTGCCTTGAACTCTCCTCTAAGCTGCTCGGAGTTGCTCTTTATTTGATCGAAGTTTTCTTGAATGCCATCTAATCTTTGCTCAAATGTCTGTTTCATATCGTTTTGGTTTTGTTCAATGGTCTGTCTTATATCGTTCTGGTTTTGAGCCATTTGAGCTGCTAGAGCCTGCATCATTTTAGTTAGATCTTCCATCTTTGCCGATCCTTGTCTAGTAAGCATCAACTTCCTGATAAATCACTTAAAATGTTTATTTTTTTGGTCTATAAAGCCAATGTCGTAGTCGGTTTTGTTTTTTTTTTCAATATCTCCTCTGATTCTTAAATAGCCTAATGGAATGTTCTAGAATATACTAGTAAATGTCACTCTTTCTGCTACTAGGCAAATGTAGAAGCCAGTTTTTGATTATCTCTTTTGGTTCTCGAATAGATCGTCGTAGAATGTTGTGGAATATTCTAGAAATTCTTTCTAATTCTCACTATTTAAATATTTAAATAACTTAGCTAATGTCGAAGTCGGTTTGTGTATATCTCTTCTGGTTCTCGAATAGAACGTCGTAGAATGTTTTGGAATATTCTAGAAAATCTTGGTGATTCTTACTTTTGAAATAACTAAGCTACTGTCGAAGTCGGTATTTGTATATCTCTTCTAGTTTTTGAATAGAACGTCGTAGAATGTTATGGAATCTTCTAGAAATTCTTTCTAATTCTTACTTTTGAAATAACTAAACTAATGTCGAAATCGGTATTTGTATATCTCTTCTAGTTTTTGAATAGAACGTCGTAGAATGTTATGGAATCTTCTAGAAATTCTTTTTAGTTCTTACTTTTGAAATTACTAAGCTAATGTCGAAGTCGCTTTTTGGATATTTCTTCTGGTTTTCGAATAGAGCGTCGTAGAAAGTGATGGAATATTCTAGAAATTCTTTCTAATTCTTACTTTTTAACTAACTAAGCTAATATCGAAGTCGATTCTTAAATATCTCTTTTGGTTTTTGAATAAATCAATATCGAACTTCTTCGAATATTCTGGAAAAATCACTTACTGTTTTTCTGTCCAATTGTCCTAGCCGGTGGTACTATGTAAGGATAGTCTTTGCACTATTTATTTCTTTTAATCTCACTTCTGACACCAATTGTTACGGGTTCACTGGTTCAAATAAAACTCGTAAATGTCAAAACGATATGTCAATTTATTTTGATAATTATGTACAAAAACACGCACTTACACTTACTAATAACTCGCTGATAATTCACTACTATAATCGGTCTATTAACTTCGTGTTAATATCTCACGACCACTACAGTACGTTATCTGTGACTGACTGCCTGGTGCGCGACCCCGGCTCTATATATAGGATCGTCCATCTCTCTCGAACTTTCCGGTAGCCTTCGACGTCCGGAAAGTTCTCGTATTATTGCGACCGTAAGTCACAGATAACGCAACTAAAACCTAGACTAAGAATACAACCTTAAGATAAATCAACCTAATACTACACTAAGCCTAAATAAATTCCAATTATAAAATTTAAATAACTTAAATTTGTAACAGTATATTCTCGATGTTCAAGGTCAACTTATATTTTGCGCGCATCGCATCGCGCGCTAATTCGTTGTCGACTGTTGAACGCTCAAAAGAAAGTGAGCGGTGGGGCGACGAGACTTTTTTTTTGTTTTTGTATCGTTGTTCGAGAAGTGAACCTTCTGCATGTGATTAAGAAGAAGATTAAGGTAAACTTGCTTCGAATGTATTTTTACAAAAATCAGCACTCGTCGTGTAAATATAGGTATAGGTTCTCAAGCCTACACTGATAAAAATGTGTTTAAAAAGTCAAAACAGTGGTGTGTTTGACATATATTTAATTAACTCAACGAAAATTAAGCTTATTTAGGCACTTAATTTTTTACTGTAAATAAAATATACTAGTTTAAAAAATGTTGACTCACTTGATTTCAGAGATTTAATCTTTTGGCTTCTTGTCATTTAAGTAAAAACGAATTTATTTATTTTTTTTATTTAAATAATCAATGTTAGAGAAATCATTATATGACGGACAAGAACAGTACATTGAAAACCTATAGACTGAAATATTTAGTCCTAAAATCGAAAATGTTTTAACCCTACCGCTCTATCAATGGGGTTTTGCGGTTGCTTTTTATCTCCGCAGGATTGAAAAGTATAATTTTAGTACCTCAACAAAATCACCGAAAAGTACACTTTTATTATATAAAGTGCATAAACGAATTCTAGTTCCTAGTGTGCAGAAAAAAACGATTGATGTTTCTTCACGGTAAAAAAAAATTGTCTTAGATCAAAGCAAACTGCTTTGAAGTAAAATAATTTATGCTTTCCTATTCACCAAGAGAATATTTTCTTGATATTGCACAAAAAATGTCTTGCCTCTTTATTTTAATGTGAAATAGAAATTGTTTTATTATAAATTGGAACTGAATTAATCAAAGGCACCATTTTCTCTGGAAGCAAGATTTTACTTATATGAAGAAGATTTGCTTTGGAATATACTGAAACGAAAAAATTAAAGAAGTAAAATAAGGTCTTACTTTAAGATAAAACGGTGCTTTGAACTAAAACAAAATATTTTTATTCAAAACAAATTGATTTAAGGTAAAACAATTTATTCAAGAAAAGAACGTGTTTTCATTGTAGACAGAATTTTTTACCCTGTTTTTAAGTGAGGGGCAGCAATTTTTCCTTTTGCTTCAGACAACCGAAAAGTTAGGCACTATACTTCTAGCAACATTTTTGCAAATAGCCCTGAACTGATCTTATAAATATGGTAAAACCATATGCATAAGCCTACATTTGCTACTTTAAAACTGTTATGGCAACATCGGCCTTTGCCGGTCTCTTTTTTTCTTATTTTATTTTCTGTCTATCTATACTTGAACATACGGCCTTATCCCATGGAAGATCGGCACATGGATTTCAACTGGGGAAGCAGCCTCTTAAAGTTTTTAGTTCAAAATTTGAGGCATTTGGAATATGTAGGCATATTAAACGCCTAATGTGCATTGAAAAAAACCACAAATTGTTTTGGTCAGAAATTGATGTTTTTTTCAGCGTATCGACAATAGTACAGCCTACATATTTAATTACGTACTTTTTGAGTTTATTAAAATTTTAAATGAGCAAATAGTGCGGCATGTATCCTTCATTTACAACACTTGGAATAGTCCGTGGATTCCAAGAAATTCCACCAAAATATTTCTTTTCTACGGCAATATTGGAAAATGTAATATATCCTTATAAAGCTATTAAATAAATTCCACAAATAATATCTGATTCGTGTTGTTCTTGGACAGATCCGCTGCCCCTGATGAAGAAAAAGTTTGTTTAAAGATTATTATTTTTGGGGTTTTTAAAGAATTTCTAAGATGTATCACAATATCAGCCGTAATAGAGATTTTTCTTAGTACATACCGTTTGTACATTGATGACGTCTTGTCAAGGAAAAAAGTTATTGGAACATTGTTTTTAGCATTTTTAAGTGCTTTTCAAAGCTGTATCATAGTATGCGATTATGCCATCGGTGATATGATATGTTGATTTCCATTTTCTTTAATAAAACGTTTGCACAAATTTGACGTAATCAGGGGGGAGAAGTAAATCTGATCAATTGTGTCTTGTTGTTTTTTTGTGGCTTGGTCCTCAGCACATAAAATAAAAAAGTAATCTGTATATTTGATCCAACCTACTTATCCAGGGTCCTTATAATATAAAAACGTTGCAATTTTTCGCGGAGACACAAAAAAATGCGGAAGCCGCTGAAAAAGATGTAGAAAATTTTTTGAATGATGTCAACGTTGCCTTATAAAGAAGCTCTCCGATGTAAATTTAATTGATGGATTTAAAAATGTACCATTTTCGCTACTCATCGTGTAATATTGCAATACTTTCATCAAGCTTTTTTCAATGCATTCGAAATCTTGGGAGGTCCTTTGGGCGCATTTTTTCCACAAGCGATTTCCTCTTTGAGTAATATAATTATTTTCAGCCTTTCAGTGTAGTAGCTAGCCGCCCTTATACTTTAAATATTTATTCGGGTTCTGGGGGGCAATTACCCCATTTAGCCCCCCCCCCCCCCGTAGAACCCCTACTAAAATTGCACAAAACTATGCTAAATAACAGGTTACAGTGTCTCCCTACGTCTATGGTGTAAACTCTGTTTAAGTAAAATGATCAAATAAAAAGACTCGAGGGTAATTGGTTAAACTGAGTCAGTGTCAATAAAACTAATTCTTGCTCGAAATAAGTTTCGAAACTAACTAAAAAGTTGCAATAAACTTTTTTCGACAACATTATACCAGTGCTTTTGCCATTTTAAGTGTTTTCAAAAGTTCTTTACCAAATGTTTTACCATAGGTAATTTCCTCATTAGTTTCCAGTCTTTGATATTGCGTAACCAATTTTTTTTTCAAGCTGTTTTATATTGTAACCTTATATTTTCTCCTTGTGTATAAGTTTTGGGATTATATATCGAGAACATTTTGGAATGTAGCGCAGATATAAAGTTTTTTTTATGAAAGTTGTAAGTTATCTTTGCGCTTCTTAGCACCACATCGTTTCAAATCAAAATTAGCTTTATTAGTCAGAATACAATAGTACACATTGACAAAGCCTTGCTTATCTAATTCACAAATTTCCAGTTAAAAACAAAAAAACCATGGGGATCCAAAATCACAATAACAAAAAAATAAAATCAAGTTCAAAAACAAATTCAACTAACACTTGTTGTACTTTAATTCTTAATGCCATAATTTTATTCAAATTCAAATTCAAAATTTGCTTTATTAGTCAGTTTACCAAAGTAAACATTGACCAAAAACTTTATTAATCTAATTACACTTTATTGAACACTAATTAATTATTATTGATTTAAAATTATTTAAATAGAAACAGTAAAAAACTACATTTAAAAACTATGTATATAAAAATCGGTGAAAACAATAAGAAGCTAAAATTTGATTAAAACAAAACGACGTTAAAATTTCGAGGACAAATTGGTAAAGGTAAAACATTTTAAAATTTAAATTCATTGATATATAAACCCTACGATTTAATTTTACTTAGTTCATCAAAGAATTCATCTTCTTCGTTGTTTTTTATTTTTGCATCGTTGTTCGAGACGCGAGCCTGGCACTTTCTGCATGTGAAGCCGACGACCATACCACGGCATTACCCCGGTTACCCTAACCAATAATTTAAAAAAATTGACAAAATTAATTTGTAATGAATTGTCGTGGCCAAAATTTAAACATGTAAGAAATACATCAAAAAATGCCCTGTGATGACTAGAAAGTGTGTACCAAATTTCACAAAAATGTCTACGAAGGAGTTTTTTTTTTAAATATTTAACACCCTGTGTCTCAAAAGTTAAAACTTTATGAACATATGTTCATAAAGTTTTTGCTTGTAATTGACGCAAGAATTACCCCTTTCAATATTCAATAACTATCATACCCACTAAGCACAAATCATAAACAATGTTAAATAAATGTTGAAAAAAAAAACAAATTTGTGTTAAAATTAAGTCAACTTTTGACATTAAAAAAAGATGTAAAAAATCTTAACTAAAATTTCATGAAAAAGCATTACCGAAACTATATTTATTAATAACGTTAAGAAACCAACATTTAAAGAACCACCATCAATAAATGGTTATTTTTATAATGTTTTTCATAGATCTCATTTCTAACGTTGAATTTAAGATATATGAAGCTAATAAATGTTTTGTTTTTGTTAACATTAAAAAAATAAAACTATAGAGGGCGCTGCCTTAGTTCCACTACCGGAACGGGACAAATCTGTGTTAAAATTAAGTCAAGTTTTGACATTAAAAAAGATGTAGAAAATCCTAACTAAAATTTTATGAAAAAGCATTACCAAAATTATATTTATAAATAACGTTAAGAAACCAAAATTTAAGGAACCATAATTTTATTAGTAGTAAAAATAATACCTTCAATATATGGTTATTTTTATAATGTTTTTCCTAGATCTCATTTGTAACGTTGAATTTAAGATATATGAAGCTAATAAATGTTTTGTTTTTTTAACATTAAAAAAATAAAACTATAGAGGGCGCTGCCTTAGTTCCACCACCAGAACGGGCCATCGCCATTTTTAATTGCGTTTCGCTGCGAGTTGATACGAGTCGGTAGCCAGAGACGCTTTGAGTTATTTTGGTTAAAATATTGGCCTTTTGTAGAAACAAACGTGGCAAATTAAAAGCACAAATACTAACAATGAGAGCGAATATATATTTGCATCGGAATATACTCCAGTTATGTGGGAAAGATGGTATAGTTAAAGAACAACAAATAGGTATGCAGTGATTTAAATGAAGCCCCACAAAATAAGGTAAGAAAAGTAAGCTAAAGTAAAAAAATCATTTTGTATGGAATATCGCATACCTACGTTATAGGTAATCAGACAGGAAAAGCGAAAATTCACCGCGGCCGATTAGCTTCCGGATTTTAAGCCGCATATTCATTTAAGGCAGAATTTAGAACCCTGACAGCGAGACCAAACGAACTGCCTCGTTTGAATTCATGCTCAAGTAAATACGCGCCTTGAGTGGAACAATATTCAACTGAATGCAGGTTTGAAGTACCCACTTTGATCGGTTTGGTTCGGGTATTCATTTGAGGCAGCATTCTGATGCCTCGCTGCGAGGCCAAACGCCCATGCGTATATGTCCGTGCTTTAAATGCGTGTCTAACAGCAACACGCATGGACAAGCAACACCATCCGATCAACTTCAAACGAGCATGAAAAATTCAAACGAGCATTCAGTTCACTTGAGCATAAATGCGAACGAGGCATTCGTTTGGCCTCACACCGAGGCACTTACTACAAAATTATTGTTTCCATAGAATTAATTTAATTTTCAGAAGCTATATGGATCTGCATTTCCTTTACAGTGTCGAGTTCACGAAAACCTTAACGGACTCTTGCTGCTCTGCGTTTCCAAAATAGAAGAATTTTATTTAAGTTACCTTATCTTTGGAGATATTAAAAAACTACACATTTTTTCATTGTTAAAAAAACATTTTATTATCAGTTAAAAAATCAATATTTTTTTAACGTTCGTAAAACATTTAAAAAACATTCGTCTTTTGATGTTGCAAAAACATTTTATTTTCAATGTTAGAAAAACATAAAATTATTTTTCTAACGAAACGGGTTATTAAGCTTCTTTTTCACTATGAATATGACGTTAGAACTAGCATCCAACCTAAGTTATGCTTTTAAATTAAACATTATTTTGGCGTTATTAAATTTTTTTTTTAGTGGGTAGCAGTAGTGGATCGGAGACCATTTTTGGTCTAGCGACTAGGTACACGGTGCACCATTTTCGCAAGTCCCGATTTGTTAGTACACCATATACTAAACTGATGCAGCCCATTAGGATGCAAGTTTTCTTTTTCTAAGAGGATTTAATTTTGCCTGGCACCTCTTTGTTGAGGGCAGGGATCTTTATACTGCGTAGTAGTGGATCCACGCTTTTACACCCCTTCCGAAAGTTGGTTAGACTTGCTTCTACCTGACATCGCTATCGTCCCAGCAGATATTGGTTATAGACGATAGACTTCTTTCCTTTTCAGCGCAACAGTCATGGTCGTGGTGAGTTGACTGTAGGAGATTTATGCTGGCGCCATCCTGGTACAGTACTTATAGCAGGCTCCTGGGTTATTATTCCTGGTTCCTCGGCTGGCTACGTGTCGGCTCCTAGACTACACTTGTGTATATTCTCGATGTTTAAGGTCAACTTATATTCTGCGTTCATCGCATCGCACGCTAATTCGATGACGACTGTTGAACGCTGAAAAGGAAGTGGGTGGTAGGGTGACGAGACATTTTTTTGTTTTGCATCGTTGTTTGAGGCGCGAATCTGGTACCTTCTGCATGTAAAGCCGACGACCGTGCCACGGCACTACTCTGCCGCCTTCCATCATAGCTTATGTCCGGATTTTTATTCTCAAAAAGGCGGCAACAATGGCTACCTTATAGCCCGGAGCCTAAGCGACTTTTGTCTGCATTTTTGAGTACCGTAATGAAACTTGGCACGATTATAGTACAACACTATAGTATTATTTTATGAAGTGGTGCTCATCCCGAACCCAGTGCAGAGCAAAGATACAGGGTGTTTTATTTTTAATTGCATCTCTCTCGTTTAAACTCTGTATAAAATTCAAATGTAAAGCTAGAGCAATGAAACTTTGCACCAATTATAATGACATATGCACTTTTATTTTAAGCGATAAAAAAAAGTATATTTGTTTATTTTCTTCCAAGAAATAATTTAATTTTTTTATTTTTTTGATAAATTTATGTCGTGGGCGTTGGGTAGAACAAAAAATCCAGGAGCTTCGTTATGCAAGATACGACATTAAAATTAAATGTGGTCATAAACAGATTGTTTGTCTTTAAAATAAAAATTGCTGAATGGGTGTGATGTATACAGGGTCGGGGTACAGGGGGGATTTATTTAATAATTCTAAATTAAAAAAATCTTAATAGATGAAAAAGTATGTGAATTTCTTAGACGTAACAATATTTTAAAAAAATATATACCAAATAAAAGATACTTAGCTTCTATTAATATTTTAAGAAAAGAAAAAAAAATAGGTTTGAACTGTTAAAAACACAGGGTGTTTTTAAAAATAATTAAAAGTTTAATGACCATTTTAAGTAATTTTTTTTATGGCGACTTTACAAATCCCTATAAAAAACTCAAAGTCAGCACACTACAACAATACTAATACAGCTTTCATTTTCTTAAATAAAAAATTTTGTACAAAGTGTTAAAAGGTAACTACAGAATAAAGATTTTTCGTAATTTTTTAGTTTAGTGCTAAAAATTCAAATAGCTCTAGATATGTCAAATAAACATGTCGTTGAAACTACTATATTCTTCTTTATACACCATTTATCGTGCTCTATTTTTATAGTAAGCGCTACATCATTGCCGTTTTCTGAACGTGTATACTGGGCATCAAATACTTTGCTGTTATTTTAGTGTTTTTTTACATTATTTATTGTAGCTACTGCGTTAATAGGAATTTTGCAACAAAACTAGGCTCAATTTGTCGGTTTATTATCGGCTATAACAAAAAAATATAAATTTGCGTAGTTTTGTAATATGCTGAAAGACACAGGGTGATATTAAAAAAATCATGTAAAAAGTAGTAGTCTCAAACTTTTGTTCATACGGGTTACGCGGTTAAAGATACTTTCTTAATTTTACTACTTCTTATAACTAGAGGAATGTTTTTTTAACTTGATGTATACTGGTTTACTTAGTTATGTTACTGTACGAAAATACAGGTGTTTCTTTTGTCCATATATATCTTTTTTTAAACACAAAAATTTTTTTTGGCTTCATTTAAGTGCACTAAAACATAACATTTTGAAACGTTAAGTAACACCCCCTAAATATCTGATGGTAGTGAACTTTGAATTATGTGTTAAAATTAACAAAAAATTAGAAGATATTTAATATAATATTTCGAAAATGTATATATTTTATTTCTACATACAAATTATAAAATATACAGTAGAAAGTTAAATTTTAATTAAACACCTATGCTGCTGTTAGTTAGAGACTTTAAAAAATACAGGGTAAATTATCAAAACTACAAGGTAGGTTAAGTAATTAGGCAAAATTTTAATAATTTTTTCGCTAACTTAATTGGTGGAACAAGAAGAAAATGAAACGACGCGTAGGTGAGTTATAGTAAAAAACATTTTAAAAAAAATACACCCGGTATACAGTACCAGGAACCGATAAAAAATGTATATATAAATAAAAGCTGTCTTATGACCTTTTCTTTTTAAGTAAAAAGTTATTACGATATACAATAATTTTAATTTTATAAAAAATATTTTTTACATAATGTTCATTCTCATTATTTTTTATAACTAAAATTGTATATTTTGCAATCTTTATTATCTCTAATATCTATTTATTTACTAGATGCGTGCATTTAATAAATATGTCTTGGTTTTACGACTCTCCTGGTATATAAAAATTAATTTGATGAGGTAGCTATTTAAACAAGTGGGCTTGATGACGTTTGGTGACAGATAAACAAAAAAAAACTGTACGCGAAATGAGTTAATTATTTATTTTATACATTTTTTCTGTCTAACCTCAAGTACGCCCCTGTATCTGGATCCTGCACTAGGTTCCATCGGAGCACCACTTCTAAAATGGCATCTGTAGGTGTCTGCTACGTCTGTGCTAAATCTCATTACGGTACGCGAAAATGCAGACAAACCCCAAAATTCCCCTCTTAGGCCCCGAACTATTAGTCATGATCCGTTTTTAGACCTTGTATGTGCCAAAATATTTCAATTTCCCTTGTATCGTTACATAATGCAAATGATTTCTATTTTCTATCAGGGCTTTTTACCTTTAAAACCTTAAATCAACTGAAGACCTGGACTTTACGAGAACCTAGCCAGAATTTATTTTAAAACAGCGTCAGGCAAAGCCCGGCAGCCGATATTTCATCCTTGCTGGGGAGTCGTTTAAAAGTTAAATATATTCACCCTGAAGGTTAACTCCAACAGGATTCTTTAAGCAAAAAAGGAAAAGATTCCAAAGTGAAAGACAGCACCAAAAGAAAAATGGTTAACCTTTATACAGTGTGTTTCAACTATAAATTTTGTAGAAAAATAAACAAAATTAAACTATTTCTTGTCATATAACAATATCAATACACGGAACTGTAAGTTACAGTTCCGTGTATCAATATAAATATTTATGTGATCTTGGGGTGCTCTTTGATTTAGAGTTTCGTTTTGTGGATCATATAAGTAAGAGTAATTCCACGCCAAATCATCTAATGGGGGTAGCTGCCTTGTCACGAAAAAAAACCAAATTTTGATAACATGTATTAGTGTCCTTAGGAATACCAAATTAACAAATTTTAATTTTTAATGTCGCCTCCCGTATTTTACAGGCCACTTTAAAAAATATATATATAGAGATCACTGCTTTAAAAGTAAAAAAATAAGAAAATCAGTTGTGGCCTTATTTTTTTTTATTTCTATTGTATTAAATCTTATGTAAAAACAAGTTTGTCGGAAGAAATCTTCTATATTGGTTGGATAATCCTATACAGAAAAAAAAATTAACCTCACTTTTTTGACATGGCAAAAATAGTTTTCAAAAAATAGTAAATTTTATGATTTTCTCGATTTCTAATTATTTACACTGGTTAGGAATATGGTCCATCAAAAAAAAGTCTATACGCACATTAAAGCTAAGTGGCTTGACTATCATACAAGGCAAAAGAAACATATTTAGGTCTATTGATTTCAGCAAACTAAATTTTTTAAAATTGGAAAAACCGCTAAAACCTCAGAATTGGCAACTTTTGACTAAAAAATTGTCATGTCTATCTGTCTATTAAAACTTGTGCCTTGTTTTACTTGACAATGTATCGTCTAAATAAAAGTAAAATAAAAAATCTGGGTCTGTCATTTTAACATCAAATTTTAAGCTATTTGGTTAAAGCATGTAAAAAATCAAGTCGCAAAAGGAAAAAAATTATGTATAAAAATCATCGTCAGGGGATCTTATTTAGAGCCACATACTGTTTTGCGTGACATCCTAGTTTGTGGGTTCAAGTCCCATCTTCGTACACTGAAGGAATTTTTTTTTAGTTTTAAGAATACATTTTTGGTGAGACACGGACATTAATTAGTTTCTTTCTTTGGTAAATGAAATGGTTCAGGTTTAACAGTGGCGTATGCAGGAGGGAGGGGGTTGGGGGCCTAATCTTTCCAAAGCCATTAAATAACTTCTTCTAAAGATTGAATTTTTCTGAAAGAAGAAATAAATGGTTTTTAGGACTTTGCTTTTACTCAAGCCCCCTCTCCTAACCCCCTTGGAAAATTTCTGCATACGCCACTGGGCATTAAAAAAACTAACTACAAAACTACCGCATGGTAAAAGCCCATGTGGTGTGTTTGGAGGTACTGTGAAACGATTTGTTTTACATTAAAATCTCAAACAAACAACAACTGGACACCATTCTTTCACTCCTCTGAATGATTTAACTATAGACGCTAAATTTACTTCAAGCTCAGTAAAAAAATTTGTTCGGTTTCTGAAATTATAGAACTAAACTTCTTTTCCGATTTTTTAAATATGACAGTAGCAACTACTAAAAAAGTAAACAAACTTTTAAAAAATTTGTGTAGTGACCTTATGAAGAGAGTTTAGATCATAATTTATTGAACAGTGCTCATATAAATAAACTTTACCTTCTGATAAACCTTAATTTGCAGGGGCGCATCTAGAAACTTTATTTTGGGGGAAAATATCATAAAAAATATTTCACAAAACTATTTTGCATAGTGACCAGGAGGTGTATTCTGTGTGTCAAAACCGAGTAAAGTTTCAGATTTGGGGGGGCATCCCCTCCCGTAGTTCCAGGCCTGTAATTTGTGATGCAATTTAACATCACTCAAAATATTAAAATAACAAAAAAATGTGTAGTGACCTTAAGGCTTACAGACCCAGATTTTTTATTCTTGTCTTTAAAAGTATATGATACAGTGAAAAATTTACCCTACTTGATTGCCACCAGCACCCCGATAGACAGGGTCATTTTTGATGCTAAAGTTGAGGGATTTCCCAGAGATTCTTAACTTCTTCGTGGAACTCCAAGGTAACGTCTACTTTTTAAATATGATTTATACAAGGAAAATATAGTCCTTGAGTATAGCTTTCCAACACTGTATCAAAAATTTAAGAAAACATTACATTTATACCCCAAAAAAATATGAAAACTTCGAAAATTTCTGCGTTTTTTGGATTATCTCTAAATTGCTCTAATTAAGCCAGTATAAAAGATTTTGCTAAACTTCACATTTTTTAAAAACTACTTTTATGCATGTTTTCAAAATTATAGGTTAATTTTTTTTAGGTGCTGTTTACTATGAGCATAATTTTTTGCAAAAGTGGTTAAGCAAAAGCTGTTTCATTTAGTAAGCATGATTAAAGGAAAAAATTAAATGTCAGGACAACACTTTTTTTGTAAATTGCGTAGAATTGCTCATAATTTTATAACAAAAGCGTTCAAGTTTGTTATTCGATCAAATAGTGAATATAAGAATATTGAGCTTTTAAAAATATTACATTTCTCATTAATTAGAAGCCATCTTGAATATTACTAAATGATCTGGTCGCCTTACTATGACATTCACAGTAATAGATTAGAAGGAGTACAACGTTCCCAAGTAACATTTCTTTATTTATAGCTGAAGCTAAAAGGTTGCCAGCGCCTTTCCTTAAAACCATTAGTTTCAATGTTTGGTCGCTAGCACGTTCCCATTACCCTTATATACACGTTAGACCTCCTAAATGGGACTCCCCAATTGGTGGTGGCAACCTTTGTATTAAACTCACTATAAAACCATAAGAAATAAACTCCAGCTTCGCCCTCTAGCGGTTCCACCAGTATAGAACCTTTTAGAGCCTAAAGCTATTATGCCAGGTTCTAAAAGCAACTCAGAAACGTCCTCTATCCTATTATAAAACTAGATTTGGTAATTTGGTATCCTGGCGATTCTGTTGAATACCATAATACCTTTAGAGTAAAGAAGTTTTCCTATGGCGATATTTTAGATTCACAATGGCTATATAAAATAATTTAGGTCACAAAATTGCCAAAAATGTAGAGTCCCAAAATTATTTAATCACATAAAAATATACCGAGTTTGTCGTTTTGTTGATGATCAAATTGCCTGCCAGATTTATTTTTCTGATAAAATGGTATCTGAAAAGCTCTCAAAACGAGCGCTCCGGCTCAAGAATGCTTTTTAATAGTTTTTTGATAACAAAATAACAAATATTTAAAATTTAAAAAAAATCATTTACACTATTCACCAATTAAAAAGTCTGTTTGGTTTACATAAATCAAAATTAAAGTAAAATTATTGTTAAAAAACACTGCTAAAACGACTAGATAAATATTTTCTCTTTACAATATTTTTTAAATAAATTTATATACGCCATTATGGTTTTATAGTGGTCACTTGGTTTTATTTGTTACTGTATCGCAAAAAGGATTTTTGAGTGCCCTTATGAAACCAACAAAAAAAAACGATGTAAACATAGTCAACATAACCTCACTTAAATTTTTTGTATTTGTTTTTAAAGTGTTTAAAAGCGTATAATTCAACACTTTTAAATGTTTTTTATCGTGCAATTTCGACACAATCGATAGGGCCAGTGCAATGATATTCGTTGTGCCTGCAGGGTGGAGGGCAACCTCTTATATAGGTCGTCTAAACAGGCCTTATCTAGGCCTGGGTGTCCTACCCAGGAGGACGGAAACTCAACAATTATTAATTATTGTCAACAATTATTAATTATTGGGCTTTAAATCATCAATCTTGCATTAGGTAGGTATGTACCAATCTGTACCTAGGTATATCTATTATTTTTACAAGAAATACCTAAAAAAATAAAACAGGAAAGTATTTACTTACTTCTGTTAGAACCCTTAAGGAAACAAGGTTTTATATGGCCGCCTATTTAAATAATATTTAATATACAGCTATGGGTAACTATAAATACAAAAGAATTAAGTTTACCTTTAAGCTTTCCTATAAAACCTTTTTAAAATGCCTAAAAGTAATGGCAAAAACCAAAAGTCTAAAGTTTATATTTACCACTCTTAAAAACCTTAAGGAAACTAGGTTCTATATGGCCGCCTATCTAATCATATTTACTTTTAAACTACTGGTAACTATAAAAACAAAAGGATATAAGATAACCGTTTAGCTTTATTATATAACACTTTTGTGATGACCTAATAAAGTAATGAAAAAAACTAAATGACCAAAGTTTATATTTATTTATTTTTAAAAACTTTAGGTAAAATGGTTTTATAAGACCATCTTTATAAATCAGAAATCAATAAAACCAAAAGTATCTAAAAGCAACAGAAGGAATATCAGTTTTATTATACTCCCTTTATAAATCACTTTTTGGTTGTATAACACCCCTTTAGGTAATTGGTAATATAAATTCTCTTTATGTAGCCAAATTGATCCTAAAACCCATAACAGCCCCCTCTAAATAACCTAGGAACCAAATTAATAAAACCTTGAGTGGTAATAATGTTACTTGGGTTGTCAACTTTTTGCTGTTTAAATTTCGCACAGACAAAAAACCGAGGGGTGGCTCGATCGCCGATGTATGTGTTTATGTTACAGTTCCGTGATGTATGTACACCAAAAGGAAATACCGTTTCCTGTGGTATTTCCTGATATTTCTCAGTATTTTCTCATTTCAATGGTAATTCCCAAGCATTTACCGGTATTTCCTAGTATATTTCCCAGTACATTCCAAGTATTTCCTGGTATTTCCTCTAACCTGTACACCAAAAAGAAATACCGAGCCACCCCTCGCAAAAAACTATACAATTCTGAATAACGCTTAAAAATCATTGGAATAGTCTAAAGCAATCGAAGAGACAAGGTTAAGATTTGGTCAAAAAATTTTAACTAACGAAATTAACTGTCCCAAACTACTATCGCTTCTGAAATTGTTTGCACCCTTACGTCAAAATAGAGGTAACAGTTTATTTTGCTTAAACTCTTATAAAACAGACATAGGGAAAAATAGCATGGATATTAAAATAATGTCATTAATCGATATTGATATATTTTCCTGCAGCAATTCATCCCTTAAGCGTAAGATTGATAAAATTATGCAATAAATGCGAATAACCGGTATTGTCTCACTTTTTGATCTGTTAATATGTTATTTTTGTGTAACATTTTAGACAAATTATTTTTTTTGTTATTTTAACTTTAGATCTTAGTTTTTTAGAGTAATTCAGGAATGCACTACTTGAGGGCAACCCTGTTATTGTACCTAAATAAATATATAAATAAACGTAACAGGAGCGTTTTTGAGTACTTAGAATCCAAATATGAACATATCCGACACATCAATTTTTATTTGAGACACTTTTTCACTATATTGAAATTTATTATCAAAACCCCTTCCAAAGAGTAGGTTTCACTAAATAGGGCAAGTGGGTTATCTAATACCTTACTTTGAAGTTTTTTTTGATGCCTCCACAATGATGTACACACATTTTCAAAATCTAGTAGTTAGTTTTTAAGATTATTTCCCTTAAGTTTGTCAGGGAAAGAAGGAATTATATTGTTTATTGTACAAGGTGTCCCAAATTTAATCTTTGGGGCTGTAGGTGATTCTAGCGTAGATAAAAACAGCATTTTGATACAGTAAGCGGTTTTTAAGCTTCGGGGGATTTTTGAAAAATTTGCATTTAGGGAGGCAGCCTATAACCTTTCTATTTATGAGAATTTAATTTTTTGCTGTAAATTGTTTACTTTATAGATTTTTTTTATAAAGAATCCAACTATCAAAATGAATTTCATCTGTCTATTAGTTTTCGAGAAAAGTCTAGCTACATCCCGTGGCTAATACAGAATATTGACTGATTTAATTTCTGACTGACTAAACCACGACTTTCATCAGTATTATCGAGGCATTGTCAACAGATACGTCCACATTTGATAACATCATTACAAAACAGGCAGACTGCCACAAAGCTGCAAAGGGACGATCACAGAATTAAAATTGAATCAAATTGTTCGATATACAGCATGCACTAAAATACATAGTTTATTTGACAATGACAAATGTTGAAGAAAAATGTACACCTTGTGCAATATTTACTGTTCAAATTTTTTTAAAACAATATTGTGGTAGCGGCTTGTAGATAATTTCTACAAAATGAATAGAAGGGCTGTCTTTTATATTTTGCACATAGGAACATAGAGGGAGACACTGAACGAACTTCGTTACTAAAACCAAGGCCAACACAAAAATAGAGGCCACGACCCTGAAAAAATCAGCTGTTCTCCCGGGGCTGAATTTTACATTGGGTCTTATGGGAGGTCAGACGTTTTTTTATGATATTTTCAAAATGGCACTACAGATTTCCGCAAAATTTCAGTGAAATATTCTCAGACACCATCCCGATATTCCACCAAAGGTTTGTAAGGAAGCAACATAATTAAAAGGTTAAAATCTTCAAGATTTAGCATTCCTTATTTTGAATTCAAATTTCCCGCCATGTACCACATGCCAACTGTTATATTTGACATGTATTTGACTTTGTCATATGTGATTGTCACATTCGC
This sequence comes from Aspidapion aeneum, assembly GCA_963576565.1. Taxonomy (NCBI): domain Eukaryota; kingdom Metazoa; phylum Arthropoda; class Insecta; order Coleoptera; family Brentidae; genus Aspidapion; species Aspidapion aeneum. The sequence goes on along the minus strand of OY755044.1, from coordinate 77,641,493 downwards.
TTCTGCTTTAAACTTAAGTTTTGTGTGAGCTTATGAAGCGGCTATGAAAAATTAGGGCTTACTATACATTTAAAAAAAATTGTTCTGCCAGAATAAAGTAAAAACAATCTCAAAAACGGCTTTATTTAAAAAAAATCAAATATCCATGAACCGTCATTCCAACTTCAATATTTTAAAGACAATCAGCTGTGTCGTAACGTGACCATCAAAAAAAAATCAGCCCCGGATGTGACGTCAACAAAGTGGAGGATCGTGGCCCGTCCATTTTGATAGCCCTGCTAAAACTTAACCTCGACCTTTACCTAACCTAAATTCAAAACGCCACACAGAGGGCCAGGGGTCACTGAAAATATTGAATATCTCCAAAAAAAATTCCTACTATTACCCAACTCTTAACATAATTTGAAACGAAAAGGCTTTGGTGAGTCATATAACAAAAACAAAAAAATAAAAGAGTTGCCGTAACTTGTCAAAAAGGCACTTAATGGTAGGTTCTGCAAAATATTATTATATTGCAGCAGACGTTTTCAAACTTTTTACTTTTTTTAAAACTTATATTTTACAAATAAATTTTTTATGATGAATGAAGATAAAAGAGGTAAGTTTTTGCTGTTTTTCTTAACTTTTATATTTTAGTAATAATTTCCCATATTTGTATAACGACCATTTTTATTAAAATATTTTTCAAAATAAATCCTAAACATTTACAAAGGAATTAAAAAAAATGTAGGTATATCATATTTTTCTTATATATATTATTAAGTTAAGTAGTCACCTGTTTGGTAAAACAATAATAAAAGAACTATACAGAGTGAGTTCTAGGTAATAGTTCAAAATTGCAGGATCGATTCAGGGGCTCAAAATATTACTATTTGTTTATACATGCTTTAGTCCGAAAGTTGATAGTTTAGAAGATACAGGGTGTTAAATTTATGTTTAGAATTTCAAATTTTGTCTCTAGCGAATTATATATTTAGTTTTTTAAAACTAAAATTGACATGCAGGGGTTTTTTGGGTCGACAAATACGAATATGATGTTATTTTTGATAGATTTGTTAGAGGGCGCCACTTGCGGTATCTCTAATGCATTTTTTGGCATATATTTTTTGTGCGCTTTCCTATTAGAGCGCACTTCAAATCCTTGTTTTTTTATAAAAAAATATATATACTTAACTTTTCGACTGTCATAAATAAGCAAATAGTAATATTTTTAACTCCTGAATCGATCTTGCAATTTTGGACTATTACCTAGAACTCAAACTGTATAGCAGCTCTTGTCGGTTGACCTACACTTTTAGCTATTTACGTTACTAGACCGGAAACCTGGACTTTATAGGTTGACCCAGGACACGTACAGGGTGATTGACCATATTTTACTTAATAGCTATCTCCGTTAATATTGATCTATTATTATGTTATCTTGTGTTTACAGAGTTTAAAATGGTTTTTTATATAATATACGACTAAACTCAATATAGCTAAGTACTATTTTTATCTTTTTTTAACTTATAAAAGTTATTAAGTCGGTTTTAAGTTCAACTCTTTGCATGTTTTAAATAATTACAAATAAAATCATACAGCTGTAACCATAGCTGCTGGTTTTTTAAGTAAATTATTTCAAAAAAATTGATTACTTTTGCGACACTCTGTATAATAGAAGATTCGCATGTTTTTATTTGATCTGTTTAAGGATTATAAAATTTTTTTAAAGAAGTGAAACTTAGTTAAAGTATAATTTTAACATTAATCAGCGAAAATATGATTTTGTTATGTGGTAATATTAAAACACCCTATATAAAAAAATTTCTGTAGGCTAATAATTATAATTTTATTTACACTTTGTATTAATATTGTAATTTTAACACATATTGAATAATATCTACGTGCTAAATAATTTTTGAATAAAATATGGTCCGGCTGGCCCACTGTGCGCCAGTGCGATACATTTAGTTTTATAGCGACAGTGAATTTTTTAAGTTAACAAATCAGTTGAAAAATAGAATTAAACCGAAAACAATTTTGCGCTATATTTTTTACAACTTTCGAAGAAAGTTATTTCAAGAAGAATGTCTTGCCGAGTTGATTTTGGTTTTCGGTAATGAAGCACCACAGTCGAGAGTTTCTAGTTGGTATGGAAAGTTTAGACGGATTAGCCTTAACGGCGATCCAAGGTCAGGTGCACCAAAAACGGCTGTCACCCAGGAAAACATCGATGCTGTGCGCGTGCTCATCACGGAAGATCGACAAGTGATATATCGCGAGATTGAGGCTTCATTGGGGATTTCATACACCTCAATTCAAAAAATATTGCATGGAGAATTAGAAATAAGAACATTAGTTTCCGGACGATACCGCATCTGTTAACCGAAGAACAGAAAGAAGCTAGGTGTCAGAAAACTCTAGACCGCTTTGAGGGAGGATTCTCGAAAAACGTGTACAGCATTGTTAGTGGTGATAAATCGCGGATTTTCTCATATAAACCCGAAAATAAAAGTTAGTCGTCTGTTTGTGTGTATCCAAAAAGATGGTCGCAAATTTGTCTCAAAAGCAGGTCATGTAGCATCAATTCCTCGGGAAGGAAAATTAACGAATCATTCTCCACCAAGACAATGCAAGTTCGCAAAAAGCACAAAAAATCATTGAATTTTTAACACAACAAACGTCGAATTTTTAACACAACTGAACGTCGAATTGTTGGACTATCCTCCATACAGTCCCAACGATTTTTATACTTTTCCGAAAATCAAGAAGGGACTGCGTGGTCAAAGATTTTAGTCCCCGGAGGAGGCAGTCAACACCTTTAAGAATGCAATTTTAACAGTACCAACAGACGAGTGGAATAACAGTTTTGATAACTGGTTTGAGCGCGTGCAAAAGTGCGTTCATTTTCGTGGAGAATACCTCACACCTCAACACTCGTATATGTAACACTTTTTGAACAAATTGTGTGAGAAATATCCTTAGAAAGTCGATTGAAAGAAATCAAATATCAATTTGCGTGTTAAGTTACCATGGTCATTCCTTTTACTCAAATCCGGCAGGGACCGGGCAGAGAAGGCGATAGCCTCACCGTCTCATTGTATTGGATTTAACTTTATAAAAGTTATGTTTTTTTGGACTGTCACAATTCTCTGTTCATGTTCAATTATTTGTATCAGTGGCGACTGCTACAGGGAGGGCAACGGGGCAGTGCCCTCCCAAAACTAGACAACAAACAGTATTTTTAAATGATTTATTTTAAAAAAGTTAAATCTTTCCTTCCGACATGTCTGGTTCTTTTCTTTAGTCTGTGGTTAAAAAAAGGCGATTAATTGGGTAAACTTTTTTAGTGTAAATAATTACAAGGCGGCAACACCGTGCGGAACAAAATTTCAATTTCACTCATTTTTTCCCGGTGTATGGGTGGGTGTTCAAGCGCGGGGGCGGGTGGAATGTTTGTTTTAGCTGACGTCGGCCATGTTCATCGTGCGAAAACGTTCGCTGCCCTTCCTACGCGTTGCCGGTTCTATCCTTAGTGAAGACGTTTTAGTTTGTTTTGATTTGGGGTAGGTCAGTAGTTAAATGCCTTGCCGGTCGCGTGCCCATTGTTTGTTTTCCTTTGTTTTCAAAATGGAAATAAATACATTCGATTATATAATTAACGGCGCAAATTTGAATACTTTGCCATATGAACTTCGATTACAATAAAAATTTTAGTAAAGTAAGTAAGTAATGCAGAGGAGTGTTCCAAACAACTTATAATAAAAATTCCATAAAAAAATAATATAATGCTGAAAATTGGTTGTGCGGCTGTGAAAAAAGAAATGCTTTTTTTTGCTTCATTTGTCTTATTATAAACAACCCACGAAGTTGTCCTGCGTAGGTGGCAAAGGTAATGGGTGAAAAGTTAAAAACACAAGTGACACAAGTAAGTGCTACTCATTTAAAGAACCACATAGCATTTTCTATGCTAGACAAGACTGAGATTAGGTGCCAATTGAATAGTGCCTATAGGCAGAGGACATTTTCTGTTCTCTGACAATGCCTATGACAACAGTTGAATGTGAACGCTCCTTTTCAACATTAAAGCGCATTAAAACATTTACAAGGTGTGAAAGTAGATTGAACGCCTTAGCTATGTGTTCAATTGAAAAAAAATTGTTGACTACGGACAATTTTGATGAACTTTTCGTTAAGCACTTTGCGCATGTAAAAGAAAGGCGAATGGACTTTATCTATAAACAAATAAACTTCAAACTACACCAAGTACCTAACTGCTTGTTTGTAAAATGCTAAAATAAAATTGTTGAGGTAAGTTTTTTTTATCTATTTTTTCATACAACATAAATTTCTGCCCTCCCAATTTATAACGTCACCAGCCCCCACTGATTTGTATGCCTGGTAGTCCACAGCACACCGGTCTACTTTTTAGGTGATTAATAGCTTTATTTTGCCAAGACGCACTTAACTATTTTCTTGGCGAAAATACTAGAAATTCATTCCCAATAGAGGGCGCAAGCGCAGAAATTTTACAAACTTCGGACTAAATAACATAAATATGTGATTTTGGGGACAATGTCGTCATTTACTTTTAAATATATTTTTTAAGTCACAGAAAAAAATATCTGATTACTAATTTTTTACTGTTACTGATTTCATCTCGTAATGCAGTGGTGTACAAAGGAGCTTATCTTGGTGGGGAGCCGAGAGTCTTGGGGGGACCCGAGACACCATAATACCGAATATGATGCTATTTTATTTTTTTTCTTCATAAATTAATATGTCAAAAATAAATGCTTAATAAACTTAGGCTTGGCGGGCGCCCGGACCCCGAGCCCCCCCCTTCTGGGTGCGCCCATGCTTAATGTATGTAAATAATATAGAAATGGAACACACTACTTCTTTTCTGCGCTTAAAAAATGTGTTCCAAAGTAAATGACAACATTTTCCCCAAAATCGCATGCTTGGTTTATTCAGTCCGAAGCTCGAAAGACACCGAGAGATTTGCTCGCGGACATTGTGCGCGCGAACTAATCTTCGAGAGATATTTTAGGCGGATATTGTCTACACATGAAGAGATTAGTATGCGCGTACAAGTTTGCGCATACTAATCTCTTCGTGTGCAGACAATATCCGCCTAAAATATCTCTCGAAGATTAGTTCGCGCACACAATATACGCGAGCAAATCTCTCGGTGTCTAGGCAAAACGCTTTGATAATATCGTGTTTATGGCAAATTTAAAGCACAATTATTAATATTGATAGAGAATACATATTTGGATCCGAATATTACTCCAGTAGTGAGGGAAAGATGGTATAGTTAAAGAACAACAAATGTGTGTGTAGTGATCTAAATGAAGCACCACAAAATCAGGTAAGAAAAAGTAAACAAAAGAAAAAAAATGGTTTTGTATGAAATATCGCATACCTATAGGTAATCAGACAGGGAATGCGACAATTCACCGCGGACGATTAGCCGCCGGACCTTAAGCCGCGTATTCATTTGAGGCAGAATTATATAATAATAATAAATCGTCTTTATTTATAAATAAATGTTACATAGGCGAGGTTTAGCAAACTGCTACTTCGCAAGCCCCGCAGCGGGACCAAACAAATGCTTCGTTTGCAGTCATGCTAAAGTGAATACGCGCCTTGAATTTGTTTGCCTTGTATTCACTTGAGCATGAATTGTTTGGCCTCGTAGCGAGGCACTTACTACAAAATTATTGTTTACATAGAATTTTTAATTTTATTTTCAGAAGCTACGAGCCGAATTGCCTTTACTGAGTGTCGAGTTCACAAAAACCTCAACGGACTGTTGCTGCCCTGCGTTTCCAAAATAGAAGAATTTTATTTACATTACTTATGTTACCTTATCTTTAGAGATATTTGAAAAAAATATATTTTTTCATTGTTAAAAAAATATTTATTTTTCATTGTTAGAAAAACATTTCTATTTCACTGTTAAAAATCAGTATTTTTTTAACGTTCGAAAAACACTTTAAAACAACGTAATAAAAATATAAGATTATTTTTCTTACGTCAGAAAACAGGTTATTAAGCTTCATTTTCACTATGAATATGACGTTAAAACTAACATCCAACCTAACGTTATGTTTTTAACTTATACATTATTTTGACGTTATTAAAATGTTTTTGTGTTTAGTGGATGGGAATAAGAAGGTGGTAAGGAATCGCATCAGAGAGGGCAGAAACCACCAGTGGTTGCAATGCCACTTGAAAATATTAGATTAGACAACCACTATATACGAATCATGTCACTGCCTGCACTCTAATACAAGTTTAAGAACGACCTCTTGACCAATGCAAACTTGGAAATTTAACGGGTATATTAAAATTAGGATAGACACTGTTCGATTTCTGTGTACAGTGCGTAGTACTTAATTTTGTGACGACACGGGAAAAATGGGGACTCACACAGCAAATGGAGTTATAGGGATTAGAATAATTGATATTCCCCCAGGAAAATAACGCTGTTCCTGCGAGTGGGATATGGTTCATTGAAGTGTATAATTCGAATTGGAAACTGTGTACTTTAAATTAATTTGGTATACATTCTGAAGGCGCCTTAGGGAGCACGTTAAAGCGAAGGAGCTATAAAATCTTTGATCGTACAAAAAATGTTTATACAAAAAACGTTTGGTGGCAGTTAATAAAAAAAGTGGTTTATTTTTCGATTCTGAAATTGATGAGATACCAAAGAATAAAAGTGACATTATTTATACCAAGGAGAAAAGTTTGTACAATTTGTTGAGAAACAACACTTTTATTATATGATATTATTTGCTCCTTTTCGCACTTTTTTAAAGTGTTTTCTATATTTTTTCGAATTTGTAAGTCTTACGTTTTTACTAATTTTTTTTACTTTTTATCCTGATCTGTCTCTTTTTATCCCGATTTTTTACCCCTGATTTTTTAAATTTTCACCCCGGTGATAAAAAGTGTATTTCTTATTCCAAATGTTCGAAAAATCATTTAAAATATCCAAACAATATTGAGATATAATACAACAACCAGACTAAAAAAAGTATTATCCAAAGTAACTTGTAACGTTTCCTACCAAAGATGCATAAAATTTCAACAAAGAATTTATCAAAAATATAGATAAACAACAAAAAACTAATTTCCGAAAACACCAATAAATTATACGTAGGCATTATACTTTCTGATCCTGAAGAAAAGAAAGACAAGCCTAAGAGAAGAATTTCCAAAGTAGAGTATGGTAGAAATATCTGAACACAAAACACAACTTTAAAATCTAGCAAATCCTACACCAAAAAAAAACAGGTATACCATCTAGTCGGTAGGCTTGGGAGCATCCAGCGGGCTTGGGACAAAACTTCGAATTGAAAAAAAATGCACAACTGATCCCACCCCTTTGGAACGACCCACACGGGAAAATTTTGGAGAATAGACGGTCACAAGTATTTTTGAGTCTTCAAGAAGGTTTTTGTCTAATTTAGTGAAAGATTTTTTTTGGCCAATATTTATTTATTAGAATAATCAGCAAAATCTGTCAAAAAAATGTCAATATTTTTTGTTAAATTATAAATTTAAACTAAAAAAAAAAATTAAAAAAAACTTGAATGGGAAGATTATTTCCTATTCCTCTTAATAAATGAAAATAAATGAAGTTTGATTTTTTGTTTAAAAAACAACTGAGTGTAAATTCCTTTAAAAAAACCCGAAATTAAAAAAAAAATTGTTGTTGAAAAATTAACCAGGCAGAGCCGTTTTCAGGACATATTTCGGGGGGGGGGGGATTAAAAATGTTTCAATACAAATTTTTGTCTTTGAGGATTGAGGTCTCTTGTGGGGGGGCCCGAAGCCTCATTATATCGAACTTTAAGCTATTTTTTGTCTTTTTTTTTGAAATATTTCGAAAATATGTAAAAAAATCTAAGGCTGGGTGCGCACATGTTATTTTATAGTTCCCCTCTATATGTATATCAAGTTCACGTAAACGTAAACTGAAACATTTCAGCCCACATTTGACCTATTTAAAACTCTATTTCGGAATGAGTTACTGTGCAAACGTTGATTACGTAGATCCTAATAGAATTAACAACCCCTCCAAGTTCCATGGATATCCATAAAGTAAGAACGTAATTTAAAAAAATTTCGAAATTGCCACCCGCTCACTCGCTCACTCACTCATGTATAGGTCATCTAAATTCTCCTGTACTTCCGGATATGCTACAAAGCTGAAATTTGGCAGACTGATAGAAATTATGACTAAACCCTTGGAAAAAATCAAAAAACACCAAAATTCGAATTTACTCCCCTCCCCTATACATACAAAGTAACATTGCCCACTTCCAGAAACGTTAGAAAGCTGAGCTTTGGTAGACTGATACAAAATATGATAAAACTATAGAAAACATATTAAAAACTCCAAAATGTTATTTTGCTTCCCGCCTCTATAAATGTAAAGTTATGTAAACGTCATATTGCCCACTTCCAGAAACGCTAGAGAGCTAAGCTTTGGAAGGCCAATAGGAACTATGATAAAACCATGGAAAAAAAATTAAAAAACCTAAAAATTTTAATTAATCTCCCTCCCCTATAAATGCAAAGTTATTTAAAAGTAACTGCCCCCTTTCAGAAATGCTGAGAGCTGAGCCTTTGAAGACCGATAGGAACTATGATAAAAATATAAAGAAAAAGCAACATTGCCCACTTCCAGGAATGCTAGAAAGCTGAGCTTTAGAAGGCTGATAGGAACTATGATAAAACCATAGGAAAAAATTAAAAAACCTCAAAATTTTGTATAAGGCATTGCAAAAGTTTTGAACAATATTCCGCATATTTTACTACTTTAAAACTTAAACATTATCCCAATCCTTTCAACAATAAGTGAAATCATACCAAAAACATTTCATGTAAAAAAGCCAAGTACGCGAAAATGGTACTCCGTAAAAAGTTTAAAAAAGCATTTCCAAACTAGTAAGAACTTTTCATTTTGAAATTTGTATTAGAGAACTTGGCTTTACTTTTATTTCAATTCTTTTTACGGTGTACCATTTTCGCGTACTTGGCTTTTTTTTACATGAAATGTTTTTTTATGATTATTACTTAATACTTATTACTTTTGCCATAAAAGAGTAATTTTACAACCTTTACTCGCTCATTATGTGATATACGTAGACCTCCCTCTTAAAATAAAAAGGAGACCTGGGGGGACAAACCGAACTCCTATTTTTTACCTAAAATTTGACTCCCGTTTTATTAAAATTCTTTTTGAACCTCCACATTTTAGGACATAATAATAACATAAGACATAAGCATTGGTTTAGACCTAGAAATTGCTTAGAACACAAAGTCCTTTAAAAAGTTGGTCTCCCATTGTTAAAAACTTATTAGAAAATTGATATTTTATAATTCAGTGACATAGCAACGTTGGCCGTTATGTTCGGATGTATGTCGCGATAGATTGCATTAATCTAACGGGCGGTTTTACACGGAAATGTTGGTCCAGATTCCTGGTGTAGATGTCGTACTGTACAGGAACTGTAGATAGATTTATATGTTTTATTGGCTTCCTTAGTTTATACTTTCTTAATAATATCTTAAAACATGCTTAGCAGACAACTAGTTAGTTAGATAGATACAGGGTGTTAATTAAATATTGGTCTAAATCAAGGGGCTATTTCTGGGGCCACCGGTTCAAAAGAGCGATATTTAAAACGGCGACATTTAAAACAGCTATATTTAAAAGAGCTACATATCAAAACGGCGACATTTAAAAGGGTGACATGTCAAGACAGCGATATTCAAAAGAGCGACAATTCAAAATAGCAACATTTAAAAGAGCGACAATTCAAAACAGCGATTTTTGAACATTAGAAAAAAGCGTCTAATGACTTGCCACTCTCGGTATTTCAGTAACCCCTTTCGAACATATTAAAACAAAACTTTCTTGAATTCTTTCCCGGGATCCTAAAGGGTTTGGGACTAAACCGAACCAAATAATTTATTTGAAAAATTAATTAATTAATATTATTATTAATATTTTTAAATTATCTCCCCTGTCCTTTGTCAATTGATCGAAAACGTATTCTAACCGGTCCAGATACCCCATGACCTTTTTTCACCAAAAAAAAATGTCCACGAGTCAAAGGTTAGGAAATGTTTGCGCTCAATTGACAAAGGTTAGAATAACCCCGATTTCAGACTCCCAAAATAAGGATCGGAAACCAAATTTAGAGAAATAATGTTTCAAAAAATGGTTTTGGTTTGGTTCGGTTGGTTTGGTTTGGTCTCAGACTCTCTAGGATAACGTGAAAAAGTCAAAAAAGATTTTTTTTTAAATATTTTAGAAAAAGTCGACTTGGTCTGTTTCTGTTTTTATTGGCTGTTTTTTAAATGTCGCTGTTTTTATTAGATGTCGCTCTTTTGAATATCGCTGTTTTGATATGTCGCTGTTTTAAATTTCGCTATTTTATTATCTCGCTTATTTAAAATGTGGCTCTTTGATATGATTTGATATATCGCTGTTTTAATATATCGCTGTTTTAAATGTCTCTCAAATGAGACCGCTTTTTTAAATATGGCTTTTTTGAACCGGATCCATTTCTGTTTGGTGAGGTTAGGCCTTCTGTAGAAAATAAAATATACCGAAGGACCACTCGAGATAGCTCGAGAAAAACGTGGGGGAGTTAAGAGGGACTGTATCTTTCCACAGGGCTCCAACAGGGAAAAAAGAGCCTAAAAACTTAAATAATAAAAATAGCGCAGCAATGAAAAATTATCAAGAAACGACTTACCATTAGATGTCTTTTGTAGCTACTTGGCTGGCCAGCCCGATTATACGCGAAGTACCAGACTCTCCATTGTTCTATAGTTCAAAATGTTCCAAACACTAATATCTAATAAACTAAAGCGTAAAATTAATAGTTTCCACAATTTTAATATAAAATAATAGCGGTGCGGTGACTTTCCTTGCACGTGGCGCGTGGTTGAGTTGTTCTCGCAGACAGTCGGCGTTTTCGTCTGCTAGCCGAATTTAGCCGCTTATCTCAAATCCTTCATTGCTGGAAGAAGCGCGCGAAGTTTAAATTTAAAATATGGAAAGATATAGCGTAAAGTAAATCAAAATAATATTCTAAAAACGCTTGTAAGCGTAGAAAATGTAACCCAAAAATATTTAAAAACTAAGAGAGATAGCTTCTCTAATTTTAAGTGAAAATTAGAGAATATAATTATTTACAAAAATAAAAACAAGTTGGGAAACTTGTTCATTCGGCCCACCAAAATGAGCATCATTTTTCGGTAGGTGAATCTGAATCAATTGGAAGGGGGCACAGCTTGACTAAAGGTCGTTTAAAGATACCGGACGCGGTACGAACATTTGCCACCCTAGCGTGCCCATCAGGCCCTTTAAAAATTTCAATAATGCGACCTACCCGCCATTGAAGGGGCGGTGATAACTCGTCTTTGATAAGAACGAGGGTACCTATTTTTGGCTCTGCGCATGGTTCCAACCATTTATTTCGTACTTGAAGGGTATGTAAAAATTCTTGGCTCCAACGACGCCAAAAATCGGCTTGTATTCGTTGGACCAAGTTCCATCGCGATAACCGATTCTCAGGTTTACTTGAAAAATCTTCATCAGGAACAGAAACTAAAGGTCCATGTGTTAAAAAATGTCCCGGTGTTAAAACCTGTAGATCGTTACAGTCGGTAGATTGCGGGGTCAAGGGGCGAGAATTTAAAATCGCCTCAATTTGACAAAGAACCGTGTACAACTCCTCATAACTTAGAATTTGCGAGCCAATGGTACGAATTAAGTGAGTTTTTACTGATTTTATCCCTGACTCCCAAAGACCGCCGAAGTGGGGAGCTGATGGAGGGATAAAATTCCAGGCGATAGCTTGTTGCGTGCAAGCATTTCTTGCAAGATCAAGCAATTCTTTGCTTGATTTAACGAAATTTGTGCCATTATCTGAAAAAAGAGTTTTTATGTAACCTCTTCGGGCAACAAAGCGACGTAGCGCAGCTAAAAAAGCGTCCGAAGTTAGATCTGACACTAACTCGAGATGTAAAGCTTTAGTATTTAGACAAATAAAAAGGCAGATATATGCTTTTTGTGTTTTTACACCTCTGTGTTTACTGAGAGTGATAGGTATAGCACCACTAAAATCTACTCCACTAAAAGTAAAAGGCTTTTGTGGAATCAAGCGGTAGGACGGAATTTGTCCCATGATTTGCTCATAAGAATGCGGTTTGACGCGAAAGCAACGAACACATTTGGATAAAACCGTTTTAATTAAGCGTTTGGCAGATAAAATCCAAAAAATTTGACTAATGAGATATTGGACTGTTTGCACTCCAACATGCAAATATTTTTTGTGCATATATTCAATAAAAATATAAGAAAGTCTACTTTCCTTGGGTAAAAGAAGAGGATGTTTTTGTCCGTAAGAAATAGTCATGGCTTGTTGAATGCGTCCTCCAACTCTTATAAGACCATCCTGGTCTAAAAAGGGATTCAATTTTTGTATGGGTTTTATGCATTTTTTCTGGTTTTGAAGGTTAAGAATTACTTCAGAAAAGTATTTTTGTTGTTCGTGCTTAGCCAAATATTTTAAAGCGTTAAAGAGATCGATATAATCTATATTTGTCTTTTTTCTGACGTCTGCGGATAGTCTACAATTATTTATGAATCGCAAACTGCGAGCTAAAAGTAGTTGAATAGCGTAAAAATCGGATTTATTATTTAAAAGCGAATCTAAAAAATTTTCCGTTATTCGGTCACAAGAAATCAGAGCAACATTTTTTCGTTCCTCAGTCTCTAAACTGTCATTTATTTTGACTTGCGGGGTTTTTGTTGGCCATTTATCGAAAGATTCTTGTAAAAAACTAGGGGCGGCCCACCATAGGGGATGATTTAAAAGCTCACTCGGCGAGCAGCCGCGGCTGGCTACATCGGCACTATTAAGAAAGGTGGGGGTATATAACCAACATTCTGGATTAATATTATCTTGGATAAGACTAACACGATTTGCGACAAAAGTTTTCCATTTACTTGGATGGGATTTTATCCAGTGTAAAACAACCATTGAGTCCGAAAAAGCGTAAATATTATTTATTGTGAACCTTTTTATGAATGTATCATATGTGTATTTTAAGACCTCAGATAAAAGAGTAGCGGCTAGAAGTTCTATTCTCGGAATACTAACAAATTTTTTAAGTGGAGCGATGCGACTTTTCGCAAGAACAAAATATATGTGATATTTAGCGTTTCGTAAGACACGTAAGGATATTACGCATGCGTACCCTCGTTCACTCGCATCACAAAACCCACAGAGATCGATGGATTCGGCGTTGGTGATGTCAATGTGGCGGGGTAAACTAAATTTTTCTAAAACTTGAAATTCAGATTGATAGAGTGTCCACTGACGAACTATTTCTAAAGTAGGCGTGGCGTCCCAGGAAATACCAAGTAACCAAATTTGTTGAATCAAATATTTTAAAGTGAATGTTACTGGGGTAAGATACCCATGGGGGTCATAGCAGCGTGCTAAAAAAGAGAGAGTACAGCTTTGCTGATTAGGTAATATGTTAAATCGAAACTCGTCGTATGAAGGATGCCAGCACAGGCCTAAGACCTTAGTGACGTCATCCGAATCGAGAGATAAAACTGCGGGGTTGACTAAGGAGGGATCTAAATGAGAGATCACTTCTGAGCGATTGCTAGACCATTTGTGTAATTTCAAGCCAGCGTTTCCTAATAACTCCGTAAGCTCATGCTGCAAATTTAACGCCTCTTGAACCGTTTTACATGAAGTAGTGACGTCATCAATATAGGTATCGTTAAGTATAACTTGAGCAGCGTGAGGGTAGTTATCATATTCGGACTCAGCTAAGTGCTGAAGGGTGCGTAAAGCGAGATATGGTGAACAGTTCACTCCGTAAGTGACAGTTCGTAGTTTAAAAACGGAAACTTTTTCATTAGGGTTAAACCGCCAAAATATTTTTTGGTATTTTTGATGATCAGGGTTGATATTTATACCCCGATACATTTTTTGAATATCGCAGGTGAGCGTCACAGGGTTAAGGCGAAAATGTAATAATATTTGAATAATATCTTTTTGTAGTTTTGGACCCGATAATAATACTTGATTAAGCGAAATATGCGTAAAAGGGTCAGTAATACTCGCATTAAAAACTACCCTTGTCTTAGTAGTGATAGCTTCATTTTTAACAACAGCGAAATGTGGAATAAAATAGCTGTCTGAATCGTCTTCTTTTTCTGAGTCATAGTCCATATGACCCAATTCCAAATATTCATTCATAAATTTAGAATATTCACAATACAAGTTTTTATCGCGAAGCAGTTTTTTTTCTAAAGATAAGAAACGATTTAGCGCGACTTGTTTTATTGCGGGAAACTGCGGTGGATTTTCAAATGTGCGAAAGGGAAGGGAGACAGTATACCGGCCGTCTTGATTACGCGACACGCTCTGTTTAAAATAATTTTCACAAATTTCATCCTCTGGTTTCAAATGAGTTTTTTGGGGGACGCAGTCGGTTTCCCAAAATTTTGAAATTAATTGCGAAAGCGAGTCATTTTCATTTTGACAAAAAAGAGCATTAATTGGCGGGGTAGAAATTAAGGGTTGACTTATTTGTCCCATCAAAATATAGCCGAAAATAGTTCCCATAGCAAAGGGATGATTTGGATCATCGCTAGCGATTTTTTCACCCTGTAGAATTAGTGGAAATAGATCCATACCAATTAGTAAATTTATAGGCGAAGGGTTGTAAAAAGTGGGATCTGCTAAGGGTAAATTTTTTATAAAATGCCAATTTTCTGTATTTATTTTTACTGACGGTAAATCAGTATAAACTTTTTGCAAAATAATCGCTTGCGTAGACACAAAAATATCTGGTTTTTGAAAATTACAAATTTTAATAAAAATCGATCCTAGATCAGAAGTAAGAGAGTTGCCTCCAACCCCCTGTATATTTGAACATAAGGGTTGTCTTGGAAGGCCCAATTGTTGCGCTAATTTTTGAGAACAAAAAGTGTTTTGCGAACCGCTGTCCATCACGGCTCGAACTGTTTGAAAGTTACCGCGGACATCTTGAATTCTTACTAGGATAGTTGACAATAAAACTTGCGATTGCGCAGAAATAAAACCACAATGCGTGGGGTTAGAACCCGAAGGAGTTGCGATTGGTACTTGTGAATTAGAAGACGTCGAAGTAAAATTTTGATTATTTTGATGAGAGGCACTTTCAGGGAAATTAGTTTGAGTAGAGTAATTTTGAAGCGGACAACCAGTAGCCGGGGATCTAAAACTTTGCTGGCTGGCCAAGTAACCACGTGGTGCGCTACTTGGAGACGCGTTGGGAGAAATATTAGAGAGATTTTGTAAAAAAATTCACGTTAGCATCAAAATGTGATCTATTTTGATTTTGAAAATGAGAGTAATTAGAATTTCGCTCAAAATGAATTAATGAGTGATGTCTTTGATTACCAGGGCAATAGCGACATGAGCATAGACTTTGACAAGAATTTGTTAAATGTATTGAGCTTAAACAATTTAAACATAGTTTTTTATTTTTAGCGTAAGCATAGCGTTCGTAGGCAGATTTACCTTTAAATGCGTGACATAAATATATTGAATGTGTGTTAGAATCACAAAAAGCGCATCTATCTTTAGAATGAGTATTTTCCGTACCAAGTAGCGTTTTTGTATAATAAGGCGAGGCGTTATTTTTATAAAACTGTTTATTATTTTTAAATCTATTTATAGATTGGAGCGAATAAAGCGAATTACATTGACTTTCAAGGAAATTATAAATTTCTTGATATTTGGGCATTTCATTAGACCTAGAATTAGCTAGTTCAAAGCGCGAAAGTAGTACCTCAGGCAATTTATCTAGTAAAATGTTGGCGAGCGGAAAACACCATTGATCAGTGTCGTAATTTAGAGTTTTTAAAGCCTCAATGTTTTCTGAAAAAGCGTTTCTGGATTGTCGTCTTTGAGAGCGGGAAAATTATACACGGAGCGCCAATAAGTTTGAGCCGATAAGCGGGGGTTATGATAGCGTTTTAGAAGCGTATTGTAAGCGATTATATAATTAGCGTCGGTTATTTGTAAATGTTTAACTACGTTTAAAGGCGGTCCTTTTAGGTAGGACAGTAACAAATTAAATTTAGCGTTTGTAGGAATACTAGGATTATTGTGTACAGAACTATTGTACATATCTAGAAAGGTTGGAAACTTAGTGATGTCGCCATGAAATTCGACAATGCGCAGTCTTGGCATTAAAGACGCCATAAAGCGGTCTGGATCAGAAGAATTTGAAATTTGCGTTAACTTTTGAGGTTGAGGAGCTTCAATTTTCACCTCAAATAGTTGTTTTTGAATTCTTTTAATATCATAGAAGCTGTCGTCAAACTCAGTAAGGCGTTCATTTTCTTCTTCCAGTCTCTCCGGACTTGCCGAATAAGCCTCTATTATTTGAGTTTGATAAATAAAAAATGTTTCTTTCATTTCATCAAGGTCGATAAGTCGAACCTGTAAACACGGTTTTTTTGTATCATCCGTTAGGCAAGCATTAGCTAAGTTATGAAGAGTATTAATGCGATTATGTTGCACATTACGGAGTGCTTCTAACTTCTTAAGTTGCGTACTCATTGTGATGTTTTTAAAAAACTCCGTTAACACAGGTGAACGATTAGTTTCCGAAATTTTTAATATTTAAAAATTAAAAGCGTTTAAAAAGAAAAGAAAATAGGCGATAAAAAATGTAAACAAGTCTCATTTACCTCTCTATATCGTTTACAGCGATGTGGTGGAAACTTTTCCTACGTGCAGGTGACGCCAAGCCAAAAAGAGGTAGGAAATGCGCGAAAACAATGCGCGTTCGGTACTTTTTTACTTGTTATTGTTACTGCTAGCACAGCAAAAAGATCAAGGTCATGCGTATTTATTAAAAATTTTATTTTTAACAAAATGCGATTTAGACTTTAATTTTTCCCGGGGTCCTGTTATCAGGCTCGAACCTGGACCAAATGGTGAGGTTAGGCCTTCTGTAGAAAATAAAATATACCGAAGGACCACTCGAGATAGCTCGAGAAAAACGTGGGGGAGTTAAGAGGGACTGTATCTTTCCACAGGGCTCCAACAGGGAAAAAAGAGCCTAAAAACTTAAATAATAAAAATAGCGCAGCAATGAAAAATTATCAAGAAACGACTTACCATTAGATGTCTTTTGTAGCTACTTGGCTGGCCAGCCCGATTATACGCGAAGTACCAGACTCTCCATTGTTCTATAGTTCAAAATGTTCCAAACACTAATATCTAATAAACTAAAGCGTAAAATTAATAGTTTCCACAATTTTAATATAAAATAATAGCGGTGCGGTGACTTTCCTTGCACGTGGCGCGTGGTTGAGTTGTTCTCGCAGACAGTCGGCGTTTTCGTCTGCTAGCCGAATTTAGCCGCTTATCTCAAATCCTTCATTGCTGGAAGAAGCGCGCGAAGTTTAAATTTAAAATATGGAAAGATATAGCGTAAAGTAAATCAAAATAATATTCTAAAAACGCTTGTAAGCGTAGAAAATGTAACCCAAAAATATTTAAAAACTAAGAGAGATAGCTTTTCTAATTTTAAGTGAAAATTAGAGAATATAATTATTTACAAAAATAAAAACAAGTTGGGAAACTTGTTCACTGTTGCTTTTCTATCTTCAGCAGTTTAGTTCTATTGAAGGCCTTGGGGTGAAAAGGATGTATGCCACATGCAATTATTTTGAAAATCAATTTAAATCCACAAAATCTAGTTTAAGCGCAATGTATTTGATTTTAGATACAAAAGATAAAATTGTTTATTGAGTATCTTACCAATAAAAAGAAATTGAACAAAAAAGTCGATTTTGTTTTTAAGATTTAAAAAATGTGTTTTGTATCCTTTTACGTGAAAAAAAAAAGATTTATCTAAAATAACACAAGGATTCAAAATAAGACCTTAATTATCACTTAACGGGTACTACTTCCATTGTTGGTCCCTCAGTTTCATCATTAACCCAATATTTAGCGGCAATTTCTAAATTCCAAAAAACGGATTCAATAAAATTTCGGGAAATTGTTATATGCCACAGAATAAACCTCATGACTTTCAAAATTACGTCGCCAAAATTTTCAGTAAAAAGGTGTATGCCACCTTAAAGACATAGCGGTTGCTCCTCAGAGGATGATGAAGTGTTTTTAATTTCTCTCTCAGTATAGTCCTTGCATTTACACTATCGTCTAAGTCAAACTCACAGGTGGCTTAAATCACTAAAAAACTCGTCTAAATCGCGAGAACACCCAGCACCTGTTTCACTCATGATTGTGGCTTGTATAGTTGTTATGCAAATATTCGCCACCTAGCAAAAATTGTGAAAATGTCATTTTGCACCACCCTTGCCATCTGTCGGGGAATCGTTAAACTGATTTGTATGTGGTTTGTACTTTTCCTTCTGAACTATTTACACTAAAAATATAAATTTGTAATTTTTTGTGGCTTGCACCCTTTTTACGCCAAAGTCTTCTATTAATACATTAAATATCATTATACTATAGTTATATTATAATACATAAGAAGAATTATAAAAAAATCAGGTGAATTGGCTTGGTCGAGTTAATACCCTGACAATTTCTCGTTCTTGTATTGAGACACCACACAACATACATAGGTGGAAGTTTTCCGAAAATTTGTGTATCTTCCTTGGTGGCTCAATGAGAGAGCGTTTGGGTACAGAGCAATAGATTCTGTGTTCGGGTCCCGGCCGAGGACAACATTTTTCTGATTTTTTTTTCTTTAATTTCATTTGGTGTTTATGGTTTTAGGTTCCTGCATTATTTGCAATTTGGTATTTAAAAATTATTGCGATAAGAGATTTCAACACACCAAAAAGTGATCTCATGTTTTCAGACGTTGATACTTTACGTCTATTTTGAGTTTTCATACCTTTGACGGTGGGAAAGAAGAATTATAAAAAAAAAATCAGTTGAATTGGCTTGGTCGAGTTAATAACCTGACAATTTCTCGTTCTTGTATTGAGACACCACAGTAAACGTGAAAAATCACATCCTAAAAGCCGCCGTTGTCGTTATCTGAACGCCGAAACCCAAATTCATCACAGATGTTAAGTAAGTAGAGTAGAAAAAAATATGACAAAATTTTAAATTTAAAAAATTTAATTTATTGCAAGCATTATCATCATACATCTTTTGTCTTTAGATAGTTGTTGATATGGAACAAAACTGAATCTTAAAACAATTATTGCACACTAGAACTCGGTCACCCTTATTTTTTACAAAAATAAAACAATCGGAAAGCCGTCACAGCCCCATAGCCTGAATTCCGACACGTTGAAATTAAAACACATTTTCATAGAAAATAGCTCAAAAAGCCTGTGACGGAATTTGGGATAGATAATATGATCAAATGTGATTCTGATTTATGTATGTATGAAAAAAACTCATTTGAAAAGACATTGTTTTTGTTGGAAATTCCGTCACTCCTGTCGGATTTCCGGCTCAATGCTTTTTGTAACCCTAACCCCCTCACCCCCTTTTTATTGAAAATAATTTTAAAAAAAGAAAAAAATGTTGGTTAAAAACTTATCTACGGACATCGGTTTAGTACAAACTACAAATATATTAGGTAATAATCTTAGATTAAATGAGTGGCTTACCTTATAATAAAATGCGACGTTCCGCTTCGAGAGTTGAAGCACGACGAAAATAATTTTTCGCGCGCAGCTTCTTTTTAACCAATACAACTGAAGTTTGCGCACAGTGTTGCCAGATATATAGGTGAACAGTTAAAGTATATTTTTGGAATTCCATTGTAGAATTAGCTTAATGATTCAAAACATTTCTAAAACGTGACGGAATTCAGGTGGGTGTCGGAATTCGGGTTGAGTACGGTATATGTTTTCCACTTGGCTCGATATCAGTTAAAAGGAGAAGAGTCGTTCTTGTTTTAAACACGTCGTCCGGTCAAACTGCATGCACAAGTCAAATGAAACCAACAAAACCACCTATTTAATCCGAGGGAAAATACTCCTAACGGCATTAAACTATACCGATGATGGTTTAATGCTTTCGTTCTGAACAGAATGAATCTATATGTGGTTTCATGTTCTCCAACATTGATTACAAGGAAGCCAATTAATTTTGTTTGAAACACGTCGTAACAAGCTGCACTATGATCCATGCCAATCCACAACCGGTTTCGGTCACATTGGGTGCTCCTCAGGTGAATTCAGGAGATAGTATAGTGTAAAAAGAACAGAAACAACTACTACGAGGAAAAACTTCCGAATAATGCAAATATTGCTGTTCTTATACGTCAATACCTTAAACTTTGCCCTGTTTGATGTAACTTTTTGGAAACACAAGCTTATCCCACTAAACTTTTTTTATGTTATCTGGTTAATCCTCTTTCTTGTCAAATGAAAAAAGTTTTATACCCCAACTTCTTGGGGACTGACTAATCAAAAATATTTTTTTTACTACTAATTTCTTTTTTTTTTGTTTCAAGTTTTAGGAAAAGGTTAACTTATTTATTTGGCTTTCGGAATTTTTCAAAAGTTTGTAGCTGTTTTAAACTTGAACTTATGATACAGGAATATGGACAAGATAAAACACATTATAAAATAAAGATTACCTTTGGGAGAAACTATGTAACTAGGTTGTTTCTAATAATTAGATAAGATAAGGTGTTTTCTTGGTGTTATAAAAAATAACATTAGGTACTAGGGTAAATGGTGCTTTATATTTGCTATATATTTTCATAAGGGTTATAACATTATTGGTGAGTTTACACATATATAGAGTATATTACGTTTTTTTTAAGAATTTTTGTTAAAGGTACTATAAAAAATCACATAGGAACGCCTGCAAAACTGTTTAGAAAATCTAATAAAGCAATATCTCTACTATCATAATCTCAGAAAATTGGCTGCCCCTAGTTGCCACCTTTTCAGAAAATATCGATTTAATTTGGCGTATACTTTAAAAATCAAGAATTTTGTGGGAAAATACTACGACTTAATACAAAAAAATCATAATGTTAAGTTGACTTTAATAGTTTTTATTTTTTGTGTTTTAAATTCCGTTTAATACATTTTACTTCAATACGTGTTAACATAATACGTAATTTAAAAAAATTAATAATTTCATTGCTTAACTATAAACTCCATTTCCTAAATAAATATTAAGAAAAAACCTACTAGGCCATGGATCACCCATGGTACAACGATGTTTTTCTCCTTGTGTGTTAAATTAGAACGTAAACGAATAGTTTAAAATAATGGATTTAGAAAATTTAACAAACTATTCAGTTTACAAAATTTTTCCTTCTATTTTTTAAGTTTACCGTCAGAAAAGGAGGAAAACAGGGTACCTCACAGAATACCTGCAGGATCATATCAAATTTGTTGCAAAATAACCTAATATTAAAATTTGTCCAACATCTTGAATATTTCTGAAATGTCAGTTGTGACTTTCCAAAATGATTACAATTATAAAAATTGGAGAAAATTTTTTAAAGAAATGAGTAATTGTCAAAGACTAAATTTTGGTGATCACCCTATATATTAAATTATTAATTTATAAAAAGCTCCTCCTTAAAATTTAATACAAAAAAATTAGTTGATATTTTAAAAAAATATGTTTTTTGGGCCGCTCTATATATGGTTTAAGTTATCCAAAGCAACTAATTTTTTCAAATCTAAAAGTCATTCCTTAATTTTGCAGATTGAAAATACCAAGTAAAAAACCTCATGTCCAACCGTTCCCATAAGCCCGTTCCACTGCATTAAATGCGGCTATGTAGGAAAAAAAGCTATAAACTATGTAATAGATTTGGTCCAAAATTTAATGGCCACCTAGGATAGGCTCAAAAATCAGTGACAACGACCAACGAAGTGTTCAGGCATCTTTTTAAAAAAATCTTGAACTTGAAAGCCTAAAATGAATTTGCTAACTCGAAATCACGCAAAATCATTGTTACATATTATATTAATATATCAATAAAAGGTGACATTTATGGGATACCGCAATTTAATTTGGATAACTGAAAAATTAGTAAAATTGTTTTTATCAAATAACGATTTCTTAAATCCGAGAGCAGAAGGAAAAGTACAACTCCACTTAAAACTTTTAAGCTTACTTGAAACTGAAAATATTGCGCCCCATAGCTTAAGCGGGAAGTTTCTCAAGCCTATTAGACGCCAAAATGTGATGTTTTAAACTTAGAGAAAGGAAAACAATGTCTTTGGGTTTTCCATCCCCTTAGAAAAGTTTACCTTTTCAAGTATATCCGATTTTGCAATACTGGTTTAACGCTTAACCGATCCTAGGCGGTAGTGAAAAGTCGAGTGTCCTCTCTATATTCCCAGAAACTAATCGGAAAACAAAAATCGCACTTTATCGATACAAAATTCACTTTTAATCTCGCATTTTAGAGATAAAAGTTTTACTATTTATTGCCAGTAAGAAAAGTTACATATATGGGATAAAAAGTCAAAATAATGATGGAAAGTGACACATTAGGGATTAAAAGTAAAAACGAATTTAAAGTTTACGTTCTAAACACGTTTGAACATAGCAACCAACTTGAGGTATCTAGCAATTATGTGATAGTCCTTATACTTTTAGTAAAGTACGTACACCTGGTGCCGTATAGTCAATATAATAATTACTTTTGAGTGCATGAGAAAGAACTCGAAAAAAAGTCTAAAAGTATCAAAAATATCGAAATACCTCTTGTTAAAAGTGTATTTTTATCCCTCGGCAAAGAATTATACAAAGTTTTCGTCTCGGGAAAATAATGCCACAATTATCTCTTGGTATGTAAGTAATATTCCATCACACACATATACAATAGGGTCCATTTTTGTTATTCTACTATTTTATTTAGCATGACTTGGTATATTTGTTTCTTTATTTTTTGTGTAGAATCTTTTTCAAATTTCTCCAACTAAGTACTTGGTAGGTTTATAGTGTGGTATGTACAATACAATTCAGAATTTATTTATTAAAACTCAAACTCAAACTTGGAACATTGTGTAGCTTAAAGTTACAATACAATTTTTAAATTACTATCCACTTGACCAACCAGTATAACTAAAAAAGCTATCCAATCAACATACCCAACCAACCTAACCATGGACATAAGCAACATGAAATTTAGGGGAAGCGAGGCACAAATGCAAAAAGTTAAAATAAAAGAGGCATTTATATAAATAAACAAAAAAAAAACGACACGTCTGGGATCTTTAGCAAATATGGTTAAAACATCTTCTTCTAGTTTTTGTGAAACTAATTTCCGGTGTTACCTCAGCGCGCACAAACCCTTCCTTAAATCTATCCGCAGTCATTATGGATCTTAACGTTTTAACTCTGCGTAGAGTACTAAAAGATCGTTACACAATACTTGTTGTTTTTGTTGATGGAAAAACAATCCGCTTGCTTTACAACTTCTTCTACTTCCAAACTTTAACTCCTCTTTATTAATTTTTTTGACTCTCCACAAGTTGTACCATAATACAGCCTCATCGTCAAGCACGTTTAATTGATAAAATTCTGAAAACGATTTAATGCGCATTTTAAATTTACTGAATGACAAGTCCAGCATAGCAAACGGATTATAGTGCCAATAATTCGAAAGCTGGTAGGTTTTTATCGAAACGATGCTCCAAAGACATTGTCAGCGAGCCCGGATAAGGTATTATTAATAAAGATATTTCTCAGTACTCTAGCAGGACATTTGCTAGAAAGTTCATATGATTTTGCCGTCGCCCAACTAATATTCTTGGCACCTGTAACTTTATTCCAAGGTTTTCGGTATGTGTGCTTGCTTCAGCTAAGATAGTGTTGATATTTAATTAGATCTAATACTCTTTTAATGTAATTTCCACATTGCAATCAATCTAAACTTTTAGATTGCAAGATATATATAGCATGCCCCATGCATGTTGACGTACATTGTACGTAATTTTTACCTCCCTTATTGAACGCAATGTGACAATTTTACAAGTCAAATTGACAGAGTCTTTCAAAAGCGCCATCTTTATAATTTTATAAAAATTATCTAATTTAATGCATTTGAAAATATGTCTTTCCTTCAGCTATTAAATCCGCGTTTAACAGACAGTTACCGGAAATGTAAAACAAAGCATAAGCAGGTAGTTTATAATACAAAAAGATCTTTCTACGAGGATAGAATCAACAATTCTGATAAACCCTCTAGTACAGCTTGGAAAATTATTTCTAAAACCTCAGGAAAAAACCATCTGTGAAATAAAATATATGTTTTTAGAAAAGGATGGTCAAAATCTAAGTTATCCTCAAGTTATCGCCGATTTGTTTAATAGATCCTTTATAGATGGCCATAGAGGAATTGTTGATTATATCCGTCAAGATTATAGCGCTGATGTGGAATTTCCTGTGGATGAAAGTACAGATATTCTTGAGCTTGATCCCTATACTAAACCGAACTCCAAAAGCTGATGTTTTTTAAATTAAGAAACAAAATATCATCTGGCCGTGATTGGGCTCTTGTGTTTTTATTTAAAAAAATATTCACATTATTATTGAACTTTTAACCAATCTAGTTAATATATATTTTAGAAGTTGAAAGTTTTCGAATCACTTCAGTGTGGTAAAGTGATCCCCGTGTTCAAGAAAGGTAATCAAAAGCTAGCAACAAATTGAAGCCCGATGACCATTTCTAACTGCTTATCAAAAGTATTTAAATAAGCGTTTTTAAACAGGTAAAAGCCGTTTATTGAGAACAACAATATTCTAATAAACAATCAACATAGTTTCAGAAACAAACGCAGCACGGCTACAGCTGCTCCGTTATATTTTAATAAAATATTATCATATACAGATGCAGAATGTCCTGTTGGGATATTTTGTGACATGATCGGGGCCTTTGATCATGTAAATTTGGGAACACTTTGTTCGGTCCTACACATTCTTGGTACTAGGAACTTAGAGTTGGAATTGGTCTGAAGCTTTGTAAAAAATCGATCACAATATGTTAAAGTAAGTTATAAAAATGGAAATAGAGTTAAATCGTTCAATCCTTCAGCAGAATCGGTTAACATGGGAGTCCCACATGGTATAGTTCTGGGTCCAGTCTTGCTTTGTATGTAAATCTTATTCTAAGAGTGTTACCAAATGAATTCTTTCTCATGTCTGCTAATGATCTATCCTTAATTTTGTCGGACAAACTTGATAAACATTTAATTGAGATGAATAATATTGTCCTAAATCTTTTATGTAAATGGTTTGGCAAACTAGATTTGTATTTTAATTCAAAGAATAAAATATCACACCTATCAAAAAATGTGTGAAAATATTTTCCTAAACGTAAATGAGAATGAATTACAAAATAGCACAAACGTGAAATTTTTAGGTTTTCAAATCGACAAAAACATAAATTCGAAATTATACTGTGAACAAATTATTTCCAAATTAAATAGTGTTAGGTTCTTAAATCCCACGGAAATTTTAACCACACAACAACAATTGTTAAATTTATATTATGAAGTCTAGGTTAAGGTATAGATTGTGCCTGTGGGAAGAGTCTACTCTTAAAGAGTCTGTCTTTAAATCAAAAGAAATAATGATTAGATTCATTATGAGGGAGGAGTTCCCGGACACTTGCAAACCAATGTTTAAGAGCCTTGGGACTTTGACCCTGGCTGGACTTTTTATTTTGGAATTGGCTACTTTTATTATAAAAAACAAATCAAACTATCAACTTGTATGTAACAGACATAATGTGAATACTAGAAAATATTCTTTACATACCACCTCTTATAGGCTCAATTTAACCTCTAAAACTCGGGAAATATTGGGTTGCAAAATATTTAATCAATTACCAAACAATAAAAATATAGTTAATAATAAATTTTCTTAAAATTTAAAAACAGTCTTAATTAATAAAACCTGTAATGACTTGGATGAATTCTTGAATTGTACTGAATGGTAGGTAATTCTTTTTTGTTACTTATGTATCTGTTTAATGTTTAAATAATTTGTATTTTTAGTTTTTGTAAGAAACTGTTTTTTTTACTATTCTCACACAATTGTAAATTGCCTTTGGGAAAATAAACGATTCTATTCTATGGCGTAATAGTATTATACCACTTTTTATGTCGAGGCGAAGAATTTGAGCCATTCGTCGAAGGATAAAAATACCTTTTTAACACGAGGTTTATACGAGGGGTGGCTCGATCGTCAATTTTTGTACACCAAAACGAAATACCTACGGTATTTCCCAGTATTTTCTCAAATTCTAATGGTATTTCCTAGTATTTCCCAAGAACTTCCCGATATTTCCTGGTATATTTCCCAGTACTTCCCAAGTATTTCCTGTTATTTCCCCTAACCTGTACACGAAAAGGAAATACCGAGACACCCCTCGGGTTTATATGCTATTTTTCGCACTTTTTAATTTATTTCCAAAGTTTTTTTCTATTTTTTTTGTGTCTCTAAGTGTTGACGTTCTTTTTTTTATCCCGGTTTTTTATTAATTTGTCATTTCTTATCTCCTAGAAAAAACACCTTTGTCCCTAAAATGCGGGATAAAAAGTGCAGTTTTCATTACAAAAATATGAAAATACACTTTTCTTAAATTGCTACATTACAGTTTTATGTCCGATTCTAATTAATATTAAGTTGTATAAAAGCAGATACTTTTTGTTTGAAACTCGTAGACAATGGTTGAGTAGAAACAAAATTTCGGACTTCTATTGTCTTTAATTATTTTAAACTCAACGTTTCGGTTAGTAATTATCTCTAACCGAATCGTCCCGTTTACAATAAATAAAGACAATGGAAGTCCGAAAATGTATTTCAAGCAGCGTTAAGATATTTTGTAACATAACTTTTTTTTGCCCCGTCAACTTGTTTAGGTCCAAGAAACAGTGCGTTGTTTGATAAAATAAAAAGCATGATTTTAAAAAACGATTTTCTTTAGCTGTTCTCAAAGGCCGCTAAAATTCGGGCCTTTCCGGACAAGTTTAAGCAATTTAAGGACTTATTGGAATAAAACCTGACTTTGTTTTGGAGTCGTCTTTATTCTGACAAATTTACAAAAAAACTGACAGCTGATCTCTCAAAATTGACATACCAAAGTGAAATTTAAAAATAAAGTCGCAATTTCATTTAATAAATACACAAGGCCGAATTTTGAAAGAAAACAGCTGCTTTTTATATGTAAGTCTGTCAGAATACTGCCGATTTTAAAATAAGGTCAGGTTTTATTCCAATAAGTGTCTATTAACAAATGGCCAAACATACATATGGAGCAAACATTTTTTGTAAACAAGGGTTGAAATCTAAAAAACAGCTTTTAATCAAACTTAATTGTCGATAATAAGCTAACCCTGTAGGTGTTAAGGCAAGCGGCCTTAAAAATTTACATATCGTCAGGGTGTCTCCTTTTAGTCCCAAGTTAACTAGCATGGATGAAAAGAGATTTGCAGTAATTTTTAAAGAGATAGTAGGAAAAACAATTCCGCAAATGTAGCAGTCTATCACACCGTGTTAGAATTATTGGTGCGCGCACGGAAAGTGGAAACTTTTCTCCAAAACTTCTTTTTCCTTTGCGAGAGTGCCTGATGGGCTTTAAGAAAATTGCTGTGTAGTTGTGTTGTATAAAACGACATTGGCGGCGGTTTAACCAAGCGCACATTTAAGTAGGATTGTGTATATATAATTCGAAATATTTACCACCCTGTTTAGTGAAATCCAGAAATTTTAAAAACAAAAATTACCTATTAATTATAAATTTTTATAAAGTTTTCATCTGCGGCGCTTTGTTTTGATCATTTTGTATTATTTCTGGTAAAATTTCTTTGACCCAAGAGTCGATTTGACAGGGCGTAATAGGTAACTACAAACCCGTAGAAAAAATTATATCCTCAGTTTATATAGGCACTTTTTTTTTGGAACCAAAACCTAATTTTGTATGCTTTTTAAATTTTATTCTAAAACACATTAATCATTTTAGGTCTAAAACCACTTAAAGTCGCCAATTAATTAGTAAACGGCAAACAAAAAAAAATTGAAACATGAGAATATCCCGACGGTAATTAAATTAATTTCAAAATTATGGAGCTAATATCTGAAAGTTACCCTAAATTCGAAGTTTCTCCATTCCACGTGGCAACTTAGACTTTTAGTATGAACAGAAGTTGTGGGTTATATAGGACCGCGACGAACAATGTCGAAAAATTTTTGGATTATTGAGAATATATCGTTTTGTGTTTGAAAAACAAAAATTTTAAGATTTGAGACAAATGATGTTGTCCTTTCTCTAACGTGAATTATCTTACATACATACTTAATTAAAGTTTTAAAATCAACATTTTCCCAAGCACAACCGTTGAAATCTTGGCCGCAAAATTTTAAGAAATTATCCTATCTGGAACGCTATTTTTCGGTCTTATAGAAATTGTCTGTATCACAGATCGGGACCTAAGTTAAAATAAATTTACAAAAAAAAACTTTTTGAAAACAAGCTTTTATAAAAAGCATAAAATAATTTTTTGAGTGTTCTGATATCATAATAATAAAAGCGATGGGCGTATTAAAGGAAATATACCCGTTTTTGTTTTAGCCTTGTTAACTCAAAGTTTAGTGAAAATCCAAATTCATTAAATTATAGCAGAGAAATGTAAGGGTATACAATTTAAACCCAACCCAACCCAACCCTACTCAAGCTACCCTTACATTTTTCTGATATGGATGGACATTATTACGCCTGCTTCATATTAGGCAGATCATCCCAGACCGGCAGTGTGTCGATTTATTTTGTCACATTGAAAAAGAAGAGTCGGTGACGATCCACCAAATGCGCATGGAAAGGCATTTATCTAATATTAAATACGCCCATCGCTTTTATTATTATGATATCAGAACACTCAAAAAATTATTTTATGCTTTTTAGTCCATTTTATAAAAGCTTGTTTTCAAAAAAAAATTTTTTCTAAATTTATTTTTAGATTTGTCTAATTCTCTGCATTTCAGCTAGCGTATCGTATGTGAATTTTGAAATCAATCAGATACCTACGTGGAAGTCAGTTGAAAGTAATCAGAAAAACTCGTTATTAAATCGTCTATTTTGAATCCGCCATATTGAATTTTCGTAATCTGATAAAAAAATCGTAATCCTTATCCTCAAAAACCAAATGATACCAATTTTGGTGGAAATCCGACAAACTAAAATTTTAACCCGTCTCCGCCCTCCCCGTTAGGGGGGAGGTAGGCAGTCAGTGATACCACATTATTGGATTGTCATCGGAACTAAGACGCTATGCGAAATTTTAAGTCAATCGGATGTTTGGAAGTTCTTCAAAAATGAGTTGCAAGATTGATTACATACATACATACCCACATACATACATACAGGTGAAGTTAAATAAAAGCTTGTAAAATAGTTGCATTTATAATCTGATGCCTTGATATTTTTGACAATCATCTATTTTTGTAATTTTGTTTTGTGCCATATCAGGTGTTTTTTAATTTTTGTCAAGTTCAAGTCAAGCAAGTCCAGTGTTATTTTAAACCAATTTTTACCTTCCTAGCTCGACGAAAATTTTTTTTTCAGATAACTCTGAAAATGTGTTATTTGGGTGTATTTTGACCTTTCCTAGCAATATCGTCGTGATGTCTGTCTGTGTATGTGTGTGTGTATTTTTTTTACTGTCCGTAACACGATAGCTCCTAAACCACTGAACCGATTCAGCTCAAATTTTTGGATAAAATAGTGTTCGACGCTCTAACGAGCTGATTAAAATTTAAAAATGCTAACATTTACACGGAACATCGCATCAATATGCGGTTTTCGGAATATAGTAGACTGTAATATGCTAAATAAATTGCCTTATAATCAAAAGCTTCGTAGGAGTTTTAGTTTCCGAGATATTTATAAAAAACTGTTTTCAAGGTATCAGATCCATTATGGATCCATTTATTTTAATTTTAGGTTGTCCTATAGATACCTTTCTTAAGGAAAATAATAAATTATTTTTCAGATGTAAATTAAAATCATTTTTGGGAAAAAATACTAGAAATACGTAATCAATATCTCTAAAACTTAGTTTTTAGGAAATATTTTATTACTTATTATAATAAAATTATTGTGCTGTGTTTCTTTAATCTCAAGACATTTTTTCAACAGATGACAGATTTTCGGTTCGAAGTAATATGGCGAAAACTACCGTGTTACAGAAGGGACAAAAAAATTACCATTCCAACAAAAACTCCTTCCCAACTGCGACTATTAGTTACAAGTAAATTTAGCAGTTGGGTTTTTGTTTTTATTTAAACATTTTATTATTTCCTACTTTTAGGTTTAATTCTTATTCAGTCTTATAAAAAGCACTATTTACCATTCATTTAGCTTTACTTAAAAAGTACACGTAGATTTTCTACGGACGCGAACAGTGTTACCTTCCATTGAGTGAAGGTGGGAGAGGAGAGAGGGAAGAGGGAACTAGTAAAATAGTGTCGAAAAAAAACTTAAAGCATGTACAGAAAGAATTTTTGAAATCGCTCTATATTTATGAAAAGTATAGCTACAACTATTACTAACAAAGTGGGGGTGGGAAGAAAAGAGGGAGATGGAGAGGGAGGGGGAAACTAGTAAAATGATGTTGGAAAATTGTCTTAAAGCGTGTGCAGAAAGAACTTTTGAAATCGCTTAGTATTTGGAAAGTTATAGCTACAACCATTACTAATAAGGAGGTTTGGAGAGATGGAATAAAATGGTGTTGGAAAAAAATCTGAAAGCGTATGGAGAAAGAATTTTTGAAATCGCCCTAAATTTGATAAATTTATGCGAATATGGTTTTTGATTAGGGTGGGGGGAATGACAGGAGGGGAGTTAAGTGGGAGCAGGGAGGACTACAAAGTAAAAACAGCAAGCTAGAGCCCATTTGCAATGGGTGATCAAAGGAATTTCATTAAAATTGCCTGAAATTTAGATAATTTGAATTCCTTAAATCCTACATGATGTGACAAATTGGCGTCTGAAGACCGCCATGTTGATTCCTGTTATAGCCTATAGCACCTTCGGGATGAGTAGCAATTCAACGACACCTTTTTTGTCAAAATCGGTTCAGCCGTTTAGCTTCTAGCGTGACACAAACATAAATATTTACATACATACATATCACATATCCCAATATTGCCTTCCTTTCGCCGTGCTGCAGTTGGGTAACAAAGCACATATTATGTCTTACTAGCTTTTGGTGACATATAATAGTTTAAACTCTGGGACGTTCAGTTTACAACAATTTTTGCTGTAAATAATAAGCAAAAATTTTGGTTTTTTTCCGAAGCAAAAAGTGTCATGACCAATTAATCCCCACGAGAAGAAGTATTTTATAAGTATTTAAGCATCAGTACCCTTCCCAAAAACTTAGCAAATATAATAATATATATTCAAATCTATAATGCGTGCGAAAAAGTGGGCTTTTATTAAAGCTAGTATAATTTTTTTTGTGTTTTCTCATTGCAGAGAATAAGAAGTACGATGGATTTTCAACTGTCTACTTGATGCGCTTACACCATTAACGTACGTTAATGGCTTATACAGGCAAAAATAAATATTGGAACAAATAAATATGTATTTGAAACAATAATATATACCTTAATTACGAGTCCGAGTTACCGCGAATTCAAATAGATCATAAATTGATAAGTTTTAATTATTTTATTTAAATACCCAAGTCTATCATTTAAATATTTATCGGAAACATGTGACATATTTACATAAAATATGGAAAAAAATCGTTAATTGAAGTCAATCGTGTTTGGCTTAAATATATAGGTAGTTAAAAATCAGGTCAAATATACAATTTATTTGCCTCGGCATGGCATGAACTTTTTGCAGTGTATGTACTAAACCTATAACTCTTTACACTAGTTTGTTGGTTAGACAATATAAAAGCACAAAAAAAAGAACAAATATTGTTACTAAAACATTTTTAGCCAGCCCAGCAACCACTACTAAAAAAAATATTTCTACGCCCCTGATTTTCCCATAAAAATTCCATAAAGGATTCCCTATGAGTCGAACTAGAAAAGGCATTCTTCAATGCCCGGACTTGTGCACTAGGAGTTTGTGTTGAATGTGGAAAATTATTAAATTTTTCACGAAGGCAAAACAAACTTTTTCGATTTTAGTTCTTATTGAAAGGGTTATATAATAATTTTAGATTGCTATTTTGGAGGTTATATATATATATATATTCCGTATAGAATAATATTTGTGGTTCGGTTATCATTTTCTCAGATCGTCATTAAAGGTAGATCGCCCTGGCTCGGTTCCCTGCAGGGAAAATTCGCCGTGGTTCGATTTTCCGCGGGGACAATTCGCCGCGAAGACGATTTGCCGTGGGGACAATTTTCAGCGGGGATATTTCGCCACCGGGACACTTCGCCGCAGGGACAATTTGCCGCGAAAATTTTTATTTAATTTTAATATTATTTAACTTATTTGTCCTTAATCATAGCCTGTCCTTTTTTTACCTCCTTTGTGATAAACCTAACCTTGGTCAATTGATTTCAATAAGTATTTTTTCAAAAAACTATTTACTGAAAAAAATGAATTTTCTTTAATTTTTTTTAAAATAATACTTCTTCAAAATCTAATTTAAAAAAAAATTATGAATAATTTTTTTAGAATAAGATATTTTTTAAATACTTTTTTAAAAATAGGTTTACAATACGAAAAAACAATATTGCAATGTTAAACCTCGTTGGCGGCGAATTTTACCGCGAATGATCGGTTTGAGGCAAATTGGCTCATCCCCGCCATTAACGAACAGCTTTAGATAACTGATCTCCGGCTGATTTAGTGCAAATGTCTGGTGCTACATAAATTTGTAGTATTTTTTATTCCTTTGGTGAAAGTAACATATAATTTAGTCTTACATATTATATTGCAAATGGTAGGTCATTCTAGAGGACAAAAGGACTAAATAAAAAATACCCGACCTGAGGTTTCAAAGGTATCCATTTCTTTAGGTAAATGAGCGTTCCGAAATGGCGAGTTGTGCCGGCAAAAGGATATGGTTATAAAAAAAATACTCTGCCAATATATGGGCCCCTAAGCTCACACTAGGTACTATAGTTATAGTGTACGTGTGAGCTAATATAACTTAAAACTGAAATATATTTTATTCAACTCCACACTAAATTACCTTTTGTTTGATACCACACAAGCCATGTTTTGACTTAAACTCAAATTTTTGAAATCTAAAAAAAACAAAAACTAAAATGTATTTTGTTAAACTCCGGACTCAATTACCTTTCGTTTGATATCACACACGCCATATTTTTACTTAAACTCTAATTTTTGAAATATACCCCCACCCTTTTTTTAAAATAAATTAAAATGTATTTTGTTTAACTCCAGACTCAATTACCTTTCATTTGATATCACACACGCCATATTTTCACATAAACTCTTATTTTTGAAATCTATCCCCACCCTTTGATTTGGTTTGTGTTCTGTGGATTTTGTTCATTTTTAAATGGGACCATCTCGACTCAAGACCCAGCCTAGGTACCAAATTTCATTGAAATCGGCCAAGCGGTTTTTGAGTTATGCGCGTTGGTCGTTACAGACAGACATACAGACAGACAGACAGACAGACAGACAGACAGACAGACAGACAGACAGAATCCGAATACAAACCAAATAAAAGGGTGGGGGTAGATTTCAAAAATTAGAGTTTATGTTAAAATTTAGCTTGTGTGATATCAAACGAAAGGTAATTGAGTCTGCAGTTAAACAAAATACATTTTAATTTATTTAAAAAATAATGGGGGTATATTTTAAAAATTAGAGTTTAAGTGAAAATATGGCATGTGTGATATCAAACGAAAGGTAATTGAGTCCGGAGTTTAACAAAATGCATTTTAGTTTTTGTTTTTTTAAGGGTGGGGGTAGATTTCAAAAATTTGAGTTTAAGTCAAAACATGGCTTGTGTGGTATTAAACAAAAGGTAATTTAGTTTGGAGTTGAATAAAATATATTTCAGTTTTTAATTATATTAGCTCACACGTACACTATAACTATAGTACCTAGTGTGAGCTTAGGGGCCCATATATTGGCAGAGTATTTTTTAAAGCAGCACTTTTCTTGATAAGAGACACTTTCACACAGATAGGAATTATTTGACATCAAAAAGATTAGTGTGAATGACGGAATGGAAGTAGTTAAAAATACTCTGCCAATATATGGGCCCCTAAGCTCACACTAGGTACTATAGTTATAGTGTACGTGTGAGCTAATATAACTAAAAACTGAAATATATTTTATTCAACTCCAAACTAAATTACCTTTTGTTTAATACCACACAAGCCATGTTTTGACTTAAACTCAAATTTTTGAAATCTACCCCCACCCTTAAAAAAACAAAAACTAAAATGCATTTTGTTAAACTCCGGACTCAATTACCTTTCGTTTGATATCACACATGCCATATTTTCACTTAAACTCTAATTTTTAAAATATACCCCCACCCTTTGTTTTTAAATAAATTAAAATGTATTTTATTTAACTGTAGACTCAATTACCTTTCGTTTGATATCACACACTCCATATTTTCACATAAACTCTAATTTTTGAAATCTACCCCCAGCCTTTTATTTGGTTTGTGTTCGGTGGATTTTGTTCATTTTTAAATGGGACCATCTCGACCCAAGACCCAGCCTAGGTACCAAATTTCATTAAAATCGGCCAAGCGGTTTTTGAGTTATGCGCGTTGGTCGTTACAGACAGACATACAGACAGACAGACAGACGGCGCAACAAAAAAGTTTCAAAATCATCTGAAACGCAAAGATATATAAAAAATTTTGAAATCGGAGCAACTTTTTTTTTCTCGAAAAAATTAGGATCACCATAGCTCACACTACTATAGTATAGTATATGTGTGAGCTAATAAATGCTAATACATTAAAAATATGCTCTACTGTAACAGGGCCTGGCGTATATGACAGTGGTACTGTCAAATAAAGTGGTCAAGGCTTAAATGTTGTTAGCTACCAAATTTGCAACAACTTAAAAATAGTAAATTAAAAGATTAAATATGATACTGATTGACTAATTTAACTCTCGAAAGGGAATTTGACGGTTCTTGAAGGAAGTGCGCTATAGGTGTTTTTCTCAATTAAATCAATCAATGTAGGAAATATATACATACCTGTTCAATTGTTCTTCATCTTCTTTTTCTTCATACACTAGACATTATCACTGATTATGGACTATATTTTCTCTTTTTTGAGATTGGTTGCAACCATTTTTATCTTAATATTTTACACTTTCTATTTACCTTTTTATAGGTATATTTTAAATAAATTATTATTTTATAAAATTCATTATGTAAAAATGTTTTTATAAACTAATGAATTCAGATGGTACCTGTTATAGTATGGTACTTAAGGTAAGGAAATTATAAAATTATAAACAAAATGTTTGGCAACAAGAAAGTTTTATTTAAAAAAGTAATTTGATGTTTAATTAAAACAGTGATAAACTGGTATAAACGATAACTCAATTCAGAAATAAATGATGGTAAATAATTAATAAAATATGTTAAGATAGAAATTGAGTTATACTAAGAATTAAATAAAAGATATTTATTCAAAGGAAAAGTATTTTCCCCTGAATAAAACTCCATTTTAAGAAAGAAGTTGACCCAAAGAAACCCAACTAAACTCTGTCCTCAGACCCGTAAAGAAATTTCTAGGTACTCTACCCCTAAGTCCCTTCCACTTCTCTTTGGTGCAATCAGAGACAGAAAACTATGGTATAGAAAAGGATAACACCAAAGTAAGCATGACAGGACTTAAATCCCTTCACAAGCGTTGGAACATGACTTGTTTGTTTATCCAGTTTCACAATTTAAATAACTTGATATAAGATAAAGGCCCTAAGAACGAACTGGCCGTATACATTTAAAAACTAACCACAGTCAGAAAGCTCGCTTGAAAACTAACTGTTTTTATGTTGCCATTTTCTCAATAAATGTCTTAAAGCTAGTTACGATGCAAAACATACTAATTAATGCTTGTTAACTGAGAAAATGTTCCAATACGTATATAGAGTGCCAAATAACAAAATGTTATTAAGGCATGCCAATGACAGTTGTTGTTTTTAAATATGACAAGTTAAGTTAAGACGAAGACCCTGGCAAAACGGGTATGGTATATTATGTATAACTATAATTTTAAATAATACTTATATGGTTGCTTTAACATATCTGAATAGAGCTTTTTAGGTCTAGACCAGCGATAACATAAACAGTCATAAATTAAAAATAATTACTTCCAGATATATTTTCTCTAGGTTTTTGGTTTCACTGAGAAAAGAAATCAAGAAACCGTTAATATTTGAATTGCTTTTAAGAAATAAGTGGACAAATATATTAAAATAAATATTAAATAAATTAAAGCAAATCTGCAAAAACCGTATTGTTACATTACTCCCCCCTGATTTAAGTGTAAACAATTTTTTTTCAACGCTAGTCAAAATAAAATGGTTTATCACAACAAGCATTAAATAGAGCAAACAAATTTAATCAAATTAATCTAATTTATCTTCGTTTTCGTTTGTCTTCTCCTGGATATTAGCGACAATCAACAAAACATTCTGGCTGGAACAAACATCTTGAAAAACTGGACAGCAACACTGGTTTAGGTAGAACATCTTAGATCAGCTAGTCAGCAACAAACATGGTGAACGATCAGTAGACTCCAAACAGTACTGCAAGAACAGAAATCTGTATAGCTTAATAACAACGATAACTTAAACTAAATGAGGGCAAAAAAACTTGACAAAAAAAAATATAAAAATATATACGTCTATATATTTTTAAGAAAAATTGTACGAAAACTACTGCCGAAAAGTATATATATATAGTCTGCTGCAGAAATTTATGGAGACAAATAAAAACATTTAAATTAACGTAGGTAAATTAAGGAAGGGAGTCTCCAATCCAAACCGTTTCCCCTATAGTGTTTAGAAAAAACACCATGTATATAGTGACATCTGAATTTATACATTGGCCATCGTTGAAACGGGAACAGCAAATTCTGCAATGAATCTGCGCAGAAATATCCAATTGGAGGTTTGCTCAGCGATTGTAAAAAGACATAGCGTTGATGGCTGCTTAAGCTGATGTAAGGACCGCAATGGTGGAGTGGTTTGGTTCGGCTTGGCTTGCTGGTTTGATGGAACTGTTTTGCCTTGTAGAAAAAAACAGGCTGATAAAACTTTGCAGTAGCTGACCTAAAAATAAAGTGATTTTAATACAAGAAAAAACAATGTTTTTAAGAACAATAAACCAACCTTATGTAAAATAATAATTAAATTTAAGCAAAAATAAAAAAAATAAAGATTGAAAATTTTAGATTTTATGATCATTGTTTTTGTATAAGTTTTAGATGAACTAAAACTTGTTAGACGACAAACACTTAAGAAAGTTTGTCTAACCAAAGAAATGTGTTTGTATTAAAAAAATATAATAAAAAACAAATTCTAAACAAAAATAAAAGTAGGAAATTACAAACACTAATTGATATTTTATTAGTAATTACTTTAAAATGTAAAAAAAAACATTTATCATAATAATTAAGAAGAAATAGTTGATATTGAATAAAAAAAAACTTTAAAATAAAGTGGTTTATCGTTTTCATTGTAATAAAAAACACTACCAGGTTAATACAACAATCTTTAAAACAAACATGGAATACTCTACCGAAAAAAACATATATCAAATCAAATCAAAATAACTCATATGATAGAATAGAAGAAAATTAAAAAAAAAAATTCCAATATACCAAGATAAACAATAAACATCAATAAAGAAACTTTATTACAAATTTATATCATACTTAGGATATTAATGTTATAAAAATTTTTTTAATTTTATGGTGATTCAAATTCAATCGAACAAATTTAAATAGAACAGAAAAAAGTAAATGGAACAAATATCAATAGAATAAATCCAGCCAGATGTATATACACAAAAAAAAATACTTAGAATAAAACTCCTCCTAGAATATTTCCACAATTTTTCCGAATTTTCTTTTAATTTTCGCAAAAAACAAAAATTTTCCAATTTAAACTTTTTATTTCTCAGATCTCTTGTTACATATTTTTATTTTAAATTGATTTAGTATAATTTTTAAAATAATCTGTTAGGTTTTTCATTTTCTAAATAGTTTTCAGTTAATTTAATTTAACTTTCTTTTAAATTGTAGGATGATTTTATACAATTTCCTAAAAACTAAGAACAGCAGCAAAACAAAGTAGGTTAAAATTGATGTCTTTGTGTATAAATTAGACATCCTTGAGTCAAAATACTTGACTTTAAAATTTAAATGAAAAAATTTTTAAACTTAAACTTGACCAATTTAGATTTTTGCCGATTTTCGAGGCGGTGGACGATTTTCAATAACTCAAAACAAACAAAATAAAAAAAATATACCTAGTTAACAACAAAGTTCTTTAAAAAAAATCTAATTGAAGCGAATGATTAAAAAAACAAAAATTACAGTTGATTATTGCTTCAATTGTCTCTATTGAGTGTAAAAAAAAAAAATTATCGAGTGAAGAAAATAATTCCTTCTCTTTTACAAAAC
Source organism: Aspidapion aeneum (assembly GCA_963576565.1). Classification (NCBI taxonomy): domain Eukaryota; kingdom Metazoa; phylum Arthropoda; class Insecta; order Coleoptera; family Brentidae; genus Aspidapion; species Aspidapion aeneum. Next base: position 77,602,801 of record OY755044.1, on the reverse strand, counting down.
TAGAAAATAAGAACTTAGAGCTTTTGCTGCCGCAAAATATACAAAATTATTTATGCTCTAAAATACATTAAACAAAATTTATTAGTTTGATTAAAAAAAAACAACAAAACGTATATTAAGAAAAAAAATCCAGCAGGTTTGTTAGATACTGCAAGACTTAAAAATAAGTTATAAAAAGAAATGAGGCAATGCTTGCTAGTAAAAATAAACAATTATTTTAGAAATACTAACTTTTTTATAAAGTTTTCTTTAAAAAAAAAATTATTCAGTTACTTAAAGAATTTATTTATTTCCATCAAAATTGATATAGGTAGTTTTGTTTACCATAAATACTCATTTAAAAAAAAAACATCAAGGCATAGTTTTAGTTGGTAACAAAATAATTTAAAGATGACAATAAAAATAAAAATATTTTAGTTATTTATTTTCTTATGTAGTGCTTAAGCCTGTGCACTAGCATATAATTTTATTACTGATAATAAAATGCAAAAAAAAAAAATTAAATCAATAATAAACAAGGAGAGCAAACAAAACAAACATTAAAAAAAACATCACATTTTTAGAAGAAATAAAACATTTTTGTAATTTAAATTAAATTTTTATATTTACCTAATGAAAAGTGCAAAAATTTCATTCTCATATAGGTAAGGAAAGGTTCAGATTTTAAAAGTTATTAAGATTTTTATCTAGAAAAAGTACTTATATAGTTAGAGTACTATAACATATTTTCATTATGGGAAAAATACAAAAAAAAATATTGTTTTATTGATAAACTAACAAAAGATTTGAAATAGTTTTAAAGGGTATTATATTGGAGCCTGGATAATATTGACGTTATCAATTTTCAATATGACAAAAAAAAACAGAAAAAGGTATCTTATCAGCGTTACGATTGCTATGATAATATCCAGTTTAAAAAAAATTACTTTAAAGTGATTAAAAAAAATATGATTAAATCGAACAAGTAACCATCGATGACGTGGTTATTGGTTGGTTTACTGGAACTTAGAAAAACAAGAGTTCTCAGCAAGAAGGATCAAAAAAAAACTAAGTTATTTTTTAAAATAATGGACTTTACGATTTTACGTTCATATTTTAACCAATAGAATGAAAACCAAACACAAAGGTATGTGAATATTTATCAAAAGTAATTATTTTTTTTAAATTAACACAAAAGTTAAAGGATAAATAACTGAAAGTTTACAAAAGATCAAAAATGACTTAGTCATTAAGACAAATGACTATACCAAAAAAATTAAAAAGAGTTAGGTATTGAATTTTCATTGTTTAAGTAAAAAAAAATATTAAAGATATCTGATAGATGCAGATATTACCTGAAGAGAAACATAGTATCTCTCTTATAACAAAGTATAAGGAATAAAACAATAAAAAGTTCTTTACACTTAAAGATGGAACTTTAGCCATAACGCTGAATACCGATATACAGGATTACTAAAATTTTCCTTACTAGATTTGTGCTTTTGCACTCAGTTTGTTTTTATGCTAATTACGTATTAATATCTGAAAGAGGAAAAAACAAATGTTTGCTGTGCGCCAAAAATTTATAGACTTAGAATTTACTTACTTCATTGATGTTATTAAAACAGATTTTTTAATTATTTTTTTAGGTTTGATAAATAAAATATATATAAATTTATTATTTTAAATAATATAAAAGAGTTGAAATAAGCTCTTCAAATTAAAAAGAGTAATGAGTTGGTCACAAAAATATTAAAAGAAAATAAAATACTACGTTATTCTGCTGTTCTTTTCTGTTTTTATAATCTCTAATTTTTCTTGTGTTAAACAGTTTTTAAAATATCACGTATGAGTACCAAACAATTTTATTGATATGACATACAGAGCCGTCTGCTGTTATGGTTGTATCTCCTAGGTTTTTTCCTAACTACACTTATTCCTACATATACCGTTAAATACTAAACATAGTAAAACTTTTAGTTACCATTTAAAATTCTAATATAATCTAATTAACCCATTTTATAACCAAGTCAGAAAAATTGCCCAACTGTCTACTATAAAAACCTGTTTTAAAACAAAACCCCATTATTCCAGTACAGGTTCTTGCAAAGCGTATAGTGACATTCGTGTACCAAATCTATAATCATGTTTCGTCATAAAAAAAAATATAGGCACGCGCACCATTTTTAAATTGAAATATGTATTGTAAAATAAAATAAAATTTATTCAACAACAACGCTTTTGTCTTCCTAATTAGAAAACATAAGACACTGTGGATTCAACACTCCCAGGAAGTGGCCATCTTCACCGAAGTTAGAAAAACACAGGTGTGTAACGAAGAAAGAAACAATTTCAAATCTTCTTGTTAAACAAGTTTTTCGGTCTATTAATTATCCATTATAACTCAAAATGAGTTCCCGACATGACGAAATAGAAAATAACCTAGATCTCTTAGTGGTATCTACAAGGTGTGACGTCTACTGACTTCATTGAACTCTCCTGATGAAATATTTATTGTCGTATCATAGGCAAAGTTTTACCTTTACCTAATAGTTTTCCCAAAACAATTTGACTTGACCCATTTTAACAAAATTACTTGACAACCCCAACCCACATATTTTTCCGCTGTTTTAGTCAGTTCACCTGTACTCCACATAAGCTATGGTTTGACGGTTACCAATTCAGCAATTTTCTTGATAAAGATTGGTTGAAACATTTAACTGACTATACCGTAATTCAAAAATTGAGTTACGATATTAGGAGACACGGCTTCAAACAAAACAAATATAGACCAATTAAAAATTTTAATTATAGGTATACCATTTGAAGCACCCTCTCGAGTGGAGAAGAATTTCCCAAAATAACCTCCCAGTTTTCTTCTCAATTTGCTGGGAAGTATAAAATCCAGCTAAAACACTCATTCCATAAAAAAAAAAACATTTTATAAAATAATCAAATCTATAATGATTCAAACAGCGAGAAAAATAAATTCGCCATCGTCTTACAAAAAAAACAACAAAAGAAAAAAGGAAACGCGACGAGTTCACTTGGCGAATTATTATTGGTCTATTGTTTTATATCAATCTATATACATAAATGTATAATTCTAGCACAAACATTTGCCATACCATATAATCATATCAAAAAAAACGTTAAAAGAAAAATTCTAGGATGCTTTAACTCTAATATATAATAGACTCTTCTCATATATAAAACAGAAACTGTCAAAAGTTACTGAACAATTTTATAACAATTAGTGGTTAAAAACTTTGAACTTAATATTTTGGCTATATAGAACTCAATATGAAACAATACAACACAGAACAATAAAATACAATACAATCCTGAAAAAAAAAATATAAACATATTATGTGAGAGAAGTCCAAAATCCAGAAGACTTCATCGTGGTTGTCGTGGTCATCACCTGTAAAAGAAAACGAAGTTAAAACACCTATTTTCTACAACGTTTAGAAAATATAACAAAACCTTTTCTTTAAAATATCATTACATGAACTTATTACGCTGTTGACTCAGTGTTTATAACACTAGTATTTTTCATTAAAATCGGTTTCGTAGTTTACTAAAAATTAAAATACATTTATGCCAAATTAAAATGAGTGCTTGTAATAGATGTATAAAAAAAAATTAAAAAAATTTTAGGCGAATAAAACAATAATAGTTCTACAAACGCAAAATTCAAGTTAAAGTGCAAAAAGTCATTACTTAATGGATTTATATTATTATATTTTCTTATGTGATGATAGATACGCTTGCTTGTGTAACTCAACATTCAGCCATACAACAAGGAGGAAAAAAAAACTACACCTAGTAATAAAAATTTAAAATATGAGAACAACGAAAATAAATTTTAGAAAAGATTTTTTTCTTTTAACTTTTAGATCCTAGCTTAAGATCACTAATTTTTATGAGATTTTCAAAATATGTGTCGTATTATACAAAAATGGTGAAGGTCCGGTAGTTGACCTGTTTAAAAAAAAACTAAAATTTTTGGTAAAGATTATGATTGAGATGTTTGTGTTCACCTCAAAATTAAGAAAAATAAAATTGTTTATTTAAATAACTATGTAGAATTAGTTCAACTACCACAAAATACTAATTACGCATCAAAAATACTTTTTGAATGAATATGTAAAACTATGGTCTTCTAATGATTGCATGAAAATTATTATTATTTACAAGAAAAAACAAGACAAAAAAATAAAACAACAGCAAGTGTACAAAGAGTGTTAAATCTTTCGGTTACTGAGATATTTACGCAAGCTTGGTTAATACAATAAAGAATCTTTGTATATAAACCTTGAAACTTTTGAAATGTTATGCTCCCTAAGTATGCTAAGAATATTCTGGACGTACTTATCCAAAACAGTCCCGGCACATAAGGAAAAATAAAACGATACAGTAAATGAAAGAAAAGTTTAATTCTCTGGACACCAACATAATTTGCAGTAAAAACTGTGAAATAGTCTGACTATGCAAAGAAAAATTAATTGAAAAATTATAGAACTTTATTTACAACTAATAAATTTTAAAAAAAAATACATCTGTTATTTGTAGTTTCTCAAACATACAGTATGAGTAAAAAGATGGAGGCCAATTGATAAAGGCTTACTAGGATCAAAGACGATCTTATAAATTTAAGGAAAAAAAACATTGATCAATTTTAAAATAAACATTGGATAAAGCGTAAGAAAAATAAAGTAAGGTTTGACTTAAGTGTCAAGAACTTAAGTAGAGTAGTTTATCTCACTTTTCCAAATCTTAACCTCTGATTTTAACAAAACAAAAAGACCAATAGGTTTTAATTGTAGTAGTTGTTTTATAGAAAAGACAAATTAAGTTTAAAATTCAAATAATACGTTTAAAGTTATTAAAATAGAAACAAAACTCAATAGTTAACTAGGCCTTTAATTACTTTATAGTATAATTTATAAACAAAAGAAATATAGATCCATACCTATTAATTGATTAGATTCATAAAGACAAATTTAAGTGAACTGATTTCAGTAGATCGCTTGAACAACGGGTGAGTGCCTTGCTGCTCAATGTGAGTTACTTTCTTAGTGCTAAATGCTTAGTTTTGAGACGGCGAGGTAAAAACCGTCATGATTTTGACAAATAGCCATATTCTAAGTTCTAATTTAGTGGCAAAATTTAAATATTTTTCTTAAGATATTATATATTGACTAACTGTAAGAAGTTTTTAAAATCTTATGGTTTCTTTCTAATTCACCCTATAGGACATTTTATATAAACTTTAACCAGCAGATCGTTACTGATTTATCAAGATTATTAAAGATTTATCAAAAATATAAAATTGATGCATGTATGAAGTTTTCGTTGAGCAACTCAAAAATCACTTGACCGATTTGAATGAAATTCAAAACAAACAACTGCACTTTTCTAAATACATTTTTTTTTCTTGAAAAATATAAAAACAGGGTATAGAGTACTTACACCTAGTTTAATTGATTAATTGATACTGTAGGTAAAATGTTACTTTTCTTATACTATAAAAGAAGGGTTTTTCCCAAATAGTCTTTCATTTTAAAAGTTCTTGTGACTCGATTTACAAAAGGCTCTGGTTGCTACACAAAAAAGGTCTATAGGTACCTGATTTAAACATGTGTTTTAAAAATTCTCAAAACAAGCTTAAAATGCTTTTGTAAGAGGGTACTTTAGACAAAAATGTGTTCCTTTCAGAAGATGGTAGACACATTTTAATTTTGAACGATTTTTTCCCATTTTGAATAAATTGATTTTTTTTTTTCATAATATATTTTTCTAGTGCAGTTAGCGCAGTACCTTAAGCAAAGAAAAAGCTTTGTCTTGTAACGTTTAATATAACCAAAGAGAAATATATACTACGTATTCCTCTATGCTATAATAATGTCTTATCTAATTAATTTAATTGTCTCTATCTAATCTACAAAATATTTAATACCAAATTCTTTGGTTTATTTTAACTTTTATGTCAAAGGGTGTTAGCTATTGCTTCTTCTTAAGCAATCCAGAACTTTATTAGACATTATCTATATTATTATTATCTAATTTCATTAATTAGCTAATTGGTTACGTAGAACCTAATTTAAATTATGTCAATATCTTACTACAAATCTCATTTCCTTTAATAAAGATGGGCATCTTTTGATTAGTAAAAAGTGAAATGGGTCAAATTGTTTAAATTTATTTCAATAATTATTTGTTTAAATAATATAACTTTTAGGACGAATAAGTATAAAATGATTACCTACTAAACTTAAATAAAATACGTGAGTTATTATTTTAGGAAAAACATCAAAAACTTTTAACAACTTTGAAAAGCAAGTCAAATTATAAAAAAAAAATATAGATTTATTTATTTATATCATTATCTTTGGTTCAGTTATAGAAACAATTTTAATTGTTTTTACTTTTTTTTTCGATTTCACATCACTGATTAGGTCTGGGTTGGTTTATACCTACATATTTCAAACATGGCATGATGTTATCAAATTTATTTATTTTAATTAATTATGTTTTTAACTATTTAAAATTTGCTCTTAATTTTGTCTGTACCTTCTTAAATAAAATTTTACAAAAATAATGTATTTTACAGTAAACTGTGCAATTTCTCCCTTAAAAGAAACTGATGGTCATAAAGATATGTAACACAGGTGACATTAAAATATTTTCAGCTTTATCAAATTAATCAAAATAATTTTTAGTTGGTTGTTAAATCTTCTTAAAAACAAGCAAAAACGGATATCAAAAAAATCTTTACCGTGTTTATTTGTAGCATTATGAGAATGCTAGGATAGGTCATGTTTTTTCCAAAACTACTGTGTGGCTTTACAAAATATTATTTTACTTAAGACATGGTCGATAGCACCAATACATTTGTTAAATCGATCGTCTTTCCGTCAAACAAATGTATTGTAAACTGGAGACCTTGGGAAAATAAAAGAAGTAGGGGACGACCACAAATGAGATGGGCGGGCGATTTGAAGAAACATGCGGGAACTGATGGATGAACACGGCGACATACAGAAAAGAGTGAAAGATATTGGGGGAGGCCTATATCCAAAGATGGATCGAAAAATATTTTACGTATTGATGAAATTGCGAGTACAAGAGTTAATTAAATCACAGTTGAATCGAACAAATAAATGACAAACTCAAAATAAGTTTAATTTTTTTTTCTGTGTACTGTGGTTTGTCGCACTTCGTGGATATCACACACATTGTGCACAAAGGAACGAGATCTTCACCTTGGTTAGTTATGAAGAAAAACTGGTGCTAAGTTAGAGTTTTTTTCAAGTACTGTTTACGTACAGCTTGTATGTTTTTTTTTTCTCAAATGGCAAAATAAAGTCGTCGTAGGAACGACTAGGACTAGGACGAGGAGATTAAATATTTTTTATTTAAAATATGTATTAAGCAAAAAGTTTGTGGGCATTTCTCAACAGGTAATTTAGCACTTTTTTTTTTTAGTTTAAATGTGCTTTGATTTTTTTTTTAATTAAAATTATAGAAAACTTTGTTTTTCAGTACCTCTAAGATATTGTTAACATCATCTTCAGTTCAGTACATGCCTCGAACAAAATGAAAAGGATGTCACTTTCTCTGAATAAGCTAAGTTATTTTTCCAAATCGGTAACTAGTAAACCGATTAACATGCCATTTTTATTTTTATTACAAAAGGTTTAGTTGCTCTTAAGTTTTTAGCGAAAATTTGTTATTTTATTACTGTAAGATTTAAAATATGTTATCATTCATTAATATCCTTTTTCCAGAGAACAATTTCAATTTGTTTTTGACAAAAATACATCTACTAAGTTGGACGCATACCAAATGTATAAGATTGTATTGACATAGGTAAGAATTTCTTGTAAAGAAATAACTGTCATCTTGTGCTGACTTAATGAAGTTTTTGATTTTTTTTTAGCATTTATGAAGAAACATACATTATGATTTTTAAATTAAAAATAATATTGTTAGTTTAATTTTTCGATTGTTTTTAGATACAAATTGATGGTCTAATTGGAATAGTTGGTTTAAACATAGCGACAATCTACACTGTGCTTTAAGTTTTCATGTTAAAAAATGTTAAAAATTTATGAGAGACTTATGATTAATAAGTTATTTATTACCTCAAATAGTTATAATTATTTACTTCGCACGTAGACGCTCTAATTTCTCTAAAGGCAAAGATAATGATTTTTCTCTTAATAGAAATTTTACTGTGGTTTTTCCAAAATGTTCTTATTATAAATTATTATGGTATTACCTACTTAATAATTTATTCTAAACCAGAGACAATTAAGATAATTAAGACGGTTAACGAACAAAACACATAATTTTTGTCCGGAGAGTTTAGTACCTGGATCAAAGAAAATTGAAGGTATCGCAGTGGCGTCAATTTAAAATTTTATACTATTTATTTATACCGTTTTTCAGAAACGACTTGACAACAAATACTTTTTTTCTTTGAACAAAGGTTCATCGACACAATATCTTTCAATTTGATTAAAAATAGTATAAAAATAAATTTACTTGGATATTACCTACATGTTAGTTAAAGAAAAATAAAGTCTCTCTGAAAAAAAAAACAAATATACAAGAGGTTCTTTTTTGACATTTACCTTTACTGAAAACTTGGGAACTAAGAATAAAGTTCTTTTTTATAAAGAATAATATATGTTTAATAAAATTATATAGCAAGAATAATTTGATATGTTTGTTGTTTTTAAAGAAACATAGCTTTCTTGTAACATAAAATGCAAATTCTTAATTTAATGATAATTATATAGAATCGAATAGCTATAGCTACATTCATTCACTTAGTTTATGGTTTTAATTAAATAGTGCTCTTAAAATTTTTGAAGATTTGTGCATCTGAAACTTTATGAATTTTTTCTAATCGACAACATAGTTACTGAGAAAAACAGTCACTAACGAAAATAAAATTTAAAAATCTGTAAAACAAAATAAAACTTGAAATTTTAGAATAGAATACCTCTCATGCTTACCGATAGGTGGATCTAATAAATCTCAATCATATATCTATGATTATAGAGAGACCATGTAAGCAGAGGTATAGTGTACTACTATGCACACTTGTGTATGAAAAGTAATTAAAAAAAATAGAAAATAAAGTTATAATTTTTTAAATTTATGCAATATTCATGAAAAATTACGTTAGGTTAGGTTTATTAATGAAATTTTGTCCATTTTGGAGCATTATGATGATAAAATTATTTGGCTGAATCTATTTGCCATTTCGCTTGGCACAGGTATTAAAAACAATAAAACCATAATAAAGTAGAAAAATCGATATCTACCAAGAAAAATACAAAAATCAAGGATATAAATGACTTATAATAAATCTTTGTATTATTAAAACAAATATGTTTTTAAATATTTAGTTAACAAGGTTTTAAGAAATATTTATCAATACTGAAGAACCATAAAAAAAACTTGATAGCAGTTTTTTTATGCGATAAATTAATTAGTAAAAATCATATCTTCTTATTTATACTTGACGGTTGTCCTTAAAAATCTCTAGTTTGTCAGAGAAAGGGTTGGTAATTATTATTCCAGCCAGCAGTGCATTTTAATTTTTATGTGTATTCAATAAAAGATTTCTTTAAAATTTTGAATTAGAACAAAAAAATGATTCCACAAGTTTCTACAAATAGACTTTAAATAGCAATACAAGAAAATCTTAACCTTAATGAGACTTTATTTTAACAACTGTGTTACAATTAAAAATGATGGACTGTTTTGTCCAATTAGTTTAAACAGTTTAGATAGTTACATTGACTATACAATACAAAATAAATAATGATAGTTAGGACAGACTTAGTGTTCAACAACGAGTTAAGAGTGATCACTCAAGTTTAGAATTTAGTTAGGCCTTAATAAGGCAAAATAACTAATCGCGTGCTGGAGTCAGATAGTATTCAAACTCAACTTTTCAATAAAAAACATTCTACCAATTTATCTTTTGTTAAAAAAAAAATGTTTAAGACTGATCTTATATCCAACAGAAAAAATATAATTTTTCTCGTGTTTTCTGTTTTAAGTAAAAGATATACAAAAATATTACAAATTCAAAAAATAATTGTAACATAGATTATAATGTTAGTAATTTAAACAACCAAGATAACATTTATAGCACATCTTCCAACAAATTAATTTTGGTTTCAAACAAAACTAGGCAAAACTATTTTCTTTTCAAACGAACAATTTTAAAATTTTCCTTTAGTTTTTCCTATAAAATACTACCAATGGCTTAGACATAACTAAAGTACTATGTTTTTCTCAAAATGCAACGTAAAATTTTCACAAATTTTCCAAAAACTAATTTACCCAAATCTACTGGCACCACTTTGTAACAGGGCCTGGCGTATATGACAGTGGTACTGTCAAATAAAGTGGTCAAGGCTTAAATGTTGTTAGCTACCAAATTTGCAACAACTTAAAAATAGTAAATTAAAAGATTAAATATGATACTGATTGACTAATTTAACTCTCGAAAGGGAATTTGACGGTTCTTGAAGGAAGTGCGCTATAGGTGTTTTTCTCAATTAAATCAATCAATGTAGGAAATATATACATACCTGTTCAATTGTTCTTCATCTTCTTTTTCTTCATACACTAGACATTATCACTGATTATGGACTATATTTTCTCTTTTTTGAGATTGGTTGCAACCATTTTTATCTTAATATTTTACACTTTCTATTTACCTTTTTATAGGTATATTTTAAATAAATTATTATTTTATAAAATTCATTATGTAAAAATGTTTTTATAAACTAATGAATTCAGATGGTACCTGTTATAGTATGGTACTTAAGGTAAGGAAATTATAAAATTATAAACAAAATGTTTGGCAACAAGAAAGTTTTATTTAAAAAAGTAATTTGATGTTTAATTAAAACAGTGATAAACTGGTATAAACGATAACTCAATTCAGAAATAAATGATGGTAAATAATTAATAAAATATGTTAAGATAGAAATTGAGTTATACTAAGAATTAAATAAAAGATATTTATTCAAAGGAAAAGTATTTTCCCCTGAATAAAACTCCATTTTAAGAAAGAAGTTGACCCAAAGAAACCCAACTAAACTCTGTCCTCAGACCCGTAAAGAAATTTCTAGGTACTCTACCCCTAAGTCCCTTCCACTTCTCTTTGGTGCAATCAGAGACAGAAAACTATGGTATAGAAAAGGATAACACCAAAGTAAGCATGACAGGACTTAAATCCCTTCACAAGCGTTGGAACATGACTTGTTTGTTTATCCAGTTTCACAATTTAAATAACTTGATATAAGATAAAGGCCCTAAGAACGAACTGGCCGTATACATTTAAAAACTAACCACAGTCAGAAAGCTCGCTTGAAAACTAACTGTTTTTATGTTGCCATTTTCTCAATAAATGTCTTAAAGCTAGTTACGATGCAAAACATACTAATTAATGCTTGTTAACTGAGAAAATGTTCCAATACGTATATAGAGTGCCAAATAACAAAATGTTATTAAGGCTTGCCAATGACAGTTGTTGTTTTTAAATATGACAAGTTAAGTTAAGACGAAGACCCTGGCAAAACGGGTATGGTATATTATGTATAACTATAATTTTAAATAATACTTATATGGTTGCTTTAACATATCTGAATAGAGCTTTTTAGGTCTAGACCAGCGATAACATAAACAGTCATAAATTAAAAATAATTACTTCCAGATATATTTTCTCTAGGTTTTTGGTTTCACTGAGAAAAGAAATCAAGAAACCGTTAATATTTGAATTGCTTTTAAGAAATAAGTGGACAAATATATTAAAATAAATATTAAATAAATTAAAGCAAATCTGCAAAAACCGTATTGTTACACTACAAACAAAATTATTGACTTGGTGTGTCTGTAATTTTTCCCCAACTTAATTTTTCCCTGTATAAGCCGTTTAGTTTAGATGTTTTTAAAGCTCATGTAAGTTATCATTTAGCCGAATTTTTATCTTATCTAAATTAATAATTTATAAAACGGCCAGGGCTTTTTAAATTAAATTAATATTTCTGTTATCTCTTTGACTGCTTTATATCACGCTGTATTCCCCTTGAGAGCTTCAAAAACACAACTCAATTCTATAAACTAAACTATGTATGCGAGATAACGGCAATAATATGGGTTAGGGAAATTGGCGTGAACATCGATAACAGTGCTCTGATAACGTCTTTTGCTAATTAATATGGGGGGAGGGTAGTATGTTAATAATTGATATAGTACGGACTCTCGCAAAGCACTGATCTACCGAGATGAGTATAGAGAAAACCTGACCTTATTTTAAAATCAAACGTATTGTGACAGATTTATATATAAAAAGCAGCTGCTTTCTTTCAAAATTCGGCCTTTGTGTATTTATGAACCGGATTTATTAGTGTCTGTATTTATTAAATGAAAGTTGACAAATTTATTTTTAAATTTGGCATTAGTATGTCAATTTTGAGACGTCAGCTGTCAGTTTTCTTTGTAAGTCTGTCAGAATAAAGTCGACTCTAAAATAAAGTCAGGTTTTATTTCAATAAGTCCCTAATGAAGGATACTTTTCACTATTAGTGCATGTGCATTTCTTTGAAGTGCTTTACACCACGTCACTTAACCTCATTTTTTCTTAAGTTAGGAGTGTGTTCATAATTCGGGTTAAAATTTACCGTGTGACTTTTACCCAGACGAGCCGGGCGTTCACCGGACGTCTTCTGTCTGTCATTTGTCAATTTTGTATTTTTTTTTGAGGGATGTGAATCGAAATGAGTTTCCCGCCAATAACACAGATTTGAAAGATGAACACAATTTATGTTATTTTTTGAAAAGACCAAAAATTGTAATAAAATGTTGTAACAATAAAGAGGTTCCTTTGTATTTGTTTTGACATAATATGGACATATAATATTGATCGTATCAAGGCCAACAACAAAATACAGGCCACGACCCTGAAAAAATCAGCTGTTGTCCGGGAGCTGACTTTTACATTGGGTCTTATGGGAGGTCAGAGGTTTTTTTATGATATTTTCAAAATGGCACTACAGATTTCCGCGAAATTTTAGTCAAATATTCTCAGACACTATCCTCATATTCCACCAAACTTTTGTAAAGATGCAAGGTGATTAAAAGGTTAAAATCTTCAAAATTTAGCATTTTTTATTTTGAATTCAAATTACCCGCCATGTACCGCATGCCAAATGTTATATTTGACAAGTATTTGACTTTGTCATCTGTATTTGTCACAATCCTTCTGTTTTAAATTTAATTTTTGTGTGAGCTAATGAAGCGGCTCTGAAAAATTAAGGATTACTATAAATTTAAAAAAAGTTGATCTGCAAGAATGGTAAAAACAATCTCAAAACCGGCTTTATTTTTTAAAAGATCAAATATTCATGAACCGTCATTCCAACTTCAATATTTTAAAGACAATCAGCTGTGTCGTGACGTGACCATCAAAAAAAAATCAGCCTCGGATGTGACGTCAACAAAGTGGAGGATCGATCGGATTTGAAGTTTAGTGAAAAAATTGGCTTCTAATAATGGGGTTCCGTCCTCATTATATATTGTCCTTGCCATACATTGTACCATACGCAGTTACGCTTTTGTGACTTTGACATGATATAAACATAACAAACTAGAAATACTTCAAAAATTAAGTAGAATTAAAGGTAAAATTGTCATTGTCTTAAGTAAAAAGATGCTGACTATTTTGACAAAAAAAACGCACAGATAAAAACAATTCTAACATTTTGGCGTTTTTCAGAATTTGTCTTGTTGCATTATGCACATGATAAAAAAAGAGGTTGGAAATGTCACAAAAGTGTAACATCCTATGGCAAGGGATGTACCACATTATGTAAGTGGGTTGAAATGGGCATCTTAAATACACTGGTGGAATTAAAAAAAAAATTGACAAAAAAAGGAGTAAAGTTGTGTTAGAGTTTGCTCATATGTTTCATCTTCGCTATACGCATGCGCGACAAGTTAAATTTTACCCAACTAATCGAGGTAGATAATTGGTTGTTCGCCGTGTGTTAATCTTAAACGTCATTTCGCCTTCTTGTGTGCGCGCCAAAGCCAGCAACCGAATCATGAACGGAAAATTCATCCAACGGGACGCGCGCGGAGTCAATCGTGAACGGGCAAAAAGTAACGCCAGGCGCGTCTGGTGTGCAAACGGCGTTAATCATGAACGCACCCCAGGTTTTAAAAGCCGATTGAACTAACCTTCGTTTCGTTTCTTTTTGACTTATTGGCCTGGACCTGCATTCTGTGAACTGTCGCTCTCGAGATGTTGAATTCTACTGTTGATTTCGACATGTCGAGTCAACGAAAACACTATTCCGCATACCGCTTGGTTTGGATTCGGTCATAATCGTGATTTTTCAACATGTCGCATTTGCAGTACTAATCGTTCTGAAAATATTTTTCTAAATTTTCCCCAGAATTTATAGGGATTTTTCGGACAGAACTCCAGTGCAAGCTCGTCATTTTGCATTCTGTTCACAGATTAGGTTAGACAAGAGGTTCTGTTTGTGTCGGCGATGTTTGGTGTGTACTCCAGAAATGTTATGCTTGAAGTTTCAACCGTGCTTAAAGATTCGCCGCGAGGACATTCGCCGCGGAGACAATTCGCCGCCGACGAGGTATTAGGATTGCAATTTTGTTTATTTCGTGCAGTGAACATATAAAAAAAAAAGATTTAAAAAAAATAATTTGTTCTAAAAAGTATTATCTTCAAAAATAAATTTTTGCAAAAAAAATAATTTCACTTTTTTTTTAATTATTTTTTTCAAAAACTACTTATCGAAAAAGCATAATTTTTTCGAAAAACCATTGTTTTTTGTGAGGACATTTTTTTTGCAAATTATGTTTGCGATCAATTGACCACGGTTGGGCTTAACACAGATTTTGATCTCCCAACAAAAGGACAGGGGAGCTATGATTTAAGAAAAACAGCTACTATTTCTAGTACTACTACTAGTACCCTACTTCTAGAAACATCGTTATTTTCACTAAGGATAACGGTATAAAATTACATATTTTTCCTAAAAAAATAAAACAAATTAAATTAAATGATTCCAATACTTATTTCAAAAATTCTGTAAAGTGATTATATTTTAACCCATTAAATCTACCATTTGGCTGTCAATATCATCCGTTTAAAATTATTAATAAAAAGAAAAACAGACGACTTTATTTAACTAGAACTAAAAGCCTACGGTAATACATCATCATTAGAAGCAATATTTGTGACATCTCTATTACCACAAAATTATAATTTCTTTGGTTTAAAAGGGTTAAATTTTCTGTTTGGTTAATTTTTGTGTGATCCATAACAGCGCAGCCCAAAGCGTCCCCCTTTTAATTTTCAATTGGATATATTGGACATGAAACTGGCATTAAAAGAATTGATAGGGGTAGATAATTTTACGGCTTTTAATACTGAGTTTTTATTTTTTGTGCGGGTTAGATACCAAAAATTTTTATATTTTTGGTATCTAATTGATCATTGATAAATTAAGATACTACCCACTTGTTAAAGACTGTAGGTTTGACTATCTTTTTCACATCATGCATTGTCTTGTTACAAAACTTTGTCTATTACGCTAAATTCTAAGGTTTCTTTTATTGAAAATAAATTTTGCTTTTGCATTCGCTAGTCCTCAGTAGAGGAAGCTAGGGTCACTGCATCCTGGAAGCCTGGCCTCTGGAGACGCCAGGCTTCCAGGATGCAGTGACCCTAGAGAAAGCACTAAAATAGCGCCGTAGCTAGGGCCAAATTTAGTGTAGGCAAAACAGAAATTTCGCACCCATATCCTATACCCCCTTTCCCCACGAAAATTAAAAGAAAATTAGTCGCATTTTCCTTTAAGTACCCGAAGGAATCTGGAGGGAGGGGCCAAGAAGGCAGCAGAAAAAAGAATCTTTGGCATCGAAATGCGCCACAGGCGAAAATTATTGAAAATAAAAGTAGTTTTTGTAAAAAAATCTAAAAAATTGAAATTTTGTAAAAAAATTGTGTTTATATATTTTCAATTTTTTTACTGGAACTAACAAATATAAGCTTTTTCAGGGCAGGGGGGGGCGTGAGGTTCTAAATGTGTACCGAACAGCTTAATTTTGAAGTGTGTATAGAGATCAGGGGCGGTTCATATGAAAAATATGAACAATTTAGACCTAAATTCTTGCTAAATTTTGAGTTTTTTATTTATTGTTCTAAATTTTTTTAAAATATTTTAGGTTCGTTTATTTTATGCCTGCATCAACTGATTTGCTCCTCAAGAAAACAAAAAATCTGGAATATTTTTAATTTTTTACTATTAATATGCGTCCTATTCAAAAATTGTTCATATACCAAAGCAAGATGAAAAGTAATATCGAAAGTTGCGTTCACGACAACACTGAAACGGAAACAATTCGTCACAAAATAATCGTCATGATAACTATCAAAAACGTTTATATTTGGTTGAATTTTTCACAACTCGCTCAGCTAAATAGTTGGGCAGCTTAAACTAATTACACTTATTTATCTCTAACTGAAGAATAATTCTAAAATTTTATTTTTACACAAATGCGCAAGTAAATTTGATAAGATTTTCGCCTGTCCATATTATGATCAATGGGAATATTATAACCCTGATATTTCATAAGTGTGTCAGAACCCGTCTGAACTACTGTTAATATGAAAGTGACCATATATTTTGTTCGAGTGATAGGTAATAAGTGTCTTTAACTGTAAATAAAAATGGAAACGGCGTAACAACTTTGAACGTTTTATCGTATTTTTTTTAATGAACCAAGTTTCGTTCCGGTATTTTCTACTTAAGTACCTGTGCATTTCTTTATTTAAATCTAAAAAATGGTTGTTTTACTTTCAGGGCTAATACTGAATTGGTATCGGTTTAGTTCAGTTCTGCTGCTGCTTGCTATATATAAATCTGTCACAATACTGTCTTATTTAAAATAAAGTCGGTTTTATTTCATTAAGTCCCTATAAAAAAAAAGTTATGGTTAGTCTCCTTAAAACTTTTGCGTATTTCTTATTGCCAAATAAATGACGGAATGGAATAAATTGGACCCTGTCGTGTTGAGCTGATGTGAAGTGTTTAATATAGGGTAAGATTGCCTAAATCGTACCACTTTTTGGTTTTAATTTTTTTTTCTTAAAAACTAATAATTCCAATTAAGTTTTTTTAATTCAGAATGAAAGATCAGCCTTTTGGACACATACGAAACATTTTTAAACTACAGGATTTTATTTACCTTTGGAGAAACAAAAGTTTTTGTTAAGGGTTGCAAACGGTACAATTTGGGAAACTGGTTGCCTAAATTGTACCAGCGTAAATTGTAAATCTATACAAAATCGGAAGTTTTATTTACAAAAAAAGCAACATTTTAAATTATGAACATTTTTAAGTTTATAAACAGAAGTCGCACAAGTAATCACCCTTCCCTCTAATAATTTTTGGTTATAAAAATGCGACTGGCCGGTACTACACCCGCTACTCTTTTAATTTTTATTGGCACATCACAAACGTATTGAGCGCCCAAATCCCAACTCGCTGCCGCGAGAGTGGGCTGTGTGTAAATGCACTATTAACGTTCGGTTGCCAGTCGCCAAACATTTACTTTGACAACCCAATGTCACAAATTATACATACAGATATTTCATCTTTCTATAGCAATTTGTGTGGTTTTTGAAAATTTAAAAAAAATATACGAAAATCCGCATTTTTTTTCATAAAGTCAGTATTAAAAGACTTAAAATTATAATTTTTCAAAGAAATACGCATTTTTAATTATCGAGGTAAAACGTAATAGACCCATATTTTTTTTCTCCCTGTACAAAATTAAAAAATTCATAAAAGATGTTTTCTGCAAGAAAAAAAATCATATTCAAACATCAGTGGCACAAATCGTACCGGTACAATTTGGGAAACTCCAACGTGGTACGATTTAGGCAACTGTCAATAAAAATAAATAAATAAAATTTTTACATTTATTTCCAAATCTAATATTAAATTCACTAATTTACAAAATAAGAACTTCCTAGGCTATACTACTAAAAAATATAATCTGTAATAAATTGGTAAAAAATTTTTTTAAGTCACAAGCTTTTATAAAATGAACTAAAAATTAAAAAATAATTTTCTAACATTCTAATATTATCATAATAATAAAAGCGATGGCCGACTGATGGAAATTTTGACGATGTTAGCACGCTAAGATATCCGTATCAATTAAATATCACTATTTGCAAGAATCAATCTAGCAGAAAAATACAGAGGTACCAAACCCACCCAACTCGACCTAAGATACCCCAGAATTTCTCTGACATAGGTATGGCAATGGCATAACATTGCGGCACATTAAATATATCTTTGATGACCTGCTATGTTGAATATTCTTTAAGTGTTCAGATCACAAATTTATATTAACTTTTGCTTTGATTTGCGGCCATCGCTTTTATTATTATGATAATATTAGAATGCTAGAAAATTATTTTTTAATTTTTAGTGCATTTTATAAAAGCTTGTGACTTAAAAATTTTTTTTTAGTCTTAGCTATCTACTCTATTAAATGAAAATATTTGTTCAATAACAGAACAGAAGATTTTATTATAGATTATAATGAAATCGCTGATTGTGAGTTGTTTGGAAACTCATTTTTCTATTGGGGGAAGGGTAGGGTGGGAGTAGAGGTAGAAATATATTTTTTGTTTGGGATGTATTGCCATCGGACCTTTATGCATATACCAAATTTTATAAAAGTAATTTGAAGTGAAGTGTGTCAAAAACGCATTTTTTATGGAAGGGGGTGGGGGGTAGGGGTGGGAAGACATTTTTTCATTATTGTTGTATTGTCGTCGGACTACTATATGTATACCAAAATTCATCCAAATCGGATAATGGGAAGTGTGTCAAAAACGCATTTTTCTATGGAAGGGGTGGGGGTAGGGGTGGGAGGATATTTTTTTAAATGTTGTATTGTCATCGGACCACTATGTGAATACCAAATTTCATCGAAATCGGATAATGGGAAGTGTGTCAAAAACTCATTTTTCTATGAAAAGGGGTGGGGGTAGGGGTGGGAGGATATTTTTTTCTTAATATTGTATTGTCATCGGATCACTATATGCATACCAAATTTCATTCAAATCGAATAACGGGATGTGTGTCAAAAACAAATTTTTCTATGGAAGGGGGTGGGGGTAGGGGTGGGAGGATATTCTTTTCTTATTGTTGTATTATCATCGGACCACTATGTGTATACCAAATTTTATCTAAATCGGATAACGGGAAGTGTGTCAAAAACATATTTTTCTATAGAAGGGGTGGGGGTAGGGGTGGGAGGATATTTTTTTCTTAGTGTTGTATTGTCATGGGACCACTATGTGTGTACCAAATTTCATCCAAATCGGATAATGGGAAGTGTGTCAAAAACGCTTCACAAGATTTGATAGATAGATAGTTAGACAAAACATCTGAAGCTAAATAAAAGCTTGTAAAAAAATACTACTTACCTATGAAGTACAGCCTTAAACATGTCTGAGGCAGTTTTTTACATTTCATTTGGTAATAACATTATAAACATAGCTAACAACAAAATATACGTAACCTATTACACGTTTCCGTATACGGGATTTTTATGAGCACGAGTATTCAAAATACCCGAAATATTTTAACTGCTATTGGTCACTAAGCGAAACGCAACACGTCCAAAACAACCGACTCATGTGACTGTCATTTGAAAGAACGACAACTACGGCTGACAGATACAATGATTTGGCGCCTGATTTGAAAACCGCAGTGGTACGATTAGACAACGGTACGATTTTGGTGACTCTACCCTATACATATTTGTAGGTAGGTATTCGGAAAATTATTCCACATTTCTATTCTTGCGTTGTTTGCAATTATTTCGTTTTCTAGCTTGACGGTAATCATCCATTGTTGTCGCCAAATCAGCCTTTATAAACGTTGGATTTATTAATTAAATGTTAAAATTTAGTTTTCGACATATGAACTCTGACATTTCGTGCTTTTGATGTCATTATTAATTATATTGTCAATAGCGTTGCCAGATACAGTTAGGTTTTCTTTATGATGGAATAATGATGTTATTTTTATATAAGGACGTAAAGAATAACATTTTTGTGCTGATATTTTATACAAATAAAAAATAATTTACTAAACAAATTGTAATAAATATTTTGTTTATACTGAAAAATTACAAAAAAATTACAAAACATCTTAGCCATGCGTTATTATTTTAATGTTCTGGAAGTGCTAAAAAAAAACCAAACGAATGATGCTTTTGTTATTGTTGAACAGATAACGGTTTTGCACTCTATCAGTTATTTTTGTATTCTGTAAAAATTGGACTTCAAGAGTTATTAAAAATTGGAGCATGTTAATTGCGTAAAAAAATTTATTAGGAAATTTTCTAATTTATTTGACGTCTATCTCTGTATTACATCGATACAATCAAGCACAAACTATTTTGCCGTGAAGAAGTCCATAGCTTAGTTGTCAATGTACAAGGTAACGAGTTGGACATATTGCCCCAGAATGGACCTTCGTCACTGAACGTTTGATATACAAAATGTTATCTACATCCATAATTCTTGGATTTTTAAGTATTTAAAAATTTCTTACAACATATTATGCAGTGACGTTACACAAATATTGACACTGTCTGTAGAAAAAAAAAAACAAAATAATAAGATTTTAATAAATATAAGTTTAGTAATCAGCTTATTTCATCACTTGTGAGGTAATGAGCTGCTCCCAAAAATGTTTTCTCTTTTTGTTTTATTATTTTGCCAAAAAAAAAAGTTAGTTAGACAGCCCTTTAATATTTTAAATATCGAATATCCCACTAAACATAAAAACATTTTAATAATGTCAAAATAATGTTTAATTTAAAAACATAACGTTAGGTTGGATGTTAGTTCTAACGTCATATTCATAGTGAAAAAGAAGCTTAATAACCCGTTTTCTGACGTTAGAAAAATAATCTTATGTTTTTATACCGTTTTTTTAAAGTGTTTTTCGAACGTTAAAAAAATATTGATTTTTAACAGTGGAAAAGAAATGTTTTTCTAACATTGAAAAATAAATGCTTTTTTAACAATGACAAAATATATTTTTTTCAAATATCTCTAAAGATTAAGTAACATAAATAACGTAATTAAAATTATTCTATTTTGGAAACGCAGGGCAGCAACAGTAAACAATAATTTTGTAGTAAGTGCCTCGCTACGAGGCCAAACAATTCATGCTCAAGTGAATACAAGGCAAACAATTTCAAGGCACGTATTCACTTTAGCATGAATGCAAGCGAAGCATTCGTTTGGTCTCACTGCGAGGCTTGCGAATTCTGCCTCAAATGAATACGCGGCTTAAGGTCCGGCGGCTAATCGTCCACGGGGAATTGTCGCATTCCCCTATAATGTTAGGTATGAGATATTCCATACAAAACAATTTTGTTACTTTACGTTTCTTACCTAATTTTGTAATGCTTCATTTAAAGTGATTTAAATACATGCATACAAATTTGTTGTTCTTTAACTATACCATCTTTTCTACACAACTGGTGTATATTCCTATTTAAATATGTATTCACTATCATTTTTAATAACTGTGCTTTTAATTTACCATGTTTGTTACTACAAAAGGTAAATATTTTAACGAAAATTGCACAAAGCGTATCTGCTATCGACTCGTATGAACTCGCAGCGAAACCCAATTAAAAATGGCGATGGCCCGTTCTGGTAGTGGAACTATGCGGCAGCGCCCTCTATAGTATCATTTATTTTCAATGTTTAAAAAACAAAACATTTATTAGCTTCAATATCTTAAATTCAATGTTAGAAATGAGATCTAGGAAAAAAATTATAAAAATAATCATAATATTTGTGGTATTATTTTTAATGTTAATAAAATTGTGGTTTCTTAAATATTGGTTTCTTAACTTTATTAAGAAATATATTTTTGGTAATGCTTTTACATGAAATTTTCATTAGGATTTTCTACATGTTTTTTTAATGTCAAAAGTTAACTTAGTTTTAACACAAATTTGTGCTAGAAAAAGAACATTTTTTTTTCAACATTTATTTAACGTTTTTTACGCTTGTGGGATTACGGAATAGAGATACTATTGCTCCATCTATCCAAAATCCAGAAAAGCTTACTATTCCTACGACTATAATCGATATCTGGAATGGCCAATAGATTCGTTGTACAGAAGCATGTTGCATGCGCCCAAGGATTCTAAAACCTTTAATCGTTGGCATGGCATGCGCCACGTAAAAATCGATAGACTCCGCAACTCAGTGGAGTTGGCTCTACAATGATTATAGAGTTTTGTTAGGAAGTTTCGCCGTGTCTTAAGAGATGACGCGATCAGAATTATAAGATGAGATGACGGACGGCGCCGGCGGAAACATTTTTAAATATTCTGATTGACAATGCTGCTTTAAGTTTTATTACTTCTAAATAAGAAAAATTGGTGTGTCACGTTGTCCTTTCCTAGCTTAGTATTAGTGCCTACACGCGAAATGTAAATCGAAATTTAATAGGACATTATGACTTTTCGAATAAATATTAGAATTTTCTCATACTTTCTAATTATATACGTCGAGTCGTATGGAGAAATAAACCTACAGACGCAGAAAAATACGGCAGAAGGATTATTCTTGATTGTTCGTGACTTGAGGTGGAGTGAGCGTTCCCCAAATCTCAAGACGCTATTCTGAACGGCCTTGAGGGAAGGTATGATTTTCACGGGTGAACTTAAGTTCAACACCTTTTTCCACGGGGAATTGAATCCATGGGAGTTTTTATGCTTATTTTAACCTTACTTTTGATTGTCAGTTTTGGTAAGCTTGTTTTAAAGTGTGAAGGTCATTAATTATTTACCTATTTTTATAAAAAATTTGAAACCCACAAAACAAACCAAAACAAACAACCAAATATAAGGTTAGAAACTCCACAATTACTCACGGGGATTCATTTCCTTGTGGCTAAAGATAGACTTGACAACCTCTAGGTACAAATTATTTTTTGCTTCCCAAATCGTTTTAGATTCCCCCCGATGCGACGCCATCACCGGGCACTTTTCCATGCGACGTTGCAAAATATTTCCAAACTATGTTAGATAAAGTATGTTTGGCAATTAGAATTTTTAGAGTTACAGCAATAAACAATTTTTATTCTTTTTAAAACATTCCAACTAAACTAACCAGCCTAACTAAAACTCTCAACTTTGAGAACTCGCGTCGGTCTTTAATTGTTTCAGATGTATCTACTTAGGAGTGACAATAAATGATTGACAAAATTTGGGGCATATATATCGAAAGAGGTCCGTAAAGTACACGGCATGAGAACATAACTTAACGATCGATTTACCATATACACACTACAGTTTGCTGACGACCAAGTAATTTAGCTAATGATAAAGAAGATATGGAGTATATGATGAGAAAGTTAACGGAAGAATACCAAAAGTGAGGGTTAACAGTGAACGTGAACAAGACACAGTACTTATCTATTGGAAACAAAGTGAGTTAGAACTAGACAATATCTCCACGCAATGAGTATGTATACTTGTATGTCACATTTGATAAGGCAGGAACAGGCTGTAAAGAACTGGAAAAAAGAATGGTAAAAGCAAAAATAGAGATTGGATGCCTTAACAGTAATTTATGGAACAGGGAGATAAAAAAGAATGTAAAATTTAACATATATAAAATAATGGTGAAAGGCACGCTGTTGTATGAAATAGCGTAACATAAAATGCAAAACAAAAATGGAAAGTGTCGAAATGAGATCAATGAGATTATCTAGAACAGATCATATAGGAAATGAAAGAATGGGAATCGAGGGAAGCATAACGGATGACATCACTAAAAGGCAACGGATATGGTACGGCCATGTACATCGAATGAACGACGAAAGATTACCAAAGCAGGTCCTAGAAAGGCAACCAATAGAGCGTAGAAAAAGGGGGCGTCCTAAATCCAAAGATCAATTAGTCAAAAAAACCTGACAGAAAATGATTGTCAGGATCGAAGGAGGTGGAGAATAATAGGCGTTGACTAATGTAGAAAAACGTTCTAAATCGGCATATTAGTGGTAGTTATTATTTTAAAACACTTTTTAGCGTACACAATTGGATATAAATATTAAACAACTTAATAAATTAAAAAATATATATTAATTTACCAGTTTAATAGCAATATGCCACACTATGAAAAGAATTCATTTGAATAAAAAAAATGTAGGTTAGAGAAATGTGTTAAATAAAAATGACACACCAAATTTTATAATCTCACTAACTTTTGCTTTAATGCACTATTTTGATCATATCTGAACTATTAGTTGCTGTCAAATTGGTATTAACACAATTTTTGTTATTTTTTACATAAATTTAAAAACTGTTGTGCTTCAATTACGTTATATAATTTTGGGTTTAAAATGTTAGTTAAGAATATCAACTAGCAAGGTTCATAATATCATGGAATACCCCTTAACTAGATATTAATAAACTATGTTTAAGAAAGTTGCGGACAAAATTTTAGATAAGATAATATTGAAAAAATATGGAATTCCGTTTTTTTATTACCTACATTATATCTGATTGGGGCGACGCAAATATAGCTAACGACCATGTATATTTATAAGTTTCTTAAAAAAATATACAATTGTTCTGCCATACTAGAAAAATATAAAAACTCTGAAACACTGTCCCAACAGTCAACGAAAGCAGTGTGTACTCAAATATTTATTATTACAAGTTTATTTAACTTCCGGGTCTAAATTTCAAAGAAGGCCGACTACATTTCAAGGCATGAGTCCAAGCCCTGGGCTCTTTTGGCAAATATAAGTTCTTATTTTTCGTACAGGAAAACCGATCACGCGTTCTAAACACATATTTATAAAAGTACTAGAGCTGATTTTCTTAGTTAAAGCTCTGTTAAATTACAGTTTTCTCAGTATTTTAAGATTGTTATACATAAAACTTACTCCACATTTCACAATCATTTTAATTAAAAATACGTCCCTGATTCAATTTTGTTCTTTTTATACCCGAAAAATCATTTGAAGAACGCGTCCATAACTCAATAAGGGAAGTTCAAATGGGCACAAACATATTAGAAGCAATTAAATTTAACAATCTGTATTTTGAAGAACGCGTCCATAACTCAATAAGGGAAGTTCAAATGGGCACAAACATATTAGAAGCAATTAAATATAACAATCTGTATTTTAAACTCTAATTAGAATCAGTAAAGTTTATGAATTCCCACATGGTTCACAATAAATTTTAAGTAAACGATAGACAATAGATAATAGATTTATTTAGCCAAAATATATACAATAGTAAATTTGGATCGTCAACAAGTTTTCTAAAATTTCGCTGCTATACACAGCTACGTCATACCTCGTCACACTTAAATGTTTTATATATATTATTCGTTACAATTAATATGTATATTGTTTTCTTTGCGATTATTGTTAGCTCTAATCATTTAAAATTAATTCAGGTAATAACTAAAATACATTGAAACAAAGAATTATAAAAGTGACACTATATATTAAATATAAGACAAGACTTTGAGATTTGAACAATTACAAAATACATATTAGAAGTATTTAAAATAAATAGGTAAGTTTTCCTTAAAGCAAATTTTGTACTGCGCTAATACTACTAAATAATGCTAATTTAAGAACGTTGTTGCACACTCTGGAATTTGTAACTAGTGCTTGTGATTAAGGTATTCGCTGTAGTGTAGGGCTCTATCTTACATAAAAACTTGGCACATGCTTTCTTAAATAATCGTATGCTGTCTATTTGTTTAATTGTCTTTGGCAGAGTATTGAAGAATTTTACAGCCGCATAGTGGGGCCCTTTCTCTGTTACTGTTAATATATGGTTTGGATATATGTAGACTAGCTCTTTTTGCCTTGCATTTTGTGCTGAGGCAGGTTTGTATTTAAGAAATTCATCAGGATTTTTCTTTATAAACAGGAGGCATTCGAAAATGTAACTTGCTGGCACGGTAAGAATTTCTTTTTCCCTGCATTTATTTCTGCATGATTCAGATGATTTCATGCAGTTTATGACCCTAAATACTCGTTTTTGTATTACGAAGACGTCTTCCACATGACTGCTATGACTCCAAAGAAGAATACCATACTTGACATTTGAGTAAAATAACCCATAGTATAATGATTTTAGTGATTTATAATAATAATAATTTTATTTGTTAACAAAGTTGTCCGACCAGACACTCATCATTTAGGGAACAAATACATAAAAATATTAAAATGTTTTTTATTGTGTTAGATGGTGCTGTACTAGGTCTTTCCATCGCAACTTCGAACAAGTTGAGTTAATTGTTGGTATTAAATATTAAATTAAAGCGGTAAGCAAATTTTATTTTGATAACTAAGTAGCGTACATCAATTCAGTATCATTTGGTTCATTAGGCTGTTGTATAGATTGTTTAGGTTAAAAGTATATATTTTTGTCATTATTATAATAAAAAATCAAGGAGTCTATAACACAACCTCAAAAAAATTTTGTTTTATATTATAGCACAAAAAATTAAATTTAATAATGGCGGAAACGTTATTTTGGGAAGTTCATTTCGGGAACGTTTTCGGATATGACGAACTTACGTTAAATAAGCCTTATTTTATCACAAGCGTTTATTTAACTTTACTTGTAAGTTTGTAATAAATATTGGAATTCAATTCTGACAAACTTCCATTTATCAGATCAACTTCAAAAAAAAAATGTGATAATTTATAAAAATATCATAACATTTTCTCGAATTTTAAAAATTTTAAAATTATTTGAGAAGTATTTTCTTTTTTAATATTTGATTTTGCTTTTAAATTTTAAAAATTTTAATATTTTTTAAAGATTTGAAATTTAGATTTTTTTAGAATTATTTTTTATTTTTATTTATATGTATATCATGAATAAAGAGTAATTTGATTTAGAAAGATGTGAGATGACTATTTTGTTTCCAAAACGCTAATAAATATATGGGTAAATAAAAAATATTGAATATTTTGGAAGTTATATAAGCATTAAAATAATGTGCCATTAAAGCCAAATATATAAATAAATAAAATTAACAATTTGAAACCTACATATATTACATCTAAATCCACTGCGTATTTCTCTCACTAATTATTACAATCCATATCGTTTTGCTAACTTAATGGAATTAAAGTACTTTTAAAGAAATATTAGTATTATTTTTAAAGTCTTAAAAAAAAGGAGATTTTTGTGAGCGTAGTCTTAATTTTTATCTATAATTTGAAAAACGTACCTATCCTCCTCCGATTAAAAAAGGACCTTGTCAGAAGAGGGCCAGGAATATCATTGGACTTACCAGATTGATATTCGTATAGTGACTGGACTAAGAGTACCCATGCACAGATGGGAATAACCGAAGAGACCGAATGTAGACTCTGTGCGAATGTCCGGCTATTGCACGTTTACGTCAAAACACTTTCGGTAAACCTCGGATTGATTCAGAAGATCTGAACAATGTCTCACCCAAACTGATAGCTAACCTTTTTGGAGGATTGGGCATACAGTGGTGAGAAACTACTCAAAAATGAGCCACAATAGACCCACTAGTGGTCGCAGTGGAAGGACTGCAAGGCCCACTCACATATAAATCATCATCATCATCCCTGTTAAAAATAAATAAATAAGAAGTTCGCCCAATACTTAAAAAACGTTTTGTAAAGCAAAGTCAAACTTTTAATAAGTTGCAAAATTACATTTTCCACCTCGATGATTTTGACCCATAACACTAGAAAAACAGATGGAAAACTACAAAATATTTATTCAAAAAAACCAGTCATAACTTGTTATGTTGCGCTTATCTAGTCCATATTTATTTCGTCTTGTCTCGTCCAATTTCACTCCACTTCCAGGACAAAATTTGAAGATAAGACAAATCGACATCAAAAGAGATATTATATACCATACATAAGCTTATGCAAAATTATCATAATTTGAGTCAAGATGGTTTTAAAGGGGATGTGCTTTATAATGAATAGGCAAGGCAAATTATTGTCTGCTGCGTCTAGCAGCCCAGAAAAACCTCGAGGGTGGAATGGAAATAAATAATCCAATAAGAGGGTCTTTAATTTTCTTTTATTCTCTACGTCTAAATCCGTCGGTTTAGTATGTCTCTTTTTATCCGTTTATACCCGATAATCTTTCGTACGACTTGATATGAGAATTTTTTCGAACATTTAAAAAACTGTATCTTAATATGTTTTATACATTTACGAAGAAAATAATGATTATTTATCAAAAAATAAAGAATGCGTTTTTTGATATTTGCTAAATTTTGAAGATAGTTATCTGCAAAACATTTTCTATTTTTGGCTAGATAACAAACTATGAATAAAACAAATATTTTTTATTCTAGTTGGAAATCTACCAAAAGTAAATTACCGCAAAAAAGATCTTTAAACCGAGAAAGATTGGAAAACCTGACTTTATTTTAGAGTCGACTTTATTCTGACAGTTTTTCAAATAAAACTGACAGCTGACCTCTCAAAATTGACATACTAAAGTCAAAACAAAGTCTCTAACTTTCATTTAATAAAAACAGGCACTAATAAATCCGATTCTTAATACACAAAGGCCGAATTTTGAAAGAAAGCAGCTGCTTTTTGTATGTAAATCTTTCTCAATACTGCCGATTTTAAAATAAGGTCAGTTTTTATTCCAATAAGTCAATAATAACATATAGATCATTGGCGTCACACATATAGCTCGATCTAGTTTCCAAATATAACCTAAATAAATCAGAAACTGCAGGAGCTATAAAGGATTTTTTTAAAACTGCAATGCTCTGTAGATTGGTTACGAAGGAATTTTTATTTACCATGCTTAGAAACATCCTGAATAAATAAGGAAATATTAGAGAATTATTGAAATAAAGCCAGGCTATAATAGTGCCAGCCACAATTTTGACACCTTCACTTTAAAGGTTGTGATGGTGAACCATTTTTTTGCTTGGAATGCTTCAATAAGTTTCACAGATATGAAACTCCATAGTTATCTACGTATGTTTATGCATTAATATATGTGAATTGCAGGTTTAGCATTTAGAATTTTTCAAAAACAAATAATATTTTAAGTAAAATATTTTTGTTTCTCTAATTTAGCACATTCAAAAATAAAATGAGCAAAACAATGAACTTTTTTGCAATACTGATATGTTCCAACTATCCTCAATGCAAAATAAAGCAGTTGGCGAAAGAGGATTGAATATTTAGCTCGATCCAATAGACCGCGTTGGCGAGGGTGGCTAAATTTCCTCTCGGTCTTATAGACCATGGTGGCGAATAAAACAACTACGTTTTTGGTCTTATAGACCGAGTGGCCAGCGAACGTGTTAAAAAACACCAAAAGTTTAACTAAGTACAAATTCCTTAAAAATTGTCCAAAATTTATTTTTCTAGTGATGTTCAAAAACAAAACCTCAGGTTTTATGTTTTCTATGGTTGCTTGCTCTAAAACTTATTTAGCACCAACCAGAACAAAGTTGCACAGTATACAAAATACATATTTTGCATAAGAGAAAAGTACTCTTATTTGAAGAGATTGGAAGATTGGAAGAATTTGTGCCAAAAAAGTTGTTTAGAATTAAAAGTTATGAGCAGAAACACATTTTCACGTTTCTATAACTCTGTGAGAATTTTGAAATTTTTGAGTTTTTGTCAGTTTAAATATGTATGCACACTGTATATTCATTGGTTCGGTTTCCTTGAGCGCGTTGCATAAATTAAAATTATTTTTTTCTAACAGCGTGCTGAATGTATTGCTTTGCCGCACGCCTTTTAGTTTTGAAGTGTCACTTTTCCGCATTACTTTTCCGCACGCTTTGGTAAAGCTAAGAATCGGTACCCTAATATATATTGTCTTGGTATCCTTAACAACCCAACTTTCAAATATTTGTCAAGGTTTTAATGATTTATCCGCATGGCAACAATCTGGCAAATAAAGTGTCCAGTCAGAAGTTGTGTGGATGTGGTGTGAATATTTACTGATATACAAACCTATAAACTTAAAGAAAGCTTTTTTTATAATAACTGTTTTTTTTTTGTTTTTTGCACGTTCGAATAAAAAACAGTTTCTTTTCCGCATTTGATTGCTGGCCGAACTCCGCTATGCATCGGTCGGCTAACTGCAATTGCCTGCGGGAAACTGATACTTTCTGCACTTGTTAGGATATATACTATTTTAATCTCCACTAAAGTTTAAAACAAATTTTTAGTTGGTTGTGTTTATCGAATTTACCATTAATAGCAAAAATCGCAATGACAAAGAAAAAACTTTAAATTATGTATGAGTTATTATATTTTTCCTAATCTTGGGATATTAATTCTCCAACAAAACAGGGCTGGAAATTTTTTTGAGATATTTATATATATGTATATATATATATATATATATATATATATATATATATATATATATATATATATATACATATTGATATTTATATTTTTTGATGAAAAAATTGAAAATTACAAAGTAACAATTTTTTATACTATAAATATAATTAACCGTTTGGATTAAGGCATAAATAAAGTCCTAAAGACACAAATTTTGATATAGGCGCAGGAATCGAATATTTTAAGATTATAAAGTTAAAAAATTTATTCTACTTACTAGTGTCAGGAAGTTATTAGAATTTGTTTTTCGTAAAAAAAATTGTTGATAATAAAAGGTATACCTGGCATTTGTACTGCATGTCAGTTGTTTCTAGTACTTTACGTTACATAAGGTCCACTATAAAAAATATTTTTTCATAATTAACGTTAAAAAAAATTACACAAAGTCACCTAAGCTCATTCTATAATAGTTGTAAACAGCAAGCAAAAGATGTTAATCATAAATGTTCAAAAAAAATAATAAAGAAGCATCTATCTATCTATTTAGCCGTCTTCAATCCATCTTTGGGCAAAGTCATCCCCAAATATCTTACACTCGTCTCTGTCTCTGTCCATCTCATTTGGGGCATTTCCCTACTTCTTTTATTTTCCCAAGGTCCCAGTTTACAATACATTTGTTCCATCGATCGTCTTTCTGTCTGGTATTAGGACTGGCAAATTTCCATTATATTTTTGCTACTTCTCCACTGAAATCCCTTACTTTTATTTTATTCCTTATCCATTCAGTCCTCTTTCCATTCATCTTTAAGCTTTTGTTATTTTATTCATGTTTGATTTTGTAAGTGTCCAGGTCTGGGATCCATAGGTAAGAATAGGAAGGATACATTGGTATACATTTTCGTTTTGAGGTACTGAGAATATTTTTTTATTTTTTAATATGTAGCTTAATTTATCGAATGCTGCCCAGACCAATCTTACTCGTCTCATGATTTCGGCTGTTTGGTTTTCGTTTTTTAGTTTAATAATTTGCCCCACTTATATAAATTCCTCCACTTGTTTTATTTACTTTTTTTTATTCTGATCGTGATATTTCCATATATGTTTGCTATGATTTTAGTTTTAGTGTAGTTCATACTCAAGCCTATATTTTTAGCTGCTGTATCCAGTTTTTTCAGCATTTTTATCAATTCTTCTTTCTTGTCTGCTTTAAGGCGATATCATCAGTATATAGGTGGTTTAAGTATTGTCCGCATATTTTGATGCCTATTTCTTCGCAATCTAGTTTTTAAAAACATCTTCTAGGTCCTGATTAATTAGTGTAGGGGATATTGTGTCACCCTGTGTGGCACCTCTAGTTATGCGGATTGGCTTGGTTTCTTCGTGAATTTTAATTGATATTGTTGCTTTGCTATATATATATATTGGCTTTTCAGTCTGTGTATCTGTGATCTATTCGGCTATTAATTAATGATGCTTTTACCAGTGCTCAATGGTATCGAAAGCTTTGTCGAAGTATATAAACGCAATATATAGTGGAATGTTGTATTCGTTTGCTCGTTGTATTAGGATTTTTATGGTTAAAAGGTGGTCAACTGTACTGAAACCTTTTCTGAAGCCTGCTTGTTCTTTTCATTGATATCCGTCAAATTTTGTTGTTAGTCTATTTACTGATATTTTCGTGAAAAGCTGATAAATTCCAATGAAGAAGAACAATTCGTTCTCTAAAACACAAAGTGCAATTTATTTTTGAGAAAAAATTCTAGGTCACACTTGGAATAAACATCCAAATTTTATTTACTAAATAAATAAAACTCAAAACGAAATCGGCACGGTAAAGCGACAAACGTGACACTTCGCTTCTATGCGGCAATCCATTAACATGGAGAAATAGTAGCCCTAAAATCTAAATAAACTCTAGAATAAATCTTAAAATCAATTTTAAACAGTAGGCAATCGACGCCCCATGGGATTTTTTTATTGGCAAAACACCCCCGTCACAAATCAGCATGACGCCAACTAGGACAAAAGCGACTTGACGCCTTCCTGCAAGGGTGGTCGAACAATCGTCCGTCGACTCGGTCGCATTCCTGTACAACTTTTGCTTTTGCAGGAAGGACGACCGACTACTACTGCTGAATGGTTGCATCCTTTTAGAGCTACTACTTGTCACGACCCCTACCAAACCAATCCCTGATTGAACCCCTTTAAAATAAATTTTTGGCCTAGGCTAACAAACACCATAACCAAACGAAGTTTTTTCGTTAATTTTCAATTTATAGTTACATAATCCAAAGATCAATGAGTCAAAAAAATCTAACAGAAGATGATTGTCAGGATCGAAGGAGGTGGAGAATAGGCGCAGGACAACATAGAAAAACGTTCTAAACCGACTAAATAATAATAAATAGTTACATAATTTAATATTTATAAATAATAATTTTATAACTTTATAACAAATAACTTTCTGGTTGCCGCATGTCCAGCTTGGTGCGAACTGTATGAACTAAAATATGCAGATGAAAAATATAGAATTTATGGGTTACAGTAATAGATTAGGTTGGGTTAGTTGGGCACTTCAATTTTCCGCAAAAAGAAAAAGTTTAAAAAAATCACAAAAATTCTTAAAAGTTCAAATATTTTGACAAACTTTAAAAATATTTTAAATATCTTTAAAAATCATTTTTAAATTTTAAACAACTTCTTTTTGATTTCTAGAAAACTTAGACATATTTTTAAAAAAATTCGAAAATTCTTAAAACTTTTAATTATTTTCAAAATTCAAAAGAAATGTTAAAATTCTAACTTTACTAGGTAGTACAAATAGTTAACAAAGCCAAATATCGAATACAAAATATTCATATAATATTAATATAAGCTTTTGATATTGTGTCACAAAAAACTTATCGAGAAACTTGAGCGACATGTGGAACTCTAGAGCCGTGCCTTAAACTAATAACAAGCTATTTGTATGGTAGAAAGCAATCCGTAAAAATTAATGAAACTTATAGTTCAATGCTAAATCTAGAGTACGGCGTTCCTCAGGGCATGGACTTTGGTCCATTATTGTTCATTGTTTACTCTAAACTGGACTTAAAAGGTATTTTAGGAAATTTTGCAGACAAAAATTTTCTCTTCGTAAAGACCAAATTTTATGGGACGAGACAAAAAATATTGGTGAGCAATATTTATAAAAACTAAAAGACTTGTTTGATTCAATAAAATAACCTTAAATAATAAAAAAAACAACTTTGTTACATACAATAATGACAACAGAATCTGCCAAATATTTGGGAATAGATGTAAATGTCTCAGAATGTATCTTAAGTTACCTGAGTTTAAAACACAGTACTGTTGGTGGGGAGGAATAAATTATTTCAATATAAAGTAACTAAAAACTATTCAAAAGTAAATAGCTAAAGTCGTTTACAATAAAAATTTAAAATATTCCTCCAAAAAATTGTTTGGTGATTTTAGATTTTTAAATATTAGACAATTATTTTGTCAAAAGATTGCTGGAAGAGTTTTTAAAAACAAAACAAAATTGGGTTCTACCGTCACCCACATCAAACTAGAAGCGTCCTTAAACAAAAAACAGAGACGCTAAAGTCAAATAAGGTTATAGAGACCAAGTGTATTAGCGCGATTCCTCCAAAATTATTTAACATAATACCAAGTGAAATAAAAAAGGTATAAATTTCGGGAAGGGAGTGAATACTTAAATGAAATAAATGGAATGAAAAATTTGTTTCATTAGTTATTTCAAATAATGAAAAAATTACTTTAGTTTATTACTAAAGAAGGAAATATTATTCTCAAGAGTGTGTAAAAACCCTAGTGACTTATTAAACAATTTAGACAAAATTAAACCAATAATTATGACTATGACCAAATTAGTGACTTTTTTACAACAAGTGGGTAATTCCACTTCAAGTAATTATGATTAGTTTCATTTCTCTTCTTCTGTTTCTCTATATTTTTTAAAATATTTATTTTTGTAATAGCTGTACAAGTTTACAAATATGTATTTATTTATTTATTATAAAAGAAAGTAAGACTTTTATCCTTTCCATTCACATATCATGACCATAAACCTCTTTAAGAGTAGTACTGATTTTAATGGTACTTTGACAGCCTGAATATCTCCTCATCTTGTTATTTTATCAAGAAAAAATACCACATTATAAATCAAAAATAGTCTACTAAATTTTTCTTTTATTTTGGCCCCTCTATCTTTAATTAAAATAGACGTATAGAAGTTAATTTAATCTAATAATAACAAGATAATTGCTAGTGATCAAGGGTAAAAATAATAATACTTTTTTGGAGTTTCAAATGGGTTGTTGTCCTAACAGGAAAATCACCCTTGAATAGGTTAATATATGGACCTTTGATATTATCTGACTCATATTATTTAATCAAATATACACGAAAATTTGAGGTCTCTGTTTACTAGACATCAAACGCCATTACTGAATGGCCCTAGACAGTAGGGACTTATTGTAATAAAATCAGGCTGGAATAGTGCCATGCAGTATTATGAGTTTAACATTGAAAACTGACAGTTCTTTCAAAATTGACTTACCAAAGTCGAATTTAAAAGTCGTTTATTTTCCAATTATAAAGGAAGGCAGTATCTATTTATTCCAGTTCATACCGCAGCCCACGAGAAAGACCGGCCCGGGCGCGGAAATATCACGTGACCATAGGAGGCTTACAAAAGAACGCCTCTCGGCCAGCTGTCATTTTAAACCATGTGTTTTCAGTTTTGGAATGTTTGTTTACATCGATTTTTTTTTAATTCGGGCACGAATTTTATTTGAATTTTATCAAAGTTATTAAAATAACGCAGCCCACGAAAAATACTGTAGTGGGCTGCGTTAAAATAATTAATGGCTAATGAGTAAATTATAAAGAAAATACCTATAAGATAAACGATGCCGCGAACGTGTAATTAGTGTTGTTCCTTGTCGGTCCAACTATAAAACTGAAATCTAATATGTGTCAACTTTTAATTTGCCAGTGGATAAACAAGGGCATGAAATTTGGTTGCGAAATATTCCTAATAATTTAAGTAATTTAAAACGTCCACAAGTTTGCATCAAACATTTTCCTAACGAGCAAGTTATTTGGTTTGATAAGTGTGTTTTAAATGGAGAGCTAAAAAATTTTAAAAGACAAAAACCCAAATTAACAGAAAATGCTGTACCTACGATTTTTGAAAATGTCCCGAAATAACTAAGTAGATAACCTGTATCTACTGTTTGATAAGCTGATGTCGAGAGGCAACAAATGGAAACTACAATACAAGAAATCAAAAGTTTTATCAAATATTGACAACATTTCAAAATTTTATTGTTCTAATACTAAAATAAGCATCTCTAGTTGTTGAGGGAGATTTGTCATTTTTTGTGAATGTTAACAATGTGTCCATTCCAAAAAACAAACTGTCAAAAAAGCAGGAGTTTTATTTTTGGACTGCACCGATACACTTGAAGTGCTAATGCAGTTTATTGAAATGAAAGTTGCAAACGGGAAAGAAGTGGTAAAAGATAAGATCTTGGATAAGACTGATCAAGTAATAGACATCCTTAGTGACATTTTCGATGGTGAGAGTGAAAAATGTGTTCAATTGTCATTTCTTATTGAACAATTAGGTCTCTTGAAAAGGTAACCTGAGAATCGAAGATATGGTGGATACACTTTAATGTTGGCTTCATCTTTGTTTATCCAGTCATCCAGTGCATACACATCAATCTACAATTCTAAGGTAATATGTCTTCCGCACCCTCGCAATATTAAAAAACTGATTTGTAAAATATTGTTAACAGATAGTAATCTCTCTGGTAGTGTGAAATAATTAAAAAGTAAGATACAGCTTTTAAAATAATATGAGTTGGTAGTTAACTTACACATTGATGAAATATATGTTAAACTTTGTGCTGGGTAATTTTTCAAAAAATTATTGACGACCACTACATTCAGTTCATTGAATGTGAAAACCATCTCACTTATTCACAAAATCACTTTTGAATAAATTATTGTGAAATGTTTTATATTGAAAAATTTTTTTCAGATAATGTAAAGTTTTTTAAAATAATTTTATTAAAAAGCACAATGATTTAGTGTCTGCTAATAAATCTTTGAATAAGAGCTCAGACAAAGATGATGACACTCAAAGAAAACTTAAAAAACTAAAAACTTAGGTTTGATATGTCCAATTTTGAAAGACTTGTATAGATTTGAAGTAACTAACAATATTATGTACCTAATATATGTACCTGAAGATATTAGAGTGCAAATTTTGTATATTTTTTTATTTTGTAGATTCAGTTCTTTTATCCATACTAAACACATACATAAACAAAATATTTTGCCTATATGAGAACAAAATTTTTTGTCAATTTATGTAAATTGTGTAAAAACACATAATATATTAAGAAATACAATAAGAATCCTAGGACTCCTAGGATCAGGTGACCGCCGACTTGCTTATAACGCGCCATGGCCGGTCTTTATCGTTGGCTGCGGTTCATACAGTAACCAAAAGTCCTATTGAAAGATCACCGCTGATTTTACATTGTGAAGGTGTCAAAATAATGCCTAGCACTATTACTGCCTGGCTTTATTGCAATAAGTCCCTATTAGCATTGGTGGTGGTGGTCTGAACCGAACCGAACCGAACCTGCAAAAACTTTTCTTGGATCCAAAAAGGCTAACATGAGGGCAAGATAGGTAACGCAGTAAGTTAACTATGTTTAATGCGCAGTAATAATTTTTAAATATGGGTTGAGTATCTTTAACTAATAAATAAATAGTCATTAATTTGTTATTATTGTATAAAAAATGTAAAACTTTTAATCAAAATTCTATTTATCATTTAAGGCATAATTCCCAAATACACATTAACAAAAAACTCGATCATATACGAAAGCAAGATATTTAATAAATCATGATCGAAAGTTTTAAAAAATATAGCAGACTACAAAAAATGTTTAAAGGGGTTTTTGTTATCTAAGGCATTTTATAGTGTTGAGGAGTTCTATGCATTAGATTGTAGAAAAAAAGTTATATTATAAAAAAAGTAATATCTGTTTTTGAGTGTCTTTTATTATTAGTCTTGTTTTGAAACCTTTATCTTACTTTAAAGGTAATTTTAAACTTTATTTTAAGTGTGTTTTATTTTTTGATAAGTATTTTTCTCTTTTTATTTTTATTTTTAATAATTGTTTTAAATTCAAACCTTTATTAATACGTTTTTAATCATCACTATTATACATATGTTTTTGTTTTTAAACTTTAATATTTTAGGAGGTAATGTTCTTTAATTATAATCTATTTTTTCTTAGGTTAAGACCTTCCTTCGAAAAAACTTGATCTCATTTTAAAGCTAATTTTTATTTTTATTTTAGGTGTGTTTTAAATTTTGTTGAGTGTTTTTGTCGTTTTATTTTTAATTTGTTATATTTTAGTTTATGTGATTATAAGTAGGTATTCTTACTAGGTTAAGATTAAGATGTATTTGCTTTGTCAATAAGTTTTTTTGCAAAGGAGGGGTTGGTTGCGTGCACGTTTTTTCAAATGCAAAAATAGAATTTTGTATTTTGTGCAAGAAATCTTTGTTAATCTAGATCATTGGCAGAGCATTTTTGACCACTTTGTGGCCATCATCAGGGCCTCTAGAATAAAGAGAGTTTGTTTGTAATATTAGAGATGTTTTTGGTCTTTTTTTGGTTCCTTAAGTTTTAAAATAGATTAAAATTATCATACGAACACAAAATAAGGTAAAATTACAAAAAATTTAAATTTCCAAGTTTTTTCCGAAATTTCTGACAATAAAGCTTAGTTTCATTTGATATGATTTGATTTAAAATAGCACCTTAATTAAAAATGTATTTTTAATATGTGTTGAGCATTTTGGACTTACGTTCCGGTTGTAAAGATTTCAACAAACAAGAGATTATTTCATCCACTACAGACTCTTTTGATATCCTCTCGACCGCAAATCTATCCAAACAGTGGCGTAGCGTGCCCGAAAGGGCGGGGGGGGCGACAGCTAAAAAGGGCGCCTCTGAAAACTGATGAAAAATCTTACGGCAACAAAAAAACCAAAAGGTCAAAAAGGCGCCTCTCCCAAATCTTGCGACCAAAAAAAAAAAGAACCGCACCGTATAAATTTGAACCGCGCCGTCTCCAAAAAAAAAAAAACAAAAAGGTCATCATATGTCAGGGGGCGGCCGATACGACACAAGGGCGCCTCTCCCACCTATGGGGCGCCACTACCCTCGGGGCGGGGGGGGCGACGAACCCCCCGCGCCCCCCCCCCCCCCCCACGCTACGCCGCTGTATCCAAATCCAAAAGAGCATCTACAGAATCTTTTTTCAATTTTAATCAAGAAATTTGTATTCTAATATCTTTTCCAGACAGGCTTTTATGGACGGCAGGAGGAAAAGTAGGCGTCGTTTTAATCTCCATACACAAGCTGTGTTATGGATGGGATATTTTCTATATTAGAGTGCCAAAAAATTATACAACATAACTATGCAAGGCCAATATTATAGTGGGACTGAGGTTTTATATTTTTTTGAATGGATTTTTATAAAATATAAATCCTTAACTTAAAATTAAAAAACCTCAAAATTTTTAATAAAACAGTGCAAAGGTTTTTAACAACATTCTGCATATTTTACTACTTTAAAACCTAAATATTATCCAAATCCTTTAAGAAAATACTGAAATCATAACAAAATCATTTCATGCAAAAAAAAGCCAAGTTCGCGAAACTGGTGTTCTGCAAAAAGAATTGAGATAAAAGTAAAGCCAAGTCCTCTAATACAAATTCCAAAATAAAGGGTTCTTACTAGTTTGGGAATGTTTTTTTTATAATTTGCTATTACAGCCAAACTTCCTTATGTTTAATTTAGCACTGTGCCCAAGAGTCACTTGCAGCCGTAACAGCCAAGTTTAGAAAAACATTTCCAAACTAGTAAGAATCTTTTATTTTGGAATTTGTGTTGGAAAACTTGGCTTTACTATTATCTCAATTTTTTTTACGGAATGCCATTTTCGCTTACTTGGTTTTTCTTTTACACGAAATGATTTTCTTATGATTTCAGTCTTTTCTTAAAGGATTTGGATAATATTTAGGTTTTAAAGTAGTAAAATATGTGAATATTGTTGAAAACTTTTGCACTGTTTTATTAAAAATTTTTAAGTTTTTTTCCTATGGTTTTATAAGAGTTCCTATCAGCCTTTCAAACCTCAGCTCTCTATCGTTCCTGGAAGTGGACAATGTTACTTTTACATAACTTTACATTTATGGGGGAGGACAGTAAATTAAAATGTTGGTATCTTTAAATTTTTTCCTATAGTTTTATCATAGTTCCTATCGGCTTTCCAAAGCTCAGCTCTCTAGCATTTCTGGAAGTGGGCAATATTAATTTCACATAACTTTACATTTATAGGGGAGATAAGCATATGACAATTTTGCGGTTTTTAATTTTCTTTAATAGTTCTATTATATTTTCCATCAGTCTGCCAAAGCTCAGCTCTCTAGCGCTTCTGGAAGTAGGCAATGTTACTTTTACATAACTTTACATGTATAGGGGAGAAGAGTAAATTAGAATTTTGGGGTTTTTTGATATTTCATTCATTCAGTCATCATTCGTCGTTAACAAAACCAAGAGGCTTCAATCTGAGTTTGTTTAACTCTAGAAAATGCTTGTAAAATGCTGATAATATAAAATCATCGCCGTATCAAAGTATACTTAAAACTAGCAATTATGGTGGGAGTAACGCAAATCTGAATTTTTTTTCGATACGCCCCTTCGTCATGTTAGCAAAGAATTTTTATCAGTCTGCCAAATTTCAACTTTATAGCATGCCCAGAAGTACAGTAGATATTTGATGATCTATACATGAGTATGAGTGAGTGGCAATTTCGATGTTTTTTGAAATTTCGTAACTTTTTTACTACTATATAGAACTCTATAAATCATAGAGGGGTGGTTACCTCTACGAAGATCTACGATTGTGTAAAGTTCGAGTTCTATAGCTCATTCCAAAGTAGAGTTTTAGATAGGCCAAATATGGGCCGAAATATTTCAAGAAGAATAATAATTTGAAAGCAGAATAAATAAACTATATTATCACGGCAATCAATCTTTTGAAAAGCCTTACAATGAGCGGGATTACCCGCTAGGTCTGGTAATGCCGCCCAAGATTTCGGGTAACACCGCCCCTACTTAAAATAACTCATTAGCAGTGGCGGATTAAGGGAGAAGGCAGAAAGCTCCCCTGTCACTCTTTCATATAAAGCATATTTTTTGGTCCTACTAAAAAATGGCACACGGATAAACCGCAAAAAATTTACCTTTTTTTTTTTACGGTGCATATCTGAACTGCCTGTAGTACTATATTTTAAAGCTAAGACTTATTAAAAACAGCCAAAATCAAAATATTTATTATTGAGCGGGCTTACCGCATGATCTCTTATTAATAATTAATACTATAATATAATCCATACAAATTCTAACCCTGTAACTTGATATATCTACAATTTTATAACTTTGATATTTAAGTGTCCTACAACCATACATATTTAAACCGTAGAATCAATATTAGAAAAGGAAGGAAAAACATGATGTATTACGCATTTATAAAGACTGAATAATAAAGAGGAATAATGTGCGGTGCAGCTGAACTTACACGTAGTATAAGACATTAGTTGACACAAAATCTATAGCTGGCACTACTGTAAATTTATATAATGTGTGATTGGGCGTGATTTCCTTACAGGCAATGATTACAAAACTTGTACACAGATAGGCAACTCAGCAAGCTTAACAATAGCAGTGGACAGATGGCTCTGTCGTATATTCATGTAGTTTCAATGATGACACGGCAAAGCCATCTGTTCGCTGCTGTTAATAAGCTTGTTGGTGTTGGGTTTGCCTAAAATTTTAAACACCCATTTCAAAACAAAAAAAATTGCAGGTAGGGTGACAGCAATGATGTCATAGCAGTGGCTCGTCAAAACCTTTAAAGGAGATTTGTCAGAGCGTGCTTCCTTTGCTCACCTTACATAAACTTCCACTGGTTTGACTAGATATTAAAAAA
This sequence comes from Aspidapion aeneum, assembly GCA_963576565.1. Lineage (NCBI taxonomy): Eukaryota > Metazoa > Arthropoda > Insecta > Coleoptera > Brentidae > Aspidapion > Aspidapion aeneum. Next base: position 77,561,206 of record OY755044.1, on the reverse strand, counting down.
CCTTAATGTGATAAATGTTTTCTATATGCTGTAACAACATTCTAGGAAATTTTGTTCCCTGTATTTTACGCTTCTACCTAATTTTATATTGGGTAAATTGTCTAAGCCGTACCAAAACCTATACTAGTAGTCCTCCATAGCGTCTCTCGTGGGCTTTTGATGAAAATTTTACAACACCTACTTTAGTCGATTAATAATAATCCCAGCAACACTGCCTGACCTGTTAACAGACCCAAAATTGTCTCAGTCAAAAAGTAAGGTTAGGGTGTCAAAATTTTTTTTCAATTCCAAATGGTTTAAGTTAGAGTAATAAAACTTGGCATAAACCGTTCGGAATTCAAAAAATATTTTACCCTATAGTGCCAGCTATAGAACCGAACCTTACTTTTTGACTGAGACAATTTTGGGGCTGTTAACAGGTCAGGCAGTGTTGGTGGGATCATTAGTAATCGAATAAAACGGGTGTTGTAAAATTTTCATCAAAAAGCTCAGAGACGCCAAATTTTGACGCTATGGTTTTTGCGAGATTATTTCGTTAAATATGTAGAAAATCTTTTTAACTGCACTTTCTTCAAAACTTATTATCAACAGGTTTGCTGAACTTTAAAGAATATAAAATATCGTTATTTATAAATTTATTCTCGTTTTTTAGATGTAAAGTTTTTGGTTATAACACAAATTATTGGGCATATTGATACCACGCTCCAATAAAATTTTAGCATTTTTAAAATTTTTTAATTGTCAAAAAACTGTCATTAGTATTAATGGATTTTAACCAAAACCTAATCAGCTCATCACAGTGTCGAAAACTATTTTATGAAAATTGGTTTAACCATTTAGGAGCTATCGTAATGCGGACAGAAATAATACACACACACACACACACACACAGACAGACATCACGACGATATTGCTAAGATAGGTCAAATTACACCCAAATAACACATTTTCGGCGTTATCTCAAAAAAAAAATTCGTCGAAACTAATACCTTCTCTAGCCATTATTATGCGGGCTAGGAAGGTAAAAAATCAACTATATATTTAAGTATATGGAAACTGTGCCCCACCCTCCGAAAAAGGATTGAAACCCAAAGACTGTGTCAAAATATCATAATGTCCACCGATAAGAGTTGGTAATTTGTTTATAAATAAATTGTTATTCTTATTTATTTTATTTTTACACTTTTTTTTCTTAGGTTAAAAATACATGTTAAAAAACATTCTAGAATATAAAGCACGATTTGTCCTTTATTTTTACGCTAATACCTATAGAGTTTTTATATTATATCGAGGTAAATTTTTTAAGCCGCATCTAAACCTACTTCTTGTTAGATAATATAAGAAATTTTATTATAATTTTGTTTCTATATATTTTTAGATATATAGGTAATTTTTGTAGCTAAACTTGCATTAAAATTCCGTCGAAAACAGCTTTAGCGGTCTTTGTGGACTCTAAAACAAAAACATTATTTATTAATTTATTCTAGTTTCTTTTTTTTAAATGCTTATTATTTAATTATGTTACTCTGTGTGCATCGAATGATGCATTCTAAAATCTTAAAAATATGCAGTACCATCTACTAAATTAAATAGGCTCACTGGTGTTTTAGGTACTCTAGCATGGCTTTCACACTTTATATCAAAGCTGGCTGAGCGGTTTGTTTTCTTAATATTAGAGATTCGTCTAGAAAAGGGTAGGATTTGCATTGCAGGGGAGGCAGATATAGAAAGAATAATAAAAATATTCTCTACAATTTAAAGCAAGTGCGTGCAGACACAGCTTGTTTTATTCGAAGTTTCAAGAAAAAATATACATTTTTTATAATCTACACAATATCCCTAATTAATAAAACACAATTTTAAAATCTCTTATTTGGAATTGATATATAAATTTTTTTGGGACATGATCTTGATAAAAATATCATAAATGCTATGCGAATTTACATGTACAGTCGACAAAAAAATAAAAGACTTTCCAAAAAATGCATAAATTAACAAGATTTAATAAATGAGTCGGAATTTTGTGCATTGTAGCACCCAAAGATTATAAAATATAATATATATACCAACTTGACATATTTTACATTGACAATCATATCTCTGATGCCTATTCGTAGGATCAGGTCTATCAAAATGGACGGGCCACGATCCTCCACTTTGTTGACGTCACATCCGGGGCTGATTTTTTTTTTGATGGTCACGTTACGACACAGCTGATTGTCTTTAAAATATTGAAGTTGGAATGACGGTTCATGGATATTTGATTGTTTTTTAAATAAAGCCGTTTTTGAGATTGTTTTTACTTTATTCTTGCAGAACAATTTTTTTTAATGAATAGTAAGCCCTAATTTTTCATAGCCGCTTCATTAGCTCACACAAAAATTAAGTTTAAAGCAGAAGAGAATGTGACAATCACATATGACAAAGTCAAATACATGTCAAATATAACAGTTGGCATGTGGTACATGGCGGGTAATTTGAATTCAAAATAAGGAAAGCTAAATCTTGAAGATTTTAACCTTTTAATCATGTTGCTTCCTTACAAACCTTTGGTGGAATATCGGGATGGTGTCTGAGAATATTTGACTGAAATTTTGCGGAAATCTGTAGTGCCATTTTGAAAATATCATAAAAAAACGTCTGACCTCCCATAAGACCCAATGAAAAATTTAGCCCCGGGAGAACAGCTGATTTTTTCAGGGTCGTGGCCTCTATTTTTGTGTTGGCCTTGGTAGGATGAACAACTATTTTTAATTGTTCGTAATACACAATTTCATTTCCGCTTCTCTACTTTAGTTTTATATAGCATCCGCTGCATAGAACCGATGGTTTACACTGATCGTTTTGACTAGAGATGACGCCAATTTCTGGCAGCAACTTTCCACGAATTTTGAAGTTTTTTTACGGGCCTTATTGATACAACACCTATATCCTGCCCACTGGCGAAATGTCAAAAACTACTGACATTACATTCGGTGTACCCCAGGGGTCTATTCTCGGACCAATATTTTTCTTAATTTTTATCAGTGACTTACCATGTAACATTATTTTACGTTTAATAGCACTTTACGCTGATGATACAACAATCGTTCAATCTGAGATTAGTAAAGCTGATGCAGAGGAAAAAACAGAAGAAGCAGTACAGCAGGCATGTGCGTGGTTCAGCGCAAATCATTTGAAACTTAATGAAGTTAAGACCGAAACTCTATTTTTAACAAATACAGATAAACATCGAAGCGTAAAAATTCTAGGTATTTATGTAGACAACAAACTAAATTGGTTTTTCCATGTAGACAACTTAACAAAAAAACTTAATTCAGTTGTGTTTCAAATAAGAAAATTAATGCAATTAACAACGCTAGATACTGCAAACGCTTACTATTACTCAAATTTTTATAGTTTAATTTTTTACGGTTTATTATTGTGGGGCAGTTCGCCTATTGCGGACAGAGTTTTTTTAAGTTCAATAACAGATAATTAGGATTTTGGGCAATTCTTAGAAGTCAGATCATTGTAAGCCGTTATTTAAAAGCCTTGAAATTATGTCATTTTATACATTGTTTATATTTCAGTGTTTATTATATGTAAAAGAATATTTGGAACTTCGTAGTTCCTGTACCGAAAAGGTACGGCTTGAAGAATTTACCTTTGAAACAAATCGCATTATATTCATAACGTAAAATTACAATACTGTTTTTCACTCACTCACACAACAGACAAATTTAAGTTAATTTAATGTTCGTTTAATTAAAATTGGATGTAATTTAAGTTAAGATGATGTGGTGTTTGCAAGAAGGACTTCTTCGACACTTTGTTTAAGCCCTTATGATTATGGTCGCTAAGACCGAAACGCGTCACGGGTAAGAAATAAAGAATGCATTTTTGCAAAAAACGTAGTTTTATTTCGCCGTTAAGAATTCAGTGTGGAGCAAAGGACCCCAACTCACTATACATCTAGAAGTCCAGCGTATCTAGATGATACGCATTTATTAGAAAGATGTATTTAGTGTAAGTAGTAATTATTATTATTGTTAAATAAAACTATAAACTTAACTTAAACTATGTTACGTCACGATAAAACCCCCTCGTGACAATATCTGCGTGTGGTTGAACTGCTAGGACGTCATAATTTAACAAATATAATTATATAATAACTGAGGAAATATTAAAAACATTTTTGGATTTAAAATTTAACTTTGCTTAAATCAAGTCCTGATTCGCATAAGGTGTGTTTTCTTGATAATAGTTTTTTGTCGTGTAGGTATTTCGAGAGTAGGTAGTAATTGGTTAATTTCTAAAGGAACTAGGTGCCTAGGTAATATTTATATTACTATGAATACATTTCATATGGCTCTGGAACGACATAGCGATGTACAAAATAGCGACGTTCAAAATAGCGAGTAATGAAATAGCGACTATCAAAATAGCGATGTAATGAAAGAGCGACTATCAAAATAGCGATGTATCAAAATAGCGATGTATCAAAATAGCGACAATCAAAATAGCGATATATCAAAATAGCGACAATCAAAATAGCAACAATCAAAATAGCGATGTATCAAAATAGCGATGTATCAAAATAGCGATGTATCAAAATAGCGATGTATGAAAATGGCGATGTATCAAAATACCGAATCAAACCAAACCGAATCGAATCAAATCAATCCAAACCGAAAAGAACCGAAATGCGCTTATTAAAAAAAAACTTTCCTGATTCTTTTCCGGGATCCTAGACGGTGTGAATCCGAACCGAACCGAACCGATCTAAACCGAATGCGGTTCGGTTCGGATTCATACTCTCTAGGATTCCGGAAAAGAAGTCTGGAGAGTTTTTTTTTTAAATATGCTGGTTCGGTTCGGTTCGGTTCAGTTTGCGTCGGTTTGGTTCGGTTCGGTTCGGATTCACACCCTTTAAGATCCCGGGAAAGAAGTCAGGAAAGTTTTTTTTTTGAAAACATTTCTTAGAAAGAAACCCTTCGAGCCATATGCCAAAATGGAACCGAAATATCGCTATTTTGATAGTCGCTATTTTGTTACATCGCTGTTTTGATAGTCGCTATTTTGTTACATCGCTATTTTGATAGTCGCTATTTTGTTACATCGCTATTTTGATAGTCGCTATTTTGTTACATCGCTTTTTTGTTACATCGCTATTTCGTTACAATCGCTATTTTGTTACATCGCTATTTTGTTACATCGCTATTTTGATAGTCGCCTTTTCATTACATCGCTATTTTGATTGTCGCTATTTCGATACCGCTATTTTAATAGTCGCTATTTTGAACATCGCTATTTCGTTCCAGAGCCATTTCATATATTATCATTCCTATTCAAAAACCATTTAACGTGTTCCAATAGAACGCGGTTCAAGCTTCAAATACAGCGTATTATACCTTACCTGATCCTTATGAATAAGTAAAGAGCAATCGTAATGAATTCACCCCGCAGACTTCTCTATTTGTCCAATCGAGGCTCATAGAATACGCGGGCCCCAATCCTTTACTTTCGTGACGTCATGTCAAGTATAGTAGTAGTAGTAGTATTAGTAGTAGTGGTGAGGAGACCATTTTGGGTCTAGCGACTAGGCACACGCCGTGTCCTTTTCGCAAACCTTGATTTGTCCGTACACCATATACCAAACTGATGGACGTGCCCCTGATGCAAGTTTTCTTTTTCTAAGAGTACTTAATTTCGCCTGTCAACTCTTGTGAACCCACGCTTTTACACCTCTTTTGAAAGGTGGTCCTGCTACATGTTAAACTTGCATCTATCTAACATCGCTATCATTCCAGCAGAATTTGGTTATAGCCGATAGACTTCTTTCTTTTTCAGTGTTACAGTCATGGGCGTCGTGAGTTGACTGTAGGAGATTTATGGTGGCGCCATCCTGGTACCGACTATATAGCACTTATAGCAGATCCTGGCTTATTATTCCTGGTTCGTCGGCTGGCTGTGTGTCAAATCCTGGACTACACCTGCGTATCTTCTCGTTGTTCAAGGTCAACTTATATTTTGCGTACATCGCATCACACGCTAATTCGATGACGACTGTTGAACGCTAAAATTGAAGTGAGCAGCAGCGCCGACTTTGTTTTTGTTTTTGTATCGTTCTTCAAGACGCGAACCTGGTACTTCTGCATGTAAAGCCGACGAAGATAACTCAGCACTTCTCTGCTGCCTATGTCAAATATAACTAACTTAGCTGTATTAACACGAGAGAGATATACGATCGCTACCTATAGCGCTATTCTTTAAATTCCCCAAGTCTCGCTAAAACAAGAAATCTCCCTCAAAAAAAGCATCTGATTGGTCTATGCATGCACTCGCTTATGATAATAATTATATAATTTGGATGGATTTTTTTTACTCCTCTTACTAACGATCAATAGAACAACTTTCATTAAAAATCATGTCTGTCACCTGTAGTCCTATGGAGAGTATTCCAGGAAAATTTTTATTTTTTCCGTAAATTTGTGGAAATTCCAAGAATAATTTTTCAGTAGATGAGGTGATTAAGGCTGTCTAAATTGGCCTAAAAAAACGAATATGATTAAAAAGTGGTACTCCATTGAAATAATAGGTTATATCTAGATTCCAAATACTTTTCCTTTAAAACTTGGTAGATGCTTTATATATTTTTTTAATGGATTTTAATAATGTTTGTGTGATTTATAAACAAAAAATCTATACCAAAATCTAGTGTTTTTAAAATGTAGCCTAAAAAATTATAGAAATTATATTTAGAGAAATATCGAGATTTTGTCAAAAAATATTTTATTGAGTTGTTACCAATATGGCGTAAAAGCCTCTTCCTTCAAACATCTCATTGAAATCACACCCGTTTGAAATAAGCTGATTTTTCCAATATAAAGGCCTGTATTTTTTGCTGGTATTGCTGCAATCAACTACCGCTAATATTTGACGATATTTGGTCATTAAACAAACACTTGTAATAATCCGCCTATATGCAGACTGCTGAATCGCTATGCAGGAAATCTGCTGCTAACAACCTAGTCGTATGGGTAGAATAACTCTAGAGTTTTATATTTAGATACTATACATTTGGTTCTAAAATGTATTGAATGAGTTTGCTTAATGGATATTTTGATGTTACACTTATCCGCCTCAGATGCATCATACTGAAGAACAAAAAGATCTCTTGTTTAAGGATATTTTTTGTCCTTGAATAAAGAAACTTGCACTTGATAAAATAGTTTTTGGTTTTTTAAACAAAGCCGTTAATTTCCTTTGTAACACCTCTTAACTACAACACAACTCTAACAATAGGGACGTATTGGAATAAAACCTGACTTTATTTTAAAGTTGGCTTTATTCTGACAGATTTCCAAAGAAAACTAACAGCTGACCTCTCAAAATTGATTTACCAAAGTCAAATTTAAAAATAAAGTCGTCTACTTTCATTTAGTAAAAACAGTGACTAATAAATCCGGTTCTCAAGTACAGACGGGCCTAATTTTGAAAAAGCAGCTGGTTTTTACATGTACATCTATCACAATACTGCTGATCTTAGAATAAGGTCAGGTTTTATTTCAATAAGTCCCCAATAAATGATCTAGTCTTACTGTAAGAACTGACTTTTTTGATGCCTGGCACCAAGAACTTAGAATCTTGAATTCGTTAGCCGACCAGAATATTGCTTGCGATGTGACCCGAACATAGCCGACCGCACTCGGAATTCACCGAACACGGCAATCCATCAAGAACTTAGAATCTTGAATTCGTTAGCCGACCAGAATATTGCTGGCGATGCGACCCGATCATAGCCGACCGCACTCGGAATTCACCGAACACGGCAATCCATCTGTTAAATGTCATCATGCAGTTTGTTTACTATGTGAATGCAGCGCTGAAAAGATGTTGAATGCGCGTTTTTAGTTTAGCTAAAAAAAATTTCTTTCCTTTTTACATTTTACATAAAGTTAAATGCGAGGATTTATGGAATGGGGCACCGCGCATCATAATTGTATGGTAAGTTTGTCAATTAATTTTATAGGTTTACAGATAGGTAACAAACTCTTAGAAAGCTCTATCATATTTTTGTTATTTTTATTAACCTTGCCTTTGTGTTAATGTTTATTTGCTTTATTAAACAATATCAATAATATAAATGTTGGTTGAGACAGCTTTGATTTATGTATTTTCATAATGCAGAATTGACAAAATTCACCTCGAATTTTACTTTCTATTATTTTTTGCTCTAAATCTACCAAATTTTTTTACTTTACATAATGCATAAACTAGGCCTACTTATAATTGATTTAAAATACGCGCAAATATCCAAATAATATGACCGTTTTATTTTTGTATTAGGAGTTACAAATTAGGTTCACATTAACACTTTTTAAACTTACCTTATAAATACAACTATAAAATTAAATGAAAGCTACATATAAATATTTCTTCCAAACCTGATTCAGTGGGGATAGTCCCTAGCACTGATGCTGCATTTCCCCTTTGAATGGCCACACTAATCCGCTGGGTGATGAAGCTTGTGGCATCTTTGCTGCTTATGATTTTTGCGATCTCTTGAATTAAAGATTTTGCTTCATCACCCTACGGACCCAGTGTCTCCACTGCAAAAGGACAAAACAAAAAGCCCCTATATTCCAATTCTTTGTACTTTTGTCGGTTTTTCAGAAGACTTGGCAAGATAGGAGTGGCAGATGGTGTCCTCAAATGTGGCATTCCATACTAATGCTTTCCCTCTCCTCCGTGGAACCAAAGTGATCACGTTCGCCTTCTTTCCATCGCCTCTACATATACCAGACGGCTCCAGTTGAGCTGGAAATCTAGCTGAAACCAGAGACCGTCTGATAATGTCGTTGATCAAACTGTGGCGAGCCAAACGTTCTGCACTTTTCTTGCAGCAAATTATCCAAAATTTCGCCGCAACAGCAGGAGTGAGGCTCACAAGCAGGTTGACCAAGACGTAGAAATAATTATAATAATTGAAATAGAATAGGCACTCAATGATTCATGTCATTTTACAAACTTCTTGCCTTTTGGAAGATGATAACTTGTATCTACGGTCAGCATTTTGTAATCTTGACTGAAGACCCCTTCGCCCTTGAAGAAAGACAAATTGGTTCCTGACACAAGACCAGTAAAACCAGTAAAATATATTTATCTTCTTTTATTTGTATACAATAGAGTACTTACGACTAAACTAACCTTAAGAACACCTTAGGTTAGCACGCAGGAAACCAGCGTGTCCACCCCTGTCCATGTGCACAGTAAATTTTTCATGTTTTAGTACATTACTGCCACCGCCTTGGAATGCAGATTTCTGCATTCAGGCAGCATCAACCGGGCTGATCCTTTTTGCCTAGACTTAGAAAATTTGGTGGGTTCAGGCATCGTTGTACATTTGAGGGAAAAAAAAGTCATTGTCGGTCGGTTCGTTTATCACCTAGTTTTTGTGGAGGTGGGCGTGGCTAGTCCTGGTGGCCATCGGACATGCATTAATGGATTACCGATGCTTACACTTTTCCTAGCCTTCCCTGGTATTAAACCAATCTATCCATATACCGATAGTTTTTTACTTGGCGCAAGAAACAAACGACCTAGGTATAAGTCAAAAGAATCACACACCAAGTCAAAAACTCAAATGAAGAGTCAGGGGAAAAAACGATGAAAGTCAATGTACCATGATTTCGAGAAAACTCAAATTTTAGTTTAGAAACGTTTTGGTTCCATATTGAAAACGCATTGCATGAATAGGTCGCTCTCAGATAGTTATTTATAATTGTTTAAATTGGCATAATGTTTAATTAGAACAAATTACGTGAAAAACTTCATTACTATTAGCAAAAACTTAGAGCGATGTCAAAAAATACTAGGAAAACACGATGAGTGTCCAGTGACTTGACATCGATATTTCCTCTTATTTTCAATACTTTTGAAGTCTTTTATTCAAACAAGTTACAAAAAATCGAACAAAAACAAAACTACATGTTGTTTGATGTGGCAAGCTTCTTATGTAGTTTTGTGCTTCACGTCCACAAAATTTAGACAGCTTTTCTTCAGCTAAAATTCAGGAAATTTTATTTTATTTTATTTTATTTTATTTTATTTTATTTTATTTTATTTTATTTTATTTTATTTTATTTTATTTTATTTTATTTTATTTTATTTTATTTTATTTTATTTTATTTTATTTTATTTTATTTTATTTTATTTTATTTTATTTTATTTTATTTTATTTTATTTTATTTTATTTTATTTTATTTTATTTTATTTTATTTTATTTTATTTTATTTTATTTTATTTTATTTTATTTTATTTTATTTTATTTTATTTTATTTTATTTTATTTTATTTTATTTTATTTTATTTTATTTTATTTTATTTTATTTTATTTTATTTTATTTTATTTTATTTTATTTTATTTTATTTTATTTTATTTTATTTTATTTTATTTTATTTTATTTTATTTTATTTTATTTTATTTTATTTTATTTTATTTTATTTTATTTTATTTTATTTTATTTTATTTTATTTTATTTTATTTTATTTTATTTTATTTTATTTTATTTTATTTTATTTTATTTTATTTTATTTTATTTTATTTTATTTTATTTTATTTTATTTTATTTTATTTTATTTTATTTTATTTTATTTTATTTTATTTTATTTTATTTTATTTTATTTTATTTTATTTTATTTTATTTTATTTTATTTTATTTTATTTTATTTTATTTTATTTTATTTTATTTTATTTTATTTTATTTTATTTTATTTTATTTTATTTTATTTTATTTTATTTTATTTTATTTTATTTTATTTTATTTTATTTTATTTTATTTTATTTTATTTTATTTTATTTTATTTTATTTTATTTTATTTTATTTTATTTTATTTTATTTTATTTTATTTTATTTTATTTTATTTTATTTTATTTTATTTTATTTTATTTTATTTTATTTTATTTTATTTTATTTTATTTTATTTTATTTTATTTTATTTTATTTTATTTTATTTTATTTTATTTTATTTTATTTTATTTTATTTTATTTTATTTTATTTTATTTTATTTTATTTTATTTTATTTTATTTTATTTTATTTTATTTTATTTTATTTTATTTTATTTTATTTTATTTTATTTTATTTTATTTTATTTTATTTTATTTTATTTTATTTTATTTTATTTTATTTTATTTTATTTTATTTTATTTTATTTTATTTACACCACTTAACAGGAGTTAACCCAATTACAATGTGGGGAAGAATACAGTGATTAACAATAACAGAATCTAAGGATAAAATGAAGTACAAAATAAAAGAAATTTACTACATCTACACTGAGTGAGCAGAAATAAAAATTATAAAAATCGTATATTTTTTAAAGTAGAGATACTACAATTAAATATGTCACATCTGTCGCAAATCTGATTGCACGTGTTACAAGCCCGAATTATTGGAGAATTTTTGCAAATATTGGTGCGCTGGTAAGGAAGATAAAACGGAACAGTAGTGCGTGCTGATGTTCTGGGTACTAAAAAATTAATCTTATGCAATAATTCCTGGGAGTCGATTTTATTATGTATTAATTTGAAAATGAATTGCAACTCTGCCAAAATGGCCGAAGCGCTTCAACGCAGAAGTGGACTTTCAGCGTTCTTTCCCCTGACGCGTGGACATTCATCATTCTTTCCAAGTGTAAATGCATGGTAACTCGTGACTGTCAGCATGTTTTCCTCCTTTTGGTATGGTATAGTAAAATATACGTAATGGACTTTCTACGTTTTTTCCCCTGATTCTTCAAATGGCTTGGCCTTATTCAATTCCTTGACTCAAATTCATATTACTTTGATTCAAGACACTGGCGCACTCAGCAGTATTCTAAAACTCAGAATTAAAAATTATTAAACATTTTATTAGAAAAGTAAGAATTAAGCTTAGAGTTCACTCAATAGTTTTTCCCGCTGTGCTTTATCTGCAACTCACAATGCTGTGTTTATCTCATTATTTTGATTTATATATTTCATTTGGTTCACTAGCTCAAACGGCTTAGTTTTTTTTATTCTTTGAACAAGCATAGTATTGTCTAGAAGCCCAATTGTTTCCACATTCACGTCCTGATGAAGGTCACTTTTTCGAACGTATCAAGATGCATTCACAATGTTTCTTAATACGTTATTTTGAAATCTCTATAGAACTAGAATGTTACTCTCTTTAGTACAACCCCATAGTTGAATACCATATGTCTGTACTGGTTTCAGTATTTATCTAGAAAGCAGCAACTGATTATGAATTGTTAAATTAAAACTTATGCTTATTACCCAGTTCATTTTTCTATAACTTATCTCAAGTTCTTAACATGCACTTTCCAACGCAATTTGGAAAGTGTCATAACGAGATATATTATTAATTTCTCCTAATATTTCTTTTGGTGATGTAAGCTTAATATGCCCTTCGATTTGTTGAGGTTCATATAAATGAAAGTTTTCTTCTGATGATTCATGGGGCTGACATGGTTTTTTCTAAATGACTTGAAACATCTGCTTTTTCTTCGTTACTCCTTGCCCACTGGTCGTTTGATTTTCTTGTTCTTTTAAAATCTTTGGTTGCTTTTCAAAAGGAATAGTCGGTATTTTTGTTATAAGTAAGTTCATTAAGGAAATTGTTGATGGATTAATTTTTATAACTAGGATTTCTCATTTTATGCGCTGCATAATTTTGCTGAGATTTGTTTTGTCACGAGGATCGTAACTTTGTCGCCACTTCCTTTTTTTCCAGTATGAGGTCTCTAAGTTCCTTATGATTTGAGTTTTTTTCCCTTACAAATTGCCTTTGATTTTGGACTGTTTTCCCAAGCTGCTTGTTTAATATTTCGAGCAAAATACTCAATTTCATTATCAATTTGTTGTGGTGTTTGCAATGGTACTGATAGGTTAATTTTTTTGGCCAGACTTTGTTAAAAACTTAGCCAGTTGGTCATAAAAATCATGTTCAGCTATCTGAAACACCGCGAAGTTTTGAATTTGATGCATATCGGTTTAATAATGGGAAAATGCGCCATTTTGGATCCGCCATTATCTTGTTTTTAAAGAATCAAAATCTGTATTGAGTTACCTTAAGCTCCGCGATTATTTAAGTTTGAGGCAAATCGGTTTGAAAATAATAAAGTGCGCCATTGTGGATCCGCTATTTTGTGTTTTTTTTGGTTTAAGTTAAAAATAATAATCAGTGATCTAAATCACCCCAAAGTTCCGAATTTGATGCATATTGGTTTCAAATTGGGGAAAGTCCGCCATTTTGGATCCGCCATTTTGATTTTTTTAAGTTTATGTTAAAAATAATAATCAGCGATTTAAAAGATCTCAAAGTTCCGAGTTTAAGGCATATCGGTTCATAAATGGGAAAATCAGCCAATTTGGACCCTCCCTTTTATTTATTTTTTCTAATAAAAAAAATGCTGCATTCAATAGTAATAGTAATAGTAACCACCAATTACCTAGTTGGAATAGTTTGAAAATGGTTATGATCAAGCAAATAAACAAAAATATTATATAAATTCAAGCTAAATTAAACTATTTAAACATAAAACAAAAAATCTCGCGTCAAACTGCACCGTGGCGAATCGGCCGCGGCGAATCGGTTGCGGCCAATCGGCGGCGGCGAATTGTCCCCTACCCATCTAAAAAATATCAATTAGATCTAGAAATTTTCTTGGATAGTATGTGTGCTTACCAGTTGATATCGACTCACATTGATATTCATTAATAGCTTGAAAAAATTACTTTCTTCATGTCTAGATTCCCAGTTTCTCTTTAGTAAATGCCTTGGTGGTATAAAGACAGATGAATGGTGTATATGATTTGGTTTATACACTAACTGATGTAGCTTAAGTCTCTAGGGTTTTATATCCCTTCTCTTGTTATATACTTTATAACCATTTTGTTGCTGTTGTCCTTAGATTGTTGCCTGATTTGGACGGGGCTAAAAAACCTTCGCCTTAAGTTTCATGTATTCATTCTTTGTAAGACACTTACAATTTAAGTTTTCTTTTAATATTATTTATAATAACTTTGGTATATTGTAAAATGTTAAATGGTTAAAAGACAAATAAATTTAAAATGTTGAGTCTAGTATATCAAGCAAAGGCGAAACAATTTGTCCAAGCCGAATCCATTCGGCAACAAAGTAATCGTAAGTAGCCAAATTAGTTAATACAAATATGAACAATCGTATGATATAATACAAGAAATCGGTTCGAGTGGCAAACAAGTTTGTTCGCTTACATTTAGTTATACGTAGCCAAGCGTTCAGTCGGCTTTTTTCCCCTTTATGTGTCATCATAGAGCTCCGTACAATTTTAAACTGGAAATGCTCCGTTGTTTCACTTTAGGTTTAAATTTACAATGAAAGTTATAGTTTTGCGCTGGTTCTTTGCAGCGTTTTATTAGTGTCGGAGGCACAGTCGGGCGTTAAGGTAACTGGAACAACTAAAACATTGGCCGACGAGATCCAGTTGTAAGATTTTGTGACTAAAGACCTAAAACAGCGGTTATCAGTGTCCATACCTAGCCACAGTAATAAAAGTTAAGCTTTCTGGTTAAATTTTATGTTGCGGGATGACCTAACTATTGTTGCAAGTGCGGTTTTATATTAAAACAAACATTTGTAAATAGTCATATTACGGAATACTGTAATCCCAAAGAGAAGAAAATGGATCGAAAAACTTAACAGATTTGTATCGGCAAGCGTATTTCTGGGAGATCATTAGCCATGTTCGCACCTGTTAAACGTTTCCACAAATGAATTCGTTTGCTTACGTTCGGTCATGCGTATACATATACTTTTCGAACGAATCAGTATCAACAAGTGTTTATTCTTTTGTTCGTTGTTTAAATATTTGCTTTAATGAGCGATTATCTAGCCCTAGTTCTTTGCAGAATTCTACCAGTGGTAAAAACATAGTCGGACCCGGATGTACCTTGTACCTGTGAAATGATAACGCGCTTGTCGAAATCCACAGCGGCAAGATTTTGAGTCAATAGGGTCCTGGCAACTTATATTATAGCCTTCGTATGTAGTAGTGGTAAATTTTTGTACGATTTAGTAAAATGTCAATTTTATTTGTTAAAAAATGTATTTTTTTAATGATTTTTGAAAGCAATCATCATACTAGTAAATACTACAAAACTAATATATATTTGAATACAAAATGACGCCATCGCCAGTAAATAAGTTGAAACTGGCGCCTGATCCTAGACTGCATGGACTTAAAGATACCTACTACTGTGTCGGATTAGAACGTTTTTCTACGTTGTCCGACGCCTATTCTCCACCTTCTTCGATCCTGACAATAATCTTTCGTCAGGTTTTTTTCACGCATTGATCTTTGGATTGACTGTTGCCATTCCAGTTTAGGACGCCCTCTTTTTCTGCACTCTATTGGTTGCCATTCTAGGACCTGCTTTGGTAATCTTTCGTCGCTCATCCGTTGTACATGGCCGTACCATATCAGTTGTCTTTTAGTGATGTCATCCGTTATGCTTCCCTCGATTCCCATTCTTTCTTTTATGATCTCATTTCTTATATGATCTGTTCTAGATATTCTCATTGAACTTCTTATTGCATCCATTCCGACACTTTCCATTTTTACTTTGTATTTTTTCGATACGCGGCCAGTCTCTATTCCATACAACAGTGTGCTTTTCACCATTGTTTCATATATGTTAAATTTTACATTCTTTTTTATCTCTCTGCTGCTTATTTTTTCCAGTCCTTTACAGTCTGTTCCTGTCTTATCAAATGTGACACCCAAGTATACATACTCATTGCATGGAGATATTGTTTGTCCATTTTCTAGTTATAATTTACTTGATTCGTTTCCAATACATAAATGCTGTGTCTTGTCCACGTTCACTGTTAACCCCCGCTTTTGGTATTCTTCCGTTAACTTTCTCATCATATACTCCATGTCTTCTTTATCATTAGCTACAATTACTTGGTCGTCAGCAAACTGTCATGTGTATATGGTAAATCGGTTGTTAAGTTGTATTCCCATACTTTGCGTTTCCAGTTTTTTAGAGCTACTGCGATATATATTTTAAAAAGAGTTGGAGAGATACAACATCCCTGTCTTAAGCCTTTCGTTACCAGGAATTTTTTTGAAAGTCGATTTCCAATTTTAATTTTAGATTTTGATCCTTTGTATAGTACTTTTATCGCTTTTATGTATGTATGATTGATATTAGTTTGCTCTAACACTGTCCATAATTTTTCTACTGGAACAGTATCATATGCTTTTTGTAGTTCCACAAAGGTAACATGAGTCTATATATTTCTGGCGCTCCTTTTCTCAATTACTTGTTTAAGACAAAAAACATTATCATTACAAGATCTGCCTGCACGAAACCCACTTTGCTCTTCTTCTTCTTGTTCATGAAAATCATTCTCTATAAGATCTCTAAGAAACCGTACAATCTACTTAGAGTACTGGTTACAGAAATTCCTTTGTGATTGTTGCAATCCAGCTTATTTCCTTTTTTATGTATTGAGGATATGAATGCATCAGGTACAGGATGTCCGTTTATGCATTGATTGATAATATATGTGAGATTTTCGAGTAGTTTCTCTGATCCGTATTTGAGCATTTCCGCATATATTCCTCCAGGTTCGCTTTTCGCTTTTCCGGATTTAAACTTTTTAATACTATTCTTTATCATTTCTTTTTCGATGATTACTTCCTCTCCATGTACTTCTATGTCTCTCCTCGGAGAGGCTGCCAGATATTCGGGTCTCGTCTCCTGCAGCAGTCCCTTATAGTGTTCTCTCCATTGTTCTGGTTTGATGATCTGGATGTTTACTTTTTCTTTGGTTGGGTTTTTTACTGTAAAAATGAATTTCCATACTTCAGAACTCTGCCTACCTCCTACGTGTGTATTTATATTGTGGCATTTGCGCTCGAACATTTCATTTTTTTCTGTGCGTATCACATTTCTTAGCTGTCTTCTGGTTTCCCTGTAGATTTCTAGGTCTCTTTGCTCTTTAGTACTGAGCCATTTCAAGTATGTGCGTTTTTTCTCCATGACCGTTTCCTGTACTAAAGATACCACTGGTTGTTATAGTTCTAAAAAAACTAAAAGTTCCAACAAAAATTTTTTTTTAAATTATAAAACAGTTATTTCAAGCAGAATATTCTTAATTATTTTTTTATTATCAATACCAGAAGTACTCGGCGTATTGCTAATTTATGATTGATTGAGTCAGGGTGCTTATTCTTGACTATCCATAACGTGGGGTGAGCGCTCACTAAATCTGAAGACGCTATTCTTGACGACCCGTTAGGTGATCTGTCACTTTCACGGGTAAACTGAAGTTCACCACCTTTTTCCACAGGGAAACGGATCCACAGGAATTGTTGTTGAAACCGTTATTTTACCTGTTAGTTTTGTTTGGTTGAGCTTTTTCTAAAATGAGGAAGTCATTAACATTAATTTCTTACTTATTTTTATTAAAAGTTTCAATCAAAATACTTACTCCAAAACAAAACCGAAAACCAAAAGTAGGGTAAGAAACATTCATTTCCCCGTGGAAAAAGATGGTTAACTCAAGATCACTGGTGAATTTAAGTAAATGTGAACATTTTGCTTACCTCACCTAACGTGCAGTCAAGAATAAATGTCCCGGTCAGACTTGTTCTAAACGAAAATGTATCACATATAATATTCTTCACTTGAGCCTTACAAGTAGACTTCGAAAGTGGTACATTCCAGACAAATAGTAACAGCATGAAAACTGTTTGAAACAGAAGAAAATATGATGCAGCAAAGGGGAAAAAATAAGACTAGATCAGAGTTATTAGGGTGAGCTCTGGTGAAATGTTATGGGCAAAAATAAAGGGTTTTCACAAATTCCAGCGAAACTAGAGCTCCTCTCGGAAAAAGCTAAATGTACATTTTAAATATTAAAAAGTTTTGTGAAAACCATTTTCTTACATAACCCTTTTTCTGGAAAAATTGAAAAAAAATCTGGGTTGGCTGCGATATATTTCCTTCGATTTTCAACAATTTTCACACTGTTATTAATTTATTCCTTTTTCCATCATTATGTGCACTTGTTTATTATGTTCTGGCTAAACATGGGTTAATAAAGCAGTAACGTGTCCTGAGCCATAAATACCATCAATATTACTGAGTACTTCATAAACACTTTTTGCTCAGTCTTGATTTTTCTTCGTCAAGTTTTTAAAGTATACAAGGCAACTGTTGCGACCTTCGCCGCGGTCTCGTTAGTAGTCTTAGTTACCGCGGCGCAAAGGTATGAATCAAGGTCTTTATACAGTCAGTCATAGAACATGACTGGCCAATTGGAATCAGCTTAAAAAATCTACATCACCGTCACCGGGTTGCCCTATACCATTTGTTTTATGGAAACCCGTTGACGCAACTACCATCATCCCGTTAAGTTTACATAACTGGTCAAACTCTGTAGGCAATCTGTGTAAAAGTATAAAGACCATGAGTATGAATAAAATCATTACATCACATCCACAGTAGCAACAGGTAGGCATTTTTCTATCTAGCATCTATCTATTTAGCATTCTTCAATCCATATTTGCAATAGGCCTCCCTCAATATCTTCCACTCTTCACTGTCTGTCGCCGTATTCATCCATCTAGTTCCCGCATGTTTCTTCAAATCGTCCGCCCATCTCACTTGTGGTCTTACCCTACTTCTTTTATTTTCCCAAGGTCTTCAGTTTACAATACATTTGTTCCATCGATCATCTTTCTGTCTGATGATGAATGACAAATTTCCATTTTAATTTTGCTACGTCTGCTCTGACATCCCTTACTTTTGTTTTATTTCTTATGCATTCATTCCTTTTTCTATCAGTTAGCTTTACAACTTTGGGCTTTTGTTACCTTATTTGATTTTGTAAGTGTCTAGGTCTGGGATCCATCCAGGTAACTACAGGAAGGATAACTAGGTTATACACTTTCGTTTTATGGCACTGAGGATATTTTTATTTTTTAATATGTAGTTTAATTTACCCAATGCTGCCCAGGCCAATCTTACTCGTCTCTTGATTTCAGCTGTTTGGTTTTCGTTTTTTAGTTTAATAATATAATTTGTCCCACGTATATATATTCCTGTACTTGTTCTATTTTCCTTTGGTTTATTCTAATCGTAATATCTTCATCTCTTTTTGTTATGATTTTAGTTTTAGTGTAGTTCATACTTAAGTCTATATTTTCAGCTGCTGTATTCAGTTCTTCCAGCATTTTTACCAGTTCTTCTTTCTGGTCTTTTATTAAGGCGATGTCATCAGCATATCTAAGGTGGTTCAAGAATTGTCCGTTTACTTTGATGCCTATTTCTTTCCAATCTAAGCTTTTAAAAACATCTTCTAAGGTATGGTTCTGGGGCCGGTTTAAATAGTTTATCTAGCATACTTGATCGCAAATCGACTTATGCCGAGTGTTGGATTCTAAACATCATTAGAGAAGGACAGAGAACTGTACAACAGCACAAGTTATTGCCAACTGAACCAAACCAAATATTTCGCTTACTTATAAAATATAAGTATGAAACAAAATGACAGCAAACAAAATTAAACCAAAAGGCCATAACCAATCCAAAAGGACATAACCAACCCAAAAAGACCTAGCCAGACCGAAACTAGTTAATTTTCTATAATTTGCGCTATTTAGCACTGGTAATTTGGGGTCTAGAACCCTCGTTTTATTTGACCGGCCGCTAGATTGATCGCAACGCCACACTGTGCCTGGGCCTTTAAATAGTAAAGTATTTTTGTGTAAAATGTTGCGAATTCTTTAAAGCCCCAAAAGCATACCTACTTACATCTATGCTCTTTAAAACTCGGCATTTATGGACATAAAAATTTTAAAAATCCCTGGATTCCTACAAATGGTTAGATATATGCGTTTTCATTGCAGCCAGACGGGGCGGACTTTCACTTGACTTTCCATACTCGTAAATTTTCGCGGGAAATTCAGCTCTGAACGCGCGGTTTTTCCTTTTTACGTACACGGCTACCGCTTTCTATTTATCGGAGATAAAATAGTTCAATAGAGAGGATGCACAAAATTATGCAAATGTGTTTATGCAACGAATCTTAGAGTAGGGTAGTAGGAAAACTATTTCATTTCTAGAAAGTTTAGCCCAACCATCATTTAGCATACATTTTAATTGAATTTTTTGCTTATAATATTTTAGGATATAATAAAAAATTTAGCTAAACCTTCAGTGTTGCTATATAAATAGGCATAAACAATCTGTTTGAGATTGAGAATACCGCAGGATTAAATGCTATAGGTATCAGGGGAAATTACTACTGAACGTAAGAGAAAAACAACTGGATATGTATTAAATATGTAGTATGTTAGAAAAAAGGAGATAAGTTTACACGGGGTTACATTGTTTCAGGATAGCCAGATCCACAGCAAATACTTGTCCTCTGTGCGCTCCGGTAAAGTAGAGGGAGGAAATTTCTAACACCGATTGTTTCCCTTTGCGCGGCGATCTTTTCCTTCAGTGCGTAAAGAAAATCAATCCTATAATTTACATAAAATATCGGAAATTTAGACTATAACTACGTAACGTATAATCCTTTTTTTCAAGCTTTTTCTTTTTTATAATATTTAATACCATGTCTACCGCAATCTAATGGCTTGCTGAGCGATACACATAAGAGACGGATCTGTTTCAAAAGCAAATTCTTTCATATTGATTTAAGAACTACCTGACGTGTTAAACAGTATCCATGCCTATTATAAAATTCACTTTGGACATAACTTAGCATTTCAGGTGTAACTGGTTGTAGAGTGGTGATTAGTTTTCCCGAAGTTCGTCCAAAGGCCCATGCGAATAAATTTGGCTTTTTGCATAGCCCCATAAAAAAATCATTGGGTGCGAAATCTGGTGATCTCGGAGGCCAGCTGATAGTACCTTGCCTTCTTGTAATAAGCCGCATGAGCAACGTTTCATTTAAAAACATTCTCAGATATTAAGTTTTTGAGGATACTGGGTCCACTATGCAGTATGTAAATGTTTATCTTTCCGTGACCAGTAACGTACAACGGAAGAATTTTCGTCTATTCGCTCTTTCAATCATGGTTTCACAAAACTCCATTCTTCGAAACCCATGTCGCTTTAAAATGTTTTGGACGGTTAAGGATAAAATAATCATTGGCAATTACCTTGCTGGAACAGGGACGTAAAGCATCCACTGCAACACAAATCATAGTTTCGCGCCGTTCCCTTTCCTCTCCCATTTCACGAACAGGGGGTGCGTTTCCACCACTGCATTTGTGGCAAAAACTGACACACTCTGTTCATTGAAAATCGGTCACTATTTTTTGAATCGTGCTATGGCTTGGAATATTCCTTCCCTCAAACGCTACAACAAATAAATTTGCCACATAACGGAATGACGAAAAACTTCGTGAACACAAGAGGTCACGATGTGTTCCCCTACTTTTCCACTACTAGCCCAAAGGCAAAGGTAGGCAAAATATATTTTTCTTTCTTTTACTTCTCTCTTAAACACATTCAGCACAGCAGGCAGTTTATGATCCCTATAGCATTTAATCTATCTGTATGTTTTTAATTTAGTGTATTTTACCTGCAAACCAAACCGACCACTTACTCCTCCCCCCAACCCACAATAATAAAGCACGCGGCGCCGCTGGATCTAAGTAAAAGATTTACGTGGTCCATACAACAACATTGCGCCTATTCCAACGATACCTGGTACCTGGTGCCTGGTAAGCATACTAGCTGTCGCGTGCAGTGCTAATCCAAGCAGTGTATGCAAAAATTTGCAAAATGAAAATAAGTCTTGAAAATTACTTACACACCAAACTAATACCTATTTAACTGCAACACAAAAAATCTCTTAACATTCGTTAAAGCTTATGAAAATAAAAAACGCAAAAACTAATTATAAACTCTGAAATCAGTTCAATTCGACGATTTTACTTCAAATATACCATACCATACCATGCTATGGTTTTAGGTCCTTGCATTATTTGCAATTTTGCAAAGAATTATAAAAATGTTTATGGTTTTAGGTCCTTACATTATTTGTAATTTGCAATTTGGTATTTAAAAATTCTATTGGCAATCGCCATTTTAACACACGGAAAAGGTGATCTCATGTTTTCAGACGTTGATACTTTACGTCTAAATTGAGTTTTCATACCTTTGACAGTGGGAAAAAAGAATTATACAAATTAGTTGAATTGGCTTGGTAGCGTTAATACCCTGAGGATTTCTCGTTCTTGTATTGAGACACCACACACATGCATAGGTAGAAGTTGTACGAAAATTTATGTATGATCTTGATTGGCTTAGTGGGAGAACGTTTGCGTACAGAGCAAGAGATCCAGGTTCGAGTCCTGGCCAAAGAGAAACCTTTTTTATAATTTTTCTTTCTTTAATTTAACTTGTTGTTTACAGGATAAGTTGTTGAAAAATTCCATTTGAATTCTTATCTTGGTCCTGATAAGTGCAGGAGAAAAATTTAGTGCCCAAGCAACATTTTTGAATTTCTCAACCAGTTTTAAACAAAAAACTTATTGACTTTTTACACGATTATCTATGTTTTCCGTGTTTCTGGTTTTAAGGGTAAAAGTATCCTTTTCCTAACGAGACTCAATTTTATTACGTTCCTGAATTTAACTCGTTGCTACTTTAACTGCAAAAAGGAAATAAGAAAACTAATTAATATCCTAATAATATCTAGACCAAATAAAACCAAAAATACAAAATCTAATTAAGACGACCCAACATAAATACGTATTAAATTGCATTGAGTATAAGTTTTACTATTTTATTACCTGCTGTTTATAGTAAAGCGTAATGAATGCGAAAAAGTTCACTGTTGTAAATTGGTGTCAATAAATTGTAGCCGACAAATGCTTATTAATACTTCCATCGTTTTTTCATTTTTATGTGGGTAAATAAAACAAATAGTTGACATTATTGTAAAATGATTGGCCACTGACTAATTACGATTTTGTTTTTGTTAGTCTACAAGGAACTTCCAAAGAAAAATTTAAAGATGTGTTATTTCAAACTTTTTGTTAATACAAAGCCAAATTTTTAAATAAGTTGTTATAACACATGCCAAACGTGAAAATTGAGCGCAATAGTTTACAAGTATGCAAAGATGATCTACTCAATGTTAAAGTATAAGTGTGTTTCAAACAAGTGTGATCTACAACCGTGGTTCTCAGTTTTACCCATCGCCCACTTTGTAGCATTTTTATTTCACTGTGTTACTTATTCAAAGAAATATGCTCGAAAGCTTAAGATGGTCATTAAAAAAATAAAATAATATTTATCTTATTTTTCTGAGATTATGTTACGCACAGCAATCTGTTTTGTTTTGAGTTCAATTTGCGACTCGATAACAAATTCTTAATTGGTCAGCACTCAATATAATTTCAATTGGCTTTCCAAACATTAGGTGCCCGGTTGCACCAGACTTTTAACGCCTGTTTGCACCAGACTGTTAATGCCTGTTTACACCCACAAACTTTTGTGTCTGGTAACATAATTTCTTTTCCGTATAATTAGAGATCGCTTTCCGATTTTTAATAGAGGCATTTAATACTTCAGTTCTTTTATTATTCTTCATATTCCTATCTGATTTAAAATAGTCAGTTCTCTTACTGTTTTCAGTTTTCTTTAGGACACGTGACCTGAAACTGCATTCTTTCTGTCGATGAACAGCCCCAACCCCTTTTATTCCCTGGTCAAAAGTCTTAGTTGGAATAGACAATACAATGAGTGGCAACACTGGTTTTCCCTTTCTCCAAATTTTTTTATGGTGAAAATGTTAAAAGTTCATCATCGATTCATACTTTATCTTGTCTTCCATCGGAGATAAACTTTGTTCATGGTATGCGTCGAGGCAAAAGGTATTGTAATTTTTGAGGGAGGGGCGCGTCGACATGCGAACTTAAATAGCAGCCGCCTCTGCCAAATACAATAAAATCCGTCAAGTAGATTCGGAGAAATTCGCGATGAATATAGAACTTTTCTTTATAATTAATGGCATATTTTCGATATAAAATCGTGAGGCAATGATGGGCCAAACCACAAAAGTTATAATCGCCCCACGATTTCATATCGAAAATATGCCATTAATACTATTTTTACTTAACAGGGATCTGTAAATTTATTTTTTAATTTTTATTGCAGCTTTTTAATAAAATCGTTAATTTCGTAATAAGTATCGACTTAAATTTAGTTTTAATGCGGGATTATATAAGCAAAGAAGAAATCAATTCAATTTTATTTATAGACCTGCGAAATACGTATTAAAGCAAACATTTTTAATATATTTAACCCTTTCTTCAGACCGCCTTAACGAGCAGCATTTTCCCTGACCCCTCTAAGGCCACTCTGAAGATCTCCAGCGCCGACCTTAAGAACCACGGATCTACAGCTAACTTAAAATCTATAATTATATATTTTTTAAAGGATTATTATGTTAGTTGTTTATAAATAGGGATGACATGTTTAAATTGGTTTCTACATATATATTTTTGGTAAAAAGCTAGTCGTTGTGGCTGTTATTATGCGAATGTCTTATCTTTCCTGACATAAAATGGTTTTTGTTATGGAAAACAAGGCAGAAACAGTCTACAATATATACACACATTAATAACTGTTCATTCATTTAGGAAATGTGGTGGTAACGCTTTACAACAGTATTTAATAAAAAGCTTACATTTACATAATTGCAAAGATTGTTAATTTACCACACTGTTTATATTAATTACCATTTGAAATTAGTTGTGTGTTGTTGTAGTGTTGTTTTGGTTTTTTTGTTGACGTAACGCAAACCCGGAAAACACCCTCCCGCAAGGTGGCCTGAATATTGGCGATTTTGCTTATGTCAAATATTTATACGCTCAGGATTTGTATCATTAACAAAAACTTATTACAATTTAATATTCTTTTTATGTCTCTGATTTAAAAATTCTATAAATAATAATGTGCTTCAAAAGTGTCACAAGCACAATAATATTTTACGGGCAGTACTTCCAAGCACTTTTTAAATAAGTTGCTTGGTAGTTGCTAATTTCGTATTTCAAGACCTTTCAAGTGCTTGTACGCTCTTTTACTGCTTTTGAAGGGTTTGAAAGAAATTTTGAAGTTGCAGGTATATTTATTCGTTCTGAGTGTCTAAAAGCACTTTTTAAAGTGCTTTCGAGCACTTAATATGAAGTGGTTTTTAGTAACAAGCTAAAAAATAAACATTTTTGACGCTACTACAAAAGGCTCGCTGCGCTGGTTTTCGATAACACCTTAGAAGAGCACAGTGCGGATCGACATGACATCAGCTTTAAAGTGGTTGATTCTATACACAAGAATATTCTTTTCGTGATAAATTCCCAACTTCAATAAAAAAATATTGTTTTTATTAAAACATTAATTTCGAGGGCAAAGCGGATAGTAGAGTAAATTTGTAAAATAAAGCTGTAAAAAGGGAATATTTTTTTATATTTGGTATAGTAGTACCTAACACCAAAAGCTAAATTTTCATTAAAGGATCCCCGATTTTCCGACCGCAGAATCCAAGATGGTGGCTGCCAAAGTTAAGAAAAAAAAATGATTTCCTTGTT
Source organism: Aspidapion aeneum (assembly GCA_963576565.1). Taxonomy (NCBI): domain Eukaryota; kingdom Metazoa; phylum Arthropoda; class Insecta; order Coleoptera; family Brentidae; genus Aspidapion; species Aspidapion aeneum. The sequence continues at coordinate 77,535,570 of OY755044.1, read as the reverse complement.
TTACAAGAAATTAAATTAATTTTGATAAATTTAGTTTAAGTGGGACCTAGTCAATTTAAAAATGTAAAAAAAATTTACACCTGTTACTGCAAAGCAAGATGCTAGCTAGCTGCAAGCTATATTTAAAAAAAATCGTTTTTCTTCGATATTTTCTTTACTTTTTGTACGATTTTTATGTTTAGTATCTCATATTAAAGGTACTGACCAGCTCTTTAAACGTGCTTAGAAGGAATGATAAGCTTAACAGCCGACACAAAGATGGCGCTTAATTTGTCAAAAATAAAACAGACCTTTACAACCTATAGACAAAATTAAATTTTTACAAAAAAAATTTTTGGATTTTATCAGTAGTAAGCCAGAATTTACAAAAATTTATAAAAAGTGACATTTAACATTTTAAGATGACGGCCGAAGTACAGATAAAAAAGTTTTTTTTTTGTTCTTGTTTGACACAACTAGTACTGCTGTGTGATATATCGATTTATACTAAATAGGGGTCGCCGATTTGAAATATTTCATAATAAATGGCACATATCTATTATTAACCAAGATGGCGGCGTTCAAAATATAAAAACAACAGTATCTTCTTGGTTTGGTAATTTTTTTTACCAAGATATGTAGTTTTATATTACTCTTAATTGGTTCTAAACTGCAATGTACAAAAAAAAATATAATTTATTTATTTTTTAAAGATGGCGGCCAAAAAAGTAAAAAAAAATATTTGTTTATTTTTTCGAAATTTAACAAAAAAAACAGAAAAAAACAAGACATCTCATTAAACAAAACAAGATAAAAAAGATTTTAAAAATGTCAAAAAAGTTGACGTATGTCACGTGCCGGGTGATTCGAATAAATTGACCATATTTTACTCAATCCTTCCGGAGATAGCTATTAAGTAAAATATGGTCAATTTAATCAAATCACCTGGTACGTGACATATGTCAACGTTTTTGACATTTTTAAAATAACTGTGTTTCGTTTAACGAGATGTCTTGTTTTTCCAGGTTTTTTTGTTAAATTTCGAAAAAATAAACAAAAATTATTTTTTTAAACTTTTTCGGCCGCCATCTTTGAAAAATAAATAAATTATATATTTTTTGTACATTATAATTTAAAACTAATTAAGAGTAATATAAAACTACATATCTTGGTTAAAGAAAATACCAAACCAAGAAGATACTGTTGTATTTATATTTTGAACGCCGCCATCTTGATTAATAATGGACATGTGTCATTTAATATGAAATATTTAAAATCGGCGACCCCTATTTAGTATAAATCGATATATTACACCGCAATACTAGTTGTATCAAACAAGAACAAAAAAATAACTATTTTATCTGAACTTCAGCCGCCATCTTAAAATGTTAAATGTCAAATTGGAACTTTTTATAAATTTTTACAAAACTTGGCTTACTATTGATAGAATGCAATTTTTTTTTTGTAAAAATGTAATTTGGTCTACAGGTTATAAAGGTCTCTTTTCTTTTTGACATATTAAGCGCCATCTTTGTGTCGGCTGGGAAACTTATACTTTTTTTTTGGTCAGTTTAAAGAGCTAAAAATTAATATCGCGCAAAAATTAAATAAAATATCAAAGAAAAACGATTTTTTTTCAAATGTAGCCGCCATTTTGTTTTCAAGTGACAGGTGAAATTTTTTATATATTTTTGAATTGAGTAGGTCATGATCACTGAGCATGAAAATGATTTATTTAACAGTTGACTTGCCATAAGGTCACGAACTTACTGGAATATTAAAGATCATTAACACTAAACCCGTTTAAAAACTTTTGAACCTTTTGCACCTAAACGGCATTTTATGTCTCTAATAACTCGCTTAAACGACCTAACTTAGAAAAACGACGATCACCGCTGCATTCAGCAAGGTCAATCAAGGATTTGCAAGGTGGTTAACGCGCCTGTTCATTTTTGTGACTAGCACATTTTGAAGCAGTGTTACCAGATTTGAAGGTTTTCCTTCAATATGAAGTGTTTTGAAGAAAAATTTTTACTATTAAATGTTTTTATCCAAATTTGAAGGAAATTTGTTCATGGTATAAAGTTCTTTTTGGTTTGGTGTCGACAGCCACCCATTACTATTTTTAAGGATATGAAGGGTTTTTGACACTTAGTTGAAGGAAAGTCATCAGAAAAGTCTGGCAGCTCTGGTCTAAAGCTTGCAAGCACCTGCAGGTAATCGGTAATTGGTGTTAGTAATTACTGTTTCAAATACCTTGGTTCGTGGTGCTCGTATCACTTTTTGAAAGTAAGAATGATTATTGGGTAGAAATGACATTGACACAGATCGCAAACCTTTGAGCAACTTTCATATTTAACATTTGTTGTGCATATTATGGAGATAAGTTGTAGCAGGGCTATCAAAATGGACGGGCCACGATCCTCCACTTTGTTGACGTCACATCCGGGGCTGATTTTTTTTTGATGGTCACGTTACGACACAGCTGATTGTCTTTAACATATTGAAGTTGGAATGACGGTTCATGGATATTTGATTTTTTTTTTAAATAAAGCCGTTTTTGAGATTGTTTTTACTATATTCTCGCAGAACAATTTTTTTTTAATGTATAGTAAGCCCTAATTTTTCATAGCCGCTTCATTAGCTCACACAAAAATTAAGTTTAAAGTAGAAGCGAATGTGACCATCACATATGACAAAGTCAAATACATGTCAAATATAACAGTTGGCATGTGGTACATGGCGGGTAATTTGAATTCAAAATAAGGAATGCTAAATCTTGAAGATTTAAACCTTTTAATCATGTTGCTTCCTTACAAACCTTTGGTGGAATATCGGGATGGTGTCTGAGAATATTTCACTGAAATTTTGCGGAAATCTGTAGTGCCATTTTGAAAATATCATAAAAAAACGTCTGAGCTCCCATAAGACCCAATGTAAAATTCAGCCCCGGGAGAACAGCTGATTTTTTCAGGGTCGTGGCCTCTATTTTTGTGTTGGCCTTGGTTGTAGCTATGTAAACGTAACAATGTTGCATTTTTTAACTAGCAGAAGTTTAGTGTCGTTTGTTGAATTTGTTGTTTTGTTTTGTCCGGGACATAAAACGGGAATCATCCCTTTATAGTCGTACGTGACGTCAGGTGCCCGACCTGGACAAATTGCAAAATTCGCCGCAATTGTGCAACCTTTTACCGAAATAGGTAACAAATGGTCACAGCAGACGAACGTTAACTGTCACGTACGACAGGTCTGTTCACCGGCTTGCTTTAGGATTTTTGTTGCCAAGAAATATAATTCAACTCTCAAATTTAAATTTAGTTTATTGCGACGCATAAAAAATTAGGGCTCTACGATATTTTGCTTAGGTGAAGCTAGGTTTTCACCCAACTGCAGCACAGCGAAAAGTAGGGTTACGTTTTTCGCTTGGGATATGTATGTTTGTGTCGCGCTGGAGGCTAAACGGCTCAATCGATTTGGATGAAAAAGCTGTCGTTAATTTGCTACTGATCCCGAAGGTGCTATAGGCTATATTATTATGGCGGTCATCAGACGCCATTTTCATTTCAATTTTAGGCAACTTTAATAAAATTCCATTGATCACCCATTGCAAATGTCCTCTAGTTTGCTGTAATAACTTTGTAGTCCTCCCTGCTGCCACCCTTCTACCCTCCTGTCATTGCATAATTTTATCAAATATAGGGCGATTCCAAAAATTCTTTCTGCACACGATTGACAATTTTTTTCCAACAGCATTTTACTAGTTCCCCCCTCCCTCTCCTACGTGCCTCCTAGTCCTCTTTATTAGTAATAGTTTTAGCGGTAACTTTCACAAATATAGAGCGATTTTAAAAATTCTTTCTGCACACGCTTTTCTTCAACATCATTGTACTAGTTCCCCCCTCCCTCTCCTTTCTCCCACCGTCAGTCAATGTTTGTAGAAACGTACCTCTCTACCCTTTGACCATAGTTCAATGTCTGACACAAATGCATGATTTTGGTATTAATTAGGTACCTTGATTTATTTAAATTAATTGCAGTTACACTCAATATTTTTTTAGTGTGTGTTTTTTTTTTAATGCATGACGGGGTGGGGAAGGGGGGGTCAAAAATACGCCAGTTCAGTCTTTTCAACGCCCAAGGCCATTCAGCCGGTGTTTGTATACAAATAAAACAACATAACCTCGATATTTTCGTAAAAGTGTGTGCATGTAGTGCATTTATTTGCAACTTTTGAGTGTTTTTTGGTGAATTACCCGCTCTATTTAGCATGTAATCATGTAAGTACCCCTATAGTAGCAAGACTAATGTTAGCAACATATTCAACGTTTCGGATAAGACAATATCGTTGTTTTTTATTGCGTGGGACATTATGTCCCAGCAGGTCACTTTGGAGGGATTATCTATCCCAGTAGGCGTGAACTGGTTTTTTTATTTTCTGAATGAGCAAAAGATAATTGATTCAAAAGGAACAATCGGAACTGGTGCTATATATTGTCCCTACATAATGGACTGATGGGACGATATTACAAACATCTCTAAAACCCTTATATATGAAATCAAAAATTAAATTATAATCCTCACGATAGAAATAAAATTCCATCTTCAAAGGGTTAATTCCTCTCTGGTTTTTCTTACAGGTCTACGGGTAATGCTAAATGAATGGGAAATACATAGTGCTTTTTGGCCCGTCCGGTGTCCGGAGATAAGAATAGCACCAAGGTAACTTCTAGGCCTGTCGTAAGAGGGGCCTCGACCCATGGTTAAATGGGTAGTCTCGTAACTGACCAGCATTGACCAGTATGTTAACAGAAAAAAATAAAAACTGGTAACCTTTGGGATTACACAAGATAATCTATGGTAAAGGGGATGGGTTAATCTGGTGATTCTCTGAATGGATTCGGTGGCCTGGCCATCCTGGAAATCTCCACACAGGGTATATGGAGTGCCTATATGGAGCTAGGAGCTACTGCAAGCACATTGTGGCTCTCTGTACCCTGTTGATTATGTCAAAAGGTTTGTGACCCAGCATTGGTCTAAGGCTACCACCATGGTATTATGTGGTATATCATGATGACTAAGTTTCTGACCTAAAATATAATTTGAAGTCTACTGGGTTCTATATACTAGATAGTATTTAAAAATTTATTATTTGAGTCGAACACAGTAGGTACGTGGAGCACAACGGGCCCAGAAAGGCGGCCTAGGTGCCAGGTTAGATCCTTTGAGGGTACTAACTGCCAATACATTCATTCATAGTGCTTTCTATAAAGCTGAATAAGAATTAAGCCTAAAAGTTTGAAATAAAAAAATAAATAAAAAAAAACAAGCAGCTGCTAAGACTACTTGTACCCACTAGTCCCAGTTGGATATAAAATTATCCAATCACCTGATTCATGAAAAAACACAACTGTATAATTTTGTAAGTGCGCTTTGAGCATCAAAACTAAAAGTTTTGTACATTATAGGTATACCTATTAATTTTGTACCCAACTGGTACTAGTAGGTATGTATGTACAAGTAGATTTAGCAGTTAATTAGTTAAATTAGGTAAGGTGGCACACGACTGACTCGTAACGTTAATTGATCTCACGTAGACCTTGTGATAGAGACTGTGATAAAGTGAAAAATGTAAATATGAGGGACAAAGCGGTTAAGCCCTCAATAAAACTAGCTACAGCTGTTTATGGTCTCTCTAGATATTGGTAGTAAGGAATACCTAGAGTATTACATGTCCTTCTGGCAAGGCCATAGCATTCGCACATCCAGTGGCGTATATAAGGGGGGATTGCCCCCTCCCCCCCGAAACTAAGATTTGTTTAGGTATTTTCCACATATTATATAGCATAAAATACGGCCTCATGGGGTCTCGCCCCCCACCCTTAAACTGTCTCGGGCCCACCCCGAAGCTTTTGTCTATATACGCCACTGCACACAGCAGATGTCTAAGAGTATGTATACATTAAACGGCGCCGTATGTGCGCCGCTCGCGCGCCGAGTCTGCGCTGCTCCCAGTCTGCGCGCAAACACGAATTCGTCCTGTTTTTATGTTTTCATGTTGTGAGCACGCCACTTGCTCCTTTTATGTTCGCAGATTCTTTGGGACGGCATCGGCAGTATGTGGTTAAGTTTTCATTTCAATGCGTGTCAAAGCGCGGCCGGCGCACATACGGCGTGCTAGCGGCGCACATCACACGCGAGCTATGCACAAGTGGAGCATTCGCGGAGCACTTTGGTGTATATGCAATTTTATGCTCTTAGGGTCCTCCTCCTTATCGCGACAATAGTCGTTTGCTGGTTGTTTATTCGAATCCCTATTCATCGTCATAAAAGACAAAAACAATATAGTCCAAGAGTATAAATGAAAATTGTATAAATGTTCAATGACAAAAACGGAATCATTAATAACCGGACATTATACAAAAAAGTCATTCATCAAAATAAGACAAAAGCAAAATCGTAATTTAGTATAACGTCTTTTATTAAAACCGGACAAAATCATAAAAATGGATCGGGCCTAGCATGAGCAACTCTCTCCTTTCTTTTTATGTATCCTGGTTTAATTTAATTCGGGAACAAATAATACCTTTGACGATGGGAAGGAAAAATTATAGAGATCAGTTTGATGACTTGGTCGAATTAATACCGAGTCCGGGTCAAAGCAGAAAAGCCTTTCTCCTATTTTTCTTTCACTTGTTGTAAATAATATTGTTGTTTTTGAACACAACAATACATAAAAAATTCAAAATGTCTGTTTTTTCCTTTAATTAGCACCCCTGTTCTTCATTTGAGAGGTCGAAATCGCTTTGTCAATTAATTGCAAATGAATACTAACCTAGGGTCAATCACCTGGCCTTTTTTAAGGATGGGCCTTGCCTAATGAAAATTCCGTATGTGCTATAGCAATCCTTATGTAGATACGGCATTTTCATTAGGTATGTCAGCAAAGAAATTGCAGTGAGGGATGCTTAAATTGCATAGCAATATCAGAACCGCTCTTTTTTAGGTGAACGTCAGAAGCTAGGCCCGACCCCTTTGTATGAGTTTGAACTTTTTGATTGTCCGGTTTTGATAAAAGACGTTATATAGATATTGGAATTTGCTCTTGTGTTGTTTTTAATGTTCCTTTACGATCTTAGACGATTTTTTATTTGTCCTTCATAAAAAATTTGAGCACCCGTTTATACATGTAACATGGGCTCCGAAGAGGGAGTTACCTGTAATTAACTGTACCTTAGTAAGGTATGAGATGTTGCAGGTTTCTAACCCTACCCATATTTTCTCTGCTAGCTCTATGATGATATTGTTAATGTAAGATTTGACCAGGCCTACTAACATCAAGATCATGTTACAGATTTGTGAGAAGTATCAATCTAAGATTCGCTGACAAATGGCCGACAACCGACAACCTTTGTGATAATGACAGAAAATTAAAAGGTTAATAGGGACATTTTGGGTCAGTTTTGTAACATTCAGAGCAAAAAAGATAGATTTTGGAACACTAACGATAAGCAAAATACAACCGTTAATTTAGTAATTTCACATACCTTCAACTTTTTGTTTATGTATATTTGTTTATTTATTTTTATTAGATTTTTTTCTTTTTACAAACCAAACTTCCAAATTTTAGTAAAAAATTCGACTGCATTAAAAAACAATACAATACAAACCTTAAAAAATAACGGTAATATTAAAGGTCAGCCACCGTAAGTACCGGGCTCCGTGACCGTAAATAACAAAAAAGGACCGACAGGCTGGTAATGCGCAGACGCAGTAATAACAATAACGGTAACAAAGTGTGCGCGACCCAAACACCAGTATTTACTAAGACCTTAAGACTTGGCATTGTAGACCGGGTTTAAGTATGAAGTCTATAGACTTGATACCGGCAGGTTTAAGTGTATTTTTTTAATACTCACAGGTCAAATAACTGCAAAGATTTGGTTCACCCTAATGTGCAATATGATAGTAAGCATTACTCAGTGAGTTTCATTATTGAGTAAATAACCCATATAGAGCAGTCACCCGCGAGCTTTACCATATTGAGGGGCAGATGGGGCTGCAATAAATTCGTCTGGTACGCAATATTCAGAGACAACTACTATGATCTAATGGCATTTGCAAAGATTAATATTTTTTTGGAGGTAGAAGAACAAGCTGGTTTCAGGGCGGGTAGATCGACTTCAGATCATCTCTTTTGTATAACCCAAGTTATTGAAAAGAAAATGGCATACGGACAAGAGCTCCATCTGCTTTACGTAGATTTGCAGAAGGCATATGATAGTATACCACTAAATCTACTTTGGAAAGCGTTGGAAAAGACAAACATAAGCGTACAACTAATTAAGGCCATCAAAGAGTTATACCGCAATAGTAAGGCAAAAGTTAAAATAAAAGCAAAACTAACCAAAGGCTTTCAAGTAAATAAAGGTCTTAAACAAGGTTGCTGTATCTCGCCTACGCTCTTCAAGATATATTTGGAACAGGTCCTTAAAGTCTGGAAGAGAAAATGCCAAAACATGGGAATTCCGTTGAATGAAACCACCTTGTATACTTTATGTTTCGCCGATGATCAGATAGTGGTGGCTCAGGATTATGACGACCTCGAATATATGACACGAAAACTAATAGAAGAGTACAATAAGTGGGGACTAGAGGTTAATATCAATAAGACAGAGTATATGTGTATTGGTGGAACGAAAAAGGATCTAATCTTAAATACTGGGCAGCGAATTCAGTCCTGTGATGAGTATAAATACTTGGGTCTAAAAATTACAGCTGACGGAACACTAGACAAAGCTATAAAAGATAGAAACGTACAAGGAAGAAAAGCAATAACTTTATTAAATGGAATAATTTGGGACCAAAGTATATCAAAACATAACAAAAAGCTTATATATAACACCATTGTAAAAAGTATTATTACATACGGCTCAGAAGTATGGCCAATCAAAGATAGAACAGAAAAAATGCTTTCCGCTACGGAGATGGACTATTGGAGAAGAGCAGCAGGGAAATCAAAAAGAGAAAGAGTTACCAATCAAAGAATAAGAGAAATTATGACATTGGGTGAACGTACTCTAGTGGATGATATAAGAACAAAACAACTGGTGTGGTACGGACATGTACAAAGAATGGATGATGGAAGACTACCTAAACAAATATTACAATGGAAACCAACTGGCCGAAGAAAACGAGGAAGACCAAGGAGAAGCTGGAGAGAAGGAATAGATAGAAAAATAAGAATTGGGTATCGGAAGACGTAGAACGTTGTGAAACCGATAAATATATATATAATATTTTTTTATTTATTTACCAAAATTTGTACTTACAAATTTAAAATCTATGGACTCATACATGCAAAGCCTAAGGCTTGTGTGCATGTATGGGGTTTTCTTTGATTGATATAGTTAACTAGCTTAAGTTACATATTTACTATTAATATAAAAATGACAATATTAAAAAAGTTGCAAAACAAATTAAAAAGAAAAGGAATTATACAACCCCCCATTTGTATAAGAATAAAAATAAATAAAAAATTACACACCTTAGAGAGATATAAAAATTAAAAAAAAACTTATCACAATCATATGTATAACTCGACAACTGAGAAATGCCTTACTTCAACTAAGTATGCCCGGAAAAATCTAAGGAGTCCCATTACCCACAAATAAGGGAAAAAATATCATTTTTACGAAATTTGGTTTAGATGTTCCTTGATACAGTGTTTTAAAGGAACTAGATAAAAAATTCGACTGGCCGTGATATAGCCATGTGGCAAATGTGATATAACTGGTTCAATAACCTCGTAGAAATAATGATTTTTTTAATAAAAAGTGATATTTTCAATCCTTTCTTTTGGGGTCATTGTTTCATTATGGTACATTTATGCAAATTTTTTCAAGGAATACGAATTTTGAATGATTTTTGTATGTTTATCATAGAGTTTTGTAAAAAAATGCAATTCCTCTAGTCGGAAGATGTGATTAATGCCCCTCTAGCGGGGAGTTACAGAAAATTACCAGTTACCCAATTTCTGTTTACGTTAATGAAGCGCCACATTAGTCGACAGTTTTTCGTTGGTATGGAGAATTCAAGCCTGGGCGGATTAGCCTTAGCGACAATCCAAGGCCAGGTGCACTAAAAACGGCTGTCACTTAGAAAAACATCGATGCTCTGCGCTTGCTTGTCACGAAAGATCGCCATGTGACCTCAATTCAAAAAAATTTGCATGATAAATTAGGGGTAAGAAAATTAATTTCCTGGTGGATCACGCATTAAAACAGAAAGAAGCTCTCGTCAATTGGTGCCAGAAAACTCTAGACCGCTTTGAAGCAGGAAACTCGAAAAACGTGTACAGCATTGTCGCGACATTTGTCTCAAAAGCAGGTCATGTAGCAACAATTCTTCTGGAAGATTAAAGGACTGTTACTGACGATTGGTACATCACAATTTGTTTGCCGAAAGTCATCGCTGAGCTTCGAAAAACGAACCCCGAACGACGAATCATCCTCCGTCAAAACAATGCAAGTTCGCATAAAACATAAAACGTCGAATTGTTCGACCATCCTCCATACAGTCCCGACGATTTCTATACTTTTCCGAAAATCAAGAATGGCATGCGTGCTTTAAGATTTCAGTCGATGGAGAAAGCAGTCGACGCCTTTAAGAACGCAATTTTGACAGTACTGACAAATAAATGGAATACCAGCTTTGACAACTGGTTTGAGCGCATGCAAAAGTGCATTAATTTTCTTGGACAAAACTTTGAGAAACAATAAAGTCTTTAAAAGTTATCTACTGTTCTATTCCAGCTGTATATGCAAAACTTAACTACCCTCGTATATAGATTATAACCTTTTTATGTTGCCCGTCAAGATAATTAATTATTGTTTGAGTAATTCTTTTTTTAGTTATAAGAATGGTTTTCTTTCAGGTTCAATAAATTTAAAAAACTCAAGGATTTGATTTGAAAAACAGTTTTTTTCATCTTAGCGTTTTTTTAAAACTAAATATTAAGAAAAATAAAATATTAATGAAAAGCAGGCGTTGTTGTTAAGTCAAATCAAGTTGTATAAAGAGAAGGTAATAATACTTTTTCAAGATTTTAGATATATTTTAATTTGTGTATATTAGGGGCGACATATAATTTTTTTATGACAGTCAAAGAATGATGCGTGCCAAATTTCATTGCTCCAGCCTTAACCATTCAGAAATGAAAAATATTGTGACACCCTATTTGGCAGTTTTTCAATTATTTAAATATTAAATTTTGCTAATATTTAAATTTAAATATTTGTTGGAACCTCGGTTGGAACCCGTATGTTGTATAATTATGTACTTATGTTAACAGTTAAGGGTCAGCAAATGTCAACATTAATTGCAGCAGAAAATCTAGTTTTATTAAATTTAAATAGCGAACTGGCTACTAAAGCAGAATCTTGGCCAATTAAATCAGTTAAGAATGCAACTAAAGAACTGTCTAGCATAGAAATTTTTCCAGATGGAGGATGGTCGGGCGGTCGTAAAAAGGCAATAAAATCGGCGTATAAAGTTCCGCCTGAAATTGCCAGGACACCACTTTTTAATCAATTTTGACCAGGTGACGGGAGTTTTATTGCAAGTCGATGGAGTTGCAGAAGGCACCAGCCAATTAAATTGGATTTTTCTGTATACCTACCTACAATAAAAATAGATTTTTCACGAAATCTTGTTACTGAGAAAACATAATATGAAAAGCCTGCAGTTAAAGGCAAATAATACCCGCATTGTTAACAAAAAATTAAAGAATATTTTTAACAATCGTGAAATTTAAAAATCAAACAAGTTTCGTGGCTAATCGGATAAATATGAGTTTTCGTTTCTCTCATATTTTTCCGTGTGTAGCTTAAAAGCTTAACCTCACGGGGGTCCAAAGTCTAATGGACACCTAATAAATGTTGACAGTTAACTGTTTCGTCCTTATGTGACTCCTCAGAACACTGCTTGGTCAATGTGACACCCTTACGAAGTTAATTAGACGGCTTTTACTCCAATACTATGTAAATTGTAAGAAAACTCTCGCAAGAAGCGCCATCTACCGAGATACGAAAGAAACTAGAACAAAAGCAGGCGAAAATAAACTGCTATACATACCGATCAATGAAAAGATCGATTGCAAATAACAAAAAAAACAAACCATCCGTGACCTACGACAGCTCTTCTGTCTTTCATGGCAGGTCAACGCTGATTAGCGTTCATACCCGTCATTAGACATGTGAGCGTCAGTCAGCGGAATTTTTAAGCCAAATATTACTAACAAACGTGAAATTTGTTACCCGCGAATTTAAAAATCAAACAAGTTTCATGGCTAATCGGGTAAAAAGGAGTTTAAAAACTAAAGAACTCCTTTTTAGAGACAAAACCGTCTAATTAACTTGACTAAAAAGTGTTCTCAGGAGTCCCATAAGGACGAAACAGTTAACTGTCAACACTTATCAGGTGTCCATTAGATCTTGGACGCCCGTGAGGTTAGGCTTTTAAGCTACCCACGGAAAAAGATGAAAGAAACAAAAACTCCTTTTTACCCGATTAGCCAAGAAACTTGTTTGGTAATATTTTTTGACTTCCTATTCTTTTAGAACATATATACAGAACTATTTTATATGCAAAAGGTAGAGGTTGTTATAACAAGTTGCATACTAGACTTGTTTCCTTTGCAAGTTTAATTTTCTCGCTGAATTTGTAACGTTATTGTGCACCTCTTTTATGTATACGTCATCATACATAGAAAACATAAACTAGCCTCTAGAGAAAAGCCAGGCACTCAGAACCAGCGCCTCTATAAATCTCGAAACATAGCAAGTATACTACTCTCTTATATCATGAAATATTCGTTGGGCATAGAGCAGCAATTTTACAGTCGGGAGAAATCCAGACACTCATAGATCTAACGCGCGATTCTCAAGACTCAAATGAATTATAGTATAATGCAATAAAGTAGAGGTTTACTTGTTGTATAAATTCCAAAGCGTGAGTGAACTGGATAAATTTTAGAAATTTTATACTTTGACTTTGGATTAACCAAGAGAATGTGAGGGTTGCTATTTTAAAAGTTAAAATCCTCTTATCATATTTTGATGGTCTAGCTCACAAATGTGCTGAGTGCACTTTTTCGCAAAAATTAGTTAGTGTGAAGTAAATAATTGAAATTTATGATTTTAATTAATTCTATGCATATTAAAAAATTTATATTTTATGTTTTAGTCCATGAGCTTTCATTTTACTTTTATTGAAACTACTTATTACGCACTTAACACAAGTGGCGGCTCGTAAGGTAGTGCCACGGAGTCATGACACTACTGTATTTTTCTGCAAAAACACGTTTTTTTATTTTTAAAACATCTTTATTTGTTTTTATTTTATGCATTTCTTTTTAATTTATAATTAAATGAAATTCGGTAGTCCTGTGCAATGCAGTGGATTATACTCCGACTCGATGCGACGAATGTGTCACTAAAATCCAAAGCAGAATTAAACACGCTGCCACTTTTCTCTTGGCTCCTTCGAATAGAGATGGATTTTATCTGCAGCCTATATGAGCGACAGTGATAGGGCCAATGATGGGCATATTAGCGTTGTTTAAGTAGGAAAAATCAAAGAGATTTTGTGCCTGGCACAGGCCATCGTTTAACCATATAACTCGCATAGTTTTTGTGCGTGGAGCATGGGTGTTTTAATTTTCACCCTTTACAATACATTTTAGTTTTTTCAGCAGAATTTTTTGATAAATTTTGAGTCATTTCATAGCCAAATTCGGGTGGGCCTGGGTAAGTTAAAAAAAAAAATAGAATTAAAAACCCCAAACATATTAGTGGTAAGTATGTTTTTTAATGACTTGTGTGTAAACTTGTGGGCGCAACACCCCGAATTTTTCTTTACTGACTCAAAATTCTGGCACTACCATGTTGTATTGACACGAGCCGCCGCTGGTTAACACATGATTGTGTGCACTACACCATTGATTTACTAAACCTGGAATGGCTCTGTGATAAAATACCGCGTGACAAAATAGCGCCAACAAAAAAGCGCGGACCAAATAATGCGTCACAAAATAGTGCGTGACAAAATAGCGCAGGAACGAAATAACGCATGGATTAGCGTGTAGACAAAATAGCGCATGTACAAAATAGCACGCGGACAAAATAACGCATATTTTTTTTAAGTTAAATTATCCGACCGAAGTCGAATTGCGCTGTCCTGCCAAGGTGGACCAAAGGACGAGAATAGTTGATATTTGACCTGGTTAGATTAGTATCCCAACCTGACCTTGTTAAGTTATTATACAAAAAGACACTATCATACACTTTTGTCAGGCAATCCATAATAATAAATGAGGCTTGCGTCAAAAGAGCGATATTTATAACGGCGACATTTAAATCAGCAGTCTTATTTGAGTGACATTTAAGAGAGCGACATTTAAAACAGCGGTGTTGAAAGGAGCGACATCTAGAAAAAACAGCTACATTTAAAAAAGCGTCATTAAAAACATCAACCGTTCGACTCAGGGGTTTCTTTGTAATATATTTAAAAAAACTTTCCTGAATTTTTTCCTGGGATCCTAGAGGGTTTGAAACCAAACCAAACAAAAGCGAACCAAACCAAACCGATTTTTTTTTAATTTTCCTAGCTTTCAGAGGTTGAAATCGGGGTTATTCTAACCTTTATCATTTGAGCGCAAACATCCTATTCTATATCTTAACCTGAGACTCAGGGACATTTTTTTGTGGAAAAAGGTCAGGCGGTATATGGATCTGTTAGGATACGTTTTCGATCAATTGAAAAAGGTTAGGTAAACACCAATTTCGACCTTCCAAACGGAGTCTCTCGCTAAAAACTAATTTTTCGAAAAAATGTTTTGGTTTGGCCCAGTTCACTTTGGTTCGATTCGGTTAGGCCTGGAAGTTATACAATATTTTCTTGCATTAAAATGTTTTCATGCATGTCACTTATTTAACAATTAACTGAATAGGACAGTATAACGCAAAGCTGTAAGAGTACGTATACATCAAACTGCTCCGCGAACGCGCCGTGTGTGCGCCGCTTACACTCCGCGCGCAAAGACGGATTCGTCCTGTTTTTGTGTTTTTAGCAGGCCGTTTGCCGAAAACCAGCTTTCTTCGGCTACTCTTTGTGTGTTCGCAGATCCTTTGGGACGACATCGGCAGTTTGTTGTCTAGTTATCATTTCAATGCATGTTTGCTCATTTTCGGTGCATTGTAGAAAGTGCCTAAAATTTACTTTCGCAATGTTGACCAAACAGTGTTTACGGCTTACCCAGAAGCGATTCTCTTTTTTTTTTAATCTTAAAGAGCATCAAAAATTCTACTATTATAGTTTGCTAATTTAAACTTTTTTCTAATTTTGATGATAAAAAATTTAGCAATCGTGGTCACACCCTGTATACAAGTTCTCATTAAAGTATATCGCCAAACTTCAGAAGATTATTCTTTGATTGATTTTAAGAAAAAAACTGCGTAAACATAATTCCGCAAATGTTTAGTTTTCGAGATACAGGTTGTTAAAGTTATAATTTTTTACACAACTGCAGCACGGCGAAAGGAAGAATAATGTTTTTCGATTGTTGTATGTATGTAAGTAAATATGTATGTGTCTTGCTAGATGCTAAACGGCTGAACCGATTTTGACAAAAAAGGTGCCGTTGAATTGCTACTTGGCGGTCTTCAGACTTTGTCACATGATGAAGGCTTTGAGACATACAAATTATCTAAATTTCAGGCGATTTTATTGAAATTCCTTTGATTACCCATTGCGAATGTTATCTAATTTGCTGTAGTTACTTTGTAGTCCTTCCTGCTTCCACCCATCTCGCCTCCTGTTATTTCCCCCACCCTATTGAAAAACCATAGTCGCATAATTTTATCAAATATAGAGCGATTTCAAAAATTATTTCTTCATACGCTTTAAATTTTTTTTAAAACACCATTTTACTAGTTCCCTCCCTCTCTCCCTCTTTCCTCCCGCCATCCTTATTAGTAATAGTTATAGCTATAACTTTCATAAATATAAAGCGATTTCAAAAGTTCTTTCTGTACACGCTGGAAGACTTTTTTCCAACATCATTTTACTAGTTTTCCCCTGCCTCTCTTCTTCCGTCCCTCCTTATTAGTAATAGTTGTAGCTATACCTTTCACAAATATAGAGCGATTTCAAAAATTCTACCTGCACACGCTTTAAGACTTTTTTCCCCAACATCATTTTACTAGTTTCCCCCTTCCTCTCCCTCTGTTCTCCCCACCCTCCTTATTAGTAATATTTGTAGCTATACCTTTCACAAATTTAGAGCGATTTCAAAAATTCTTTCGACACACGCTTTAAGATTCTCTGAACACCTGAACTCAATGGAAGGTAACACTGTTCGCGTCCGTAGAAAATGCATAGTGCTTTTAGGCTGAGTAAGAAGTATACCTAAAAGTTGGAAATAAAAAAAATTAAATAAAAGAAACACCCAACTGCTAAATTTACTTGTAACTACTAGTCGCAGTTGGGTACAAAATTGCCCAATAACCTGATTTATGAAATTACAAAACCGTATAAGTACGCGTTGGGCATCAAAATTAAAAGTTGAAGCATGTCGTACATTATAGGTATACCTATTAATTTTGTACTCAACTGCGACTAGTACTTACAAGTAAATTTAGTAATTGGGTGTTTTTTATGTATATATATATGATAATTTTTTATTATGATTGTTTCTTCCTTTACTCGTACAGTTTTTTAGATGTTTACCTCAAATCTAGAATGTGTATTTACCTACAAGGCATACATCATTAAGCATGCCAAATATTAGGAAAAACTACAGAGTGATATTGTTTCCGGGGTCATACCCATTTTTTCTACCAGAACTTTTTTGCAGTAACACACTTGCAGATTTAAAAACTAAAATGAATTTCTTGTTTTTATAAGAAACTTTTCGTTCTCTTGCAGTTTTTAATATCTCTAACCGTTTTTGAGAAAAGAGGCTTACTGCAAGAAAGTTTTGGGAGATTGTCCCTGTTTCGATATATCGCTCTTTTATGTCGCTGTTTTGATATGCCGCTGTTTTTATTAGATGTCGCTCTTTTAAATATCGCTGTTTTGATATATGGCTTTTTTATTGGCGACGTTTTGTTATGTCGCTCTTTTGCATCTCGCTGTTTTAAATGCCGCCGTTTTAAATAACGCTCTTTTGAACCGGTGCCATTAAATAAATTACACAGGTAGTTTTGTAATTGACATTACCCACAAAATGATTACGATTTGGTTGTTTAAAAATGTATAGTGCGGTGTCTAAAGTAAATTACAGAGGGGACTTTGATGTAAACACAATGCATAGAATCATTTTCTTGAATAATTTATAAATGGCAGGTTTAAACGTTTCGGAGTTCATTAAAAAACCCACCAAGAGAATTTATAAAATGATCTATTGATTTTTTATAAGTTTAAGGTAACATTCTTATATAACGTAACTCAACAAATAAGGATTTATGACCCCTATCCCCCTTCGTAACGTATTATTAAGAAAAAGACACATAAAAATATATGGTCCCCAATTACAAGTTAAGTAGCAAAAATTGTTATTTTCCTATACAGGGGATATACAAAAAGTCTGCAAACCTGCAATGAGTTTCTAGTGCACGGCTAATATCGAAAAAATTTTATTATGTTATTCGTCTCGCCTTATTGATCAATAGTTGTCATAGGCCTAATTCCATGCTATGACTATTTTCGGAGATACGTGGGCAATTTAAACGATATTGCACTAAAACGGTAAAACTGTTATGGTTTGATTTTAAAAAGTTTTTTTTGCATGAATCTCAAAAGATGTGTGCGAGTTGGGGTTCTTTGCTCCACACTGAAATCTTAGTAAAACTACGTTTTTAACAAAAATGTGGTTTTCATTTCTCAGAAGCGTCTACATTTTAGCATGTTTATAGCAAAAATTGTTATTTTTTTATACGAATATCAAAAAAATCTGCAAACCTGTAATGATATAATTTAAATATGTTGTTCGTCTCACCTTATTGATCAATAGCTGTCATGGGTCCAATTCTATCCTACTACTAGTTTGGAAGATACGGGGGCAATTCAAACGATATGACACTAAAACGGTAAAAATCTTGTGGTTTGATTTTTAATCTACTATTTATAGAGTACTAAAAAACTAACTTCTAAAAAGCTTTGGTTATAATTTATAACTGCACTACTTTTCATGTGTACCTAGTAAAACAGTTTCATTAAAGTTTGGTTTTAAAGGAAAAAGATATTTATTTTATTTTACTTCCAGTCAACCTTTACGATTATTTTACCTACCTATTTTAATTTACGTTTTGGGTACCTCCGTATAGAAAATCTATATTTTTTGCTATGCTAATATAATATGTACATAGGAGATATTTCGTGCAAAGGAAGCTTTTAAAAATCAAACCACAACATTTTTATCGTTTTAGTGAAATATCGTTTGAATTGCCCCCGTATCTCCGAAACTAGTCGTAGGATGGAATTGTGACCATGACAATTGTTGATTAGCAAGGTAATACAAAGAACATATTCAAATTTTATCGATATTAGCCGTGCACTAGAAACGCATTATATGTTTGCAGGCTTTTTGGATATCCGCCGTAAAGGAAAATAACAATTCTTGCTATAAACACCCAGTAGACCCATCTGAGATTTGTGCAAAAAAAAACTATTAAAAATCAAACCACAACATTTTCACCGCTTTAGTGCAATATCGTTTGAATTGCACCCGTATCACCGAAACTAGTCATAGGTTGGAATTGAGCCAATAGCCAATGACAAGTATTGATCAGTGAGGTGGAGGAGTGAGGCGAACAACATACTAAAATTTTATCGATATTAGCTGTGCACTAAAAACTCCTTACAAGTGTGCAGGATCCAATTTCAGTTATTTATGAATTATTGTCAGTTAATATTTAGGTATTTTTCGTTTGGAAAGATGTACTTTTCCGCACGATTTTACTTTTCCGCACGGTTATTACTTTTCCGCACGATTTTTTTCCGCACGTCCAAAATCCAAGAATCCTCCTGTTCACCAGTTTCCAAATGAAAACCCGTCCTCCTACACACAAGTTTTATTTTCAAGAAGTGCTGCTTTACCGATGCTACCAGAAGCACCGAAGGAAGAATCCTGTAATGTGTTACAGCCTGTATAGACCAATATACCTTCATCCATTCACTACACTAGTAATTTTCAGCAGCAAACTGATCCAGGCATTTCTGTAGTGGGCCAAACACCAACCAATCAAAAATCAAATTCAAATAAGAAACGACATTCTTCAAGATGTTGCGGCATCTGCAATATTGCAGCATGCAACAAACAGAAAGTGCACTTTCAATTTCAATATTTACCATCGATAACTTTTTTATTATTGTTAATTAAATGTTCTTTACATAAAGTTTCTTACTAATTAATATCATGATAAAAAATCCTACTTCATTATTTTTCCTAGCATAAAAAAATCGTGTAGAAAAGTAAACAAATCGTGCGGAGAAGTAACTTTTCCGCACTAGTGCTGAAAAACTACTTTTCCGCACGATTTTTATATTGTTAAAAATAAAGATATTTAGGACTAATTTAATGATTTATGTACCTATTCTATCTTATGTATTAATTAAAACATGTTTTTCTGAGAAAGAAGATGGACAAAAACAGGGTAGGAAAAACATTGTACCTAACTCTTGTGGAAATTATCTTTTCCACTGTTGCAACTGCCGTCGCTTGCGGAAGAGTACCACTTTCCGCACTTGTTAAATAAATAACTATTTTAAATAGGTTGGGCACAAAACATTGTTTTATCTTTTATGATAGGACAGAATTACAAGAAGAAACGGTAAAGAATAGAACTTGACAAAAAACCATATTACCAGTCACCCCATATAATAAAACGTTATAATAAAACATGTAATATACGAAGAAAGTCCGATAAAATGGCCTCATTGAAGGGTAAAAATGAGGATAAATAGGGAACACTTGCAGGGGGGCACTTTGACCCCATACATTTTGACCGCAATGTTACGAAAGAATTGCTCGTTGCTTGTATGCGGAAAACAAATAATGTCTAGGGAATAATTTAAAAAGCATGGTTACAATGTTTATGTGATCTTGTATGTCTTGACCGCAGTTGCACGAAAAAATTGCCGGTCAATTGCATATTATAATTTCTTTACCCAAGACATTTTGTAATTGTATAGAGGGTGATTTTTTTTCCATAATTTGATAAACGTGAATTTTTCGTCGAGATTAAGGCTCTTTAGAACCCCGAACCGAGTATTTTTTCATCCGATCCTGTTATCCCTTAGGATAGGCTACCGACTTAAGGAGTGTAAAAGGGTGTTTTTTTAAACGGCCAAATACAAAATTTTATGTTACTCAAGAAAAATTTCAAGTAGAAAATCTTAAGTACGATCCATTTAATCAAAACCAATAGAAAATTTGGGTTGGGTTGTTAATGATGAAAAAACCTTCAAAACTTAAAAAACATAGGAAAAAACATCTAAAACTCTCAGATTAATTTTAAATTTCGAACCTGTATTTTTTTGTCAACTATCTAATACTTTGCATGAAGTTTCTAGAATTCTAAATCCTCCAATTTTTACTTGAAATTCTTTAGAACTTCTTCAATATTAAAAACATACAGGATGTCCCAAAAGTCCGAGTCCACCCAAATATTTTCTGAACCAATTTGACAGTGATCGATAACATTAAAAGATCTATTTTATGGAGGGGCGGCACACTCACCACTTCATAAAACAGATTTCTTGATACTATCGATCACTGCCAATTATGGAAGTATCTTTAATAGTTCAGAAGATTTTTGGGTGAACTCGGACTTTTGGGACACCCTGTAAAGTTTGTCACCAAGGTGTTGCAATCCTCCAAAACATCACAATTTTCTCTAAATAAATTAAAACTGTAGGGGCAATGTTAACTTTTAGTTAAACTGAAGCTTTTTATGGGCAAAGGGATATGTTAAATTTTCCGGCATTAGGCTGCTTTTACTACTCATGACATTTCTTCAATAGTGTGCGTACTAAACAAAAATATGCTATTCTGGAAAAAGGTCCCGGCAAACAAATTAACAAAGCCGTAAAAACATCCTTAAATTACAATTAACAAAGTTGTAGCAACCTAAAATGTTAAGAAACGTAATTGTCCGAAACAAAATGTATCCGTCAACACCAATTTTTAGCTGTTTTATTCGACATTATACAAGGTGTCCCAGAACTAATGTTTTATAGTGAAACTGTAGGTTCCTTGGATCAAAATTTTAAGATTTAGCTACACTTCTTATAGTTGAAAAGTTGATATTTACCGAGATACACAGTGTTAAACTTTAGTTTTTCATTAGGATTTCTTTACTTAACTTTTCTACTTACCAATATTTTTGCAAAGAAATTTGGGGTACGGGGCTTTTTGGAATAGGCAATTTGATTTGGGTAAAAAATTTGGTATACATTTACCGGGTGTTCTCTGGGTCACCACCCTTACACTAAAATCGGTGTAACTTTTTTGAGCTTCGGTGTATACCAGTTTTTATTTAACATGTAATTTTTGTATTCATTTCTATTTAAAAAAGTTATATCATTTTGATGTCGCTCAGAGCAAGTGTTTTCGAGATTTCTGCACTTAAAATTTTTATTGCATGGGTAAAAATTTTGTGATTTTGATTTGCGTCCTTCTCCGTGGAAAAAATACTCTGCCAATATATGGGCCCCTAAGCTCACACTAGTTACTGTAGTTATAGTGTACGTGCGAGCTAATAAAACTAAAACCTGAAATATATCTTATTCAACTTCAGACTAAATTACCTTTTGTTTGATACCACACAAGCCATGTTTTGCCTTAAACTCAAATTTTTAAAATCTACCCCCACCCTTAAAAAAACAAAAACTAAAATGTATTTTGTTTAACTCCGGACTCAATTACCTTTCGTTTGATATCACACACGCCATATTTGCACGTAAACTCTAATTTTTGAAATCTACCCCCACCCTTTTTGAAGAAAAATAAAATAAAATGTATTTTGTTTAACTCCATACTCAATTACTTTCGTTTGATATCACACACGCCATATTTTCACATAAACTCTAATTTTTGAAATCTTCCCCCACCCTTTTATTTGGCTTGTGTTCAGTGGATTTTGTTCATTTTTAAATTGGACCATCTCGACGCAAGACCCAGCCTAGGTACCAAGTTTCATTAAAATCGGCCAAGCGGTTTTTGAGTTATGCGCGTTGGTCGTTACAGACAGACATACAGACAGACAGACAGACAGACAGACAGACAGACAGACAGACAGACAGACAGACAGACAGACAGACAGACAGACAGACAGACAGACAGACAGACAGACGGCGCGACAAAAAAGTTTCAAAATCATCTGAAACGCAAAGATATATAAAAAATTTTGAAATCGGAGCAACTTTTTTTTTCTCGAAAAAATTTGGATCACCATAGCTCACACTACTATAGTATAGTATATGTGTGAGCTAATACAGCATAGGCAGCAAGGGCGGCTCATCCATAGGAGCGCTGGTGCGCGCGCACCCCCAGCAAAAATAAGAAAAAAAATAAATACAAACTATTATGAAATAATTACTGTTGTTTTTTATTTATTTTTTAATGATCCCGATCCCGCTAGTGGCATCTATCGGCCATTAACGGAAGTAATTAATATCTTTTCGACTTGGCACTTGCTGCCGCATACGGTGGCCTTCGATCGCCTCGCCTCGCTTAAATCTAGAGATATGAATCTGGAGGTGCGCGTGGATTCGGCGTTCCTCTTGAATCCAATTTTTGCCACGCAATTGGATCGGAAATGCTCGGGATATCGGCCGAGAAAAGGGCGGGGTGGTGCCCTAAATCAATACACACTTGCATGGTTTTTAATGGTTCTCAGCTGATTACTGTTTTTATTATCGTTAGTATGCCTGTATTTGGCGTAATTAAAATTTATTTACGCAGTTTTTAAGTGAATTTTATGCTGTTTCCGGCTTCTTGTTTGTAATTTTTGGGTTAATTATTATCTACAAGTGTCGAATATGTCTGAGGCAGTTAAAAGTTCGGGTTCGGGTAATGCTGGAAGTAATTCAAGACTTAATTGTGTACAAAACATTATAGCAACATTGAATTAATGTTATCCATCGTTGGCTAAAAACTAATATGTTTGGATACTGTAGGTAATTTTTTTTTGTGTAGGCGTATTTTTATTTATTGGAGACTTGCTTTTTTTTACTTTGACAATCTTATTAGCCATGGGTGCACCCAGGGGGGGGGGGCCCGGGCGCCCGCCCAAGCCTTAGATTTTTTTTACATATTTTCGACATATGTCAGAAAAAAACAAAAAATAGCTTAAAATTCGACATCATGAGGCTTCGGCCCCCCCTCCCAAAAGGCCTCGCCCCCCCCCCCCAAGACATATTCCTGGGTGCGCCACTGTTATTACCTAGTGGGCACCATAAGTTCTTTTATTTGGCAACAAATAAATATGCAAATTTTTTTAACTTTATTTATTTTAAATTTATTTCGACTCACTTATTATAGCGCACACCCATTCTTATACTTCACGAGCCGCCACTGATAGGCAGTAACCGTGAAACCAAATACCGTTCAACAACATACCACACAAGGTTAAAAACCACGCCGCCTATGTCCGCGCAAATAAATACCGTGCAAGGTTTTTACCACCTACGTACGAAAACCGCGCAAATAAATACCGCGCAAGGTTTTTACCGAGCAGAAATAAGAAACCGCCCCAATATCACGCAATTTTTTAACTGCGTAAAATATAAAACCGCGCAGCCCATTAACTTCTGAAAATGGCGATAAATCACTACTTTTTAGTGACTCAACTTTTTTACTAATAAAATTTAAAATAAATGGATCCATAATGGATCTGTACGTTCCTAGCTAGCCTATTAGCAAACTTCAAGTGAATTTTATGATATATCAGCATTGAAAACAGTTTTTTGTAGATATCTCAGAAACGAAAGCTCCTACGAAGTTTTTGATTATGCAACAAACTATAGAAAAATGTGTTCTACTATATTCCAAAAAGCGCTTATTGATTCGATGCCCTGTTAAAAAGTTAGAATTTATTTAATCCTCTAATTGTTAAAGTTTAATGGATTTTGACCAAAATCTAATCAGCTCGTTACAGTGTCGAGCACTATTTTTCCTAAATTTTACAAAAATCGGCTTAGCGGTTTAGGAGCTATCGTGTTTTTAAATATAGTGCAGGCGCTGTAGGTAGTTGAGTATGCAAAATACGAGTACCGCAGTTTCACAATGGATTCTAGCTGACAAAAAGTCACAGATTAACGATCTGGATGTTGCCAAGCCAGGTTTTTATCCAATTTTTCCCCCCTTCTCTTATAGTAGTGTTCGAATTTCTGAAAATTTAACTAAGTTGATCGCTTTAAACCACAATGACCGAGAAATTAATAAAAAATGTGTAAAATCCAACCTAGATATAAAATTTTATTAGTTTGTTAAACGTTTGCTGCAAAACCCCCCAAAACCCCCCAGGCCCCCCAAAACCTAAAAAGATAAAAAAAATTAGACCAAAACCTGGCTTGGCAACATCCAGATCTTTAATCTGTGACCTATTGTAAGCTAGAATCCACTGTCCGTGATGCGGTCCTCATATTTTGCATACTCAACTACCTACAGCGCCTGCACTAATAGTCGGACAGATATACCCGACAGATATACACACACGCACACACACACACAGACAGACATCACGACGATATTGCTAAGATAGGTCGAAATACACCCAAATAACACATTTTCGGTGTTAACTCAAAAAAACTTTTTCGTCGAAAATAATACCTTCTGTATCCATTGCTACGCGGGCTAGATAGGTAAAAATATTAAGTGACATTATTTCTATTGTAAGATTAAAAGTCCAAAAATTTACGCAGCCTGTTATTTTAGAGGCTGTTTTAAGACAAGGTCTTCACGCTTTTAAACAGATTATCTACAGAATTTGAAAGATCATTGAACGTGCCTGGCCAACTGTAAAAATGTGTGTGCTTAAGGCCACACGGCAGAAGTGTAAACTTCAACAAGGCGAAATTAATAATACGAAATACAAGATTTTTTTCGTTGTATATTGACAAAGTAATATACAAAGTAATAACATTTACATAATTATAATTGGGTATAAATTACTCCGGGAAATTTTGCTCTAAGTAGCCTTCATCTGCATCATCATATCGCTCTGCTGACTGTTCCTCTCATAGTTAGTCGACTCGAGCCGACTTCACCCGAATCAACGTTGCATAGCCGAGCGTGACGGCTCAGTTCAATTCAGTACCAACAAAAAGTGCTAAACACGCCTAAAGAAGTTTACACTTCAAAAATCTACGTCACCGGGTTACCTTAAACCATTTCTTTTATGGAAACCCGATGATGCAGCTGCAGTCGTCCAGTTAAGTTCGCATAACTGGTCAAATTCTGTAGGCAATCTGTGTAAAAGTATAAATAACTTGGTTCTACAAGGTATTAGATCGTAACGTTTCTACGTGACGTTAACATTTAAGGATAAACTTTTGATTTTCTTACTGCAATGAACACATATTTGTAAAAATCATTTGTGCTGGAGATAGAAACGTACTCATAATCATCGTAAATTTGATGTGCCAAACAACCAATGGTGATTCTCTGGTAACGTTAAGGCGCTTGCCTTGACGAAGTGCGGTTGCGTACCTGTCAATTCTCATCCTTACGCATAGATACTTAGCACAACTTAAACTACCTATTTCAATTTGACCAAACCCTTGAAAAAAAGTTGTATATTTTTTAGGGAAGGGACTTTTTAAGCAAACTGAAAAAGCAATTTAAAGATTCAAACCACTTATAACTTTTAACCGTTATTGTTCTCGAGAAAACTTGGAAAAATATAAAGAGCCTGGCTAACCGGCTTATACGATTGGCCGAGTGCAAAAGAATATATCCCTAATGCGCTCAGGTGCAATATGTCTACCAGAACTGGAAATAGGCAAAAATAGACGACTAGACTTTTAAAAGATTCGCGTCCTTCCGCGCCATTATTGCTTTTCCGAATTCAATTTAAAATATCGGTTTCAATAAGGTCACTACAATTAATAATAAGCAACAATATTATTATGAGCGATTCCTGGCTCAATAACTGCACCATCTTTCAGGCCGATATTCTTACTTAGACCAGGCAAAAATTTAGGATGTTCAAACAATCGTACCTCTTTACCAAATTTTGTACACATATACAGTGCCCTTCCACGGTTCCAAGAACCTTTTTTGTTAACTTCTATGTTAACTTTTTTGTGACGCAGAGGCGATTTACTGATATAAGAGGTTTGTACAAACATAAGTTTCTTATTTATTATATTTTTTCACAACAGGAACCACCCTGTATATACTGCCTACATTTTTTAAAAGCTGTTAAGATTTCTAATAAGACGATGTATTACATTATTACAATTTTGTTTTGAAATTAAAGAAAAATATGAACAAATATTAAGTTTTTCCAAAAAAATTTGCGATTTTTTACAAATGATCTTTTTTTGTTTTTTAATTTCCAAAAGCAGGAAACAAAAAACAAATAATACCTATGGTTTACCACAAAAATTTTTTGGGATATCTTTACTACGCAAAAATTATAAAAAAAGTTAAATATGCTATAGGGAAAACACGATAAGCTTTAATGCTGACAAAAACAGAGCAACATAACTACATCTATCGATTAAAAAATTGTATGGCTAATCCAGTCTGCATTCATTTCCTTACAAACTCATTTTTACTGAACCGATCTTAGTAAAATAAAAGAAATCATGGTGAGAATTGATTGTCCTTTAAAGATTAAAATCGAAACTTGCCGCCATCTTAAAAGTTAAGATATCGGACAGAAACAAACTTGACCCTTCACAGAGGCACGTTTATCCATATTTTTTTTTAATTGTAAGAAAGCACTACTTTTCTCCCGCATACCGAGGGACAAATTAATAAAATCGGTTATTTTGTTTTAACGATAGTTTTACAAATTATACGGTTGCATTGCCAATCATGTCTGCAATTATTTCTTTATAAATTCATTATTACTGATCCAATTTTAATACGTTATCCCTATATGTTCTATAGGGATAACCAATCAATTCTCACCATGATTTTTTATATTTCACTAAAATCGGTTTAGTAGTAACAAGTTTATAAGAAAATAAATGCAGACAGGATTGGGAATGCAATCGCATAATCTGTAAAACCATGGCTGAAACCTGAAAATTGACATTATACTGATTTGTACCTCGTTGTGAGGGGAAAAGTAGTGATTTTCTATAAATTTAAAAAAAACTGAAGCATTTTCGGAAAATAAGAATAAACACGCCATTTTGAAAAATCAACTATGATTCTGTCCGCCATCGTAAATTTTAGGATTACGAAAAACTTTGATCATGACCTTTAAAAAACAATCAATTTTCATTAGGGTGTTTTTTATTTTATTAAAATCGGTTATGTAGTAATGCATTTGGAAGTTGGACATTATTGCAACCGAAGTGCAGAATAGTAAGATAAACATTATTGCACCTACAGAGACAAAAAAGAAAGGAACATGTACAAGAAGTGTCGGTAACTTTGTTCACTTGTTTACTGGAGTCCCAAAAGAACGGAGAGCAGCCAGAGGGGTATCCTTATTAATAAAGAAAAACCTCAAACATAAGATTACAGACTACGAGTGCATTAACGAAAACTTACTTCGAGTTAACATGAAGATGCTTGGACACAATATAAGCATAATAGCAGCCTACGCACCATCAAATGACGAAACGGTAGCTATAAAACAAATGTTCTTTGACCAACTTGATGAGACTATTAGTAAAATCGGCAATGCCAGGGAAATAATTATGCTTGGCGATTTTAATAGTCGAACTGGTAGACAAAGCCAAAGCAAAGTGGTAGGACCATTTGGAGAGGAAGTAACAAATGATAATGGCTTGAGACTGATACAATTGTGTGAAACCCATAATCTCAAAATAAATAATGGTTTTTTTAAACATAAGGATATTCATCGGTATACCTGGATTCAGCCAACAAGAAATCTTAGATCAATCATTGATTATGCTATAGGTGGACAACACTCAGAACTAAAGTGGTATGATGTGCGCACACTTCGTGGTGTTACCTGTGAATCTGACCACCATCTGGTAAAAGCAAAATATTATTCCCTGTAAGAAACATAAATAAGGACAAAAGCATTAGAGAAAATGAAAATCTAGAATGCATCGAAGACAATCAAAAATACAACTTTAGGAGTATAGAAATCGAAAGTACTCAAAGATTGTATCAGAACCGATTAGATGAAAAAGTAATAAACATAAAAAGCTTGAAGAAAGCAAGCAAAGAAGCTGTTGGATTGAACACGTAGGAGGTAGGCAGTAATTCCTGGTAACGAAAAGCTTAAGACAGGGATGTTGTATCTCTCCAACTCTTTTTAAAATATATAACGCAGTGGCTCTAAAAAACTGGAAAAGCAAAGTACAACGTAACGACCGATTTACCATATACACACTACAGTTTGCTGACGACCAAGTAATTGTAGTTTATGATAAAGAAGACCTGGAGTATATGATGAGAAAGTTAACGGAAGAATACCAAAAGTTGGTGTTAACAGTGAACGTGGACAAGACACAGTACTTATGTATTGGACACGAATCAAGTGAATTAGAACTAGAAAATGGACAAACAATATCTCCATGTAATGAGTATGTATACTTGGGTGTCACATTTGATAAGACGGGAACAGACTGTAAAGAACTGGAAAAAAGAATAGTAAAAGCAAAAAAAGGTTATTGGTTGTCTTAACAGTATTTTATGGAGCAGAGAGATAAAAAATAATGTAAAATTTAACATAAATGAAACAATGGTGAAAAGCACGCTGTTGTATGGAATAGAGACTTGTCGCGTGACAGAAAAATACAAAGCAAAAATGGAAAGTCTCGACATGGATGCCATAAGAAGATCAATGAGAATTTCTAGAACAGATCATATAAGAAATGAGATCATAAAAAAAAGAATAGGAATCGAGGGAAGCATAACGGATGACATCACTAAAAAGTAACTGATATGGTACGGCCATGTACAACGGATGAGCGACGAAAAATTACCAAAGCAGGTCCTAGAATGGCAATCAATAGGGCGCAGAAAAAGAGGGCATCCTAAACTGGAATGGCAACAGTCAATCCAAAAATCAATGAGTCAAAAAAACCTGACGGAAGATGACTGTCAGGATCGAGGGAGGTGGAGAATAGGCGTCGGACAACGTAGAAAAACGTTCTAAACCGACATAGTAGTAGTAGTAGTAATGCATTTATAATATGCAGACATGATTGACAAGGCAATCGTATAATATGCAGAACAATGGTTGAAACAAAAATATTTTTTTTTAGGATTACTAAACCGATTTTGCTGATTCGTACCTTGTTGTGCGTATCAAGAATGCAGCCTTTTTAATAATTAAAAATGATATATATTCGCTAAATAAGAATAAACGAGCATCTTTGAAGGGAAAATTTAAATTTTTTCCGCCATCTTGGATTTTGAGATGGCGGACCATATAATATATTTATTCAAAACTTTGATTAATTCTCTGCCAAGTATTTGTCTCATTAAAATCGGTTAAATATTTCAACAGTTATAATGAAAGAAGAATAATTGTCCGGTTTTTTTGGTCCACCAGGTATATGTTTATTTTTCTTGGGGTTGCATAGTAGAATAATAACAGGAAGGTCCAAGAGGCCTTAGCATAAAAGTTAATAAACTTCAATTGGTCTCGATAAGAAGTTTTCTTTTCTCCGCCATCGCCATCGCCAAGCCGGTCGAGAGCTCTATAAGATCAGTTCTATGTGTGTTGTGTATGCATTTTCACAATACATCGACAATATAATTTTATATATTTTTATTTTACCGCTTTTAACAAGATGAGATTTTATTTAACTGTCGCATATCTTTCTCATTTCTGTTATTTAAATCAAAATCCTGTGAAAAAGCAACAAGAAAAGGTTAGTGCGTTATTTTTCATATTTGCATATGGATCAAACTCGAAACTTTGGGGTCTTTCAGGTCGCTGATTATTATGTTTAACTTAAAGTAAAAAAAAAATCAAAATGGTGCACTTTATTATTTTCACACCGATTTACCTCAAACTTGAAACATCGTGGCGGTTGAGGTAACTTAATCCAATTTTTAACTCAAATTTATGCATAATAATAATATGCATCAAATTCGGAAATTTGGTGTGCTTCCGTTTGCTGATTATGATTTTTAAATTTAAAAAAAAATCAAAATCGACAAGTTAAAGCTAAAAATCATAATCATAAGCACACATGTGCCAAATTTCAATATATAAATATTATATATACAAATGGGAAAATCCGCCATTTTGAATACGCCATTCTCATGTTTTTAAATTGTAGTCAAACATTGTATAAGTTACCGTAAATGACGCGTTTTTTCAAATTTTAGGCAAATCGGTGTGAGAATAATAAAGTGCGCCATTGCGGATCCACCATTTTGATTTTTTTTAGATTAAGTTAAATAATAATCAGCGACCTGAAAGACCCCGAAGTTTTAAGTTTGATGCATATCGGTTCATAATTGGGAAAATCCGCCATTTTAGAGTCGCCATTTTCATGTTTTTAAATTTGAGTCAAAAATTGTATTGAGTTATTTTAAGCGCCGCAATGTTTCAACTTTGAGGCAAATCGGTCTACTAATAAGAAAGTGGGCCGTTATGGATCCGCCATTTTATTTATTTTTCTAATTAAAGAAAATGTTTAATTGTATAGTAACCAACCAATATCTAGTTGGAAAATTTCAAAGAAAGTTATAATCAAACAAATAATAAACAAGTATATTATAAGTCAAAACTGTTTAAACAAATGAAATCATGACTTATTGGAATAAAGCCATGCGATAATAGTGTTAGGCAGCATTTTGACAGATTTACATTGCAGACTGACAGTTGATCTTTAAAATTGACATACCATAGTCGAATTAAAACAAAGTCGTTTATTTATCTATAATTAAAGTCGACAGTATTTATTTCGGTGTGTAATGTATACAAAATCCTTTTGAAATATTAGCTGTCATATTCCAACGCAAAACTGTCAAATTACGGCCTGACACTTTTATTGCATAACTTTGATCTGATAAGTCACTATTATTTTACATAAAATACCTTTATCTTAAAAGTTACGACGTTATAAGTCATACACCCAACTTTTTACACCTACTACTTACTTGAGTACAATAGCAAGAACAGGTTTAAATACACAAAGCAGGAATATTTGTTATACTGAAATCCAGGACAACGATAGGCCCTAGCAAAGTGCATTTCGATGTTATACCATTTGATTCAGCCTGCTTGATTCCGCTTTGTTAACGACCCCACCTTTATCAGCAATGCTTTTAGATCACATTATTACCATTAATTTGAACAGAGCTGCTAAAAAATCAATTTTTAATATAGTGAAACACGCAAAAACTTAAAACATGTATATCTAATTATCTGTTTTTTTATTTGAAAAAAAAATTGTGGCTTTTCAAATGTACCATAAAACTGATTAAAAATAATTTCGCAATAATTTTCTATATTTAAACCAATTTTTGAACAAATGTAGCACAATGTGGCCTACCCATTGCTAACGAAAGACAAATTACCTACAGAATTAAGCAAGTCTTGTGAACTTAGCTGGACGACTGTACCTACGTCATCACGTTGCCTTTATACAAAGGGAAAGGTTTTTTTTTACATCTATTTTTGTCCATTAGTGGAAGAAATGTTAAAGTTTACTATTTTGAGCAATAAGAAAATATAACAGTTCTCTTTTTAAAGAAAAGGTTTTTATTTTAGAGTCATTTAGAATTATTTATTTACTTTTATAGTTTCAGATGCTGAATTAAAGGTTTCCAAGTTTAACCAAGCTAAGTTGTAAATTGCAACTATATTAAATGAACAAAACTAATTAATACCCAAAGTTAGCTAAAGAGACTTCTTGACACAACTTAACTTGGTTTTTATGTCGGTTTATAGCCTTAATTATTTCCTGTTTTTCTTTTTTTAATAAAAAGAGATTGTTTCTGGTTTACACAAGGTTTATATTTTATTTTAAAAAAAATGATGAATTTCATTACAATTTCAAAACAAATGATTTTGTAAACGATGCAATAATCGTATTACATTAAATTTTATGAGTTATACATTGATTTACAAAGAATATATTATTTAGTTAATTTTACATAAATTTGATAGTTATTGTTAATTACAACTTTGAAAATTTACATTATTCTGTATGCATTTAATTTCTCTAATTTAAAATCTGATTATCAATTAAAAACAAAATTATTTTTCTTTGAACTAGCTTTGATAAATCTGTAATGAACTAGACGAAATTTTAAAAACAAAAGTAAAGGTTTTCTTTTAAATAAACAAAAGAAAACCTTTCATGTATAAGTTCATTAAGGAAATATACAAAGTTGTTGTAATTGTTTTAGCCATTTTAAAGAAGATGGATGACAAAGAAATGACAAGCATTTCTTTGCCGGAAGAAAAACTTACATTCAAAAATGGTGGTAAAACTCTCTAACCAAAACTCACTTTTGTCGTATCAAAATCGAAACTAATCTTTGATATTTCGTATTCCAAAAAATAAACTTTTTTCCCACCCTTCTTTAAAATGGCCCTTTAATGAATAGGCTTGGCTTAAAAAGGGCGGGTACCATTGACCCTCGATCAGAAAATCTTAAAAATTTTATATGACAAGGATAGAAAAACCAAAAGTTACCCAATATTACCCTCTAAAGGAAAGAATCTTAAACGAATGGCCAAACAAAATTTACTTAATTACAAAAAAAAAATTGCCTTGAAAATGCCTTTATATCTAGGTCTTTGAGATCTGAAAATGGATTGGCTTTGTCAAAATTTTGCTAGAAAGAAAACCAATAAAAAAAACTTAATTTGATTTGCAAAGAAAATAAACCAGAAAATTATTTTTTAAAAACTTCTTAGACTAAAAAAAAAACGACGTTGAACCTATATTATAAAACATATTAAATCTAGACGCCAATCGTTCCTAATTTCCTTAAAGTACAAAGTTGCAGATTTCTTTTAATTTTGCACACTTAGTTCCCGTATTTCGATGGAACTAATTAACATCATCAAAAGACAAATGCTACTATATGTTATAAATGAACAAGTTTTTCCACACAAAAAGAAAAATGTAGTTACACATTCTGATCATAGGGAAGATACATTTTTCGCCGTCGACAGTGGCTAGATTGAAAATAGATAAATTTTCACCATATAATTCAGCGTGGTCAGTGAGTTCAAGGAAGAAGGTAGATACGCATATATGCTAATTAGTTAAAACTCTGTCTTGTTAGGTATCAGTTTTTTTTTGAAAAATTTCGTACGTTTCAATGGTGCAAACCATAATCTGATTATTTGAAAGTTTAAACAATACATTTGAACATAACTGTATCTTAGGAGAATACAACATGTGCTTTATGAAGTTTTAAAAAAGATTGCCGACAATAATTTTATTATACCCAAAAGCTGTTTCTCACAAAACCTTATTTTTTTATAACCAAACAATTTATTTAAGGAAACAGATTTTCGGAAACGGGCGGACAAGCACCATAAATTTTTAATAGAAGTTTTACGATTACATCCTTGTTAAAACACCCCAAATGTTTCATAGTCTTGTAAAACCAAAACCGACGGGAAAAAACACTATTAGAATAAGAAAACGATTTAGTCCTGCAAAATTCACTAATTGAAATCTGCTACATACACACCTTTGCGGTCGGATAGTGCCGTGCGGAATAAATTACACATAATAATTTATTAAACTAATTCCCAATAAAAAACACTACGCCTAAGGATCTCCGAAACAGTCAATCATAAGCTATTGCGGGGCCAGTAGATCCTCCTTAGCCGTGACGTAGGTGGCTTCAACTCTCGCCGCGCGAACTTTACCTAATAAGTTTTATTGGGCAACTTTCAAAGATTTCTTATTCTTTGGTTTTTTTTTCATCCTCATCTACTTCGGCAATATCGCTTTCAAAAAGTTAATCATTGCTAAGAATTTCATTTAGTAAGTTCATTCTCTCTTGTCCTTCAACAAACTTAAATGCATTTTGACGAATGACGAGGTTGTGTAAGACGCAAGGCGCTACAGCAATATACTTATTATATTATCCATTATACATGTGAAGATTCCTTGTCTAAATCCTCAGATGAGGACCTACTACTCTCCAATAGCTTAAGCTATAAATTGGCTTCAGCCCTATTCATGGCAGACATGCTGTATTTTTTACTTAACTCTCACTGAAAAAAATGTAAGCTTATATACTCCATCAAAACCGTGCACCGACTCACAGACCCGGTTGCAGTAGATGGCATCATTTGATGGCATCGGAAATATATGAGAGAAATATAGTAACTTGATTGATGGATGTTGGATTCCACCGGAAAAATTTAAGAACTTGAAGAGTGGCATCGTAAATCAATCTGAAAAATTAAAGAATCTGATTTTTGCCACCGGTTGCTATTTGGTGGAGAAAAAAAACTCCCAAATGCTTATTAAGGCAACGCGTTCACTTTAATATCTGATTGCTATGACATTATAGTTGGTCAGTTGGGTTCAATGACCTTTTAAATTCTTTTGATAACCTGTGTTGGTGTAAAGACCTTGGACCGACATGACTTACAAGCCGGTTTTGTTCAATAAGAGATGAATTATTGCCAAGTTAGAATAAAGACAAATTTTAGCGACGGACCATCCGGTTACTCGTTCTTTTCGTTTAAATGCGAGAAACCAAGAAACGTAAAAAAATCATGATTTTCATTGTTTTAATAACCAATAAAAACCTTGCTCTGTAGGTAGGTTATCTTTGGTTAAAAAAACAATGAAAACACATGATATTTTGATGTTTCTTGGTCAAACGCTCTCTGTTTGATTCTCGCATTTAAACGAAGAGAACGAATAACCGGACGATCCGTCGCTAATATTTGCCTTAAGTTGATGACACACTGTGTTTCTGGTCTTACAATCGAGAGAGAATATAACTAATTAACAGTTTTTTTTACCAAAAAAGTTAAACTTAAACTTACTGTTCACTGAACTGTTCTTCGTGCTGTGTTTCAACTGTAAATCATAATTTTGTTGTATTTCAAGCATTATTTTTAATTTTATTTATTTTATTTAGTTTACTAGCTCAAATGGCTTTTCTGCTTTTAGTCTTTAAACTAGCATGGCAGGGTCTAAGCTAGATCGCTTTCATATTCAAATGTTGATGACTTTTTATATCGTATGCAACAGTTTAGATTTTTAAATCCTGAGTAAGGTCACTATTTAAAATGAACCAAGGTATATATAGGTCCCGATAAAGGTCCCTATTTTAAATGTACCAAGTTGCGTTAGCAATGTTTTTCATTATTTGCTGTATGTTGAAATTCCGACGTTTCCATGATATCATATACATGTCATTATGATGTTTTTTACGGAGAATAAAATGGATCTTTTTTCAAAATTAAAATTCAAGCAGTTTAAAAAAAAATAATAAAAATTAAACAGCTAAGATATATAGCTAAGCTAATGAGTTTATATTCAATAAATCAAAGTAGACATTTTTAAACAAATCGTCAAAAAGGTGCACTATTTTCATGACCATATACTATAGGTAAAAAAAAAGGAATTTACACTCGAAGCAACCTTAAAACTTATTTTTTACCATTCGCTCCACACGGTTCAAAATTTTGTTTACAATGAGAAGACGTTATTTTATTGAATAAATTGTTTTACCTTAAATCAATTTGTTTTAAATAAAAATATTTCGTTTTAGTTCAACGCAACGTAAACGGTGCCTTAGATTAATTCAGTTCCAATTTATAATAAAACAATTTCTGTTTCACATTAAAATAAAGACGCAAGACATCTTTTGTGCAATATCAAGAAAATATTCTCTTGATGAATAGGAAAGCATAAATTATTTTACTTCAAAGCAATTTGCTTTGATCTAAGACAATTTTTTTACCGTGCAAAAGTGTGTGAGAATCAACTAGAGTCTCTATAATTATCATTGAGTTTTTGATTAAACTAAAAGAAATTTAATACATGCTTTTTAGCAAAAAAAAATATTTTCATCAAATCTAGCAATTTTATATTCTATTTTATTTTAAAAAATTATTAGTTTAATAAGGCTTTAAGGAAGACTATAAGGTAAAAAAGTAATAGTGAGAGACGCCTTGCATTTTAAGTTTTACAATTTATTTAAGCGTATCTTAAAATGAATAATTGTTCTTAAGTAGAAAGGCTTCTAATTTTTAAGGGCAAAAATTAAAAAAAAACAAAAAACACCTAACTGCTAAATCTACTTGTATCTACTAGTCGCAGTTGAGTACAAAATGGTTAGGTATACCTATAATGTACGACATGTTACAAAGCGCACTTATAAAGTTTTGTATCTTCATGAATCAAGTTATTGGGTAATTTATACCCTACTGCGACTAGTAATTACAAGTAGATTTAGCAGTTGAATATTTTTTAATTAATTTTTTTTTATTTCCAACTTTTAGGTTTAATTATTATTCAGCGTTATAAAAAGTACTATGCATTTACCATTCATTTAGCGTTACCGACAAAGTACGTGCAGACTTTATACGGACGCGAACAGTGTTACCTTCCAATAAGTGAAGGTGGGGGAGGAGAGAGGGAGGAGGAACTAGTAAAATGTTGTTGAATAAGATCTCAAAGCGTGTGCAGAAAGAATTTTTGAAATCGCTCGATATTTGTGAAAGTTATAGCTAAAACTATTACTAATAAGGAGCAGTGAGGAAAAGCGAGGAAGAAACCAGTAAAATGCTACTATAAAAAATCTTAAAGCGTGTACAGAAAGAGTTTTTAAAATCACCCTTTATTTGATCAAATTATGCAAATATGGTTTTGTAAGAGGGTGGGGGCGAAAGACAGGATGGGAGATGCAGGGCCGTATCTGAGGGGGGGTTTTGGGGGTTCAAACCCCCTCCGAAAATTAAATAGGCATGTGTTTTTTAAGTTTAACCTTTTTTTCATATTCAATAAACCCACAATTTTTCATATTCCACTGGGGAGATGGGTGGGAGCAGGTAGAACTTCAAAGTAATTATAGCAAATTAGAGGACGTTTGTAATGGGTTCTCAAAGGCATTTCCATTAAAATCGCCTGAAATTTATGAGCATGAAGTTAGCGAAGCACCCATCGCAGATCGAATCGTGACTAGGTGGATAATTTGCCGTTAATTAGTCGTGAATTAGTTGTGGAAAAATTAATTTTGTCGCTCTTATTTTTGACCGTTTTTGAGGGTGCTTCGCTAACTTCATATGAAATTAGCGAAGCACCCTCGTAAAAATGGCTTTTATCAAAATCGAATATGGTGTTAGCTCCCGCTAAATTTCGCGGTTGTTTATATATATTTTTAAAAACACACAACTGTATGAAAGGCAAAGCGCATTCAGCGTATTTGGACATGCGCACCAACAACCGGTGAGATCATTGTCAATCGCCAAGAGAAAAGGCGTGTTAATTTCGTTCTCCAACTATTTTAAATATCTACACCTGAAAGTGCTCGATTTTGTGTACTGAAGCATAGAACTGGAAACTTCAACCCTTCAGCTACGTGGTGACATCATTAGATCCATTCGGGGGCCCCTGGGAACGAGGAGAACTTGATTGCAAAGGAGGTGAGTGCTTGTCTATGATTACCGTTGTGTGATATCAATATTTTACCTATGGACATTTTGATTATTTCGTAATTTCATATCAATCTTTATGTTTGCTCGCGATATCATTAAAAATATTTACAGTCCATTCATTGCTTTTAACGTTTTTCTATCCGCGAGTTAACATAAGTGGTCCTTCGAGCCGGATTATTTTAAATAATAAATCCATACGACGGTATTAATAATTATTTAACAATCTGTGGCCAAGCCAGACAACGGCCTTGAATTTTCAGCAGCGTCGTCGTTGAAACGCCGAGTAGAGAAAGTCGGCCGGCGCAGTACGTGTTTTTGGTCCGCTGCCATAGTAACGGGTCTACTCCGCGTGGTGTAAACAAAACGAGTAGGATCAAAACAAAACAAAACAAAAGTTCAGTGGTGTATCTTATCATTTCAATATTTAAAACAATTTTTATCAATTGGCGATAAATTAGTGCATATTTTCGACAATTCGTCATTTTTCTATTTCAGAAGCATTAATTTAGCGTTAATTGTATATTTACCGACAATTTCGTCATTTCAAAGGTAAAATCATGTCTGTCAAAAAAGCCGTACAAAAACGCAAGGGTTTTTTATCTGCGATCACCGAGTGTTATGTGTTGTCGCAGACTGCGGAAAAAGATGAAAGAGCGAGAAACGAGTTTCAAGTGAGGTATGCCGATTTGGATGAAACCTTCGATAAATGCATGCTGGCACATAATGACGTCATTATGTTGCTAGACGACTCGGACGATGAGGAATTTAAAACGCAGGATGCGATCCTTTCAGAAGCTCGTAAATATTTTTATGCGTGTAAGGGGGTTTACTCTAAAATATTTCCGGTTGAGGCCCCATCTTTTTCGGGATCATATGTTCGACAAAACGAATACGAAACTCCAAAACTCAAAGAGTTAGGTATTCCCATATTTCGAGGTGATAAAAAATTATGGCCAAGCTTTTTCGATCTTTTTAATAACATTATAGATCAAAATCAAAGTCTAAGTAACGTTCGAAAACTTCAATATTTATTTTCATATCTCGAGGATGAGCCTTTAAAATTGATATCAGGGATTAGCTTATCTGATCAAAATTATAAAATTGCTTACGACAAATTAGTCAATAGATATCAAAACAAGCGAGACCTCGCAAATGATGCTTTGAGCTCAATTATGAACTCCACCTTAAAAAACGAGTCAGCTAAAGAATTGCGTAATTTAATTGACACCTTTTCTGAATCCCTAGAAATTTTAAAATCACTTAGCTTTGACGTTGACAGTTGGGACTTTATTATTTTTTTCATTTTATTAGAAAAATTGGATATTCCAACGCGTTCAAATTTCGAAATGAGTCACGCCAATACTAATACCGAAATTCCCACTTTTCAGTCACTTTTTCAATTTCTAGAAAAAAGATGTAAAGTTTTGGAATCACTTCCTCAATCAACAGCACCCAAAAAGGTGCCTATCTATCAAAAATCAAATTCTATGCAAAATCAGTCTGGGCAAAAGCCTACCTATCAAAATTCAAATTCTATGCGAAATCAGTTTGGGCAAAAGCCTACCTATAAATCATCCAACTCGCCTTTTATAGGACTGGCTGGCACCTCAACTAATTCGAGTACGGGAATAAAATGTTTCCGATGTAATCAAGGTCACGTGCTTTCGAAATGTCAAACATTTCTTGATCTCTCACCTATCGATCGCCTATCTTTCGTCAAACAGAAAAAATTATGTTTAGCGTGTTTTCATCCCTTGCATGATGTAGATACGTGCAAATCAAAATATTCATGCAGGACTTGCAATAGTAAAGGCACCACACTTTAACTCATATCTTAGAAACTAATCAAGCGTCTGGAAGCCAAGATACTAGTCCTGTCATTCACACACCACCTGTCAATAATCTTCATGTGTCATTAAATGCCTCAGGACCTTCAGGTACCTTTCTTTTATGCACCGCCATAATAGATGTTATGGACGGTTGCGGAAATTTTCAACCTGTAAGGGCACTGCTTGATTCTGGATCACAGACTGGATTCATCAGTGAAAAGTGTATTCAGCGTCTTAATCTTCCTAGGCGAAGTTACACCACTGAAATATTCGGATTAAATCAGATGTCTTCTTTTACTTCCAAAGGGCTCGTTCAATGTCACATTAAGCCACAAGGACAAGTCACTCCTTTACTTAATTTCGAAGCAATTGTTGTTCCACAACTATGTTCCAATATGCCTACATTCTCCTTGAACGATAATCAGTGGAAACACTTGGGAAACCTTAAACTTGCCGACCCATCTTATTTCAAATCTAGACCTGTGGACCTGGTTATTGGTTGCGAGCTATTCGCACAGATTTTCAAGGAGGGCAGGGTTCTTGGACAGGTAGGGCAGCCTTCAGCCCTTGAAACTATCTTTGGCTGGGTCGTCATGGGAAAGGTTGACGAAGTAGGTAGTCTTACGGAACGAACCAGTTGTTTTTTAACGAGTCATTCACCTCCTTTAGAGGTCATTCTCCCTAGGTTTTGGGAAATCGAACATTTGCCTAAAAAACAAATCTTATCAAAGGAAGAAAAACAAGCAGAATCAATTTTTACTGCTAGTGTATTACGGCAACCGAGCGGTAGATTCATGGTAGATCTTCCGTTTAAAGATAAAATAAACCCTGACCTAGGAAATACTTATCCGCAAGCTTATCGTAGATTTTTACTTCTAGAAAATAGATTAATCAGAAATCCTGATCTGTACACTGCCTATTCAAATTTCATGCAAGACTATATCGATTCTAATCATATGAGTTTGGTTTTATCTAGTCAACCAAAGGTCGACGTATCGTGTTTTTTAGCACATCATTGCGTTTTAAAGCCCGAAAGCTTGAGTACAAAATTAAGGGTGGTCTGGGATTGTTCAGCAGTCACCCCAAAAAATATTAGTCTCAATGACACATTGTTATCTGGACCGAAACTTCAAAAGGATATTGCTTCTTTACTCCTTACATTTCGTCTTAATCCTATTGCCTACATTGCTGATATCAAACAGATGTTCCGTCAAGTCCTTATCAATCCTTGTCACCGTCCTTATCAAAGGATATTGTGGAGGTTTTCTCCACAGGACCCACTTTCAGTGTGGGAACTTTCTACTGTCACTTTTGGCATGACATGCTCACCTTTTCTAGCCATGCGTACCTTAAATGAGCTGGCAGAGAGAGAAAAGGAACGTTTTCCTATGGCTAGTACTGTTCTAAAAACGTCAATCTATATCGACGATATCTTGGGAACTAGCCCTTCGCTTTCTGAAGCTCTCTCCCTTCAAACAGAACTCAATGATTTGTTGAAGTCGGGAGGATTTGAACTTAAAAAATGGGCAAGCAATTGTCCTGAGTTATTGGCAACATTGCCAGAGTCCGATCGTCAAATGCCTCTCTCTTTCGACAAGGAGGAACCCCACTTTATCAAAGTTTTAGGACTTCAATGGCATCCAAAAAACGACATTTTTTCTTATCAATGCCGAATGAAGGACAAACCCCCAACCAAACGTTCTATTTTATCTATCATAGGAACAATCTTCGACCCTTTAGGTTTTCTTTGTCCCTTGTTGCTACAAGCAAAATTTATTTTGCAACAGTTGTGGATATCGAAAGTAGGCTGGGACGAAGAACCAGATTCTTCTATCATCGACTCTTAGAACAAACTTCGTTCTGAATTCCCGCTTCTTTCCAATTTTCAATTACCCCGACAAATCAAACTGTCAAAAACCAATACCTGTCAAATCATCGGCTTCTGTGACGCTTCAATTCGAGGCTACGCAGGCGTCGTATATTTTCGTGTAGAAGAGGAAAACAATATATCTGTTTCTCTCATATCTGCAAAATCTAGGGTCGCGCCTATAAAGTCACAAACTTTGGCTAGGCTAGAACTCCTAGGCGCATTTCTTTTAAGCGAATTAATTGACTTCGTTTTATCTAGCTATGAAGGAAAAATAACTTTTACAAATATCGTTACTTTCTGCGATTCGCAAGTCGTATTGCACTGGCTTTCATCCCCTCCTAATCGCTGGCAAACCTTTGTTGGAAATCGCGTCAGTAGAATCCAAGAAATCATTCCCTCAAACTCGTGGCGCTACATTCCTTCTGCTTTGAATGCAGCCGATATTGCGTCACGAGGGGCCACCCCTTCACAGCTCATGTCACATGACATGTGGTGGAACGCACCGTCGTTTTTGTGGTCTCCCGAAAACGAATGGCCCGATTTTCATAAACCAAAAATGCCGATTGATTTCGGAGATATTAATCTGGAGGAAAAGCCAAAAGTCTGTTGCAATGCGATAATTGATGTCAACTTCTTAGATCAGCTTCTTATCAAATATTCATCTATATCCAAAATTCAACGTATCATTTGTTATGTCCTTCGAATAGTTAACCTTTTTCAAAACCATTCCTATCAAAAACCCACTAAGCCGCCGGACCAAAAAGTTATTTTTGAGAATATTGTTTTTCCTACCACCGGTGAGATGCAAAGTGCGTTACACCTTCTTATCAAACGCGTTCAAGGTTCTTGTTTTTCTGAGCTTTTTTCTGTGTTATCTAAGGATAAACCAATACCGAAACCTTTGCGAAAACTTTCACCTTTTCTTGATGAGAATAATATCATTAGAGTCGGTGGCAGATTACAAAAATCTGACCTTTTGTCTTATTCTGCAAAACACCCCGTCTTACTTTCGAGTGACCATCGTTTAACTACACTTCTTATCGAGTCCGCTCATCGACAATATCTTCATCCTGGGTTTAAAACATTACATAATCTGCTTTTACAGCAATTTTGGATATTATCTGCCAGACGGGCAATTCAAAGAACCATATCCAAGTGCTTGCAATGTTTTAGAATCAACCCTAAACCCTATAGACCGCCCATAATGAGTTCACTTCCCGCTCATCGAATCAATCAGCTTAAACCTTTTTCGAGTGTAGCTATCGACTTTTGTGGACCTTTCTTTGTGATTCCTCATCGTTACCGTGGTTGTAGAGCTTTCAAATCGTATGTCTGTGTGTTTGTCTGTACGGCCACACATTGCGTGCATTTGGAATTAACCATGGAACTGTCCACCGAAGGGTTCGTAGATGCATTCCATCGATTCATTTCTAGACGCGGAAGCGTGACGCAATGCTGGTCAGATCAAGGCAGTAATTTTATAGGGTTTCGTAACCAATTACTGGATTACGCAAGAAGTGCTGCCACCAGACTTTCTATTCGTTGGCATCTGGGACCTCCTCTCAGTCCACATTTCAATGGCCTGGCAGAAGCTGGCGTCAAAAGTTTTAAAACTCACTTTGTTCGAGTTGTCGGCGACCAGAAGTTGTCTATCATGGAGATGTCCACCCTTACCTGTCGCATAGAAGCCGTACTTAATAGTCGCCCTTTATCTCCTGCCTCTTCAGACCCACACGATCTTCAACCTCTTACCCCTGGGCATTTTTTGACACTTGAACCCCTTAACTCTGAAATTCCGGAGTCAGATTTGTCCGAGGTTCCCCTAAATCGGCTCTCGAGATGGCAACTAATCCAAAAACTACATAATGATTTTTGGAAACGGTATTCTATAGAGTATTTGCATACGCTACAACAGCGACACAAGTGGGCTGATTTGTCCCCAAATATCAAATTAAATGATTTGGTTATCATAACAAGTGATCACATTCAAACGCCTTTGAAATGGCCGGTCGGTCGGGTCATCGAACTGCATCCCGGCGGGGACGGTCAGGTGCGTGTTGCGACGGTAAAAACGGTTACCGGTGTTTATAAGCGGCCAGTTGTAAAACTGTGCCTCTTGCCAAATTAAAAGTAATTTTAATTTTCTACCTTTTACCGGGTATTACAATAGGTTTTTTATTTTTAATTTTTTTTTGAATTTTTTGTTTGTTTGTTTTGCCTTTTTTCGGGATTTCGTTATCTCTAAATAAACTTACGATACTTATCTATTTTCATTCATTTATATTTATCGGTCGATTCCTTTTCTTATATCTATATCTGTCCGGTTGAGATTCTAAATTTGTGTGTTTTGGAGGGCAGTTATGTTAGCTCCCGCTAAATTTCGCGGTTGTTTATATATATTTTTAAAAACACACAACTGTATGAAAGGCAAAGCGCATTCAGCGTATTTGGACATGCGCACCAACAACCGGTGAGATCATTGTCAATCGCCAAGAGAAAAGGCGTGTTAATTTCGTTCTCCAACTATTTTAAATATCTACACCTGAAAGTGCTCGATTTTGTGTACTGAAGCATAGAACTGGAAACTTCAACCCTTCAGCTACGTGGTGACATCATTAGATCCATTCGGGGGCCCCTGGGAACGAGGAGAACTTGATTGCAAAGGAGGTGAGTGCTTGTCTATGATTACCGTTGTGTGATATCAATATTTTACCTATGGACATTTTGATTATTTCGTAATTTCATATCAATCTTTATGTTTGCTCGCGATATCATTAAAAATATTTACAGTCCATTCATTGCTTTTAACGTTTTTCTATCCGCGAGTTAACATATGGTGAATAATTTGCCGCTAATTAGTCGTGAATTAGTTGTGGAAAAATTAATTTTGTCGCTCTTATTTTTGACCCTTTTTTTGGGTGCTTCGCCAACTTCATATTTTGGCACCCATCACAAATCGAACCGCTACTAGGTGGATAATTTGCTGCTAATTAGTAGTGAATTAGTTGTGGAAAAATTAATTTTGTCGCTCCTATTTTTGACCGTTTTTGAGGGTGCTTCGCTAACTTCATATGAAGTTAGCGAAG
The DNA here is from genome assembly GCA_963576565.1 of Aspidapion aeneum. Classification (NCBI taxonomy): domain Eukaryota; kingdom Metazoa; phylum Arthropoda; class Insecta; order Coleoptera; family Brentidae; genus Aspidapion; species Aspidapion aeneum. The sequence continues at coordinate 77,490,977 of OY755044.1, read as the reverse complement.
CACCCTCGTAAAAATGGCTTTTATCAAAATCGAATATAGTGGATAATTTGCCGCTAATTAGTCGTGAATTAGTTGTGGAAAAATTATTTTTGTCGCTCTTATTTTTGACCCTCTTTTTGGGTGCTTCGCTAACTTCATATGAAGTTAGCGAAGCACCCTCGTAAAAATGGCTTTTATCAAAATCGAATATGGTGGATAATTTGCCGCTAATTAGTCGTGAATTAGTTGTGGAAAAATTAATTTTGTCGCTCTTATTTTTTACCCTTTTTTTGGGTGCTTCGCTAACTTCATATGAAGTTAGCGAAGCACCCTCGTAAAAATGGCTTTTATCAAAATCGAATATGGTGGATAATTCGCCGCTAATTAGTGGTGAATTAGTTGTGAAAAAATTAATTTTGTCGCTCTTATTTTTGATCGTTTTTGAGGGTGCTTTGCTAACTTCATATGAAATTAGCGAAGCACCTTCGTAAAAATGGCTTTAGATATGACGTATGGAAATCGAATATGGCGGATAATTTGCCGCTAATTAGTCGTTAATTAGTTGTGGAAAAATTAATTTTGTCGAGTTTATTTTAAGTGTTTTTTGGGTGCCTCTCTAACTTTATATGAATTAAGCGAAGCACTCAAAAAACGGTCAAAAATAAGAGCGACATAATTAATTTTTCCACAACTAATTAACGACTAATTAGCGGCAAATTATCCAATATATTCGATTTTGATAAAAGCCATTTTTACGAGGGTGCTTCGCTAACTTCATATGAAGTTAGCGAAGCACCCTCAAAAACAGTCAAAAATAAGAGCGACAAAATTAATTTTTCCAAACTAATTCACGACTAATTAACGGCAAATTATCCAGCTAGTCACGATTCGATCTGCGATGGGTGCTTCGCTAACTTCATGCTCATCTGAAATTTAGGTCATTTGTATGTCTTAAAGCCGACATCATGTGACAAAATGGCGTCTGACGACCGCCATATTGATTTGTGTTTAAAAAAATATAGCCTATAGCACCTTCGGGATCAGTGGCAATTTAACGACACCTTTTTCGTCAAAATCGGTTCAGCCGTTTAGCCTCTAGCGCGACACAAACATACATATTTACATACATACATATCCCAAGCGAAAAAGTTTCCCCTTCCTTTTGCCGTGCTGCAGTTGGGTAAAAAATGTATTTTTAATTTGGTTTTGACGCTATGGACAAGAAACAAAATGACCTAACTTCGTAATAAACCACTACCTACAGTTACTGAAATATTTTGTATTAAATCCACTCTTATCTCTAACGCATCAAGAGGGGCTATAATCCAGAAAATCTGGATGGAAAGCAACCTTTCGCTGAAATCATGAGAAAAGACACCTGCATAGACTTTAATGCTTTTCCAGCATATTCTATTCTGCCATAATTATTCTACTTAGAAAGCGACTTTTGCTTTTGTTGTGATAGAAAATCCGCCTAAAAGGCAAAACTTACTACGGCGGCATTAATAAATTGCAGCGAGTAAATTATAACAGGAATTTTACTCAATAAATCACAGGCTGATTCAGAATAATAAAATTTATAAGTATAAAAGAACTTCTATTATTATTAGATGCAACAACCACAGCATTGCAATTGAAATATTGTCAAAGATAACGCTAGATGGAGCATTAGATAAGATGTTTTAGGGGTGACAGAGGAAAAAAGTATTTTTACAAAACTAAAAAAAGGTTGTAAATATCAAAGCACGGTAAAAATGTACATCGAAATTTTGTTTCTTTTGGAAAAGGCCAGTTGCAGCTTCTATGTAAAGGCGAGGGCTACAGCCTACTACTTACAGCTCCCTATTACAAAAAAAAAAACCAACTAATTTACATATAAATAAAATGTTTTGTTTTTATTTTACCCACATTATTTTTATATAAAAAATATTATATTTCCAATTTCAAATTTCTTAAGGTCAACTGCCGTAATATTCCAATACTCCCTGATTACACAATTAGTGGCGTTTCATGCAATCATTCAGAAATAAAGATACGAAAATTTCATAGATACCAAATTTACATAGATAGAGTATTTGTCAAATAATGTGCACCGATGAATTGACGTGACGAATACACTGTACTATACACTGTGTTAAAGTATAACCAATAAGGACATTTTATCTTAAGGACTGCAAAATGAATAGACTTATATCCACTGATATTGCTATTTTAAATATTGTTAAAGCAGACAACACATTAAAAGTAGCTCCCCATAGTCTTGCCTAGGAGCTGCCATTTTAAAAAGATAACTTACATGCGAATATTTTTTCTAAAACAATATATTTTTATGATATACTAAATTTTATAAATGCCGAAAAATGTGTAGTAGAGCTATTCCAACCCCCTCCCTAAAAAAGTGAAAATCTAAAAAATCCAGTCTCAGAAGCCTTTAGTTAAAGACAAAATTAGTTAGTATCTACTAACTATTAGGGTATTATAATAATTAACATAAACCGAAAAATTGGCAGCGAAAATAATGTTTTAGATGCTAAACTAATACGTTTGATATTTTTGAGTCTGTAGAAAAGCTCATTTAAGCTGGCAATCTAACTTAACCTAGCCTCTTCACCACTTGTCACATGGCAAAACGCTTTAAAACAGGAAATAAATTAAAGCTAAGCTATTTAAATTAGGCGCGATTTTCTTACTTGGCTCCATTGGAGGTTCTACGGGAGAGGTGGTAAAGGACGAAATTACCCCCCCCCCCTCCCTCAGAGTACAGAAAAAATTGCACAGGAAAAAAGCACATATGGAAAGAAAAGATCGCTTGCGAAAAAAAATGCTCAGGAAAACATCGCACACGGAAAAAACGCACAGAGAAAAAACTTAACTTGTACTTTTTACCCGACCAAAATGGTTTCGGTGCGCGAATCCAAAGGCTAGGCTTGTTTTTCTCCCAAAATTTGAAGTAAAGTGCGCAAAAACTTGATCAAGATGCCAAGAATTTACATGAGAGCTTACTAAAATTGTCTACATTTTTATAATTGCAATTTTATGCTACTTTTAACGGCTTTTGGATTTTTTTTATGTGAGCGCGAGAAATTGCAACGTTTTATAATTTACTTAAAATTTTAAGGGCATACGATTAAAACGTACCCTGGATAAGTAGGTCTGACCAAAAATATATAGATCACTATTTTTTTGTGTGCCAGTGAAAATTTTACCTTCAACTAACCAATAAAACCAGTTTAATAACGCATTTATGCTCCTTGCATAATAATAAACCTTAGACGTAAATTATAATAGGTTTTAAATAAAATTAATTCTTAGATACGAAATTTTTAGTTTTTTTTTAAATTTTCAAAGATTTTTTCTTATAATTTTCTGCCCTTCTAGAGGTTGAATTCTGAAACGTCGTAACCCAAATCAACAAAATTTTACAGGAATAAGAATAGTTTGAAGCAAATTACATAGGGTAAGCATTATGCGACTTATAATAATATAATATATATATTCTTTTTGGTTGCGAGGATTTAGCAGCATATAGCTATGAATCATTACTAACCTTTGACGCAAAAATATGAATTTAAATTTTTTTGTGGGTTACGACGTTTTAGAATTAAGGTGACGATATATAATATTTTTTTTTGAAAAAAATATGTTCCAAGAAAATGTTTTCGAACAAATCTGCGTTTGAAGAAAATGTTTTGAACAAATTTCCGTTCAAAGAGAACGTTTTTGAAGAAATTTCCATCTGAAGAAAATATTTTCAAGCAACTTTCCGTTCGATGAAAAGTTTTCGGAAAATTTCGTTGACCCCCTGTGCGCTATTTTACTATATGGGCTTTTTTCTTTGCGCGCATTTGTATTCTGCGCTTTTTCTGTGTCTGCTTTTTTCTTGTGCTATTTCCTTTTTGGTTATTAATTACAGTCAACGTTTCACCATTAGCCCCCTCCAAATTTTCTTTTCCACCGCCGTTGCTTTGCTGTTTAAACCCCGCGCAGTTTTAAAAACACGCGGTGGTGTTCTGGTGGATGCAGGATTGCCCTCGAACTATGCTGGTACGGTCGTCAAAAAGAAAGGTTTAAAAACTAATGATACTTATTTTAAGCCATGTGTTGTTGCCCAATAACGCACTGTTTCTTTGTAGGAAAAATGAGGTGACATTAAAAAAGGGGGCGAGTGTACGTCCCTCCCCATGTATTGCGTACATTTAAGAAATTCTTAAGGTTCATTCCAGATCCACTTGTTACGTTTTTTTAGTAAAAAAAGCTTTTAAAAAATTTGAATAATTACCCTCCATTCGCTTTCCCCAATTTTTTAAAACATGAAGAACTATTATTATAATTAAAAACCCTCAGCTTTTAAGTCACTTTGACTTTCTTTACCGGCTTTTTTTTTTGTATTTTCTGCGCCTTAAAAGCCAGGTTATCGACTAAAATAGGACACTTAACAAAATTAGTTTGGCTTTGAGGGGATACCTAATATAATTGCTTTAAAATGAAATAAAAAATGTAGTATACTACTACGTTTTTTTTAAGCAAAGAATATGAAGTAGGTACTGTTTTTATCAAATAAAAATATGCATGGTTTTGTTGGTTTATAAACAGAAAATAGAACTACATAGTGCCTAAAATTATGTTTTTTACGAGCGGTTTTTTAATTAACGACTGCAGTGAGCTACTTCGAAAACTGCGAATACAAAAAACATGGTCCCACCAATACTGCCTGACCTGTTAACAGATCCAAAATTATCTCAGTGAAAAAGTAAGGTTAGGGTGTCAAAATATATTTAGCTCATATTTTTATTTTATTATTAACTTTTGTGAGAAAAAAGTTGCTCCGATTTTAAAAATTTTATATCCTTGCGTTTCAGATGACCTAGGCTGGGTCTTGGGTCAAGATGGTCCCATTTAAAAATAAACGAAATCCACCAAACGCAAGCCTAATAAAAGGGTGGGGGTTGATTTAAAAAATTAGTGTTTATGTGAAAATATGGCTTGTGTGATATCAAACGAAAGGCTATTCTGGAGTTAACAAAATACATTTTAGTTTATTTAAAAAAAAAGAGTAGGGGTAAATTTCAAATGAACCAACCGTTAAATAAATAAATGTATTAATTAAATAGAAATGTTGTACTTTTTGAGTATCCCTTGTACATAAAAATTGTCAGGTGGCATCTAGCATTGTCTTTAAATATAAGAGTCAATTATTTTTAACACTTCTTTGTATTAAAGTTTATTCGTAGTTTGGGGAGCACCATACTCGCCACTCTATCTTGGAAACCAGTCATAGGATCGATTTGAGTCCATGAGAACTTTTGATCCGGAGAGACCGAGATCTACAACATACTTATATTTCATCAAAATCGTGGATTTTCTAAAATCTTAAGGTGTGTATAATACAATTAAGCTTTTTTTCATTTTAAATTACAAAAAAATTTGCCTCTACCTAGGGGGCTCGCTAACAACTTCAAAATGTTTTTTTATATGGCAGACCTGTGGGTAATTATATCAGCTACCAATTTAAGAAGACGTAGTTGTAAAGGTACAATAGCTTAGAAGATATAAGGCATAGTCGAAAAACACATTTTGCCCCCTTGCGCCCCCTAGGGGCAAAATATTAAACTTTTTTTGACAGTCAAAGAATAAGTACGTGAAGGCTGATGCGTGTACCAAGTTTTATTACTGTAGCTTAAATTGTTCGGAATTGAAAAAATATTTTGACACCCTAACTTTACTTTTTGACTGAGACAATTTTGGGTCCATTAACAGGTCTGGCAGTGTTGGTAGGATAATTAGTAATAGATTAAAACAGAAGTTGTAAAATCTTTATCGAAAAGCCCACGGAGGGCAAATTTTGACGCTATGGCCCCGGACTACAGTGCAAATAAAGTTTAAAACAATAAAGATACAGTGTTTCAAGCAACGTTAACAAAATCAAAGTTTTTACCAGTGTGCCTATATTTATCATTTTTGTTTTTGCCCAATACGAAGTATAAAAAAATGTTACAAATCGAATGGAAAACTCATGCATACCTCACCTATAAATAATATGCTAGATTTTTTAGTCCATATCATTTCACAATCGAGTTTTCCACTTAATTTAATTTTAATTTTCCCTTGAAAACATTGGATTTTGTGGAAATAGTTGCTAAATCTAATATTAAATTCTGCAACTTGTCTAGAATTCGCTCTTAAATTTTAAAGTTATCTATCAGTGAACCGATAGTATAATGGAATCAACCGAGTTTACTTCCACGTATTATCTTCGCCAAGTAACGGTCAGTTAACACTATCTCTAGAAGCCTAATTACTCTGGAAAATTTGTTAGATAAATGAAAACATACAACTTTAGGTTAAAATCGCACTTATTTGAAGCAGTGATTTAAGTACATGCTGTAAGACCCAGTTGTTTGTCTATGCTGCAAACTGAAGAAAAAGACAAAGCCTAAAATTAAATTAAAAATTGTTATCAAAACAAAATCCTTTCATGTAAAAAAATCCAATGGTCGTAAAAGAATTGAGATAAAAGTAAAGCCAAGTTCTCCAATATAAAAAATCCATGATTTTGATGAAATTTTAATATGTTGTAGATCACGATCTCCTATTTAAAAGTTCTTAGGGGCCCAAAATGATCGTATGTCTAGTTTCTGAGATACAATGCTGGCTATGGAGCTCCCCCAAAATACGAATAAACCATTACTCCCCCTCAGACTTTTGTTCCAGAACCGCCCTTGCATGAGAAATGTAACCTTTAGAGTGTTTATTTTATTGTGTTTACTTTAAATAGCATTCCTAATTCAACACTATTTTCTCTAGTCAAACGAATGTTGTCAGGCACTGTATATTATATTTGACCCTGCATGTCAAACAATTTAACTTTACGCGTTAACATGGCAGAGCACAGGTGCCTAATGTCAAATTAGCAGTCCCAAACATCACCGTGAATGATCGGGATCCCACGTCTCTCCTCGGGGAGCCGCCGACTAATCCCCTTAACTTTTAATTAATTACCTTAATTTGATGGAACTCTGACTGCTCTGTGTAATAGAGAAAGCGAGGCGGTTTAGCTCTATTATGCGGGTGCACACGTGCATTGCGTAATATAGAAATGTGTTTATGTGCTTTCAGAGAAATGCAGACATGGTGTTTTATTTAAGGAGAACCAGAACCATTTTACATATTACGGCTGCTCCATGCCAAAACAAAGTATCCAACATTTTTTCAGAAAATATTTTTTTTTGTAATTTTTAATATTCAGTTTTAGGCGCACCATTTAACCTGACCTATTTGTTGATAGCTGTAAGATTTTCGAAGATACGACATCCTCAAATCCTAGTATCTGCACACTTTTTCTTCTTTTCCATTCCCGAAACGTAGTATCAGTTTTTTCTACACCAAAACACAGTACATGCCACATACTCTGTTTTGGCAAGTGACAACAACTAAAATTTTGGTGACTATAACGTGCAAAACACAGTGTATACCAGATACTGTGTTTTAAAAGGTGATCGTTAAATATTTTTCTGTACGACTGCATGCAGTCACTATTATTTTTAAGGTACTTTGTCATCAGAGTGCCTCGCCCAGTTCGCGCTGCCGCAACATATTTTCTTGAAACATTTCAGCCGACATTTGACCTATCTAAAACTCTACTTCGAAATGAGCTACGAATCTCAAATTTTGCATAGTCGTAGATCTTCATAGAGTCAACAACCCCTCCAAGTTTCATGGACTTCTATAAGGTAGTAAAGTAGTTACAAAATTTCATAAAGTCGAAGTTGCCACTCACTCACTCGCTCACTCATGTATAGATCATCAATATTCTACTGTAGTTCCAGACATGTTACAAAGCTGAAATTTGGCAGACTGATAGAAATTATGACCAAACCCCTGGAAAAAAACTCCAAAATCCTAATTTACTCCCCTATGCATGTAAAGTTATGTAAAAGTAACATTGTCCACGTCCAGAAATGGCAGACTGATAGGAACTATGACAAAACAATGGGAAAAAATTAAAAAACCCCAAAATTTTAATTTGCTTCCCTCTTCTATAAATGTAAAGTTGTGTAAAAGTAACATTTCCCACTTCCAGAAACGCTCGAGGGCTGAGCTTTGGAAGGTCAATAGGAACTATGATAAAACTATAAAGGAAAATTAAAAAACCCCAAATTTTACTTATCGTCCCTCCCCTAAAGATGTAAATTTATGTAAATTAACATTCTCCACTTCCAGGAACGCTAGAGAGCTGAGCTTTGGAAGACTGATAAGAACTATGATAAAACTATAAGAAAAAATTTAAAAACACCAACATTTTAATTACCTTCCCTCCCTTATAAATGTAAAGTTATGTAAATTAACATTCTCCACTTCCAAGAACGCTAGAGCGTTAAGCTTTGGAAGACTGATAGAAACTATGACAAAGCTATAGGAAAAAAATTAAAAACACCAAAATTTTAATTTACTTTTCTCCCCTGCCTACTTCCAGGAACACAAGAGAGCTGAGCTTTAGAGAGCTGATAGGAACTATGATAAAACCATGGGAAGATATTAAAAAAAAAAACTCAAAATTTTTAATAAGGCATTGCAAAAGTTTTGAACAATATTCCGCATATTTTACTACTATAAAACCTAAATATAAAAAAAGCCAAGTACGCGAAAGTGGTAGGCCGTAAAAAGAATTGAGATAAAAGTAAAGCCAAGTTCTCCAATACAAATTTTAAATGAATGGTTCTTACTAGTTTGGAAATGTTCTTCTTTTTAAATACCCCCGTAACACGATAGCTCCTAATCCGCTAAACCTATTTTCATACAATTATCAGGTAAAATGGCATTCGATACTGGTACGAGCTGATTAGATTTGAGTCAAAATTCATTAATGCTAATGTAAGTTTTTAACCGAGCATCGCATCAATATGCGTTTTTCGGAATATAGTATACCACGTTTTCCTCAATAATTTGTGTTATAAACAAAAATATCGTAGGAGTTTTTGTTACTGAGAGTTTATGAAATCTAAATGTTACCTAATTTAAAAAGATCACCCCTTTCCAGTCAAAACGTATCGACCAAATTAATTTTGCGAGCATATCTAAAACACCTTCAATTTACCTTTTACCCGAAACTGCCCCCGTTTTACTCGTAATTTATCCTAATGACTTTTAAAATAACCTCAAAAGCCAAAGCTTTCTCAGTTACCTTATATTATCAAGCCTTCGGCCCTTCATAGGTGATAGCAGAAATATCAGAATTCGATTGTTTAAAATAAGCCTCCAGAGAACCAATTTTCTTTAAAGTGGCAATTTCTTTTACAAAAACCTTAGTACAAAATCTTTGTATAACATATGTCTTGTAAACTGTCAAACTAAATTTTATTTGTGTTTGTGCATTGAAGAGCATGCAACTCATCCAAAAAAAGAGAAAGAGCTGCTGAGCGCTTGGAAGCGTCAGATCAAACACTCGGGCAGGCCTGTGAATACTCTCGGTCGGTGCTTCTGCTAACTTATTACATGAAAGGTCATTTTTAATGTACACACACAGAGCTAATGCAAAACCTTGATTCAACAGCCAGTGTCAAACGGCTGTACAGAAAAAACACAGAGCATATAACCTTTGGAAACGACAACAAACCGCTCAAAACCACACAGAATTTATAGAAGCCAGAAATAGTTGCAAAATTACTATTGACGCCGCCAAAGAAACATACAATCAAAGAATAAAAAACAGGTTGCTGACATGTCCAAGTAGTTCTAGGTCCTTTTGGTCTCTTGCAAAAGCCGTTGGATCAAACTTCACCAAGTCATCCATACCACCACTTACAGATAAAAATACTCACTTAGCCACATCAGAGGAAAAAACCAATATGCTGGCCAAAATCTTTTCCTCCAACTCAAACCTAACAGTGCCAAATGGAAAAACTCCACCGTTCATTGAAAGGGTTTCCCACAGTATGCCAGAGGTACCCTTTGGTCACAGAGAAATACGAAAATCCCTTAAAAAAGTTGAATACCAACAATGCAATGGGTCCAGATGGCATTCCCGCGTTAGTACTTAAAAATTGTGCTAGCGAACTCACCCCAACTTTCGCAAAATTATTCAATTTATCTAATAGGCAAGGAGTATATCCATCATCATGGAAGTCTGCCGCAGTACAACCCATTCCAAAGAAAGGAAAAAAGACAGATCCGTTAAACTATAGACCAATTGCTCTTCTTCCGGTGATATCAAAAGTAATGGAAAGAGTTGTGAACAATCACCTAACCAAGTACTTGGAAAAGTACAAAATTATCAACGACAAGCAATACGGATTTCGAAAATATAGGTCAACTGGCGATTTACTTACATATGGCAAGAAGCGATTGAGTTGCGAGGTGAAACTAGAACAATTGCCTTAGATATATCTAAAGCATTCGATAAGGTCTGGCATGAAAATCTGCTCAACAAGCTCAAAGCAACGGGATTGTCGCCGAGACTTTGCACTTGGTTTGAAAGTTACCTTAAGGATAGATCCATTTATGTTGCACTGGATGGCCGGAACTCCAACTCTTACCAAATAAATGCTGGTGTGCCACAGGGAGCAATCCTTTCGCCAACACTTTTTCTGCTTTACATAAATGACCTCATAGATAAAACAGTAAATCCACTTTATTGCTTTGCAGATGATGGCAATATAGTCTCCTCAGTCATACCACCCACATGTCTCTCCGCAAGGTGAATTCCATTACCTTAGACTAACTGAAATATCACAGATAAATAACGACTTGGAGATAATAGAGAACTGGGGCAACAAAAACCTTGTACAGTTCAACGCGCAGAAAACCCAAGCAGCCCTATTTTCAAAAAAGACCAGCACCGGTGAGCCAAACATCATGTTATCTGGAAGTGCTGTCGCATTGCAGAGCCAGTTGAACATCTCAGGAGTCACTGCAGAGACCAACATGTCTTGGCACAGTCACGTGGCAGATATAGCTAAAAGGGCGTCCCAAAAGCTTGGGGTGCTATTTCGTACAAGACATCTGTATACACCAAGCCAACTGCTGACACTCTACAAAGCCCAGATTCGACCAACTATGGAGTACTGCTCACATATATAGAGTGCGGCACCCAAACATACCTTAATGCTTTTGAACACCGTGCAAAAACGAGCTATCAAGCTGATCAATGACCCCGCACTTACCCGTAGCTTGGATAGTCTCGAACATCGAAGAACTGTGGGTGATCTATCTCTCTTCTACAGGTATTATCACGGAAAATGCTCTGAAGAGTTGGCACGTATGATCCCCCCGGGAGTAGCACCTACTAGGCGAACACGTCAAACAGACGGTAACCATCAATTTATTGTCAAAATAGAGGCACCAAGAACCTCATTATATCAGAATTCATATCTCTGGAGAACAGCATCGATGTGGAATAAACTCCCTGCGACAGTTTTGCCTGCAGGTTACAACCTGAACGGTTTCAAAACCAACACACACCAACATTTCCGCGCACTTGCCGCTTCTCGAGCGTGATAGGGATCTCCTTGCGAGTGCGCATACCCGTAAAAAATATATATATATATATATATATATATATATATATATATATATATATATATATATTCATATGCCACCATTAACAACTGCGACGCAAAATAAAACATTTAACCAGTGGCGGCGACATGTAAGGGCGTTAGCGCTTTAGGCCCCAGTTCAAGAAAAAACTACCTTATGTATAGAAAATAAAAATGTATTCTCTTATTTAATCATATGATTTTCAATTAAAAAAATATTACATGGTACATCTATAATTTCCTACAGTCCATCACTGACGTTTCCTATTTCGTATTTGACCTAATTCTTCTCGGTAATGATGATTCATGGCCTTGCTGCCCTTCCACTGTATTAATGGGTCTATTCTGGTAACTTTTGAGTGTTTTCTCACCAGTGTATGCCTAATCCTTCAATAATGTTAGTTACCAGTTTGAGTGAGACACTGTTCAGATCTTCTGTATCAATCTGAGGTTTACCAAAAGTGTTCTAAGACAAACGGACAATTGCAAGACATTCGCACAATACATGTCTAATGTTTCATTATCCTCCATTAAGGCCTCTATACTGTTCCATTCTTTGCATGAGTACTCTTAGTCGACAGTGACCCGTAAAAACTCCAGTCACTATACGGATCTTCTGTCTGGTCCTCTTTCTACAAGGTCTTAATCTTTAGGGTGAGCCAGTTCTCGTAAATTTGTTCAGTATTATTAAAAGCTGTCACACTCCACTTTGATTTGGTTGACTAAGCAGCATTGTATGATATACCCAGGGCTGGTTCGGGGCCAAAAAAATCAGCAGATGCTTTTCTCGCTGCTTCTCTGCAGTCTCATTTCGATCGTGCCCAGAATGTTCTGGTGTGGATACTAATGACACACTACCAAAAGCATTCAGTGAATCTCTGCAGGTCCTCACGATTCTCGATGGGATCGTATAGGAATCAAGCGCTCTCAAGGCTACTTGACTATCGGAGATTTTAACTGTTTTGTTGGTTCATTCGTGGTCAGTAATCCAAAGGGCACACAGTTGAATTAAGGTCACTAGATCGCAAAGCTTCTAAACCCCGTGATCTAGTGAATTTAAGTTCAATGGCTACGAGTTCGGCCTGAAAATAGTATAGAAAATTGGCGGAGACTATGTTTAATCTCGACTTTTTATTGGACACGTTTAACTCCAGATCCAACGCCTTATAGAATTTTGGATCCGCAGGTATACCAGAAGGTAAACTCTTGCTGGTGACTCAATGGCGCGGCGTCGTCGGCGGTGATGCTCGCTGCAAGCGGCTAAAACTGAAATCGGCCATAAAATTTTTATTCGCAAATCTAGTGTTTGAACTTTTAAAATAAATCAAACACTAATATAAACTATTTTTTTTACGAGCAGGCGAGAAGTTTAACGTTTCTGCGTGCATTTTAATTTAACAGTGTCACATTTCCGCACTTTTCCGCATGTTTTGAAAAACTTTAGAATCGGTACTTTAATTTTGATTTTAGTATCCTTGACAACCAAACTTTCAAAATATTTGCCAAGAACAGATATGTCAAGATTATAATGCTTAGTCAATGCTTTATCCGCATGCAAGGTAAGGATCTTACCAACATTATTTTAAAAAAAATAGATACCTCAGGCGCAGAAATTGTTAGCGTCAGCAATAAATCTCTACAATCCACGAATTTTAGTTTTTTAATAATAAAAATAATAAATAAAATTAAGGTATGATGAAGACCTAAATTTAATAAATAGTTTCTCATAGTTTTATTTTTTATGCTTTCCGCACGCTCAAAGAAACAATAGTTTTCTTTTTAAATCTTTGGGAAAGTTTATATCCCACTTTCCGCACTTGTTAGAAAATATATTATTATAAGGCCTCGTTGGCTGAAAAAATCCATGATATCTTAGGAAAGGCCCATATTTAAAACTTACACCAGAGACATAAGAAGGTAATAGATAGCTTTTCGACGACTGCGCAGCCGAATTTCATAGAGACACCATGTGGTTATCTTTTCCTATATTTTTCTCCGATTCTAGCTAATCAAATAAGGTAGTCACGATAAAAAAGAAAACATTATTTACTGTTTTGCCTACTACAAGATTGCAAAGGAATAAATATCTGAATTTTTGGTTACTAAAAGTATAGTATGGCCACAGACATTACTTAATTTGATTTCTTCTTGTAATCATATGATTACAGCTTTATAATCTGTTTGCTAGGATTTTTTGGAACTTAGACAATTTTTTAATTTTTTTCCTGGACAAATTCTTGAACAACAATGTATCCAATTTATTGTTGTCTGTAACATCGGTTTCTATGCTTCTGTGTAAAATATCTATGTTAAAAGTTCAAAGGGCAGTCGAACAGTATGTGAGAGAGGTTTCCAATTTCATTGCAGACACACCTAGGATCATCTACAATGTTCATGCGTTGCAGATGATAAGGAGATCGGCAATGACCTGTTCTGAGTCTAGTGAATAGGGTTATTGCCTTTCGGTTCAACTCTTTGAAATCTTCAAACCACTTTGCTTTTTGCGGAAAAGGTATATTTTTTAGGTAAAGGGACTCTTTGTGGAGAGCTCTCTCATGGTAATCATTTTGCCATTCTTTATTAAAAGGATTATCTTAACAAAATCGTTTTTTTTTTTAATCAAAAATAAAGAATCACATTAACACGAATCACCTCTATGTATTAGACCACTCCGCGTGGCCTACTCTATTAAAACCAAGCGATAGTTGAATCTGGTCATTATTTTCTATGTTTTGTTGTTAAGTTTCTGAAGTGTAAACTTCTTTAGGCGCGTTTAGCAGTTTTTGTGGGTAGTGCATTGAACTGAGCCGTCGGGCTCGGCTATGTAACGGTCATCTGGAGTCGACTAACTGTAAGAGGAACATTTAGCGAGCGATATGATGATGCAGATGAAGGCCAGTATTATTAATTTCGCCTTGATTAAGTTTACACTTCTGCCGTGTACTCTTAAGCACACACATTTTGGCGCCCCTGGCGCCCGACGTCGTGGGCAGGTGCCCACTCTGACCACGCCTAGATCTGCAACTGCTTTGATTGATAAAATTAAGGAGGCTGTAGCCAATCTTTGGCAAGTTCTGCCACTCTCCTGCGTGGGACTTACTCCCGTTCGTTCTTCCTGCGAAACTTTCTCATGCAGCCTGCCGCCGAAAGCCCTATCTAAACGAGTATCTTAATATCCATTTAGCGTGTTAGAGGTCAATTAAAAATATTCGCTAAATTCCATATTGTTAGGCATTTTATTCCCTTGTATGAACAAGAGGTTTAGTGGTTTATGATATTCCTATCCAAGATTAATTTTTAAAATGGAAAACAACAATAAATTATATCCCAAGGTATAAAAGTGACACTTTTTATCCCGAGGCGAAAAGTTTGTAGTTTGATGAAATTTATAGGCTATTTTTCGCACGTTTTAGTTTTTTTTCCGAGTATTTTTAAATTTTTTTGTGTTTTTAGATTTTGACGTTTTTTTATTTTTACTATTTCTATATTTACATTTATCCCTGTTCAGTCACTTTTTATCCCGATTTTTTGTTTGTTTGTTACATTTTATCTTGGAAATAAAGAGTGATGCATTGTTAGTCCACGGATAGAAAAAAAAACGCTAAATGCAGTGGACTGTAAATATTTTAATTAATGATAGCGCGAACAAACATAAATATTGATATGAAATTACGAAATAATCTAGACGTCCATAGGAAAAATATTGTTGACACACAACGGTAATCAGACAAATGCACTCACCCCTTTTGCAGCCAAATTCTCCACTTCCAAGGGGCCCCTGATGGATCTAATGATGTCACCACGTAGCTGAAGGGTTGAAGTTTCTAGTTCTATGCTTCAGTACACAAAAATCGAGCACTTTCAGGTGTAGATATTTGAAAATAGTTGGAGAACGAAATTAACACGCCTTTTTCTCTAGGCGATTGACAAGGATCTCACTGGTTGTTGGTGCGCATGTCCAAATACGTGGAATGCGCTTTGTCCTTCATACAGTTGTGTGTTTTTAAAAATATATATAAACAACCGCGAAATTTAGCGGGAGCTAACATAACTGCCCTCCAAAACACACAAATTTAGAATCTCAACCGGACAGATATAGATATAAGAAAAAGAATCGACCGATAAATATAAATGAATGAAAACAGATAAGTATCGTAAGTTTATTTAGATATAACGAAATCCCGAAAAAAGGCAAAACAAACAAACAAAAAATTCAAAAAAAATTAAAAATAAAAAAACCTATTGTAATACCCGGTAAAAGGTAGAAAATTAAAATTACTTTTAATTTGGCAAGAGGCACAGTTTTATAACTGGCCGCTTATAAACACCGGTAACCGTTTTTACCGTCGCAACACGCACCTGACCGTCCCCGCCGGGATGCAGTTCGATGACCCGACCGACCGGCCATTTCAAAGGCGATTGAATGTGATCACTTGTTATGATAACCAAATCATTTAATTTGATATTTGGGGACAAATCAGTCCACTTGTGTCGCTGTTGTAGCGTATGCAAATACTCTATAGAATACCGTTTCCAAAAATCATTATGTAGTTTTTGGATTAGTTGCCATCTCGAGAGCCGATTTAGGGGAACCTCGGACAAATCTGACTCCGGAATTTCTGAATTAAGGGGTTCAAGTGTCAAAAAATGCCCAGGGGTAAGAGGTTGAAGATCGTGTGGGTCTGAAGAGGCAGGAGATAAAGGGCGACTATTCAGTACGGCTTCTATGCGACAGGTAAGGGTGGACATCTCCATGATAGACAACTTCTGGTCGCCGACGACTCGTACAAAGTGAGTTTTAAAACTTTTGACGCCAGCTTCTGCCAGGCCATTGAAATGTGGACTGAGAGGAGGTCCCAGATGCCAACGAATAGAAAGTCCGGTGGCAGCACTTCTTGCGTAATCCAGTAATTGGTTACGAAACCCTATAAAATTACTGCCTTGATCTGACCAGCATTGCGTCACGCTTCCGCGTCTGGAAATGAATCGATGGAATGCACCTACGAACCCTTCGGTGGACAGTTCCATGGTTAATTCCAAATGCACGCAATGTGTGGCCGTACAGACAAACACACAGACATACGATTTGAAAGCTTTACAACCACGGTAACGATGAGGAATCACAAAGAAAGGTCCACAAAAGTCGATAGCTACACTCGAAAAAGGTTTTAGTTGATTGATTCGATGAGCGGGAAGTGAACTCATTATGGGCGGTCTATAGGGTTTAGGGTTGATTCTAAAACATTGCAAGCACTTGGATATGGTTCTTTGAATTGCCCGTCTGGCAGATAATATCCAAAATTGCTGTAAAAGCAGATTATGTAATGTTTTAAACCCAGGATGAAGATATTGTCGATGAGCGGACTCGATAAGAAGAGTAGTTAAACGATGGTCACTCGAAAGTAAGACGGGGTGGGGTGTTTTGCAGAATAAGACAAAAGGTCAGATTTTTGTAATCTGCCACCGACTCTAATGATATTATTCTCATCAAGAAAAGGTGAAAGTTTTCGCAAAGGATTCGGTATTGGTTTATCCTTAGATAACGCGGAAAAAAGCTCAGAAAAACAAGAACCTTGCACGCGTTTGATAAGAAGGTGTAACGCACTTTGCATCTCACCGGTGGTAGGAAAAACAATATTCTCAAAAATAACTTTTTGGTCCGGCGGCTTAGTGGGTTTTTGATAGGAATGCTTTTGAAAAAGGTTAACTATTCGAAGGACATAACAAATGATACGTTGAATTTTTGATATAGAGCAATATTTGATAAGAAGCTGATCTAAGAAGTTGACATCAATTATCGCATTGCAACAGACTTTTGGCTTTTCCTCCAGATTAATATCTCCGAAATCAATCGGCATTTTTGGTTTATGAAAATCGGGCCATTCGTTTTCGGGAGACCACAAAAACGTCGGTGCGTTCCACCACATGTCATGTGACATGAGCTGTGAAGGGGTGGCCCCTCGTGACGCAATATCGGCTGCATTCAAAGCAGAAGGAATGTAGCGCCACGAGTTTGAGGGAATGATTTCTTGGATTCTACTGACTCGCCAACAAAGGTTTGCCAGCGATTAGGAGGGGATGAAAGCCAGTGCAATACGACTTGCGAATCGCAGAAAGTAACGATATTTGTGAAAGTTATTTTTCCTTCATAGCTAGATAAAACGAAGTCAATTAATTCGCTTAAAAGAAATGCGCCTAGGAGTTCTAGCCTAGCCAAAGTTTGTGACTTTATAGGCGCGACCCTAGATTTTGCAGATATGAGAGAAACAGATATATTGTTTTCTTCTTCTACACGAAAATATACGACGCCTGCGTAGCCTCGAATTGAAGCGTCACAGAAGCCGATGATTTGACAGGTATTGGTTTTTGACAGTTTGATTTGTCGGGGTAATTGAAAATTGGAAAGAAGCGGGAATTCAGAACGAAGTTTGTTCCAAGAGTCGATGATAGAAGAATCTGGTTCTTCGTCCCAGCCTATTTTCGATATCCACAACTGTTGCAAAATAAATTTTGCTTGTAGCAACAAGGGACAAAGAAAACCTAAGGGATCGAAGATTGTCCC
Source organism: Aspidapion aeneum (assembly GCA_963576565.1). Lineage (NCBI taxonomy): Eukaryota > Metazoa > Arthropoda > Insecta > Coleoptera > Brentidae > Aspidapion > Aspidapion aeneum. The sequence goes on along the minus strand of OY755044.1, from coordinate 77,472,902 downwards.
TATGATAGATAAAATAGAACGTTTGGTTGGGGGTTTGTCCTTCATTCGGCATTGATAAGAAAAAATGTCGTTTTTTGGATGCCATTGAAGTCCTAAAACTTTGATAAAGTGGGGTTCCTCCTTGTCGAAAGAGAGAGGCATTTGACGATCGGACTCTGGCAATGTTGCCAATAACTCAGGACAATTGCTTGCCCATTTTTTAAGTTCAAATCCTCCCGACTTCAACAAATCATTGAGTTCTGTTTGAAGGGAGAGAGCTTCAGAAAGCGAAGGGCTAGTTCCCAAGATATCGTCGATATAGATTGACGTTTTTAGAACAGTACTAGCCATAGGAAAACGTTCCTTTTCTCTCTCTGCCAGCTCATTTAAGGTACGCATGGCTAGAAAAGGTGAGCATGTCATGCCAAAAGTGACAGTAGAAAGTTCCCACACTGAAAGTGGGTCCTGTGGAGAAAACCTCCACAATATCCTTTGATAAGGACGGTGATAAGGATTGATAAGGACTTGACGGAACATCTGTTTGATTTCAGCAATGTAGGCAATAGGATTAAGACGAAACGTAAGGAGTAAAGAAGCAATATCCTTTTGAAGTTTCGGTCCAGATAACAATGTGTCATTGAGACTAATATTTTTTGGGGTGACTGCCGAACAATCCCAGACTACCCTTAATTTTGTACTTAAGCTTTCCGGCTTTAGTACGCAATGATGTGCTAAAAAACACGATACGTCGACCTTTGGTTGACTAGATAAAACTAAACTCATATGATTAGAATCGATATAGTCTTGCATGAAACTTGAATAGGCAGTGTACAGATCAGGATTTTTGATTAATCTATTTTCTAGAAGTAAAAATCTACGATAAGCTTGCGGATAAGTATTTCCTAGGTCAGGGTTTATTTTGTCTTTAAACGGAAGATCTACCATGAATCTACCGCTCGGTTGCCGTACTACACTAGCAGTAAAAATTGATTCTGCCTGTTTTTCTTCCTTTGATAAGATTTGTTTTTTAGGCAAATGTTCGATTTCCCAAAACCTAGGGAGAATGACCTCTAAAGGAGGAGAATGACTCGTTAAAAAACAACTGGTTCGTTCCGTAAGACTACCTACTTCGTCAACCTTTCCCATGACGACCCAGCCAAAGATAGTTTCAAGGGCTGAAGGCTGCCCTACCTGTCCAAGAACCCTGCCCTCCTTGAATATCTGTGCGAATAGCTCGCAACCAATAACCAGGTCCACAGGTCTAGATTTGAAATAAGATGGGTCGGCAAGTTTAAGGTTTTGCAAGTGTTTCCACTGATTATCGTTCAAAGAGAATGTAGGCATATTGGAACATAGTTGTGGAACAACAATTGCTTCGAAATTAAGTAAAGGAGTGACTTGTCCTTGTGGCTTAATGTGACATTGAACGAGCCCTTTGGAAGTAAAAGAAGACATCTGATTTAATCCGAATATTTCAGTGGTGTAACTTCGCCTAGTAAGATTAAGACGCTGAATACACTTTTCACTGATGAATCCTGTCTGTGATCCAGAATCAAGCAGTGCCCTTACAGGTTGAAAATTTCCGCAACCGTCCATAACATCTATTATGGCGGTGCATAAAAGAAAGGTACCTGAAGGTCCTGAGGCATTTAATGACACATGAAGATTATTGACAGGTGGTGTGTGAATGACAGGACTAGTATCTTGACTTCCAGACTCTTGATTAGTTTCTAAGATATGAGTTAAAGTGTGGTGCCTTTTACTATTGCAAGTCCTGCATGAATATTTTGATTTGCACGTATCTACATTATGCAAGGGATGAAAATACGCTAGACATAATTTTTTCTGTTTGACGAAAGATAGGCGATCGATAGGTGAGAGATCAAGAAATGTTTGACATTTCGAAAGCACGTGACCTTGATTACACCGGAAACATTTTATTCCCGTACTCGAATTAGTTGAGGTGCCAGCCAGTCCTATAAAAGGCGAATTGGATGATTTATAGGTAGGCTTTTGCCCAAACTGATTTCGCATAGAATTTGAATTTTGATAGGTAGGCTTTTGCCCAGACTGATTTTGCATAGAATTTGATTTTTGATAGATAGGCACCTTTTTGGGTGCTGTTGATTGAGGAAGTGATTCCAAAACTTTACATCTTTTTTCTAGAAATTGAAAAAGTGACTGAAAAGTGGGAATTTCGGTATTAGTATTGGCGTGACTCATTTCGAAATTTGAACGCGTTGGAATATCCAATTTTTCTAATAAAATGAAAAAAATAATAAAGTCCCAACTGTCAACGTCAAAGCTAAGTGATTTTAAAATTTCTAGGGATTCAGAAAAGGTGTCAATTAAATTACGCAGTTCTTTAGCTGACTCGTTTTTTAAGGTGGAGTTCATAATTGAGCTTAAAGCATCATTTGCGAGGTCTCGCTTGTTTTGATATCTATTGACTAATTTGTCATAAGCAATTTTATAATTTTGATCAGACAAGCTAATCCCTGATATCAATTTTAAAGGCTCATCCTCGAGATATGAAAATAAATATTGAAGTTTTCGAACGTTACTTAGACTTTGATTTTGATCTATAATGTTATTAAAAAGATCGAAAAAGCTTGGCCATAATTTTTTATCACCTCGAAATATGGGAATACCTAACTCTTTGAGTTTTGGAGTTTCGTTTTGTCGAACATATGATCCCGAAAAGGATGGGGCCTCAACCGGAAATATTTTAGAGTAAACCCCCTTACACGCATAAAAATATTTACGAGCTTCTGAAAGGATCGCATCCTGCGTTTTAAACTCCTCATCGTCCGAGTCGTCTAGCAACATAATGACGTCATTATGTGCCAGCATGCATTTATCGAAGGTTTCATCCAAATCGGCATACCTCACTTGAAACTCGTTTCTCGCTCTTTCATCCTTTTCCGCGGTCTGTGTCAACACATAACACTCGGTGATCGCAGATAAAAAACCCTTGCGTTTTTGTACGGCTTTTTTGACAGACATGATTTTACCTTTGAAATGACGAAATTGTCGGTAAATATACAATTAACGCTAAATTAATGCTTCTGAAATAGAAAAATGACGAATTGTCGAAAATATGCACTAATTTATCGCAATTGATGAAAATTATTTTAAATATCGAAATGATATGGAACACATCTAATCACAGAAATGTCGGTAAATATACAATTAACGCTAAATTAATGCTTCTGAAATAGAAAAATGACGAATTGTCGAAAATATGCACTAATTTATCGCAATTGATGAAAATTGTTTTAAATATCGAAATGATATGGTACACACCTGAACTCTGCCCGTTTGTTTTGTTTTGATCCCTTCGCTTTGTTTACTGAATCGAGCATGCGAAAGACACGTGCAGTCGTCGGTGCAGACGACTTTCTCTGGTTGCAAATACGATGCGATTCAAGGTCGCCTTGTTTGGCTGCAAATAATTATTAATACCGTCGTATGGATTTATTATTTAAAAATAATTCGGCTGGAAGGAACACTTTATGTTAGTCCACGGATAGAAAAAAAAACGCTAAATGCAGTGGACTGTAAATATTTTAATTAATGATAGCGCGAACAAACATAAATATTGATATGAAATTACGAAATAATCTAGACGTCCATAGGAAAAATATTGTTGACACACAACGGTAATCCACAAATGCACTCACCCCTTTTGCAGCCAAATTCTCCACTTCCAAGGGGCCCCTGATGGATCTAATGATGTCACCACGTAGCTGAAGCGTTGAAGTTTCTAGTTCTATGCTTCAGTACACAAAAATCGAGCACTTTCAGGTGTAGATATTTGAAAATAGTTGGAGAACGAAATTAACACGCCTTTTTCTCTAGGCGATTGACAAGGATCTCACTTGTTGTTGGTGCGCATGTCCAAATACGCGGAATGCGCTTTGTCCTTCATACAGTTGTGTGTTTTTAAAAATATATATAAACAACCGCGAAATTTAGCGGGAGCTAACATGCATCCCGGGAATAAAAATTAATATTTTTTTGCCTAAAATGCGGGTAAAAATGTGCACTTTTAAATATAAAAGTTTGAAAAATATTATACACATATTTTGGGACAGCACAAACTAACATCTATTGATAAATATTTAAAAAATATATCCTTAACAAATCCCAAGACTGACTATTTAAAATCCATTAATTTAAACAGAATCGAAAGCTCTTCACAAAAGGTGCTACCAGGCACCTTTATAAAGGGGGGTACTGCAGGACAGGTTCCCCCTAAGGAAGTTTGTATCATGAATTTATAGTTAACTTTCAGTGACTAAAATCTGCATTAAATAAAATGTATAAAAACTTATGAAGCACATGTAACTTATTTTTACTTAACTTTCAAAAGTAACGAGTGTTTACACTACTGACTATTCACAAAAAAAAAGGAGAAAATTTAGAAAAATCTAAAAATGGCAAAGGAGTGTCCCCTTTAAAAAAAAATATGGGTCCAACCAATGCTTTAAGACCGAAAAAAAAATCTTAAAAAAAAAATCAGATTGACACTTTATTGTCAATATCATAAAAAAAAATTAATTTGATAGAGCTCGAAGCTACAAAATAATAAAAAATACCAGTTTAGGCATAAATTGTGCCCAGAAAAAACTCACTTTTGACTGAAATGTTGGATACTGTTTTTTTGGTTTGGGAGACTTCTGTTTCTTCAATGTGTTTCCATAAACTTCAATCAAGGGAAAAATTGTAAATACAAAAGTTGTTCAATTTACCGAAACGATATGTTATCTAACAATATAAATTAATGTCGCAAAGTTATCAAAAATCACAAAGATCGTAAAACTATTACAAAACACCCTAATATGTGAAACTTAAAATTAATAGATTTTGTTTTTAAATCAAGAAATATCTAATATGTTGACATTTGTTCCAGCCGTTTTTGAAATTTTTGCATTCAAAAGTCATGAATAAAAAATATAGTAGAGTGAGTTTCTAAAAAAAAGCTGCAAAAAGGGCATATTTGGCATAGTTGTACCGATGACTCAAAACTAAATTTTCATTCGCGAATTCCCGATTTTCCGGCTTCAGAATCCAAGATGGCGGCTGTCAAAGTTAAGAAAAAAAAACAAATTCCCTGTATTGATTTTAATCACACGTACGTGACAAATGTCAACTTTTTTGTCACTTTTAAAAAATCTGTGTTACACTTAACGAGATGTCATGTTTTGTCCGGTTTTTTTCGTCGCCATCTTTCAAAAGTAAACACATTGAATTTCTTCTTGTACATTATATTTTAAAACTAGCTAGGGTAACAAAATTATATTTTTTGGTAATAATTTTTACCAAACCACAATAATACTATTGTTTTTATATTTTAAACGCCGCCATCTTGGATTATAATAGACATATGTCATTAATAATGGAATTTTTAAAATCAAACACCCTTATTTATCTCAAATTGATATACTACACTTCAATATTTCTGTCAAACCAGTATGAAAAAATAACTTTATTTGTAATTGTAATTTTTTATAAATATGTACTTACAAAAGTTGGGTTGATAAAATATTTTTTTTGTAAAAATCAAATTTGGTCTATAGGTTATGAAGGTCTTTTTTTACATATTAAGCGCCATCTTTGTATCATCTCATGAGGCCGTATTTTATGCTATTTTATGTTTGTATTCATGAAATATGTGGAAAATATCTAAAAAAATCTTAGCTTCTTATATACGCCACTGGTCATTAGCATTAATACAAGGTATCAAAAATAAATATCGCTCAAAAATTAAAGCAAATATTGAAAAAATACAGTCGCCAATTTGAATTAAAGTGACAGGTGTCAAATTTTCTTTTAAATTTTAATTTGACTAGGTCCCGCTTAAAGTAAATCCATCAAAATTAATTTTATTTCTCCTAATAAGATAATTCTTTTTCTTATCTTTTGCAGCCGCTATCTTGGATTCTGAAGCCGGAAAATCGGCGATCCACGAATACAAATTTGGCTTTTGGTGTTAAGGACCACCATACAAAATATAAAAAATATACCCTTTTTGCAGCTTTTTCTTAAAATTCCCTACAAATTTACTCAGCTATAACAGATATTGTCATCAGTTGTTTACTTATGACAAGTGCTATTTCGTTAAGGTAATATAAATAAAAGAAGATTTTTAAAAAGCAAATATTTCAACAACGGCTGAACCAAATTTCATGTTATCATATATTTTTAAATTTGGAGAAAAAACTATCTATTAATCATATATTTAATTTATAGAATATTCTGTAAGAAATTTACTATAATTTGTATTTTTTAATTACTGTGCGATTCATTTGTATTGTTGGGGAACATTTACTGATGGTTTAAAATAAACCCCACAACTTTTGCATTAACAATTTTTTGCTATGTCTTATAATAAGAGTAGTAGACCTTGTTTGAAATACACGGAAACATCCTGTACATTTTAGAATTATTACTGGTGTTAGTGTTTAACTTATTCTTCCTAATCCTTATAATATTTAAAACATTATAAAAAGTAGCTACTATTAAATATTGGTTTGATAAAAAATCTTATTAATCTAGGACATTACGAAGTAAAGTAATTCAATTGAAATCCCCTTCGAACAAAATGTCCTCAATTTTTCTCCACCTAAAAAACAAATTGCTCCAATAAATTCCAGAGACCCTTTCGATAGAGTTTGATATCCCAGATCTTTTGTCTTCTAAATAAAAGTAGGTTGCCAAACCACTTGTCAAGCGCATGTTAAAAATATGGAAATGGAAAAAGCCAATCGGCTTAACACGCAGTTTTTATATTGCCTATAGATGTTTTGACTTGCGCCTTCATTAGAAGATTTTGATCTAAATATGTTTTACACAGTTTGTGGTTTTCCTCTCCAAGTTGTTTTTGAAGAAAGAAGAATATTAGTACAAAATTGAAAATCCATGGTTCATAGAAAGTACATCAGAAAAAACGTGGCTCTCAATTTACACACTAATTTAATTATTTGTTTTTAAAACATGTTAAAACTTATAAAACTGAAACATGGGCATGTACCTACCGAGCATAAAAGCAACAAACAAGGAACAATGTTCGCGATAATACTTATTTATTAAAAAATAATTTTTGGTACGTGGTTCTACTGGCTAAACTGAGAGTAGGTTTTAAATAAAGGGCAAAGGGTACGTTTAAAAATAAAAGGTTATATTTAAAAATAAAATATAAACGGATTCATTCGCGCCAATTAACAAACGATCACATTTCCTATTTGGTTAAAAGATTAATAACAAATTTCAACATATTAGTATTTTTCAAATTTTATTTTATTATTTTTCTTCCTCAAAAAAACAGCTGAGAAAGGAAAGTGCAAACTATATAAAATATACTTTAGATCAAAAACTTACAAAAATGGCCTAAACCGAAAGATTGAGTGCGGTAAGGTATGAATTACAACAAATTTTCGATTTAGATTCTGATTTTCTGGGAATTGCTCCTGCTTGGTCTTAAACTAATATGTTAAAAAAATGAGCTAAATAAATTAATATACGGGGTGGTTTAGTAGGTTGGTTTGGTAAAAAGTGTTAAGAGTAAAGTACCTTTGTTTTTAGAAATATCAGAAAAATTATTAAGCAAAGCACTTAAGAATTAAAAGTTACGGCTGATTGTTAAATTTCACAAAAATCAGCAAAAAATTGTCTAAGTAAAATTTTCATAACCGAGTTATACAATCAAAGTGGGCTAATTTTTCGGAAAATGGAGTCTGTCGTAACATTTAAAGCAGGAGCAATTCTTAGAAAATAAGAATGTAAATCAAGTTTGATTTGTCACTTATGCCTTACCTGCACTCAATCCGTTGATCTGTGGATAATGCCACTTGTGTAAAAAGCATACGGTATCTCAAGCATTATCCAATAAGATGAGATTTATATACGGTCTCTGTATCTTTACAAAAGTGTCACGTTGACCATGCAGTGTTCTGAAAGAGATTCCCTTAACCCTGTGTGTTACATGTTGGTCCCTCAGTCCCAGAGGTTTTTCATGCTTAGAGTCCCATTGCCTTATATATACGTCGCATATAAATAAACAGATAAATGAACAAACAATGTTTATTTTTTGTATTTTTTGTTATGTTAATGAGAAATATATATTTTTTAACAAACTTAAACCTTTTCTTTTTAGAAGTACTCATCAGAGAGCAAAAGCAACTTAAAAAGATGTAACTAAAAAAAAATAATATAAAAATTTTTTTTGGACATATCTTTACGGCATTGGGAACCAATGGGTCTAAAGTAGCGCATATTTTCGGCTTTGGTGACCTTGAGCGTATATATACGGCGGCTAGGACTACAGACCAACTTTTTAAAAAACATATATATGCGGCGTTGGGACAGAAAGTGTAAAGGACGAAATAGTTAACTGTCAACACTTAATTAATTAATTAAGGTGTCCATTAGAACTTGAATCCTCGTGAGTGTACAGCTTTCGAGCTGCCCACGAAAAAACAAAAGAGAAACAAAATCTTTCTGTACCAGCTTAGCCAAGAAAAATGGTTGTTTTATTTATTCACGGGTACTAAATTTTACCTTTGTTATCAAGTATATTTCAAATAATTGTATCCTCGAAGTGGGTTGGGTTAGTAACAAAAAAACCTAACATGGTTAGGTTATGATAAGTTTATGAAAATTAGAAATGGACCCAAGAAATACTTTCTTAAATATTAACCCGTTACTTAATACCACCCTATCTACATACACCAAGTATGTAGATATGGTGTTATAGTTTAAAAAATTAAGTAACGACCTGTGTTCAATATTGCTATTCGATTATCTGATGAATACAAAATTAACAAACTGTCATAAAGCAAATTTCAGTTGACAGCTAAATAAGTGTCAAGATGTTATCAAGTGTATACGGAAATTTTTGGAAAGAGTGTACCTACACGCGCAGGCTTACCAGATTTTAATTGACAGTGTACGGGAATTAGGTTTGTCAACTCAGACTGAGGCAATTTTTTGCTATTTCACAATACTTTTTTGCCGGATTTAATCAATTCTGAAAACTCTACGCAGCTATTCCTGGAATCAGCAGGAAACAATCAGATTTTAATAAACCTACTACTATTATGTCGGTTTAGAACGTTTGTCTACGTTTTCCGACGCCTATTCTCCACCTTCTTCGATTCTGACCATCATCTTTTGTCAGATTTTTTGACTCATTGATTTTTGAATTGACTGTTGCCATTCTAGTTTAGGACGCCCTCCTTTTCTGCACCCTATTGGTTGCCATTCTAGGACCTTCTTTGGTAATTTTTCGTCGTTCATCCGTTGTACATGGCCGTGCCATTTCAGTTGCCTTTTAGTGATGTCATCCGTTATGCTTCTCTCGATTCTTTCTTTTAGGATCTCATTTCTTATGTGATCTGTTCTAGATATTCTCATTGATCTTCTTATTGCATCCATTTCGACACTTTCCACTTTTGTTTTGTACTTTTCTGTTACGCGACAAGTCTCTATTCTATACAACAGCGTGCTTTTCTCCATTGTTTCATATATGTTAAATTTTACATTATTTTTTATTTCTCTGCTCCATAAAATACTGCTAAGACATCCAATAACCATTTTTGATTTTACTATTCTTTTTTCCAGTGCTTAAGAGTCTGTTCCTGTCTTATCAAATGTGACACCCAAGTATACATACTCATTGCATGGAGATATTACTTGTCGATTGTCTGGATTCGTTTCCAATACATAAGTACTGTCTTGTCCATGTTCACTGTTAATCCCCACTTTTGGCATTCTTCCATTAACTTTTTATCATATACTCCTTCTTTATCATTAGCTACAATTACGTGGTCGTCAGCAAACTGTAGTGTGTATATGGTAAATCGGTCGTTGTATAAGTTGTATTCCCATGCCGTGCACTTTACGTTTCTAGTTTTTTAGAGCTACTGCGATATATATTTTTAAAAGGGTTGGAGAGATACAACATCCCTGTCTTAAGCCTTTTGTTACCAGAAATTCTTTTGAAAGTTGATTTCCAATTTTTATTTTAGATTTTGACCCTTTGTATAGTCCTTTTATCGCTTTTATGTATGTATGATTGATATTAGTCTGCTCTAACACTGTCCATAATTTTTCTACTGGAACAGTATCATATGATTTTATATTTCTGGCGCTCCTTTTCTCAATGGATTGTTTAACACAAAAAACATTATCACTACAAGATCTGCCTGCACGAAACCCACTTTGCTCTTCTTCTTCTTGTTCATGAAAATCATTCTTTATTAGGTCTCTAAGAATCCTACCGTACAATCTACTTAGAGTTCTGGTTACTGAAATTCCTCTGTAATTGTTGCAATCCAGCTTGTTTCCTTTTTTTATGTATTGAGGATATGAATGCAATTTTCCAATCATCAAGTACTAGATGTCCGTTTATGCATTGATTGATAATATATGTGAGATTTTCGAATAGTTTCTCTGATCCACATTCATTCCTCCAGGTCCGCTAGCTTTTCCGGATTTAAGCTTTTTAATACTATTCTTTAACGTTTCTTTTTCGATGATTACTTCCTCTCCAGGTACTTCCATGTCTCTCCTCGGAGAGGCTGCCAGATATTTAATAAATCTAACACGGCTTTGTTTGCCTCATCTGGCCCTTTTGGTACTCATCAAGAAAAAACCGCGTTTAGCAAATACCGAATCCAGAGGCGTATCCGGCTTAAAAGAAAAGCGAGAACAGGTTTTTGAATGTCATTACCTTCTTAACCTAAGGGGGTTGACTCATACTCTATTTAAATTTCAATGTCTAGTTTTAAAAATCTGACAAAAGAGATGGCGACCCCCTTACACCCCTGGATACGCTGTTGGCCGAAGTCGCAGGCATGCTAAAAGCAATAGAAAGCAGTTTTAATACATTCTCAAGAGATATAAGGTATATAATATATGGCATTTAAATGATATTTTTTGGCTGGTTTTTTAATTATGTCAAAGGTTTATTTAAAAAAGTAATGATAAAATAGTAACAGTATTAAATAGCTTAAATCTGGAAAAGCTAACTGACCTGGAAGAATATACCCTGAAATGCTCAAATATGGATCAGAGCAACTACTAGAAAATCATCTCACATATATTTATCAATCAATGTATAAGCAGACATCCAGTACCTGCTAATTGGAAAATTGCATTCATATACTCAATACATAAAAAGGAAAACAAGCTGGGTTGTAACAATTCCAGAGGAATTTTAGTAACAAGTACTCTAAGTAGATTGTACGGTAGGATTCTTAGAGATCTAATAAAGAATGATTTTCATAAACAATAAGAAGAAGAGCAAAGTGGGTTTCGTGCAGGTAGATCTTGTAGTGATAACGTTTCTTATCTTAAACAAGTAATTGAATGGAGAAAAGGAGTGCCAGAAATATAGAGACTCATTTTACCTGTGTGGATCTACAAAAAGTATATGATATCGTTCCAATAGAAAAATTATGTATAATGTTAAAACAAACTAATATTAATCATACATACATTAAAGCCAAACGAACTATACAAATGGTTAAAATCTAAAATTAAAATTGGAAATCGAAGAATTCCTGGTAACGAAAAGCTGAAGACAGGGATGTATCTCTCCAACTAGACAATGAACAAACAATATCTCCATGCAATGAGTATGTATACTAGGGTGTCACATTTGATAAGACAGGGACAGACTGTAAAGAACTGTAAAAAAGTGTGCACAACGGATGACATCACTAAACGACAACTGATATTATACGGCCATGTGCAACGGATGAACAACGAAATATTACCAAAGCACGTCCTAAAATGGCAACGGGCGTCCTAAACTAGATTAGCAACAGTCAATCCAAAGATCAATGAGTCAAAAAAACCTGAAAGAAGAGATTTTTAGGATCGAAGGAATTCGGGAATAGGCGTCGGACAACGTAGAAAAACGTTCTAAACCGACATAGTAGTAGTAGTAGTGTTTAATTAACACAATTTTGTCAAATAGTTTATACTGGTTAGCGTTCCCTTCAACCTTGTAAATTTACTTACTCTATGAAATTAACAAACTTTCAAAGGGAGGAAACTTATCCAGACTTGACGCTAGAGAAAGTTTCCCTACAAAAACACTATCATTTGCGAAATCAAAATGATTTTCTGTATGGTTAAGAAAATTATGCATAAAAATTTAGAAAACCATGTATTCTGACTATTTACTCTTTGTCAAATAAGCGATTTATCAACTGCTTAACTGCAAAACCTTTTATTTTTTATAGAGGTAATTATGTATAGGTATGCTTAAAGTCTTTGAGATTTTTAAAAAGATTAAGAGGTGTGCTTTTAATACCTTCTATTTTTTTATGGATACATATTAAATTGTTAATATATGGCTACAAAAAATTTAAAAAATTTCAATATAATTGCGATCCATAATAATTAATAAAAAGGCCAACTTTTTAATATTCCATTCATATAAAGCAAGAGCAAAAACCAAAGTGTAAAAACAACATTAAAAATAAACTGCTTGTCCTGCTTCAAAATTCACGGCACATTACTGATATTTTCTTAGTTTTAAATATTTTACACTAAGAAAAAGAAATTATGGACTATATGTGAAAAGTAATTTGGCTCATAATAAGTGGAAAATTTCTCATGGCCAAAATTTCAGGATCCAAAAATTTTATGGATTTTTGGAATCTGTAAAAACGTAAAATAAATACTTAGTGAATGTGAGCTTTCAAATTCAATATATTTTTTTTTAATTATAAGGTTTTTCCATTAAAATTTATCAATCTTTTTCGCGTAAGAAAACAAACGCAAATTTAAAGACACACGTTAGTCTAGCGCTACGCTATAATAAGTTCACAGCATCCTATTTTCTAAACAACAAGTGAAATTAAAGAAAGAAGAATTATAAAAAAGTTTCTCTTCGGCCGGGACTCGAACCCGGATCTCTTACTCTGTACGCAAACGCTCATTCATAAAGCCATTAAAGATCATACATTCATTTTTCTGAAAACTTCTACCTATGCATGTGTTTGGTGTCTAAATACAAGAACGAGAAATTCTCAGGGTATTAACTCGACCAAGCCAATTCAACTGATTTTTTATAATTCTTCTTTCACACTGTCAAAGGTATGAACTATTTTCTGTCGGATGCTGTTCTGTATAATTTTTGTGTTCTAATATTTGACGAGCGGTATATCATCGCAAGATAATTATAATAACTTACCATGATGTAATCGTTTTTTTCGTTTCTTACCTGAAACAAAAAAATCAATTAGTATACAGGGTGTCAACGAAATGGGGGAAACTATACCGGGGAATGATGGTACTCCTTAAATTAGTAAAAAACGTTCCTATAATCATGGGTGCATCTCATAAGGAAGTTTAAAGGCCATGATTAAAAAAATATATTTTTTTTAATTATAGGCTTAAAGATAGATTTCTAAAGAAAACTGGTTGCCATAAATTTTGGCCATTTATGAATTGGTGATAGTACCGAGAAAGTTTTTACGAATTTGAAGGGGTAGTGTTTGCAAGGTTCGGGATAAGTTTTTAAAATATTCTTTATGGGGTGACTTTTTTTTAGATGCTAGGGATTGATTGAAAGCCAGGGATTTTAGGCTATAAAAAAGTACCTTTTTTGCTAGCTCATAAAGCAAGCGAAAGAGTTGAAAAAAAGTGATTGCTTAACACATATTTGAGAAAATATAAATATTAACTATATTGTAAAAGGTGTCATCCAAATGGGGTTTTATATTTAGGGAAAAGATAGTAGGTACTTCTTAAATTGATAAAAAAAAGTTTACTCCTAACCTACCTTAACCTTACTTAACTTCGTTCATATTTATTTTTGGACCCATATATGTGAAGGTTTTTGGTCAAAATTTTTTTATAGTTTTAAAGTAAATCCTTCAAAATCGTTTCTCCTAAAACAGGAAATTCATTTTTTTTCAGCCGCTATATTGGATCTTGTGGCCAGAAAATTGGGGAACCGCGAATAAAAATTTAGCTTTAAGTGTTAGGTACCACAATGCCAAATATAAATAATGGATCCATGACGGATCTGATACATTCCTAGCTACCCTATTAGCACACTTCTAGTGAACCTCATGATATATCAGCCTTGAAAACAGTTTTTTGTAAATATCTCAGAAACGAAAACGCGTACAAAGTTTTTGGTTATAATGCAAATTATTGAAAATAATGTGATCTACTATATTCTGAAAACCGCATATTCATCCAATGCTCCGTTAAAAAGTTAGAATTTTTTAAATATTTTAATTGTCAAAAAACTTAGCAGTCATTAGCATTAATAGCTTTTAACCAAAATCTAATTCAGTATCGAACACTATTTTAGCTGAAAATTTTATAAAAATCGGTTTAGTAGTATAACTAGATGAACCATCAAATCTGAGTAAGTGAGGCCTTAGATAAAGTTATATTTTTTGCCTATAAAGGTTCATGTTTTTAATAATTATTTTACTCTCCTTATTTTTATACATTTTCAATTTTCAGAATTGTAATCAAAAGCTTGTTGTTCGTAGGGCTTGAAAAAGACCAAACAAAGGTCGAAACGTCGCCATAAGGTAAATTGGTTCTTATTCCATTCCCTATACCCAAGCTCAAACCTGATTATGTAAAAAAAAAGACATACATATCTCGGCAGCTAATGAACCAATGTAAATAAAAGTGAGTTTAAGGAAAATATAAATTTCTACACAATTCCGTAGTGACTTTTCTACTTTAACAATATTTGTCTGGATGATCCCCCACACCCATCCCCCTCGGTATCTGATGACCGATATGAACCGAACCGAACCCTGCCACCCCGTGCAAGCAAGTTAAACCTGACCCCGACAATGATTACAGTAGTCCAAAATATATATAGGTATGTTGAAAATTCTCAAATAACTGGAGGATAAGTTAAATAACGTTCCACCATAAATTCCTCCCGTAATTTTCTCCAATAATATACACGCTATAAAAAAGCTTCAAATTAAACTGATTTAAAAACTTAAACAGGGCGGCGATGAATTAATTATAATTACGAATGTTATATATTGACGTGCGCATTATCCTTTACGTGGTGGCATATGTACAGTTTTTTATAGGTTAGTTTGTTTATTGGTAATAATAACCTATTGAGGTATTACATTATTCTGTTATATCAAAAATATTTTATTATTCACAACACACGATTGTAGATTTTGAATATTAAAACGTAAAATGACATTTATTGGCACGAAATCTCGCGTAAAATGTTAAATCATTTCGGGCTATTAATTGTATTATATTCAACGGGATTGTATGGAGCCAAAAAATCATTAATTTTATTCATTGTTAATTAAAAATATTTTTTATTTTACCATTTATTTATGAGCACGAACATTAAACTAAATATATGAAAACATTTTAATCAATGCTGTGTATAAATATAAGCGTGAAGCCTCAAACAAAGTGAGCAACAAAATGTTTCCAAATACCTAAAGGCCGCTTGACATGGAGCAATTGCATGCAAGATTAGTGTCAGGCACCCTAATCTTGCATGCAACTGCATGTGTATTGCTCCATGTTAAGCGTCTTTAAAAAATGTTGAACGATGTTAGAAACAACGTTGTTGAATACACGCAAAAATAACGCTTAGTTGTTGTTTTTAATTATGAGCTCTTAGAAATTTTTTACACCAGAAGCGAGCTACTGACGTCAGAAACAGATTTAAATGAGTTTCTATTCACTTAATCAAGCCAGGCTTATTTACTTGTAGCTCAACATCGGCAAAGTATCTATCCTTTGTTGTTCAGTCCCAACCGCACTATGGGCAGATTGTTTAATCTGAACAATTGAAACCTTTCTATCCAACTATTTTCTATCATAACCACTGAGTATTAAAAAAATGCCCAAGTACCTTATAAGTAAGCCAAAATGCAGAAATTTTAGCCATTGACTCGTTGTGTTTTGGTACAAGCAGAAGTTATAGGCAGCGTTACAGTCTGTATAATTTTCACAGTGCTCCGAGTTGGTGAACCAGAGTTTTTTGACGAATCTCTTTACGTATGCTATAAATATGGGTTAATATCTTTAATTTTTACTATGTTGCCATTTACAAAGTTTTCGATAATAAGCTGGTATGGGTCTCAGGCCACATGGGAGTCTCAAGAAAATAGAAAGCGGACGAACTCGCCAGGGATGGATTCCGCCAGAAATGCGTCGGGTCAGAACCTTTCCTGGGGCTCACAAGAGGACAAATGAAGTCGGCCCTAACAGAGACGGCCCAGAAAGAGATACAAAAAGAAATGGACCAACACAGGAAACGCCAGACAGGCGAAGGAGTGTGTGACAGGATACAACAAGTCCCGTAGAGACTGGCTGCTCCGTATAACACGAAGAGAGGTAGGAGCCATAGTGGGAGTCCTAACTGGACACTGCATCCTACAAGGAAACGTGATGTATGTATGTATGTATGTATTCGAAAGTGGTGGCAGACCCTGCTGGACCTCCATACACTGCGACCACATATGGATCTATTGTGCCCACGTACGTACATACTGAGTTTGACTAAAGTGGCATATTTTTGCAGATTACAGCAATAAATGATTTAGGCTTTGGCTCAAAGATATATGTTCCACTAAGGCCTCTGCATTATTAGTTATAGAAAACGTGATTACGAAGGTGAGAGCAAAAGGGGACGCGACGTGCCAGGGATGTTGAGCCGAGGACGAGACCTCTACACATTTCCTCTCATCATCTGAAGCATACAAGAAGGCAACAAGAGAGTTATTCCAGGAGGAAGCCTTTGAGAAAACGGACAGATTCCTTAGCGAAGGAAGGACGCAGTAGAGGGGATGTCCGGAGGTTGGTGAAAAGGACGCTTCGTGTGCCTAGTCGCCAGGCCTAGAGTCTACCCCACACCACTGCTACTACTACTGTGTATCGATTTAGTAACATTTGTGAAATATGCAATAGATTTATTAGACAGGAAATGTATCATCTTGGTACGTATCTGTCGTTATTTTAAATATATTATTCAAAGCCTATATCAATAGTTGTACTTATGCAACACGCAGCGACAGCCACTTGTAGCTGTATTAGTTACAATTTTTGGTTTTAGCGTTGATGCATGGGATCAACCGACATATTTCATTTGACGTGCAGAATAATACACAGGTTTTACATACAAAAATATGGTTAAAGTATAAATTTTAAGTTAATGCTTTTAGAGGAGAAAAATTATATACATACATTATTTTTGGAGGCTAAACCTTTTCAAGATTGCCTAATGTTTTAAAATCACATTTTTATTTGATATTTGACTTTTTTTTACATTCGGTATCAATTTGTCAAATTTGCAATCTTAAAATAATTTCGATCGTCCAGAACCGACAAACCCCGGCAGCATACACAACATACAATGTATTGACAATGATAAAGAACCACTACACAATTTAGTTGTCATTTTCCTAATGAATCTAAAAGTGAAAAATATTAAAAAGGTATTGTTTAACTTTAAAACGTGGTAAATATATACGCCAGTCAATATCGATATAAAAACGCAAACATTACAAAGATAAGATACGATCCTTGAGAGTAGTTCATCCCCAAGTTTGCAACCCTAAAATCCTTGTGCTATTCCCGTCGGACTCGAAAAGCTGGTAATTTTTTCAGTTTTTTCGAAAAAATTGAAGTATTTTTCGGGTACAGACGTTCTATAGTTTTTTCACGCTAGATAAATTTTCTACAATTTAAGGGTAACCACAGGTCTCTTGGTCTATCAGTTGCGGAGAAACGTCTAGTCAAAATGATTAATTTTGCCAAAAAGTTAAATATTGTCGGTGCGGTCATTTTTTAAGCCACGTATCGACAAAACTAATTGTCCTAAAAAAGATTCATAGAAAAAAATTTGTACAGAATTCAGTGGGCTTCAATCTGCTTTGAAAATAGTGTCTCGCAGTTTCGGATTTTGTGTTTTGAAACAATATATATAATATTTTAAAGTATTAAATCCAATTTTTTTTACTTTTTTTTGGTCAGAAGCCATAGCGTCAAAATTTAGCCCCTGTGGCTTTTTGATGATAATCCCCACATATTTTTTTAAATTCCTAACGGTTTAAGCCTGAGTAATGGAACTCGGCACCCATATCGACTTTTCAGTAATGATTCTTCAGTTGTCAAAAAAAATACATTTATGGCTAGGGGGCGTATGGAGGCAACATATGTTTTTAGATTATCCCTTATCTTCTAGACTATTGCACCTGTATATCTAGGTCTCACTTAATTGATAATGCATACAATTACCTACAGGCATACTAATTAAAGAAACATTTTTAAAGCGGCTAAAAAGATTCCGTAGTTATACGAAAAAAAAATGACTTCTGATTATAAAGCTTGATCAAAATAAGAAGTGGTCGACCGCACTTTGTTACAATCTTGATGACCCAGGGCAGAGTATAAGCCAAACAATTTTTTTTATTATAAATAACAAGAAAAAATTACCTTTAATTAGGGGCCTTACTAACAGTGTTGAAGTTTTTTAGTAATTGTCTGAGCTAACAATTTAGAGAGACCTAAATTTACAGGTGTAATAGTATAGAGAATAATCTAAAAACACATTTTTCCCCCATACGCCCCATAGGGGCCATAGATGTATTTTTTTTGACACCTGAAAATTCAGTACTTAAAGACCATGGTGCGTTTTAACTTTCATTACTTTAGCTTAAACTGTTCAGAATGAAAAAAGTATTTTGATATTCTACTTTTTAGCATTTTTGTGTCTGTTAACAGGTCAGGCAGTATTGGCTCCTATCAATTAATAATTGGCTAAAACAGATGTTATAAAATCTTTATCAAAAAGCAGAAGAAAGCCGCTATGGGCTAATACTATAGATTCCATAGTTGTTAAAATATTTTTTTTCGTTTTCTGGAACATCGATGGTTTACTATTTTTTTTCGTTTTTGTCTAAACTGTAACACCTAGAGGCTCAATTTGAGTACCGTGTGAATGCAAAATAAAATTCTGTATAAATTCCTTTTTATCGATTTTGCCTAGAACGGTTAGTTTTGCCGGTACGAGGCGAGGCTTCGAATATGGCTCCACCGGTAAAATTTCAGTTTCTGTAGAAAAGTGTACATCTTAGACCACACGTATCTCCGTAACCAATAAACTTTGGAAGCTAGAGTTGCGCTTGGATTTTAGAGAATTTAAAGGGCTTTATAAAAGTATACAACGTAAATACCCCAAAAAAAATCTTAAGGATTCAAACTAAAAAAATTGCATGATTTTCGAGACCCTCGGGAGTACCATAGGGATTTCAGCGTTGCAAACTTGGATGTGAACTACCCTTAAGGATACTAGCAACATATCAAAAAATCGTAGATACATGCGCATTTGCAATGTTGAATGCTTTTATTGACTGGCCAAATATGCTCTTTTTATTGCACGATTGGAAAAAGTAAAATAAATTAAACATTTCTCATTCTATGAAAATATGCATATCTCGTCATGGTACAATTGAGGTCTCCCTCTTCTATTGTGCGTTCGTATCGTTTTGATAATTCTAATTAACCGTTGCAAAGGCTGTCGCTTATGTGTCAAGTTTTATTCAACTGTCTAATTTAGAAAAGGGAGCGTCACGTCTTGCACTAGGAATTTTAATTTTAACATTGCGCTTTGCAATATTTGAATCTTAATAGGGTTAAAAAGCAGCACTACACTCTTGGACACTTATCATTATCAGTATTCTTTACAAGAGATTACTACATTTTTAGAATACCAAAGTGCAAGTGCGAGGTTTTATTCAAAACGATAAACAACAATTCCAATTGAGGCAGGATGGACAATTTAAGGGCTATGTACAGCTGATTTAAAAAAACTGATACGTCTCTTTAAAGTACCTTTTCCAAAATTTGAGCAGTGTATTCTAAGCCAACTTCAGCTTTGTCAAAACGTCAATAACATTATCAAAACTGTCAGTGACAAGTAAAAAAATTATAACATTGTCATTAGTTACAGAAAAATAAATACATAAACATGGTATTGATTCCTAAAATGGTGTTACATACGACCAATTTACAAAAAAAGTGTTGCCGTGACATTTAATTTTTTTCTTTATTCATGCTTATTAAATGAAACAGTTTATTCTTAACCACTTTTGCACAATTTTAGATTTTTAAATTTAATTAGTATGTTGTACACACATTTGAAAAGTCTAAAAACAGTCAAAATGGGACTAAAGAAAAAAATTTTGCTCATAGTAAACAGCACCTAAAAAAAATTAACCTATAATTTTGAAAACATGCATAAAAGTAGTTTTCAAAAAAATGTGATGTTTAGGAAAATCTTTTATACTGGCTTAATTAGAGTAATTTAGAGAATATCCAAAAAACCCAGAATTTTTCGAAGTTTTCATATTTTTTTGGGGTATAAATGTAATGTTTTCTTAAATTTTTGATACAGTGTTGGCAAGCTATACTCAAGGACTATATCTTCCTTGTATAAAACATATTTAAAAAGTAGACGTTACCTTGGAGTTCCACGAAGAATTTAAGAATGTCTGGGAAATCCCTCAACTTCAGCATCAAAAATGGTGGTAATCAAGTAGATCAAAAATCTGGGTCTGTAATCCTTAAGGTCACTACACATTTTTTTGTTATTTTAATATTTTTATTGATGTTAAATTGCATCACAAATTACAGGCGTGGATCTACGGGGTTGCCCCCCCCCCAAATCTGAAACTTTACTCAGTTTTTGCTTAATCTGAGCGCCACCTACAAATTCTCCTTTAAACCAATCCTCCGGACCCTCTTGCAGCACTGTTCATTTCTTTTTGGCGTAAATTGTAAACTGCCCGCCATTATTGTCATTATGAATTTTCTAGTTTTAGTTTTTAAATTCATTTTTTAGCTTTTAAATAAGTTTATTTTTTTATTTTTTTGGATGGGTCTGGTCCTTGATGGAGTACCCCTAGTTCAAACAAAACTTAGAACCGGGTGAAAGAGGAAGCAACTAACCAGCTGTCTATTCTGACCTTCTGTCAAAAATGTCGAACGGCCATCTTAAAGAAGAACTGGGAAAATTTTTTTTTTGTGAAAGTTAAACTCAAATTTTTTTCCTTTCAATGAGTCTTTTAAAATTAAAATCCAACCCCTTCCGCTGGGGAAGGGTTAACATACTTTTGATCATTAAGGAGTGGTAGAAGTTTTTTTTTTCTTTTTTTTTTGGGTTTTTTTCGGTAAGTACAACCTAAAAGTCATACCCATATAAAAGTAAAAAAGGGTTTTCTTTCTTCTTTGACTTCTTGAGAAAGAAAAAGTATATAATGAACTGAAAGAGAAAAAAGGGGGGTGAATCAAACTGTCATTCTATAAGAGGAGAATGAGTTCGTTTGGATGGATAAACCTTTGACATTTACGGACAGTTGGTTGATTGCTTTCTCTTTATTTTCAGTTTCCCACTAGCTGATTAATTACCTTACGCATGTTGCTGTAATTAGTTGTGCTGCTTCTTTGCACATGCTGCTGTAACACGTTGTACTGCTTCATTGCACATGCTGCTGTAAAAACTTTTGAGCCTACAAAATGTAGGCAATGGCGATGGAATAACTCCATCAAGGTAGGGTTCATTCTTTTAGGTCTTAAGTTTGGGTTGTTCTAATTTTATAAATAATTGTAGAAACCGGGCATTTATTTCACCTATTTTATTTCAGTGTACAACCTGAAGATGAGAGCTTATGCTCTCGAAACGTGTAGTTGCAAAAAATTAAACTAGTGGAGAACGACTGAACTTGTTTGATTTACATCTCTTTTTCCTTAAAATATGTACACGTACGTACACTAGGTAAATAAAAAACAGCTGATTCATATTCCTGAGCTGTTTTATGGGTATTATAATGCGCTGAGCTTTTGACCAAAACAATCAAAAATTTTAATATTTGCGTTATTTCCCTATGGTTTTATAGACAAAGCCTGACAAAGAGGAAAATATCGAAAGCGCAAGGGTTTGGACCGAGAAAAATTGTAGGCTTGGTTTGGCTTTGACCATCATGCGCAAATTGCATGTCCGATACGAGGGACTATCCAACAGTTGCTGCTATAGGAAAATAATAAAATTAACCAATTTGTTTATTTTGAATACCTATATAGAAAATAATTGTTTCATATAGTTTATTGTTCATTATTAGAGTCATTATTTTGAGAGCCCTTGGTTAATAGTTAAAAAATTGCAAAAGCAAAGGTTTAAACGTAGGGTATCGAGGACAAGCAAATTATTCCGCCGTACAAAGCAAAATGGCCGTAACTGCAAACAAATTAAAATTAGTTATTGACTTATAATTGAACAAACTTTCTCCTCAAAACTCAAAAACCATAGGATTATTTTATCTGACAAAATAACAGTGTAACTGCAGAATCCTTAAAACATATATTTTAAACGTGATTATCTCAGTTTCGCGTGTAATGCTGGATTTCGGTTTGTATGGTCGAACTTGACTTTCTAAAACCAAATAACACAGAAATTGGTTTGAATGCGTTCGGGCTAGAGTTACCTTATGAAATTCGTAGCTGGGCGTTCTATGTGGAGATTTGAAAGTCCCGTATGCATTCAAAACATGTGTAGTTTGAAACTTATACTGATACAAGAAAATTGAATATTCTAAGTCGTCCTCGTCGGTTAAATAAAAAGAGATGCCTTTTTAGCCTAATAAAGGATGGACAACTTTTTGTTCAGCTTGTCTTCGAAAAACAAATTAATTCCTAAAAAACTAAAATTGGGACCATATAATTAATATGCTCTTCAAATTTTGAGAGATGTGTAAACTTTGTACTTATCAAGAATATAATATGCGAAACAAAACATTTTCCGAATACGAAATGTAGTTTCTTTCTGAAATACCCTTTTCTTTATTAAATTTATTTATTTCTTTTTTCTGTTATGTTATAATAATATTTTTAAAAATATAAAGCTGTCCGGCTTTCAAAATGTACCTTTGAAAAAATTAGATGAAAGGCTAAGAGAATAAAGAATGTACTGGATGTGGCAAAACAAATAGTGCAGTTTGAATGAATATTAAAAAAAATTGGCACAACATACGAAAACGTGGTTTATTCTGGTTGATTCAGTACTACATCCCATTTGTTCGCTTTTAAATATCAGTCAGCTCGCCCCATTACGATTTTTCCTGTTACCCCACGATACAGAAATTCAAGGGGTAATACGAAACATTTCCATTATAAACTACTTGTTTAAAACAAGAAAAACCACAAACTTTTCCTTTAGACAAAAAAAATATTCCCCCATCTTCCCCTATTTTAATAATAGTACATACCAAACGACAAATAACCGCACCGTCGCGCGCCCGCATCGATTAAAGCCGGTACCAAAAATACTTTTTCGAACTGTCAAACATTGTTGAAGTTATCGTTGTCGGTGAAGTTATCGAGCCTAAATTTGGCACGACCAAAAACTATCCACTATCTACACTTAACTTGGTTAAAGAAAGTCGCAAGTTAATTCTCTTTTATTTACGATGGCAGGTCTGTAATAAATATTTATTAAAAGTATGCATCCAAAGCAGTTTTTTGTCTGTCTATTAAAACCTTCTTTTTTCGCCTAACAAGGTATAACATGTATAAAAAGATGTAAAAATGCCCTGCAGCTCGTTAGCATCCCTCCAAAAAGTGAATAGGCAGCGTAAATTTGTTTGTCTTTGCGATGAAGATTTGTAGCAGAGAAAGAGAGAGGATGCTGCATCTCTGCCTGAATAAACGCCCAGTGCCACTATTGATTTGATTTACTAACTGCCTTCGTTATTTGCAACTCAGAAACGACGGATTTTTGTTCACGTGATTACAGATTAGTGTGAGCAAATTGAAATTAACGAAGGATCCGGATCAAATCGCCCAAATTTTTATAAATGGTTATAACTTTAAATATAACCAAAAATATTATGTACATATTTCAACTTACGTCCATCCATAATTTTGACAAAATTTTCCTGTGATGTCGGAAATTTATATAATTTGTTTTCTTCAAAATCGAATAGTTCAATTTTAATCATTTTGCGTAAAAAAATTATTTTTGTAAACAAAACAAGTACCTAACATAACCTCACAATTTCGAATTAATCTGTTTCGTCGGTCAAAATGCACGGAGCAACCAAATTTACGTCCGACTACTCTGTGCAGAATTACAGAACGTTTCAGATCTACCTTCCCTAGATGGATGGATGGAATAAACGAACGATTTCGATTAAAAAGATTAATCCGACGTAAATACCGAACGCAGCTATAGTTACAGCCTCAAGTTCGCGGATTTCTTAACCCTAAAACAAATTGCTGACATGACTGGAAAACCTAAAAGTCAATACACCATGTGCATGTGTTTGACGTTCTGACCCGACTTCTGTTGGTAGCACTGTTTTTTTTTTCTGTTTGTGGTGTTTGGTTGCGGTGTTTGGGCACTCAAGCTTTTGAAGTCCGATCATCACCACGCCACCTTAGACCTTCGTTTATCCGCACTTAAACTATTGCTTATCCACTACAATCATGTTCGGTATGAATTAGCTGATGGTTCTCGCATTTTCTCAAGTTCAACTTTTCGTTTTGTATGATTTTTATGGATTTTCGTTCGTCATCGTATATCAAAATACGAAAAACGCATATAAGTCGTTTCTATTAAAAGAAAGAAAAATTTAATGGTAATACAAACGTGAAGTTTAGTACCCGTAAATAGAAAAACAACAATTTTTCTTGGCTAAGCGGATATAGAAAGATTTTGTTTCTCTTGTATTAAGTTTTCTAAATGGTTTTGGCTCACGCTCCGCTGACTCGACAAAACGTTGCGAAGGCGGAAAAAAATTAAATATAAATTAACCCGACCTGAGCCACAAATTATGTCAAGGTCATGCGTACTGTTTTTCGTTTCATCTGCCATCATTTTTACTATGGTAGTTTCTTTTGTATTTGTAGATGTCGCCACTTATGTGAAAGCGTATCGTATCGCAGGCATTACTTAATTATTTCTGTTACCAACATCGTAAGATAAGATTCACATACCATCTCTGTAGCTTTACAAAAGTGTCACATTGAGCATGCAGTGTTCTGTGGACTCCCTTAAGGACGAAATAGTTAATTGTCAACATTTAATAGCTGTCCATTAGATCTTGAACCCCCATGGGTTTACAGCTTTCGGGCTGCCCACGGACAAATACAAGAAAAACAAAATCTTTCTATGCCTGCTTAGTTGTTGTTTTTTTAACGGTAATATCAAGCACATGGTGTACCCGCTCTTTTTCATTTTGGTTGGTTGTCAAATCCAATCTCCAGTTGTTCTAGAATCTATCTCTCGTTATTTCAATCATGTTTTGAAATATTTTCTTCAAATAATAAGCAAACCAAAATAAATCTATTTACCACTGTAGGTCGTCATCCAATCAACGGCAAGAATTTCCCTACGGAGTTTGAACCCGAATTTCAAACGAAAGTAAAACGAGCCTGAAACATTGATAATTCTCGCGCACTGACCGTCGAAATGAGCTGGTTAAAATTAAATTTATTAAACCTTCGCTTCTTAAAAGATTCGTTTTCGATTTCGGATTGGGAAATTCGATTTTATCCTTTAAATTTAATTATTAAAAGATACGACCTCCGCGTTAAAAATCGTTTTAAGAGGGTGGTTGTTTTTTATTCTTGGCTACTACTGTTTTAAACGCAAAAAAGAAAACTAATTTCAATATAGAATTCAAGTATTTACTCGCATAATGGTTCTTTAAAATGTTAAAAGGAAAACTGACCAAATTATTCCATAAACTGATTTTCATGTGCATGTGCAAATCAATTTAAAGTTTTTATAAAACACAGCAGTAAATAGGGAAACTAGGTCTAAATTTTATCATAACTTTTATCCGATTTAAAAAATTATGACCGTAAATTTTTTAAAAACTCTCGATTTTTAAAAATATCAACTACTTTGTTTTAATTTTGGATAGCCGGTCGCCTATTGTGACGAGCAGAGGAGGTTATGGCAAAGAAAATATATCAACATCTTCTTTGGTTATGGCCTTTTATTTCTAATTATTATTGAATTTGATGCTCTGTCAAATTTCTCTGCGAGTCAATCATCAGCTGCTTTTTGGAACGATATAATTCTACAGTCAGAATTAGGTGTAACGGTAGCTAAGAATATATTTTTTTTATTGTTCCAGACCTATTATGGCACGACCGAGTCAAGCAAAACTATAGAAGTAAACAAATAGGATTATGCCGATGGACGTCCTAACGTGAAAATTAATTTTCATCAAGAAACACTAATCGTTATTCAAAAAACAATTTCTTTCCAACGATGTATCTTTGTCTAGCCATAGCTTTGCAAGTTGCAGGTCATAGCAGTAAAGTGCAGATACTAACTAAAGAAGTAAGCGAAGAAAAGTGCGCATAGGTATATGCATAGTCATTAATTTTATTTATAGTGATTGCGCTGT
Organism: Aspidapion aeneum; assembly: GCA_963576565.1. Classification (NCBI taxonomy): domain Eukaryota; kingdom Metazoa; phylum Arthropoda; class Insecta; order Coleoptera; family Brentidae; genus Aspidapion; species Aspidapion aeneum. Next base: position 77,446,470 of record OY755044.1, on the reverse strand, counting down.
CCTGTTTAGTAAGTAATAATAATAATTTATTAATATATTGCTTCTAATCTGAAGATGAACTAACCTTTAGTATATGTCCGATTTCTTTCTTACTTTTACATATACTAAAAATCAAATTAGTCAAACTAAATGGATCCATGGGGGATCTGATACTTTTCTAGCCCATTAGCACATTCCATGTAAACTCCATGCTATATCAGCCTTGAAAACAGTTTTTTGTAAATATATTTCAGTAACAAAAGCTCCTATGAAGTTTTTAGTTATAACACAGATTATTGAGAAAAATATGTTCTACTATATTTCGAAACCGCAAAATTTAACTTTTTTAACTATCACCAAACCAACCTAAATCTAATCAGTTCGTAACAGTGCCGAAGACTATTTTACCTAAAAGTCTCATGCACATCCGTTTAGCCGTTTAGGAGCTATCGTGTTACGGACAGACAAACAGACACACACCAGACGTCGCGCCGATATTGCTATGAAGATAGGTCCAAATACACCCAAATAACACATATTCGGCGTTATCTGAAAAAAAAAATTCATAGAAAATAATACCTTCATACTTCATACCATTGCTGCGCGGGCTAGCAAGGTAAAAATGGTCATTCATAATCGGTATAAAAATTAAAGAAGACTAGTAGACATAGTAAAAACACGCCTTAACCTAGGTTTCTGATGCTGGGTCTTGTAGGGTGAGATAGATAATTTAAAGGTAACAGAAACCTTTCTACGATTTTTTTACTGCTAATGGGCAGTATTTGCTGCAATTGCGTATTAATAGTAAAAATTTGTGGAAATGGATTCTTATTGGTTGATACAAATTAAGATCGTTTTTTTTTAATGAACATTGTTTCTCTGATTCCTAGTAAGAGAAATGAGAATAAACATTCTCCATCAAAATATACATAATATCAAAAGTGTGGGAAATTGCAAACATAGACCATTCAGATGTGCGTGTTGGAAGGAGATTTCTTGTTCCGCCCTAATTTGAGGAATAGCTATACACAGGTAGTATGCAATTTGCGACAAAGTCTCGCTGACACTGCGCGCTGAGATAGAACATGTAGATATATTTTGAATTGCGTTATAACTGTAATGAACTTAGATGGTAGTTATATGAGTATATTAGCATTACAATAAATAGTTTGCAACATTTGCTAGCCTCAGGTGCTCCATTCTCATAGCCGGGAGAAGTAATACATCACATCGTATAAAATCTCTCATCTTAACCAATTGGAAGCACGGAAAGAGTCGCGCGATGGTAAAAAAAGTGAATTTTGAACAGTTTTTAAGCGTTTGTAGCAAAATCTCTTCTGCTTCCCCGAAGCATTCGAACATTCCGCGGGCGATTTAAAAGATAAGCCTGCGTGATTGAGGTCTTATCGAATAACACGTGACGACTGCCCACACTGACAAGCCCTTTTGATCTCACAAAGTGAATGATCACATCGTCCATGGCCCAGAATCAGCCGGCTGGAATATTAAATCCACTGCTCGTGCACGCTTTGTATAGACATTCAAAACTTAACAAAAATCTACTTCCTTTATTAAAAATTGGTTTAGAGTTTCAGGAGCTTAATCTAACAAGACGATATATATGAGTAAAGAAATGAATCTATCATGCACTAATACATCCTTGCTGGGTCCGTTGTAGCACACTATCGACTCTTTTAACCCTACGAACCCAACAGCCGCGAGCCGCCTTGAATGAAGCAGATTTTTCTGGAACTTTCTGAAATCGGTAGGGCTAAGCAAAAACAACTTCCAAATGCATCTTATCCCATACACTATCGACATTCATGACTTCAACAACCCCCAGAATACTGAGGAGTTTTTTAAGGCGACAGTGTCTTATTAAAAGTCGTGCCGTCATTCTTTCTATTTTGTCTCAAATGTGAAAAAAGACCTCGCACTGAAGGGGTCTTCATTATCGAATAGGTGTTTAGCTTGCTTTACGTATTTTCCTAAAGCGCGAGCGCCTTAAAATGAAGTTAAAGTCACGTTTTAGGGTTGTCATGGAAAGACGCTCTACAAAATCCACAAAGCGTTCACGCCTCACTGTATTAGCTGATGATCCAACTTTAGCTTTAGTTAATCAGCCTTCTCATTTTCAAGAATGGCCTCATGTCATGAAATTCAGGAAAGATTCTTAATAGTTAAATTAGTCTCGCGTTCAGCAAAAAAGTTTTATTTTTCACTCTAGGCTTTGTAGGTACATGTGGCTCGTCAAAAATTAGATTTATTATTTATTTCTTATTATATAGAGTGTCCCAGTGAAAACTTACATATTGACCAATATCCAAAAAAAAATATAGAAAAAAAACCCGTTTCGGGGGTTTAAAGGGAAAATCGTATTAAGGTACTTTTTCACCTACCCCGATTAACCCTTAGAGCGGTAGCTTTTTCTGCCCCAAAATCCTAAATGGAACAAAGGTCATGTAATACCTCATATCAAAGGTCTTTTTATTCTATAAACGCTTGCGGCAACGTGTAGAGAGTTAAGAAACATGTCAAACGAGGTATCACATGACCTATGTATCCATTTAAGATATTGGGGTGGGGGTGGCTACCGCTCTAGGGGTTAACCGGTGTAGTTGGAAAAGTACCTTAATACGGTTCACCCCTTAAACCCACAAAACAGGTTTTTATCTTTTTTTTTAATCTTTTACAGCTTTATTTGTTTTTATCTTATTGGCCAATGTAAGTTTTCACTGGATCACCCTGTATATAGTATTTTTTTTTGTTTACCTAAACCACGCAGCAATGGCTAGAGAAAGTATTATTTTCGACGAATTTTTTTTTAGTTAACGCCGAAAATGTGTTATTTGGGTGTATTTTGACCTATCTTAACAATATCATCGTAATGTCTGTCTGTGTGTGTGTATGTATTTCTGTCCGTAACACGATAGCTCCTAAACCGCTGAATCGATTTTCATAAAATTTTCAGGAAGAATAATGTTCGACACTCTAACATGCTAGTTAGATTTTGGTCAAAATCCATTAATGCTAATGACTGTTTTGTGTCATTGATCCATTTATTTATACAAAAAACGTCACTTTACGGGCCCTTTTAGAAAACTTTCCAGTCTCAACAGTGGCCGCTAATAGATGAATGGACCAAAAAATATATTTTCCGGTCTTTCTTCCAGTTTATTTGGTCATGTCTAATGTTGAAAGCTTTTTGACAGTTTTTGAACTTAATATTTACAGGGTGTGTTGTTGGTGTTTCATGTCGGTTTAAAGAAAAATTACTATACACGACCGGAAACATAGTTCTCTACAGGTTTACCGGTTTCGTCTGGGGGTTACCCACTTATTATTCTGGGTCGACCTGTAAAGTCACCTTTCCGGTATAGTAACGTAAATACCTTATTATTTCGTGATACGGTAAAGGGATATTTAAAAAAACAGCTATATTTTCATCAACACAAGATTTTTAGTAAAGCATAATAATATCCAATAATAATTAAGCATATTTATTAAATTTGGGGCATTTTTAATGATTTAATATGAATGTAGTGAAATTAATAATACTATACTCCATTTATATATAACCATATATTAAACCGAAAATCCTCTGGATTTAACTGGCTATTTGCTAAATTTACGAAAATCCCGATAAACTCTGTATATTTCGTCGAGGTATTTTCTAAACCGCGATATTTACAACTTTGCCGCACTACTCTAATCTGCATAAAACATGCGAAATATATTTTTACAAATTTTATGAGAATGTTGCAGACAAAAACCATTATGAACATTTTAACGTTAACAACTACAGTGCAAAATAAATGTGGAACAAAATTTCGGACTTCCATTGTCTTTATTTATTTTAAACACGACGTTTCGAATAGCAAACATTTCTATCCAGTTTCAACGGTCTACAGGCTAGTAATTATACTACTTGGTACAGGCTAGTAATTATACTACTTGGTGTGTAGTCAGGTGTGACGGTCTGCCCTTTTTTTAAATCCCAAGATGTAAGTTTTCCTTAAGGAGTGGTTTCCATATGTTTGGAATATCCGTGCTTGGTTGACTGAAAACTTCTTTAGTCTGCATTGTAAATGCAGCTTTAATAAACTTTCGGCTTTGCTAATGCAAAACTTTAGCTTCAGATCAATGAATTCTGTGATTATTTGACGATGCATCCGCTAAAACAGATTTTTTAATATCTCCTAATTGAGTACTTTTTAGATGTTCATTTACTCTAACCTGAAAAGGGCGTTTCGTTTCACCTAGATATGCCTTACCACACTCACATGGAATTCGGTTAATGCATTCCTTGATATTTGAGGGATTTGCTGGTTTTGTTTTAGTTACGAGACTCCTTATTGTATTTCCAGATGGAAATACTGTTTTACTATTATAGTGTGCTCTTCGTCTTATGTTTTCTGAAATCTCTTGAACATATAAAATGTTAATAACACCCAATGGCTTATTATTTTGCGAATTTGCTACATTTGGTTTGTTTTTAATTTTAGAGATTGTTGAGTTTATTATTTTCTCGGAAAAACCATTCTGTTGTAAATCCTGTTTAATGTTGTAGATTTCTGTGGTTAATTCTTCATTATTACTGCAAATATTTATGGCTCTGAAATACAAGCTTGTTATAACTCCTTGTTTTGAAGCAACAGAATGATTAAACTTAAAATTTAGGTACGGTCTTGTGTGTGTGTGTTGGTTTCCTATATACAGTGGTTTAAATGTTTCTGTTTATTCAAACTAGATAAAGACAATTAGAGTCCGAAATTTTATTTCTACTTAATCATTGTGTACGAGTTTCAAACATAGAAAATAAATGTGTCTGTAGATATGATTAAGTTAAAGTACTATAAAAAAAATACCACAAGGCTCAGCTTCGACAGGGAGAGAAACTGTGGTGGTTGTACCGCAAAAATATGCATAAATTGCTGCAAACGTCCTGTTTGTGGCGGTACTAAAAATAGGGTAAATTATATTGCATATACCTACAATTCAAAAATGCAAAACGCCGCATTCGAATTACATATGATATTCGGCTACCTACTTAAAAAACTATAATATTTACTTCTAAACGAAAAATATAATAATATAATAAAAAACTATTTTCCTAGCAAGTGCAAAAATGATTTTTCAAGCATTTAAGTGCAAAAAATATGTTTCTGCAAGCGCTCGGAAACATTGTTTTTCACGAGCGTCAGAAAAACGTAATAAAATTAAATTATAATAATAATAAACCAAAACACATCTACACCACATCACGCTACTTCTTCCAAAAACAAGTGTTTTACCGAAATTTAACATCTTACCTTTACACATAATTTAATTTAATTTTAATTTAATAAATTTTCTGTGCTTCTACACCATGGCAACCGCGGCATTTTATAGGCAATATTATCATTAGAAACTTCAAATCTATAGGTACAAGTTCTTTTAAAATTAGACATTTCTGTGCACAAATTTTTTTTCACACTAGTGCGGTAAAGCAGATTTTCTGCCCTAAGAATAGTGTGGAAAGTTTTATTTTTCACACTACTTTTAGTGAAGAAAACTCTAGTTTAGCGCACTACTGTGGTAAACTTTTTGCGCACTAGTGTGGAAAACTTTTTCCGGACAGCAATGACAAATTAAAAAAAACGTAAGATTTGAAGTTTGTAATGATAATATTGCCTTGGTTGCTATGGTGCAAAGGTAAAATATTATAATTCGTTAAAAAACTAGGTTTTTTTTGTGATGTAATGTTGATGTGTTTTAATTTATTTTTCATATAATTCATAATTTTTTTATGTTTTCCCATCCCATGTCTTCTGAACGCTGGTAGAAAAACAATTATTCAATACACTTGCAGAAACCTATTTTTCTGCTCCTAAAGGCTTGACAGAACTCGCTGAGCATCTGTAAATGGCATTTGCATGCGGAAAAATCGATTTTCTGTACTTGTAGTAAGTAGTGTAATAATAGTTTTTTTGTCTAATTAAGAAAAGTTTTGACTTACCGTCAATATTTTTTTTCATAAAAAGTTTAAAAAGAATGTTTTTCTTTAACAAACTCACGTAGTTATCACAGACAATCAATAGTATATTTCCTAATCAAGTGCCGAAAAGATATTTTCCGCAAGAGATAGGAACACTATCTTTTTGTCAAGCGTGTGGAAAATAAAAAAAAATAAAAATTAAATAATTAGTAAATATTAATTTAAAACATTAAAACCTTCACCGGTTTTTGAAAACTATTTGGTAGTTTAAACAGTATATAGAAAAAAGTAATATTAAGGTATTGATTCTTAAGTTTTAAAAAGTGTGAGGAAAAGTGGTGCGGAAAAGTACTTTTCCGCACTCAGTGTCCAAATTGCCCTTTAAAGTCGATATCTTTCTGTTTAAAAAAGTATCAAAAATATTTTCGTGGTTAATCGGCAAAAAATGTTTTTGATTTCCTTGTATTTTTTTGTAAGCAGCTCGATAGCTGTGCACCGACGGGAGTCTAAGATCTAATGGAGACCTATTTAGTATTAATAGTTTACTGTTTTGTCCCCAAGGGGCGCTTTAAAATAGTGCATTCTCAATGGTAAACCCTTGCAAATCCAAGTAGACGACGGATCCAAATCTCATCTTGTGATTTAAATTTAAGCCACTTTTCAAAGTAACGCCATCTACCAAAATACAAGGGAAAGTAGCACAGAAAAAAATAGATTGTATTCACGGGTACTAAAATTTGCGTTTAAAAGTAGTAAAAATAGTTATTCGTTTTCAAATTTTTTTATATTATTACCAGATAATAGTAGGGGAGGCTGTGAAGATTTTGGGAACATATTTTCTTATTCAGCAATAACTCTAAGCAAAATTTGTTATATGAATAAGTGGGGGGGGGGTTCCAATGGGTCCAGGCGCCAAACGCAAAATAAGATATGAATACGAGGAACTTATTTTCTTAGTAATAAACCAAACTATGTACTAGTAAAAAGTAAACTTAAGTTACCTAAATCAAATATTCTGGCTGATCTTTCGAGATGGAAATATTTCTGACAAGTGAAAAATGATATGAAATGAGTGCCCTTATGTTGTTAAATCTGAAAGTTTATGAGATAATAGGTTGTATTATAACAAAATCTTAAAATACCATATGGCTGACATGTAAAAGGCTCAAAGCCTTGCCAGGGTTATCGGTTCCCCTTCAAGTTGAAACCTTCTATTATGTTAATGTTTACTAGACCCACGTACAAATGAGAAGGAGCTATAACTTGGCTTATTTTAAGACTAAGTTTCCATGCACATATGTACGTCCGCAAACGCTTCGTTGCCGATTGACAAACTGTTGAAATTAATAATTTTTTTTCAAACCTAAAACAGAAATTAAACTACAGGGGTACGTTCCTGGGCATGCCAAATAATAATTAGATTCTGAAATAAAATGATTTTTTAGCGGGAATGCTCCGTTTTCACTTATCCCTGAACCTAGGGTGTGATTGATAGATTCTTAGATACAAAATGAGGAATACCTTGTTTTATCTAGAAACTTGTTAGTATCTTGCAGTTTTTTTTGTACCTGCGGCCCTTAACAAGCAATAAATTAATTAACTATTTTTTAGACCGGATCTTAGAGCTGTTATGGCGAGTCTTTCGTGATTGTAAATAGCAGCCAAAATAATTTTCTCTTTGACATTATATTATAATCTACTATGTGAAAAAATTTCAAAACTAAGAAAATAAGTTCTTGATTTTCCACTTTTGAAGACACCGCTAAGTGCATTTTCCAACTTTGTAAATTAGTCCGGGGGTTTTTTGATTATGGAGTATTATAACATCAGTGTATACGTTTAGTTTCAAGACTAAGAAAGATAAATAAATCAGCCCAATTTTTGGATCCGAAAATTTTCAGCCAGGGATATTTTTTACTACTTGAAATGAGTCAAAGTACTTTTCTTATAATGATTATGGCTTGGTCACTTGGTGTTAAAGATTTAGAAGTAACAAAATAAGTCTACTCATATCATTTTTTCAAGTTCCAAAAAATATTCACGGCCTCCCCTACTATAATGTCAATTCTTAGTGGGTATTAGGAGAATCAATTAACGTTCGTATATTTTCCAAAGCGATGGAAACAATATTGGTTTTCACCAAGTCGACGACTTATAGCTAAAACCACACACAGAGAGAGTCTCCCCTTGTCTATTAATTTAAGGGGCGATTAGTTGGGGTCGTCTTATGAAATCGGCGGTTGTTGTATTAGCTTAGAAACTTGGAAACTTGTGCAAACTTACGTATTACGATTGTACACATGTACAAATGGAATCTGGGATTTGTTCTGTGATTTCCTATTTATTAACGAAATAAGATTTGGTAATACATTTTTAACCATCCATGATATGTATGAGACATTGATCTCTATAAAGGTTGTTCCAAATTAAGTGTCCCCCACTGCCCTCTTCGTTATAACTAGTGACCTTTTAAACGATTATTAAAAAAGATAAATTTAAAAAATCTATAAAGACCGCGTTTTCGAGCTTTTGAAACATATAAAAAAAAATTATTATAATTTTTTAAATTCCAAAAAAACTCACACATTTCTGCCCTAGTTAGACATTTATTGGGCGGTTTTTTAGGTACTTTTTATATAAATCGATAGTGACAAAGATGAAACAAGGATGGAAAGACAAGGAATCATAAGTGGATAAAAAATATCTAAAGACAAAAAAATGCGTGTTCTGCTCGCGTATTTTCAATTTAATTCTTATCGTGCGGCAAAATTCAAATAAGGTTAAGTTTGTGTTAGGGTAGTTATTTATTTTTTAAAACAATGGGTTCTTTTGTCTTTTGAATAGTTTTGCTTATTTTTCTTTTAATGTACAGCTAAGTTCAAAAAAATGTGATTGGATTGGAACAACTCGTTTTTCATTTTAAGCAGTATATGTATTGTATCGGGTTGACATTTACATTTTACAGTAGTGTTATGACATCCAACAAATGAACTGTTTATTTCCCTTTGAATGTTTTTGAAATAAATAAAATAAAACTTAATAAAAACTAGCCAACAATATATTTTTGGTCGTTTTTAGAAATAACGTGCTTGTGTCTGTTAAATTGAATTTATTAGCTTTGCTAAATAATACGTTTAAAAAGTAAGTTCGGTCTTTTTTTGCTGCAGTTCGGCACCTGAGGTTTGATGATCTAATTCTACGGCAAAAGTGTGCTTGGCTGCCTGGAAACAGTGAAAAATTCTTGCGTTCTTCGCTCTCTCGAAAGGGTCATTTTAGAGTACTTGAAGTAGCGCCAGATCCTCCTGAACTTGACTGACTTTTGGCCTGCCAGATCATCCTTGTTTCCTTTCAAATGATTGTTATTTTATCCATCTTTTATTTATAGAATAAACTCTTGTTTGGCTTACGTTAAAATGTTGACTACCGCTGGAAAGGACCAACCATTTTCCATAACTTAGAAACAATTTTGGCTTTTAGTTTTTAGGTTGTATGTAAAGTCATTTTGGGATTAAATTATGTTTATATATTACTTATTCTACTTGGCATTGACAGTTTCAATATTGTTAAAATACTGAGAGGTTTTAATTTTAGCATGGTGCTTTGAATACACTGCCTAAAATTTGAAAATAGTACTTTAAGGAGTCGTATTAGTTTTTTTTTTAAATCAGCTGTACAGCGTGTCCCATTTTCGATGGGATTAAATGGGAAACTCGGTTATTATTAAAGATATCGATTTTCTGATTGCACCTTACCGTGCTATTTTTTGGAGCCCTTAAAAATGGTGTAATCAGATTTTTGCTATACCCCGTGGTTAAAATTGCATTTTAATTAATTCCTTGTATCTCGCTTATTTTGCAAGATATTTTTATTCTGTAAAAACATTTCTATGGCAACTTTTTTAGAGCAAAATAATAACGTTTTCAATTTTTTTAAATATTGTTTAGTTTTTGAGATATGGTGATTATCATAAAAAAATTAAATACGGACCTGGATTTTTTTTATTACTACTTTGATGGAACCATGCTATTATTATCTTAAAATGATAAAACTTTAATATTTTTTTGATTTAAGGTTAAAAAAACTATTTAATATTTGAAAAAAAAAATTATAGTCCGAACCTGGAAATTTCCAACGTAATAATAAATTAAAAATTGCAAGACACACTAGTTGAACGATTTTTAGTCTATCTATTTTAAAATGATAATTAAAAGATTTATAAATAAAGTAAAAACCTTAAAAAGTTACAAAAATAATATCCTACTAATTATTTGATGGTAGCACAGCAGGTCGTGAAATTTACAAAACAAAAGCGTGGAATTGACATTGTCATTTTACTAGTCATTTTTGTGAATGGCTTACAATTATTTTAAACTGGCTAGAAATCGACCATATCCAGATTTTGAAAAATGTGATATGTTTGACTGCTTCATTCAAGCAACAAAATCCCAATATTTAAATGGCAGAAATATTTTTATGCAAAATGCGTTAAGAAAAATTACTCAAAAATGCCAACAATGTCTTACACATAATGGTAATCAGAAAAATTAGTTATTTTTTATAATTTGTTTTTTTTTGTATTTTTCGTAGACTTTGTTTCAAATAAATCTGTAAATTAACGTATAACCATTTTAATATGCTAAGTATCAAAACAGTTAAACTAAAAATTGTTTAACTAGCAATTTTTGATTTATATTTATGTTGGAAATATCCAGGTTCGGACTATTTTTTTTTAAATATAAAATATTTTTTTTTTACCTTTAAACAAAAAATTTTTAAATTTTTATTATTTTATGATAATACTAGCATGAAACCAATCAAAATAGTAATTAAAAAAATCCAGGTCGGTATTTAATTTTTTTATGATAAATACCATATCTCAAAAACTAAACAATATTTTAAAAAGTTGACAACGTCATTATTTTTCTCTAAAAAAGTTGCCATGAAAAGGTTTTTACAGAATAAAAATATCTCGCAAATTAAGCGAGATACAAGGGATTATTAAAAATACAATTTTTTAAAAAACTCCCTCTATTAGCGAAACTACGGGGTATAGCAAAAATCTGATTCCGCCATTTTTAAGGGCTCAAAAAAAGAGCACGGTAAGGTGCAATCAGAAAATCAATATCTTTAATAATAACCAAGTTTCCCATTTAATCCCATCGAAAATGGGACACGCTACCTCGAATGTCTCGGTACGGCTGCTGATAGTTTCAGAAAAATTAGGTAATTTAACTTTGAACTCGCTTATTTCTTTTTAATTAGTGTAGGTACCTACTTTATAATAATTAGAGGAGATTAATATAATATGCTATACTTTTTATTAAAACGATCGTAGGTATATTTTGTAATAATGGAGTTAAAACGAACAAAAATGCATAACTTGTAATAAATATTTTCCATTTTTTTTTTAAATTTTTAACTTACTAACTTTGCGTGCTTTTTGTCATTATTAATTATAGTAACAATTTTCTTTCAGATCAGAATTGGATAGCTGTGTAATTAAACAAATACAACAAGCAACTTTCGGTTTAGAAAAATGTGTTTTTATCGAACCAAACCGAACCGACCATCGGCATATCCTTTAAAGAAAGTGATTATTTAATTATGGCGTAAACTAAAGAAATAAAAATAGCTAATAAAACTTTCTATTCCTACACCTACAGAAACGACACTGATTTATTTTCTAATTCTGCATACTGCCGACTAAAGGGGTCCCGAAAAGGACATCCGAAAGCAATTAAAAGCGCATCTCAAAAAAATCTGCCAATCAGGTGCCGTCTATTCACCTGTGCTGGGTCGGTCAGAAAACAAATACTTTGTGCTCGGACCGCAAAGAGTCGCGCCTTTTCTCTGTCGGTAGGGTTGAAATTATACCAGGAAGATTTTATATGAATTTGGATAACATTTGAAGGGCAGATTGAAGCAAAATTTCATGAAATCGATAGAACCCCATATAAGTAGCATTTCAGGTGACTTTGCAAAAACCAGACATAGGTTTACAACAGTACTATGTCTTTATGTTTCATTTTATGCCTTGTTTTCATTAGGGTGAGCACGACCGAATAAATTGTGCATCCAGGAATTTCGCGTGTAGTATTTTTGATGTTCCGGGTCTAGTCCCGAGCATATCACAAGACGTGAATGAGTATATATTGCAGTAGTTTTAATATACTTCAACACACAATAAAAAACAAAAAATAAAACCGATGATGAATTTAGATAAATTTTAATTTATTTAGAAGTAAAAAATAATTATATTTAATATTAAGGCCAACTGGGGAAAGCTTTTTTTTAATTCGCAAGGAAAAACAAGCAAAGATAAAGTTTTTAAGATGTTCGTTCACAATAAAGACGAATTTTGTATGACGATTTACCGGTTTACTGACTTGAGTGAAAACAGTGGTAAAATTTAAGTTTGTAAATTAGATGCATGCCATTTTATTCAACTTGTTGGATAAAATAGCTACTATTCTCAAAATTAAATATTTTTTTAATTTTTTTTAGTGTTTTCTAAAATATTTGTTTATTATTCTTGAAACTAAAATATTTAAAAAAGCAGTGATTTTGGAAATGTTGGGTCCACAATGATACACAAAGCGTAACTGTCAAACTGTTTGACAAAAAAAATGGTTTATATGGGGCCTCTGTAAGTTTGACAACTAAGGTAAAGAACCTAATAAATAAGTGTTTACTTTATAGAGTTGCATAAAAAATTCTTTGAAAGTTGAGTCTTTTCAGCGCAAAACTTTTTGGCCACTTTCGTATCAGATTAATTATCTCGAAATATCTACTTTTTACTATGGGGGTCGATTTTTGTAGATTAGACCTCCGATCGTTTTCAGCCAGCTAAAATTTTTAGCCATATAAAATTGGGCTGCATTGAGTTCAACTAGAACTGGCAAAATATCGTGAAAGGTTTCTGCTCAATATTTTGAACCAAAAAGGCAAAACAACCTTAGATATTAGTAAACACAACATTCTAGAGGTAATTTTCTTACGAATTTCATTCTATGAAGGAAACAAAAACCGTTTTCCGACACGAATTGTACGTCGAATTTATTTCTCAGTGTTCATACAAGTCAGTGATCGCGAGCCGCAGTGTTGTCAGTGCAGCTTGGTAGAATTCTTTCACTTATTTCAGAAAATCGAGTTCGCCGTGATTTTTATGACACTTACTTTGACAGACAAGTATGAAGGAATTTCACAATAAACAAACAGAATTTTTTTTAAGATTATATTACTAGTTATAAAAAAATGATAAGTTGATTTCTCACACGTGCGGATATGGTGTTCTGTGGGGCGGATTATTATCCCAGAGAGAGGCTCCATTTCTTTTAAGTACGCCTCTCACAAAAGACAAGAAGATTTGGATAGTTCTACTTGGATAACCTCTGTGGTTCTACAAGAAGCCTCACCTATAAAATGATATAAGAAGAGAAACATAGTATACAAAGTTTTCCATCCCAGAGGTGCTCCATTTCTTTTAAATATGCCCCTCACAAAAGACGAGAAGATATGAATAGTTCTACATAGTCTTGAAGCTTCACTCATAAAATCTCCTGATGAAATATGAAAAGAAACGTACCTACCTATAGTTAGTATACAAAGTTAAAATTATCATAAAAATTCAAAATAATGGATATGTATAGGGGAAAATCCTTAAATTATGCAACGCAAAAAGTCAGGATTTTTAACTCCCCCTCGTAACGCATTTTCAAGACAAAACACATTAAAAAAACATTGCGTGTAATCATGACGCAAAGCCAATCTCCCCCTCTTGAGTGTTTATATTCCTTATAAGGAATATAACTGGATCAATTTTTTTGAGGGGCTTAAATCAAATTTGGTAATAAAACATTTAAATAATATTGGTGTTCTTTGGATGGTTATACATCATGGGCGTAGTCAGGGTAGGGCACTTGCCCCACCCTGCCTTGTCACCTGCATCATCCTGGCTTTAGCTCATTTAGTAATACAAGAATTAAAGGGGAGCTATAACATTTTTTGCTTTTTTGCCCCACCCTGAGTGAGACCCTGACTACGCCCATGTTATACATGGTTAGTTTACCAATTTTTAATAGGTGCTTCTTTTGTTAATTTAATTTGGCAGGGTTATAGGTACACTATCTGCTTATAGGTACTTACTATAGCTTTTTTAACTATAGACTATAGCAACCCCCACAACTAAAATCATTATTTATTGTTACAAGCCTATGACATATATCCTATCCATTTTTTGTATTTTTTTAAATTTAACTTTGCATACCTATAGGTACTGTCCATGAAGATAAGATGAGATAAGAAGAATCATTGTTTCGACAGTGCTAGAATAAATTATTATTTACTTGTATAATATAATTCAATTTTTTTTTGTTAATAAATTATTTAGAAACCTTATGCAGTAGGTACTTTTTTCACTTTTATTGGGTCACTGAATAATGACTTTTCAGTCCTTTATTTTAAATCAAAAACTTTGAGTTTTTGGTTATTATAGAAAAAAGTTATCTAAAAATTTTACATTTTTTGTATCAATATGTTCTAATAAAAAATCTTATTTGAAATAATTGTCTTCTAAAACATTTTCCTTGAACGAAAATAAGTTCAAAAACATTTTCTTTAAATAGAAATTTGTTCGAACAAACTTCTAATCGAACAAAATGTTTTTGAACAATTTTCTGTATAAAGAAAATTTTATTGAATGATTATCCTTTTGAAGAAAATGTTTTTTTAAATTTAGTTATTGATTTAGAATCTTAGTAAGGTACTTTATTTTTTTTATGTATTTTTGGTGATTATAAAAATACTCTGCCAATATATGGGTACCTCTCACACTAGGTACTATAGTTATAGTGTATGTGTGAGCTAATATAACTAAAAACTGAAATATATTTTATTCAACTCCAGACTCAATTACCTTTTGTTTGATACCACACAAGCCATGTTTTGACTTAATCTCTAATTTTTGAAATCTACCCCCACCCTTTTTTTTAACGAAAATGTATTTTGTTTAACTCCAGACTCAATTACCTTTCGTTTGAGATCACAGACAGACGACATATTTTCACTTAAACTCTAATTTTTGAAATTAAGATTTTACAGTTTTTGTAACATTTGAGTAAAAATATGTTCAAATGGAAAATTCTTCTAAATCATTTTCTCCTAAAACATTTTCCTTGTATGGAAATTTCTCCAAAAACATTTTCTTTAAATGGAAATTTGTGCAAACAAACTCTCTAAAATTAAGCTTTTACATTTTCTTAGAACATGGGGCATGTTCGGAGCATTTTTTGACATTTGAGTAAAAATATGTATGTAGTAGTTATTTTTGATAACCCTCATAGAAAAAAAGCAGGTTGCACAAATATCTTTAAAATTAATTTTATCGTTTAAATGGAAACTTGTACAAAATTATTTCGTCCTAAACATTTTCTTTGAACGGAAATTTGTGCAAAAACATTTTCAAGAAAATTTTATTGAATAATTATCCTTCTGGAGAACCGAACAAAAAATGTTCTGTAAAACATGTACTCAAAGTATGTAGCAGGCACATAGATAGCGTTTTTTTTCTGGGGGGATACTCCCATATAGAAAGTGCTGTGCTGTTATTCAGTTACGGTGCATGATGTTTTGAACAGGGTAGGCAGAAATGCTTGACGGAGGCAAATCCACTGAATACAGAACATTTTAGTGGGTATGTGCCCAATTTTTGTCCAAGACACTAAAATTTCAAGATAAAAACTTGTTAAAGAAGGGGGGAAATGTCCCCCAGTGCCATCCCTTATCTATGTGCCTTGTACCTATTTCTCACAAACTATTATCAAACTGAACTTCACTTCATATATTGTTCAACTGTTTTTGTTTGTGGAAATGTAATCACTTTATGCACTTTTCTTATGAATAATATTATTTTTGATAATAATTAACAAATATTATTTGATAATACATTGTATTCTATTTCACATTCACATAGTTACAT
The DNA here is from genome assembly GCA_963576565.1 of Aspidapion aeneum. Classification (NCBI taxonomy): domain Eukaryota; kingdom Metazoa; phylum Arthropoda; class Insecta; order Coleoptera; family Brentidae; genus Aspidapion; species Aspidapion aeneum. The sequence continues at coordinate 77,430,538 of OY755044.1, read as the reverse complement.
TACTATAACAGAATAAATCATATCAGAGATTTGGGTGGCATCTACTGGTCTTGTGCTGGTCTCGAAGGATGTTTACGAGGATGTTTATTTCTCTGCGACAAGTTTTTTATTTGGGCCAACATAGCAGATGATAGGGATTGCTTGCAACCTTAAGAAGTTTGTCTTTGTTGCCTTGTAGACACATAAGTAACCTGTAACAAAAAAAATCCATATTAAAAACCAATAATTTTCAAGAAGATGCAAATTTTCCAGCTCTAATTATTTTGGAAAAGCCTGCCTTTAGAAATATTTCCAAGTGAAAAAAAAACATTTTTTTGGCAAAGGGTGCCCAAAAGGGCTTGTTAGCGAAATACTAGACAACACTAGACTAATACTTACGTTTGAACATACGGCCCAACAGCTAAACAACCAAAACTATCGAACGTTGAACATAAATAATAAATATAAACATTAAATTCCTAACCCACTTTATGCAGAACACCCAATGAACTTGTTTAGAAGTTCATTGAGAACAGAAGCTTATTTTTTGTTGTGAATTGCAGACTGCCGGGCCTTAGATGACGTAGTTACAAGCACAGTGGGCCAAATCAGATATCCAATGCAATTTTTCTTGGTAAAACTAGATATTACCAAAACCAAAATTTGTTGAAAGAATGGAATGAATGTATGTTTATACGCCAAGGAAGTAGCTTGGGGGAAGGAGGGTAAGCCCTCTAAGATCAAAATCAGCCCCCTTCAAACGAAATGAACATAATCTATCAGGAGCGCAGACCAAGTCCACAAATAGCATGCGGACTAGGCCTCCCTGCTATGTTTTTTCTAGAATTTTAGTAACATAATTAAGTCTCATTCTAAAAAAAGGGGCTCCCCTAAAAAAAGAAAACTTTTACTTTAATTGCTGTTTTTGTAGTTTAATAATAATATACAAATAGATTTCTACAAAAAGATAACTGCCTGTATTTCTATGGGAAGGGGTAAAGTAAGAGATTCCCCTCCCCCCATAACCAGCCCCCTCACAACCAACCTACCACAATCTGCCCCCCGTCCGATATCATAAGGACTAAAGAGTTTTATTTAATGATATGACATAACTTTTTAAAACTCACTTTTGCGTTTGGGTAGGGAAATGTGTCCACGATCAGACATAAGAGGTATTTTCCTAAATAAACCAGATCACGTTTTTATTATCCATAAGTAAAGGCTCAACTAAATCTTTATGGTGAAATATAAAAGATAGATCAGAGTGTCCTCTTCTCATACAAAAAATGTTTTTAAAAAGAAGACAAAATTATGTGCCGTTGTGGAACTTGTAGGACTTAAATATGTATTTCAAACTTATGTATGTACTATGTTTTACTTAGTACACAGTTTTTTTTCTACTGAATTTCTAAAATATACAATTTTTTATTTATACAAGGTGTTTCAAAACTCAATAAAATAATTTTAGTTTTGAATTTTTTAAGTAATTGTTAGTCAAAAAGTTTATATAAACATAGACACGCAAACGCTTAGTTTTCGAGATACAGGGTGTTAAAATTTCATATATTTATTAGTTTTTTGTTTATAGCTCGTGCAGTTTTTGAGATATGCTGCTCAATGTTGTCAGTACACTATAAGACATGCCAAACGATAGTAAAAATCTACAAGGTTATACTTTTTCAGGGGTCATGTCAGCTTTTTCCTGGGATATTTTTTTATTGTAAGCCACTGGTAGATTCTAAATCAAGAAATAAAATCGTTGTTTCCATTGCAAACTTTTTGTCTCTTGCAATTTTTTCGTATCTCTAACCGTTTAAAAAAAACCCTTTTGCACCAAAGACTGCTATTATCAAAATAAAAAATGCTTCGGTATAGCATGGCGACTATATCTACCTATGTTCTGATTGCTGTTGATTAAAACTTCTATTTCATTATTTATAACTCAATTTAATTACTAAAAACTAGTGAAGTGTTGTTACCACAATGTTGCCATTAGGTGGACGTCTTGAATTAGCTCTCAGAAAGTATGTATTACGTATTTAGGAATATTTTACAGACTTAACCTAAAAATCTTTCGGACCGGCTTGACCTGATAAACAGCAACGTGTGATGGTGACATATTTTTAGTACTTAAACTATTAACACTATTGAAAACCAAGATGTCCAAGTGTTACTACTGCGAAGAAAAAATATCGTCGCGAAAGCCTAGCGTGGCTTGCGCTGGAACTTGTGAAAATCTGTTTCATCCATCATGCATAAACATTCCCAATGAATTTGCTAACCTATTTACCATCGTCCCTGGAATTTTTTACAAGTGTCCATGCTGTATTAAAATGGACAAGAAGGAAAAGTGTTTTGAAACCATTATTGAAACACTTCGTACAGATTTACTCAATGAGATATCTATTAAAGTGGCAGAGGGACTTGCGAAAATCACCCCTAACCATAGCCCTTTGGACTCTTATACCCCGACATATGCTAACATACTTAATAATGGTCAATCAAAGGTCGTTATTAAACCCAAGAATTTGAACCAAGACAACTTGCAAACCAAACATGACATTTTGCAAAACATCGACCCAATTGAACAACAAATTAACATAAAAAATGTCAAACACACCAGTAATGGAGGAACCATTGTCGGCTGTCAAACCGAGAACGAGGCCCAAAAGCTGCGAAAGCTTGTGGAGGAAAAGCTTTCCACTGATTACGACACCCAGGTAAAAAATCTTCATCCCCGCTTACGCATAGTTGGTCTTTCCGAAAAGCACGAACTAAACACTGTATCTCAACGAATTTTCAGTCAAAATGCGGAGTTATTCAACCACAGCTCGAAGCTGGAAGTCTTGTCTGTCAGCTCAATGAAAAAAAACAATAACGTCTATCAGGCTACACTGCAGGTTGACGCGGTAACGTACAAAAAACTGCTCAAAAAAGGAGACTTGCTTGTAGGGTTTGACTCTTGCGCGATCTTTGATGCTCTGACCGTCCAGAGGTGCTTTCGGTGCAATGGCTTCAATCACGATTCTAGACGCTGCCAAAAAGACGTAACTTGTCCTCTATGCTCGCTACCTCATGAACTTAAGGATTGCACCGATGCCGAAAGCAAGAACTTTAAAGCTCTAACTGCATATTCTTAAAACAAAAATCACCTAACTTAAACATAACCATGCTGTCTGGGAATACAGAAAATGTGCATATTATAAACAGTGCGTGGTAAATCTAAAACGGGACCTTGGCCTACAAACATAGCAATCAAAACCTCTTTTCAACAACAATAAGCCTGTGTCACCTTCTTGCAGTTCAGTATCGAACGCCCTACCTGTTACCCCCTCAGTGAACCGAAAATCAATCGACCGCCGTAATACAAGTGGTCCAAGTAGCACCAACTATGTACTTTATTATCAAAACGCTAAAGGCCTTAAATCCAAAACAACTGAGTTTTTCAATGCGGTCTGCGCCTCCAACTATGACATTATCGCGATCACGGAAACAAATCTTTCATCCGGATTATTTAACTCTGAACTTTTTCCTCAAAAATATTCTGTCTTCAGAAAAGATCGCAATCTTGAACTGACGAATAAAAAAAAAGGAGGTGGCGTATTACTGGCGGTTGACATTTCATTTCAATCGACTCAGCTGAACCTCGACACGCTATTTGTGGGTGATCTGGTGAGTGTGGATGTTTTGGCTGTGAAGATAAGCATAAATAAGATATCATTATGCATAACTGTCGTGTATATCCCTCCTGATGTTAACATTTCCATATACCAATCTCTTTTCGAACTTATTTGCAATCTTCACTTAGGACATGGGCACTTTTTAATCATTGGGGACTTTAATATACCGGATTACGCTGCTTACCTTCGACATGGAAACATGACAGCCACAGTCTCTTACTTTCAAAACACACTGAGCTTTCTTAATGCATCTGAATCAAACCGCATCTGGAACGACAACAACAGATTACTAGACTTAGTCATATCAAATATACCATCATGCATTGTTGAAAGGCCTATAGAGTTATTGAGTCGGGAAGACATGCCACACCATCCAGCGTTAGCTATGTTATTTAAACCAACACAACAACAAAAGGCCAATAAATCCAAAACTAATTGCATATACTACAACTTCAAAAAAGCAAACTTCGTTGATCTTTATCTAGAGCTAACAAAAACCGACTGGAGCTTTCTTAACTTACAATCCGATGTAGATTCAGCCTGTGACAGCTTCTATAACAAAATCTATGAGCACTTAAATGTATTTGTCCCAAAAACTCGAAAAAGAAATAAAAACTACCCTTCATATTACAATTCTAACATAATATAAAACATTAAACGTAAATCAAAATACTGGAATAAATACAACAAGCACAAAAACCCTGGCGATTTAGACCACTTCAAATCTCTTAGAGCAACAATAAAAATCGACATTAAGGCCGCTCAAAAATTATACTGTGAAAATACTGAAAACAATATCAAAAATAATCCAGCCTTATTCTGGCGCTACATAAATGACAAACAAAACAGACCTCTACTACCCAGTGTCGTGTCTAATGACGAGGCCATTGAGTATAGGGACCCTCAAGATACCTGCAACGCTTTTTCACGTTATTTTCAGTCTGTTTACTTTACATCTTCTCCCGTAATAATTGAATCGGAGGTTTCAAACACATGCATGGAATTCCTGAATATCGGGAGTGTTACCGTTAACGAGACTTATGAATCACTTTAAAAAATTAAACCTAAACCGACTATCGGATCTGATTTACTACCCGCATTTTTTGTCAAAGATTGTGCTTGTATTTTTGCTTATCCACTGTCAATATTAATAAACTTATTTCTTTCGAAATGCTGTTTCCCCACATGTTGGAAGATCTCTCGCATAACACCCGTACACAAAAAAGATGATCGCAATAAAATTTCAAACTATAGACCAATCAGCATTCTAAACGGATTTTCCAAAGTGTTCGAGATGATCCTACACAAACATATCTATAATTTTACTCAAAACTCCATCGGAATCCGTCAACATGGCTTTATGAAAAAGCGATCTACAGTTACAAACTTGCTATGCACCTCTCAGAGACTAGCTGAGTCCGTTGACTGTGGCGGCCAGGTGGACGTGATATATACAGATATGGCCAAGGCATTTAACAGGTTGGATCACGGTATTTTAGTAACAAAATTGGTTTTGATATTTCTCTAGTCAAATTACTTGTCTCTTATCTAGATAGAAAACAATATGTTGAGTGCCTTGGTCATAGGTCGGCTACAATCGTCCCGACTTCTGGTATACCCCAGGGATCGATTTTAGGCCCATTGATCTTTAACACCTATTTGTATGACCTTCCTCTGACTCTTGACGTTGAATTTGCATCATATGTTGATGACCTCAAACTTGAATACGAAATAAACTCACTTCTGGATTGTATCATGTTTCAAAATAAATTACAAATTTTATCAGACTGGTGCAAACGCAACAGCCTGCCTCTAAATATCAGTAAATGCAATGTTGTATCATACACAAGAAAAATTAACAAAATACTATTTGACTATCAATTAGACGGCCAGCTAATCAAAAGGTCCACTGAGTTCCAGGACTTGGGTGTAACTTTCCAAGAAAATCTCTCCTTCAATTCCCACATATCGAATATGGTTTCTGAATCATATAAATGCCTTGGCTTCGTCCTCAGAAATTGCAGAGACTTTACACAATCAAAAACAATCATATTACTTTTCAATTCATTTGTACGATCAAAGCTTGAGTACGCTTCAATTATTTGGTCGCCTTCTTATTTACTGAATATAGATTTAATTGAGCGAGTACAAAGAAAGCTGCTTAAATATTTCTGTTTCAAAGAGGATGAGGTCTATCCCGCACAGGGTATTCCTTTAGAAAATCTTCTAAATCGCTTTAATGTCGAATCTCTTCAACTCAGAAGAACGAAATCGCAGTTAGTATTCTTATACAAGGCATTAAATAACCTTATCGACTGCAAATTTTTCGTTGAATCCATCTCACTGCAAGTACCTCGATTGGCCGGCAGGAGCAATCGTACGTTTGCACTACCCCAAGCTAGAACAAACATCTTACAACACTCGCCATTATACCGAATTTGTGAATCCTACAACAGAAATCAAAATCGGTTTGATGTATTCAACAGCAGTGTAGCTTCGATTAAAAAAATGCGTAATCTAACTTTAAGCTAAAGTATTGTGCTTTTATTTTTTAGTTTTTTTTTTTAGTTTAAGTAATCTCTTTATAGCTATATATATATATATATATATATATATATATATATATATATCTATATATATATATTTATATATCTGTACCCCCATTCTGTAATTGGATGTAATCTGTTGAATGGTGTAAAATAAAATAAAAATAAAATATTAAAATAAATAAAAAATATTATCTCGAAAACTAAGCGTATGTAGACCTATGTTTATATGAACTTTTTGTCTTAAAATCACTCAAGAAATTTAACATTAAAATTATGTTATTGAATTTTGAAACAACCTGTATATCTGGGCCTGAGTGGAAGAGCGTGCTAAACAAACTAGCAGGCAGCGCGAACTCTGACCTTTGCCACACATCCTAGTTTTAGATATACGAAGCATGTGTATTTATATATTTTTTTTGTGACAATACAAACATTAATTATTAATTATTATTAAACTTAAAATATGATTTCTGTCGCTTTGTGGTTCCTAAATGTACACAGCACACCCACAAATTGCTATCATACTTAACCGACTTTCTCTCAGAAATATAACGTCATATTCCTTATCATTTTTTATAATACTTCAGTTATGTAGTACCTAATTGTTTTTCGTTTTTTTAGTAATAGCAGCCGTTAAATTCAATTAAATTAAATAACCATTAGAATATATAATTCAATTATAGAACCAATATGCTATCTGAAGAAGGTGGAACATATAAGCAACAATGCCAAATTAATTTCAGCAGGAAGTTTCAAACATAACCTACTGTCTTATATTTAAAAAGTTCGAAAACTTATAACAGTTAGTTTTTGTATTATTAGTTTTAAAAGGAAAACTGGGATTTGTAATATTAAATTGAACATGCGACAAAATATTACCTAATTTTTAATAAAAAAATTGACAGATCTAAAAGAACATCCATTACACATAATTTACAAAAAACTGTACGTGTAACCCTACTATAAACTATAAGAAAAACATCGATTTGGATGCGGTAAACTTCAGGTATTTTTCCGAAAACTTTTTGGTCTGTTCAATTTTTCCTGTAATTATTTATTTTTTCTAATAATTATTTTTGAAGCGAAATTTTTTTTTAATAGTGCTTAATTTTTCTAAAATTTTTGTACGCGGCGAAATTTTTTTCATTGAATGTTTTCTGTCATTTGCACAATAAGGTTAATGGGTGGGAGGGAAGAAGAAAAAAAATTCTTATTTTTTGTATTTTTTTGCAATACATACTTATTTTAGGTACTAGCAGGTGAAGCCCATCTTCAACAAACAAATCTAGCCTACCTAAACTCTATCACACTCGTCCCCCTTGTACGAGTTTCCTCGAGGGGTGATCAGCTGCCCACAGTAGGTGTACAAATTTTTCTACAGGACCCCACAGGACTATACAGGACCTCCACAGGACTCCACAGGACTATACAGGACTCCACAGCACTTCCACAGGACTATACAGGACCCCGAGGCCTAAAGGGTGCCCGACGCATGATTAAGTACTAAGGCGGCAAGGCAAATCGGCTCTCTAAGAAAAACGCGAGTTAAGACGGACGTGATGACCTTTTTTTTTTTGGTCGCGAATTTTTTTATGGGCGTTCAGCCACAGGACTATACAGGACCGAAGTCCTGTAGGACGGTGTACAAATTTGTTTCAGCTGATCGCCCCTCGAGTTTCCTCATATCATCCATTACTTAAATCTTTTTCCGATCTAAAAATTAAATCTATTCAAGTCGCTTCCCTCGGTGGCGCAATAGTCTAAGCTACTAATTGTAGGCTAGGCTACAAATTTCCGCACTTTTTTTGAATTGGTTCGGTTAGGTTTGACTTTTGACCTAATTACTCGATTAAACAAGTGTTTACTGCGAGTATTTTAGACATTATTTCATACATATTAAAGATGACCAAGAGTTTTAAAAAGTAGACATGTATTAGTAAACATAAATATTATTTTTCAAATCAGATCAAATTTTTATTAACTTAAGAAATATCTGTACTGAAACATTAATTAAAAAGTGGTTTGGTTAGTTATTATTTAAAAAAAAAACTTTAATTAAGTACACGTTTGCATTTTCACAATTATAACAATATAACCATCAAAATGGAGTTATTTTTATTTTATATTTGGATATATTGGGATTTTGACTTTTGAGCAGTCTAGTTTTGTAACCGTGTAACCAAATTAAATATAAATATTTCGTCAGTTTAAACAAATAAGTTGTATAGTTTTAGTGTACAGTAGCCATCTTGAATTTTAAAAAATCCCTATTATTCTTTATTTGCATTTAAAGCCTTAAGAAAGGTATTGGTTTCTTATTCCAGTTGATTAATAACTGACCTACCAAAATAACAATAGCCGGCTTCGCTGGTTAGTCCTGACTTGCACGTGTCATAGCGTAAAAAAATCGCCTTAACAAGGGAGAATTGTTTATAAAACATGTATACCAAATTTCATTAAAATTGGTTAAGTAGTACCTGAAATAAGCGATAAAAAACCTTGTACCTTTTGTATTGATGTACTGATGTAAGCGCAGTGTTTTAACTGAAAGAAAATATATAAATACCTCTCAGCTTTTAATTGTCTGCTATCTTTATTTTATATTTGCGATCATTTTTGTTTAGCTGGATTTAAAAGCTTATTTACTTTACATATATTTTAAATTTTTCGGTACCTAGTCAAATATTTAGCTGCATTTTAAATATGAAATGTTTTTATAGGTCACCCGGTACATCGGTAGCTAAAATTTTGAGGATTTACTACCCCTTAATCTTGTAATACAAAACTGCTAAATTATAACAATTGGTCCCACTGTGAGACGACACTACACGCGATCATCGCCACTGCCAAGGGGTGCTGTGAAGTCTATACCGGCGGCGTTGCAGGGCTTCAGTTTAAATCTTGTGGCTAAAATTTTTTAGTCGGCCAAAACGATCGGAAAGCTAATTGAAAAAATCGGCCCAAAAAATATTTTTTATTGTAGTACTTTTAACAAATATGCTAACCAGAGAATGAAATACTTTTATTTTTACAAAGAAAAACAAATTAGAAAATTGAACTTTTTTTTAAATGCCGCCTACTAAAATTAATATAAAAATTGAAACTAGATTGTTTTAAAAGTAAAGTAATAACATACTGCAATATAATTCATTATAAATAAATATTGATAAATAAACATGGGCTATTCTGCAGTGCACTTTAAATTTAAAAATATTATATATACGTGAGAGCTGGTGGTCGCCCGTTTAATAGTCTTAGTTTAGGTATGTCGCTGCGATAGCTATGCCAGCAGCATATACTAGACAGTACCGGTGCACAGTGCGGACAAAAATAGGGTTTTTGGACAAAAATAGAAATTTTCAATGTTTATTAAAAAAGGTATTTTTTTTGCTGTATATGGTAAATTGTAGTCTATACTTAGTCCAAAGTGTAAAAAAGTAATTTTTTGTAATATACAAAATGTCTCAAATAAAAGGAACTACATGGGAATTTCGGCAATAGATATTAAAATTTTTCGCAATAAAAAATAAATATATCATTGCAAAAATTTTTTCTTGGGACTTTTTTATATTTTTCTCAAAAATCAGCTTAACAAACTTTTTTTTGTTGCTCCATGGTAACTTTTGAGGCAACAACTTAATAAATTAAAAAAAAATATACGGTTGTAAAGATATTCGTACGAACTTACCTGAGAATATAAGGGTAAAGTTTACCCCTCTAAGGTGCGTGCTACAAAAATTTCAAGATAGCCAAAAAGTGTTCACCTCACAAACAAACGCGTTATCATCGTCAATACCACGAAGTGGCGTAACTGATTTTTTACTATTTTACAGGAGAACGTTTAATTTTTTTTATTTTTAAATAGCAGCTTTGACAGCTGTCAAAACAAATTTTGATACGATAAAGGCTTGGAATTTGATAACGCCCCTTCGTGGATTTGTAGAGTGACTTTTTATATGTATGAAAGTGGGCTTATCTAAAAATCGCCTCTTTGTGGGGTACGCCACTTCGTAGTTTTGGCGACGAAATCTTTAAGGGTTTTTCCAAAAACGTACAGGAATTCCCTGAAAAATCTTGTGTTTTCTTTAAAAAAAAACATGCTCTATATGTATTAAAGAAATTATAGCATGCAATTCATTGAACTAATACTTATAATATTGTACCAGTAAAATTAATTTTCTGAAAGTTATTTTATAGAATTTTATTGTACATGTTCTAACATAACGACATAACCTAATTATTTTCTCCTTTTCCGCAAAAGCGTAACAAAAAATAGTGGTTATAGTTAACTAAACTTTTATTTTTTTCAATATTAAGACTTTTACTTCAGTTTACTAAGACCTTAAAATTTAGCATTTTAGATCGGGTATAAGTATCAAGTCTATAGACTTGACACCGACCGATTTAAGTCTATTTTTTTATTACTCAGATGTCAAGTAACTACAAAGATTCGGTTTATCCTAATGTACAATATGATAGTGAGACATGACCACATAAAAAATGTAATGTCAGTTTTTGGAAATTTTGTCTGTGCGCCCATTAAGAATAATCTCAAATTGTAATACCACACCTGAAGGGTAGTTTAAAGTTCGAAAAACAATAGAAATAATCCATGATTGATAAAAAAACTTATATTCAAAATGTTCAAAGCTAAATAATACATTAATAACTTGAAACTATGTCTGTAGATGCACTACTGTATTAAATACGTATCAGTATTTAAATACTGTAAAAAGCTCAAGACATATTAGAATCGGTTTTCAATTACACATCCACCAAAACAATTGAACATCGGTTTAATCATCGCTAACTTGTATAAAAAATTGACATGTAAAATACGGGTAGCGCATAGCTGACACTGTCTTACACCTATTTTATTGGACATGTCCTAGTGATGTTTGGAGGTTTAAATATTTTTATTATTTCTAACTTTTGTGTGGAAATAATGTCTTTGTTCCAACGAAAAAAGATGGCCCATACCGCAAGGTATTTATGAACAATTTATATAAATATTAACAACTATTGCATTCGCGAGAAAAATAAGTTAAACCTTCAACCAAAATCTAGACTTGTAGACCTAGGAATGTAGCACTTAGCACTGTAGACCCTTTAGTAAATACTGGTCTTAAAATCTACAATTCATTACTGGTCTTAAAGTTCATCATTCATCATAAGTAAATTAGCTCACACATATACTATACCATAGTAGTGTGAGCTATGGTGATCCTAATTTTTTCGAGAAAAAAATACTCTGCCAATATATGGGCCCCTAAGCTCACACTAGATACCTAGTTATAGTGTACGTGTGAGCTAATATAACTAAAAACTAAAATCTATTTTATTCAACTCCAGACTAAATTACCTTTTGTTTGATACCACACAAGCCATGTTTTGACTTAAACTCCAATTTTTTAAATCTACCCCCACCCTTAAAAAAAACAAAAACTAAAATTTATTTTGTTAAACTCCGGACTCAATTACCTTTCGTTTGATATTACACACGCCATATTTTCACTTAAACTCTAATTTTTTAAATATACCCCCACCCTTTTTTTTTAAATAAATTAAAATGTATTTTGTTTAACTCCAGACTCAATTACCTTTCGTTTGATATCACACACGCCATATTTTCCCATAAACTCTAATTTTTGAAATCTACCCCCACCCTTTTATTTGGTTTGTGTTTGGTGGATTTTGTTCATTTTTAAATGAGACCATCTCGGCCCAAAACTCAGCCTAGGTACCAAATTTCAGTAAAATCGGCCAAGCGGTTTTTGAATTATGCGCGTTGGTCGTTACAGACAGACATACAGACAGACAGACAGACAGACAGATAGACAGACGGCGCAACAAAAAAGTTTCAAAATCATCTGAAACGCAAAGATACATAAAAATTTTTGAAATCGGAGCAACTTTTTTTTTCTCGAAAAAATTAGGATCACCATAGCTCACACTACTATAGTATAGTATATGTGTGAGCTAAAAGTTGCTCCGATTCCAAATTTTTTATTTAACTTTGCGTTTCAGATGATTTTGAAACTTTTTTCTTGCGCCGTCTGTCTGTCTCTATGTCTGTATGTCTTTCTGTAACGACCAACGCGCATAACTCAAAAACCGCTTGGCCGATTTTAATGAAATTTGGTACCAAGGCTGGGTCTTGGGTCGAGATGGTCCCGTTTAAAAATGAACAAAATCCACTGAACACAAACCAAATAAAGGGTGGGGGTAGATTTTAAAAATTAAATTATGTAAAAATATGGCGTGAGTGATATCAAATGAAAGGTAATTGAGTCTGGAGTTAAACAAAATACATTTTTATTTATTTAAAAAAAAGGGTGGGGGTATATTTCAAAAATTAGAGTTTAAGTGAAAATATGGCGTGTGTGATATCAAACGAAAGGTAATTGAGTCCACAGTTTAACAAAATATATTTTAGTTTTTGTTTTTTTTAAGGTGGGGGTAGATTTAAAAAATTTGAGTTTAAGTCAAAACATGACTTGTGTGGTATCAAACAAAATGTAATTTAGTCTGGAGTTGAATAAAATTAATTTCAGTTTTTAGTTATATTAGCTCACACGTACACTATAACTATAGTACCTAGTGTGAGCTTAGGGGCCCATATATTGGCAGAGTATTTTACTTATAAACGTTACTTACTTACTTACTTACAGAAATAGCTACTAAAAAATATTTGTGTACTTATTATACTGTGTTCAATAAAATGCTTTTTCGGTAAATTAAAATAGAATAAAATATCGAACTTCCATTGCCTTTATTTATTTTAAACACGAAGTTTCGGTTAGTTAGTTTTGAAGTCTAAACTAAACAATCCAGTCTACAGGCTACTACATTTACTACTTGGTGTGCAGTCAGGTGTGGTGACCCGCCCCTTTTCTCAAAAATGCAACCAAATAACACATTATCTCAAAATGTTTTTTTTGGTCGAAAACAATATTTTCTCTAGCAATTGCTGCGCGGGCTCGAGAGAAAAACATTTACTTAACGTACTAGCTGCGTTTATACAGCTAGCTGCGTTTATACAGCAAAAATAGAACAAAATAAAATTAAATGTTGACCAACAGTATGTGTTCTTACACGGATATTTAAATGCTTAAATCTGCCATTGGGGTTTGCATGACTTGTGATAAGGGGGTAATTGTTTATTATTATACGACAAGCTCTAAGCAAATAGAAGCGGTATTATGTTATTTAACAAGAAGGCCATATTCAACGGATTTTTTGTCATATACAATCAAATAGGTATTGAACGATTGTTTCCATTGTCATATCTCGTCAAATTTTGAAGAATTTTCGTAATGACAAAAATTAAGTTTATTGCTGCTCTTTGTAAAATTATATATATTTTTTTATTAATTGTTTTTATTTCCTGTATAATCATAAATCACAATAAACACAAGTGAAAAACTTTGTTAAAGTATTTTCTTGCGATATCATAAATTGAAGACCACAAGGCAAACACGATGAAAGTCACTTTTATTTCATTTGCTAGAAAATGAATTTTAAAGTTTTACTTTCAGCGTTTTTCTCTTCGACGGGTTATTTTGTTTTGCGAATAAATTCTAGACTATCAGCGATATTGCCAAACAGCGATATTGCCAAGCATTACGGGCGACTTGATTCGACTTTTTATAAGGATTTATTTGGTATAAATATCTAATTTTAACGTAAAAACTGATTTTCATCGTTTTTGCTGTGTACTCTTCAATTATGGTATGTTAAGAAAGCCGAAATGAAACGAAAAAATTTTCAACATTTATCGGAATATGGTTTCGATTTTTATTAAAATTTGTGTACACATAATGTATGATTTATTTTATTTTAGGACCATGTTTGTGTCGGTATCACGACGAAAAATAAAATTACCTTTGACAATTTTTAAGTAACATTTATTAAGTTCATATTAAATAGTAAGTAAAAAATTCTAGGTATTGGAGGCGAAAAACTTTTTTCAAAAACAATATTTTTAAAAATACTCTGCCAATATATGGGTACCTAAGCTCACACTAGGTACTATAGTTTTAGTGTTCGTGTGAGCTAATATAACTAAAATCTGAAATATATTGAAATCTACCCCCACCCTTTTTTTTTAACTAAAATGTTTTTTGTTTAACTTCAGACTCAATTACCTTTCGTTTGATATCACACACGACATATTTTCACTTAAACTCTATTTTTTTAAATCTACCCCCACCCTTTTTTTTAACTAAAATTTATTTTGTTTAACTCCAGACTTAATTACCTTCCGTTTGATATCACACACGCCATATTTTCACATAAACTCTAATTTTTTAAATCTACCCCCACCCTTTAATTTGGCTTGTGATCGATCGATTTCGTTCATTTTTAAATGGGACCATCCCGACCCGAGACCCAGCCTAGGTATCAAATTTGATTAAAATCGGGCAAGCGGTTTTTGAGTTATGCGCGTTGGTCGTTACAGACAGACATACAGACAGACAGACAGACGGCGCAACAAAAAAGTTTCAAAATCATCTGAAACGCAAAGATATATAAAAAATTTTGAAATCGGAGCAACTTTTTTTTTCTCGAAAAAATTAGGATTACTATAGCTCACACTACTATGGTATAGTAGTAGTGTGAGCTAAAATATATAAATATGTATATTATTTTTTTTTAAATTATGAACAAAACTTTTGTAAAGGTGTACAGAGTGTTATTGAATAAGATGCTAATATTAAAGAAGGTATTTCTTGATAACATTTTAAGAAAAAAAATCTTGACTTGCTGCAGTGGACTCTCTTTTTTTCAGAAGTAAAACAATTGTTTTGACAAAATATCTCTTTCCATTGTAGCTGCTAGGATTTATTGGACTACATACATCAGACGAGACTACTTCCAATAAATGTTTTCCTTTTCTATTTTCTTCTATTGACTTATGTGGAAATCTAGCTTGTTTTCCTTTCCAATATACTTCGCATACTCCTTCAGATGAAAATGTTAACCTATTACCCATTCTTCATGCATTAGGTTTTTTCTACATCTGCAGGATTTGCTTCTTTATGTTCTGTTTTTTCTTTCAGCTTTATCTTGTACAGATTAGCTCTCCTGTTGCGACTCTGTCATTTTTCTTTAGTATGGCAACTTTTCTTACAACTAAGTTATGGGATAGGTTGTTAGATTTAAGAACATTCTCTAGTAAAAATTTTATACTTTCTTTAGTTTCTAGATTAAAATCTCCTTGTCTACTTGCTCTTACACCTTCTCCCACTTTTGCTATGCCCATTCTATGATCTACTTTCTTTACATTTATAAGGTTCTCTCCATCAGTTGTATTGACCAAGTAGTTGGTTGCTCCCATGTCAATGACATACAATAACTCATCTGCCACTGCTTGTAAAGTTAGTTTCTCTTCTTTGTTCTCTAGTCCAGCTACAAACGCTCTTCCTTATTTTTATATTTACCTTTTTCTTCCATAATGAACAATTCCTAATCATGTGAACTTTTTCTTTGCAATTATGACATCTATATCGAAAGTCTACTTTTTTAAATTTCTACTCGTTCCGTCTAATCCCATGTTTCTCTTGACCCACAAAAGCTTACCTTTTTTTCTATATTTTTTATTTGCCTTGCTTCTTCCATTAACAACTTTGACCTGTCATGTAAGGTACAATTTGTGCTATTACCTCATTTAGTATCTAAGATATCTATGGTACTACCACAGTTTCTCAGCTCTGACATGGTCTTCTTAAACTGACTGTAAGTTCATTAACTGATCTCGTCCCATTGTATTTCATCTTTCTTAACTTTTTCCGCAACATAACTTTGTTTCTCTGTACTTTTCCCTGTATCATTTCTAGGACACTATCTGAGAGGCACTATACTATCAATATTCTTTTTTACATCTGCTTTCTTGAACTTTTCTTTCTCTTCAGCATCTCCAATACGCCTTGCTCGAGTAACAATTTTATTGTAAATTTCCGGATGCTAAAACCGAAGCTACCAAAACACTTCCTTACACTCCTGCCATGTTTATTTCTCTACTTCTGATTACTGATAACCTCTGTACTTACCTGCAGTGGAAAATCTTTCTTTTAGAAGCAAAAACACTTATCTGCAAGAAAAAATTTATTTTTTATTTTCCATAGTTTTATAACATACATAACCTCATCTTCTTAAACGCTAATTTTTGTTTCTCATAGTGGGCAACACTACGTAAAAGAGTATTGCAAACCGATAGAAATTGTTTTCAGGAAAGGAGCAATTAGACCCAAGAGTGGATTTGAGGGGGGGTAACGGAGTAATTACCCCCCTAGAAAAAGAAAATATGCACTTTCTCCTAATCATTAAAGGGAAACAGGAGAGTTACCCCCCCTAGAAAAAAACAATTATATTTAAAAAAAACTTACGTTGACTATTACCCCCCTTAGATTTTGAGCCAGATCCGCGCTTAATTAGACCACTATTTCTACTAACACTTTATTTAAAGATATATCCTTAACACCTTAACTATAGACATACAGATATTTTTAAAAATTATTCTTTTTTATTATTATCTGCGAAAGCTATTAATGCACGAACGCCAATGAACAAAATGGCTGTTTCACAAAAATATCTAAAATATATTTGTATCTTAAAAGCTAAGCCGTTTAGTACATGCACGTACAAAGATTATTTTTTTTTTATTTACCTAAGAATTTCGTTTTTAAAAATTAGCACGTTATTAAAGAACAACCTGTATAGTAACTATGCACAAATATAAAATTTAAAAATAAATTAGCTAAAAACCTGCAAACATAGACATAGGTTATTCTATATTTCTATGCTGCCTGTCCCATTTCAATTATTTTATGTAGAAATTGCAAGAGCGAGAGATAAGGTATACATTTCAAGGGTACATAAAAAGGATAGCCAGGCAGCAACCGCTTTCCACCTGTGGTTTCATTGAATGCACGTCGTTTCATTTCTTTGGCTTGTACACTTAGATCATTCATTATTATATGTTATATTATCGGTCTCATGACATAAGGCCCTATCTCGATTTTTACATTCTATATTATATTAAGATTGGCCTTTTGTCTTAATAGTATACATACATACATAGTAAAAATTTTAGATAGGGCCGTGTCTTGTAAGTTTTATAAAGAAATAAATGAATTTTGAGACAGGACCCTTGGCTAAAATCAAGTATACACGAGATAGAAACTAACGCAGACCGCACATTTATGTCAAGAAACCGATGATATAAATAAAGAATTGAATTGGGGAACCCTGTCCGTTAAAATCGATTCAAGTATATATTTAGGTTTCAAAATTAATATCTCAGGCCCTGATTAATAGTTTTTCTGTATACTAAGCAAATATGGAAAAAAAATGGGAAAATGAAGTATATATCCAGTGATATTCGCATATAGCGAACCCGTTTAAAATTAACACTCGCTTATAGCAAACCCCGTTTAAAATACCCAAAAAAAATTTTGCTTGGCATACCAGTTTCCGTGCAATCTTCGAGTTCACTATATCCGGAGTTTATTGTATTCATAAAACTGTATTTGCTAAGGGCTTTCCATTAATAATAATTCGTTAGATAGAATTCATTATTGAGATAAATAGATATAATTTACGCATATGAGTTTAGAAGGCAAATATTGGGTTTTTATTTTTTTATAGTATGATTATTAGATTTATTAAATTAACCAAAAACTAAATATCTTTCCAAAAATTGTAGAATTTAATTTTAATTTTAACGCCTCATCCCAGTGATGATGACGCGACCACAGAAATATAAAATATGATTTTCTGCTGCTTTTTGTCCTACCTAGAATTAACAACGTATGACACAAAAGACGCTTTTTGCATTTATAAAAATTAAATTATGTAAGTATCAGTGGCGGCTCGTTACGTTATAAATTTGAGGGGCAGACATTTATATTGCATGGAAAAGGAGATAAAATAACTTACCTAAACAATTTTATTTTATTGAAGCAGCTACTTGGTGTAGTTTATAGATAAAGTCTATTCCGTAGAGGAACCTCAAAAAACCAACATAATTTTAAACAGTCTATTAACCTACTAAGTATATGTCTATTTTTTTCTACATTTTCATTATGTTCGGTAATGTTTTGCCTATTCAATTGGCACCTTGTATCAGTCTTCCCTAGCATAGATAATTCTATATGGTTATTTAAATAAGTAGCACTTACTTTGTGTTTTTAACTTTTTACTAAAGTGCTAGAGATCACACATTCCTTTTGTGACCCACGCAGGATCACTTCGTGGATTGTTCATAATAAGACAAATAAAGCAAAAAAAAGCATTTCGTTTTTCACAACCGCACAACCAGTTTTTAGCATCGTATAATTTTTTATTACTTGAACTAAAATTTTGGGTAATTTTTAGGATTTTTAGGTCCGGTTTGTGTGGCCCTAAATATTTTATTTGTAATCGAAGTTCATATGTCAACGTATTTCAATTTGCACAGATAATTATGCAATCGACGGTATTTATTTCCATTTTATAAACAGACGATAACAAAAACATTGACACGCGACCGGTAATGTGTAGGCCAACGGACGTTTCCGTACGATGATGATGGCCGACTTCAACTACAACACACATTCCTCCCGCCCCCGCCCCCGCTCGAGAACATCTACCCATAGCCCGCTCAAAAACGGCTGAAATTGAAACTTTGCCCCCCGCGGCGCTGCTGGCTTGTAATTATCAGTAACGTAGCGTGGGGGGTGTGGGAGTTTGTCACCCCACTGCCCCGTTGCCCTCCCTGTAGCAGACGCCACTGGTCAGTATTTCTTCAAACAAAGCTCCCTATTGTAACAATTCCAAAAAATAAAACTACCTACACAAAAAAGTATTATACTCGGTGCATACGCCCCGAGTTCTGCAACGTTCATTTAATTAAATTCTATGGTTGAATACAAAATAAGTCCAATAAGGAATGGGGAAGACCCGAGGAAAATTTCCGATTCCTCTATTATAGCACTCATAATTCCCGGTTCAACGCTATTTCTCTACTATTTGCTAGCCTCTATTATTACTGCGACGCATTAAGTGATGTCAATGCAAAAAATTTAGTTTGCGAAAATTGGTTCCAAAAAAACGATACTTTATGTAAATTAATTTAAGAAATTTCATGATATTTTATTTTAAAAAAATTAAATAAGATAGAAGAGAACAAATTTAAATACATAATGTTAAATTCTTTTTAAATTTAGCTTTGACTGACACTACTGTTGTAAGTTGAGCTGCTGTTTGCCCCTTTCGAGTAAAATTCCGAACATAAGTTTAATATAAGTACTGAGGGTTGCATTAATGGATATTGGGGTAGGTCGTGAAACGCGATCATATTTTCGTTTTTGATCTATTAATGGACAACATCAATTTTCCATTGTAGAGGGAGGTTGACTAATTTTGGAAACTTGCCTAATTTTCGATACTGCATTATTTTAAAATCTCTTAAGGGTTTTATTTAATTAACCCCATAAAACACAAGGCTATAAAGTCTTTCCATTTGTATTTTTTTTTATATTTATTGCTTTTTCAATTTAACCTTTTTCAAGGCGTCCAGAAAAGTAATGCGTAAAAGAATTATCTATACGCGGTGCGGAAAAGTGACATTTTTAAAATTAAAATTTTATTTGAAAATAGCTATTTTCCTAACAAGTGCAGAAAATCCGCATGCAAATGCCGTTTACACCATAGCAACCAAGGCATTTCATAGGAAATATTATGAATAGAAACTTCAAATCTATATATATTTTTTAAAATTTGACATTTCTGTGCGAAAAACTTTTCCACCCTAGTGCGGAAAAGTGGAATTTTCTGCACTATCAATAATGTGGAAAATCACATGTTCCACACGTTTGTAAAAAAATAGGTTTTAAGATGTTTCCTTTACTTTTGAGGCTGTTTGGAGTTTTTAAGTTTTTTAATTCTGGGCTTTTTCTAATTTATTTTGTTTAATTTGTGTGAAGATTTAAAGTGTCTATTTTTTTAAGGTTTTAAGGTATTGTTCAATTTTAACTGGTATCCGTTGGATTAATTTACCTGTAATTTTTTATTTAAACCAGTTTTCTGTAGGTTGTTGGTAGATGGCACCACAAATCCAAAAAAACTGATAATGGAGGCATTATAATATTTATATGCTATGTATGCTTTTTTCCAACAATAAGTTCTAGAAACTTTAGATGTAAGTCAAAAAAATTTTTTTAAATCTTTCTACATTTCAATATTTTTATTGGTTATGTATTTTTAACTTATTTTATCATTGAACCAATTTTTTTAGTTAATACCTTTTTGTGACGGCAAGAATATGGCTTTTTAATTAATGTTTAAAATCGAGAAAAGTAGCGCTCAAAAAATTTGGCGGGGGTCTGAAAGATTGCTAATTTTTAAAATCATGGATTTTTGGAAATGTCAATTTTGACAAAAAAAAATCTCGTTTTAGTTTTCGATGGAAACCAAAATGACAATAATCAAACAAAGAATAAAAAACTACAGCAAAAAAAACAACGGTTTTTTCTGGCCCACCTTATATTTTCTATATTAACAAATAATATATTTATTTGTGAAGTAGGAATAGCTCAGGAGTCTTACCAGGCCATACCAACTACATTCATGTCCTTGTGGTTTGCATTAAGTATACACTGTGTTCTAGCGAAAACTGTCAATAGCCTATATCTTCAAAACGATAACGAATTTGGAAAATCCCTCGGACATGTCGATTTTGTTTATGAGGGGAACACTTTTTGGCTATCTTGAAATTTTTGTAGCATGAACCCCCTTTGAGGGGTATACTTTACCCCTATATTTTGAATAGGGAAATTGGGTCTAGTGATACCGTGTTTTGAAGCTCTCTTGAATATCTTTACAACCGTGTAAAAGTTTCAAAAATCCATCAATTTGGTTTTGAGCTATGTGCTTTCAAATTTTCGAAATTAAACATGGAAGGACAAAATAAAAATTAAATCTGAAAAATATTAAAATTCTAAATAGGTTTAAAGGCAATTATCTCAAAAACTAATGGATGAATTTTTGAAATTTTTATACGGTTGTAAGGAAATTCAAAAGGCCTTCAAAACCTCGTAAACAAAATTGATGTGTCCGAGGGTTTTTCCAAATTCGTTATCGATTTAAAGATATAGTCCATTGACAGTTTTCGGTTGACACCGTGTATAAATAATACTAAAGATTGCGTATTTGACTTAGTTCAAAAGCCAAGATATCCCCGTTAAAATATTGCATTTTAGGGCGTATTATATATCTGAGTAATCTAGAGGGATCATTTGTCATCGTTCCTCTGACAGGCCGCATCCAAATAGCAAGGGTTTACGGGAATTCTATTAGGTGAACGTTAGGAGTGAAGGTTGCTGCGTATTGTTTTGCGGCTAAAGGTAGATTTATTTAAATCAAGGCCTAAGTAGTGTTGGTTTTAACTTCTGCATAAAATGGATGGGTCAAACTATAATAGGATTTTAGTAGGGCGACCCACCCCGTTCGTCGGGTTGTACTTTTACAAAATCAAATCCGTGCTGTCTAAAAGACCAGTCCCGCAGATTCACCTGATATATGTGGGCTGGATGAGCGAAAAAATATCGAAACACAAAATATCGAAAATAAAAATAACGAAAACACAAAATATGGAAAACATACAAAATATTAAAAACAAAACTACAAAATGTCGAAACCACAAAATATCGAAACTACAAAATATCGAAATTACAAAATATCAAATCACAAACTATTGAATATACAAAATAGCAAAAAGTAAAATATTGAAAACACAAAATATCAAAACAAATTCTTCAAAAATTTTTGACCTGCCTTGCCAAACGTATCAAAACTTATATAGTTCAACTAATAGGTTATTTTCTAACATATATTAAAAAGAAAAACAACTGAACCGACTTCTTTCCCGGGATCCTAGAGGGTGTGAAACTAAACTGTTATGTTAGAAAGAGACTCCTTAGTCGAACTTAAGTTTGTTTTTTTTTATTTTGGCGGTACGTCATGATACTATTACATTAGTTTAAATGATAAAATGCCAATAACGAACCGCTTTTATAAAAAAACCGACTATATAATAATATGATTTATGTTAAGCTTGGCAAGCCAGGTTTTGAAATGCCATTCTGGAAAAAATTGTTTTAAATATTTTAAATTTTCGATATTTTGTTATATCGAACTTCTGTTATTTCTATATTTTGTTGTTTTGATATTTTGTATTTTTGATATATTGCTATTTGATATTTTGTGATTCGATATTTTCTAGTTTCGATGTTTTGTGGTTTCGATATTTTGTGGTCTAGATATATATTAATTCGATATTTTGCAATTTAGATATTTTATAGTTTCAATATTATGTACTTTCGATACTTTAATTCGATATTTTGTTTTGAGATATTTTGTGTTTCGATATTTTCTCGTCCGTCCATGTGGGCTACCAACACAATCAGAGACGTGGACGGGAAATAGATAACTTTTTCATGAGTGCGCAGTCGAATTTCATGAGAATACCATGGGGATCTGTCAATCGGTCATTTTGTGGTAATCTTCTCACAAATTCTTCTTCAATACCAGTCTATATATATTGTTGTTATGATATTTTGTTGTCTTGATAATTTTGTTGTTTTGATATTTTGTTTTTTCGATATTTCGTTATTCAATATTTTGTATTCTCGATATTTTGTGTAACGGGATTTTGTAGTTTCAATAAATTGTGGTTTCGATATTTTGTGGTCTTAATATTTTGTAATTTGATATTTTGTAGTTTCGATATTTTGTAGTTTCAATATTATGTACTTTCGATATTTGAAATCGATATTTTGTTTTTAGATATTTTGTGTTTCGATATTTTTTTTGGCCGTCCACGTGGGCTACCACTACAACCAGAGACATGGGACGGGGATAGAAAACATTTTCAAGAGTGCGCAGTTGAATTTCATGGGAACACCATCAGTCGGCCATTTTGTGGTTATCTTCCCATAAATTATTTTTCAACACCAGCTTACTAAATAGACAATGCCAACTACAAGGTTGCAAAGTGACAAATACTTGAGCTTTTTGTTCTAGTAACTTTTAGAAGGATAATTTTAAAACAAAAGTATTTTTTAAATCACAATGGAAGTATTCTATTGAAACAAATCACTTTCTGTTTATTTAACCACATCGGATTGCCTAGTCTATAAAAACTGATCAATAGTAGGAAGCCGCCCGGAGCTTAGTCCTAAATGACAGGAAAAAAAAAATCCACGGTTTGTTTTTTTATTGTTAATTCTGTAAAGAATCGTTTTCTGAATAAATATTTTTAAATAATTTTTTATGTTCGGAACGCCCCTGGTATAGCGAACTGTTATTAGGGGTTAATAGGTCCAATTTTTTAGTTTTGACTTTAAGCTGTACTTGTTACCTAACGTTTGATATATAACAATTAATAGGGACTTATTGGAATAAAACCTGACTTTATTTTATAGTCGACTTTATTCTGATACATTTACACATAACAGCTGACCTCTCAAAATTGACATACCAAAGCCAAATTTAATAATGAAGTCTTTCATTTCATAAAATGAAGAACTTTAATTTCATAAATACCGACGCTACTAAATCCGGTTTTTAAATACCCAAAGGCCGAATTTTAAAGGAGAGCAGCTGCTTTTTATATGTGAATCTGTCACTATAAGGTCGATTTTAAGATAAGGGCAGGTTTTATTCCAATATGTGTCCAATAATATATTTTTTCGAGAAAGGTAGAAATAACTGGAAATATTTTTGTTGTGAAAAATGCACATAAGCTAAAAACTGAACCCCTGTATCTTAGAAACCATAAATCCGAGGATGATGAGGCAATGTATGGGCAATAGCTTTTTATCAAGGCAACAAGATCTACAATACACTGCAATTTAAAAAAAATCCGACCCAAAGCCACCGCCCATAAGGTCCAGGCGGGATCCGGCTATAGTAGGCAGGCACCACACATGGCTTAAATTAATAGTTTTATTTTTGGCTGGCGCATTTTTTTATGGAGAATTTTTAATAGGTAGGTATAGTATTTTCCTAAAAATGTTATTCATTAAAACTATTAACCGAGTCCCTCTGGTAGTTCAGTTCAATACCCCTAAATATTTCAAACTTCATAGGGTGTTTATAAGTAAAAATTAAATATGAAATAATGCATAAGTTTTAATAAAGCCCTTTTTGGAATATTTCAAGACCTGTAGTTTTACCAAAATATTTAATTATGTAGGTATAATAAATAAATGCTGCTGAAAAGAAAATATAATATCGATATAATTTTTTAGTTAAAATTTCTAATTAAAAGGCTTTTGCAACACACAAAATATAATAAATTATTGCTTTTTATAAATATCTCGAAAACTGAACCTCTAACAATATTTTCATTTACAACAAATAATAAAAAATCCTAAAAGATAATAATGTTATCAAATAGAATTTTTATGTTGTAAATATATTTCGAAATCTCAGGCAATAATTTTAATCCAAGCAAAAAAACTGTAAGAAATTATTTATTTATCTAATGCCAAACATGAAATTCTGCCCATCAACCAGGGTATAAGGCGTATAAGGGCCATAAACTACTTTTTTTAAAATTCACACTTGTTTTGCAAAATTTCGCAAAAGAGTGTAAATATTGAAATTCTACGAATGCGTACAAAGGCCACAAACTACTTACACTTTTTTCAAAATTTCACAAAAAAGTGTGAATTTTAGAAAAAATAAGTATGTAGCGCTTCTACGCTTTCGTAGCCGACCGATTTTATTAAATTTCATTTTACATTTTATGTAGGTCGACCAATACTTTTTCTAAAATGTTTATAAATAACTAGTTCAGTAGTTTCGCAGCTTCTACGCCTCAGGGGGGCCAGACAAAAATATTGTGCATTAAAATCATCCCTTATTTTGAACATCCAAAAATGTATTTTGCAGAGTTTAATACCTTTCTTGAGGTGTGCGGTTTTTGAAAAGGTAAAAATGCTAAACTTCCTGTCATGTCATAATCAAACCACTGAATTTACAAACAAAAGAATAAAATAAAAGAATGCGGCCCGTAAAAATCAACAAGCTTTCACTCCGAAATGGAAATTCTTCATTAATTCTAATTTTTGCAGTCAAAATAATGATGCTGTGCTGCGTTGTTTGAAACGGATTGACTACCGACTTATAGCGGATTTACGCGGTTCCAGTAGCTGAAACAAGTACTGAGCCCAGTAACTAACCAATGGGGGATATGGGATAAAATACGGAGCATGCATAGACAAAATTTGGCGCCCCTACTGTTTAAAAATGCAAATTTTGGCGCCCTTGCGGCGACCCTGGCATCAGGCGTTATGGGCAGGTGCCCACTCTGCCCACGCCCAGATTCGCCACTGCACTGACGTTTAGTTAATGGAATGGGGCTTTACGCGGTTTTTATATTTTGCATATACGAACATAGAGGACGACACTGATCGAAGGTTTTTACTAAAACTTAACATCAATCTTTATGTAACCTAAACGTCAGTGCGATATATATAATTTTGTAGCTACACTACAAAGCAGTTGAAAAATGGAATTAAACCGGGAACGATTTAGGGCTATAATTTTTTACCATTTTCGAAGGAAATTATCTTAAGAACAATATCTTGCTGAGTTGATTTCTATTTTTGTTGGTGAATCACCCCTTCAGTCGACAGTTTCTCTTTGATATAGAGAATTCAACCGTGGACGGATTAGCCTTAGCGACGATCCAAGGCCGGATGCACCAAAAAGGGCTGTCACCCAGGAAAACAACGATGCTGTGCAGATGCTCATCACGGAAGATCGACACGTGACATATCGCGAGATTGAAGCTTCATTATGGACTTCAAAGACTTCAATTCAAAAACTTTTGCAGGAAGAATTAGGGGTGAGAAAATTAGTGTCCCATTTGATACTGCATCTGTTAACCGAAGAACAGAAAGAAGGTCAATTGGTGTCAGAAAACTCTAGACCGCTTTGAAGCAAAAAAACTCGAAACCGTGTACAGCGTGTCCCATTTTCGATGGGATTAAATGGGAAACTTGGTTATTATTAAAGATATTGATTTTCTGATTGCACCTTATCGTGCTCTTTTTTTGAGCCCTTAAAAATGGCGTAATCAGTTTTTTGCTATACCCCGTAGTTTCGCTAATACAGGGAGTTTTTGAAAAAATTGTAGCGTTCAACAGCCGTCATCGAATAAACATGCGATGCGATGCACGTAAAAATATAAGTTGACCTTGAACATCGAAAATATACGCCGGTGTAGTCCAGGAGCCGACACGCAGCTTGCCGAGGAACCAGGAATAATAACCCAGGAGCCTGCTATAAGTGCTATATAGTTGAAACCAGGATGGCGCCAGCATAAATCTCCTACAGTCAATTCACGACGACCACGACAGTTGCACTGAAAAGGAAAGAAGTCTATCGTCTATGACCAAGTTCTGCTGGGACGATAGCGAAGTTAGATAGGTGCAAGTCTAACATGTAGCAGAAGCACCTTCCGGAAGGGGTGTAAAAGCGTGGGTCCACTGTGTATACTTGCTACGTAGTATAAAGTTCCCTGCCCTCGACAAAGAGGTGTCAGGCAAAATTAAGTCCTCTTAGAGAAAGAAAACTTGCATTATAAGAAGAACGTGCATCAGTTTGATATTGAAATCCTCGAAAAGGGCGCGCCGTCTGCCTAGTCGCTAGACCAAAAATGGTTTCCACACCACTACTACTACTACTACTACTACTACTACTGCCAATTGGTACATCAACATTTGTTTGCAGAAAGTCATCGCTGAGCTTCAAAAACGAACCCCGAATGACGAATCATCGTCCACCAAGACAATGCAAGTTTGCACAAAGCACAAAAACCATTGAATTGTTGGACCTTTTCCATATAGTCCCAACAATTTCTATACTGTCCCGAACATCAAGAATGGACTGCGTGGTCAAAGATTTCATTCGGCAGAGAAAGCAGTCGACGTGTTCAAAAATGCAATTATGACAGTACCAACAAACGAGTGAAATAACAGCTTTGACAACTGCTTTGAGCGCATTCAAAAATGCATTAATTTTCGTGGAGAATACTTCGACAAACATTAAAGTAATTAGAAGTTAGCTACTGTTTTATTTCAGCTTTATATGCAAAACTTAAAAGACAACCCGTTCCGTTATGAGCATCCACACAGCATCGATGTGTTCCTGGGTGACAGCTGTTTTCCTTGCACCTGGCCTTGGATCGTCGCTAACGCTAATCCGCCCACTCTTGAATTCTTCATACCCAACAGATACAGTACATACATGCTCGTAGAGTATTGCCTATAGTCATCGAAGGAATATTTTGTTTGGTCATATTCAACATACTTCAATTTATTATCGATCCTTGGTTATATAACTATATAAAACTCAACTAATTTATTAATTTCCAGTGATCCAAACCGCCAATCAATTTGATACCCTGTCGCAATACCCTGTAATTTTATCGAGAAACGCACAATTCACCTTTTACGATTCCCACCTTTATAATTCATTTCAACCAATTTCACAAATACCAATTTAAATGATCGATCAACTATATAACAGGCCAGTAAAGTTAGATTTTTAGAACGGTATGATAAAAAAAGCTAGTAAAGAGGAAGCAAAATTAGTTTCTGATAGATTATGGCCACAAAATATGATGCTCAGTGATTTCTTTAGGAAAGATGCTTGGTAACGACACAGATATATAAGGCGGCCGGTGGTCTTTGATCTCGGTGATCTAAAATAAATTTACCATAAAATATGAATGTTTTAGATTGTTTTTACGAAAAAATATTTTTACTGCCAGAAACAATAAAAGCTTTAAAATAGTTTTGTACTGCTCCAAAATGCTAAAATTAATTTTAAGTCTCGGCTGCGTAAAAAAATTATATGTTTTCCTCTGTAGGACACTATGGAAATAATGTGTTCTATTGAATGAGAGATAGGGGAAGCACAAAAAGAGGTCTTCTTCTTCGTCCAGAATACGTTTGCCTGTTGTCGTTTTCTTCGTCCAGAATACGTTTGCCTGTTGTCGTTTCCAACATACAGCCAAATACAAAAATAAACAAAAATTAACTGCTTTTTTTGTTTTATTTTATAGGAATAACCTTTATTAAGTTTCAAGAGGTGTGAAATTGTGAATTTTAAATATAAGAAGTTTGACATTGTAGTCATTTCTTAATTTACTGGAATCAAAAATTATTTATTAGTTTTTTAAGTTTAAGGAGATACAGGGTGACTAAATACTCTTTACAATTAGCACAAAATTACTTCACGTTAAATTAATTTTTTAAAATTTAGTCAAGTCTAATATTTAAAAAAACATTGTTTCATATGTATTCTTCAAACTGTAAATAGTAGCATAATAAAAAATTATAAAAAATTTGTGTCAAACACTCTTGACTAAATGTTATATAATAGTTTATTATATAGGGTGTAATTTAAATGATGCATAAAACTTTAAGGGGTGGTTCGGTTGTGAAAATAGTCAAAACAAAGATATTTTTCTCATTACATTGTGTTGGACCTCTTTGTTTTTACAGGGTGTTAAACTTAGCAATTTTTTTTCGATTTTTGGTTTGTTTCTTAAAAATTATAACAGACCATTAAAATTTTGTGAAATTATGCATTACCAAAACGTTAATAAATTTAGTACTAAAATGACTATTTTCTGTTTTTATTAAGAGGTCTTTAGATGGGAAGGGGACAATTCGCCGCTAACGATTCAACACGGCCGATTTGCCGCGGTCCGATTCGCCGCGGGCCATATCGCTGCGGTCCGATTCGCCGCTGAACAATTTGCTGCGGTGACAATTCACTGCGTGATTTTTTTATTTTTTAAGTACTATTAAATCAAATAATGACAATGGAAGTCCGAAAATGATTTTTATTTTAAACAAATAATTATTTTGAAATAAAAAAATGTATCTAAAGGTTTTTTTTGAATCAAAAGATTTTTTCTTTAATTTCGTCTTGACATTAAAATCCTTTCGCCTCGATGCATTTAGTTGTTTTCTTAAAAAAAAAGGTTATTCAAAGCAAAACAAACTATAATTCAATCAAGTAAACTTATTTTTCTAATTTTCTACGGATAAAAAAGTATATATTAAAACAAGATAATAATGTTTGTGGTGCAAGATGTTATCGCACACCCATTGTTTTAAACCAAAATATTTTTTTTTTCAATTATGTCTTGGTATAATACTAGAAAACAAGAAGGTTGCCGCTTTCAAACAAATCAATTTTCTTGGATAAAGGCAACTTTTATTTTCAATAAAAACCAGCAGTTCAAGAGAATAGTTTTTTTTTGTTAAGAAGATTTCATAACAAAGCAGATTGTTTCTTGGATCAAAGCAATTTGCATTGACTAAGAACATTTTTTTTCTGTGTTCTCTACCGGACTCGACAATCGACTTTTAGCGCCTGCCCCATTGCTACAGTTATATCGAATTCTTTTGAGAAAGTAGAGCGCCACTCGTGGTCCACTGAAACTGTTTTGAAGCTGTCAAAAATTTGCCCCATTGCAGTTTCAAAAAAATACGAAAGTGCATCACAAGCTCGGATAGGCCGTGCGAAAAAATCTGCACCAAGTGCAACACTGAGTTTGTCATAAGAATACAAAAGGTTTTACCAGTTTTCTCAAAAGAATACAAAAATTGCACTAGTGGCTCCAGTCGTGCACTAGTCTTCTTGCTTATTTTTTTAAAGGCTTTAATGTTGTTTTTTGCATATATACTAATGCGGTGAGTATGATGATATAGGTTTTTTAGCCAATAATAAAGTTTAATAACCTCCACAAATAAAGAGCATTGCTTTTTCATTTATCTTTTGCTGTTTTAGTGCTATGATTCGAAATTTGTAATATCATGTGTGTTACTTCTCTATTTTATAATTTATAGTTTATCGATTAACAAATATGTATCGTATCCATGCTCTTTACTAAAAATTAACATCAATGGCTCATACTAATAGGCATATATTATGTCCGTCCCTTTCGGAAAAGTTATGTTCTTGAAAATCCCTGAATAATACGTTTCCTTGGCATCGGTTGCCCAATAACTGTCCATGCGAATATTTGCCACTATAAAGTCTATTTAGCACTTTGAAGCACACAAATAATTCAGAAATAAAAAAAAATTCTTAGTATCTATTGTTTTCTGCAAAAATTTTGCCTTTAAACGATAAAAAAATAAAAATTAAGATTGCGGCTTATATTTGGGATTTTTCTTCAAAAAGAATAGAAAACAGAAAAAAACTAAAAAATATTAATTTCAAACTTCGTGAAGAAATCTTATTCATCTAGAAAATATGCAAAACAACTACAAAATAACAAAAAACAATTAGCTCAGAATAAATGCTTGATATTTAAATGAATCAGTGTTGCATCCGAGTTGTAATTTTTCACATAACCTTTAAAATAAGAAAAACGGAAGTTCTTAATTAAATTATGTAAAAAAATATGAAACAAAAACCGCTTTAGGCACCAAAAAGTTAGAAAGCTTAGGTTTATATAACTTATCATTAAACAGTAAATAAACAAAGTTTGCAAAAGTTTTAAAAATTACGAATTTGACGTTTTTTTATTCATAACCCAAGCGAAACTCGCCGCAGACCCACAACAAATTGCCGTACGTACGCTTCAAGAAAAGATGGCGCGTAGTGTATTTTTGAATAAAATTCTTATTCGAGTGGACCCTAGTTGTATCCCAGAACTATAGTTGTTGGAAATTACGGTAGCTATTATTAATAAATGGATCCATGACGGATCTGATACCTTCCTAGCCAGCCTATTGGCACACCTGAAGTGAAGCCATAATATATCAGGCTCAAAAACAGTTTTCTGTCAATATCTCAGACACTAAAGCTCCTACAAAGTTTTTGGTTATAACAAAAATTATTCAGCACAATGCAATCTACTTAATTCCGACAACCGCATATTCGATGTTCTGTTAAAAAGTTAGCATTTTAAAAAAAATTCAATTGCCAAAAAAACTTTCATTAGCATTAAATGATTTTCAACAAAATCTAATCAGCTCGTTAGAGTGTCAAACACTATTTAACCAGAAAATTTTATGAAAATCGGTTGAGCGCTTAAGAGCTATTGTGTTACGGACAGATATACACACACATACACACACAAACAGACATCAAGATAATATTGCTAAGATAGTGAAAACACACCCAAATAACAAATTTTCAAAGTTGTCTCAAAAAAATTTTTTTCGTCGAATATAATACCTTCTCTAGAAGAAATCAACAAATTTTTATATTTGAATTATCGATACATCCTATTGTATGTCGATATTTTTTTGTATAATTTTTACCCTAACTGGCCTATTTTATAAAACCGATTCTGCCACAGAATTTACAAGAGCGAACCGAGGGGATCACACGACATTCTATTGTGTAAATTGATGTTATTTTGACCATCACAACGTTTATTTAAACAATTTTTGTTGTTTAAATATATTTTTGTATTATAATTTCAATTTAAATTATTTTATGTAATATTAAGATTATCAACAGACTTACGTTAAGAAACTACTTTTAAACTCTAACTTTTTCGATAAAATAATCTTAAACGATAAATTCAACTGAAAACTTTTGACATCACTCAGATCGATTTGGTGGATACCTAAGTAAGACACACTATATAGCTTTTATTTACGACTTGGATCTTTAGTGTACCATTAGATGCTAAAGATTAGGTTTCGTCAATATTGTAATTATATACAGTAGTTACAGTTACCCACTGAACACAAAAAAATGTTAATAACGTCAAAATAATGTTTAATTTAAAAACATAACGTTAGGTTGGATGTTAGTTCTAACGTCATATTCATCGAAAAAAAGAAGCTTAATAACCCATTTTCTGAAATATAAGAAAATAATCCTTTTTCCAACATAAAAAACGAACGTTTTTTTAAAATGTTTTTCGAACGTTAAAAAAATATTGATTTTTAACAGTAAAAAATAAATGTTTGTCTAACGTTGAAAAATAAATGTTTTTTAAACAATGAAAAAATATATTTTTTTCAAATATCTCTAAAGATAAGGTTAAATAAAGTAAATAAAATTCTTCTATTTTGGAAGCGCACAGCAGCAAGAGTTCGTTGAGGTTTTCGTGAACTCCACACTCTGTAAAGGAAATTCGGATCTATAGCTTTTGAAAATAAAATTTAAAATTCTATATAGACAACATGGGCGCACCCAGGGCCCCGTGCCCCGATCCCCCCTCCAAGCCTACGGTTGTTTTAGATATTTTCGACATATTTCATGAAAGTAGCATAAAGTACGGCATTATCGGGTGTCGGGATCCCCCCCCCCCAAGACATATTCCTGGGTGCGCTACTGAAACAATAAGTAGTAAGTGCCTTAAGGTCCGGAGGCTATAATAATTGTGCTTTTAATTTACCATGTTTGTTTCTACAAAAGGCAAATATTTTAACCAAAATTACACAAAGCGTATCTGCTACCGACTCATATCAACTCGCAGCGACACACAGCTAAAAATGGCGATGGCCCGTTCTGGTAGTGGAACTATGCATGGCAGCGCCCTCTATAGTATTATTTTTAGTTCACACATATACTATACTATAGTAGTGTGAGCTATGGTGATCCTAATTTTTTCGAGAAAAAAAAAGTTGCTCCGATTTCAAAAATTTTTATATATCTTTGCGTTTCAGATGATTTTGAAACTTTTTTGTCGCGCCGTCTGTCTGTCTGTCTGTCTGTCTGTCTGTCTGTCTGTCTGTCTGTCTGTCTGTATGTCTGTCTGTAACGACCAACGCGCATAACTCAAAAACCGCTAGGCCGATTTTAATGAAATTTGGTACTTAGGCTGGGTCTTGTGTCGAGATGGTCCCATTTAAAAATGAAGAAAATCCACCGAGCACAAGCCAAATAAAAGGGTGGGGGAATATTTAAAAAATTAGAGTTTATGTGAAAATATGGCGTGTGTGATATCAAACGAAAGGTAATTGTGTATGGAGTTAAACAAAATACATTTTAGTTTTTTTTTCTTTAAAAAGGGTGGGGGTAGATTTCAAAAATTAGAGTTTACGTGAAAATATGGCGTGTGATATCAAACGAAAGGTAATTAAGTCTGCAATTAAACAAAATACATTTTAGTTTTTGTTTTTTTAAGGGTGGGGGTAGATTTCAAAAATTTGAGTTTAAGTCAAAACATGGCTTGTGTGGTATCAAACAAAAGGTAATTTAGTCTGGAGTTGAATAAAATATATTTCAGTTTTTAGTTATATTAGCTCACACGTACACTATAACTATAGTACCTAGTGTGAGCTTAGGGGCCCATATATTGGCAGAGTATTTTTAATGTTTAATAAACAAAACATATATTGGCTTCATATATTTTAAATTCAACGTTAGAAATGAGATCTGGGAAACACATTATAAAAATAAGGATATATTGATGGTATTATTTTTAATCTTAACAAAATTATGGTTTTTTAAATGTTGGTTTCTCAAAGATATTAAAAAATATGTTTTTCTAAAATGCTTTTATCTGAAATTTTCGTTAGGATTTTCTACATGTTTTTTAATGTCAAAAGTTCACTCAATTTTAACACAAATTTGTGCTAGAAAAAATACATTTATTTTTCAACATTTATTTAACGTTTTTTACGAGTTTGTGCTTAGTGGGTATTAAACCAGGGTATAAAAGTGGCATGCACTTTTAATACCGTAGAGAAAACTTTATTTTGGTTGAGGCATTAAAAGATAATTTTACTGCCAACTGGTATATATACTATTTTTGCAATTTGGGACTTTTTTTAGAGTTTTTTTTTCACAAAATAATAAGCAATTATCGTTATTGTCAATGCCACATTTAGGTACTCCACAGCCCTTTCAAACGTACTCTAAAAAAAATGAAATTAAAAAAATTGTCCATTTCTCAAAGTGGAGTTACAAATTACAAAGAAAAAACTCAACGTCTTCTTCACTAAAGCCTTTATTGTTTCGGCTTTTATTTAGGACATGTTTTGAATCTAAAGAGACCCATCATCAGCTGAAACAAGGTTCGTTACATTTTAAGGGTGTTTTATGAGTAATACAGTTTGGAGTATTGGTTAAAAATTATGGAGGTAGAATGATCACTTTCAGATTAGAATAGTGAACCTGAAGGTAATTATTTGATCCCTTTCAATATATTTTTATTATTCCAGTTTAAATATATATAATAGGCTCTGAAAATTGCTTCGGATGTAGTTCCAGTTCTTTGTTTACCTTGTTTCAGCTGATGCTGGGTCTCTTTAGACTCGAAACATGTCCTAAATAAAACCCGAAACAATAAAGACTTTAGTGGAGAAGACGTTGAGTTTTTTTTGTAAAAGTGAAATAACTACCTTAATATTGATAGGCATTTTTGTTATAAGATCAGTTTTAGCGGACTGGGTATAAATTATATAACGAGGAGAATTTAGTGGGATAAGAACTAGCCGAAGGTTGGTGGTTCATATCCAAACTGAGGTAAAATATTTTTGTTATTTAATTTTTCTTCTTAATACCTTGCCCTGATGCCACTAAATTTACCTGTTATATAATCTTTGTATTTTATAACCAGTTTGCATATTTTTCGGATACACCTCGTATATCGCAACATATATTTTTAAACTTTCGTTAGTATCACGAGCGAAAGATAACCTAAACCTAATTTATTTTACGACATAAACCAAAAACTTACTTATACTACACTAACCCCGGATAACTAGTAAAAGATTAACTTCGCGCTCTTGCACTATCTTTTAGCACAATCTTCTTGACTGCGACCTCATAAACGCGAATCTTGGAATCTTTGAGGAAAGTTTTACATACCCTGCTCACGTAGCCCTGTACATCTGCAAAAAGATAGAGAAGTTGTGTTGCTATAAAAACATTGAAGTTAATTTTAGAAAATGAGGCAAATAAAACCATTAACTAAAAACGTCACAGAAAACTTATCATCGATGGACACGACGGCCAAAACCGCGAACATTTTACCGAGCAGCCATTTACCGCGAAAATGCGTACAGCGCTAAGACTTTACCACGCTGGCCTGTACCGCGATACTCACAAACTCGGGCACCTTAGCGGAAGATCTAGACCGTACAAATGCCAAACCGCGCAAGCCGTAACAGGGTATGATCCTAACATATTTTTTTTAAAACATACTCTCCTAACCTCTTTCCCGTGATCCTAGAGAGTGTGAAACCTAACCATGTCAATGAAGGATACTGGTCTTTGCTGACACGGTTAGGATACGTTGGTGATCAATTGATAAAGGTTAGGTTTTACACTCCCTAAGATTCCGGCAAAAAGGTCAGAAGAGAATGTTTTGAATGCGGCGATGATTTGGTATTTGCGCGGCTTTAAGCTTGCGCGGTTATAGTCTTGCGCGGTGGTTACCGCGCGGATGGGGCTAAGTGCATAGCATTTTCGCGGTAAATTCCGGCGCGGTAAATGCCTGCGCGGTAAAATATTCACGGTTTTGGCCGCGAATCCAAAACTATGAAGTTACGCATGAAGTTCGTGTATTTAGGATCAATTGTCAACGTTTCAAATATCAAAAGAGACCAATCATGAAAAATATACAAAATTCTCGGATCACTAGCTTAATCATAAAACCTAAATTCTGGATATAAAATTATTATTGTGGAAATCCTAACAAACAAATCCGAAATATGGACCAAACGATATGCATATATTTAACTTACCTTTAAAAGTTCCAAACTAAGATGTAGTGTAACGTGTCATTTTTACGTTTAAGGCAACGTTACATATTTGTTTATTCAGGTAAATAATCAAGGCTCTTCGACTCGTCTTTCTGTACACAAATTAAGGGTATTTTATAGAGCTAGGGTTGGAGGTTATATAGTGTCCAAAAAGTTACCTTATAAAGGAGACATTCCATCGAATTACTGTGGACACTACGCACATCGCATTATCTGGACATCGTAATTGGAATTTAGGATCACAGGTTTCGGAAAAATCACATTAAAACTTTTGATTGTTTGTTTATCTGGGGAATTTCATAGTTTCGTTGACGTTCACGAAATTAAACAGCTGGACTGCTGGGGAATTGCGGCGTTGCCGCATCACAAATGGTTTCAGTAACAGGAAGGAAACATTTAGATGAACATTTCATTCCCTTACGTTTATTCTCGAGGATATTGGGACAATCCGAACTTCATAGCTAGTTGTGATAGCACGAAAACATATTTAGGTCCACGGTTTGACCAGTAACAACCGAGGCTCCGCCCACTTTGATATCTTTATTAATTTGATAAAGAGAAGATAAAATCAGGTAGGTATTCGTGGGTAGAGGACAGACCAAAAAGAAACTAAGGTACCTTTGGCAACGTTTCGGATTTAATTAATCCTTTTTCAAGCCCTAAAAACAATGAACAGGTTCTATATTTTTACATGGAAAAGAAATGTAACAAATCTAATAACATTTTTTTGTCTTCGATCAACACTCACCCCTGTCCGCTGTACTTATGGACCCAAGAAACATTTATATCTGAGTAAGTTTACTTTGGACTATAGATTGATAATAGAGAATAATCCTAGGTTGAACATATAAACATAAAAAAAAAATTCAAGACAAAAAAATGTTATTAGATTTGTTACATTTCTTTTCCATGTAAAAATATAGAACCTGTTCATTGTTTTTAGGGCTTGAAAAAGGATTAATTAAATCCGAAACGTTGCCAAAGGTACCTTAGTTTCTTTTTGGTCTGTCCTCTACCCACGAATACCTACCTGATTCTATAATAGGACACAAAATGCACACAAAGAGAAGATAAAATAAATACGAGTTATGCACTTTCGTAAATGGAAGATAAACGAGGAATAAAAACCAGGACTAAAAGAGTAAACAAAATCGTATTTTTATATTATATAAATTTATATATAATCATAGTTATGTAAAGTTAATAACTACCTCAGTTAGTCGGATTGAAGGGTTTGTAGGGCTGGCTAGTGGTGAGCAAACTTAACATCTGAACACTCTTGTGCCGAGTTTGAGCAGTAGTTCAATGTGTATTTTTAGGTTCAGGTTCAGAAACAACTTTATTAATGTAGAAATGTTTTACAAAAATGGCGTCAAACCATATGAATCTTAGAGAAAACATTTATAAAGAGCAAAGGAAACTTTTGACTAAGACTGTAACTAAAATACAACGAAATTCTACACTTAGTACAGCTTTACTCATATGGGAATTGGTTGAGTGTTCGAATATTCCTGGGTTTGATGCAAGCTCTGATCTCCAGTAATTGATTTTACAGTTGATGGTTTCAATGCTGAGCTTCTTATAGTCCGTCTGGTTATTTTCCTTCTACTTGCTATGTTGGCAGGGGGCCGGTAGGCAAATGTTCGGTCTATGTATGAAGGGTGTCTCGACGTCCTTGTTATAAAAATTTCAACCGTGGAAATAGATCCGACAACACGTCTAGGTGCGTTTTACGTATTTTTCAATATCCCCTTGGACGGTGCTGGCCCCTATATACCGGTATAGAACTATTGGTGTATTTCCTCATTGGTTAGTTTGAAAACCGCGGGTTTTTCTTCCAGTCTTGCAATCGAAGTAGAGATTTTTTGGCGAAAAAGTTTTTTTTATAAATAGGTTTGCATCCTTATTTGAATCTAACCGGGAAAATTAGGTTGGTACTATGCGTTTTACCGTCCCCACTCCCCACCAAATCTACGAACGGTTTCCGGTGGCTTCATTTTTTTGTTCTCGACGGAGTGCCTGGTCTCTTCCTAAAGAATTTTGGCTGGGCTGGTGGCCGTCTTGTGGTGTCGCCATTGTTTTGTGGTTATTGGCATTGCAGTAGTTGCAAATTATACCAAAGACGGTATAATTGTGAGCCGTCATGTTTTAGGCGTAATCTAAAGTGACGCTCGCACCCTTTTGAAGGGGATTTAAGTCAGCCTACGCCTTTCTACGGGAAATAAGAGCAGTGGTAAGTTCGATTTTATTTTTTTTCCATTTTTTTATTATTTGAGGACTCTTCAAGATAATATTTGCCTCCCAAATTGTAATTATTTTTCGTGTAAAATGTACTTTTTCGACAAGAGACATGGGAAATTTTTGGAGTTTTTATTTTTTTTAAGACCACGTTTTGGATAAAAACTATATATTGTTTTTCTCCTTTGTCTACAGCCCTGTCAATTCCATCGACGGGACAGTTGGGCTGGACGCTGGTGTGAAGCCAGGTGTAGCCAGTTGTAACCCTGGGAAAGGTACGTTAGGGTTATTTTAGTTCATCTGTTTAAATCTACTTTATTTTATTGAGTCGACATGGGGTTCTCGATTTAAGTTACTCGGTGTAGGGGAACTTCGTGCAAAATTGACGAATTCCAGGAAACTGAAACATTTCATTTTCCACAGGGTTTTACGCTCGGGCAAGGATCCCACAACCTTCTCACAACCATGTGCTACCCTAGCACCATGTGCTAAGAGATCTTCAGGCTGGGCTTAAGCAGGACACAGGACCCGGTGCAGCAGTGAGGAAATGTCTGGGACAACAGAACTTCCAGGTTTAAAATCAAACTAAGTAACTATAAAAGGACCAAGGTAGGGGTTTTTCTTCAAGTTTATGCAAGCAAGGATATTTTAGATATATTTTTTCCAATATAATTTTTACAGTATAATTTAACGTCTCTTGTAAACGCAAGGTAAAGGTATGACGTCATAACCAAAATTTTGCGGAGTATCTACTAAGTTAACTTGTTTTCCTTCATTTCATTTATTTAAGACAATTTCTCTTGTGAAATTTGGAGTGTCTTGCTACTTAGGCCCTGACTTGTTCCACTACATTTCATTCATTTTTTTTTCTGTTTCATGTTTTTGGTAATACTTTCCATTTTACCTTTTAAAATAAACAAGATGAACTAATTTTTCTTGTGTTATTTGTACAGCCCAATGACCAACTTTGCAGAGACAAAAGAGAGATGAGGTTATATTTTTTTAGCGGTCTCCTTACATTGTTTTGCCTCATGGGGTAGATCTCGGACTGAGTTGCTGTCTGTCTCGTTCTACCTAACGTAGAATGATGACAACAGATATTTGGTCCAGACCTCCCCTATGACGGAATAATTTTGGAAGTATATATGTTTTTTTAATCATTCATATAATTGAGTCCTACTCTACCGACTCAAAGGTAGGTACACTATGACCTGTTAAAGGAGTCCATCTGCCTGTAAAGTGCTTCTATTTTTGTCATCTTAATTCAATCTTTTAGAATTTTTATTTTGTCTATTAGTCAATTTTTTTTTGGTTTTTTTTTAGTTACACAAATATTCTGGAAGCCTCGGAAGTAGGTGGAATTTCATTGTTTGGCTACAACGTTTGGGTTGAACTGTATTTTATTTAAGAACTTCTTTGTAAAACATTGGTATTAAATAATGTGCCGCACTTAAAATTTTCTTATTTCTGAACCCCCCCTTCTCCACTGTATAAAAGTTACCGGGCATATCAATGTTTTACCTAGCTGGAAAATACAGTTCTGCTTCCAGATATTTGTTTAATTATTCAGTGGTTTTGTCGTGTCACAAGCTGGCAAATTGGTATTATTCTAATTACAGTGTCACAAAATGGCAGCAACGTCTTTAAGCTGCCACAAATGTCACCCAACGCATTTTAGTAGGCCACAGTAGATAATGAGTCTTATAATCAATTTAGTTGTTATTTTTCTAAAACTTCCGATAGACTAATGTGGACCAAGACATATAACAAGCTAGGCAGATTTTAGTGTGCCAAGGAAGTATACTAAACTTAAATCCAGTCAATAGAAACTAGCGCGATCAAAATCAAGTTGAAAAAGAACAACCAGTAACAGCACACTACCAATGAGTATATGACCCATATAGAGTGGCAACTGGCGAGCTTTGCAACATTGAGGGGCAGATGGCGCTGAAATAAATTCGTCTAGTACGCAATATTCAGAGACAAGTACTTTGATCGAATGGCATTTATATGATAGACCTGGACCTCGGAACTCGCACATATAACCAAATCGTACCAGTACTCCCTGAATATTGCGTACTAGACGAATTTATTTTAGCGCCATCTGCCCCTCAATGTTGCAAAGCTCGCCAGTTGCCACTCTATATGGGTCATACACTCATTGACACTACGTTTAACCGAATGCGACGCGACTCTAAAGCTACATTTAAAATCAATTTCGAACAAGTTTAATTTCATTCATAATTGGCGGATCTATTTACAATGGCCAATTCTTAGGTTATGGTAGGCCCATATTATTTTTTTTTAAAGCGTAAAAAGTATTTGTTTTGAAAGAAGGGTAGATCTTTTGGAATCTTTACTACCATAGCCGGGCTGGTGTAAAATTATTTTATCCAAAGCGATTAAAAACAATAAATTATCTTTTCTAACCTTTAAATTTCAAACCATATTACGTCGAAGTTTGCAAATGAATTTC
Organism: Aspidapion aeneum; assembly: GCA_963576565.1. Classification (NCBI taxonomy): domain Eukaryota; kingdom Metazoa; phylum Arthropoda; class Insecta; order Coleoptera; family Brentidae; genus Aspidapion; species Aspidapion aeneum. Next base: position 77,389,866 of record OY755044.1, on the reverse strand, counting down.
AATTCTTCTTACAATAAGCATGTTCTAAATTGATTGTAAATGTATAGTAGAGTAAATTTGTAAAATAAAGCTGCAAAAAGGGTATATTTTTTTATATTTGGCATAGTAGTACCTAACATCAAAAGCTAAATTTTCATTCGAGGATCCCTGATTTTCCGGCCTCAGAATTCAAGATGGCGGCTGCCAAAGTTAAGAAAAAAATGATTTCCTTGTTTTAAGAGGAATTAAATTAATTTTGATAAATTTACTTTAAGTGGGATATACTCAATGTAAGAATGTAAAAAACATTACACCTGTCACTGCAAAACAAAATGGCGGCTATATTTAAAAAAAATCGTTTTTCTTCGATATTTTCTTTATTTTTTGTGCTATATTTATTTTTAATACCTCATATTAAAGCTACTGACCAGTTCTTTAAACCTGCTTAAATGCAATGATAAGTTTCCCAGCCGACACAAAGATGGCGCTTAATTTGTCAAAAATAAAAGAGACCTTTACAACCAGTAGACCAAATTAAATTTTTACAAAATAATTTTTTAGATTTTATCAGTAGTAAGCCAGATTTTGTAAAAATTTATAAAAAGTTACAATTCGACATTTAACATTTTAAGATGGCGGCCGAAGTTCAGATAAAAAAGTAGTTTTTTTGTTCTTGTTGACACAACTAGTATTGCCGTGTAATATATTGATTTAAACTAAATGGGGGTCGCCGATTGTAAATATTTCATAATAAATGACATATGTCTATTATTATCCAAGGTGGCGGCGGTCAAAATATAAATACAACAGTATCTTTTTGGTTTAGTAAATATTTTTACCAAGATATGTAGTTTTATATTAATCTTAATTAGTTTTAAATTGTAATGTACAAAAAAAATAGAATTTATTTATTTTTTAAAGATGGCGGCCGAAAAAGTAAAAAAAAACATTTTTGTTTATTTTTTCGAAATTTAACAAAACAAACTGAGAAAACCAAGACGTCTCGTTAAACAAAACACAGAAGTTTTAAATATGTTAATTTTAAAAGTTGACATATACCACGTGCCGGGTGATTTGAATAAATTGACATATTTTACTTAATATCTATTTCCGTTAATATTGATCTAACAGTAAGGTTTAAATTAGCAAAGTTAAATAATTTTTTCTAAATCATCAGAATCTTATGTCAAAAATGACATATGTCATACACTTGTCAAACTATTGACATATGGTTTATTTTTTTAAATAAAACACCCTGTATACAATGTTTTTAATTGATAGGGCTCCTATCTGTGATTTCCAAAATATATAATATGTTGACATTTAGTCCAGCCGTTGTTGAAATATTTGCATTTTAAAAATTATACTCTTTAAGAAAATGGCAACATCCTTATTGTTTATTTAAGTTACTAAAATGCAAATATTTCAATAACGGCTGGTCTAATTGTCAACATATTATATATTTTTGAAATCAGAAAAAGGAGCCCTATCAATTAAAAATATTATATACAGGGTGTTTTATTTAAAAAAAATAAACCATATGTCAAAAGCTTGACAAGTGTATGACATATGTCATTTTTGACATCAGATTCTGATGATTTAGAAAAAATTATTTAGCTTTGCTTATTTAAACATTACTGTTAGATTAATATTAACGGAGATAGCTATTAAGTAAAATATGGTCAATTCAATCAAATCACCCGGTACGTGACATATGTCAACTTTTTTGACATTTTTAAAATATTTGTGTTTTGTTTACCGAGATGTCTTGTTTTTTCCAGTTTTTTTTTGTTAAATTTCGAAATAATAAACAAAAATGTTTTTTTTTTACTTTTTCGACCGTCATCTTAAAAAATAAATAAATTATATTATTTTTGTACATTATGACTTAACACTGATTAAGAGTAATATAAAGCTACATATCTTCGTAAAAAAAATTACCAAACCAAGAAGATAATGTTGTTTTTATATTTTGAACGCCGCCATCTTGATTAATAATAGACATGTGTCATTTATGATGAAATATTTAAAATCGGCGACCCCTATTTAATATAAATCGATATATTACACGGCACTACTAGTTCTGTCAAACAAGAACAAAAAAATAACTTTTTTATCTGAACTTCGGCCGCCATCTTAAAATTTTTAATGTCAAATTGTAATTTTTTTGAAATTTTTACAAAACTTGGCTTACTATTGATAAAATCCAAAAAAAATTTTTTTTTTAAATTTAGTCTATAGGTTATAAAGGTCTCTTTTATTTTTGACATATTAAACGCCATCTTTGTGTCGGCTGAGAAACTAATAACTTTTTTTCATTAGGTTTAAAGAGCTGGTCAGTGGCTTTGATATGAGGTATTAAAAATAAATATCGCGCAAAAAATAAATAAAATATCGAAGAAAAACAATTTTTTTAAAATATACCCGCCATTTTGTTTTAAAGTGACAGGTGTATTTTTTTTACATTTTTGAATTAAGTAGGTCCCACTTAAAGTAAGTTTATCAAAATTAATTTAATTTGTCTTAAAACAGGGAATTCATTTTTTTTCTTAACTTTGGCAGCCGTCATCTTGGATTCCGATGCCGGAAATCAGGGGATCCTCGATTGAAAATTTAGCTTTTGATATTAGCTACTACCATGCCAAATATAAAAAAAATATACCCTTTTTGCAGCTTTTTATTGAAATACCCTACAAATTTACTCTACTAGTAGCTTAAGGCGGTATTGTAAGATATATTATAGCATCGCTCACCTTAACAAGAAAAAGCCTATGAAGGCCAGCACATCAGGGTTGTCACGCCATTGAGTATGATGCTATTATAGGTTTTTTAGCCATATATAAAGTTTATGAACCTCCAGAAAATAAGAGCCTTGCTTTTTATTTTATTTTCTAATGTTTTCGTGCTATAATTCGAAATTTGTAATATCATATTATATGTCATTGTATTTTGTCATATACAGTTTATCGATTAATAAATATTTATCGTATCTACCTATTATATGATCTTTACTAAAAATTAACATCAGTGGCACGTACTAATAAGCACGTATAATTTACGTTCCTTTCGGAGGACTTATGTTCTTGAAAATCCCTGAATGATATTTTACGTTTTCTTGGCTACAGGCCACGATATATTGACATCGTGTTTTTGGTAACTCGCAGCTGTGTAACAAAAAAATATTTATTCTACTTCACACTTGGAATCCATAGTGACTTTTAAGAAAATAGAAGTCGTGAGAAGTACAATACACGGTAAAAAAATTGTCTTGGATTAAAGCAAATTGCTTCGAAGTAATTTGTGCTTTCCTATTCACCAAGAGAATATTTTCTTAATATTGCACAAAAAATGTCTTGCCTCTTTGTTTTAATGTGAAACAGAAATTGTTTTAATATAAATTGGAACCGAATTAATCTAAGGCACCGTTTTCTCTGGAAGCAAAATATTACTCTTATGAAACGGAGTATACTGAAACAAAACAATTAAAGAAGAAAAATAAAGTCTCATTTCAAGATTAAACGCTGCGTTGAACTAAAAAAAAAATATTTTAATTTAAAAGAAATTGTTTGAAAGTAAAACAATTTATTCAAGAAAATAACGTGTTTTCATTGTAGACAAAATTTTTTACCGTGTATTTTTGACGGCCATCATGTTTTTTTCTGTAAAAATAGTGCAGTCGTTTAGCTACCTATATACAGGTCGATTTATGACACTATTATGGTTGTCGCCCACTTGTCTGGCACAGCACGGATCGTTGCTACCCGTCGGTTCAGGCAGGCTAGAATCTGATCCGTCGACGGACTCGCCGTTCCGGCCGTTTCGTGCCGGTTTGGTTTGAATCCTATCCGTATTATGACGGGACGGGATGTGGCGGCCAAGTGGGCGACAACCTTTAGGAGACCTATTGGTTTTACATAGAGACTCTGAATATATTTGACGGACGTGGTAAAAAACTGATTTTAGGAGATACTCGTATATAGACATACCTTTCTTGCTCTGTGTTATTTCTCTGGATTTTTGTTTGACGTTTTTAATGACCTGTAGGTTAGGAAATACGTAAACTTTACAGATTTCACGTTTTTAATATTGTATTTTCTTATTCTCTGGGTTTCTTTTAAATTTTTGAATTGACCAATGAATTAGTACACTTTTATTATTTATATACCATGCGGTCCGAGTTACTGCGAACATAAGGAGTAATTGTCGAACTTACTGTCGACCTTCAATCGCGACCCGTGCGCGCCGTGAATCTGTGCTGCTTCTCACTGCACGCGCTGACTATATTTTATTATTTACCCACAATGTTGCCAGATTTGAAAGTTTTCCTTCAATATGAAGGGTTTTGAGTAAAAATTTTGACTATTGAAGGAATGGAGGTTTATCCGAATTTGAAGGATTTTGACTATTTTGAGGCAAAGTTTTATTATTTGCAAATATTCCAATAATTTTTCCAAACTTAACTTATGTAGGTTAATTTAAATATTTTATTTTTAATTTTGGTTTTTATAATTTTTATTTTAAGTTGTAAATCTTTCATTTGTTTGATTTTTTCTTCCATTTTTATTTAAAAAAAATTGTTTATAGTATAAAGTTTTTTTGGTTTGATATCGACCAATATCGACCAACACGTTACTGTTTTAAGGATCCGAAGGGCTTTTATCACTTAGTTGAAGGACAGTCGCCAGAAAAGTCTGACAAGACTGCTAGGTAGGTACTTATTTTGTTACAGTATTGTTTTATTTCTGCCTTGTCCATTCGACAACTCCGTTCCTATGTTCGCAGTACCTCAGACCGCATTTTATATTTACACACTTTTTAAACATAATAAAACTTTGTAAAAAATATGGTTAATCTTTTTGTAGAATACAAAATGTCCATATTTACTAATATTGGTTTAATGTAAAGGTTGCAGCAAAATAAAAATCTCAAATTTTGACAATAAAGTTATTGATATGTATTTCCAACCCACAGATACCAACTGTTTTTTATTTGATTCTAGAATAATAAGCATTTTTTTATTCATTAATACTAAGCATTTGTAAATTTTACAACTGCAAATACAAAATCAAACAAAACATGATAAACATTAATTTTAATTAAACCAATCATTATACTATGTTAAAACACTATTCATTGAATATAAATTTCAAAGTACAAACTTAAACTTAAACTCAAAACATTTATTGCCGACAAAATCAAAATAATGTTGAAAAATTTGTACAAAATAGTTGAAACAATATGTTATTTCATTTTTAAATTAGTAAGTAAAATACCTAAATAAATACATATAAACACTTTTGGTAAAGATAGTTTTTGTAGCGTTTCTAAATTTTATTTCATTCTCAATTGATTTGATCTCTGTTGGTAAACTGTTGTAGGCTTTTATAGCCTTATAAAATTGTCTCTTTTCAAAAAATGTTGATCTACGCATAGGAATGGCGAGCTTAGCTCTGGGTCTGGTTTCAACAGTCTTATTACTGCCGTATCTGTCACTGTTTGTTGGAAAAAGGGCTTTGTGTTTTTTAACAAAAATAACAAGTTGTAGGAAATAGATAGATGGCACTGTCAGTCCATTGCAAAAGAGGAGGACCCCCAAAAAATAATACTATATGATAAAACACTATGTATACTTGCATAATAGTATGTTTTAAAACTGTCAAATGAAACCAGATCTCTAAGGCGTCTTATAACAGCACAAGAGCTATTAAGTCTGTTTTTTAGGTTATTTATTTGTTGTTCCCAACGAAGACATGAATCTATTGTGTAAAATCTAAACTTTCCATTGAACTGAACATACAAAAATTCATCAGTTTTGATTTGTTTGCGAAAAATTAGTAAGCAAGTTTTCCCCATGTTAAGCCTAAGAGAATTTTCTGTACACCAGTTTGACATTTCATTGGAAGCTTGAGAGCATTTTTTAGAAAGTTTTTGACTATTACGTCCAGATGCAGTCACAGTTTTATCATCAGCAAACTGGGCTACTTTGCCAACTGTTATTTTTTCTTGAACCTCATCAACATACAACAGGAAGATAAGTGGCACCAGGATCGATCCCTAAGTCACCCCCTGCTGCATGTCACATCAGTTCGAAAAAGACTGTCTGCTTTCTTGTGTCAGTGAAACAATTTGCTTTCTATACCTGCCAACACGTGGCAGTGTTTCCAAAAGTAAGTTGTGATTTATAGTGTGAAAGGCCTTTGAGAGGTTAAAGTATATACTTGTGGTTTTTTGTCCTTGTTCTAGGTTATTCTGTATTGTAGTTATGACATTGTAAATTGCTTCCGCTGTGGAATTTTTTGGTCTAAAACCATATTGGCCTTCATATAGTAAGTTGTTTCTTTCTATGAAATTAATTAATCGATTGTATATAGACCTTTCAAAGACTTTTGACACTGATGGCAGCAGAGATACTGGCCTGTAATTACCAAGAACCTGTCTATCTCCTTTTTTAAAAATTGGTATAACTTTAGCTCTTTTTAGTTGCACAGGAAATTCTCCCTTGACAAAACAACAATTAATAATGTGTGTGAGGGGTTCACATATGTATTCATCAACCTGTTTTAAAATATATGTTGGAACTTCATCCAAACCTGATGAACATTTATTTGGAAGTTTTTTAATAATCGACAAAATATCACTACTGTCTACAGGTGTAAGAAAAAATGTAGGGATTTTACTTTCATATTTTATTTTATTTTATATTCATATAGGTATTAGATCTAGGGAAAACGGGTTTAAGAACTCTTGTGCATATTATGTTGGGATCTTGAATTATGTTACCATTGTTTTTTATTGTAAGGTTGCTTTGAGACTTGGCCTGATTTGTCGCATGGTTAAAAATTTGCCACATTGTGTTAGTTTTATTTTGAGAATTTATTATTTTGTTGTCATTCGAACTTTTTTTAACGTCAACCAGGAATTTCCTGTACTGCTTGATGTATGAAAAGTACCTTTGAATTTATTTAGTTACCCATGTGTTATTATCGTTGACTTGCGCTGTTTGTATGTATGAAAGCTTCATAGCTTTTATTTGGATCTGTAGTATCAAAGACTGATTGCTAGTTCTCTTGTTGCAAGGATATTTGAAAGTTAGTGATATTTTCACTGTTGAAAAACCGTTTTTTAGTAAATTTACATACCTTACTTGAAGAACTTTCATAAAAATGCATATATTACCCGTAGTGGTCAGATATGTTTGTTTTATAGATGTAGCCCTCACTTTTTTGTTCATAGCCTACATTGCTATATATGTTATCAAGTTGTGACTTGGAGCTGGGTCTCGTGATAATATGTGGAAATAACGAATAGCTTAAAAACAGTTGGTTCACTGCTTGTGAATCTTAACAGTTTTTTTCATAATGAAAATTAAAATCACCAACTAAAATTAGAGTTTTTTCTGGATCGTATACTGTATCCAATACTTTAAACTCAAGTTCGAAATTCTTTATTGATTTCCATTATTATTTGTACTGTACTGAGAATTTTGGGTTATGTTGTCCATTCTGCTTTCTTATTCGTTGTTTTGGCCAATTGGCCCAGAGGTGGCTTCCACTGAGTTCAACTGGTTCGGGCTGGCCGTCTGCTTGTGTGCGGCGGTGATTCGAAAATCGCTTTTGCGGTCGTGGGCACGATCTCTCCAATGATTTGCAGGTGGCCCCTCGCGGCGCATTGCGTCATGTGAGGTTTCTGCTGCTTTTCTTACCGGTACCATCAATGTTTTGCAGGGGATCAGCTGTTATTTGTTGTTGTTTTTTTAGCTGTTGGACTTCAATTTCGAAATGTTGTGTTTTTTCACTAAAAGCCCGTTATTTTGCTTTAAAATGATGTTTTTATCACGCATTTCTTCAATGAGTTCATTTAAAAGTGATATTTGTGTCTTTAAGTTCGTCACTTCTTGTTTTTTTAGTAATAAGTCAACTTCACTGTTCTCTGAACTGTGCGCGGTATTTTGTTCACAACACTTTTTTAGCACAACTGGTATGTAAAATTTGGCTACAATTTATGCAAACTGCCGATTTGGCTTCCCTGCTGGGATAGCATTTGTATTTTAATTCACATTTGGGACCCTTTTTTCACTTAAAAATTCGCTCTCTGAATCAGAGTCACCTTCACCGGCGGCCATCTTGGACTACAAAAGCTGTAATTAATACATCTCCATAACTTGCACAAATCTTTCTACCAGATACAAAACAAAATGTCTTGCTGCAGAGGTCGCAGAGGTTCGCTATAATTCTTCTTTTGTTAACAGACCAAGTAAATAAAAGAGATTTAGATAACGTCGATTCGGTTCGGTTCGGTTCGGTTTGGTACCCAAACGTACATTCTCTATGTTTTTGCCTTATACCGGGTGGACCAAAAAAAACCGGTCAATTTTTTTTTTATTATAGCTTTTGAACTATACAATCGATTTTAACTGGACAAACTGCACTTGATAGAGAATTATTCAGGGTTTTGACTAAAAATATTTTTTTGTCCGCCATCTCAAAATTCAAGATGGCGGACGAAATTAAAATGTACCCTTCAAAAATCCTCGTTTATTCTTGTGTTGCGAACATTATTATTATTTTTTTAAATCAGTGAAAAAGCTGCATTCTTGCCACGCACAAGAAGGTATGAACTAGCAAAATCGGTTCAGTGCCTCTAAAAAAATATATTTTTGTTTTAACCATTGTTTTCCATATTATACGATTGCCTTGTTAATCATGTCTGAATTTATTCTCTTATAACTTCATTACTACTAAACCGATTTTGATGAAATAAAAAACACCCATGAGAATTGATTGCTTTTTACAGGTCACAATCAAAATTTATCGCCATCTTAAAATTTAAGATGGCGGACAGAATCATACTTGATTCTTCAAAATGGCGTGTTTATACTTATTTGCCGAAAATGTTTTAGTTTTTTTTTTAATTTGTAGAAACCACTACTTTTCTCTCAAACAACGACGTACAAATTAGAAAAATCGGTGTGGTGGTTCCCAAAAAATCTATTTTTTTTAGATTAAACGATTGCATTGCCAATCCTGTCTGCATTCATTTCCTAATAAATTCGTTCCGCCATCTTGGAATTTAAGATGTCGGACAGAATCATACTTGATTCTTAAAAATGGCGTATTTATTCTTATTTTTCGAAGATATTTTAGTATTTTTTTGTTTATAGAAAAACACTACTTTTCTCCCGCACAGAGGTACAAATTAATAAAATCTGTGTAGTGGCTCTCACAAAATTGGATTTTGTTTGCATTTATTTCCTAAAAAATTCATTATTACTGAACCGATTTTAGTGAAATACAAAACATCATGGTGTAAAAGATTTAAAGATCAATCAGTTTGCGCCATGAATGAATTTATAAAGAACTGAATGCAGACAGGATAGGCAATGCAATCGTATAATTTGTAGAACAATGGTTAAAACAAAATCAGATTTTGTGAGAACCACTTAACCGATTTTATTACTTTGTGCCTTGTTAAGTGGGAGAAAAGTAGTGTTTTCTCTGGATTAAAAAAAACTAAAACATTTTTCAGAAAATAAGAATAAACACGCCATTTTGAAGAATCAAGTATGATTCTGTCCACCATCTTTAATTTTGAGATAGCGGTAAATCTTGTTAAAAATATTGGTAGTAATGAATTTATAAGGAAAAAAATGCGGATATGATTGGCAAGGCAATCGTATAATATGCAAAACAATTTTTTTTTAGAATCATCGAACCGATTTTGCTGATTCGTACCTTGTTGTGCGTATGCAGGAACGCAGCTTTGCTACTGATTTAAATAAATAATTAAAACATGTTCGTAACACAAGAATAAACGCGCATCTTTGAAGAGTACAATTTAATTTCGTCCAGCATCTTGGATTTTCAGACGGCGGACAAAAAAAAATATATAGTTTAAAACTTTGATTAATTCTCTGTCAAGTGCAGTATGTCCCATTAATATCGATGGTATAGTTTAAAAGTTATTATGAAAAAAAAATTGTCCGGTTTTTTTTGCTCACCCGGTATAGTTTTGAAGGTGTTCGCGGATAGAGCGAAGATAAATTTTTCCTAATATTGGCATGACCTACTAAGACCAGATTTCTCTGGGTTACAAAAATGCTCTCTTTCCTCACTGTTATTGAAACATGGACAATATGGCACACAATGACTCTTCTTCTAGGTTATCATTTTATATGTTGCTTTTATTACAACTTTCATTGATTTTATTAGCATCATTACCAGACATGAAACTAAAATTAGGAGCTAACTTTCTCAGCTCAAAAAAGCGGTCGATTGTTTAATTTATTTTTTTACATTATAATCACAGATAAACTTTATGAAAACTAGAAAAGAGGCTAAGAAACTGGTATGCAAGTTGTATTTTAAAAGTTACGCAAATATTAAGTTTTCGTAAATTTTAAGACGGAGTTTTCACAATTTGCTCGGGCCCCGCACAACTCTCCCTCGATGCCTAAAATTTTTTAGATATTTTCCACATATTTCATGAATAAAATCTAAAATAGCATGAGACAAGACATCATGTGGTCTCGGGCATCCTCAAGACAAATTCCTGGCTGCGCTACTGGTAAAATATGCGCTGCTTAGTATTCTAGGGTTAAAGCAACTTTTCCTAACAACTGCTAGAGTGTTAATTGATATTGATATATTGATATATCTTTGACAACCAGGCCACCTTGTAGGCATACAGTTCATCGCCTTTCTCACGAAAGGACCTAGCTAACAAAATTACGTAAATTGAAATATTTTGCGGTCTAACTGTTCTCATGAATCTATTTGGTCTTACGAAGTGGCATATCTTCATTTCAAATGGTTTAGCTTTTTTCGATTTTTAGCTCTCCTGATGAATTTACCAAATGCTAGTTACGTTCCTTCGTGAGAAAGGCGACGAGACGTACTAGGTAATGAGAAAGCGGAAGAACTCGTACAGATTGGAGCAGCACGTTTATATTTTACTGCTCGTGAGGTGAGGTGAGCGAAATCTTTACTTTTACGGGTGGACTCAAAATCACCATCTTTTGATGGTCAGTTTTTTTTTCTTCATAAGCTACAATTACTTGGTCGCCAGCAAACTGTGGTGTGTATATGGCAAATCGGTCGTTAAAATATATTCCCATGCCCTGTACTTTACGATAACATTTTGTTAGAACTACTGCGATATATATTTTAAAAAGAGTTGGAGAGACACAACTTCCCTGTCTTAAGCCTTTTGTTACCAGTAATTCTTTTGAAAGTCGATTTTTAATTTTGACCCTTTGTATAGTTCTTTTATCGCTTTTATGTATGATTGATATTAGGTTGTTCTAACACTGTCCATAGTTTTTCTACTGGAATTGTATCATATGCTTTTTGTAGGTCCACAAAGGTAACATAAGTCTCCATATTTCTGGCACTCCTTTTCTCAATTACTTGTTTCAGACAAAAAATGGTCTGCCTGCACAAAACTCATTCGTTTTTTTCTTTCTGTTCATGAAATTCATTCTTTATCAGATCTCTTAGAAGTTTAAACTATTGGAAATATAACAATAAGTCAATCATGAGTTCAAATTGATTTTAAAACTGGGAAAGGTTGACAATTCGTCTATGGGTTGACCAATGTTAGAACATATAAGTGACCGGCGCCAAAAAAGACCCGTCTCCTAATAAAGCCCACTTATATTATCTCGATAGTCTGACAACACCGCAAAATCAAAAGTGCAAGGAACGTTACTCTCTAGTCCGTGCTAGATCGGGCATCAACGTTTTTCATCGCAGCGCGCGACAATTTTCGTCAGTTGGTATTAGATTGTTAACTAGCGTGTTTCGCACCTGAGTTGTTAAAAATACGGTTTTCAGAAAAGCTTCTATAAAACCTACAAAAAAGACATTACAATTTAGTCATTTTACTGGATATATTCTTTAAGGTTTGACTTTAAACTAAAGTATTGTTTCAGTGGCAAATAGAACATGTAAGTATTTAAATTTTAGATTATAAGCCACCATGTTTATAAATCGATCGATACCCAAAAAAGGCCCACCGACAGATATCCAGATAAGGCCATGGGCTTTATTAGGATACCTAGATAACAAGCTTATTGATATGGTTTGTAGATATATTAAAAGTCAATTTTTATAATCTTGAAAAATTCCCTTTCTCAAAAGAACAAGTTTTGATTAAAAAACAATAATAAAAGAGCTAATTAGTACTTATTTTTTTAGATTGAATCCGTTAAATACAAAAAAGCCCACAAAGAGGGGGCTGTGGACAGAAGAACAATTAAAAGAAGCACTTATGGCGGTTCGAAATGGAATGTCAGTTAGGCGGGCAGCTACGGTCTATACAATTCCACGAAGAACGCTTAGAAACCACGTTAAAACAGGAATTGAAGAAAAGAAAATGGGGCGGAATTCTCTGTTGACCAGTGAGCAAGAAAATAATTTAATAACTCGCATATTTAGATTAGCTAACATTGGGTATCCGCTTACTGGAAAATTAATCAGAAGGTCAGTGTTTCATTTTTGTGAAGAAAATAACATTAAACATACATTTTCTAAAGAGAAGGGGCTAGCAGGCAAAAAATGGTTAAAGCTATTTAGACAACGTCACCCTAATCTTGCCAAATGAAAAGCACAACATTTGAACCAGGCTAGAGCCGCAAAATTAAACAAGTTTATTATGAAAGATCATTTTGAAAAACTCAGGGACATAATGGTTTCAATGGAATTTTTACAAAATCCCCACCTAATTTATAATATGGATGAGAAAGGTTGTCAGCTGTGTTTGCACAAACAGCCTATGGTATTTGCTGAGAGGGGCTCAAAAAATGTCCACATTATTGCTGATGAACACGCTGAAAATGTGACAATTGTGTCTTGTGGTAATGCTATTGGCCAAATTGTTCCACCGATGATCCTGTTTAAAGGAAAGCGCCAAAAAGAAGAATGGAAAGAAAATCTGCCGATAGGATCAAAGGTTATGATGACTGAAAAGGGAAGCATGACTACTGACGTGTTTATACAATGGATTCAACATTTTGCGAAATTTAAGCCAAACGAAAAAGTTTTGTTGATTTTTGACGGAGCTACCAGTCATTTGGATTACTCCATTGTTGAAGAAGCGGAACGCCACAATATTGTTTTGTACTGTTTACCAAGTAACACAACGCATTATCTTCAGCCAATGGATCGTTCAGTTTTTGGACCATTCGAGGCCTATTGGGATAACGAAGTTATGTTATTTTGGACCAATAGACCACATCATAAAATTACAAAAAGCAATTTTGGCCTAATATTTAGTAAGGCTTGGGCCAAAGCTACAACACAGTCAAATGTCAGTGCTGGGTTTCGTGCAACTGGAATATACCCATTAAATCCAGATGTTATTCCTGATCATGCCTTCGCCCCTTCAGAAGCGTCTTTCCGGAAGGCACCAGAAACAAAGGAAAATGATTTAAGCAATAATTCAGTTGAAGGTGTTGCACAAAATTCTGACTCTGAGGCTAGGCCTGGCCCAAGCAAACTAAATATTAAAAAAGGAACAAGGGAAACAAATATTAAAAAAAGGAAACACCGAGTTACTTCAGACTCGTCAAGCACGTCTGAAAACTTTTCTTTGCATGATTCTGAATCATCGATGGTAGAGTTAGAAATGCCAGAAGAGTTTAATACTCCAGAAAGAGAAAACGAGAAAACTTTAGAGACAGAAAGCGAGAAAACATTAGAAACAGAAAACGAGCAAATAAGACATGAAGAAAATAAGAATAATAAACAAAATTCCAAAGAAGAAGCAATCACTTCTTTTAAAGAGGTCTTGCCCACTCCTGACGTAGAAGAAAAAAAAGTGACTCCGAAAATAAAGTCACTCAATTATAAAGCTCAACGGGTTACTAAAGAGTTATTTAACAACAGAAGCAAAAACAAAAACCAAAGCAGAAAAAATCTAAAAAGGTGATAGAAAAGTGGTACTGCCATCTTTGCGAAGACGACAAAGTACTTGATATGAGATTGTGCAATATGTGCTATCGTTATGTACATGAAGAATGTGTGGGATTGACCATTAAAGATAAAGATCCTACATTTTTGTGTCCTTCTTGTACCGAATAACATTAAGAATATCTTTCGTTATTTATATCTTTAAGATTTACATGATTTTTGTTATTTGCTAAATAACATTGTAATTTGAGTTATTTAAAGTTGTAGATTTAAATGTCTTTTATTTTGTAGTAGAATTTACCTTTAACCATTTTTTAAAAATTCATTGTTCTCTATTTTAACTTGTACTTTTTATCAGTAAACTTTAGTTATTTAATTTGTGCTTTATTTTATTTATTTTTTTTTGTTTTATGACGTTTACTTTTGCGGGCCTTATTTGGAGTACTTGATGGGCCATATTTGGACCCAGGGGTCAAAATAAGGCCCGGATGCAAAATTCTGAGCCAACATAGAAAATATGAGAATGCTTATGACTTAAAACTTGTAAATATATTAATTAGTTTTTCTAAGGGGTTTCTATTACTGTCCAGAAAAAAAAACTTGAAAAAAAAAATTCATGGGAAATTTTAAAGTTCAGATTCAATAATAATTCAATGAAGTACGATACTATTTTAAAAGTTGCAGTTTTTTCATTCTTCTCATTTTCGAGGCCCTTTGCCGCCGTGCTGCTATTCCGAGCCATAAGTTCTCGTTATAGCGGGAGAGGGTTGCATAATCTTTTAAACAAGTAGGATTTGAAATTTTAGATACGTGGCTCTTTGTAACGGGATTCATGTTTCATTATGGCCATGTCGTCTGGCTTTCTGGGCTTCTGCAGCGAATAAAAATTGGCCTGTAAACGTAAAGGAATTCTAAAGTTTTTGTAAAATAAAATTTTATTATGGCGGCATTACAGTCTCGTCCGAGTGTTCTCACTGGCTCTGACCCATAAGCCTGTTTTTAAGTACGACCTTTTACATACTCGTCCGAATTAAGGTTACTGATAATGAGGACCACTCATTATCAGTTACCTTAGCCCGAATGCTGTTGCTGTTTCTCGGCCGAGACGCCTCACTTGACACAACATAAAAACAAAAAGTTGGGGAAGCGACTATAGCACAGCCTTTCTAACAACCAGCTCAAAGAGTCTAGTCGGCACCTTTTATCGAAGTGTGAATAAAAATAGGACATCGCCGACGACATTTCACGTTAGAATATAGGACCAGACTAAGAAATATTGTATTATAAATAGAGAGGATTGGAATTTTAATAATATATTTTACTTTAATTTTTTTGATTTTGTAGTTGATTGATATTAAATTTAATCAACATTTTTAGTTAACTGTTGTTTTGTTTTAGATAAACATAGGTATACTTACTTGTTTAGTTAAAAGTTAAAAATATTCTCGAAATGTTTAGGAAACTTTTGGTAATGTATGAAAATGTTTTTATAATATAATATTATATAATGTAATATTAATTTAAACAAAACAAAAGTTAAAAATCTTTTAAAGGTAAGAGACCCTTAAAGTTAAAGCTCCCTTAAATTTTGGTGGGTTGTGGTATTGTTTAATAGGGCCACTGTCCGTTTTTCGGAAACACGGACCAAACCTTAATTTTGAATGACATTAATTTGGAATGATGATTTTCGAAAACATTTTTTTCTAATGACTTTCCTTTTGAAAATATTTTTCTGAAAACGTTTATTTTGAAAACATTTTTTTTAAATGCGTTTTATCCGAAAATTTTTCCTTAAGACAGCTTTCCTGTCCTCGTTTTGTAGCTTTGTCAATAATTGATCGCAAACGTATCCTGACATTTTCAGACCCCCCTGACTTTTTCCTCCACAAAAAAATGTCCCCAATAGACATGTTAGGATAAGTTTGCGATCAATTTACAAAAGTTAGGATAACACCGATTTCGACTTTCCAAAAGGAGGACAACAATCTTAAAGAAATAAATTTGGAAAAATTTTTTTTTGAAAAAATGTAATTCGAAAAAAATTATTTTTACATTGAGAAACGGAAGGATACTTGATCATTTTCTAAAATCTCGTCAATATTGCATCATAGGCCACTCGATTCCCCTTTGTAGTAATTTTCGACCATGCTTATTTTAGGACGTTTTAGGCAATAAAAATAAATTTTTTGCTCTTGTATTTTTATTTGTTTTTAGTGCTTAATTTTTGCTATATTAATAAAGTTGTTTACAACTTATATTAGATTTGCAAAGCAAGTTTAGTGGTATATGTGCATGGAGGGTACTTGATCAATCAAGATGGTGGGGTACTTAAGCTGATCCTATTAACCTGTATTTAGTTTAAAATTCATAATAAGGGTGTTTTTTTATGGGTCAAAATGTTATCAGTGTTCATAAAGCTTTTATTTTACTAATTAATGTTACTAAACAAAGCGTTAGATTAAGGACATAATTTGTCTTTTTTTACTTTTTCGGTTACGTTATGAAATATTTCTATTAGTTTAAATGATAAAATGCCAATGACGAACCGCCATTATAAAAAAAAAACGGACAATATCAACTTAGTTAAGATGAGCCAAATTTATTTAATCTAATAATATATAACTTAACAATATCAAAAATGTAAACTGGAAGTAAAATATGTTAACGACAATTATAAGTAAATCCACGGACTAATAGACAACAAAAGGCATACTTTTTGTTTAGTATCCTTTATTAGAAATCATAGTTATTATTTTCATAATTATTCGACAGCTATATACGACCATATAAGGAACTTGTTTTAATTTGGTTTTTTTTTAATTTTTGAACTATCTGTTTAAATTGCGCTATGAAGAACACAAAGATGTACTATATAAAAAAACGTACTATGCATACGTTACCTTAATTATTATACTTCACCACTGTACCGCAAACTGTTTAAAAAGATTAATTAATGTAAAATGGTAAAACAGTAAAATTACGTCTTTTGAAATACAAAAACGGCTATAAATTTTTTTATCGGATTTTGCTTATTCCTTAGATCCAAATATTTTTTCTCAAATTTTCTATGACAAATTAGTGTTTTTCAGGTTTTTGACCATTAAGGTGCAGTATTATTTTTTTAAATTTATTAAGAAAGTAAATTAATTAAATCTCCCAAGATTAACACACGGCTTCAATGTGCTCCGTCACTGTCATTTTATCTAGAAGATTCTGCTGTAAATTAGACCTTAAAACATAAAGCGGAAAAATAAAAAAATGGTTAATATGTATATGCGGTGGGTTGCGGAATTTTGATAAAAAAATTGTTCATAAACCTTTTCTTCAAAAGCCATTTTCTTCGAGTATAATATTTTGTTTAAACGGAAATTGTATTTCAAAGCATTCGATTCGAACGAAAATTATTTAAAAACAGTTCTTAATGGACCATTAAATTTTTTCAAATTTAGTATGAATTTTTTTAACCTCTGTGATTTAACAACAAAAACCTGACATAGCAATGTAAAGAGTTACCAGCCAGCTTATACAAGATGGAAAAAACTAGGAAGTAAATAACCATTCTTTTATACTTTTTTAGAAAATTTGCATTCTAAAACGTATTTAGAATAACTTGTTTTTACCACTTTAAATACTAAAACAAATATGTATACCTTATTGAAAAAAATATTTTTATGCTTTTATAATGAAATCTTGATAACGCTACAAACAATTATTTTGTTGATATAGTAAAAAAATATCCAGAAAAACTGTAATTTTGTTTTACACAACAGATTCGTGGCGAAGATAAGGCTATGAAAAGCTAATAAAATCCCCTAAAGATCATTTATCACTCTATAAAATTAACATAATCTTTGTTGAACACACTATTTCCTTTATTAAAAGAGTTTTGGGCAAATATTGTAATGTAGTTTATAATAGGGTAACACTAGCCATGTTGTAAAACCCGGTTCCCACCTACGACTTTCTCGTGCATACCCGCGCACGCGTCACATGACTGTCATAACATTTCATATTGAGATCATGAGACGCGTGAGCGGGCACCCACGAAAAAGTCGTAGGTGGGAACTGGGTGTAAGAGGCGACTAGAGGTGCCTCGCCCCATGGGTAAATATGGTGACAGACCAATGAAGCGCCATGTGGTATACGTTGCATGAGGCTGTAACTGGAAGCCTAAATTAACGATCTGTAGATTTTGCAAATCAAACTGTGGGATAAGGTCTGTTTTGGTTACTATTCTTAATACTCCGTAGTCTCAACGATGACGGGCATTAAGAACCTGGTATTTGAACAGGGGACAGAATGAAGTGGTTAGCCTAGGAACCAAGAAGGTGCACAATAAGCCAGTGCCGTGACTGTGGCTTGTCACCTGGGTCTTCAACGAGTTGATAATCCACATCACACGCTTTGACCTTTAGCAAACTCTGAGCAGTCGCGTAATGTGCGAAATGACTTGTCCTGACCAATGGAATAGTCGCTCGCTCTTCCGACTGAACGTTTCTCGGTCGGATCATAGCAGAAGCTTGCGCAATGGAGGTCTTTTCGTATAGCGCGTGACAGCTCGGAGCTAATTTAAAGCTTGCCATTAGTCTAAGCATGTGATGGCAACTATCACATTGTTCAAGACTGAGAAAAGCTACCCTGGCACATTGGACTCATTAATCAAGGAGTTTTACTCGGTAGGATGCCGATACTTCCCGGACTCTCCTGGTAGAGGAGAAATTACATTATTCGCTTTGTTGGTTTGATATGGAATTGGTTAAGAATAAAAGGCTAATTAACAACTTAAATTAAATGAAAAATATATAACGATTTTTATACCAGTAAATTTCTTGAATTTAAGATTTTGAAAATTTAGATGAACAGGTAAAAATTAAGTAAGTTATGGACATCATCAAGTTGATGGTAGCACAGAAATCAAATAAGCTTTCTGAATAAAATCAAAAGGCGTTTTATCTAAGGTCACTTATCGCAAAGGAAGCTTTCGTTTACGATGAGTATCCTAAGTTCTATCAACATCGTCACACTAGCGATCGATGTAAGAAAACCGTATACTTGTAAGTAACTGCTTCAAATTACTAAAATCCAGTAGGAAAATCAAGCGCGGATTTAAGGGGGGTAACGTGGTAATAACCCCTTCTAGAAATAAATGCACTTTTTGTTAATAATTAAAGGGTAAATAGGAGAATTACCCCTCCTTGGAAAAAACTATATTAAAAATTATTTTTTCGTCGACTATTGCCCCCCCCCCCCTCTAGATTTTGACCAAGATCCGCGCTTGAGGAAAATTAAGCAGTGGTTTAAGTTCTCCCAAAAACTGTGGCTGTGGAAATTTTAAACGGTTTGGCTGTGGATGCTACGATATGATATTTAAAAAAAAATTATATCTAAAAAACTTTAAAACAATTTTTTTATATATTAATATAAATTATAAAATCGCTTTTTGCTAGCTGCTGTGGTTCTCACGCTATGATTTTTAAAAACATTTTAAGGCCTCTTTTACCACCTAACGGCCACCTGACCGACGTCAAAAACTAAACTTGAATTTTTTGTTCTAAATTTGTTAAAACTGTTTTTAAGTTATCCTGTTACAAGCAGACAAAGAGCCAGATGGACACAACATCACATAATTAGGCTTTTTTTGTTTCTTTTTTCTGTAATTTTTGGTTTTGCCACTATTTGTAACGAACCTTCTAAGAAAACCTTAAAAAAACACATGTACCTCTTTTAATTTTCCTATCATAAATTTTAGGTAGAATATAATATTAAGATATGTTTTATGCATATAAAATAACATAAATAAGGATATATTAGATCTAAA
Organism: Aspidapion aeneum; assembly: GCA_963576565.1. Lineage (NCBI taxonomy): Eukaryota > Metazoa > Arthropoda > Insecta > Coleoptera > Brentidae > Aspidapion > Aspidapion aeneum. The sequence continues at coordinate 77,370,162 of OY755044.1, read as the reverse complement.
TATATGTATCTTTTTTAGCAGGATATAAAAAAATGGATTACCATTGTAATCCACCCGCCTAATGGAGGGTTAAATAAAACCTCTGACACATCGACTTGTATAAATGCTTATAATTTTTTCTGACTCGCTTTAAAAAAAAATCGACGCGTCTGTCTTTGAGTATAGTGTGTTGCATTCTTAAAAAGGCGGTGGGTGATCCAGACTTTAGAAATTACACTACAATGTGTTTTGCTATCTCAAGAGCCCTCTTTCTTTATGGTATGGACGGCTCAAAATGATGTTACTTGGAACACTCCAATGAAACAGTCTCATTTGCTGTGCAGATAAGGTAAGTTTTAATCTGTTAGGGTGTTTAGGCATTGCAAGTTTTGCTTAAAGTCAGATTTTATGACAATTTTAAACAGATTTGAGCAGTTTGTGTTACAAGCTAATTTAACTTTTATGTAGCGACCAACATAAACAGTAATAAGAACAACATAAACCTAGTGCTATTAAGTATTTGTAAACTAAATTTATTTATAAATCAAACAAGTTTTCGTGGCTAATCGGGTAAAAATAAGTTTTTGTATCTCTCATATTTTTCTGTGAGTAGCTCGAAAGCTTAACCTCACCTAATAAGTGTTGACAGTTAACCGTTTCGTACTTATGGGACTCCTCAGAACATTGCTTGGTCAATGTCACACCCTTGCCAAATTAATCAGACCGTTTTATCTCTCATCCTACGCCTATAGTGAGAAAACTCTCGCAAAAAGCGCCATCTACCGAGATATGAGAGAAACTAGAGCAAGAGCAGGCGAGTATAAACGGTAACGGGAATATATATATCATTTGATGAAAATATCGATTGCAAAGAAAAAGAACCCATCCGTAACATACGACAGCACTTTTACCTTTCGGGTCAGATCAACGATGAATAGCGTTTTTACCCAGCTTACTACTGCTTAACATTTTTTGGTAAGACCAGATAAAATACTCTGCCAATCTATGGGCAGCTAAGCTCACACTAGGTACTATAGTTATAGTGTGAGCTAATATAATCAAAAACTGAAATATATTTTTTTCAACTCCAGACTCAATTACCTTTCGTTTGATACCACACAAGCCATGTTTTGACTTAAACTCAAATTTTTTCAATGTAGCCTCCACCCTTTAAAAAAAACTAAAATGTAGTTTGTTTAACTCCAGACTCAGTTACCTTTCGTTTGATATCACACACGCCATATTTTCACTTAAACTCTAATTTTTGACATCTAACCCCACCCTTTTTTTAAAAATAAACTAAAATTCATTTTGTAAACTCCAGACTTAATTACCTTTCGTTTGATATCACACACGCCATATTTTCACATAAACTCTAATTTTTGGAATCAACCCCCACCCTTTTATTTGGCTTGCGTTCGATGGATTTTGTTCATTTTTAAATGGGACCATGACGGCCCACGACCCAACCTAGGTACCAAATTTCATTAAAATCGGACAAGCGGTTTTTGAGTTATGCGGGTTGGTCGTTACAGACAGACATACAGACAGACATACAGACAGACAGACAGACAGACAGACAGACAGACAGCAAAACAAAAAAGTTTCAAAATCATCTGAAACGCAAAGATATATAAAAATTTTTGAAATCGGAGCAACTTTTTTTTTTTCTCGAAAAAATTACGATCACCATAGCTCACACTACTTATAGTAGTAGTGTGAGCTAAAAGGGTAGATTAAGATATTATTTGGCTTAAAAATTCCGTTGATTGACGCTCACGTTTTGAAGGTGGATCAAAACGCTATTAAGCATTGATCTGACCTGAAAGGCAAAAGTGCGGTCGTAGGTCATGGACGGCTTCTTTTTTTTTGCAATCGATCTTTTCATAGACCGATATATATACAGGGTGTTTCAGACTACCCGCACAGGTCGATTATTTTAAAAGGAATAATTATTTTTAAACATTTTTAAATCACTCTTTTTGATGATGTAGGTTTTAAGGTCCTAGTCTTACAGGAAGTGTCAAAAGTTCGCTCGACGTTGATTTTTTTAAATAGAACATGCTATTTCTGATTGCGGATTTCAATTCTACGCGGAAAAATTAAAACGTTTCATTCGAAAACTTTTTCCCAAAAATGCTTTTTTAAACCTCAAAACTGATATTGAATTATTTTGCAGTTATAACCAAGACAAAAACGGAAAGTATCCAAAGTCTAAATTAAATGACACAAGACAGGCAAAAACAATCTTTTCAATGGAAATGTGTCAAAAGTTTGGGAAGTAAATATTTTGGTTACTTTCCGTTTTTTTCTTGGTTATAACTGCGAAATAATTTAATAACAGTTTTTAGGTTTTAAAAAGCATTTTTGGGAAAAAGTTTTCGAACAAAATGTTTTAATTTTTCCGCGTAGAATTGAAATTCGCAATCAGAAATAGCATGTTTCATTTAAAAAAATCAACGTCGAGCGGAATTTTGACACTTCCTGTGACGCTAGGACCTTAAAACCTACATCATCAGAAAAAGCTCATTTCACTACCTTGATAGTGATTTAAAAATAATTATCCCTTTTAAAATAATCGGCCTGTGCAGGTGGTCTGAAACACCTTGTATAAAGCAGTTTATATTCACCTATTCTTGTTCTAGTTTCTCTCGTATCTCAGTAGATGGCGCTTCTTGCGAGGGCTTTCTCACTATAGACCTAGGATGAAAGACAAAACGGTCTGATTACAGGGCCGTCGCTAAACTAGTGGCCGCCTGGAGCAAGACGGGAAATATGCCGCCCTCCCTATGATCTTTTCCTCAGCACTACAAGTTTTTGTGTTATTTCCTGACATAAATGGTACCATCAAGTGAGCTCAAAAAAGTCCAAACCAAGTTAATAATAATTGTATAAAGAAGGATTTTTTTAAGTCGGGATTTTCGGGTACCTTTTTTATACTTTTTTTATGGGAGTCATAGTAAAGCCTATGCTATTAAAAAACAAGATTGTTTTAGTGGTTTTTAAGATATCTGCGTTTAGCCTTAAAATTTGAAAAACAAATCTTAGAAAGTTTTGAATTTTTGGTTTTCGGTTACTTAACAGAGTCGATACAAAAATATTTCTTAAAAAAAAACCAAAATTGTGATCCCCCATCTCACCCAGATACTGGAAAGTCAAGCATAGTATTTTTTAAAAACGGCATCTTTTAAATGTTCAGTTTTTACTCTATATCTTCAAATAAAGACGTCAGAAAGCAAAATCAGTAATACTTAACTAATTTGGTGAACCAAACCTTATCAAGCTATTACATGCACAAAACAAAAATGAAATCGGTTTTTTATATTTTGAGTTTTTGAGAAAAAACTTGGAAAAAAACCATTTAAAATCCAATTTATTAGCCTATAAATCCTGTCAAAAACTTTTACGTCGCTTGTAAATTGCGTCTTTAAATTGTCAAAAACCTACGACATGTAAAATGCAATGTTTCAACCAATTTATGGAAAAAAAGTGAATTTCAATTCAAAAGTAATTAACTCGCACTCACTGTTTATGTAAGGTGCGTTTATTAACACACACACCTGGAGTATTTATTTCAAGCTTTAAAAGTTTTAAGCAAACAACTAATAAAATAAGATTGCCTAAAGATTCTTTGGGCACAAAACTTTTTTTCCCATGTCAACAATTAACCAAGTATATTTTATGTCCTTTACTTTCTTAAATTCGTCGATCACTTTTTAATTATCTTTTTCTATTCTGCTGCAAATTCTTTAAATAATACGAAAGAAATCATAATATTACTTTTGTTAGTTTTCGAAAGATTACGTCTTAAAATAAGGTAATCTAGTGACCTGAAAATACGTATTACATATTTGAATAGAAAGTACAAAAAATTAAAAATTATCTGAATTTAAAATCGGCCGCCTGGAGCGGCTGCTCCTCTGCTCCACCCATTACGACGGCCCTGCTGATTAACTTCGCAAGGACATTGACCAAGCAGTGTTCTGAGGAGTCCCATAAGGACCAAACAGTTACCTATCAACACCTATTATGTGTTCATTAGATCTTGGCCCACCGTGAGGTTAAGCTTTCGAGCTACCCAAGGAAAAATATGAGAGACAAAAACTTCCTTTTAACCGAAATTTTGTTTGATATTTAAATTCACGGGTACTAAAATTTACCTAAATTTATTTATATTGTTTATCTTTATTTAAGACGGCGCGGCGCCGGCGTGTCAAAACTCGTTACTTTGCTAAAGACATGCTTTGAAGTTTATTTTATAATTTTGTTTTAGATATGCGTTTTCTCTTGTTTTTGTTGTTTTCAAAGTTGATTTCGAACTACTTTTCTCTAATGGCCTTTAACCACGAGTTCAATGGAATCAATCGTTCTTATAATTTGTTGATCTACTTCAATTTATATAAGGTCACTGATAATTTTAGTAAAGCAAGTTGAAGTTCATCATCTACAACTTGTTGAAGGAGTAGAAGCTTCCAGATGGAAAGTTATCAGTTTATATATTAACTAGGAAAAATAAATTGCCACATGGCGGGTCTCCTTTTTACCTTTAAACCATATTTTTTCAAATTTAAAAAATTTTAAGAATATTTAAGAATAGATAAATTATTTTAAAAGATTTCACTTAGAAACGGTGAATTAAAAAAAAAACTCCTTTTAGTTTATTGGAATAGCACTATTTGTTCTAGATTTGTTTAGATAATAGGGTCTTATTCCTAGCACAGCTCTAGGATAGGTTGATACGTTCAAAACTAACCCATGAATTCGAGCCCCGTAACCTAAGTTTTAAAAAGTTACGTTACAATGTTCCGTACTCGTGGAGTCAATTCGGTGTAGTTTTTATCCGTAAAGCGGATAAAACAGACTAAATTACAGCAAAGTTATTTAGGCGCATAAGCTTAACATGGTTTATGTGAATACGCTAGAAAAGATACATACATACATACATGTACAAGGCAGATTTACGGACACAGCCCTATTCGTACTATTAAGCAAGGCGTAATCGACGCGTAATGGCAAAGAATATCCTCTTGTTTTGACGAAACGGAGGCCCCCGATGAAGCAAGAATTAGACAATTCATAGAATCAGAAGGGCTATATACCCACCGTTGCAATCGAACTCGTTCTAGGCCCACCAACACTTCGGCCTCCGTCATGGATAAAGAGAGAAGCTAAGGTAGACTTGTTCTGAACCAGAGACACGGAAATTTGGTCGAAAAGGGGACTAAATTCTGGTTAAAGGTACTTTGCTTAGAAAGTGGAGCGTAAGATACCACTATCGACACTGAAGCGTCTTGAAGCTTCCCAGGAAATAAATTTTCACTTTACCAAGTAAAGAGTTTTAGAAGAAGAACCGAGTAAAATTTCAAAATTCCAGAAGGGGATCAAAATGAGTTACTCTCTAAGAAGTTGGGAATTAGTCTTCAAAGCAAAAGTTTACGCCATAAGGGCTGCAGATGAGGAGGAAAGGATAAGAGCCAAAGAAGAAATTGTAGTTGGTCGCCTCTAGATCAGCGCTTGTTTAGGAAGGCTCCTAAGCACTCTAGGGACTGACCGAGACAAAGGACGGCAAGCCTCTGTGAGTTTTAGGCTATATTATTATTATTCAAAAGCAGCTTGACAGACAATTTTGTTTGATTGACTGCACAGTAGTCCCAAACTAGTATTTATTTGTCAGGTATGAGGCGAAAACTTGTCTAGTTTGTTTTTAAAACTATTTATACTTAGGACGGTCACGATTTCTTCGGTTAAGCTGTTCCAGTCTTTCACTACCCAGGTATACAGAATGTTTTTCTAGACATTCGACTCTATTAAAGAGTGTCAAGTTTCAAAGAATGGCCACGAAATTTAGGGATTTCATTTCTTTTAAAGTAGTTGATGTCATAGGAATAGTACCCACTGAGTATTTTATATGTTTCAATCAGGTCGCCACGTTTCGTTCTATTGTATAACGTTGGCAACTTTAGAGTTATTAGACGTTCTTCATAGGTCTTGTTTCTCAAAAAGAGTGGTATTTTTGTATGGCTGCACTGTACCCTCTCTAAAGGGTCAATATCTTTTTAAAAGTATACCATGGCATGTTTTAGAAGCGGTCTAATGTAAGTTTTATAAATTTTGATGCACATCCGTTCTAAGACATTACCAAATGTGCGTCTTACTAGATATATCCCATATAAGTTCATAAAGGGCCGTCAAGGTCCACTTACCAGGTCTAACGCCTTCCCTTTCGTACTTCTACTAAGAAAATCAGTTTAGAAGCTGCCATCGTATCGTCATGCAGGTAGACCTATGGGCATTACGACTTCACGAATAAGTCTCTTATTTAAATTAAAAGGACTCACAAATACGGAATTTTTGACTCTATATCAATAACTTTTTTTTAAAGCGTTTCTCTTCAGCTTTTCTTGATGGCTAAGAAATCAATTTTGAAAGCAAGGTGGAAAATATGGCACGAAAAGTATGTCAATACTTAACCAATATTCACAGTTGCAGCAAAGACTGCTCTTATTTGACTTTTTGGTTTTTGGAACAGTTCTTCCAAAGGTCTCTAATTAAAAAAAAAAGACGTCTTAAACTTTCCTGATTCTTTAAGTTTATCATATAGTTTAACTTTTTTTCCTACGAGCGAGCCGAAAGTGTACATTTACGCACGCATTTTAGTTTTTAAAGTGCCAGTTTTAAGGACCTAGTCAAATAATGTGGAATTGATCTCAGTAAAATCTAAATATTCCTAAATGATTTCGTATAAAAGCTAATTGTTTCTGACAGAACCGGCGAGAACAGTTATTTTGTAAGGGACCTTAAAGTAAATTGGCCATATAACTTTGTGGATCGACCGAGACGATCGAGACCGAGTAATTCTTGGGGCTGTCTTGGGGTAAATATTGACACGGACTTTAGTAGTCGTCATCTGTCAAATTGTGTACACTCGAATTTCACTTAGTTTGCTGTACAACGTTAACAGTGAATAGTGGTAAACCGAAATCTTCTTATTTTGAATTTCAACTTAAATAATAAAAACACAATAATTAGTGGACCTTAGAGGCCCTGAATATATTTTAGTGGAAAAGCACACGAATAGAATCGAGCGCCTCTAGTTGATCTTGGATGGAAGCCCTAACTAAATTGTAAAAACACCAGGATCAGCTGCTCCTTGCAAAAACAAACTTGTCATAATGTAATTTTACTTAAAACCTAGCGCCTAGAAGAAAAATTCATTGTGTTATTTAACAAACAATTTTATTTCTAAGATTTATAATAAATCGAAAAGAATTTCAATATTATTATTTATTTTTTGCTGGTTTATCCGCCAATCTTACAGCGACTCTGCTAATACGGGCGGAAATGATAAATTTTTTTAACACATTTTCCTGAAGAGTGCTGGTGATTCCAGCTTATATGTCTTTAAAATAAGAAAGTTATCACAAATAAACAATATACTTTTTTTGATTAAAATGAAATTTATTGAAAAAATTTACCAATCTGGATCACAGCTGATTATTGTGTTTGCCTCCAATGACGTCAAAGCGTTTTTCGATAAAATTCAAACAAGTTGAACTTTTTTAAAGAAAACGGTTATTTTGTGCGGTCATGTAGGCACATAAACCCACTTACTTCTGGTTTATTTTTTTTAGGGATAATCTAAATAAAACCTTTTAGAACACAGATATGATGTCCTTAAAATAAGGTGGGGTTTAAGGAAGATAGGCTTAGTTTCTTGAGAGTTTAGAAATGTGGCTTGTTTATGAAGCTAAAAGCTTTTTTCTTCAGATATTTTGTTTTTTTTTTGGTAAAAATAAGAATACATTTTGGGGGAGGGCCTGAGCACATTATCTATTTATAATGCCAAAATATGACTACAGGAAGGCAGGTGAGATATATTAACATTGCAGTATTAAAACAAGCGACAAAAATTCTAGAATATTGAAAAAATTGCTCTGAAAGCAAAAGTTTTGAAAAATTAAATACTTTTGAAAAATAATTGCATAACGGATTTTTTTTTGTAGATATGGGTAATGAAAGAAATGTCAAGTAAAAATTAAATAGGTACTTCTAGAAAAAAATGGCAATGTAGAAGAAAATTTTTGCAATAGTTATAAAGCTACTGGAAAATTGAAAAAAGAGTTTAGAAAAATTCAGTTTTATTCGAAAAAAACCCTGCCGCAGATATAACAAAAAAAATTAAGGTAAAAATTAAGTAGATATAACTGAAAAAATGACACCAAAAAAGAAAATTTTTGGAGAAAACAACAGTGAAAATTTTAAAAAAGTCATTTAAATAAAGAAAGACACAGGGCAAAAATTTGGTACTAAATGCAAAAGTTTTGATTATTTTCAAAACTACGCTGCAGTCAGACATTTTTTTACGTGGTCAGTTCGCCTCCAATAAATTTTAGACTCATTTTGTCGTACGACTTTAAGTAGTACCCCCCTTAAATACCATTGACGGAGGAAGAGGTGAAAACTTTTTAATAACATAGTATTGTTTTGTCACAGGAACTACAAGCGGGTACCAAAGTCGGCCAAAATCTAAATAGTTAGATTTATTACATTCGTATGTATGTCTACATGGTAAAAAAAATTGTCTTATATCAAAGCAAATTGCTTTGAAGTAAAATAATTTGTGCTTTCCTATTCACCAAGAGAATATTCTCTTGATATAGCACAAAAAATGTCTTGCCTCTTTATTTTAATGTGAAACAGAAATTGTTTTATTATAAATTGGAACTGAATTAATCTAAGGCACCGTTTTCTCTGGAAGCAAAATATTACTTATATTATGAAGACAATTTGCTTTGTGAAAATTAAGTATACTGAAGCAAAACAATTAAAGAAGAAAAATAAAGTCTCATTTCAAGACTAAAGGCTGCGTTGAACTAAAAAGAAATATTCTAATTCAAAATAAATTGTTTTAAGGTAATACAATTTATTCAAGTAAAATACGTGTTTTCATTGTAGACAAAATTTTTTACCGTGCATTTTATTCATTTATTTTTTTTTTCTATCTGTTAGCTTTACATATAATATTTGTCTTCCATTGATCTTTGGGCTTTTGTTACCTTATCCAAGTTTAATTTTGTAAGTGTCAAGGTCTAGGATCCATAGGTGAGTAAAGGAAGGATACGTTGGTTATACACTTTCGTTTTGAGATACTGAGGATATTTTTTGTTTTTTAATATGTAACATAATTTCGCGAATGCTACTCAGGCCTATCTGACACGTCTCTTGATTTCAGCTGTTTGGTTTTCTTTATATATATATATATATATATATATATATATATATATATATATACTCGACCGTTGTATCTTGTGACATCCAGCAAAAAGTCGGTTTTTGTGACATCCACTTTAAAACCTGGTGTTATCCAAAAATAAAAAATATGAAATGTAATAAAAAATATTTTATTTTTAATTCCATAAAAATATTTGTATAAACTCACAAATTTAGAAATAAAATTTTTCATATCTTTGTGGCGTCCATTGTATATACAAAAAATTTTGACGTTGTAACATCCCTAAATATTTGTGTTAACTTGTGACATCCAGCAATGTTGCCAGCGTTTCATAAAAATAACGGATGTAACAAGTACCTCTTCAAAAATAAGAAATATACACTGGATGTCACGAGGAAACAAATAACAAATAAAATATACAAAGACGTTAGGGATGTCACAAATGTGTGCAAATATGTTACAGGTATATGTATGCAAATAAGCAAAATATACACTGGATGTCACGGGGAAGAAAATAACAAATAAAATATACAAGCACGTTATTAATGTCATAATAGGCTTACAAGATGAATATACGGCAAGGACTAAAAAAAAATACTCTGCTAATATATGGGCACCTACGCTCACACTAGATACTTTAATTATAGTGTACGTGTAAGCTAATATTGTCACGACTATATTTGTGATAAGTGGTATCTCTACCATATATGTCACAAGGTTTGTTATTTAGTGCCCTTGTGACTGAGGGATTTAGGGGAATATGAAAATTAAGTATAAACAATCCACATTTATACATGTATTTTATATAAGAAAACAGATTAACAGGAATAGAGGTAATTGCTATAAATAATTAAATAATGTAAAAAGAGGGATGCTGGCTGGAAAGAGTTGACCTATGGGCCATAAGAAATAGACCTTATAGGCCGTAGAGAGTTGGCCTTATGGGCCATAAAGCGTAACCACCATAGTGAGGTTTTACTTAGGTATGTTAAGTAGGGACCACATTATTTCAGTGGTGTACTGGGTTCGTAGGGACTACGTATTTCAGTGGTGTACTGGGTGTGTTTAGTAGGGACTACGTATTTCAGTGGTATACTGGGTTGATCACTTGCTAGAGTGATGCCGGTCTATTATCCAGCATCGGCTTTTATAGGCGAAATTAGTGCAAGCGCAGCAATATTGGTTATTGCTATAGTAAAATGATCCGAATTTAAACTTATTTATGACAGTATAACTAAAAACTGTAATATATTTTATTCAACTCCAGACTCAAATACCTTTCGTTTGATACCACACAAGCCATGTTTTGACCTAAACTCTAATTTTTTAAATTTACCCCTACCTTTTTTTTAAACTAAAATGTATTTTGTTTAACTCCAGACTTAATTACCTTTCGTTTAATACCACACAAGCCATATTTTCATTTAAACTCTAATTTTTGACATTTACCCCCACCCTTTTTTTAAAATAAACTAAAATGTATTTTGTTTAACTGGAGACTCAATTACCTTTCGTTCGATATCACACGCGCCATATTTTCACATAAACTCCAATTTTTAAAATCTACCCCCACCCTTTTATTTGGCTTGCGTTAGGTGGATTTTGTTCATTTTTAAATGGGACCATCTCGACCCTAGACCCAGCCTAGGTACCAAATTTTATTCAAATCGGGCAATTTGACGTTAAAAAACTCGTCAAATTAAATTTTATCCGACTAGATTTAAAAATTCCTTATCTATTCAACTTAACTTTAGTTAAATTTAGTTGAAAAATAATGAGCCTATTATTAATTATTGTACCCTATATTCACAGTTTGTAGGTCAAATTAGATAAAAGTTGTCCGTTTTTGTATGTAACTCCCATTATCTTTTTGGACTCAGACTTCAGTTTTTATCAGTCCCAATTTTTACTTTCCTAGTTCATGCAGCAAAAGCTAGGAAAGGTATTATGTTCGACGGATAACTTAGAAATATAGTTTGTGACATTTGTTTGTTTGTATGTATGTTTATCCGGTTCGGTTCGGTTCTTCGGACTTTTGAAAAACCTGTAGCTGCACATTAAAATCGGCTTACTATATCGAAATGGCTTTTCTGCCTTTTACCTTGAAATTTTTTAACTTACGTACAGCCATCTGAAAAACGCAGTAGTTCTGGGTGTTTAGGTCGCTTTATTTTTTTTTCAAATCAGATTTTTAATCAATTTCTGAAAACTGAAAAAGTTTTCGTATTTTGTAATTTCTTATTTTTGACACGCTTTTATTAGCGTCACCTGTATGTTTGTAGGTAGGTATGTATGTTTGTAACTGACTCCTTTGGACCAAATTTTGACCTACTTTAAACGAACAGATTTAATTTAAACTTTGTACACTTATCAAGAACCGGTGTCAATACAATAATTTTCCAGGCGCACCCTTGGGGGTACTTCGGGGATCCGCCCCCCCCCCAAGCCTAAGAATTTTGCAAAAACGAACAAATTTAATTTAGACTTTGTATACACAACCGGTGACAACGCCAAGATTAATAATTTCGCAGACATTTTTCATATATTTCAGGAATAAAACAATAAAATAGGTAAAAATACGGCTTAATGAGGTCTCGCTCCCCTCCCCACAAGAAATATTCCTTATTAAGTTTTTCTCATTATCCTGATCAGGATAATTTATTTTTATTATTACTAGTATTATTGTGAAAATAAATCATCGGTATACTGGCAACATACACTAAGTCAAAAATTTTGTTTTGAGAAAATCGCATTTTAAGAAGTTTTGAAATTAGGAACAACATTTGAGACATTTGATTTCATTGAGAAACTCCTGAATTTTACATTATTTATGCATTGAATATTGGAGAACGTATGTAAGTACCTATGTAAAAAAAGTTATTTTTTGAAATTTTAGTAATATTTTATAGATTTTGTGAAGTCTGTGATTTAATGTATTTTTTAAATTTGGTTGTAACGGCCAGGTTCCACCATGTCTCAAAAACTAAAAAAAATTACTTTGCGTGTATTTTGCCAGTATACCGACGTAATATAGTTAATTAAAAAACACGATTTCACAGCACATTAAACTAAAAAGTAAAAAATAAATATAGTTAAAAAAAACTAAAAAATACGCTTCAAACTAAACAGTTAAAAATAATTCTTAATATTAGTTGAAAACAATAATGAACGAAAAATACTAGTATTATTGTGAAAAAACGTCGGGCTCTCGATATACAAAGAAAATGTGGCACAAAACGGCCCACGATTTTAGCTCACACGACTACTATACTATAGTGGTGTGAGCTTATATATCTTTGCGTTTCAGATGATTTTGAAACTTTTTTGTTGTGCCGTCTGTCTGTCTGAACCTTTCATTTTGAAATTTGTATTGGAGAACTTGGCTTTACTTTTATCTCAATTCTTTTTACGGAATGCCATTTTCGCGTACTTGGCTTTTTTTTACATGAAATGTCTTTGTTATGATTTCACTTCTTTTTTAAAGGAATTGGATAATACTTAATTTAATTTTTAAAGTAGTAAAATATGCGGAATATTGTTCAAAATTTTTGCGATGCCTTACTTAAATTTTTGAGGTTTTTTAATTTTTTTCCATGGTTTTATCATAGTTCCCATCAGCCTTCCAAAGCTCAGCTCTCTAGCGTTTCTAAAAGTGCACAATGTTACTTTTACATGTATGGGGGAGGGAAATAAATTAAAATTGTCGTGTTTTTAAATTTTGCCCTATAGTTTTATCATAGTTCCTATCAGTCTTCCAATGCTCAGCTCTGTAGCGTTTCTGGAAGTGGGTAATCTTACTTTTACATAACTTTACATTTATAGGGGAAGAGAGTAAATGAAAATATTGGACTTTTTAAATTTTTTCCCATGGTTTTATCATAATTTTTATCAGCATTCCAATGCTCAGCTCTCTAGCGTTTCTGGAAGTGGGCAATGTTAGTTTAATATAAATTGACATTTATAGGAGAGGGAAGTAAATTAAAATGTTGGAGTTTTTAAATTTTTTCGTATAGTTTTATCATATTGTCTTTCAGTCTTAAAAAGTTCAGCTCTCTAACGTTTCTGGAAGTGGGCAGTGTTACTTTTACATAATTTACATTTATAGGGGAAGGAAGTAGAATTTTGGGGTGTTTTAATTTATTCCTGTAGTTTTATCATAGTTCCCATCAGTCTGCCAAAGCTCAACTCTCTAGCATTTCTGGAAGTGGGCAATGCTACTTCTACTACTATTTTTTTCTATAACTTTATCATAGTTACTATCGGTCTTCCAAAGCTCAGCTCTCTAGCATGTCTGGAAGTAGGCAATGTTACTTTTACTTAACTTTACATTTATAGGGGAGGGAAGTAATTAGAATTTTGGGGTGTTTTAATTCTTCCTATAGTTTGATCATAGTTCTATATATATCAGTCTGTCAAAACTCCACTCTCTAGCATTTCTGGAAGTGAGCAATGCTAATTTTACATAACTTTAAATGTATAGGGGAGGGGATTAAATTAAAATTTTGGGGTTTTTTGATTTTCTCCTATAGTTTTATCATAGGTCCTATCAGTCTGCCAAAGCTCAACTCTCTAGCATTTCTGGAAGTGGGCGATGCTACTTTTACATAAATTTAAATGTATAGGGGAGGGGAGTAAATTAAAATTTTGGGGTTTTATGATTTTTTCCAGGGGTTTGGTCATAATTTCTATCAGTCTGCCAAATTTCAGCTTTGTAGCATGTCTGGAAGTACAGTAGAATATTGATGACCTATACATGAGTGAGTGAGTCAGTGAGTGGCAATTTCGACGTTTTTTGAAATTTCGTAACTACTTTACTACTTTATGAAATTCCATGAAACTTAAAGGAGTTGTTAACCTCATGGAGATCTATGACTGTGGAAAGCTTGAGATTCGTAGCTCATTCCGAAGTAGAGTTTTAGTTAGGTCAAATATCGGCTGAAATGTTTTAAGAAAAGATGGTTACGGCGCGCGAACTTTGCGAGGCACTGCCGTGCCCTCAGATCTACTTACCTTTAAATTCAATAAACTTTGATTAAAAAAAAAACACTTTTCCGGAACAGGTTTTGCGCGATTTCTACGCGGGGTCACAAATAAAACGAAATCATAATTATGTAAGTGTGGATGTCACAGAGGGACGAATTTAAATCGAAGTATACATACTCAACTCAGCCTCAGCAAAAATAGAATACCTACAGGGGCGCCCACTACGGGGGTAGTAAGGGGCTAGGGCTAAGGTCACTCATCTTCAATTAAGCTTTACAGGTAGCGAAGCCTAACTCTGATTTTATATTTTTTGGTTATAATTTTTGACATGTTTTCCTCGGTTTCGCATTGGCGGCTCGTTGTTATTTTAAAAATGTGGTTTTAACACAGTCTAAAGATCTATTTAATAATGATACAGTTTCAAGATAGTTTGCAGCATAACTTTTTAATTACATAAATATACAGTGTGTCCACGTAAGTTGGCGGCATATGGGAAACTTTTTTATTATTAGCTTTACGAAAAAAAGTTATTCTTCATAAAAAGTTCTGCATGGTCCAAAACCTAAAATGCAACCATCAGATGTTAAATTTTTTCAGTCATATTACGAGGTTTGTCAAAAAATGTGATTTTGCTCTAGAGTAAAGTACCTTTCTTTTTGACAATATCGAAAATTGTTATAAAGAAAAGATGTTTAGAATTAAAAATAGCTTTCAAATATTCAACATTGTTTATTTACATTAAAAAAATATTTTTTTTTTATTTATTGTGCAAACCGAGGTGCAAACTTAAATTTCCAACGTAATCGCAGAGAAAATGTAGAAAAAAATATTTTTTTAATGTAAATAAACAAGTTGAATATTTGAAAGCTATTTTTAATTCTAAACATCTTTTCTTTATAACAATTTTCGATATTGTCAAAAAGAAAGGTACTTTACTCTATAGCAAAAATCACATTTTTTGACAAACCTCGTAATATGACTGAAAAAATTTAACATCTGATGGTTGCATTTTAGGTTTTGGGCCATGCAGAACTTTTTATAAAGAATAACTTTTTTTCGTAAAGCTAATAATAAAAAAGTTTCCCATATGCCGCCAACTTACGTGGACACACTGTATATAGTTTAGGTACCTTCATAGTTCATACTGTGTAAAACAACATCTTCAAAATAAAACAGAACCGCCAATGCGAAACCCAGGAAAACATGTCAAAAATATTAACCAAAAAATAGAAAGCTTGACGTTAGCTTCGCTTCTTATAAAGCTTGCCTTTACGATGAGTGTCCTTAGCTAGGGCACCTCCAAGACGTAAACAGGGAGGTGCGAAGCACCCCCAAGCATAGTCACATAGAAACTGATTACTAATCGGCTTTGCTCGAAACACAAAAAATGGCCGATATTCCAGTAAAACCTATGACTACAGTTACTAGATTTTAAAAAAAAATCTAGATAATCTGGACTAGGTACTTACCTATGTTCAGCGAATTTTTGATAAATTATGTAGCTCTATACCTAGCTGGATATGTTTTATTTACTGACGCTGGCGCCACTTTGGCAGAATTAAGGCCCTTAATTATTATGCAAATAACATAAAATAAAAACATAAGATTTGCATTATTCAGTCTAGCAATTTGTTCCCATTTTCTTTTCTTTTATATCTATATTTTTTTTCCAAATCGGCTAACCCATATGTTACTTTTTTTTAGGTACCTAAATTATTCTTCTGAATTTTTTTTATATGTGCTACTCCTTGGAAATAAATAAATAAATATATTAGAGGCGCAATTAGGGTTCTATAAAATCGGTTAAGCAGTTTCTGAACTCGTTTCCTTTACAGGGTGGGCCAAAAAAACCTGGACATTTTTTTTATTATAACTTTTGAACTATACAATCGATATTAATGGGACAAACTGCACTTGCCAAAGAATTAATCAGAGTTTTGACTAATTTATCATTTTTTGTCTGCCATCTCAAAATTCAAGATAGCGGACGAAATTAAAATTTACCTTTCAAAGATGCTCGTTTATTCTTGTGTTGCGAATATGTTCTAATTATTTTTTTAAATTAGTAAGAAAGCTGCGTTCTTGCCAGGCACGACAAGGTACGACTCAGCAAAATTGGTTCAGTGGTTCTATAAAAAAATATTTTTGTTCAACCATTGTTTTGCATATTATACGATTGCTTGCCAATCATGTCTGCATTTATTTACTTATAAATTCATTACTACTGAACCGATGTTAGTGGAAATAAACAACATCCTGGTGAGAATTGATTGCTTTTTTAAGATCATGATCAAAGTTATCTCCATCTTAAATTTTAAGATGGCGGATAGAATTATTCTTGATTCTTTAAAATGGCGTGTTTATTCTTATTTTCCGAAAATGTTTTAGATTTTTTTTTAATCTATGGAAAAGCACTACTTTTTCCCCACACAACGAGGTAAAAAATATTAAAATCAGTGTGGTGGTTCTCAAAACATCTATTTTTGTTTCAACCATTGTTTTAGAGATTATACGATTGTATTGCCAATCCTGTCTGCATTAATTTTCTTATAAATTCTACCAATTTTAGTGAAACACAAAAAATCGTGGTAAGAATTGATTGCTCTTTAAAGATTATAATCGAAATTTGCCGCCATCTTAGAATTTAAGATGTCGGACAGAAATTGCCAATGCAATCGCATAACTTGTAAAACAATTGTACAAAATCAGATTTTGTGAGAACCACTTCGCCGATTTTATTAAATTGTACGTTATTAAGCGGGAGAAAAGTAGTACTTTCCAATAAATTAATAAAAAAAACTAAAACATTTTGAAAAATAAGAATAAAAGTGCCTCTTTGATGGTTCTGTCCAACATCTTAACTTTTAGGATGGCGGCAAATTTCGATTATAACCTTGAAAGAACAATCAATTCTCACCATCATTTTTCTTATTTCACAAAAATCGGTTTGGTAATAATGATTTACAAGGAAATGAATGCAGACAGGGTTGGCAATGCAATCGTATAATCTGTAACATAATGCGGAAAACAGAAATAGGTTTTTTGAGAACCAATACACCGATTTTGCTAATTTGCACCTTGTTGTGCGCGGGAAAAGTAGTGATTTCTATAAATTAAAAAAAAATCTAAAATATTTCCAGAAAATAAGAATAAACCCACCATTTTTAAGAATCAATTATGATTCTGTCGATAAATTTTGATCATGATCTTTAAAAAACAATCAATTCTCACCAGGATGTTTTTTATTTCATCAAAGTCAAAGGTTCAGTAGTAATAAATTTGTAAGAAAATAAATGCAGACATGATTGGCAAGGCAATCGTATAATTTTCAAAACAATGGTTGGAACAAAAATATTTTTTTTAGAACCATCAAACCGATTTTGCTGATTCATACCCTGTGCGTGGCAAGAACGCAGCTTTTCTACTAATTTAAAAAAATAATTCAAACGTGTTTGCAACATAAGAATAAACCAGCATTTTTAAAGGGTACAATTTAATATTGTCCGCCATCTTGGATTTTGAGATCGCTGACAAATAATTATAATTAGTCAAAACTCTGATTAATTCTCTGCCAAGCGCAGTTTGTCCCATTAAAATCGATGGTATAGTTGGCTCACCCGGTATATATGTATTAATTGATTTATAAGAATTCTAATTTAATTGAGCAGATTTGTTTTTGTAAAAAAATCACTGAATAGAGTTAAAAATATACTATTATAAATCAGTACGCTTTGACGTAGCTAGATTAAAATTTAGTGCTCTTTTTACTCATCTGACTTTAACTACGTGGTAAAAAGGAGGACGGAGATAGCAATTCACAAATAGTATCAAGTCCCTATCCAAGTCCGTTAGTTAATTCACTTTTGCTCTGAGGCACATGAAGAAATATTTATTTATATTTTATATTTATATTCCCAATAAGCTAGCTAACATTATTTATTATGCTAACATTTTTAAATATTTTTACAAGTCAAGTGAATCGCTGGACCACATAGCAACAGCCGCCCCAAAATCAAAAATAAACCAAATTTAATTAATAAAATAGGCATCATGCAAGGTTGTCGCTTTGACGGATGTTACAAGTGCGTGCAATTAAGATGAAAATATACATTGGATGTCACAGAGTGATGAATATCAATTGGATCGATTCTTGAATATACTCGCGCCAATATATACGGAAATTTTGGCGTCAAAATTTTTTAAAAGTTTTGCTGTATTCTTCATCAGACTCATGGTATGCTATGACATCCATTTAATTTAGGTACACCCGGGTTCTCCCCATCAGGACTGTACCAAAAACATGGAAAAACGTTGTGACATCCGAATTTGGATGTCACGGCGTCGAAGGATGTCACAAGATATCTAAAATTTTTACGCCTAGATGTCACAACGATCAGCGGATATCTATATATATATATATATATATATATATATATATATATATATATATATAGATATCCGCTGATCGTTGTGACATCTAGGCGTAAAAATTTTAGATATCTTGTGACATCCTTCGACGCCGTGACATCCAAATTCGGATATATATATATATATATATTTATATATATATATATATATATATATATATATATATATATAAATATATATAGATATATATATATATATTATATTCCCCTACTTGTTCTACTTCTTCTCGATTTATTCTGATCGTGATATCTTCATCTGTGTTTGTTATGATTTTTTATTTTTTATTCTTTTTTGAATTTTATTTTATTAAACTGTTAATATAATAACAATAAAAAATAACACTATATATAAAAAATCAAATAAAAATTAAATGAAAAATACCTCATCCAAACCTCTCTGTCAGAAGAGTCCCGAGCACCAACGCTGCGTTGCCCCTCTGAACCGCCAGACTCACGTTTTGAAAAATAAATGACCTAATCCTTGAACCACTTTTCAATGTGCCCCTTATATGTTTACTAATTTTTTTCTATCAGTTGTTTGGCTTCTTCTCCAAGGGGACCAAGCGTTTCAACAGAAAAGGGCACAAAACAAAAGTGGTCCAAGAGTTCCTCATACTTTCTTCTCTTTGTGGACTCACCCAGACGACAAACCTCTCCTGCTTTTTTTGAAGACAAGTGAATGTACGACTGACACAAATAATCTTTACATGTGACATCCCACAGGAGAGGCTTGCCAGACTTCCAAGGAAATCTGGTCATTCCATCTACGCGTTTTCCATGACTTCGACACACTCCAACGGGTTCAAGGACTGAAGGAAATCCTGAAGAAGTCAAAACCCGTTGAAGGATGTTGTTCAGCTCACTATGACGAGCCATCCTTCCTGCGCTCTTGTGGCAACTCAGGCCATGGTAGCCATAAATATCTACGTTTTGGCCACAAGAAGCGCAAACATGAGGACCTTACACAGGCACACCCAATCTCAAAGCGATGGAAACGCGGAAAGTCTGATCGTCCAAAAGAGTACCCAAAGTATAGTTCATACTCAAGCGTATATTTTTACCTATTGTATCCAGTTCTTCCATAATTTTTATTAGTTATTTTTTCTTATCTGTTATTAAGACGATATGGTCAGCATATCGTAGGTGATTTAATTATTGTCCGTTTACTTTGATGCTTTTCTGACACCTCTTCTTATGAGGATTTGCTTGGATCCTTCGTGGATTTTGATTGATGTATTTGCCTCGCTATAAATATCGGCTATTCAGTTTGTGTATCTGTGAACTATTCGGCTATTTATTAAAGATGCTTGTGCTGCAAAGTGCTCAATGCTATCAAAAACTTCTTAAAAGTCTGTAAACAATATATAGTGGAATGTTGTATTCGTTGACTCGTTCTATTAAGCTTTTCATGGTAATTTACGGATTGCTGCCCAGGCCAATCTTACTCGTCTCTTGTACTTACATAAAAGTGAAACTAATAAAGGCGTGTTAAAAACTCCAT
The DNA here is from genome assembly GCA_963576565.1 of Aspidapion aeneum. NCBI lineage: Eukaryota > Metazoa > Arthropoda > Insecta > Coleoptera > Brentidae > Aspidapion > Aspidapion aeneum. Next base: position 77,350,040 of record OY755044.1, on the reverse strand, counting down.
TAAGTCTAACTTTAACATTCTATCTAGGACGTGACGACATACTAATGTAAGCAGCAATCATCTGGCAAAACTTCATTAATGGCTTAGGAATATTCCGGTTAATATAATGAGAAATCGAAAGCCAAAGTCATAAATCTTTTTATCCTCCTCCTCCTAACGAAAAACAAAAGTGACACTCCACAAAGCACGTATTGCATATTTACAGGATTATTTCCGAATTGTTTTATATTCAAAATGCACCCCTCTCGATTTTACTCCGAATGACACACCAAACGTAGCGTAAACTTTACCCAAAGGGAGTTGTTTTCGATTTGAAAAAGCTATGCTCACCCTTACTATTTGGATAACTTATAAAAGTTGGATAATACTTAATACACACAACACCTAGGGACAAGATGCACAATTATGGAAAACAATTTCAATTCGAATCAGAATACACATCTTAATATTACCCTGCTTATTTTAGTTATTGCAAGATTTCGAGAAATCCACTTTCTAGAAGCATTTTATACTACTTTTTGGCATTTCCTCAATTCCCTCAATTGCGACCCCGCTAAATCCGAATATCTCTGTTGCTACCTCGAAATGTTGACAGGGGCTGAGATATTCAAGATGGCGGCCAACATGGCGGCGAAATTTTAAATTGCCGCTAGAAAGCCCAAATTGACAGAGGTGCACTTTAAAAATATATATATTTATATAAGTAGAATAATATAATATCATATGAAAAAAATTTTAATGGCTGCAAAAACCTCAGAAAACCCCTGGACCCCCCAGTTTGAGAGTTTGAGGTTTTTCCAAATTTTCTTAAACAGTAAGCTTCTAAGAGAAAAACTTATAATACACTTTATTGTAGGCAATAAAATTCTTTTTGTAACAACGTATAACTGAATGAAGTTAGGCCAGAAACAAACCCTCCAGCTACGTCCGTTAATTAAAGTAATTTAAAAAAGTTGAAAAAATACCCATGTTTTTCCCAAGATTTATTCGATTTTTTAATGTATAGGAAATTATGTGTTATATCTTGTTATAGTCAATAAAATTTCCTTTAAAACAATGTATAATGTGGTCAGATTGGTTTTATAATTAAAACTTTAGTGGTATCCGTAAATTAAATCAATTAAAAAAAAACACGTACGTAATTCTAAGTTTTAGAACTTAATCTAAAATTTTCAGACTGCGAAAAGCCCAAACAAAATCAAGAAAAAATGGATAATGCCGAATTATTTCAGGATAGCCATGCTAGAACACAAAATAAAGATGTTTTATATAGCGAATGGAAAAAATCCCAAAACGAAAAAAATTCACTTAGTGTACAAGTGGATTATCTCCGAAGTCAACTGAAAAGTATGCAAAGAAAATTTGCAGATTTAGAGACAAAAGTCACTAAAAAAGAAGAGTCTGACATGGACTACATTACTGATGAGGACGATCTGGCAAGAGAAACTGAGTGGATCAGACAAAAAGGAAAAGGTTGGAAAAAACGTCGAATGGATACTTCACTCTCATCACCACAACAAAGCTCGGGCACTGGAGAGCCCTCCAATAAAACACAAAATGAAGAACCCCCAATTAAGGTTAAAAAAGCTCCATTACCTCCACCGATTATGGTAAATGGCGTAAATAATTTTAATGATATTTATGAAAAGTTAAATATCATACAAGGAGTTAAAATAAAAGTTTTAAATAACGAAAATATTAAAATAAATGTACAAGACGCAGACAGCTATCGGCTGGTTACTAAAATGCTTAATGAAATAAAGCATCAATGGCACTCATACGAAAACAAACAAATAAGGCCAATTAGAGTAATAGCGAATAGGCTACACTTCTCATGTGACCCACAAAAAATTGTAGCTGATCTACAAAAAAAAGGTTTTAAGGCACTGGAGGCCAGCAACAAACTGAAATGGAGAACAAGACAACCTCTTAACATGTTTATGCTCACATTTAGCCACGATGAAGATATCAACAAAATTTTTGAAATTTCCAGTATCCTTGGGATTGAAGTGGAAATAAAAGCACTAAAAACCTCAAAGTTAGTCCCTCAATGCAAAAGATGCCAATCTTATGGACACACGCAAAAATATTGCGCTAAAGAACCACGTTGCGTAAAATGCACGGGGAAACATCTTACTGTAGAATGCCCCAAACCAAAAGAATCTGAGCCAAAATGCATCCACTGTGGAGGCAAGCATCCTGCTAACTACAGAGGATGCCTTGTTGCTAAGGAAATACAAAAATTGAAAAATAAACCTAAGAAACCGAATCTCATACCAAACGTGAGTACAAATAGACAAAACCAACAGACAAGAAACACAGTCACACAAAACTCTGTGACAAGGACATACAGCCAAGTAGCAGCAACAGCTACTATACCTGATATTAATATCAGTAGTCAAAATACTATGGAACAAACACTACAATTAATTTTGGAGAAATTGAACAAACTTGATGAGCGATTAACTAAACTAGAAAGTAGCAATAACGGAGCTACCAATATGCCTCAAAATGGTCAGTAATCTTAGAATCCTAGCTTGGAATGCCAATGGTCTCTTGCAACATCAGCAAGACTTGCAAGTTATTCTAGACATAGAAAAAATTGACGTCTGTCTTGTGTCAGAAACGCATTTCACTAACCAGTCTCACATAAAATTTAAAGGTTATAAAGTGTATCATACAACTCACCCTAGCAATACTGCACATGGGGGAAGTGCTGTAATAATTAAAGAAAATATATCACACTATGAGGAGATGGGATATAAAACCATAGAGATTCAAGCTACATTAGTAAGTGTAAAAACCAAAACATATACATTAGTCATAAGTGCTGTCTATATACCACCAAGGCACTTACTAAAGAAAAATCAATATCTTAATTTTCTCAGAAAATTAGGAAACCGTTTTATAATTGGAGGTGACTTTAATGCAAAAAATACCTACTGGGGATCTAGACTGACGAATTCTAAAGGAAAAGAACTTTTGCAAGCTATTAGTGAATATCAATGTGAGCCGATATCAACTGGTAAGCCCACATACTATCCAACAGATCCAGGAAAAATTCCAGATCTAATTGATTTTTTTATAGTAAAAAATATATCTTTAAGTTTTGTAGATATAGAAGAAAGTTTTGATTTACACTCAGATCATTCACCTATTATTTTAACTCTTAGTAAAAACATAATAAAGAAAGAAGCAAATATCTCACTAGTTAATAAACTGACTGACTGGATTAGTTTTAAACAAAGTCTGTCAGAAAAAATAAACCTATCAGTACCATTGCAAACGCCAGAACAAATCGATAAAGAAGTTGATTATTTTGTTACAAATATTCAACAAGCAGCTTGGGAAAACAGTCCAAAACCAAAGAGAATTTTTAAGGGAAAAAACTATCCAAAGGAAATTAGAGACCTTATATTGGAAAAAAGGAAACTAAGAAGAAAGTGGCAACAAAGCCGTGATCCTCGGGACAAAACAAATCTCAACAACATCACGCAGCGCATTAGGCGAGAAATTCTAGTAATAAAAAATGAATCTATTATCCATTTTCTTAATGAACTTACAGATGATAAAAATACCGACTATTCCCTTTGGAAAGCAACCAAAGATTTTAAAAGACCAATTATCCAAATTCCACCCATACGAAAATCTAACAACCAGTGGGCAAGGAGTAACGAAGAAAAAGCAGATAAGCTTACATCACCAAAAGAAATATTAACAGAAATCAAAAATATTAATTCGAAAAAAGCCCCAGGGTATGATCTTATTAACGGGGTAGTCATAAAACAACTCCCCAGAAAAGCTATCGTAAAACTATGCAACCTAATTAATGCGTCTTTTAGGCTTAGGTATGTACCTAAACTGTGGAAAGTTGCAGAAGTTATCATGATTCCAAAACCGGGAAAACCACTCCATGACGTGTCATCTTACAGGCCAATATCTTTGCTGCCAATTATATCCAAGCTCTATGAAAAATTATTGCTTAAAAGAATAAAACCCATCATAGAAAGACAAGAAATTATTCCATCTCATCAATTTGGTTTTCGAGACAAGCATTCCACGATAGATCAAGTACACAGAAATACTAATATAATAGAAAAAGCACTAGAAGAGGGAAAAGTTTGTTCTGCAGTTTTTCTAGATGTAGCACAAGCATTTGACAAAGTGTGGCATGAAGGCCTTAATTTTAAACTAAAAAGGTTTCTGCCAAAACAATATTCGGATATTTTGGAATCATACATATCTGATAGACATTTTAGAGTAAAACAGGAAGACTCATACTCAAATTTAAGAGAAATTATCCAAATTCCACCCATACGAAAATCTAACAACCAGTGGGCAAGGAGTAACGAAGAAAAAGCAGAATAGCTTACATCACCAAAAGAAATATTAACAGAAATCAAAAATATTAATTCGAAAAAAGCCCCAGGGTATGATCTTATTAACGGGGTAGTCATAAAACAACTCCCCAGAAAAGCTATCGTAAAACTATGCAACCTAATTAATGCGTCTTTTAGGCTTAGGTATGTACCTAAACTGTGGAAAGTTGCAGAAGTTATCATGATTCCAAAACCGGGAAAACCACTCCATGACGTGTCATCTTACAGGCCAATATCTTTGCTGCCAATTATATCCAAGCTCTATGAAAAATTATTGCTTAAAAGAATAAAACCCATCATAGAAAGACAAGAAATTATTCCATCTCATCAATTTGGTTTTCGAGACAAGCATTCCACGATAGATCAAGTACACAGAAATACTAATATAATAGAAAAAGCACTAGAAGAGGGAAAAGTTTGTTCTGCAGTTTTTCTAGATGTAGCACAAGCATTTGACAAAGTGTGGCATGAAGGCCTTAATTTTAAACTAAAAAGGTTTCTGCCAAAACAATATTCGGATATTTTGGAATCATACATATCTGATAGACATTTTAGAGTAAAACAGGAAGACTCATACTCAAATTTAAGAGAAATTCAAGCAGGCGTGCCCCAGGGTAGCGTACTAGGCCCTTATCTATACTTATTATTCACTTGTGATATCCCAAAGCCAGAAAATTGTCACTTAGCAACATTTGCCGATGATACTGGTTTATTGACGGTAGAAAAATCTATTGAATAATGCATAGAAAAACTTCAGGATGCAGTCACCCAAATTCACAGTTGGACAACAAAGTGGCGAATAAAATTAAATGAAAACAAATCAATTCATGTTGATTTTACAAACAAAAATATAAATCACATACAAATAACAATTAACAACATTCCAGTACCATATTCGAATCAGGCAAAATATCTAGGTATGACACTTGATGCCAAATTGCGCTGGAAAGCACATGTTAAGAAAAAAAAAGAAGAACTTGAGATAAGGTATAGAAAAATGAACTGGCTAATTGGAAGGAAGTCCAATTTAACAATTCATAATAAGTTACTGCTTTATAGACAAATACTGAAACCAGTATGGACATATGGTATTCAACTATGGGGTTGTGCTAAAGAAAGTAACATTCTAGTTGTACAGAGATTTCAAAATAAAGTATTAAGAAACATTGTGAATGCACCTTGGTACGTTCGAAATAGTGACCTTCATCGAGATCTAAAAATCGAAACTGTAGCAGAGACTATAAAAAAGTACGCAAAAAGCCATGAAGATAGACTCCATCGGCATGTGAATGTGGAAGCAATTCAGCTTCTAGACAATACTATGCTAGTTCGACGACTAAAAAGAGTGAAGCCGTTTGAGCTAGTAAACTAAGTGAATTACACATAAAACAAAATAATGCTATAAACACAACACAATTGTGAGTTACAGACTAAACAAAGCGGGGAGAACTGTTGAGTGAACCCTAAGTTTAAATCTGACTTTTCTAGTAAATTAAGTTAAAACAAAATTGCAGAAAATAAACCATTTTTCTTATATAATTTTCTCAGATACTAAGCTAAAGATACAAAATTATTTAATATACTGTATTATGAAAGTAGGATTTCCTTTTTAACAGTGCAAAATTTCGGGGGTTTAACTTATAACAATCTCTCCAGCGACTTTCGTATATTGGGGTAATTAAAAAAATGTTTTTCACAAGTTTTATTCAATTTTCTTAAAAACTAAACTCTTTATCAAAAAATGTGTCCTTAAGTTCGACATAGGCAATAAATTTTCCTTCTAAACGCCATATAGTTCAGGTCCTACATCCGAGATATAAGCGATATGCTGCGTTTAATGATAGAAGCAACAGACTTAGTATGGATAGACGTAAGACTTGCACGAACATTTTACGAAAGAGGACCACCCCCCAACCCTGGCAGGAGGTTCCCCCTTTAAACGTGCTTTTTGATAGTTTTTTGCTTATAACTCGAAAACAGTCAACTTTTCCAAAAATCTGCTGGAGATCATTTTCCAAGCGGATACAATTTCCTTTTCAACGATATACCTTAGTACCCTCGGACGGCAGTGAGTACGTTCCATTAGCTTATGAAAAAACTGGAAAATTTTTAAAATATTTTTTTAAAATTTTTTTGAGGTACTTTTTATATTTCTCAAAAAAATATTTTTGGTTAAAAGCCCATTGTATACAGTTAAATGCTTATTAAGCTAGATATATATTTTTAGCTCACACTACTACTATACTATATTAGTGTGAGCTATGGTGATCCTAATTTTTTCGAGAAAATTTGCTCCGATTTCAAAATTTCTTATATATCTTTGCGTTTCAGATGATTTTGAAACTTTTTTGTCTTGACGTCTGTCTGTCTGTCTGTCTGTCTGTCTGTCTGTCTGTCTGTCTGTCTGTCTGTCTGTATGTCTGTCTGTCTGTCTGTCTGTCTGTCTGTCTGTCTGTCTGTCTGTCTGTCTGTCTGTCTGTCTGTCTGTCTGTCTGTCTGTCTGTATGTCTGTCTGTAACGACAAACCCGCATAATTCAAAAACCGCTTGTCCGATTTAAATGAAATTTGGTACCTATACTGGGTCTTGGGCCATGGTGGTCCCATTTAAAAATGAACGAAATCCACCGAACGCAAGCCAAATAAAAGGGTGGGGGTCAGTGGCGTATATAGAAAAAAGTTTCGGGGTGGGCCCGAGACAGTTTTGGGGGGGGCCGAGACCTCATGAGGGTGTATTTTATGCTATTTTATGTTTGTATTCATAAAATATGTGAAAAATATCCAAAAAAATCTTAGCGTCGGGGGGGGCCCGGGCCCCCCAGGCCCTCCATATATACGCCACTGGTGGGGGTAGATATCAAAAATGAGAGTTTATGTGAAAATATGGCGTGTGTGATATCAAACGAATGGTAATTAAGTCTGGAGGGAAACAAAATGAATTTTAAGTTATTTAAAAAAAAGGGTGGGGGTAAATGTCAAAAATTAAAGTTTAAGTGAAAATATGGCGTGTGTGATATCAAACGTGAGGTAAATGAGTCTGGAGTTAAACAAAATACATTTTAGTTTTTAAAAAAAGGGTGGGGGTAGATTTTAAAAATTAGAGTTTAAATCAAAACATGGCTTGTGTGGTATCAAACGAAAGGTAATTGAGTCTGGAGTTGAATAAAATATATTTCAGTTTTTATTTATAATAGCTCACACGTACACTATAACTATAGTACCTAGTGTGAGCTTAGGTGCCCATAGAGTGGCAGAGTATTTTAAATGGCTGCCTTAAAATAAAAACTAATGTGTTTGTAGAAATCCTTTAATCAAACAGAAATGTTGAACATTCATTTTTGTAACTCAGTAACGAAAAATGAAAGTAAGTATAAAATTAGTTTTGGTCAGTAATAACTTAAAACTGACTTGAAGTTGGGGTGGGGATGCCCCTCAAAAGTGCTCTTTTACAATATTTTCCCAATTATTTGCAAACTGTTAACTTGGCAAAAAACAAATTAGTAACAATTATTGAGACTGCTAAAAAGTACTCTCTAAGGATGTGTAACACGCCCTCCTTACATCAGTGGCTCACCTTTTATAGGCATTTAAATAAATGAAAAGTGTGGAAAAAAAAAGCCGAAGAAATTTCCTTTTAAACGATGACGCCCCAAAAATGGTAATATTTTCGGGGGAGTATACTGTATATTTATACCAAGTGTTTTGCTTCTCTCATTAAACGCAGTGTGTGTATTAGAGCTGTTCCAACATTGTTGTCTTATATGAATATTCTAGTGTATACCAAATTTGACCATTTTTGGTGCGTCTATGCTAGATCTACCGCTTACTTGAGGAGGGAGTAATTGTTATATATATATTTATCGGTTTCACAACGTTCTACGTCTTCCGATACCCAATCTCCACTCGTTTCTGTTTGCCCATAATTCATCATCTAGGCCTCTTATTCTTATTTCACTATCTATTCCTTCTCTCCAGCTTCTCCTTGGTCTTCCTCGTTTTCTTCGGCCAGTTGATTTCCATTGTAATATTTGTTTAGGTAGTCTTCCATCATCCATTCTTTGTACATGTCCGTACCACACCAGTTGTTTTGTTCTTATATCATCCACTAGAGTACGTTCACCCACTGTCATAATTTCTCTTATTCTTTGATTGGCAACTCTTTCTCTTTTTGATTTCCCTGCTGCTCTTCTCCAATAGTCCATCTCCGTAGCGGAAAGCATTTTTCTGTTCTATCTTTGATTGGCCATACTTCTGAGCCGTATGTAATAATACTTTTTACAATGGTGTTATATATAAGCTTTTTGTTATGTTTTGATATACTTTGGTCCCAAATTATTCCATTTAATAAAGTTATTGCTTTTCTTCCTTGTACGTTTCTATCTTTTATAGCTTTGTCTAGTGTTCCGTCAGCTGTAATTTTTAGACCCAAGTATTTATACTCATCACAGGACTGAATTCGCTGCCCAGTATTTAAGATTAGATCCTGTTTCGTTCCACCAATACACATATACTCTGTCTTATTGATATTAACCTCTAGTCCCCACTTATTGTACTCGTCTATTAGTTTTCGTGTCATATATTCGAGGTCGTCATAATCCTGAGCCACCACTATCTGATCATCGGCGAAACATAAAGTATACAAGGTGGTTTCATTCAACGGAATTCCCATGTTTTGGCATTTTCTCTTCCAGACTTTAAGGACCTGTTCCAAATATATCTTGAAGAGCGTAGGCGAGATACAGCAACCTTGTTTAAGATCTTTATTTACTTGAAAGCCTTTGGTTAGTTTTGCTTTTATTTTAACTTTTGCCTTACTATTGCGGTATAACTCTTTGATGGCCTTAATTAGTTGTACGCTTATGTTTGTCTTTTCCAACGCTTTCCAAAGTAGATTTAGTGGTATACTATCATATGCCTTCTGCAAATCTACGTAAAGCAGATGGAGCTCTTGTCCGTATGCCATTTTCTTTTCAATAACTTGGGTTATACAAAAGAGATGATCTGAAGTCGATCTACCCGCCCTGAAACCAGCTTGTTCTTCTGCCTCCATATCTTTATATTCGTTCTCCACTTTATTTCTTATTATTTTGCCATATATTCTGCTTAGCGTACTAGTTACAGATATACCTCTATAATTGTCACATATATCTTTCCTTCCTTTTTTGTGTATTGTGGATATATATGACGTTTTCCACTCAGTTGGTACTACAGCTCCATTTAAATATCTTTGGAAAAGATTCCGTAATCTACAAAACAATTCTTCAGTGCCATATTTAATAAGTTCAGCTGGGATATTTCCGGGTCCGGCAGATTTACCGCTTTTTAAGGTTTTGCACACGTTTTTGACCTCAGATATTGTGAGGGGTACTGGAGATCCCATCGTTCTAATGATATTGTCTCTTTCGTCTTCCTTGAATTCTGCTCTATCTTCAGTTAAAAGTTTTTTAAAATGCTCATCCCATTCTTTGTCTGGTATTGGTGAAATAATATCTCTGCATGTTTCTTTTTTGATCGATCTTATAGTTTTCCAGCTTTCGGTACTTCTCCTACCTCCTAAGTAAGAATCTATTTTCTGGCACTTTTGCATCCATGATTGATTCTTCTTATCACTGATTATTCTTCTCACCTTTGATTGCGCGATTTTATATTCTTTTCTGCTTTTATCTGTCTTTTGGGATAAGTACGTGTGATATAATTTCCTTTTTTCCTCTATTTCACTTTCAATCTCAGCATCCCACCAGTATGGTTTTGTTCTTTTAGGAGTTTCTTCCACTAATCCTAGTGCTTCTTTTGCAGCTTGATGGATGCTTAATGTGATACATTCGTATTCCTCATCTGGGGTTTCACCTGAACTTGAATTAAGTTTTTCGTTCAGTCTCTTTTTGTATAAGTTTTTTACGCTGTCATGTTCTAGGCTTAGTAGATTATATTGACAGTGATCAATTTCCTCATTCACTGTATCATCAAGATTTTGTTGATGGAGGCTTCGGCCTTGATAAGGAAAGAGAATTTTGGTCTCCAGAAAATAGTGATCACTTCCGCATGTTGATCCACGCTTTGTTCTGACATCTTGAATTTTTAGTTTTGTCTTTTGTTTAGTGATAAGATAATCAATGACGGATTTCAGGTTTTGTGAGGGTTTGGTCCAGGTATATTTGTCTATTTTCTTATGTTGGAAAAAACCGTTTTGGATTTTTAGGTCTAATTGCTCACATACTGTGATAAGCCGGTTTCCATTGTCATTAACAACATCTTCTCCATATTGGCCAACTGTCAGATCATTTACTCTGTTACCTGTTCTACTATTTAAATCTCCCAATATTACAATTTCTCTAGATGTACTTACTGCTGATATTTCATTGTGGATTTCTTCAAAAAAATTGTCTTTCACGGCTACATTTGCATCGTCATTATACGCATAGATTCCAAAAATCGTAAGTCTCATTCCTTTTATTGTTATATTCATTCTTATTAGCCGTTCATTTACTGCTTCCCAGTTGGTGATATATTTTCTAAATCTTTTGTTGACCAAAATAGATACTCCTTATTGCGCATGTTTTTCTTTTGCCACTCCGCTATAGAAATGGTCATACTGTCCTAGGTTTTCAGATCCTTTTCCTTTCTTCTTCGTTTCTGTTAGTACAGCAAGGTCAACCTTCATTCTGCTGCACTTATGGACTATATCATTCACTTTTCGACTCATTCCTTGTACGTTCCATGTACCAAAAATCATATTCCTGTTTCTTTGCTTGGTTCGTCTTAGGTTTTTCATTTCTTTCCGAGGCGTTTGATTGGGTTTTTTAACAGTGTACGTTTTTTCCGGGTATCAGAGAGTTAGTCTAATGCCCCAACCCCCAACCTGGAGGACCAGGTGATTTTTGATCGAGGTTTTCTTCCCCTAGCCTTTGACGATTCCAACGCCGGTACTACAAGGCAGCATCTTCTTCTTTTATACTATCCCTAAAAGAAAGGGTTGCCACCTGCGCTATGATCACCGTACCGAGGTCCATCCTCTCCGCCTTTCATACCGATGTGGTCTTCTCCCGTAACCCTGGGAATGGGACCCTAAACAGGTGCTAACTCTCCGGGTCAGAGAGTACCTGGAATCTACGGAGGGCAGGGGTCGATTCATTTCCCCTGATAGACATCTGACGAGGTCTACCCCGTACCCCCGTAATTGTTAGCTCCCGCTAAATTTCGCGGTTGTTTATATATATTTTTAAAAACACACAACTGTATGAAGGACAAAGCGCATTCCGCGTATTTGGACATGCACACCAACGACCGCAGAGATCCTTGTCAATCGCCTAGAGAAAATGGCGTGTTAATTTCGTTCTCCAACTATTTCAAATATCTACACCTGAAAGTGCTCGATTTTTGTGTACTGAAGCATAGAACTAGAAACTTCAGCCCTTCAGCTACGTGGTGACATCATTAGATCCATTCAGGGGCCCCTTGGAACGATGAGAAAGTGGCTGCAAAACTGGTGCATTTGTCTCTGATTACCGTTGTGTGCCACCAATATTTTACCTATGGATATTTTGATTATTTCGTAATTCATATCAATATTTATGTTTGTTCGCGCTATCATCAATTAAAATTTATACAGTCCATTGCATTTAACGTTTTTCTAACCGTGGACTAACATAAGTGTTCCTTGCGAGCCGAATTATTTAGAATAAATCCATACGACGGTATTAATAATTATTTTCATGCCAAGCCACTTATTTACCTAATCTGTGGCCAAGCCAAACAAGGTGGCCTTGAATTTTCGAGAAAGTCGTCGGTGTGGTCTGTGCAGGGCACGTGGCTAGCGCGTGGTCATTCAGTAAACAAAGCGAGTAGGAATCAAAACAAACAAAACAAACGTTCAGTGGTGTACCATATCATTTCGATATTTAAAACAATTTTCATCAATTGCGATAAATTAGTGCATATTTTCGGCAATTCGTCATCTTTCTATTTCAGAAGCATTAATTTAGCGTTAATTGTATATTTACCGACAATTTCGTCATTTCAAAGGTAAAATCATGTCTGTCAAAAAAGCCGTACAAAAACGCAAGGGTTTTTTATCTGCGATCACCGAGTGTTATGTGTTGTCAAAGACTGCGGAAAAGGATGAAAGAGCGAGAAACGAGATTCAAGTGAGGTATTCCGATTTGGATGAAACCTTCGATAAATGCATGCTGGCGCATAATGACGTCATTATGTTGATAGACGACACGGACGACGAGGAGTTTAAAACGCAGGATGCGATCCTTTCAGAAGCTCGTAAATATTTTTATGCGTGTAAGGGGGTTTACTCTAAAATATTTCCGGTTGAGGCCCCATCCTTTTTGGGATCATATGTTCGACAAAACGAATCTGAAACTCCAAAACTCAAAGAGAGGTATTCCCATATTCCGAGGTGATAAAAAATTATGGCCAAGCTTTTTCGATCTTTTTAATAACATTATAGATCAAAATCAAAGTCTAAGTAACGTTCGAAAACTTCAATATTTATTTTCATATCTCGAGGATGAGCCTTTAAAATTAATATCAGGGATTAGCTTATCTGATCAAAATTATAAAATTGCTTATGACAAATTAGTCAATAGATATCAAAACAAGCGAGACCCCGCAAATGATGCTTTAAGCTCAATTATGAACTCCACCTTAAAAAACGAGTCAGCTAAAGAATTGCGTAATTTAATTGACACCTTTTCTGAATCCCTAGAAATTTTAAAATCACTTAGCTTTGACGTTGACAGTTGGGACTTTATTATTTTTTTCATTTTATTAGAAAAATTGGATATTCCAACGCGTTCAAATTTCGAAATGAGTCACGCCAATACTAATACCGAAATTCCCACTTTTCAGTCACTTTTTCAATTTCTAGAAAAAAGATGTAAAGTTTTGGAATCACTTCCTCAATCAACAGCACCCAAAAAGGTGCCTATCTATCAAAAATCAAATTCTATGCAAAATCAGTCTGGGCAAAAGCCTACCTATCAAAATTCAAATTCTATGCGAAGTCAGTTTGGGCAAAAGCCTACCTATAAATCATCCAATTCGCCTTTTATAGGACTGGCTGGCACCTCAACTAATTCAAGTACGGGAATAAAATGTTTCCGGTCTAATCAAGGTCACGTGCTTTCGAAATGTCAAACATTTCTTGATCTCTCACCTTTCGATCGCCTATCTTTCGTCAAGCAGAAAAAATTATGTCTAGCGTGTTTTCATCCCTTGCATGATGTAGATACGTGCAAATCAAAATATTCATGCAGGACTTGCAATAGTAAAAGGCACCACACTTTAACTCATATCTTAGAAACTAATCAAGAGTCTGGACGCCAAGATACTAGTCCTGTCATTCACACACCACCTGTCAATAATCTTCATGTGTCATTAAATGCCTCAGGACCTTCAGGTACCTTTCTTTTATGCACCGCCATAATAGATGTTATGGACGGTTGCGGAAATTTTCAACCCGTAAGGGCACTGCTTGATTCTGGATCACAGACAGGATTCATCAGTGAAAAGTGTATTCAGCGTCTTAATCTTCCTAGGCGAAGTTACACCACTGAAATATTCAGATTAAATCAGATGTCTTCTTTCACTTCCAAAGGGCTTGTTCAATGTCACATTAAGCCACAAGGACAAGTCACTCCTTTACTTAATTTCGAAGCAATTGTTGTTCCACAACTATGTTCCAATATGCCTACATTCTCTTTGAACGATAATCAGTGGAAACACTTGGGAAACCTTAAACTTGCCGACCCATCTTATTTCAAATCTAGACCTGTGGACCTGGTTATTGGTTGCGAGCTATTCGCACAGATATTCAAGGAGGGCAGGGTTCTTGGACAGGTAGGGCAGCCTTCAGCCCTTGAAACTATCTTTGGCTGGGTCGTCATGGGAAAGGTTGACGAAGTAGGTAGTCTTACGGAACGAACCAGTTGTTTTTTAACGAGTCATTCACCTCCTTTAGAGGTCATTCTCCCTAGGTTTTGGGAAATCGAACATTTGCCTAAAAAACAAATCTTATCAAAGGAAGAAAAACAAGCAGAATCAATTTTTACTGCTAGTGTATTACGGCAACCGAGCGGTAGATTCATGGTAGATCTTCCGTTTAAAGACAAAATAAACCCTGACCTAGGAAATACTTATCCGCAAGCTTATCGTAGATTTTTACTTCTAGAAAATAGATTAATCAAAAATCCTGATCTGTACACTGCCTATTCAAGTTTCATGCAAGACTATATCGATTCTAATCATATGAGTTTAGTTTTATCTAGTCAACCAAAGGTCGACGTATCGTGTTTTTTAGCACATCATTGCGTACTAAAGCCGGAAAGCTTAAGTACAAAATTAAGGGTAGTCTGGGATTGTTCGGCAGTCACCCCAAAAAATATTAGTCTCAATGACACATTGTTATCTGGACCGAAACTTCAAAAGGATATTGCTTCTTTACTCCTTACGTTTCGTCTTAATCCTATTGCCTACATTGCTGACATCAAACAGATGTTCCGTCAAGTCCTTATCAATCCTTATCACCGTCCTTATCAAAGGACATTGTGGAGGTTTTCTCCACATGACCCACTTTCAGTGTGGGAACTTTCTACTGTCACTTTTGGCATGACATGCTCACCTTTTCTAGCCATGCGTACCTTAAATGAGCTGGCAGAGAGAGAAAAGGAACGTTTTCCTATGGCTAGTACTGTTCTAAAAACGTCAATCTATATCAACGATATCTTGGGAACTAGTCCTTCGCTTTCTGAAGCTCTCTCCCTTCAAACAGAACTCAATGATTTGTTGAAGTCGGGAGGATTTGAACTTAAAAAATTGGCAAGCAATTGTCCTGAGTTATTGGCAACATTGCCAGAGTCCGATCGTCAAATGCCTCTCTCTTTCGACAAGGAGGAACCCCACTTTATCAAAGTTTTAGGACTTCAATGGCATCCAAAAAACGACATTTTTTCTTATCAATGCCGAATGAGGGACAAACCCCCAACCAAACGTTCTATTTTATCTATCATAGGGACAATCTTCGATCCCTTAGGTTTTCTTTGTCCCTTGTTGCTACAAGCAAAATTTATTTTGCAACAGTTGTGGATATCGAAAATAGGCTGGGACGAAGAACCAGATTCTTCTATCATCGACTCTTGGAACAAACTTCGTTCTGAATTCCCGCTTCTGTCCAATTTTCAATTACCCCGACAAATCAAACTGTCAAAAACCAATACCTGTCAAATCATCGGCTTCTGTGACGCTTCAATTCGAGGCTACGCAGGCGTCGTATATTTTCGTGTAGAAGAGGAAAACAATATATCTGTTTCTCTCATATCTGCAAAATCTAGGGTCGCGCCTATAAAGTCACAAACTTTGGCTACGCTAGAACTCCTAGGCGCATTTCTTTTAAGCGAATTAATTGACTTCGTTTTATCTAGCTATGAAGGAAAAATAACTTTTACAACGATCGTTACTTTCTGCGATTCGCATGTCGTATTGCACTGGCTTTCATCCCCTCCTAATCGCTGGCAAACCTTTGTTGGAAATCGAGTCAGTAGAATCCAAGAAATCATTCCCTCAAACTCGTGGCGCTACATTCCTTCTGCTTTGAATGCAGCCGATATTGCGTCACGAGGGGCCACCCCTTCACAGCTCATGTCACATGACATGTGGTGGAACGCACCGTCGTTTTTGTGGTCTCCCGAAAACGAATGGCCCGATTTTCATAAACCAAAAATGCCGATTGATTTCGGAGATATTAATCTGGAGGAAAAGCCAAAAGTCTGTTGCAATGCGATAATTGATGTCAACTTCTTAGATCAGCTTCTTATCAAATATTCCTCTATATAAAAAATTCAGCGTATCATTTGTTATGTCCTTCGAATAGTTAACCTTTTTCAAAACCATTCCTATCAAAAACCCACTAAGCCGCCGGACCAAAAAGTTATTTTTGAGAATATTGTTTTTCCTACCACCGGTGAGATGCAAAGTGCGTCACACCTTCTTATCAAACGCGTGCAAGGTTCTTGTTTTTCTGAGCTTTTTTCCGCGTTATCTAAGGATAAACCAATACCGAAACCTTTGCGAAAACTTTCACCTTTTCTTGATGAGAATAATATCATTAGAGTCGGTGGCAGTTTACAAAAATCTGACCTTTTGTCTTATTCTGCAAAACACCCCTTACTTTCGAGTGACCATCGTTTAACTACTCTTCTTATCGAGTCCGCTCATCGACAATATCTTCATCCTGGGTTTAAAACATTACATAATCTGCTTTTACAGCAATTTTGGATATTATCTGCCAGACGGGCAATTCAAAGAACCATATCCAAGTGCTTGCAATGTTTTAGAATCAACCCTAAACCCTATAGACCGCCCATAATGAGTTCACTTCCCGCTCATCGAATCAATCAACTAAAACCTTTTTCGAGTGTAGCTATCGACTTTTGTGGACCTTTCTTTGTGATTCCTCATCGTTTCCGTGGTTGTAAAGCTTTCAAATCGTATGTCTGTGTGTTTGTCTGTACGGCCACACATTGCTTGCATTTGGAATTAACCATGGAACTGTCCACCGAAGGGTTCGTAGGTGCATTCCATCGATTCATTTCCAGACGCGGAAGCGTGACGCAATGCTGGTCAGATCAAGGTAGTAATTTTATAGGGTTTCGTAACCAATTACTGGATTACGCAAGAAGTGCTGCCACCAGACTTTCTATTCGTTGACATCTGGGACCTCCTCTCAGTCCACATTTCAATGGCCTGGCAGAAGCTGGCGTCAAAAGTTTTAAAACTCACTTTGTACGAGTTGTCGGCGACCAGAATTTGTCCATCATGGAAATGTCCACCCTTACATGTCGCATGGAAGCCGTACTTAATAGTCGCCCTTTATCTCCTGCCTCTTCAGACCCACACGATCTTCAACCTCTTACCCCTGGGCACTTTTTGACACTTGAACCCCTTAATTCAGAAATTCCTGAGTCAGATTTGTCCGAGGTTCCCCTAAATCGGCTCTCGAGATGGCAACTAATCCAAAAACTACATAATGATTTTTGGAAACGGTATTCTATAGAGTATTTGCATACGCTACAACAGCGACACAAATGGGCTGATTCGTCCCCAAATATCAAATTAAATGATTTGGTTATCATAACAAGTGATCACATTCAATCGCCTTTGAAATGGCCGGTCGGTCGGGTCATCGAACTGCATCCCGGCGGGGACGGTCAGGTGCGTGTTGCGACGGTACAAACGGTTATCGGTGTTTATAAGCGGCCAGTTGTAAAATTGTGCCTCTTGCCAAATTAAAAGTAATTTTAATTTTCTACCTTTTACCGGGTATTACAATAGGTTTTTTTATTTTTAATTTTTTTTTGAATTTTTTGTTTGTTTGTTTTGCCTTTTTTCGGGATTTCGTTATCTCTAAATAAACTTACGATACTTATCTATTTTCATTCATTTATATTTATCGGTCGATTCTTTTTCTTATATCTATATCTGTCCGGTTGAGATTCTAAAATTGTGTGTTTTGGAGGGCAGTTATGTTAGCTCCCGCTAAATTTCTCGGTTGTTTATATATATTTTTAAAAACACACAACTGTATGAAGGACAAAGCGCATTCCGCGTATTTGGACATGCGCACCAACGACCGCAGAGATCCTTGTCAATCGCCTAGAGAAAATGGCGTGTTAATTTCGTTCTCCAACTATTTCAAATATCTACACCTGAAAGTGCTCGATTTTTGTGTACTGAAGCATAGAACTAGAAACTTCAGCCCTTCAGCTACGTGGTAACATCATTAGATCCATTCAGGGGCCCCTTGGAACGATGAGAAAGTGGCTGCAAAACTGGTGAGTGCATTTGTCTCTGATTACCGTTGTGTGCCACCAATATTTTACCTATGGACATTTTGATTATTTCGTAATTCATATCAATATTTATGTTTGTTCGCGCTATCATCAATTAAAATTTATACAGTCCATTGCATTTAACGTTTTTCTAACCGTGGACTAACAGTAATATACATCGTTGGAAAGGAAATTTATTCAGCTTTAAAAATAAGTTTTAAAACCAGACATGTAGCACAATAAAATTTAAGAAATTTGAAAAATATTATTTTTCTTACACCGCTCATTTATTTAAATGCATGGAAAAGGTGCGCCACTGATGTAAGGGGGGCGTGTTATACATCGTTGGAGAGGACTTTTGGTCAGCTTCAGTAACTATTACTTAGTTGTTTTTGGCCAAGTTAGAAGTTTGCAAATAATTAGAAAAATACTGTAAACGATCACTTTTCACGGAGGCGAGAGGGGGATGCCCACTTCCCCCAATTTAAATGAATTCAACTCGAAAAATTAAGTTTTGAGTTACTACTAATCAAAAATATTTTTTTAATTACCTTGAGTATTATTTACAGAGTTACCAAAATTAATGTTCAAAATTTTTGTTGGTTTGACGATTTATGTCTAACTTATTAAATATTTAACTGTATATAATGGGTTTTTAAACAAAAATCCTTTTTTGCAAAAAACAATGTGTTAAGGTTACAAAATGCCACAAAAAGTATAAAAAAAACATATTTTAAAAATTTTCCCCTTTTTTCGTACGCTAATGAAACGTGCACCACTACCGTCAGGGGGTACCAAGGTACATCGTTGAAAAGAAAATTTTATCCGCTTGCGAAATGGTCTTTGGGATATTTTTAGAAAAGTTTACCGTTTTCGAGTTATTAGCAAAAAACCGTCAAAAAGCACGTTTAAGGGGGGAACCACCCCCATGCCAGGGTTGGGGGGGTGGTTCCCGTTCCCTTCCATACCAAGTGTGTTGCTTCTATCATTAAACGCAGTATCGGACTCCGTAGGGCCTGAACTAATATAACAAAGTGGAAGTTATTTCATAGTTACCGCTCCAGTAATGTCCTTAATTAATTAAAGTGATTATTTAAAATCACCAAACTAATATAGGTTTTATCCAATTTTCTTAAGAACTAATCTTCTTACGATAATACAAGTTTTTTACTTTAGGGTGGATAATTAATAATTTTAAACGTTGTATCACAAAATGTGTTATAAAATATGGTTTAAGGCCGGTGCCCACCTAGGACTTTCTCGTGCGTGCCCGCGCACGCGTCACATGACTGTCATAACATTTTATATTGAGATCATGTGACGCGTGAGTGGGCACCCACAAGAAAGTCGTAGGTGGGAACTAGGTGTTACTCTCCAGAGGCGTCGCGTCGTCCGTCTGATTCCGCGGGGTCAAATTAGGTGGAAATAATCTCTTTCCAAAAACTAATATGATCTGGTACTAGACCGCAAATTGGAGAGCCTTTTTAAAATTCTTGATCTAACTGTTTATTTCATTTATGGTTCTGTTTATAGAAGTTTAACAATGAACGTAACTTATTATGAAAAGACTACGTAGGGTGTTCAATTTAAAATAAATTAACCTTATTGATGCACTAATTATCTACCAAATCAAACAGTTTTTGTTTAAACTGTCTACTTCCAATAATAACGGAGTTACAGGGATTTGAAATTATAAAAAAAATACCCTGTACCTACATACATATCTATCTATCTCACGTACCGACGTAACTGACAAAAACCAAAAAAATGAGATACATTACCAAACTGTTTCCCAGAAGACTTTGCGCTCACGAAGTGGCGTAACCGTATCTCTAGCCATAGCATGGCAGTAGAGTTGTTTGTGGTCGACGTATCTACCAATTTCAATACAGCTAATTTTTTAATTTTCGCTTTCTTGAGAAATTCATTAAATGCTAGTTACGTCGGTACGTGAGAGACGGGACGATATCTAAAGCGTTTAAAAAACGCTATAGAACCCCAAATTGTACCAGGGCGAAAACCTCTACATCATTATCGATCAACATTATCCTCAGTTAAAAAATTGTTGTCCAAATAGTTTATTTTTGAGAAAAATTTGCCTCAATCCACACAAGTGACAAAAAAAACATAAAGGTAAAAAAACCAACAAATATATTTAAAAAACAATCCACGTAACACATATATTTGGGTTTAGTGCTTATTGGGTTTAGTGAGTGTTTCAGAGTCGGATATTCCACACTAACTAATAGAGCACTAAACTACTAAAGTGACGTTTTAAGTAACACTTTAATCGTGCATACTTTTAGTGGCCACTGACCCTTAATTGTGACCCTAAATGCTTGGTGCAAATGACAATGAGAATTTGATGACCTGCATTATTCTAGATAAGCCACAAAAATACTCTGCCAATCTATGGGCACCTAAGCTCACACTAGGTACTATAGTTATAGTGTACGTGTGAGCTAGTATAACTAAAAACTGAAATATATTTTATTCAACTCCAGACTCAACTACCTTTCGTTTGATACCACACAAGCCATGTTTTGATTTAAACTCTAATTTTTAAAATCTACCCCCACCCTTTTTTTAAAAACTAAAATGTATTTTGTTTAACTCCAGTCTCATTTACCTCACGTTTGATATCACACACGCCATATTTTCACTTAAACTCTAATTTTTGACATTTACTTCCACCCTTTTTTTTTAAATAACTTAAAATTCATTTTGTTTAACTCCAGACTTAATTACCTTTCGTTTGATATCACACACGCCATATTTTCACATAAACTCTAATTTTTGGAATCTACCCCCACCCTTTTATTTGGCTTGCGTTCGGTGGATTTCGTTCATTTTTAAATGGGACCACCACGGCCCAAGACCCAGTCTAGGTACCAAATTTAATTCGGACAAGCGGTTTTTGAATTATGCGGGTTGGTCGTTACAGACAGACATACAGACAGACAGACAGACAGACAGACATACAGACAGACAGACAGACAGACAGACAGATAGACAGACAGACAGACAGAAAGACAAAAAAGTTTCAAAATCATCTGAATCGCAAAGATATATAAAAATTTTTGAAATCGGAGCAACTTTTTTTTTCTCGAAAAAATTAGGATCACCATAGCTCACACTACTATAGTAGTTTCTTTGAGATGTGGTCTTGATAAAAGACAAAAAAAAAAGAGAAATACGCTGCTTGTTAATTGTTTTTAGTGAAAATGAAATAGGTATACGTAAAAAAGGCATATCAAGTAAATCAAGCAGTTAATAAATAAATCCAATGAAAATGGCCTACACAGTTATTTTGTTTTGCTTTGCTGATAACTTTGAGTTTTTAGCAAAAAAACTTTGAATTCTTAGAAAAAGTCATAGACAAAATTATGTCATAAAGTGAAGCCTGATACTCCATGTGAATAATATAACGTTTACCAAAATATTAACCGCAAAAATTCGGGCCACTTCTTAATTTTCAATATTTTAAACATTTTTAATTTTTTCGGTTTGACATAGTTTACTAACTTTAAATGATGGTTTTGGCGTAATACTTTGAATAAAAATGTACTTTTCATGATTTGATCAAAATTTTAATTTAATATGCATTTATTTAAAACAAAAATCATTTTAAGAACCTTAGTAACAAATATTCCCTCGTCTGTCACTGGTAGCAATAACAGCTTGCAAACGACGAGGCATGCTTTGGATCACATTTCGAATAAAAACCTGCAAAAGATTGTCCTATTCCTGCACTACTATGTCGCAAAGCTCTCTAGAATTCCTGGGGGCCGGCAAATGTCTTCGTAAACGTCTTCCCATCTCATCGCAAACATGTTCTATAGAATTTAAATCTGGACTTTGAGCAGGCCAAACAAATCGCGTGATTTGAACCTCGTTAAGATATGCAGTTACTATTCGAGTAGTGTGGGGCCATGAATTATAATGCATAAAAATTTTGTCTTCTCCAAGAATCTCCATGAATGATAAAACATGTTCTTTTGGAACCTCTGTCAGGTATCTATGCGCAGTTAACGTCCCATTCTGGATAAAGGTTAAGCCTGTGCGAGCTTAAAAACGCCTCCTCATGTCATAACAGATGCACCACCAATTGGAAGCCGCATGGCAATACACACGCTTAAGCATATCTCTCGCTTTGTCACTGCTACAGTCTTACATGTCTATCTGAGCCCGTAAGACCAAATCTGGATTCATTGGAAAACAATACGCAACTTCAATCTTCCATTGTCCACGACAAGTGTTCTCGCGTAAAATTCAACCTTGCAATCCGGTGTTCACGGGAAAGTGGATGTACAGTAGCTCTAGTTGGAGAAGATAATCCAGCTACTGCTTTGAGTAGGCCTGTGACAGTTTTGGGGGGGCGAGACCCCATGTATTTTATGCTATTTTATATTTGTATTCATGAAATATGTTGAAAATATCTAAAAAAAAATAGTTTCGAGGGGGCTTAGGCCCCCGGTCCCTCCTTATATACGCCTGTACAGCAGTACGAAGTCGCCTCCTAACTGTCCACTTATTTATGTTATTCTTTTTCTCAAACCACTAGAAATGAGAAATCGGTCATATCTAGCTATTGTACTACTTCCTTGTCCGGAACCAAACCTTCGATTAAGTCTCTTCATATCGTTGAAACGCTCTGCACACTAGAGAGGCTTATACCAAAGTTTCTTGCAGTTTTGCGCTGACCGCGGCCATCTTCTATAGCCGCCACAATTCGTACCGAACACACAGGATTTATAGAAATTTCAATACACTTTTAATGAAAACATTACACAAACAATATGTACAGATAGATAAAACCACAGAAACAAAAAAAAATGCTGATAATGGTTGCTAGGAATTTGGGCGATGAGTCCTTTTATGTTAAACGCTTATCGAAACAACCAAAAATTGTTTTTACAATCACGCCAAAATCTTTGTATAAAGTTAGTAAACAATGCTACACTGAAAAAATACCAAAAATCTAAAAAGGTTTAAAATAATTTCAAAGTTTTTGCCCGGCAGTGGACTTAAATATTATAGAAGTTAAGTAAACAGTATCTTGTATAATAACATTACTTATTTGTAATTACCAAAACATTAAGTAAATGAAACTTGACCTAGAAAAAAATATCACATTTTTACAACATGATGAAGGTAGAAATAAAATTTCGGACTTCCATTGTCTTTATTTATTTTAAAACACGACGTTTCGGTTAGTAAGTATCTCTAACCGTTATCAAGTGTGAACTAAACAATCTAGTCTCTAGGCTACTACTTATACTACTTGGTGTGCAGTCAGGTGTGACGGCCCGCCCCCTTTTTTAATCCTAAGACGCCTGTTTTCCTTAAGGAGTGGTTTCCATATGTTTGGTATGTCCGTGCTTGGTTGACTGAAAACTTCTTTATTCTGCATTATATACGCAGCTTCAATAAACTTTCGTTTTCGCCAATGCGACTCCTTATGTAAAACTTTAGCTTCTGACCACTGAATCCTGTGATCATTTGACCAAGCATGATCTGCTAAACCGGATTTTTCAATATCCCCTAATTGGGTACTTTATAGATGTTCATTTACTCTAACCTGAAGAGGGCGTTTCGTTTCACCTACATATGATTTACCACACTCACACGGGATTTGGTAAATACATTCCTTATTATTTGAGGGATTGTCTGGTTTTGTTTTAGTTACAAAACTTCTTATCGTATTTCCCGAAGAAAATACTGTTTTTATATTATAGTGTTTAGCTATTCGTCTTATGTTTTCTGAAATCCCTTGAACATATGGAATGTTAATAACACCTAACGGATTATTATTTTGAGAATTTGGTACATTTAGTTTGTTTTTAATTTTAAAAATCGTTGAGTTTATTAATTTCTCGGAATAACCATTCTGTTGTAAGTCCTTTTTAATGTTGTTAATTTCTGTGGTTAATTCTTCATTATTACTACAAATATTTACGGCTCTTAAATACAAACTTCTTATAACTCCTTGTTTTGTTGCAACAGAATGATTAGACTTAAAATTTAGGTACTGTCCCGTGTGTGTAGGTTTCCTATATACAGTGGTTTGAATGTTTCTGTCTAATCGTTTGACAAGAACATCCAAAAAAGGTAAGGCCGAATCTTTTTCAATTTCCATGGTGCACTTGATTGTTGGTCGAATACCGTTTAAATGGTGTAGAAAATTTTGTAGTTCGTCATCATTTTCCGGCCATATAATAAATGTGTCATCCATGTATCGTAGCCATAGTTTTGGTTTGACTCTTGCTGTGTTGATCGCATGGCCCTCGAACCACTCCATGTAGATGTTTGCTACCACTGGCGAAAGAGATGAAGACCAAAGACCCAACCACCACCATAGAAGGACGCATCTAAAAAACATATGGAAACCACTCCTTAAGGAAAACAGGCGTCTTAGGATTAAAAAAGAGGGCGGGCCGTCACACCTGACTGCACACCAAGTAGTATAAGTAGTAGCCTAGAGACTAGATTGTTTAGTTCACACTTGATAACGGTTAGAGATACTTACTAACCGAAACGTCGTGTTTTAAAATAAATAAAGACAATGGAAGTCCGAAATTTTATTTCTACACAATCATTGTCTACGAGTTTCAAACAAAGAGATGATGAAGGTTTTATGAAAAAGTCTGTTAGTCGACCAAACCTCAAAGGAGAATTCATTTTTATGATTAAAAGTAAAAAATGGCAATATTTTTATATGCAAGATATGCCCTACTTCAACCAACATGCATAAACCAAGGAACTGGAAATTTGGGGAAAATATAAATATCCTGGCTGAGAAAGATAGTGGTTTAAATATTATAAAATAGACCTCTTTGGGGTAGTTGCCTCCGTGCTGAAGACTTCTGACAAATTTA
This sequence comes from Aspidapion aeneum, assembly GCA_963576565.1. NCBI lineage: Eukaryota > Metazoa > Arthropoda > Insecta > Coleoptera > Brentidae > Aspidapion > Aspidapion aeneum. Next base: position 77,324,950 of record OY755044.1, on the reverse strand, counting down.
TAAAATGCTCATTGGCGACTATTTATGTGCAACTATAAACAATTGTTCATAGTTTTTGTGTGTAAAAAATACCTTATTGTTTTATTTTTTTATTTTTTGTACCTTAAATATTTGTAACTGAAAACATTTTTTCTGTAGTTCTGCCTCGCTATCTTCTGCATTAGTTAAGAAATGAACTATAACCTAACCTCAGCTAGCATCATCATAAAACTAAATTCAAAACTTCTTTTGTAGATGTTTATGAAAATCGAGTTTTAATTTTATTTAAATTCTAATTAGGTATGCAGCAAGAATTGCCTAACTTTCATTTCCCCAAAACAAAAATCGCCATAAATATTTATGCAAAGCTGTTAAAAGTTAAAAAATTAATTTTAAAAAGAGATCGTAAGTTAACGTTGCGAAAGTTATAAAGTTATAAAGTGCAAAAATGCAAAAAACCTTATAACCCTTTTTTAATGCTTCGCTAGTAGAGTGTATACGCCAGATATATATGAAGAATTTGTATTTGGCTTAACTTCCTGTCTAAAGCCGTTTTCTCATTAGCAAGTGAACCCTGTAATCGAGCCGTTAAAGTTTTTGATACTGTATCAATACTTTCTAGTATTGCCAGCAGTTTCCAAAGCAAACAGGAAGATATTCACAGTTGGTTCCTGGAGGCGTTTTGCGTGATTCGTCGGGGTTTAACGAAAAGCAAAAAAAAACTGATATTGAAACAAAATTTCGAACTTCCATTGTCTTTATTTATTTTAAACACGACGTTTCGGTTAGTAAGTATCTCTAACCGTTTTCAAGTGTAAACTAAACAATCCAGTCTATAGGCTACTACTTATACTACTTGGTGTGCAATGCACCCCCGTTTTAATCTTAAGACGCTTGTTTTCCTTCAGGAATGGTTTCCATAGTTTGTTATGTCTGTGCTTGGTTGAGTCAAAACTTCTTTATTCTGCATTATAAACGCAGCTTCAGTAAACTTTCGTTTTTGCCAATGCGACTCCTTATGCAAAACTTTAGCTTCTGACCACTGATCATTTGAATATGCGTAATCCGCCAAACCGTATTTTACAATTGGGTACTTTTTAGATGTTCATTTTCTCTAACCTGAAGAGGGCGTTTCATTTACATTTGATTTACTACACTCACTCGGGATTTGGTAAATACATTCCTTTTTATTTGACGGATTTTCTGGTTTTGTTTTAGTTACAAAACTCCTTATCGTATATGACTCTTGCTGTGTTGATCGCATGGTCCTCGAACTACTCCATGTAGATGTTCGCTACCACTGGCTACAGAGACGAACCCATTGGAAATCTTTCACTTGAAAGTAAGAGTTACGGAGACAAAGTTCCAACAGATCCATCACCCCCCCCCCCACCGATAGAGTTGTTCTCTCGTGAAGTGTATCATCAGTTTGTAATTTGTTTTTAATGATACTGGGTGACTCATTTATTGGCACAAAGACTTTCTATATCAAAACTTACAAATGTATAGTCGGGATCTAATTCTATATTTTTCAAATCTCGACAAAATATTCCAAGTTTTTTGACAACCGTTTATGATTCGGACTAAAACCTTGACAAAAATCCCCAGTAGAAATGGCAATGTTATGGGATAAAAACTGATAAAATTTAAATAAAATCAAAAGACACCAAATAGGCATTTTGAAGATTTCTGATTATTTGTGTGGCTTATCCTTGTATCTAGAATATTTTTAGTTTCTTTTTGTGAAAGCGACGTAAACCTGCTATAAATTTTTGCTAAATTCATTTAAATAATTAAAACGGTTTTTAATTTTTTTTTATTAATCCGAGTCAATACAATATCTTCAAGAAAATGCGATTTTGTTCTGTTTTTGTCACCATAAAAACTTATCGTATTGCCCCTGCTACAGGGGTAGAGAAATTCCAAAAACTTTTTCTGGTAAACCGTATTATTTGTTTTTTGTTTTCTGCTTTTGAGAATTAAAAAACAAAAAATAATTTTTTAATAAAATCGCAAATTTTTTTGAAAAACTAAATACTTGCTCATATTTTTCCTTAATTAAAAAAAAAATTGTCATGCTGTAATACATCATTTTATTAGAAATTTTAACAGCTTTAAAAAAATATATTCAGGATGTACAGGGTGGTCCCAATTGTGAAGAAATTTAATAAATAAGAAACTTATGTTTGTACGAATCTCGTACATCAGTAAATTGCCTCTGTGCCATAAAAAATCTAATAAAAGACTTAACGAAGTATGTTCTTGGAACCGTGGAAGGGTACTGTATATGTGTACAAAATTTGGTGAAAAAGGACGATTGTTTGGAATTCCTAAATTTTTGCCTGGTCTAATAATAAAAATAGGTATATAAAACTAGTGACCAAAAAAAATACTTTTACACCTGGCGTTTGATTGCACGATCGAAGAAAGAGGTTTTAAAACCGTGAGTAGAAAAAACGGCATAATTAAGTTGTATGCAATATTAGCTTACGTATACTATAAGTAGTAGTAGTATCTTTGTGTTTCAGATGATTTTGTCACGCCATCTGTCTGTATGTATGTCTGTCTGTCTGTCTGTAACGACCAATGCGCATAAGTCAAGAACTACTTGCCTGATTTTAAGAAAATTTGGTACCTAGGTTTTGGCTCTAGATTGTCCCACTTAAAAATTAACAAAATCTAACAAACATAAGCCGAAGAAAAAGTGTAGATTACAAAAATTAGAGTTCTGGTAAAAGATTAAAGGTAAGTTAAGGTGTGTATAAGGATAAAAAATCATATTATAGTTGCTTTAGCTAGTGCTGTTACACTGAAGGGGGGAAATCTCCAATAGGACGCGTCCCCGGGTGGCGGATAGGGGGTTATTTTCGCGGACCAAAATGGGTAAAAATTACATAGTACATTAATCGTGTGAGTTTATGTGCCCCTAAATTGGTAGATTATTCGTATAATTCTTTTCGTTGTCATTTAAACCTAACCAACCTGACCAAAAAAGCCATGTTTTTCTAATATTCAGACAATAAGTAAAATGGTTGACGAAGGTATATAAAACGGAATTTCATTCATCAAAGATAACATTTTTATTACAAAAACCAATTTTCTCCCTAATTTTCTTTAAATTCGGAGAGTAACTTTTGAGATTCCTTAGCAGACAATGTAACTTTTCCCCGGTTAAGAAAGTTACTGAAGTCTGAACGGCATGTGCAGATGCCGTGGAAAAGCGAATAAAATAAGAAAGTGGCATAAGGTGCTATAAACTAACAGATGGGACAATATTTTGTTTTATAAATATTTTTTGATTCTCCTACAAGGGTGGCTATTCTGCAAATGGGGATCAGGGCCATCGTAATGGGTAGAGCAGTGGAGCAGTCGCTTCAGACAGCCGATTCTGGGGGCAGTCGAAAGCCGTCCTTTAAATTTGAATTAAGATAATTTTCAAGAGGTCGCTATGCAGTGGCCGCCACATGTAATTTCGATTTAAGGATGTAATATGTACTTAAAGCTTTTTTTGTTTACACTTAGTATCTCGAGAACTAACCAAAGCAATTTCATGATTTCTTTTGTATTAGTTAAAGAATTTGTAGCATAATAGAAAAAAATATAAAAAAGGAGCGAAGTATTTGAGAAAATAAAGGACATAAAAAATACTTGGTACATTTTTGACATGGGAAATAAAAGATTTGTGCCCAAAGAAATTTCACGTAATATTATTTTATCAGTTGTTTGTTTAAAACATTTAAAGCTTCAAAAAAGCGCTCTAGGTATGTGTCCACGTATAAATGATCGCACTATATATAAACAGTTTGAGTAATTGGTTGATAAGGTTTACTTATTTCAAGGTCGATTTTCTTGGCTGCAGTATTTGTGTGAGATGTGAGATCAAAATTCTGGTGTTTTTCAAAAGAAGTGGGTTCGAAACTCTGTCAAGTAACCGAAGACAAAAATTTATTGGTTTTTGTTTTTTTCTACGTACTTCAATCTGGCTATAAAATTTAGCTAAAATCGCGAAAGATAAGTTTCTAAAAAATTCCCGTTCATGCAATGATGTTAATTATACTAGAACTAAAAATTATATTTTATGGCGGGGAAAAGAAGCATGAACGTCCTTTCTTTCCTGGATCTGTCACTGATTCGATAAAGTTTTTTTATATAAGTTTTTTAGTTATTATTTTTCTAGCCGGCGCAGCAACAACTAAAGAAAGCATTGTTTTCAATAAAAATTTGTTTTGAGATAAGCCGAAAATGAGTTATTTGGGAGTATTTGGACTTATCTTAACAATCACGTCGTGACATCTGTCCGTGTCCATGTATGTGTTTGTATGTGTTTTATTATTTTATTTTTTATTTATTTATCGAGATAAATGAGATTAAAGATTTTACTGCCCTGAAGCATCGCGTACATTTATGAAATAAATATTCAAGGGTTCTAAAAAATATAATAATATATGTATTATTTGTATACTACTGATTTTCCCGAGTTACATTTTTTTTTACACTATTACAGCGAATTTTAAAGCTCGAAGTAATAAAAAAAACTGCAAATATGAATTAAACTTTATTAAAAAAGGGCTTAAAAACCTTTCTTAAAAAAAACTCTTCATACTTTAACTTTATTAAAAAAGGGCTTAAAAACCTTTTTTAAAAAAACTCTTCATACTTTAACAAATTAACTAAATTAATAAATGCATATTAAGACACTTTTGCCATATAGCGGTTAAAATATAAATTAAGAGTTGTGCCAGTATCAGAAAACGTAGTTTTTTACTTTGTATGTTGCATTTACTCCAAAAGTTGTAATTTTTTAGTTGTGCCACTATTGTAGCCCATGAGCGATATATCTGTCCGGCCCACGATAGCTCCGGAACCGCAAGACCGATTTTCATGAGATTGTTATAAAAAACAGTTTTTGACACTCTCACAAGCTGATTAGATTTTGGTCCAAATCCATTAGTACTAATGCCAGTTTTTTAGATTTAAAGCATTGGAAAAATGCTAAGATTTCAACGGAGCATTGCATCAGCATGCGGTTTTTGGAAACTAGTAGATAACATTTCTCCTAATATTAAAAACATCGGTTAGGTTTTGTTTTTGAGATATTTACAAAAAACTGATATAGCGTGGGGCTCACTTGAAGTGTGCCAATAAGCTCGGAAGGTATTAGATCCATCATTGTTGCATTGATGTATTGTTACTCTGCAGTGTAAATACTTTTATAAAATAAATTATTTGACCTAGTTGTTACGGAATGTTATTTCTAAATAAAATATGCATTGCCGGTTTCTAAATCAAATGAAAATTATAACAATTTTAAACGCTAATTGCATTATTTTTACCTGCGAAGCCTATCATTTTGTGGCCGAATAGTTTCAACCGCATTTCTAGCGTGTTTGCCAGCAGTTAAAAAGCATTTTTAATAGGACTAACCCCAACCCTTCAGGTCGTAAAATTGAGATTAAAAAACTTGGCGAACAACCCAGCACCGGCGCAAATTTTACATCAATTACTGAAAGTAAGACTTTGCAGTTCCTGTTACAGCCCCCTGTCGAATTCGCTTGTTAAAATTTTACTTTTGATCATACACAATTACAGGGTATGTTTTCTAAGCTATGTCTTGTGTCGAAAGGTATAGAAACGATTTTAGTTTGGTGTTGGGGCAATAATAAAGTCAAATAAAATAAACGGATCCTGTCGGATTTGATACCTTCCTAGCCCACTAAAACACTTTAAGTAAACCCCACGCTATATCAGCCTCGAAAACAGTTTTTGTAAATACCTCAATTATGGAAGCTTGTACAAAGGTTTTAGTAATAACATAAATTTCTGAGTAAAACTTGTTCTACTACATTCCGAAAACCGCATATTATTGCAATACTCTATTAAGAAGTTGGCATGTTTTTAATTTTATATCGTCATTGGCATTAATTCAGCTCTTTACAGTATTGTACATATTTCACCTAAAAATTTAATGAAAATTGGATTAGCGGTTTAGGAGCTATCGTTTTACGGATATATATACAAACACGCACACATAGACAGACATCACGACGATATTACCAAGAAAGGTCAAAGTATACACAAATAACACAATTACGGTGTTATCTAAAAAAAAAATTGTCGTTGTAAACAATACCTTCTCTAGCCATTATTGCGAGGGCTAGGAAGGTGAAAAAAATATCATGTTAATAGTAGTAGTGAGCAGAGGTAGGCTTTAGGACAGACAACTAAGCATATGGCCCTTTTTGCCGACAAAAGGGTATCCTTCCAACTGTTTCCTTCCTTCCCCAAGGTGTCTGCCTTTCGTGCAAAGCCAGGATATCGTACTACCTCAGGGTCAGAAACTCCTCTATGTCAAATACCTCATACCTCATACCTCTTTTCGAATACCTCTTGCCTCTCTGCATGCTTTGGGAACATCATGGTTCGGTAATGCTAGCAAGGTTTTCCCTTCAGCCCAACATTGCTCGTACGTTGCGAGTTTCTTCACTTTCATATTTGCAAGGACGTGTAAATAAGTCTAAAATAGAACAATGAACCAAACGGTCTTTTTCATTTTGATGATCTGAAGAGCGAACGGAATATTGTATTGCTCGCATCAATGTTGTCAGTTTTCTCCATTCAAGATACATTTGAATCTGTTAGCGGTTTTCTTCTTATCCATCCCAACCTGTCAAACACCGCAAACTTTTCGCTAAATAATTAGGAGTCGCAGAATTGCCTCCCAGTCATGACTAAGTAGAGTTCTATTTGTGCTCGGTTCAACGTTCTGTTCTTCGTTCAGCAAAATGTTCAAGTGTGTAGCAGTGGCGTTGCGTGAGGTTTAAAAGTGGCGGTTCTGCAAAGTGGGGTACAAGACAATTTTTAAAAAATTCGGCAAATGGTTCAAATCGTCAGCATTGGAAATAGTCCACTTTGAGTCACCACCAAATGTCAAACAAGGAACACCAAATAATTTGTTTTTTACACTGCACCCACAAATCCATTTAAAATGCTTATAAACATCGCGAGAGAATTTTCTTATATAGTTTTTGCCGCGACTTTTTCCCCCATAGGTACGTTAACGCAAAAATTTAGGATTTTTGGCCCCTACCCTCTTCGTAACGCATTTTCAAGAAAAAACACATTAAAAAACCATTGAGTGTAACGCAAAGCCAAACCCCTCCTCCCCCCCCCCTTGAGCGTTACGTAGTTTAAGGATAGGCCATAAAGGACGACCTTTATATTTGATTTTTAAATTTTCGTTAAAAAAAAGGTAAACTTTTCGTAAAAAAAAGGGTACACTTTTAAAATCCCGAAGAGTAATGGTTACATCCTCGGTAGTTTTCATGTTTTATTAAAGTTTTTTGTACCTATAAAACAACAAATTATTACAAATGCTTTTGCTTTGGCAAACACTAAAATATAACATTCATTCATAAAAGTACCGTAAAGACGTAAATTATGTCAACACTTAACTAGGTACAAATTTGCAGTTCCCATCTGTTCTTAAAGTATAAACGGGGCACTACCCCGATTTTCTAAAATTTTGCATAGCTGAGACGTCAGTTGAATAGTTCTATCCTTTTTAATGTGTGGTACAATCTGTATTCATTCGTCGTTTGTTCGAGGGAGTTTGGTTAACAGACCCGGCAAAGTCTACCGCGCATCTACACAGCGCACATCGCAAGCAGAGTGACGAGCCCACCAAACCCAAGAGTCCGAAGAACAACAGGCGTGCCCCTTGTACCAATTATACAAATGTTGTAGGCATGTGCCTGCTTAATTAGTGAGAAAAAATTATGTACTAAAAAAGTATATTACTGTACTCAAAATTACCCTTATTGAATAACCGCCACTGGTCTATAGCAAGCTTAGTCTTCGTAAAAGTACAGTATTTTTCTACCACACTGTAAATCCACAAAAATACCATATTTATCGAAGATGTCTATATTTTATTATAATTCTTCTGTATATCTCTATTATATGTGCATAATTTTCAGAATAATCAGAAATTTGTAAAAAAATACTTTTTCTTTAGAACAAGCAAAAGTTTTTTTTTAATACAGTCGAACCTCTATATCTCGAAATTAAAGGGACAACCAAAACAGTTCGAGCTATGGAGAGTTCGAGTTATAGAAATTCGAGTTAAATAGTTTAAAATACATAAAAAAAGTGCAGGGACCACTTAAAAGTTTCGACTTATAGAGAGGTTCGAGTTATAGAGGTTCGAGTTGGAGAAGTTCGACTGTATGTTCATACGTCAGAATAATTTGACCTATTTCACATGCTAAAAATGCACGTACCTGTGCCCAGTGCCACGAAATTTTAATAGGAAAACATATTTTAGTTGACTGTACAAAATACCAAAACTAAAGACAAAATGACAAAATTAATAACAGCAAAATTATTAAATAACAGTGGCAAAATACGAATAATGTTAAATACTGTTAATTTTTAACATACATTTAACTAAAACAATCTATTGTCTAGTTTTCTGCGCTAATGACCCTAAGTGGGCCTTGTTCTAAAATAAAAAGTTGTTCCGGCAATGGTGTCCTTTTAAGACATTAAATTTTAGTTTTTTTTTAAATTTAATGCGTTTTTTGTCCTTCTTACTTTATCTACTACTATTTTACTTTAAAATGGAAATTGTGACGTCATAGTTTGGTTTTTCGGCGGTAAGTTAGTCATTTATCGCCAATAAATAAATCGCCATTTTATTCCATCATAAAGCATATTGATAGTTTGACCTATTTTATTTGTTAGCCAGTCTGGCAAATTTTGTGTTTAACTCTCTTGCGTTTATTTTGATGAATGGTGTATAATAAATCAAAGCTTGGCTATCATGACTTGGCTATCATACTTGTTCAACGTAAATATTCTGAACTGCAGAAATACCTTGAAAATTAAATAAAAAGTTAGTAAAAATGCAAAAAAACTAGCTATAGCTAGTTATTCTGGGGTGAAAGATGTAGTTAAATAGTTATGCCAATTATATAGGTTGTCAATGTTATGTAATTATATCAAGATAGTAAGTAAAAAATATATTAATAAAATTAATGAAGAGGAACTTAAAAATAAAACAGAAGAATTAAGAACAGTTATAGATAAACTCTAGAGTTAGAAGAAATGCTGTACTAATCCCAGAAAAATTTGGAACATTGGGAATCCAGGTTAAACCATTATGAGCGCTTTAGGTTTTAGTTAGCCAAGTTTCGAAAAACATTTGCAAACTAGTAAGAACCTTTGATTTTGAAATTTGTATTGGAGAACTTGGCTTTACTTTTATCTCAATTCTTTTTACGGAATACCATTTTCGCGTACTTGGCATTTTTTACATGAAATCTTTTTGTTATGATTTAACTCCCTATTTAAAGGAATTGGATAATATTTAAGTTTTAAAGTAGTAAAATATCCGGAATATTGTTCAAAATTTTGCAATGCCTTCTTAAAAAATTTGAGGACTTTTAATTTTTTCCTATGGTTTTATCATAATTTCTATCAGCCTTCTAGAGCTTAGCTGTTTAGCATTGGTATAGTAAATATTTTAAGAGTAATAAAAGAAAAACCGATTTTTCTTTTGACAACGTTTCGTTTCTGTATTGAAACTTTTTAAGCATCAGAAAATCAGTTTATAATTAACAACGTTAAAAAAGTTTTAATACAGAAACGAAACGTTACCTCAAGAAAAATCGGTTTTTTATTAATTACTTCCTATTCCCAAGAAAAAACTACAAAAATTATGTCACAAGGGAACGAAAATTATTCAAATATTTCAAGACTTAGGTAATGAATTATAGGAGCGATAAAATGAACCCTACTAAAGTGTTCTAACCTATCTGCATATTAAGACAATACTAACCGTCACCCCCAACCTCGCAGAGTTGCTCATCAGATGCTCTAATTCCTTTATTAAAATACTTCCCAAACTCCTTTAATGCCTTCTTTTATTGCTCTCCAAAAGGCCTTGATTAATCAGGAGCACCATTTTTCAGCTCCTCCTACTACTGCGGTCTTTATTTTAAGGGATTAATGAGTTAACTAAAGAAAGTATTAGTTTAGAGATATGCTCAAGTTTTTAAGGATTATTTTCTGCTCGAACTGGAGACCAATTGCAGAATAAATCAATCTACCGTGCAAAGGCAAAAAAATATTTCAATTTTGTTAAAACTTCTCTACAAGAAGTTAATACTGTCAATAAAATGACTTTGTCAAATTTTTGGTCCCTCGAGTCGAATTCGAGATTTCAGAAAAAAAAATTACTAGTTAAATGCGGACCTAGAATTTTTTTTTTAATTTTAAATTTTCTAACTTTAGAAAACTACCCTGGGTAACCGTGGATTATTGTTAAATATTTAATAAAAATTAGTTTTACTAAGCCTTGTTTTAGGGGCTAGCTTTAATTAGCACCTGGCAACAGACAGACAGTCACACAAACAGATGTTAGTTTGCTTGCTAATTTTGGTAAAAAACACCCAAATTATATTTTACAATTTATAGTCATTTGTTTCGGGGGCTAGGAAAGTATAAATATTAATTTTACTAAAATTCAAAAGGTAATATTTCATTTTACTCTTTTGTTTTTATAAACATAAAGGTATATGATATATGTATTTTTTTGCGGGCTTCATGCATAAAATATTTTTTTGAAAGTGTATTGAACGGAAGTTGTATTTTTTTGATAAACACCGGAACAAACATTGCCAATTTTTTAAAAGCCAAAATTATTTTTGTTGTTTATGTTCTATATCTACGGCACTTAAAAATCTTATTTATTACTGTTTTTGTGTTTTCGGTTCTGTGTACAAAAATATAGAATTATTTTTAAATAGTTTTTTTATAAATTATATTTTTTTGCTACTCTAGTTTTTTGTGAACCAGTTATCTTCATAATAAAGTGAAACTTACATCATCTATATCGATTACTTTTTTTATGGAAATTATTATTATTTTATCAAAAATTTTTTTATTAAACAACGTGCTTCACAAGTTAGTGGACAAATAAAAGGGGTTTTGGCATATTTTTAGACAAGAAGTGTATATGAAGATAGATCCACAAATACTTAGTCATTAAGCCACAGGACATTAAAATTTTCCCCGCCGATGAATTTTAGTATGATGCGCCGCTGGTGGACTAAACTACAAATAAATAAGCCTGTTTTTTTATGAACATTTAGGATTTCTGGAGTTTTTTTTATCAGCTGCCGTTATGTAGAATATTTTTTCTTTTTTTTTTTGTACATTGCTATTTTTTTAAAATAGCCATTCTAAAGCGGTAGCAAGTATAAAAAAACTGCTAGATACCAAAAAGTTTTTAAATAAAAGAAAACTTGTATATTGTTATTTGGAATTTACCAGAAGCGCGCCGAAAAAAATACGAGGGTTCAAAAATGGAATAACTTCTGAAAAAATATTACCCTGTCAATTTTGAAAAGCATTTGGCTTGTTTAATCATGTAAACATTATAGTGTAATCTGCTTGTCATATTTCAGCTTAATATTTTTAAAAAAAGGCAGGAGCAGGAGAAAACTTTAAATTTCATCACGTTGTAGTTCCTTAATGAAGCATTTTTGAACCTATGTTCATTTATACTTTTAGACTTAAAATAAGCCTAGAAATCATTCCTCTTTATTTATGTACCAATTTATGACTCACCCTGTACATAATTTATTTTTGATATGACTTTAATACTTTGTGAATTTAATGCTGTACCATGCTTACTTTACCCTTCAATTTAGAATAGAAAGATCCTTCAATTAATTCTTGACAGGGATGCGACTGACCACTTTTTCGCCCCCAAAGGGAGCGATTCGTTATACACAGACCGTTCTGAATGCAGTGTAGGGGCTTTAAAAGTCAAAGAATTAAATCTCCCTTCAAATAACACGTAACGGAAATTCAAAGTAAAATTTAATCACAAAAGAAACCCGCAATTTTTTATTGGCGCGTGTGTACACAACTAAAAACTGTGGGATGGGAAAAATTAAAAAAAATGTGCCTGGCGCAGGCCATTAGTTAGGCGTATTACTTGCATTGTTTTTGAGCGTGGAGCATGGATGTTTTAACTTACGCCCTTTACAATATATTTCAATTATTTTAGCAGAATTTTTTGATATATTTTTAGTCATTTTATTGCGGAGTTTGAATGATTATGGGTTAGGTTCTTAAATAAAAAATAAAATTAGAATCCCCAAACATAGTAGTAATAGGTATGTGTTTTAATAATTTGAGGGTAAACATTTGGGCGCACAACGCCGAATATGTTGTATTGACACAAGCCACCGCTAGCATACGTATGTGTACTTGCTCCGGAGTTGTTGTTAAGAGCAAAGAGTACGTGTTAAACTCAGTGGCGAATCCAGGGGGACCCCCCTAGGAATCACTTATTTAAAATTTCTACTTGATTATTAATTTTTTTTTTATAACGAATAAAAATATTAAATTTGTTTCTTTGCATCTCTTACGAGAAAAACAGTTTATTATTTTGTTCAAAAATACCGACGGAAATTGCCACAGGAACGCCACTGGTCAAAAATCAAAAAAGCCTTTTGATAAATAGAAACTAAGTACTAAAAATAATAATAAGGAGATTTTTTGAAAATCTATAGCACCCTGTTAAAAGTTACATACAATTTTTACCTTCCGAGCCCGCGTAGCAATTGCTAGAAAATGTATTATTTTCGACGAAAAAAATTTTTTTGGGATAACGCCAAAAATGTGTTATTTGGATGTATTTTGACCTATCCTAGCAATATCGTCGTGATGTCTGTCTGCGTGTCTGTGTGTGTGTATATTATTTCTGTCTGTAACACGATAGCTCCTAAACCACTGAATCGATTTTCATAAATTTTTCAGGTAAATTAGTGTTCGACAGACTTACGAGCTGATTATATTTTGGTCAAAATCCATTAATGCTAATGACTGCTAATGCTAACTTTTTAATGAAGCAACGTATCAATACACTGTTTTCGGAATGTAGTACACTTTATTTTGCTTAATAATTCGTGTTATAACAAAAAACTCGTACGAGATTTAGTTTCTGAGATATTTACAAAAAAACTGTTTTCAAAGCTACTATATTATCATGGCTTCACTTGAAGTGTGATAATAGGCTAGCTAGGAAGGTGTCAAATCCGTCATGGATCCATTTTTTTTCTAAATGGACCCAATTATACCCTGTATATCTTAAAATATATGAATATTTTCTCCCAATATTGTGCTTTTGAAAGACTGCGACTGCCGGCGCTTTTAAAGATCCTCTGTTATAATATACTCCATAACCAAATAATATTTATAATTATGTTTCCACTACAAAACTTTTCTAAGATTCCATTTAATCAAAAATGGAATGTATTTTTACCCAACTGCAGTACAGCGAAAGGAAGGGCAATGTTTTTCGATTGTTGTATGAATGTAAGTAAATATGTATGTTTGTGTCACGCTAGAGGCTAAACGGCTGAACCGATTTTGACAAGAAAGGTGTAGTTAAATTGCTACTGATTCCGAAGATGCTATAGGCTATATTTTTTTACACAAGAATCAACATGGCGGTCTTTAGACGCCATTTTGTCACACGACGTAGGCTTTAAGGCATACAAATTATCTAAATTTCAGGTGATTTTATTTAAATTCCTTTGATTACTCATTGCTAATGTCCTCTAATTTGCTGTAGTTACTTTATAATCCTCTCTGCTCCCACCCATCTCCCCTCCTGTCATTCACCCAACCCTATCCAAAAACCATATTCGCATAAGTTTATCAAATATAGAGCGATTTCAAAAATTCCTTCTGCATACGCTTTCAGATTTTTTTTCCAACACAATTTTATTAGTCCCCCCCCCGCCTCTCCCTTTCTCCTCCCCGCGATCCTTATTAGTAATAGTTATATCTAAAACTTGTACAAATATAAAGCGATTTTAAAATTTCTTTCTACACACGCTTGGAGACTTTTTTCCTAGTTTCCTCCTCCCTCTCTTCTTCCCTCCCTCCTTATTAGTAATAGTTGTAGCAATACCTTTCACAAATATAGAGCGGTTTCAAAAATTCTTTCTGCATACGCTTTAAGACTTTTTTTCCAACATCATTTTACTAGTTTACCCATTCCTCTCCTTCTCTTCTCCCCACCCTCCTTATTAGTATTAGTTGCCCCTTTCACAAATTTAGAGCGATTTCAAAAATTCTTTTCTTCCTCCCTTTCACCTCCCCCACCTTCACTCAATAAGAGGTAACACTGTTCGCGTCCGTAGAAAATCTACACGTACCTTTTGGGCAAAGGCAGTAAAAATAGTGCTTTTTATAAGACTGAATAAGAATTATTAAACCTAAAAGTTGGAAATAAAAAAAAATAATTAAAAAAAACACCCAACTGCTAAATTTACTTGTAACTACTAGTCTCAGTTGGGTAAAAAATTATCCCATAGCGAGATTCAGGAAAATACAAAACTGTATAAATTCGTAAGTGTGCTTTGGGCTTCAAAACTAAAAGCTGAAGCATGTCGTACATTATAGGTATACATATCATGTTTGTACTCAACTGAAGTTACAAGTAAATTTAGCAGTTGGGTGTTTTTTTTATTTAATATTTTTTTATTGGAAACTATATGTAAACAAAAGGTTCCTATTTAATATATAACTACTTAATTAGAAACAAAACTTCGGACTTCTATTGTCTTTATTGTTTTTTAAACACGACGTTTTGGTTAGGAAGTATTTGCAATCGTTTTCCAGGGTAAACTGAGAAAAACAGTTTAAAGTGTTTTGATCATAATTTTTTTAATGTTTAGTACCAATAATAATATGATGACTGGATAGGACTTTGAATGGACTGATGATTTTTTGTTTACGTGTTCTTTGGTAGTATTAAAATGCTACATAAATTTTCATAGTTTTTTAACGAAATGCCATTGTATTTTATGAACTTTGCATATTTATCTTCTCTTTTACATTTTCTGTTATTCACTAGACTAACACGGAATCCACAGAGGGAGGGCCAGTAGCGTATCAAGATCAACCATTATTTTTTTTTTTTTGGATATATGAAACTTTTACATAACCTTTACTGGTCGATCCAGGGCAGGGCGAGTCGCAGGCGAAACCTAATCCAGACCGAGCACAATTAACATGTTAGTATTAATTTTTTAAACTGATATAAAACATCAAAAACACATGCAGTGATTACTTAAAGGCTAGCAATTTATAACTTTACTCTATTCGCTTAGAGGCCTTCATGCACTTATTGTGTTAATGCAAAGTTGACTTCAGGGGTTAAAAGCCCTTACCTTTAAGAACAAAATTCCATTTATTAGACATCTGTCAAATTCATGCCGAATACAATATGGCGGCTTAAAAATGAAACACAGAAGAATTTTAGAAAATTCACAACTTTTTTCTTACTTAACCGCTTTTTTTCAAACTATTTTTTTTATTTCAATTATAGTGCACTTTTGTAAAAACTATTAATCATTTGCATATTTAATCTTTTTGTTTTTAAAATAAACGGATGGATCTGACACCTTCCTAGCTAGCCTATTATCACACTTCAAATGAAGCCATGATAATTAATATATGTTAGCCTTGAGAACAGTTTCTTGCAAATATTTCAGAAACTAAAACTCCAAAAAGATAGTCTAGTATATTACGAAAACAGTGTCTTGATGCTCCGTTAAAAATTTAGCATTTTTTAAGTTTTTAATAACACATTTTTGGCTTTATCTCAAAAAAAATACCTTCTCTAGCCATTGCTACGCGGGATAGGAAGGTAAAATATATTTCTCATCTGCTGAAGTCGTGCCAATTTTTTTTCGATAAGCAAACTTTGTTAAGGACATCCCATAGATCAAGTTTTGACTTGTTGCCATTCGAATAAATGTGTTTTTTGGCGTATATTTAAAAAATTGTAACTTATTATTTTTTATCCAAATGTTATGGAGTAAAGTTGTATATATATATTTAAGAATCTATGGGTTAAAAAATGTAAAAAAAGAGTTGAAAGTTTAAAAAAATGTTTTATTTTATTTTTGAAACTATAATAGTCCTAGAAAAAAAGATTATATAAAAAAGATAGCTATTTTGATTCTTTATCCAAATACGGTTTAAGTTTTCTAATCTGTTAATTAGTTTTTGAGTTATTCCCAAATAACTGGTAAAAATAGGGGTGTTTGGAGAATATTTAAGTATGCTTTTAATGAAAATCATAAGAACTTTTTGGAAGTAACGTAAATTGGTTTAACATACCTAGTATCGGCTGTACCTTAAATACGGCTTTCTATATCAAGTTGCAGTTTTTACCTGTAATCATTTCTTGAAAATTGACCCTTGCAAGTGCGGATCTACCCTAGAAATATATGTAACCCACTAAAAACAGATTTGGGAAACCCGGCACAGTACCCTTGCCTTTGAATTTCAGCAATTTGGGAGGGGGCACATAACTTTTTTATTATTGAAAATTTCATTTTATAGTGTAAATTGACCCTCTGTTTATTCGTTCTCTAAAATTAGTGTAAAATCTCCCTTAAAATGACGTACGACGATCAATACTTTATTTTTTATTTACTTTAATACCAATAACAATAGAAATCACCTGTTTTACTAGACGGTTAAGCTTCGCAACACCGCGCGCCGTCAAATTTCGTTAGGCCTCCGCGTGCGGTAATACAACTTTTTTTAAAAACAATTTAGTCCTTGGAGCTAAAATTATACAAATTTTGTATTGAGATTGACACCAATGCAGGAAATGAATACAGTGCAAAAAATAGTATATTATAACAAAAACATTTGAAGTAAAAAAAAGCCAAGTACGCAAAAATTGTCGTCCGTAAAAAAATTGAGATAAAAGTAAAGCAAACTAGTTTAGAAATGTTTTGTTTTAAACTTTTATGTTCAATTCAGAACTGTGCCCAAGAGTCATTTGCAGCCGTAATAGCCAAGTTTAGAAAAAAAGATTTCCAAACTATTATGAACCTTTCATTTTAAAATTTGTATTGGAGACATTGCTTTACTTTTATCTCAATTCTTTTTACAGAAAACTATTTTCGCGTACTTGGCTACTTTTTACATGAAATGTTTTTGTTATGATTTCACCCCTTTTTCAAAGGATTTGGATAATATTCAAGTTTTAAAGTAGAAAAAAATGCGGAATATTATCCAAAACTTTTACAATGCCTTATTAAAAGTTTTGAGGTTTTTTAATTTTTTTATGGTTTTATTATAATTCCTATCAGCCTTTTAAAGCTCTGCTCTCCAGCGTTCCTGGAAGGGGGCAATGTTACTTTTACATAACTTTACATTTATAGGCGAGGGAAGTAAATGAAAACTTTGGTGTTTTTTTATTTTTTTTCATAGTTTTGTCATCTTTCCTATCAGTCTGCCAAAGCTCAGCTCTCTAGCGCTTCTGGAAGTGAGAATGTTACTTTTACATAATTTTACATGTATAGGGGAGGGGAGTAAATTAGAATTTTGAAGTTTTTTGATTTTTTTCAAAGGTTTGGCCATAATTTATATCATTCTGCGAAATTTTTTTCCTATAGTTTTATAATAGTTCCTATCAGTCTTCCAAAGCTCAGCTCTCTAGCGTTTCTGGAAGTGGGAATGTTACTTTTGCATAACATTACAATAATTATAGGAGAGCGAAGTTAATTAAAACTTTGGTGTTTTTAAATTTTTCCTATAGTTTTATCATAGTTCCTATCAGTCTTTTAAAGCTCAGCTCTCTAGCGTTTCTGGAAGTGGGCAATGTTACTTTTACATAACATTACATTTATAGGGGAGGGAAGTTAATTAAAACTTTAGGGTTTTTTAATTTTTTTTCTATAGCTTTGTCATATTTTCTATCAGTATGCCAAAGCTCAGCTCTCTAGCGCTTTTGGTGGGCAATGTTACTTTTCATAATTTTACATGTATAAGGGAGGGGAGTAAATTAGAATTTTGAAGTTTTTTGATTTTTTCCAAGGGTTTGGTCATAATTTCCATCAGTCTGCCAAATTTTGGGCTTTGTAGTATATCTGAAAGTACAGTAGAATTTTGATGATCTATACACTATAACTACTTTAACTACATTCCGAAGTACTTTCAAGAAAAGATGGTACAGCAGTTTACGCGAAGTTGGCGGGGCACTGCCATGCCCCCAGATATACCACGTTTTTTATCAATCAGCGAATTCCAGCCCTCTATAGGCTCAGACTATAAATATTTCGCCGCGGGATAAAAAGTACCACATTAATCCCTAGGTATATAATGTACTATCTATGCGATTTAAAAAATCCCCCCCCCCCACAGAAGAAATGTTTAGCTACATCACTGACACTATAGTTTTAAAATTCAATTGAAACATCCAGAATGAGAGTGTGGACTCATTTCACACCGAGAGGGCACGCAGACAGACAGACGAAACGAGCATATTTTAATTGTCCGGAACTTTTCATTTACACCAACCAGGGAAATCGGCACCTTTTATTTTGCTATTTGGTAGACATTTTACAAGGTTTTATTGTCCTTTAGTTTTTATTTTGCGAAACAATAGTCTGGATATACATACAAATATAAATTTGTGTGTGTGTATATTATTTCTGTCCGTAACACGATAGCTTCTAAACCGTGACAGCGATTTTCATAAAATTTAAAGGTAAAATAGTGTTCCACACTCTTACAAGCAGATTAGACAGTAATGACAGTTTTTTGACAATTAAAAATGTTTAAAAATGATAACTTTTTAATGGAGTGTCGTATTAATATGCGGTTTTCGAAATATAGTAGACTACATTTTGGTCAACAATTTGTGTTTTAATCAAAAACTTCGTAGGAGCTTTAGTTTCTGAGATATTTACAAAAAAACTGTTTTTACATTTGAAGTGTGCTGATAGGCTAGCTAGGAAGGTATCAGATCCGCCATGGATCCATTTATTTATTTTTTAAATGCAAATTTAACTTTAGTTACAACTAACCAAGTCAAATGCATTGTTGCTACCATCAAAACGCGTTAGAATTTCTAAAACACATAAAAATGGAGGCGTCATAAACTTTTCAATTTGTCAGGTAGAAAAATTAACATAAATAACTACAAAATCCTTTTCCATTATAAACGAACATGATTGCATATTTAAACGTGGCTTTGAGTTCTGATTAAGTTTTCAATAGCTATTTTTGATTTAGTCAAAAGTACTTTACTCTTGGGCAAAATTCATATTTTTTGATAAACCTCGTATATGACTAAAAAAATTTGATATCTGATGATTATATTTTTAGATTCTAGAACATGCAGTACTTTTTATGAAGAATATTTTTTTTCCTAAAATGAATAATAAAAAAGTTTTCCATATGGTTCCAATTTGAAATTTTTTTTCAGCATTGTTTCTCATACATTCATAAGCAGTTATTATACTGAATATCAAACACCAGGTACTCTATTAAAAGTAAAGGGACTACTACATCATTGATATGCACCTGCGGGATCGGTTACTATGAGCAGTCGTGTTTAAAATATAAACATTAATTTATTTTTTACTTTTAATTAATGATTTCTCACTTGTCAACCCGATTATTATTTTTGTCCCTAATCCGTCACTGTTAATCCTGGGGATTAAAAGTGATACTTACATATAAAGACCTGTGTATATGCACTAATTAATATACAACCAAGCGTCGAAGACAGTGTCCGTGAAACACAAGCGGCGTACTACCTTTCTTAAACAAATTCTCTATAAATGAGGGCACAAAACACCTTCACTTCTAAAAATTACATCATAATGGCTCGATCCGATCTTAGCTGGAAGTTTACACGAGGTAAGTTCTGTATTTGCATCCGATCAAATCGCGGAGCCGACTGATTTTTGATCGCAGATTGGTCGGAGCAAATTGTAATTACCGAACGGACAGTTACTTACTATTCTTACCCACAACTTCAGCATAGCTCTCGTCAGATAGATTTTTCCACTTTCTGGTTTAAATAGTTTCAAATACTTCATTTTTAGAAAACAAATCACGATAAAAACAAAAACAGATTTGGCTCTGATCGATCTAGATTCATTTACCGAACGATACAGATTTATGAAATTACCGTATGGATTTATAGGAGTCGGATTGACCGGATTTAAATGCCGAACGTACCTTAATGGCAAGAAAAATTTATTGAAAGTCACATTTAACAACTATTTATCAGTACTTCGTGAAGAGTAGACTCACTTGGTAGTAGTTTTCTCTCTGCTTCACGAATTCTGCTATAGCACTTTCGCACTTCGAATAGATTTAAAGGTCGAGAGTTGCTCTGCCACAACAAATTCAGCTATCGACTTGCAAATAGCTGTGTATTCGTACGCTGTCCAATAGGCAATCAAAGCTTTTTGACAGTTACTCTTATAAATGTGTCAAAAGTCGTGACTTAGCTCTAAAAGTGCATCCCGACATAAATTGTTGTTTTGAAATATACTCATTTGCATCTTTTGTTAACGCACAGGCAATTTTTAATTGCTGCCCAACTCATAGCGCTGCTGGAAGACATTGATCAAAAGCTTCTGGAAAACAAGAGTTCTAGACGTGTTGTGTTGATTTTTGAATGCCGTTTAAATGTTTAGTTAATAACACTAAAGAGAATTGTGATACAGGGCCCAAAGTGTCCGTGGTTTTTATACAGAAACAATCTAGTGAGCTCATGTCCGCTTGTGTAGTGATCCTGCTTCATATGGCTGCTATCCTGGCAGCATATATTTAACCGGACTGCCTGTATTACGGCGTCTCGCGAGCTTGTGTGTACATTTACATTTTACAAAATTTTGATAAGTTATAACAAATCAAAAGTTGTTTGGAATGTGGTGAATGAGATAAAAGGTAAGTCAAAAACTAAAAATGAAATATAACATAATGGAAATGGAAGGGATATTGCTGAAAATATTAACAACAATGAGTAACAGATAGCATGATGGCGCCTCCAAGATCAAAATATTCAGGAGGTAAAATACCCGACCACTCGGATCTCCGGATTAAGAGGATTAAGAGGATTAAGTACCAGCATGAATTCAGTTCACCAACATTTTGAAGAACAAAGACCTGACATCCTTGTTCTCACCGAAACTAAAATCAGTTCTGCAACACCTACTGTGAACTATCTTTATCCCGGCTATGACCTATACCACCGATTTCGACATAATTTTGGGATCTGTGTTTTTTATTTTTTTTTTATTTGTCAAACACACTGTGTTTTTTTTATTACAATCTAGTCAGTAAGACTAATTAGCAATTTTGTTTTAACTTAATTTACTAGAAAAGTCAGATTTAAACTTAGGGTTCACTCAACAGTTCTCCCCGCTTTGTTTAGTCTGTAACTCACAATTGTGTTGTGTTTATAGCATTATTTTGTTTTATGTGTAATTCACTTAGATTACTAGCTCAAACGGCTTCACTCTTTTTAGTCGTCGAACTAGCATAGTATTGTCTAGAAACTGAATTGCTTCCACATTCACATGCCGATGGAGTCTATCTTCATGGCTTTTTGCGTACTTTTTTATAGTCTCTGCTACAGTTTCGATTTTTAGATCTCGATGAAGGTCACTATTTCGAACGTACCAAGGTGCATTCACAATGTTTCTTAATACTTTATTTTGAAATCTCTGTACAACTAGAATGTTACTCTCTTTAGCACAACCCCATAGTTGAATACCATATGTCCATACTGGTTTCAGTATTTGTCTATAAAGCAGTAACTTATTATGAATTGTTAAATTGGACTTCCTTCCAATTAGCCAGTTCATTTTTCTATACCTTATCTCAAGTTCTTCTCTTTTTTTCTTAACATGTGCTTTCCAGCGCAATTTGGTATCAAGTGTCATACCTAGATATTTTGCCTGATTCGAATATGGTACTGGAATGTTGTTAATTGTTATTTGTATGTGATTTATATTTTTGTTTGTAAAATCAACATGAATTGATTTGGTTTCATTTAATTTTATTCGCCACTTTGTGGTCCAACTGTGAATTTGGGTGACTGCATCCTGAAGTTTCTCTATGCATTTTTCAATAGATTTTTCTACCGTCAATAAACCAGTATCATCGGCAAATGTTGCTAAGTGACAATTTTCTGGTTTTGGGATATCACAAGTGAATAATAAGTATAGATAAGGGCCTAGTACGCTACCCTGGGGCACGCCTGCTTGAATTTCTCTTAAATTTGAGTATGAGTCTTCCTGTTTTACTCTAAAATGTCTATCAGATATGTATGATTCCAAAATATCCGAATACTGTTTTGGCAGAAACCTTTTTAGTTTAAAATTAAGGCCTTCATGCCACACTTTGTCAAATGCTTGTGCTACATCTAGAAAAACTGCAGAACAAACTTTTCCCTCTTCTAGTGATTCTGTGTACTTGATCTATCGTGGAATGCTTGTCTCGAAAACCAAATTGATGAGATGGAATAATTTCTTGTCTTTCTATGATGGGTTTTATTCTTTTAAGCAATAATTTTTCATAGAGCTTGGATATAATTGGCAGCAAAGATATTGGCCTGTAAGATGACACGTCATGGAGTGGTTTTACTGGTTTTGGAATCATGATAACTTCTGCAACTTTCCACAGTTTAGGTACGTACCTAAGCCTAAAAGACGCATTAATTAGGTTGCATAGTTTTACGATAGCTTTTCTGGGGAGTTGTTTTATGACTACCCCGTTAATAAGATCATACCCTGGGGCTTTTTTCGAATTAATATTTTTGATTTCTGTTAATATTTCTTTTGGTGATGTAAGCTTAATATGGTCCTCGATTTGATGGGGTTCATTTAAGTGAAAGTGTTCATCTGGTGCTTCGTGGGGCTGAAATGTTTTTTCTAAATGACTTGCAAAAATATCTGCTTTTTCTTCGTTACTCCTTGCCCACTGGTTGTTAGATTTTCGTATGGGTGGAATTTGGATAATTGGTCTTTTAAAATCTTTGGTTGCTTTCCAAAGGGAATAGTCGGTATTTTTATCATCTGTAAGTTCATTAAGAAAATGGTTAATAGATTCATTTTTTATTACTAGAATTTCTCGCCTAATGCGCTGCGTCATGTTGTTGAGATTTGTTTTGTCCCGAGGATCACGGCTTTGTTGCCACTTTCTTCTTAGTTTCCTTTTTTCCAATATAAGGTCTCTAATTTCCTTTGGATAGTTTTTTCCCTTAAAAATTCTCTTTGGTTTTGGACTGTTTTCCCAAGCTGCTTGTTGAATATTTGTAACAAAATAATCAACTTCTTTATCGATTTGTTCTGGCGTTTGCAATGGTACTGATAGGTTTATTTTTTCTGACAGACTTTGTTTAAAACTAATCCAGTCAGTCAGTTTATTAACTAGTGAGATATTTGCTTCTTTCTTTATTATGTTTTTACTAAGAGTTAGAATAATAGGTGAATGATCTGAGTGTAAATCAAAACTTTCTTCTATATCTACAAAACTTAAAGATATATTTTTTACTATAAAAAAATCAATTAGATATGGAATTTTTCCTGGATCTGTTGGATAGTATGTGGGCTTACCAGTTGATATCGGCTCACATTGATATTCACTAATAGCTTGCAAAAGTTCTTTTCCTTTAGAATTCGTCAGTCTAGATCCCCAGTAGGTATTTTTTGCATTAAAGTCACCTCCAATTATAAAACGGTTTCCTAATTTTCTGAGAAAATTAAGATATTGATTTTTCTTTAGTAAGTGCCTTGGTGGTATATAGACAGCACTTATAACTAATGTATATGTTTTGGTTTTTACACTTACTAATGTAGCTTGAATCTCTATGGTTTTATATCCCATCTCCTCATAGTGTGATATATTTTCTTTAATTATTACAGCACTTCCCCCATGTGCAGTATTGCTAGGGTGAGTTGTATGATACACTTTATAACCTTTAAATTTAATGTGAGACTGGTTAGTGAAATGCGTTTCTGACACAAGACAGACGTCAATTTTTTCTATGTCTAGAATAACTTGCAAGTCTTGCTGATGTTGCAAGAGACCATTGGCATTCCAAGCTAAGCTAAGATTACTGACCATTTTGAGGCATATTGGTAGCTCCGTTATTGCTACTTTCTAGTTTAGTTAATCGCTCATCAAGTTTGTTCAATTTCTCCAAAATTAATTGTAGTGTTTGTTCCATAGTATTTTGACTACTGATATTAATATCAGGTATAGTAGCTGTTGCTGCTACTTGGCTGTATGTCCTTGTCACAGAGTTTTGTGTGACTGTGTTTCTTGTCTGTTGGTTTTGTCTATTTGTACTCACGTTTGGTATGAGATTCGGTTTCTTAGGTTTATTTTTCAATTTTTGTATTTCCTTAGCAACAAGGCATCCTCTGTAGTTAGCAGGATGCTTGCCTCCACAGTGGATGCATTTTGGCTCAGATTCTTTTGGTTTGGGGCATTCTACAGTAAGATGTTTCCCCGTGCATTTTACGCAACGTGGTTCTTTAGCGCAATATTTTTGCGTGTGTCCATAAGATTGGCATCTTTTGCATTGAGGGACTAACTTTGAGGTTTTTAGTGCTTTTATTTCCACTTCAATCCCAAGGATACTGGAAATTTCAAAAATTTTGTTGATATCTTCATCGTGGCTAAATGTGAGCATAAACATATTAAGAGGTTGTCTTGTTCTCCATTTAAGTTTGTTGCTGGCCTCCAGTGCCTTAAAACCTTTTTTTTGTAGATCAGCTACAATTTTTTGTGGGTCACATGAGAAGTGTAGCCTATTCGCTATTACTCTAATTGGCCTTATTTGTTTGTTTTCGTATGAGTGCCATTGATGCTTTATTTCATTAAGCATTTTAGTAACCAGCCGATAGCTGTCTGCGTCTTGTACATTTATTTTAATATTTTCGTTATTTAAAACTTTATTTTAACTCCTTGTATGATATTTAACTTTTCATAAATATCATTAAAATTATTTACGCCATTTACCATAATCGGTGGAGGTAATGGAGCTTTTTTAACCTTGGTTGGGGGTTTTTCATTTTGTGTTTTATTGGAGGGCTCTCCAGTGCCCGAGCTTTGTTGTGGTGGTGAGAGTGAAGTATCCATTCGACGTTTTTTCCAACCTTTTCCTTTTTGTCTGATCCACTCAGTTTCTCTTGCCAGATCGTCCTCATCAGTAATGTAGTCCATGGCAGACTCTTCTTTTTTAGTGACTTTTGTCTCTAAATCTGCAAATTTTCTTTGCATACTTTCCAGTTGACTTCGGAGATAATCCACTTGTACACTAAGTGAATTTTTTTTCGTTTTGGGATTTTTTCCATTCGCTATATAAAACTTCTTCATTTTGTGTTCTAGCATGGCTATCCTGAAATAATTCGGCATTATCCATTTTTTCTTGATTTTGTTTGGGCTTTTCGCTAATTTTTAAAACAAGTTTCACAGGTGATGGTACACTTTTTTTGCTTTTAAACATGATATATTATTTATAATACACATTGTATATAGATTCTCAACACAGGTATCTCGCGCGCGAGGTTTGTTGTAAACAAAACAAACTCCGACTTTGACCTCGTTAGCACTATCATGCAGGTACGATGCAATATAACCGTACTGAACTGCGATCGAACGAATACTGCTGGGATCTGTGTGTACATTAAAAATGACCTTTCATGTCATCGAAAGGAGAAGCTAGAACCAGTGAACCTCGATATCATATGGCAGAAATTCACCTCAAAGTCATCGACCAAGTTCATTTGCTGCCTCTGCCGACCGCCAAGTAACACCGAGTACCAAAACTTTTTTGCGACATTATCCGAAAACTGTAATAGTATACAGTCTAACTATCCACATGCGGAAATTGTTTTTTTAGGCGATTTCAACGTCCACAATATACCCTGGCTAAAACACCACAACAAAACAGATAATGAAGGCAGGGAAGCAGAAGCTTTTGCCATAAGTTTTGGTCTAACGCAGCTTGTCGATGAACCTACCCGTATCTCAGAAAGGGGTGAATTTGCAGCGCTTTTAGACTTGTTCCTAACTACAAATCCTGACTTGTACACAATTCAAGTAGATCCACCACTTGGTTCATCCGATCATAAACTTATAAGAACAAAGTGCGAAATGTTCATACCGCCAAGCCAACAATCACTTCCTCGTAAAATGTGGCACAATAAATCGGTAAAATGGAATGACCATAAACAGTTTTACCTGGATTTTCCATGGCAAGAGGTTTGCTTTAAAACAGCTGATCCCACTATTTGCTGTAATGAAATAACAAAAGTAATGTTATCTGGAATGGATGCATATATCCCACATACAATAAAACGCAGAGCTAATGCAAAACCTTGGTTCAACAGCCAGTGTCAAACGGCTGTACAGAAAAAACACAGAGCATATAACCTTTGGAAACGACAACAAACCGCTCAAAACCACACAGAATTTATAGAAGCCAGAAATAGTTGCAAAATTACTATTGACGCCGCCAAAGAAACATACAATCAAAGAATAAAAAACAGGTTGCTGAATTGTCCAAGTAGTTCTAGGTCCTTTTGGTCTCTTGCAAAAGCCGTTGGATCAAACTTCACCAAGTCATCCATACCACCACTTACAGATAAAAATACTCACTTAGCCACAATATCAGAGGAAAAAGCTGGCCAAAATCTTTTCCTCCAACTCAAACCTAACAGTGCCCAATGGAAAAACTCCACCGTTCATTGAAAGGGTATCCCACAGTATGCCAGAGGTACCCTTTTGTCACAGAGAAATACGAAAATCCCTTAAAAAGTTGGATACAAACAAAACAATGGGTCCAGATGGCTTTCCCGCGATAGTACTTAAAAATTGTGCTAGCGAACTCACCCCAACTTTCGCAAAATTATTCAATTTATCTTATAGGCAAGGAGTATATCCATCATCATGGAAGTCTGCCGCAGTACAACCCATTCCAAAGAAAGGAAAAAAGACAGATCCGTTAAACTATAGACCAATTGCTCTACTTCCGGTGATATCAAAAGTAATGGAAAGAGTTGTGAACAATCACCTAACCAAGTACTTGGAAAAGTACAAAAATATCAATGACAAGCAATACGGATTTTGAAAATATAGGTCAACTGGCGATTTACTTACATACGTCACTCACTTATGACAAAGAGCGATTGAGTTGCGAGGTGAAACAAGAACAATTGCCTTAGATATATCTAAAGCATTCGATAAAGTCTGGCATGAAAATCTGCTCAACAAGCTCAAAGCAACGGGATTGTCGCCCAGACTTTGCACTTGATTTGAAAGTTACCTTAAGGATAGATCCATTTATGTTGCACTGGATGGCCGGAACTCCAACTCTTACCAAATAAATGCTGGTGTGCCACAGGGAGCAATCCTTTCGCCAACACTTTTTCTGATTTACATAAATGACCTCATAGATAAAACAGTAAATCCACTTTATTGCTTTGCAGATGATGGCAATGTAGTCTCCTCAGTCATACCACCCACATGTCTCTCCGCACGTGAATTCCATTACCTTAGACTAACTGAAATATCACAGATAAATAACGACTTGGAGATAATAGAGGACTGGGGCAACAAAAACCTTGTAAAGTTCAACGCGCAGAAAACCCAAGCAGCCCTGTTTTCAAAAAAGACCAGCACCGGTGAGCCAAACATCATGCTATCTGGAAGTGCTGTCGCATTGCAGAGCCAGTTGAACATCTTAGGAGTCACTGCAGAGACCAACATGTCTTGGCACAGTCACGTGGCAGATATAGCTAAGGGCATCCCAAAAGCTTGGGGTGCTATTTCGTACAAGACATCTGTATACACCAAGCCAACTGCTGACACTCTACAAAGCCCAGATTCGACCAACTATGGAGTACTGCTCACATATATGGAGTGCGGCACCCAAACATACCTTAATGCTTTTGAACACCGTGCAAAAACGAGCTATCAAGCTGATCAATGACTGCGCACTTACCCGTAGCTTGGATAGTCTCGAACATCGAAGAACTGTGGGCGATCTATCTCTCTTCTACAGGTATTATCACGGAAAATGCTCTGAAGAGTTGGCACGTATGATCCCCCCGGGAGTAGCACCCACTAGGCGAACACGTCAAACAGACGGTAACCATCAATTTATTGTCAAAATAGAGGCACCAAGAACCTCATTATATCAGAATTCATATCTCTGGAGAACAGCATCGCTGTGGAATAAACTCCCTGCGACAGTTTTCCCTGCAGGTTACAACCTGAGCCGTTTTAAAACCAACACACAACAACATTTCCACGCACTTGCCGCCTCTCGAGCGTGATAGGGATCTCCTTGCGAGTGCGCATACCAATAAAAAAAAAAAATAACAATTTTATAATAAATACAGTGACAAACCTAGCAAATAATTTACCTTACTGAGTATTCGGACAATATTTCAAACAATAACAACACAATGTTTTTATTACCTCTCTCAACTGATGAAATTATTCATATTATAAAAAACTTAGAGAATAAATTTAGCTGTGGGTTTGTTTGTGTTAATGTATATCATAAACAGCTATTTTCAATCAAGTAATTTTCCTGACAAATTAAAACTAGCAAAAAATAGACCTCTATACAAAAAGGGTGATCCCAGTGATATTGGTAATTACAGACCAATAAGCCTGATATCATCCTTTTCAAAAGTTTTTGAAGTTGCAATTTGTGGACGTCTGATGGATTTTTTTAATAGGCATAACTTAATTAGTGAAATACAACATGGTTACATAAAAGGATAAAATATTGAGCCAGCCATTTATGACTTCTTGCAGACAATTATAGAGAGCTTAGAAAATAGGTGCCTATCAATGGGCTTGTTCCTGGATTTGTCTAAGGCTTAGATCACAATATCCTTTTTACAAAGCTAGAAAAGTATGGTGTCAGAGGAACTGTGCTTGAATGGATTAAATCATACCTGTCTTAAAGGAGACAGATTGTTGTTGTGGAGAGGCAGAACGAGTTACACCACTCAAATAAAGGACATCTTCCAAGAGGTATTCCTCAAGCAAGTGTCTTGGGACCGACTTTATTTCTTATCTGCATCAATGATCTTGTCGATGGAGTGACAGGTGAGGATATTAGTCTTGGTAACTTTGCTGACGATACAAATTTGAGGGTTGTTTCTGAATCGTTTGACAGCCAGGTTCAGAAAACATCTGAAACCCATTGAGAGAGTCCAGACTTGGTTTGTAAAAAATAAACTTACATTAAATAAAGAGAAAACCCAGTATGTGTGTTTTAGGACACAGCAAAGGACAGACATACCAGACTCAGTGACCATCCAGGCAACAAATGTGGCTCTGCGAGCAACAACAAAAATTCTAGTCATACACATAAACCAAAATCTAACATGGGATAAGGACATTGATAAATTAAATAGTAAATTAAGTAGTATTTGTTACACCTTAAAGGTTCTAAAAAATTACACAAACTTAAGAAATACTAAAAGTGGTCTATTATGCAAACTTTCAATCTTTGATGAGATTTGGCATTATCTTTTCGGGGGCATCTAGTAGATGTGAAGTTATCTTCAGTACACAAAAGAGCTTTCGGCTGAGGTGTAGGGGTAAAAAACTTAAAAATATTGACAGTGTATGGGACTTATATCTTTGAATGTCTTATGTTTTTATTTCAAAATAAACACAAATCTTGTGATTTTACATCTCATCATGAACATAATACTAAAACATTAAATTATAACATTCCTCAGCACAGATTAACTTTAACTGAAAAGCTGCCTACCTATACATGCATAACTTATTTCAATAAACTTCCTGTAAATATAAAAAGGGAAAATAATCTTAAACACTATAGAAGAATTGTATTGACCTTGCTACTAAAAATCGAACCCTATAGCATCCCAGAGTTCCTGAGCTACCCGATGAATGAATGAACACCATATTTAGTTTATCATTAACACCTTCGCGACGACGACGTGTACCACTGGGGGTTCATATTCAGGTTTAGGTTCGGCAGCATGTGCCACCGGTGGTACACGAGAAATTCTATAATATATGATAAACGCAAGAAAAAGGTCCAATCAATTAATTTACTATTGACAATAAAATAATTTTTTTTTCAAAAAACCTCTGTTGGTTTTCTAAATAGAAAAAAATCCGTGTATGCTTTATTAAAAATGCCTTTCTAGTTAGGTTATGGACGTTTCTAAATAAACTACAAGCAACTCATAGGTCGTATGAATGAACGTGAATTAGGTCAAGCAAAAGTGACGTAAAATACACCAATCGAACTAAATGCTAGTTTGAGCTTGAATTGAGGGACATCCAAAGCCGACTTTGGTTGATCGCTGAGCTTGTCAGAGGTTTTACACGTGAAACAAACGAACCTACCAAAGAAGTTAGGAAACTAATAAACTACTACGTTGCGTTATCCGACGTCGATGAATCGTTAAATAAACTTACTAGTGTGTAACAACGTCGGTTTTGATATAAATGCGACGTCGCCCAATGCAAAATCAATTTACGACTTTAATTTTCACTCAATCTGACATTGAATTACATTACATTTATTTGGAACTCATTTGGAATTTAGTTGGAACTCATATAAAATGTTTCTTGGGGTTTGTCCATCATCCCCGGTACATGTTGAAACGGTTCAAAAAGTAATTTATTATATTCAGGAGGCAGAAAGAACCAACAAATTATTTTGCCATTTTAAATAAAAGTTTTCTAGTACATGCAAATAAAATTTTAAGAAATAAAGTTATTTTTGTTTTTTATGAAAACTAAAAAAAAATAATTTAACAATTGCGGATTACTGGAACTAAAAATTGTAAGCTTTACGTCAAAAATATGGGAAAGCAACTTCGCCCCCCCTCTTCAGATACACCACTGCAAATAGGAACTCTAATAAAACCTTAACGGGTTAAATTATTAAAAATTCAATATTTAATTAAATCCCATTTTGTATTTTTGTTGAAAAAGTTAATTATTAAAGTTATTAAATCCATCAGGATTTGATTATTTTATTTTTGTTTTTTATAAGGACGTCCCCTTTTAAAGCGGATACATAAAGCTCTAAGTCTCAGTGGAGGAGAAATTACGAAAACCGCTTTCTGAAATTGAATTTGTGGTCAAATTTAACCACAAAGAGATCCAGAAGAGCTTAATTTAAGCATTGTTAAGTTTATTACAGAGCCAAATTATATAAAAGTGCATTTCGCCTTTGAATAAAGCTCATTTAGAACTTTTTTCTCTTGATCAGAGGCAATAAGATCCTTTCACTTTTATCAATAGGAAAATTATCTATTTGAAAAAACTAATGCGGTATGCGGTAGCTAATAACTTTAATAATACGTTCTTAAAACTGATTGGTCTTATTATGAGTTTTTTAAATATGAATCAAACTTTGTTACATTTTTTGCATGCTTGATCCTAGATATGCAAATATGGGTCTGACGACTGAGCACATTCCTTACAAAATGCTGTGTTTTTGCGCTGCCGATAAAGACAGAAAAACTAGCTTGTTCTACTTGCCGTACACCATATTGGATCGAACCGAAGATTAATGCTATTTGACACTGTTGACAAAAAAACATTCCCCCATCTTCCCCTATGCAGCAAACGAATCTTTATCTCATTCTTAATGGCCTTGCACCCCAAACGAGAAATGACTGCACCGTCGGCTTCGACAAAAAACGGTACCAAAAACTATATTTAAAGTGCCAAATATTGTTAAAATTATCGGTGTCGGGAAAGTAATCGGGCCCAAATTTGGCACGACCAGAAACTAATTTTTAAATTATTTTTTTTAATATTCTATTACCAACACAGGATGTACCTATTAAACAAAAAATCTTTCAAATTATTGGGCGTAGTTGACTAAAATACAAAGTTCTAGAAAAACTTGAATAAATTATTAATCTAATGCAGGTCCCAGAAATTTGTTAAAAAAAATTTGTTCAATAGCAATAGTTCTAAAATATTTTGTTCGAGTGGAAAATTGTTCTAAAACACTTTCTTTAAAGCGAAATTTATAAACCTTTTTTTTTCAAGCCAAAATTTTTTCGACCGTAAATTTCTTTGAAAACATTTTGGTCTAATGATATTTTATTACAAAAATATTTCCTAAATAAGCTCCCATGTCCGCTTTTGGGTAGTCAAAATCGATGTTATCCTAACCTAGGTCAGTTGACCGTGAATGTATCCTAACCCTTCCGAAATCACCCCCTGATCATGTTTCCATCACAAAAATTATCTTCAAGTGATAGGTAAAGGGGATGCGATCAGTTGATAAAGGTTGGGTTAACACCGATTATGATCACCCAAAAGGACCTTTAAGGAAATAAATATTTAAAGAAATGTGAAATCGTCACAATGTCATGTCATTCAAAAAAAATATTTTTGGTCAAATTTCCGTTCGAACAATGTTTGCAAACAAATTTCCGTTTAAATAAAATGTTTTCGAAACAATTTCCGTTTGAAGAAAGTTCTTAATTAATTTTTAGTCCAACAAAAAATGGTTTTCGAACAAATTTTCTCTCGAAGAAAAGTTTTTGGACAATTTCTTTTAAGAAGAAAATAAATACTAAAACGAACGACTTTTTTTCTAGCAAATCCAAATATATTTTTTAAGATAATGGTTTGGTATTGTGCTATTTCTATGTTAAGAATTAGTATGCGCTTAAAACAGGTCCAACCTTAGTTATACATACCTAGAGTTCAAATTGGAATCGTTGGTTAGATTTCAAACTTTCATACGTGTACCATTTTGACACTGGCAAAATAGAGGAAATTTTTTGTCCATTTCAGAGTTGGTTAAAATAAAACGATGTTATAGCGAATCAAAGTTGTTGTCTGCTGCTTTTTTTTTAGTTGTTTTTATTTTTTTGGTGAGAAATGTTAGCAACAACTAATAACAAAAGACGGTATGTATTTTCTGTACCACATTAGCTTCTTAACCCAAACTTGTTCAAAGCTTTTAGTTTTTTAAATATTTAGAAAAATCTAGTATTGTAAGTTACATTCCATACAAATGAGTAGGTATTTATTATGTTTTTATTCTCCAAGACCAGATTAAAGAAATTGAGTTAAATTATCTCTTCTCAACAATATAAGAAGAAAACTCGTTTATTAAATAAAAAAGTTTTAGCGGAGTTTTTAGAGGAGTTAAGCCGCCGTAAACTTAGTCATTACCATAAATTTCTCTCAAAACTTTTGTATAGTTGGTAACGGTATATAATAGAGTGATCATCATCAAAAAGCCCTTTTTAACATTACAAAGTTTTTCCATACCTATATTATGTATGTATATTTTATAAATATAAACTTTAATGCAAACATAAATACAGTGTGTCCCCGGATGGAGTTGACAAGAGGAAAAAATCCTTTATTTTTGATTTTACGAAAGAACTCCTTCTTTATAAAAAAAGTCTGCTTGTTGAAAAATTAAGATTACCTTAATAAAATCTTTAATTAGATGTACAGGGTGGTATTAAATTAAGAAACATGTAATTAATAAGAGATCCGTCCTGGCTTCTTTTATTTACTACGCCATTATATCTTAATCTTAAACACGCTGTAATAATGTTTTTAAAATCAAAGTGAAATTACTTTAGCATCATTTAAATCAAATTCGATCTCGTTTGTTCTATTAATTAATTAAATGTTTTATGGTAATATTATAATTTTTTTGTGTAATATAAAACAAAAGTCTCGAAGAAAAATAGTACTGTTTTTTTATATGTTTAAAAAACTTTTGGGTCAAAATACGTCCTCCTATGAGGTTTTAAATAAAAATAAAATGTAAAATTTAATACTTTGATTAACAAAAAAAAACTACAACGTTTTCCAGACATTCAGGTAAGGTTAAAAACAAAAAAATTGTGCTTATGGATTTTATCATAATAAAAAAAATTGTTTCTTTTATATTTTTTTGACAAATTTTAGGTTATGTAAAAAAACTGTTTTTGCAAAACTTTAAGATCTTTTTATTACCTGTAATTTTACATAAACTTTTCCAATAATAGGTCGAGTTCTGTAGAAAAGCTTGAAAAACCATTATATACCCATAAATTCACCCTGTTTCTCCGAAATGACTCGCATTGAATTTAATTGTTTTCATGCTGTTATTAATTTTTTCACTACCAACAATTATTTGCACTGGTCTCAATATGTATTCAAGTCCCCAAAAAATTGCTCATTTTTTTGAAGTGTAGTGTGTAGTAGTGTAGGCGCGTTTAGCAGTTTTTTTGGGTAGTGAATTGAACTGAGCCGTCAGGCTCGGCTATGTAACGCTTATTCGGGTGAAGTCGGCTCGAGTCGACTGAGAGGAACATTCAGCGGGCGATATGATGATGCAGATGAAGGCCCGTATTACTAATTTCGCCTTGTTGAAGTTTACACTTCTGCCGTGTAGTCTTAAGCACACACAATTGTTTTATTTAAACTTCTTTCCTTTGCCATTCTTAACCGATATCCAAAATAAAAAAAATCGAAATGTATCTCCCCAAAAATCTCAATTGATAGATTTTTATTTTCAAAATTTTGCAGATTTAATTTTCAGCAAACACGTATCAAGTTAAGACTCCACCCTGCACAGGTTTAATCCCGAGGCGAAAGAGTTTAGAAACTAATGACCCAATTACATGGATACGATGAGTAAATTGCCGGAAATAAGGTATGCTTGACGGCCTCATACCTCTAAATGTCAGCCCTAGGGACAAAGAGGGAGGCCAAACACATTGATTAGAGGCATCAGTTAAATAAGCTGTTCTCATTACACAGGGTGTTATGAAAATGGCAACCTGAGATCCTTTACCAAAGTCTGACAGTTTGAGCGCACTACATTGTGCGTGGGTAAAGAATTAACTAAATAAATAAAATATAATACTATGTCGGTTTAGAACGTTTTTCTACGTTGTACGACGCCCATTCTCCACCTCTTTCGATTCTGACAATCAGGGTCTGTCTGGTTTTTTGACTCATTGATCTTTGGATTGACTGCTGACATTCCAGTTTAGGATGCAATATTTTTTTGTGCCCTATTGGTTGCCATTCTAGGACCTGCTTTTATAATCTTTCGTCGTTCATCCGTTGTACATGGCGGTATCATATCAGTTGCCTTTTAGTGATATCATCCGTTATGCTTCCCTCGATCCCCATTCTTTCTTTTATGATCTCATTTCGACACCTTCCATTTTTGTTTTGTATTCTTCTGTTACGCGAAGTATATATTTCATACAACAGCGTGGTTTTCACCATTGTTTTATATATGTAAAATTTTACATTATTTTTTAACTATCTGCTCCATAAAATACTTTTAAGTCATTTAATATCCTATTTTGCGGTTGCTATTCCTTTTTCCATTTCTTTACAGTCTGTTTCTGTCTTATTAAATGTGACACCCATATATAAACATTGCATGTTTGTCCACTGTCTAGTTCTAACTCACTGGATACCATTTCCAATACATAAGTACTGTGTCTTGTCCACGTTCACTCTTAACCCCCACTTTTGATATTCTTCCGTTAACTTTATCATCATATACTCCATGTCTTCTTTATCAAGAGCCACAATTACTTGGTCGCCAGAAAACTATAGTGTGTATATGGTAAATCGGTCGTGAAGTTGTATTACCATGCCCGTGTACTTTACGTTTCCACTTTTTTAGAGTTACTTCGATATATATTTTAAAAAGAGTTGGAGAGATACTGCAACCCTGTCTTAACCCTTTTGTTATCAGGAAATTTTCTGAAAGTTGCAGTTGAAAAACACAGATCACATATCGAGATACAGAAATATTTTTAATAAATCCTTTAAGTTAGATCTGGATATATCAATTCTTAAAATAAATTTTAAATTTGGAAGTTGTTTAGAAATTTAAAAATTTATGAACGTCTTAAACAATAGTTTAGTTTTATCAAATAGTGAAGAAAATACAAAATTTAAATCATAAGTTAAGAACCAATATCGTTTTTATTTAAATTATTTAGTTTTTCTTTATCGGTTAGGTAGCTATACAATAAGTCGGATCTTGATTTAGAAACGCTTTTTGGGTTTCGTATTGGATATAGAATTTCCCGATAAAGTATTTTTTGCGCGGTTTTTGTTTTTGCGCTTTATTTTGGATGTACGGTTTTCGTACTTGCGTGGTAAAAACCTTGCGTCGTATTTTTGGCGCCGTATTTTTATTGCGCGGTTTTTATAAGCAGGTGGTAAAAACCTTGCAAGATATTTATTTGCGCGGATATAGGCAGTGCGATTTTTAACTGTGTGTGGTATGTTTTCGGACGGTATTCGGCTGCGCGCTTATTGTATTTTTTTCACGGTAAAGACGCAAATAAAATTTACAAATGTACAGATATTTTGAAAACTCTTGCTCTGAGCGATATCAAAATAGTAGAAATTTTTTAAATAAAAATGATTGCAAAAAAAACTGGATACACCGAGGCACAAAAAATTTACACCGCTTTTAGTGGTGATCCAGAGAACACCCTGTAATGTACACCAAATTTTTTACCGAAATCAACTTGCTGATTCCGGAAAAACCTAGTAGGTACGCCAATTTTTTTTTAATAATAATTAGTAAAAAAGTTATTAAAGAAAATGTTAATAGGAAAATAAATACGGTAAACATTTTTGTCTACAATGAAAACACGTTCTTTTCTTGAATACATTGTTTTATCTTAAAAAAAATTGTTTTGAATTAAAATATTTTTTTTACTTCAACTTAGCGTTTGATCTTGAAATGAGACTTTATTTTTCATGTTTGTTCTATCTATCAACCTAAGGCATTTGTCTTGAAGTAAGGAAATAAAACTCGTGTTGTCCTGAATCGATACATCTTCCTAATATTTGTCTTGGACAAGTTTTAACACGCGTTTACGCGCTTAGTCATAAATAGTGTTTTGATTTGAACGTCTATACAAATATGGAAAATATAGGTGAAATTTTGGAAGACATATTCCATGTTGTTATTGCGGTATGTTGCCGACAGAATAAAAACAAATATTTTTTGATTTTCATACTTTTAGAATATAAGTATGTTTTTTAAGATGTTCCCGTTCGTCATACTGTTAAGTATGTTGTTGTTATTGCGGTATGTTTCCATTTTCCGACAGAATTAGAATAGATATTTTTTTACTTTCATACATTTAAAATTTAAGACAGTATACAGATTATGTTCGTTTATAGTACTTTTAACGACACTTTTAAGTATTGTTGATATTGCGTTATGTTTCGAACAGAATAAAAATAAATATTTTTTCATTTTTATACATATATTGCATTTGTTTAATTTTTTAATCACCCACGTATTAAATACAGAAGACTTGATATCTTGTGAATACCTACAGGGAATAGGGGGGCAAAATGGGATACGGGAGTAAAACGGGACACTGCAGTTTTAGGTAAACCGCGCAAGAATAAAACCTCTTATTATCAGATTTTTTATTTCCATGACTGGGTCAACCGGTGCCGGTCGGCTGAGCTTAATTTGGTTTTTTACAGACTTCAAAATTTTGTATACATTGAACAATTAGTGAATTTATGTATTATTCATAATTAAACGCGTTGCCCGTAAAGGTAGCCTTTTACTGTGTATGATTTTTGTTTGAATTTACCTGGTGGTTTGGGGCAAAACGGGGTACCTTGTTATACATAGTAACATGCTACCATCACTGGAAGTTGTATTTTATGTTGTTTTTAAATTTCAAAAATACTAAATTCAGTTATTGTAAATTGTGTTTATTATTACAATTTTTATTTTTTAAATAAATATTTTAATCTTGGTTAGTATTTTAATAAATAAAACTTGTCTTACCAAAATATTCATTCTAAATTACACAACCCTCGCTTGTTTTGCAACATATAGGTACCCCATGTTATTCCGTGTGCGGGGCAAATGGGGCAAAGTCAACTTTTTACAAAAATAAAAATAAAAGTATGATGGAGTTTTAAATCGCTTAAACTTAAAACTAAAACATAAAGATAACATATTTAGCAAACTTAATTCCAAATGACGAACGCAATGGTGATCATTTAATAGGAGAAATAAGCATAAAAAATTAAGTATTCCATATTGCCCCCCTTTCCCCTACTTAGCGCGGGCCTTATAATCAGCTTTCGAAAGGTGTGAAGTGGTGCTATATTATTAGAAGGTGATGTTGTTTTTATTTTGTAGAAAAGAAGATGCTAATTCTAGGTAAAATGCGTTATTCGTTATCTCATTCATTTTATATAAGAGAGACATTGGTCAGTATGCATTAGCTCCTAATCGAACAAATAAATACATAAATTATAAATTTATTAGTCAACTAACAAAAATGGTCACTTCATAATTAACTAGCAAAAAACCTAATAGTGACCAATATTTCTCTATAGCAAAATAAGCTGAGTTTTCGAGAAACTTATTTACCATAAATTAAATTGGCATGATTTAAGAGAGTAATTTTTGATTTCAAGTAAATATTTTTCTTAAAACAAAATAATGCAGATCTAGGTTTGTCTTGATTTGAAAAAACTTCCTTTTTCTCTAAAAAAGAATATTCTTGATAGAAAACTATGGAAATTGTCATTATTCGATTTTAAGTCAAGGAAATTATTTGTTTTGGAATTAGAAACCAAAGTGTATTGTTTTGAATAAGCAAATATTTTGCTTCCAGAGGAAACGATGCCTTAGATTTATTAAGTCCCAATTTTTAATAAAACAATTCCTGCTTCATGTTAAAATAAAAAGGCAAGACATTTTTTGTGCTAAATCCAGAAAATATTCTGTTGGTTGGTGGACAGGAAAGCACAAAATATTTTACACAAAAAATTTTCTAATTTTAAGGTTTTATCTTTCTTTTGTAATTCATTTAGTAATGACCCCTGAAGATGTAAGTTTCTGCTTATGAAACATGTCGGGACTATTTGTTTAGAACAAATTAAAAATTAGTGGAGGAAGACAATAACCTCTTTTGATTACCATAATATGGACAATTTCCTAACATTTTTTTTTTAATTTATAAGAATTTTTTTGATTAAGTATTGATTACTTTTTTATATTATTATTATTTTTGTTTGAAGGTTAAGGGGATTTAAGTTTACTGAGGTGATTTTGCGATTAACTATAAGGTTTAACAAATATATTATTTGATTTTTTGCCAGAAACCGCAGAACATTGAATAGAATGTGGTATGAAACATTTGAGAATGCAAACTATGCGGGCCTGTTTGATTACTAGAAAAAAATGATTTTAAAATTATTTAGTTATAGTCTTTTTCTTTCTACAATACATTATTTTAATAACATCCTGTAAAAAGACGAGCAACTTTCATGCTTTACCTAAGATGCATAGAACTACGATCCAGACGGGTCAAAGCAATAAAACTAGCTGCTTTAGAGCGTCTTCTAGAGGTAGATTTATAGAGACTTTTATTGTTAATAATTGCAGGCCAAGACCGCGATTTAAGAAAGAGCTAGTTGCGGTCAAGAGTCCGGTATTATAGCGTTATTTAAAGCATTGTATCCTATAGGCCAGTCATTGGAGCGAAAAAAAGACCCCCAGCTTGCAATAGGTGGCGTAGTCGCGATTTTGACATATGTTTCGACCGTGGTGGAGGGGGGGGGGTTGTTGATGTTGAAGACAATAAAGTTTCCTACAAAAACGCTGTTGCACGTTTTTTTGTCAGACGAATGGTTTTCGAGTTATGCGCTAAACATTTCGCCGCCATTTTTGATTTTGACCATTTTTTTTTAGTGGCCTTTATCTTCGAAACTACTACGCGGACGCAAGAAAAAGTTTAAACTCTGTCTGTAGTTTCGTGTATCTGTCAGTGTTTTGGTATCTATGGGTGGTCTGTGCGTATTTTTTCTATTAGGAGTCTCTATTAAGAAAATTTAAGCTTAACTTGGGCATTATAGTCGCCATATTTGATTGAAAACTGTTTCGCAAACTTCTGGATCTGTTGTTGTATTTTTGGCCAAAATCTTTTAGCCTTGCATCGCCATTGGAGCGATGGTGTAAGAGACCCCAAGTAACACAGAATGTACAATTTTATTTTAACAGCACAATTTTTGTTATAAAAACAATG
This sequence comes from Aspidapion aeneum, assembly GCA_963576565.1. Taxonomy (NCBI): domain Eukaryota; kingdom Metazoa; phylum Arthropoda; class Insecta; order Coleoptera; family Brentidae; genus Aspidapion; species Aspidapion aeneum. The sequence continues at coordinate 77,285,021 of OY755044.1, read as the reverse complement.
GGGCAAAACCGTTTAACCTGAGAATCAGCATGGCTGTTTTTTACTAGTAATTTCTGGCCTGGGGCCACCAATTTATTTGGCGAAATTGCCATTTTACATAAAATATCTATTTTGCCTGCTTTTACGCACAAACAAGTTAAAATCAGATATTGTTAAATCTCTGTACTTTAAAAAAGATTTAGTGAAATATAGCTGATAGTTGCTTAACGTTACCCATTTCACAATGCATCAGAACTAAAAGCTAAAATCTGTTTTTTGACAAACAGCTGCCCTTTTGGCATTGTTGAAGACGGAATTTGATTTTACTTTTTTTGAAATTTCACGGGTCTGATGCTGATGTAATATTTTAACCAATATTTAACTGATTTTAACAGTAAAATGTAAGCTGATACAGCTTCATAATTTATCGAAATATTTTTATTTTCACAAAGACTTCTATTAATTTTTTTAATTCTATTTCGCACAAAAAAAAAGTTTTTGTAACCGCGCCCCACAGGGAGACTTTGGGCGGTGTCCAGAGTCTCCCTATCCCTATGGTTTCAGGATATCCAAGTTTTTCAAAATATTTAGATGTAACAAAATTTTACATACGTTAGGTACTACTACAATGTCGGTTTAGAGCATTTTTCTACGTTTTCCGACGCCTATTCTCCACCTCCTTCGATCCCGACAGTCAGCTTCCGTCAGGTTTTTTTGACTCATTGATCTTTGGATTGACTGTTGCCATTCCAGTTTAGGACGCCCTCTTTTTCTGCGCCCTATTGGTTGCCATTCTAGGACCTGCTTTGGTAATCTTTCGTCGCTCATCCGTTGTACATGACCGTACCATATCAGTTGCCTTTTAGTGATGTCATCAGTTATGCTTCCCTCGATTCCCATTCTTTCTTTTATGATCTCATTTCTTATATGATCAGTTCTGGATATTCTCATTGATCTTCTTATTGCATCCATTTCGACACTTTCCGTTTTTGCTTTGTATTTTTCTGTTACGCGAGAAGTCTCTATTCCATACAGCAGCGTGCTTTTCACCATTGTTTCATATATGTTAAATTTTACCTTCTTTTTTATCTCTCTGCTCCACAAAATACTGTTAAGACAACCAATAACCTTTTTTGCTTTTACTATTCTTTTTTCCAGCTCTTTACAGTCTGTTCCTGTCTTAGCAAATGTGACTCCCAGGTATACATATTCATTGCATGGAGATATTGTTTGTCCATATTCTAGTTCTAATTCACTTGATTCGTTTCCAATACATAAGTACTGTGTCTTGTCAACGTTCACTGTTAACCCCCACTTTTGGTATTCTTCCGTTAACTTTCTCATCATATACTCCATGTCTTCTTTATCATTAGCTACAATTACTTGGTCGTCAGCAAACTGTAGTGTGTATATGGTAAATCGGTCGTTAAGTTGTATTCCCATGCCGTGTACTTTGCGTTTCCAGTTTTTAGAGCTGCTGCGATATATATTTTAAAAAGAGTTGGAGAGATACAACATCCCTGTCTTAAGCCTTTCGTTACCAGGAATTCTTTTGAAAGTCGATTTCCAATTTTAATTTTAGATTTTGACCATTTGTACACTTCTTTTATCGCTTTTATGTATGTATGATTGATATTAGTCTGCTCTAGCACTGTCAATAATTTTTCTACCGGAACGGTATCATATGCTTTTTGTAGGTCCACAAAGGTAACAGGAGTCTCTATATTTCTGGCGCTCCTTTTCTCAATTACTTGCTTAAGACAAAAAACATTATCACTACAAGATCGGCCTGCATGAAACCGACTTTGCTCTTTTTCTTCTTGTTCATGAAAATCACAATCTACTTAGAGTACTGGTAACTGAAATTCCTCTGTAATTATTGCAATCCAGCTTGTTTCGTTTCTTATGTATTGAGGATATGAATGCAATTTTCCAATCATCAGGTACTGGATGTCCGTTTATGCATTGATTGATAATATATTTTAGATTTTCGAGTAGTTTCTCTGATCCATATTTGAGCATTTCAGCATATATTCCCCAAGGTCCGCTAGCTTTTCCGGATTTAAGCTTTTTAATACTATTCTTTATCATTTCTTTTTCGATGATTACTTCCTCTCCTTGTACTTCTATGTCTCTCCTCGGGGAGGCTGCCGGATATTTGGGTCTCGTCTCCTGCAGCAGTCCCTTATAGTGTTCTGTCCATTGTTCTGGTTTGATGATCTGGATGTTTACTTTTTCTTTTGTTGGGTTTTTTACTGTAGAAATGAATTTCCATACTTCAGAACTCTGCCTACCTCCTACGTGTGTATTTATATCGTGGCATTTGCGCTCGAACATTTCATTCTTTTCTGTGCGTATCAAATTTATTAGCTGTCTTCTGGTATCCCTGTAGATTTCTAGGTCTCTTTGCTCTTTAGTACTGAGCCATTTCAAGTATGTGCGTTTTTTCTCCTTGACCGTTTCCTCTATTTCCTCTGTCCACCACATCTTATTGTTATTTCTATTATCTTGGTATCTAACAGCTTCTTTGCTTGCTTCCTTCAAGCTTTTTACTATGTTTGTATATATCTCTTCAAATGAATGCTGTGTTATTCATAATTTTTCATCCAATCGTTTTTGATACAATCTTTGCGTACTTTCGATTGCTAGACTTCTAAAGTTGTATTTTTGATTTTCTTCGATACACTCTAGGTTTTCAATTTCTCCAATACTTTCGTCTCTATTTGTTTTTCTTACAGGGAATAATATTTTTGCTTTTACCAGATGGTGGTCAGATCCACAGGTAACACCACGAAGTGTTCGCACATCATACCACTTTAGTTCCGAGTGTTGTCCACCTATAGCATAATCAATGATTGATCTAAGATTTCTGGTATCCAGGTATACCGATGAATATCCTTATGTTTAAAAAAACCATTATTTATTTTTAGATTATGGGTTTCACACAATTGTATCAGTCTTGAGCTATTTTCATTTGTTACTTCCTCTCCAAATGGTCCTACCACTTTGATTTGGCTTTGTCAACCATTTCGACTATTAAAATCGCCAAGCATAATTATTTCCCTGGTATTGCCGATTTTAGTGATTGTCTCATCAAGTTGGTCGAAGAACATTTGTTTTATAGCTACCGTTTCGTCATTTGATGGTGCGTAGGCTGCTATTATGCTTATGTTGTGTAACTCGAAGTAAGTTTTTATTAATGCACTCGTAGTCTGGAATCTTATTTTTGAGGTTTTTCTTTATTAATAAGGATACCCATCTGGCTGCTTTTCTTTCTTTTGAGACTCCAGTGAATACGTGAACAAAGTTACCGACACTACTTGTACCTTGTAGGTTCAAATGATTAATTAACCAAAACTTAGGTTGTATGCTTGTTAAAGTAGCTCTTTACTGATAATAAATAAGAATACCCCGTCAATGGTTAAGTTTTTAGTTTTAGTAATTACTTATTTCGTTAATTTTCCAGAAATAGGTTTTTAATTAAATATTAGCACTGTGATCAGTGTTTATTCTAGTGTCCAATGCCTCCCCAATGCCGATGCCATGCCGCGGAGACTTCGGACACTTGCATCATGGCACAAACACATATTTTGTTAGTACATGGGACAACATCAGGCCCGGACTGGCCCGGGCGGGAGGGCGGGGTTCCCCGCCGGGGCCCCGGCTACTCAGGCCAGAGGCTACTTTGGTCATAGAATGTCATTATTTGGTAAGCCGGAGCCCTGCTTTGATCAAAATTAGAAAGAATACATTACTATGATTACTTTAATTTATATTTAAACTATCTGTGGTCTTATGAAAACTGCCTAAATGGCGCCATCCAGTCACGTTCTTTCGAAATTACCTCTTTTAGTGTTCGTTTTTGTTCCTATCAAGTGATCACGTGGCGTTTCCGAAGAATGCCCTTGAGCAAAGATTATAGAAGATCTAGAGATTGAATTTTACAACCAATCAAAATAATAACAGTGGGTACACCATGCGTTTGATATAACCATTAAAAAACCTGAAAATTTGGCTGAAGTAGAAGGGCACTCCTAGGCAACCCGGTAGGCAGCCTAACCAAACTTGCTAGACTGTGATGTTAGTGCGACCCTATCATAATGGCATATACTGTCAGTGGTAGTTATTTTTGTTGTGTATTTGTTGAAAAAGAAAGAAATTCTTGTACTTTGCCTACTCTTGTAAAAAAAGTAATGTTTTAAGACCCTGAACAGTTCATACCAGTTAGATTTTATCCCAAATCTAATTAAAAGAAACTGGCAAAAACACAAATAACGAAAAACAGATTGACAAGACTTTCTAAACCAGATAACGAAATGTCAAACTGAAACGTCTGTCGGCGGTCATTTTGGATTTGCCCCTTTATCTTTGGTTAAATCCTATCTGTTTGAATTCAATAATCCGTGTCTTCTATTCTCTAGCCCAATCAGTGGCGGATCCAGGGCTTTCTTAAGTTATTGCCCTTGCCCCAACGTAAAAGGGGCCCTAGTGACCCTAGTAAAAACATCGTTTTTAAGCGGCAATAAATTCGTAAATTAAATGTAATAAAAAACTTGTTGTTGAACTAAAGTTTAACTTAAAATCAAAATTTTTCAACTCGTTATTAAGTTAAGAATTCGGACTTATTAAAAACAACAAAAATTTGTTTTTGTTTTTACTACCTTCTTGATCTCTCCCTTCCGGACATCATGGATCGGCCACTGTAAATGTATATTTTATATTCAAAAGGTTTATAAAATAGCTTTCTTTAAAAAAGCTAGCTTTAAAATACGTAGTAAAAAAAAAAATTGCAAATTGAAAAGCAAGAAAAAGATATTTTATTTTGTGATAATGACAGAAGACCATTTTTTGTTGACAAGCATTTTATATTCTTATTGACTTATGAGGGCCTTCATAAAATTGTTCGCCCCGGGGCTTTATGACTTCTAGCTACGCCGCTGACTTGAGGAGCCAGAGACCCCCTTCTTAAGGCGCCCAAGAGCGGACATTCGGGAAACACCTGCGGGGCATACGTGTGGGACGTACGTCTCCCCGCATTGTCTAGTGTGCAGCCACGTCTCACGGCGCTTTCTTTGACGATGCTTACCTACATTTACCCAATATTATATTTTATATTATATTTTCGGGCATCAGAGAAGCGGTCCACTCGGATCTGTTTAGTTCGATACCAGTAGTTAGTACAATGAATAGAGGAGTTTTACCCTACAAAAGGTCCGGTAGTTCTGAATTTTGAATATGTTATTAAGGTCGAAAGAGTAGTTAAAAATCTGAGTTTTCGTCAGCCCCACCCCTATGCTTCCTCCGGCATCTTAAAAAAACCATCAAAAATTGGCAGTTTTTGTAGTTTTTTGCCTGTAACTTCGTTCCAGTAGACTAAATCGCAAAAAGAGTTATATAAAATGTTTTAGAGGATATAATTATCTACAATTGTGTGGTACCATGGTTGTTCTGCGAGCAGTAGTAACGGAGCTAGATAATTTAAAAAAATGAATAAAATCACGTGCTTGGGCAAATTTTCAGATTTTTTTCTACTTTAGACGGCATAAGCTCCGAAATACTTTGCTCTAGGGTAAACGTTCTAAGAACATATCTTGTAGAGAATTTTATCAGCTACAAAAGCCAATCTTTAAATGTATTTTTAAATATTGTAATGGAGTGGGAGTAACTTTTAACTTAAAGTTAGTAAGTTAGAAAATAATATTTTTTTTTAAATTTAGTGCTTTAAACGGCACGTTTTTTATTTATTTTTATTTTTTTGTGTAAATTTAGTGACGTACAAAAAGGTAAGAGAGCTTAGGGTTCAAACACCTCCTTAAACTAACCACCTCTTCAAAAACCCCCCCCCCCAGACTCCCCAAAATCTAACATATTTAGGTTTTCTCAAATTTTCTCAAAAAATACGCTTCTAAGAGAAAAATGTGTAATATACTTTATTGTAGACAATAAAATTTGCTTTTGAAAAAGGTACAACTCGATGAAGGTCAACTATTTAGAAACTCTTCAGCGGCGTCCGTTAATTGAAGTAATTTAAAAAAGTCAAAAAATATCCATGATTTATTCGATTTTTTTTAAACCAAGGTTTATAAAACAAAATGTGTTATACATTATTGTAGCAAATAAAATTTCCTTTAAAATGCTGTACAAGAAAGTCGGATTGGTTTCATGGTTATAAATTTAGACGCGCCCATAAATTTAACTAATTTTAAAAAATCACAAATTAAAATATTTTTGTTACAAGTTTTATCTAATTTTTTTCAAAAACTAAGCCTAATTTAGAAAAATGCTATGATGCACTTTATTGAGAGTAAAATTATCTTTTCAACGGTGTATAACTCGATGGGGTTTGACCTACAACGAACCCGCCAGCGACGTCCGGAAATGGGGGCCATTTAATAAATTTTTTAAAAAATTATGTTTTGCACAGGTTTTATTTGATTTTTTTTATCAAAAAAATTGTTTTTCACTTCGTTGTAGAAAATAAAATTTCCTTTTAAACGTTGTATAACATGGTAAAAATGTTTCATATTTACCGCTCCAGTGGTGTGCTTAATTTAAAACAATTTTTTTTAAATCACCAAAAAAATTAATTCTGTTACATATTTTGCAGAATAAGACAAAAGGTCAGATTTTTGTAATCTGCCACCGACTCTAATGATATTATTTTCACCAAGAAAGTTTTCGGAAAGGTTTCGGTATTGTTTTATCCTTAGATAACGCGGAAAAAAGCTCAGAAAAACAAGAACCTTGAACGCGTTTGATAAGAAGGTATAACACACTTTGCATCTCACCGGTGGTAGGAAAAACAATATTTTCAAAAATAATTTTTTGGTCCGGTGGCTTAGTGGGTTTTTGATAGGAATGGTTTTGAAAAAGGTTAACTATTCGAAGGGCATAACAAATGATACGTTGAATTTTTGATATAGATGAGTATTTGATAAGAAGCTGATCTAAGAAGTTGACATCAATTATCGCATTGCAACAGACCTTTGGCTTTTCCTCCAGACTAATATCTCCGAAATCAATCGGCATTTTTGATTTATGAAAATCGGGCCATTCGTTTTCGGGAGACCACAAAAACGACGGTGCGTTCCACCACATGTCATGTGACATGAGCTGTGAAGGGGTGGCCCCTCGTGACGCAATATCGGCTGCATTTAAAGCAGAAGGAATGTAGCGCCATGAGTTTGAGGGAATGATTTCTTGGATTCTACTGACTCGATTTCCAACAAAGGTTTGCCAGCGATTAGGAGGGGATGAAAGCCAGTGCAATACGACTTGCGAATCGCAGAATGTAACGATATTTGTAAAAGTTATTTTTCCTTCATAGCTAGATAAAACGAAGTCAATTAATTCGCTTAAAAGAAATGCGCCTAGGAGTTCTAGCCTAGCCAAAGTTTGTGACTTTATAGGCGCGACCCTAGATTTTGCAGATATGAGAGAAACAGATATATTATTTTCCTCTTCTACACGAAAATATACAACGCCTGCGTAGCCTCGAATTGAAGCGTCACAGAAGCCGATGATTTGACAGGTATTGGTTTTTGACAGTTTGATTTGTCGGGGTAATTGAAAATTGGAAAGAAGCGGGAATTCAGAACGAAGTTTGTTCCAAGAGTCGATGATAGAAGAATCTGGTTCTTCGTCACAGCCTATTTTCGATAACCACAACTGTTGCAAAATAAATTTTGCTTGTAGCAACAAGGGACAAAGAAAACCTAAGGGATCGAATATTGTTCCTATGATAGATAAAATAGAACGTTTGGTTGGGGGTTTGTCCTTCATTCGGCACTGATAAGAAAAAATGTCGTTTTTTGGATGCCATTGAAGTCCTAAAACTTTGATAAAGTGGGGTTCCTCCTTGTCAAAAGAGAGGGGCATTTGACGATCGGATTCTGGCAATGTTGCCAATAAATCAGGACAACTGCTTGCCCATTTTTTAAGTTCAAATCCTCCCGACTTCAACAAATGATTAAGTTCTGTTTGAAGAGAGAGAGCTTCAGAAAGCGAAGGGCTAGTACCCAAGATATCGTCGATATAGATTGACGTTTTTAGAACAGTACTAGCCATAGGAAAACGTTCCTTTTCTCTCTCTGCCAGCTCATTTAATGTACGCATGGCTAGAAAAGTTGAGCATGTCATGCCAAAAGTGACAGTAGAAAGTTCCCACACTGAAAGTGGGTCCTGTGGAGAAAACCTCCACAATATCCTTTGATAAGGACGGTGATAAGGATTGATAAGGATTTGACGGAACATCTGTTTGATATCAGCAATGTAGGCAATAGGATTAAGACGAAACGTAAGGAGTAAAGAAGCAATATCTTTTTGAAGTTTCGGTCCCGATAACAACGTGTCATTGAGACTAATATTTTTTGGGGTGACTGCCGAACAATCCCAGACTACCCTTAATTTTGTACTTAAGCTTTCCGGCTTTAGTACGCAATGATGTGCTAAAAAACATGATACGTCGACTTGGTTGACTAGATAAAACTAGACTCATATGATTAGAATCGATATAGTCTTGCATGAAACTTGAATAGGTAGAGTACAGATCAGGATTTTTGAGTAATCTATTTTCTAGAAGTATAAATCTACGATAAGCTTGCGGATAAGTATTTCCTAGGTCAGGGTTTATTTTATCTTTAAACGGAAGATCTACCATGAACCTACCGCTCGGTTGCCGTACTACACTCGCAGTAAAAATTGATTCTGCTTGTTTTTCTTCCTTTGATAGGATTTGTTTTTTAGGCAAATGTTCGATTTCCCAAAACCTAGGGAGAATGACCTCTAAAGGAGGTGAATGACTCGTTAAAAAACAACTGGTTCGTTCCGTAAGACTACCTACTTCGTCAACTTTTCCCATGACGACCCAGCCAAAGATAGTTTCAAGGGCTGAAGGTTGCCAACAAACCAATAACTAGGTCCACAGGTCTATATTTGAAATAAGATGGGTCGGCAAGTTTAAGGTTTTCCAAGTGTTTCCACTGATTATCGTTCAAAGTGAATGTAGGCATATTGGAACATAATTGTGGAACGACAATTGCTTCGAAATTAAGTAAAGGAGTGACCTGTCCTTGTGGCTTAATGTGACATTGAACGAGCCCTTTGGAAGTAAAAGAAGACATCTGATTTAATCCGAATATTTCAGTGGTGTAACTTCGCCTAGGAAGATTAAGACGCTGAATACACTTTTCACTGATGAATCCTGTCTGTGATCCAGAATCAAGCAGTGCCCTTACAGGCTGAAAATTTCCGCAACCGTCCATAACATCTATTATTGCGGTGCATAAAAGAAAGGTACCTGAAGGTCCTGAGGTATTATATGACACATGAAGATTATTGACCGGTGGTGTGTGAATGACAGGACTAGTATCTTGGCTTCCAGACTCTTGATTAGTTTCTAAGATATGAGTTAAAATGTGGTGCCGTTTACTATTGCAAGTCCTGCATGAATATTTTGATTTGCACGTATCTACCCCATGCAAGGGATGAAAACACGCTAGACATAATTTTTTCTGCTTGACGAAAGATAGGCGATCGATAGGTGAGAGATCAAGAAATGTTTGACATTTTGAAACCACGTGAACTTGATTACACCGGAAACATTTTATTCCTGTACTTGAATTAGTTGAGGTGCCAGCCAGTCCTATAAAAGGCGAATTGGATGATTTATAGGTAGGCTTTTGCCCAAACTGATTTTGCATAGAATTTGAATTTTGATAGGTAGGCTTTTGCCCAAACTGATTTTGCATAGAATTTGATTTTTGATAGGTAGGCACCTTTTTGGGTGCTGTTGATTGAGGAAGTGATTCCAAAACTTTACATCTTTTTTCTAGAAATTGAAAAAGTGACTGAATAGTGGGAATTTCGGTATTAGTATTGGCGTGACTCATTTCGAAATTTGAACACGTCGGAATATCCAATTTTTCTAACAAAATGAAAAAAATAATAAAGTCCCAACTGTCAACGTCAAAGCTAAGTGATTTTAAAATTTCTAGAGATTCAGAAAAGGTGTCAATTAAAGTACGCAATTCTTTAGCTGACTCGTTTTTTAATGTGGAGTTCATAATTGTGCCTAAAGCATCATTTGCGAGGTCTCGCTTGTTTTGATATCTATTGACTAATTTGTCGTAAGCAATTTTATAATTTTGATCAGATAAGCTAATCCCTGATATCAATTTTAAAGGCTCATCCTCGAGATATGAAAATAAATATTGAAGTTTTCGAACGTTACTTAGACTTTGATTTTGATCTATAAAATTATTAAAAAGATCGAAAAAGCTTGGCCATAATTTTTTATCACCTCGAAATATGGGAATACCTAACTCTTTATTTATTTATTTATTTATTTATTTATTTATTTATTTATTTATTTATTTATTTATTTATTTATTTATTTATTTATTTATTTATTTATTTATTTATTTATTTATTTATTTATTTATTTATTTATTTTATTTATTTATTTACACTGCCCAACAGGTAATACCCAATTACAGGGCCGGAAGTTTACAAAAAAAATGTTTACAATAACTATAAATAATATAAGAAAAATAAGTACAAAAAGATACATGTATACAGTATATCTTAAATAAAAAGTAGGAACTCTAACGTCTAAATACTTGTTTGACTGCAGATATACTGCAATTAAAGATATCGATACCCTGCATATATTTATTATGAGTCTCGCAAATTGTATAGATTGGCGAGAATTGCATTGCATTGACTCGAGGAGTAGGAAGATAAAAAACAGATGATTGTCTTGAGTTTAGCCGTGGAATAGAAAAGTTTATTCTCTCTAAAATATTTATGCTATCAATTTGGTTATGGAGAATTTTATATAGAAACGTTTGAGAGGCCGACTGCCTACGTGTGTCGAGTAGCTGAATATTAAACAGTTGCATAAGGTCAGTGTGGGGGTGACCTTGAGGAGGATAATTACCGGTTGATTTAAAGTACAAAAGCTTAAGTACACGTAGAAATAAAATTTCGGACTTCCATTGTCTTTATTTATTTTAAAACACGACGTTTCGGTTAGTAAGTATCTCTAACCGTTATCAAGTGTAAACTTAATAACGGTTAGAGATACTTACTAACCGAAACGTCGTGTTTTAAAATAAATAAAGACAATGGAAGTCCGAAATTTTCTTTCTACACAATCATTGTCTACGAGTTTCAAACTTAAGTACACGTCTTTGGATCTTTTCTAGCGATTCTTTCTGAGTAAGTAGTTGTGGTGACCATACTACGGAGGCATATTCTAATCTTGATCTAATAAAAGTATAATATAAAAGTTTTATGGTTTCAAGGTCTTCAAAGTTTCTGCTAACTCTTACTAAAAATCCGTATGTTCTGGTGGTTTCAGCTATAATAGTATCTATGTGCTTATTAAAAGTTAGCTTAGAGTCGAAGGTAATTCCAAGATCCCGAACAAACTCAGGTTTATTTAGTACTTTTCCATTTATAGAATAGTCAAAAGTGATCGGTTTAGTTTTTAGGGTGAAAGTCATTACTTGACATTTTGCAATGTTTAAAAGTAGTTTATGTTCATTACACCATATGCTAAGAGAGGTTAGGTCATTCTGAAGATTCAGGCAGTCTTCGATTGAGTTAATGCGTGCTTCTAATTTTATGTCGTCAGCATATTTTTTAAGTTTCGTCGTTTTAAGGCATTTGCTTACTCCATCAATAAACAGATTAAACAGAAGTGGACCCCAGGACTGATCCTTGAGGAACACCGGAAGAAGCATTAATCTCCTTTGACTTTATACCACGAATTTCAATAAACTGTTTACGATTAGTGATAAGAGATTCAAAGAGTTCAATAAGGCCAGTGGAGAAACCAAAGTAATTTAGTGTTTGTACTAAAAGCAAGTGATCCAATTTATCGAAAGCTTTTGATAGGTCCGTGTAGATTATGTCAATTTGAGAGGAAGAGTTTAAAGCTTCAGCAATTTCTTGAGTGGTTTCTATAAGATTTGTTGTTGTCGATCGACCTGTTATGAAGCCATGCTGATCAGAGGATATTCGATATTTAAGACTAGGATAAATTGTACTGTGAATAAGTGTTTCAAAGCATTTAAAAAAATTATTTATTAACGTAATTGGTCGGTAGTTACCTACCTCAGTTCTACTATCTTTTTTGTGAATTGGGCTAATTTTAGAGAGTTTCCAGATGTTAGGTATTTTTTTATTGGCCAAGCAAAGGTTATACAAATACGTCAGAGGTTTGCACAAGACAAAGGCACAGTCTTTAATAATATAGGAGGGTATCAGATCTGGTCCAGCTGTTGATTTTGACTTCAGTTTACGTAGGTATTTTTTTATTGGCCAAGCAAAGGTTATACAAATACGTCAGAGGTTTGCACAAGACAAAGGCACAGTCTTTAATAATATAGGAGGGTATCAGATCTGGTCCAGCTGTTGATTTTGACTTCAGTTTACGTAGGATAGAGCATACCTCTTCTTCGTTGAATGACGTAATGGAAATGGGCTGAAACAGCGAGTTTTTTTCAGTGATTGATGATTGCAAAGGATTTTTGTTGATCGGGTTAAAGGAAGTTTGAAAGAAGTCAGCAAATGAGTTTGCTATTTGAGTATCTGAAGTCAAATGTAAATTATTAAAAGACATGGATTCGGGAACGCTGCCGGTGAAAGAATGTGTACGAAGAAAGGACCAGAATGTATTAGGATTTTGCTTTATTGTGTTTTCAGCTATCCGTGCATGCTGCTTATATGCAGGATCAATATCTTCTTTAATTTTTTGTCGTAGATTACTAAACTCTTGGTATGTTTCGACATTATTATTATTCTTAAGCTTGCGATGCAAAATAAACTTTTTCCGAATATCTTTTATTAGCTGAATACCAACAAGGATACTTTTTAGAAAAGGTTTTAGGATGTTTTGGGAAACAAGAATCAAGAATGGAATAAATACAGTTGTAAAATGCTTCAGTGGCATCCTCGATATTAGAGAGTTTTTGTAGGAAGGACCAGTCACAAGTTAGAATTTTGCCGTATAACTCTTGAAAGTCTGCTTTGCGAAAATTATAGGTTAGTGAAGAATTTAGTCTGGTATTTTTATCAAGATTTTTAGTTTTTTGAATGGAAAATATAGATATCTCAAGTGCTGGATGATGTGGGACTTCTCTCATAATAGGATCTATAGCTCTTTCTACTTTACAAAGGTCGGACTTAAATAAGACTAGATCTAGCAGTCTGTTGTTCTCATTTTTTACAAAGTTGTGCTGTTGCAAGTCTAGGATTTCCAAGATATTATTAAGAGAGGTCACCAATGTTAGCTTATTCGAGGTATTTTTTTCAAGAAAGCCTGCATAGTCTTTTACGTTAAAGTCTCCCAAAATAAGTATGTCCTTATCGTAGGTATATTTTTGACAAAGAAAGAACTCTAAAACACTGTCAAGATCGTCAGCGGTGATGGGTGATGGTATATAAACGACAAAGATATATAATGGTTTATGCTGAAGGGTTATTTTTGCTCCAGTGATGTCAATGTGGGGAGGAACTTGGGGCCTGAAGCTATTTAGTTCTAGACCGCATACCGCCTGCGTTTTGATAACATATATCTAAGATACTTTCAGTGGGGGTAGAGACGCGAGTTGTGTTTATGAATCTTGTTTTCGGTGTGGCTATCGGTTGCTGCTGCCAAGGCGACCTTGCTGAGATTCGTTCTAATTGCTATTCACACAGAACATCGGACTTTCGTTTAATAAGAGCATTTTTGTATGCAGTACAGTTCTCTTTTTCCCACGCAGCATGGTTTGTTGCCAAATTTATACCCTTATCTGACTTTCGAAGTTTAATACAATTTGGACAGGATAAAAAAGTTGCCTGACAATCCCTTGCCTCATGCTCACCCCCACACCGAGGGCAACAGAAGGTCTTTGAACAGAATTTTGACGAGTGATAAAACTCACTACATCTAAAACAGCGATATATTTCAATACCTTCATAGACCGAACAGCTGTCGAAACCAATAAAGACGTTACCTGCAAGCATAGCATTATCACATGTTTCCCTATCAACTTCGAGAACTGCCTGATAGATGTTAGAGTTCCTTTTCGTTTGACCAATTTTTATGACTTTATAAGAAAATGAAGAGTTAAAAATATCTGAGTTAACTTTTTTAAGAATAGAAATAAGGGCGTCTTCATCATACATATCGCGGAAGCCAACAACACGGATTCTTGAGTGTACATCTCTCTAATTTCATAATTTTCTGCCAATTTTTCCTGGGCAAGTTTTTTCAGTTTTTGATTTTCAGATGGGTTTTTGCAGCCTATGAGATTTGAAGACTACATTCAAAAGGATCAATGTTTTCGCTTAGGGCTTTTTTAGTATCAGAGTTCGTCTGAGTGGTATCTTTCGGTTTAATAAGAATAGCCGGTTTCGTATTATTTTTCAGAGTATCAGAATATCTTTTAGGAGGAGCCGATGTCGATGGTTTTTCAGTAATAACAGCGTTAAGTTTTTCTTCGGTAAGTTTAATAAAGTCATTTTTCAGCGAATTAAATGTTTCCGACAGTTTTTCCAGAGATTCCTGAACTTGTTTTTCTATGGTAGCTTTTAAGGACGACTTGTCTACAGTTATACAGGTTTTAAGACACTCAGAGCATGTCCAACTTAGGCCTTCGATTTCACTAAGCAGAGATGATAAGTCGGCAGATTTGTGTAGACAGGCAACGTGGCAATGTTGTTCGCAGGACGCACATTGTATGCTTTTCTTTCTATGATTAACGGATTCGGCGCAGATAATACAAACAGCCATTTTTAGTTACTTACAGTAATTATTTGTGATATTCTCCACTTATTTTCTTTGAAGAGCAGTCGAATATTAACTGGATCTGGAGTAGAATTAACGTCGTAAGTATCAGGATTCACTTGAACACACCATTAGATTTTAATATCACTTAAATATCGGATTTTGGAAGTACTATTTGCAGAGCCTTTTCGAACGACCTATTGCAATCGCCGCGCCTTCCGCGCTCTCGAAACTCCAAAACTCTTTGAGTTTTGGAGTTTCGTTTTGTCGAACATATGATCCCGAAAAGGATGGGGCCTCAACCGGAAATATTTTAGAGTAAACCCCCTTACACGCATAAAAATATTTACGAGCTTCTGAAAGGATCGAATCCTGCGTTTTAAACTCCTCGTCGTCCGAGTCGTCTATCAACATAATGACATCATTATGCGCCAGCATGCATTTATCGAAGGTTTCATCCAAATCGGAATACCTCACTTGAAACTCGTTTCTCGCTTTTTTGTCCGTTGCCGCGGTCTGTAAAAACACATAACACTCGGTGATCGCAGATAAAAAACCCTTGCGTTTTTGCACGGCTTTTTTGACAGACATGATTTTACCTTTGAAATGACGAAATTGTCGGGAAATATACAATTAACGCTAAATTAATGCTTCTGAAATAGAAAAATGACGAATTGTCGAAAATATGCACTAATTTATCGCAATTGATGAGAATTGTTTTAAATATCGAAATGATATGGAACACATCTAATCACAGAAATGTCGGTAAATATACAATTAACGCTAAATTAATGCTTCTGAAATAGAAAAATGACGAATTGTCGAAAATATGCACTAATTTATCGCAATTGATGAAAATTGTTTTAAATATCGAAATGATATGGAACACACCTAACACACTGAACATGTGCTTGTTTGTTTTGATTGCTTCGATTTGTTTACTGAATGACCATGGTACGTTACCACGGACCGAAAACAGATGAACTGCGCCGCTACCGAAGGTCGAGCGAAAATCTCTCTCGTTTCAATACGATTGGCAAAATTCAAGGCCTTGATCTCGGCGTGAAAATGGCCGACTTGTTAATACCGTGGTATGGAGTAAATTTTAAATAATTCGGTCGAAGGAACACTTATGTTATGCCCCCAGTAAGAAAAACGATAACTGCAATGGACTGTATATATTTTAATTAATGAAAGCGCGAACAAACATAAATATATTGATATGAAATTACGAAATAATTAAAAAGGTCCATAGGTCAATTGTGGGCACCACACAACGGAAATCAGAGACAAAGCACTCACCAGTTTACAGCCAATTTCTCCACCTCCAAGGGGCCCCTGTCTGGATCTAATGATGTCACCACGTAGCTGAAAGGCTGAAGTTTGTAGTTCTATGCTTCAGTACACCAAAATCGAGCACTTTCAAGTGTAGAAATTTGAACTAGTTGGAGAAAGTAAATTAACACGCCATTTCTCGAGGCGGCCGAAAAAGGATCTCACTGATTCTTGGTGCGCATGTCCAAAATGCGCGAAAATGCACTCTGTCCGTCATTCAATTGTGTGGTTTTAAAATTTACAAACACCGCGAAATTTAGCGGGAGCTAACACGTAAAATTTTTTTTTTAAATAATTTTATTGTAGCAGTGGCGGATCCAGGGGGGGCACTAGGGACACTTGCCCCCCCCCCCCCCGAGAATTTTTTGAATATACAAAAAATGAGTAAAAAGTAATGTTTTTGCTAATAAAAATTTAAAATTTTTGCCTGCGGCGCATGAGTGTCCATTGTTATTATCATCGAAATTACAACCACTGATTAATTCAATAAAATGCTGTTTAAAAAAATATATACCGCATTTTAACAACAGAGAATATCACCTAAGTGCCACTCCCGAGAAGCACCTCTGGATCCGCCCTTGTATTGTAGGCTGATTCTTTACTAATTTTCGCAGACCACAATAAAAGTTACTCAAATACGGAAAGCGTTATACAAAACGAAACAGAAGAAAGCCAAGTAAGTAAGCCAAAATGTGCGTAATAAAATGTTTTGAGTTTAGGTCAAGAGTGGTCACCTTAGGTTAGAAATGCTTTGACATCTGGTAGAAAAACATTTAGTAGAATACATTTGGTAGAAAATATATTTGGTAAAAAAATGTTTGATAGAAAAAGCATTTGGTAAAAAAATATTTAATGGAAAATAGATTTGGTAGAAAAACCTTTGATAGAAAGAGACTTGGTAAAAAAACATTTAAAAAGTACATATTAGGTCAGGATAGGTTTGGTTAGATTATGAAATATTTTCATACCCAATGTCCTTTCTAACATTTGCTGTTCTGCCAATTGTACTTTCTATCAAATGTTATTCTAGAAAATGTTTTCTGTGATAGGTTTTTTTGCCAATTGTACTTTCTACCAAATGTACTTTACCAAAAATATTTTTTACCATTTAAATGTGTTTTCTATGAAATGTTTGTAAACCAAATGTTTTTCTAGCAAATTTTTTTTCTTTAAAATATTTTTCTACCAAATGTATTTAAAATAGAAAATCGTTATACAGGACTCCATAGAACTTCCACAGGATTACCACAGGACTATACAGGACCCCGAGGGTACTGACGCCTAAGGGGTGCCCTAAGCATGATTAAGTAGCGAGGCTGGCAAAGGCAAATCAACTCTCTAAGAAAAACGAGAGTTAAGACGTTTTTTTTTTGTTGGTCGCGAATTTTTTTATGGGCCCCTATCAGTCAGGACTATACAGGACACTACAAGCCCAAAAATTTATTAAAGTCCCGTAGGAAGGTGTACAAATTTGGTTCAACTGATCACCCCTCGGTTTTTATAAAAAAACAAATTATATTAATAACACGCCGTAGATAGATTGACAATTCACATACAACATATTTGAACTTATATTTACACAATAACAAAAATATTAAAAGATGGCTAAATAAAGTGAAAATACGACAGTGTCAAAAAGTGCCATTTTCCGTACCAAACTCATCCAAAAAAATTGCCGTAAGTCAGTATTTTCCGCACGCGAGTGTAAAAAACAATTTGTAATTTTGAATTTAGTAAAACCCCTATCAAAGGAAGAGAGGATACGAACATTTTATAAATTGTAAGCGTTTTAAACGTCCCAGATGCCATTTTATTTTAACAATGTTTTTTATTATTTAGAAGAATATCACCAGTAAGACGGAAATTCTTCCCCGTTTAAAACAAAGATCTATGTCCTATAAAAAAAATTATTATAAAATTGTCGCTATGTGACTATATTTAAGCATAATTTTATCTGATTTTTGACATTTTGTTTAAACTTAAAAATAATTCTGATCCTAGACAAAAGATTACTTTCAATAATTAAGGAAAGTTTTTGTAGAAATCTGTAGCCGTCTTGGAGAAAACCGTGTATTTCTATACAACCACAAATTACATTTACACTAGAATATCGGCGCAACTCTGACCCTTAAAAATCTGTGCCATTATATTGATCTAAAAAAATGTCAAAAGGGTGGATGGAATTATGTATATTCAATTAATGCTAAATAAGCAGTGATTTTTAGACAGGTAATTAAAGTATTTTTATAGGTATTTTGTGGCACATATTCAGGAAATAGCGTCCAGTAAACAATGTTGGTCTCACTGTTTAAAATTACACATAGAAACCTCAAACACGGGTTAAGTCTTATAGAAACAGTCCTTTTTCGAACATTGTGTTCGATTTCTAGCTCATTCTCTAGGAGTTAACAATGTTAAGGTGAAAATGTCTAGTTAACGTCCTCCTGTATAAAATATATAAATTTAAAAAAAAACACCGGTACTTATACACGTGCAAATGTTTTTTCTTCCAATCACTTACAAACAATTTGTTTGTTTATAGTCCGCCCTATTTTTTGGTGTGTAAAGTGAAGACGAAAACGTGCCACTTTCCATACCAAACAACTTAATTCAAAAACAGTGCTGAAAGTATATGAGAATGTCAAATATAATTTACCATTTTGATTTGGTAAAACCTATCAAGGGGTGAAAGGGACTAAAAATTTTAAATGCTGCCTCGGGCGCCAAAAATGCTAGCTGCGGCTCTGATGGTCCGGTTTCGTAAAAAACCGAAAAGACAAGGATATTGCTATTGTTTTAAAAATAATTCTTAGCGACCAGCAGAGGGCCCCACTTTATTGATGACAAAAGCGGCAATTGTTGGTCTTTTAAGGGTTTAACAATACACGTTTTCCTACCAGATGACCTGCAATTTTTTGTATTTTTATTTTTTATTTATTTAGAGGAATGTCCCTTGTAGGCCCGAAATTCTTCCCCGATTGAATCAGATAACAATTTCCTTTTAAAAAAATGATATGAATATGATCGATTTTTGACTATAAATAAGCATAATTTCATGCTATTTTGGAAAAAAAATTTTAACTAAAAAATAGTTTTAGGCCTGTACCAAAGATCACTTTAAACATAAAAAAAGTTTTTGTTAAAACCTTTAGCTGTCTTCAAGAAAAGCGTGTATTTCCAAACCCTTACATTAGCACGAAAATATCGGCGCGAGTCGGCCCCTTAAGATAAAGCTTATTATAATATTTAGTTCTAGTAAAAAATAACCAATACATAAATTGCAATTTTTGACAAAATTTACATTACATTAAAAAAAAACATAAAAAATAACACTTACACAAAAAATAATTTATTGTTTAAAAATTTTCCACTGCGCACATTTTATTTAAATATAATAGCGAACATTAGGGCCTAAACCTTTTTGAAATCGCAAAAAAAATGTTTTTGTTTCCAACAACAAATTTTACAACATACCTACAATTATAATCTAATTTATATTGGGTATTTATTCATTTTACAAGCCATATCTGTTGGACAACTTGCTAGCAGATTTATTACCATTTTTGTTTGTAATTGGTTAGAAAAGTGTATTTTTAAACAAAAAAGTTGCCTTTTAGTGTTTTTTTTAGAAAAAAGCTATTTTTAAAAAACCTCTTACCCTGATGCTTGCATGGTATACCACTTTTAGCTGCCTCAATGTTTTAAACATATTTTAGAAATCTTGGGGCAACAGACAGCTAAAGAAAGATTGCTACCTATATTTGTTGCACCAATGCGCAATGTTGGAGCAGCTTCTAATCAAACCCTTGTGTTACTAGGGACGGGTTCTTAATTCGCCACATAAATTCGCCCACCTTTTCCTGTCAGCGTTGCAAAAGTAATTTTTGTCTAACGTCTGTGAATTTTGCAGTTATCTCACCCGATGGCTTTTCTGTAGCTGCAAGAACACAAACCGCTCCTTTAAGATAAACAAGTTTTATTATTATGTAAGTAGCTACGGTTGCTTAACTGGTAACTATAAACTTTAGATACTTACACCTTATACGCTATGCCAATCTTATTATGACCCTTAGTAATTTAAGAAGATTTAAGTTGCAAAACAGAAATAGTTTTTACCTACTCGCGCATAGGTAAAATTTTGTACCCAACACTCCGCGTCGTTCGGCCAACTGCCGTCGCGTGCGGTGAAGTATTACTTTTCGCACTTGTTAGGTAAATAGCTATTTTAGCTTATTTAGCTCAAACAAAACATATTACTGCTAAACAACTGTAATGCATATTTTCTCTACGAGTTTCCATTTTCTTACACAGCCTGTCAAAAAAGGAAATACTTATATTGTAATAATTTTATCTTCACTTGTCTAGAACCTCTACCTATTTTAGTTATTTAAAAAAAATACTAAATTCTTAGAAAAGGGGATGCCGCAAAAACTTTTTAAATAAATTGACATTAGAGACTTTTTCGTATATTTGTAAAAATCATTTGTTATAAGGTTCTGATAAGCAGTCCTTGGAAAACTATTTAAGTTTCTTTTTAGCGCCGATACACACACGCGTTTTTTTGCAGCGCGGTGACGCAGCGTTACCGCGTTTTTCTGAAGAATGCATGCAAGACGAACGCGCATTTGCCGCTCAACTGTGTGAATCGCGCCATTTATTTCATAGTATCACGGACCGCAATTGCGGTAACGCTGCGTCGCACAGTGGTGAGGTCATATGAGATCATGCGGCCAAAATATAAAAACTATCAATTTTGTTTTTAAATCCAAAGATCCAATGTAAAATTGGTAAAATAAGTTTGCTAGAGAGCTTTTAAAGAAACAACAAGTAAAAATTTGCTAATTTATCAGAAACTAAGAAAAGATTGCACTTTTTAGATAAGCTACGAAAGACTTAATTTTCTACTTTATAACTGAAGATATGTTTAAAGTGTGTTTAACATTAAAAATTAATATTATTATTATATTAATGTTATTAAATTTTATTAGTTTAGGTTGTCTGTACTAATTTGAAAAAACATATTTGTATATACAGGGTGTCCCACAACGAAAATCGATACGATCGATTTTTCAAAAAGTGGACTATGGAAAATTTTGGAAATTTGGCTGTATACCAATGACTACGGAGGCAACTTACCTAAAATATTTTCAAGATGGCGGAACTTCCGGTTATATCGGAAGTGGACAATAATGAGACAATATATTATTTAACTTTTAGATTCTAAGATTTCTGGACATATTTTATGCCAATACCTGCCTATCGACTTTGATATACTGCCAAGTTTTCAAAATTTTCTATTGTGCATTTTTTGAGAAATCGATTGTGGCGATTCGTCGTGGGTCACCCTGTATATTTCACTGAAAATAATTCCTTGAATCAATTTAATAAAAATAAAGTAACTAGATAAATACAAAAGAATAAATTGCATCAAAGGACTTAACATTTCTATAAAGCAAGCAGTTGAATAGCTTCCACGTCCAGTTCGGGACTAACATTTTTCTTCCATTTTTTTCTTAAACTAGTCAAATAAGGATCAGAAGAAATCAGCAGTGAATGGAGAATATCTTCGTTAGTAGCAGATCTTGAACATTTTCGTGAATATAGTTGTCGAAATCTTTTGAAGTCTTTATTTCTAGACTCAGATGCCTCTTCACTTAGTTGACCAATAGGGAGACAAGCTGATTTTATTATGTCTGAGCCGTGAAGTAACACCTTATGCACGGACGATGGCATATAGTACCAACCACATTTTTCGACAAAAAGCTCCGCTAAACTAATGGCAAAGGTTTCAAACTTCTTTTCATCTTCGCCCACTTGTTAAAACTTGTAGTAAAATAGAACATTTTCTAATAACCATTTCATTGACTTTTGTAGCTTCGGCTACTATCTGAGGATTTTTAAAGAATGTTCTGGCAGTATTGCCGTCATTTGACGTTCCACTGCCTTGTCGTGGTACATCGACAATAATTCCCAGCTTTTGTTTTAGTTTCGTTTGCACATGTTTCTTTCTATTTTTAAGAAGTTCTTTTTCTTCAATAGATCTTGCACACCATTTTTTAAAATCTAAGCGATAAGCTAAATTTAGAATATATTCCATGAACCGAATTAAGGCATGTAGACTGGAGAGTCCATATTTAAGAGCATCACTGTTGAGACCTTTTCTTCTAATTTTGACCAAATCGTTCATTTCTGAAGGTTTTGCTTTACAAATCGGACAACAAGCTGCAGACGAAGTTTCTGTTAATATTTGATATATTCTGCCGTCGATCATTGTGAGCGACAAATTATGGGAAACAGAAAAGTCATGATTGTCTGCGATAGAGGCTGTAGTTTCCGTTAAATTTTTTATTTGGTAATCCTTCACGACTTTGGTTACATTTTCCGGTGTTTCTCTTAAAAATTCAAAAAACAAGGGTCTGCAGCAGTTAGAAGATGATGGGTGTGGGTTCTTCCAAATTACTACATTTTCTATAGAAATTAACTGAATAGGGACCAAAGACACTGAAAAAACGGACTCATCTGTTATTTGTGAATTTAGAAAATTTTGTTTGTAAATGCTATTTCCGGATGCTCCGGCGCAACCCCACTTACTACGCAGCAAAAATTTGTTCTGTTTAGTTTCTAAACTTTTCTGTTTTACGTCCTTGATCTGAAATAGCCGTTGTAGAGTGTGATCCAAAAGTTGCTGCATTTTTATGAAAGCACCTTTCTCTGTAATTTCCATTAAAGAAGGATAGCATTCAGATTTGGCTTGGAAAATTTGGTTATAACTGGGAAAAATGTCCGCGTTTTTCAATAAGCACTGTTCTCTTAAGGAATTATATTGATATCTAGATAACTTAATATCAGCCATCAGAGCTAAAGATTTATCTTTCGAAAATTTTGTCACAGTATTTTGGCATTGAAGCCGCTGTCTAAAGTCCTGTGCTCCTAAAGAATGCACTTCCCGGATCATCGCAGCTCCATCTCGTTTTCCTTCTTTACACAATCTTCTTTCCAATAAGCTTTGCAGCTCAGCTATTGTTAATTTATTAATTTTTCGTAGGACTGCCACTTTTCTAAGTTTGCTTCTATCTGAACATTCTTCCATCTTTTTAGACGGTCTACCTGCCGCAGTCACTACATATTTAATTTTCCTGAATATCAAAAATCCGTTTAGCGATGTATCAAATTTCCTACAAAACCGATCTTTGGTTCTATTTGCTTGGTTCCACTTACTTTTAAACTGAGGTAAATATGTCTTTTGAATCGTTTCTTTAACTATTTTAAAATCCTCGTCGGATAATTTATACTGCTGCTTCAAATTACGTAAAAATATATTCTCATCGCCTTTTAACTGGATAACACTATCAGAAAGACACTTTCTACTAATCCTTAACATTTTTAAACATCAACTTTTAGGTCGATAATACTATCAAAAAGACACTTTCAACTAAACTATTTTTAAACGCATCTAATCAGTTGACGTATACAAAAAACAAGTGAACATAATCTGACGCACCATCGAGATGCACGGTCTACTTTAAAAATGTATAACATTTGAATAGGCAAACATGGGCAAATACAATTAACTAATTATGGAAGACGGTGAGTTATAGTTTCTTTCTAGTGCAAAATCTAATCTTCGGCAAACTTCGCAAACTATTTATTTCCTTGCAGAAACTGAAACATTTCATTTTTAGAAAAATAATAGTATTATAGTAGCTAATTTCTTTATTGAACTAAAAGAAAGATATTTTAGAAAACAAAATATTATCGATTAAATTCAAATAACATTATATAATTTAAAAAAAAGAACTTTAGGGATAAATATCAAAAAAGTTATTGGGGAAAATTACTTCAACTTCATGGATGTTTTTTCATTTTATTAAAATATTTACTTGCCTTGCAAAAACTTCTGATGTTGAAACGAATTTTTTGCAGTAGTAATTTTTTGAATGGTATTAGTTATATGATATTTATTATGTTGGATATGGTTACAAAATAATGGCATGAAATATTTTATATATTTTTTATTTTTATTTGAAGCAATATTGGCCGCATGATCTCATATGACCTCACCATTGTGCGTCGTCGCGCTGCAGAAAAACGCGTGTGTGTACCGGCGTTTTAATATTTCATTGTCGTCGTCATTTTCGACCAAGTAGCCTTTTTTTAAATAAGGTTTTTCAGAACCTCAATCGTTTAGAAA
This sequence comes from Aspidapion aeneum, assembly GCA_963576565.1. Taxonomy (NCBI): domain Eukaryota; kingdom Metazoa; phylum Arthropoda; class Insecta; order Coleoptera; family Brentidae; genus Aspidapion; species Aspidapion aeneum. Next base: position 77,260,737 of record OY755044.1, on the reverse strand, counting down.
TTGTCTCTAAGAATGTAAGTTTTTTTCTTGTAAGATTTAATTATACTAAACGAAAAAGTTACGTAATATCAAAAAATGTGTTTATATATTTTATCGATTTTAAGCCGATGAACAAAATAGTAAATTACATTGACCTAATGTAGAAATTCATTGAAACAATGAACTTGTTTTAGGTCACTTTAAATAAATTTTCCTTTTTGAAGACTAATCATTGCAAAACTATAAATTATTATAGCTTCTAAAGTAAGTATTAAAATTAAAATAATGTTAATCGAGCATAAAATGTTTCTCGCACTTTAGAGGATTAAGGGATAAAAAATGCACTAGTAGTGTAACTAACTGCCGCATAGGCTCGAATAAAATATTTTCTTATAGCTGTATGCGAAAAAACTCGGAAAGAAATTCTAAAAGTACAAAAAATAGCACAAAGACCTCGGGATATAAGTGTGTTTTCATTCTTCGAGGAATTATAGTCCTCGCTATGGTAGTGCTTCAAACTTTTCCCTCGAGATGAAATATACCACTTTTAGTTCTTGGTATTTTATATACGGCCTTCTATCTAGGGATGGGATTTTTGTATGGGCTATAAGGATTGCATATGAGAACAGTAAAGAGTTAAACCAACGTTGCCTGTTTAGCGAAAATATCAGTATAAGCCGCGACTTAATTTAGTCAGTTTTATGTGCATTTATTAAACGGGGAGATACACAACCAGAATAATACATTAAAATTCTTCTTGTTCCTAAAATAAAATAATTTACTTACTTTTACAAACAAGCAGAAATTTAAGTATTATTTTGTTTATTCGTTTCACATTCACTAAAGTCAATTTTGATTGAAAGATAACTTATTAATCTACAGGTAAGCTACCTATTATTTAATTTTAGTTATTTGAACGCATTTTAGTCAAACCAAAAAAAAGGTAATGGTGGACTACAGTGACGCAGCGTGGGTAGGGGACGCGGTAGGGAGGCGAGACCCTAGGGGGCGGCTGAGGTGATATGAAACCTTAGAAGTAGGTCCGCTCACCTGATTGATTACTTTTCCTAGACAAAAATCAAAATTATGAGTTTTAGTCCCTCTTAAACCACAAATGAAAATTTGAAAAAAGGAGCAGACATTTCTTAAGCAAATGAAATTGGTGACCAAATTTTTAGAAAATATTGGAGGAATAAGATTTTAAATTCTCGCAGGCAAAAGCAAACTTTTTTGATAACTGAAAACCTCCAGAAAAAAGTTTGAATTCGGAAAAATACGCTGCAAGTTGCAAACATTTTTTCACGTTAAACCGACACCTTAGGAATTTTTTATTTTTAAAACGAATGCTGCACTCTTTATCAAAGAGCGACATGCGCCACAGGTAAAAACGTTTTCAATAAAGGAAGAAAATTTTTAAACCAAAAAACCCTTTTTTAATCAAAATCTAATGCCAACAATAGACTTTTGTATCATATTGGGTTAAAATCGTTTGAGGTGTTCTTGATTTATCGTGTGTATTCAAACAGCCAATTTATTTTATTCGCCGATTTCGGTGATTCAGGATCCAAAACTCACATTTAGTAAAATTATAAAAATTAAATTTTTACGTTTTTAACAGTCCACCTCTTTTATGGTAGAATAAAAATTAGGTTTTGTAATAATTTTCGGCCTAGACAAATGTTTCAGGTTGTCCGGCCCTTAACGACTACGACCATTTGCGCCTGCAGTAATTTGGCAACGCTGAAGCGCTCTCGACGGGAATCGGGAATATCGCGGTCTCATCTTAATACATGCTATACTCTATCTGTTTTTTATCCTCTTATGGAAACTAAGTGATTTTGTTCACGCGGTATCTTAAAAACTGCGGTCGTTAAATCTGTACTTTTTAACCTAAGTGTACAAATAACTGTTATGCAAAATTGCAATAACGCTTAAAACGCAATGGAATTTTAACATGCAAAATTCGATATGACTCATCAATATAATGTTTATTTCCGATTGTTTCCGCGATTATTTTGGCCCCATAGCCAAATTTAATTGTCCCGACAGCTACTGTGTGTATGCGTGCCCATATTTCATTTTATAATGGCCAACATTTTACTGAATTGGCGTCAATAAAAGTTACCGATTTGTTGCCGAGACAAAAATTAGGGACATTTTGGGTCGCGTATTTTACATTTTGTTACCGTAATTGTTATTACTGAGTCTGCGCATTAGCAGCTTCTCGCTCCTTTTTTGTTATTTACGGTACCGGCGCCCGGTATTTACAATGGCCCGTCTTTAATGTTACCGTTATTTTTTAAAGTTAGTTTTGTTTTGTTTTTTAATGCAGTCGATTTTTATAATAAAGTTTGTTAGTTTGGTTTGTAAAAAGCCATATATCTGATAAAAATAAATAAACAAATATAAATAACAAAAAGTTGAAGGAGTGTGAAACTACTGAATTAACGTTTGTGTTATGCTTATCTTTAGGGTTCCAAAATCTATCTTTTTTGCCCTGAATGTAACCGTTATTCTTAGTAACTATAACGGTAACAGAAGTCAAATTTAACTGACCCAAAATGTCACTATTGTATAAATTGGATATATTAATAATTTTGTTAATCATTAAGGTTGTTGGGTATTGCTCGAAGCAATTTTTATCATGTATATAAGTAACTGAATATAGTTATTTTATTTTAAAAATCTATTAAGGTGCTTATACACTAATGCAGATTGTGTTCTTACTTTAAGAAACTATGCTATTACCAATTTCGTCATCATATGGAAACTTAATTGCAATAATTGTAACAATGCGCTTGTATAATGTTAACTTAAAAGTAATAGTTTAGCATGAGATTTTCTGATTTTAGTATATCTATAAGTACTGTAAATATTACGAATATTGCATCAGACTACTACCGGCGGCGGTAATATCGTATGACATAGTGAAAGTAACTACTTTTTTATTTGACAGGGCTATTTTTCGGTATTTCCGGAAAAACCATCGAACAAGTCGATTTTGTTTGCAAAGAGGACAGTTTTTCACTTTTTCTTTAAATTTTGGAGCACGCGTGAAAAAACAACAAAAATATATTTTTTGCCATTTTATCGAAGAAGACTAAATAGATATTATATATTTAGTCTTCTTCGATCCATCTTTGAACAAAGGCCTCCCCCAATATCTTCCACTCTTCTCTGTCTGTCCCCGTGTTTATCCATCTAGTTTTCGCATGTTTCTTCAAGTCGTCCGTCCATCCTTTTTGGGGTCCATTCCTACTTCTTTTATTTCCTCTAGATCTCCAGTTTAAAATTTTGTTCCATCGATCGTCTTTTTGTTTGATATTCATTCATTAATTTTTCTATCTGTTAAATTTACATATAACATTAACCTTTACATCTACCTTTAGACATTTGTTACTTTATCCATGTTTGATTGTGTAAGGGCCCATCGCACCGACTTTTTTTCCGTTTCTTAGCCTAAAGAATACATTTCGTAAAATTTCGTTGCACCGAACTAAAAGGCAGACTTATTCCTTCCTTAGTGTTATTAAAACTAAGTCAGCTTTTTTCGTGACTTAACTGTTCCTTAAGAGCTGCTTAAAGATAAGATGCTGGTCACATAATGTTACCCGCCTGGCATAGCCATAGCAACTGACAATACTTTTTGATTAAATTGAATTTTGTTTTTTAAGAAAATAAAGTAAAAAACATGTTTTTTAATAATTAAAAATGATTTTGAAAAACTTTATTGCACAAGATAACGACTAGATTTTGGTTCTTTTGGCACAATGTTTTTGTGAAAAAACATACCTATGTATCGATTACAAAAAGATTTGTAAGGAAGAAAAATAATTTAAATACAGTTGAATCTTTATTACAGCATTTTCGTCCAATTTTTGGGTTCACTGTTGTTCACAGCCTGGTTGGTCAGTGCAGCGGTAAGGGTAGGATAGGACTGACTAGTGTAAGAAAACCATTTAAATTAAACTGCACTGCATGAACTAACAAGACGATTTTCCTTTCTGCTTTGACATTTTAATCTATTTTCATTATAATTTTTAATCCTTTAGTTGTACCCAGGGGTGTATGGGCCATATGGGAAATTGAAAGAATTCCGGGTGGGCTGGTGCTTTTTGGGCCGGTGAATTATGGGCCGGTCCTTATGGGCCGTAGGCGTATGGGCTACCTTATGGACAGGAGCCTTATCGGCCTTTGCCTTATGAGCAGTAGATTTTTGGCACGGATTTTCTCCCGGGCTGGATAGGGAACCGTTAACCAGCCCGGGAAAAAATACGCGACTGTACCAACAAGGCGCAAGGACACCCAAATTCCAAAAAATCGAGTGGCACCATGTCGATTTCATCATCTTCCAAATAGTCTTCCAAAAATTCAAGATTTTTTCATTTTTGTAAATAAATCACACAGAAAATTGATGGGTTTTGACAAAACTATTTTGGGGCGTACTGGGTGTTGTTGTTTTTTTAGAGTTTAAAAATTTTGTTGGTTGAAACAGCGACGTTGTCTGATTGGGTCACAAGGTGGCCGCATCTTGACAAAGGAGAGGAGATTTTTGCTCGATGCAACAAATTTAAAAATAAGCCTTGGTTAAAATTAAAGCAATCCATAGTTAAGAAAGGGAATTTTAAAAGTCATATTAAGTACAGGTTAGTAGAATTGGTTATACACTTTCGTGTTTAGGTACTGCGAATATTTTTCCTTTTTTAATATGGAGCTTATATATATTTTTATTCCTCTACTCGTTTATATTTCTACTTGATTTATTCTTATCTTTTAGTCTTATGATTTTAGTTTTAGTGTAGTTCATACAAAAGCCTACACGGTAAAAAAATTGCTTTGAAGTAAAATAATTTGTGCTTTCCTATTCAGGAAGAGAATATTTTCTTGATATAGTACAAAACATGTCTTGCCTCTTAAATTTAATGCGAAACAGAAATTGTTTTATTATGAATTGGAACTGAATTAATCTAAGGCCCCGTTTTCTTTGGAAGCAAAATATTATTTATATAAAGACAATTTGCTTTATTACAAATCGGAGTATACTGAAACAAAACAATTAAAGAAAAAAAATAAAGTCTCATTTCAAGATGAAACGCTGCGTTGAACTAAAAAGAAATATTGTAATTCAAAACAAATTGTTTTAAGGTAAAACAATTTATTCCAGAAAAGAATGTGTTTTCATTGTAGACAAAATTTTTTGCCGTATATATTTTTAGGTGGTGCATCCAGTTATTCCAGCATTCCAGATATTGTCAGCAAATCTTAGGTGGTTTAAGTATTGAACGCTTACTTTGATGCCTATTGCTTCCCAATCTAAGTTTTTAAAAACATCTTCTAGGGCCTGATTAAATAGTTTAGGGGATATTCTGTCACCCTGTCTGACACCTCTTCTTATACGGAGGTTGTTGCTTCGCTATATGTATTGGCTATTAGGTCTGTGCATCTGTGATCTATTCGAATATTAATTAAAGATGCTTTTACTGTCCAGCGCTCAATGTTATTAAAAGCTTTTTCAAAGTCTATAAACGTAATATATAGTGGAATATTATATTCGTTGGCTCATTATATCATGCTTCACGTGGTTAATAGGTGCTCAGCTCTATTGAAACCTTTGAAGCCTGCTTGTTCTGTTGATTGATATCCGTCAAATTTTATTGTCTATTGTTTTCGTGTAAAGCTTATAAATTACATTGAGGAGTGTTATAGCTCGATAGTTTTTTTGATCTGCTCTATCGCCTTTCTTGGGTAAAATAATAGTTATAGATTCTTTCCAGTTCTTTAGTATTATTTTTTCTCTGAGTATTTTATTTAGGAGAATATGAAGGGTATTAAATTCATACGTCAACTTTTTTTAATACGTCAACTAAAATGTCAAAATACGATTTTAAATAAACACTTTTTTTTAACATACGTTAATCAAAATGTCAAGAAATAATAATGTTTTTTTATTTTTTTCCCTAAAATTTACAAAAAATATTTTTTGACGTATATCAAAAAATATGTTATACTCCCTATTTTTTTTAACCTTTCGAATAAGATACCACAAGTAAAAAATTTGTTGATAATTCAATTAACGTATGTATGTCAAGAAAAAATATTCTATTGTTTATCTTTTATTAGAGGCTTTCGAACAAATCATTCCATATAAAAAAGTTATATGTGCAATAATATAAGCCCGTAAAAAACTCAACTTCGTGAATATTGTGCAATCGTTTTTTGCATAAAACAATCCGTTGGAGGCAGCATACCATTAAAAGCCAGGCCATTCTGTATATACAGGGTGTCTCAAAAGTCCGAGTCCACCAAAATATTTTCTGAACTATTAAAGATAACTGAACCATATTTGGAAGTGATAAATAACGTCAAGAGATCTATTTTTTAAAAGGGCGGTTGTGTTGCCCCTACATTAGGGAGCGGCATAGGGGCGGTCAACTTAATTTTTTTTAAACTGAAACCCCTATAGAGTAACAACATTTTGACATAAATGTTGATTGTCTATGTCAAATCTGTCAAAAGCTATGGACTGCCAAACCTAACATAGTAAAATAATAAGTGTGTCAGTCGATAGATTTTGACACGTTTGACATAGACAAGGGGCAGTTACGTCAAAATATTGGTTTTTCAAAGACTTTTAAAACAAGATATCACTAAATAGAGTTTTTGTTTAAAAACAACAAACTTGTTAATTTTGACAAAACTGAAAAAATTAGGGTTGGCAGTCCATAGCTTTTGACAGATTTGTAAGTAATGACAAAATGTTAGTTTTTTAAAGATATTTCAAACGAGGTGTCATGTCACTCGATAGGAGTTTGAATTTAAAAATTATAAGTTGACCGCCCCAATGCCGCTCCTTAAGGGGCAACACACCCGCCCTTCCATAAAATACATCTCTTGATATTATCGATCTCTGCCAAAAATGGTTCAGTTATCTTAAACACTTCAGAAAATATTTAGGTGGACTCGGACTTTTGGGACACCCTGTATGTAATATCCATTTAAAAGAGTAAATTCTCCGACTCAGCACAAAAATATGTATTTTTATGACTCCTAAAGCTTTCCAACTGCACTATTGCCGAAAAAATCCATTAGGTTCTTAGTAAAGGACCGAATACATTTTACTTTATAGGCGTTCATAAAAAAACAATCAGAAAACTTGAAAATCATCGTGACGAAATAAATCATCTTGAAATAAGGGGAAAAGTTTAAATAAGTTGGAAAGTAAAAAGTTTCCTTACTTTGTATTATGTAAATATAGAAACTCCAAATAAAAATTACAATTAGGTAAATAAGTAAAACATTTTACCTTTATGGTGGATTTCAGTAGCTGGAAAAAATAAAGCCAGTAATTAAAATAAATTTGTTTTTATTTATGGCTATAATGTCCATACGGTTCCAATTACTAACTTTGAGTTACTGGTATTAGTTCTTGTTTCAGCTACTAAAACCGTGTAAATTCACCATTAAACTAAATAAATAAATAATTTATTTCTTTGGGATTCTATTCTCAAACTACGAAACCTAGTTCAAGAGATAGGAATTAAAATTAAACCGGAACTTAGAATAGAAAATGGAAAAAATATATAATTATATTGTACTGGAGGACCTTTTTACACAAGAATTCTATGCATTTTGCACTGTGTTTCAAAAAACCAAAAAAACCAATGTAGGGTAAATTTTAAATGCCGGATTTTACAAACTTTTTTAGAGGAAAGTAAAAGAGGTGTCTGTTTTGGAGGTAATAAATGGATCCAGGATGGATCTGATACCTTCCTAGGTAGCCTATTAGCATCCTTGAAAACAGTTTTTGTAAATATGCGAAAACCTAATGGTCATACGAGGTTTTCGGTTATAACACAAATTATTGAGCAAAATGTAGTCTATTACATTCCGAAAACCGCATATTGATGCGTCGGCTCCGTTAAAAAGTTAGAATTTTTAAAACTGTTTAAATGTCAAAAAACTATCATCAGCATTAATGGATGTTGACGAAAATCTAACCAGTTCGTTAGAGTGTCAAACCCTATTTTACCTGAGAATTTTATGAAAATCAGTGCGGTACAGCGGTTTAGGAGCTATCGTGTTACGAACAGAAATAATATATACACACAGACAGACATCACGACGATATTGCTAAGATAGGACAAAATACATCCAAATAACACATTTCGGCGTTATCTCAGAAAAAAAAATTCTTAATAATACCTTCGCTAGCCATTGCTACCACGGGCTAGGAAGGTAAAAATTATTTATTACCATCAGATGAGTGTTTACTAAAATGAATGTTAACTAAAAAGAGATTTAAGTTAAAAACTATATTTTGATTAAATAATTTGACGGTTGCTACCCGCTTTTATATGCAAATTCTATGGCTAAGTTGGCTTTGATAGAGCCAGTTTTAGTGATTATTTAAAATAGGTACTACTTTCTTATTCAAAATGATAGTGTAATTTTCTTTATTTTTAAGAAAATCCGTTAAAAAATATCCATTTCTTAGTATCAATTTTGACTTATATATGTTAAAAACTATTTTATCAGACAGTACTAGAGCTATAGTTTTATATATAGTTAAACCCAATTCAGCTAAGAACGCTTATCATAATAAAGCTTGCTTTACGATGAGTGTCCTTAAATCGAGCATCTTAGTGTATAGTGTTATAACATTTTTTCGGTTAAATTATTTAATTAGCTTTTTATGCGCTTTAATCCGAATGGTTGGAGATGGATGCCAAGATCTAGAAAACGTCAATTCTACATAGCAGCATGCACTCTTGTAAAGTTTGTAGACAGGGCACTGTCATGTAGAAAGTTAAACAAGGCGATCCTTCTTTGAATACAACACTGTCGAATTTCCATAATTTTCTTGTCATCCTATTTATTTTTTGTTTCAAAATAGTCAAAATTTCTAGATCTGTCAGCCTTTAAAACTCTTGCATTCAAAGTAGGACCAGGCTTGATAATTTAAGGGGGCTGTGCGAAATTTTTTATTTTTTAGATTTGTTGGTTTCTTGGGAATGTAGTTCATCAATAAAAGAGCAACTTTTAATTTGCATTTATTATAGTTTTGGTCTAAAACCCTTCTTTAGAACTAAAAAGAATTGTAAACAACGTTTTTGGCTATTTCTTTATGTGCCATTATTTAAAAAAAGTATTTTTAAATTTGTTTTTTGACTTATTTAATAAAATGTATGATTATATGTGAATGAATGGTAAGTACTTTTTGTTATTTTAGATATTTATTTTTTCTCATAAAAAAATGGGACATAAAACAAAAAGCCTTAAACGTTGTTTTCAATTATTTTTAGTTCTGAAGGTCTTTAGACCGAAACTTCCATAAATATCAATTAAAAATTGTTATTATATTAATGAACCACATTTCCAAGAAACCAACAAAACTAAAAAATATAAAATATATACAGTGTGTCCATGGATTGAGTGCACGTAAGGTATAAATGACATCAGAATTTGTTTTAGTTTCTGATTTTCTGGGAATGGCTCCTGCTTGGTCTTAAATTAACATGTTAAGAAAATAAGCCAAGTCAATCAATATACAGGGTGGTTTAGTAGGCCGATTCGATAAAAACTCTTAAAAGTAAGGTACCTTTTTTTTAAAGAGATATCAGAAAAAGTTATTAAGAAATGTTGTTTAGCATTAACTTTTAATTCTAAACAACTCTTTTTTATAACCTTTTCTAATATCTCGTAAAACAAAGGTACTTCTTTCTCTTAACACAAAATCAGCTTACTAAACCACCCTGTATATTCATTGATTTGGCTCCTTTTTTTAACATCATACAGGGTGTTCCAACTAAAAGGTAACAGACGTGTTTTTTGGTATTTTTTGTGTGAATTTGGAGAAACGCTCGGACACGTCGATTTGGTTTGCGAGGGGGACACCTTTTGGCTATCTTGAAATTTTTGTAGCGCGCACCATCTTCGAGGGGTATACTTTACCCCTATATTTTGAATAGGGAAAGTGGGTCTAGTGATACCTTCTTTTGAAGTTCTCTTGAATATCTTTAAAACCGTTGAAAAATTTCGAAAATCAATAGATTAGTTTTTGAGAGAACTTTCAAATTTTACATGGAATGAAAAATATAAAATTCTGATTAAATTTTTATTTTATCAGTTCATGTTAAATTTAAAAGTTTGAAAGCAATTATCTCAAACACTAATAGATAGATTTTTGAAATTTTTACACGGATGTAAAGACATTCAAGAGGCCTTCAAATCAAGGTATCACTAGACCCACTTTCCCTATTCAAGATATAGGGGTAAAGTATACCCCTCGAAGATGGTGAGTGCTACAAAAATTTCAAGATAGCCAAAAGGTGTCCCCCTCGCAAACAAAATCGACGTGTCCCAGCGTTTCTCCAAATTTACACAAAAAATACCAAAAAACACGTCTGTTACCTTTTAGTTGGAACACCCTATATTCTGCGACCAAGCAGAAGCGATTCCTGGAAAATCAGAATCTAAATCCATTTCTTTTTCGTTTTATACCTTATCATCAAATTTATTGATTTGGCTCATTTTCTTAACATCTTAGTTTGAGACCAAGCAGGAGCAATTTCCAAAAAATCAGAATATGAATCGAAATTTTTTTGTCATTTGTACCTTACCTGCACTTAAGCCGTGGACACACTGTATATACGTTTAGGACCTAACATGATTTTATACCTACGTAACTCATGATCCAACTGAAACTGACACTTTACAAACTATCTGCATTCAAAAAGCTTCTAGTCATTTATTTCATTTGTGGTTTGCGCTGTTATTTTTTATTTAAAATAACAAGCTAAATTGCCCAAATAGCATCACAAGTTCATAATTGAATCGCAGATCGTTTTGCTGTACAAATCAACGATATAAAAACTAGTATTTTGACTACTAAAAAAATAATAGTATATTATATACCAAGGGATAAAAGTGGCATTTTTTCTTACGAGGCGAGGTGTTTTCATCGGGGGATAAAAAGGCCCTTTTATCACTAGGTTTATATGCAATTTTTCGAACATTTTAGTTTATTTTCCAAGTTTTTTTAAATTTTTTTGGTAATTTTAGGTTTTAACTTTTTCTATTTTGGTTTCTACTATTTATGAGTGGTCAGTCAGTTTTCATGCCGATTTTTTGTTTATTTGTCGCATTTCATCCCTGAACTAAAAAGTAACACCTTTATTCCTTAATATCGGAATGAAAACTGAACTTTGTAAGCTAAAAGTGCGAAAATATTTTTTTTGTACAAAATGAGGAACTATAAGATAAATTAGCCTGCAAATATGTTATTTTAGAATACAAAATTTTATTTAAAAGCATGTAGCACTTAAATACAATTAAGAGATAAGTTATATATTAGTGCCAGTGGCGTATATGGGGGGCGGGGGCCCGGGCCTTAACTTAGATTTTTTAGATATTTTCCACGTATTTCATAAATACAAACATATAATAGCATAAAATACAGCCTCATGAGGTTTCACCCTCCCCCCCCCCCCCCCGAAACTGTCTCGGTCCCCCTCCCCGAAACTTTCTTCTTTATACCCCACTAATTAGTGCTACACGGTTAAAGCAATGTTTCTTACATTTGACGGCACTTCTTAGAAGTTTGTAGTTTACAGGGTTTCATTTTTCGTGAATTTTGTAGATTTTTTATTATTATGAATATTTTTTCGCACTTTTGGATTATAAAGTTCACTTTTTGTCCCGATTTTTAGGAATAATCAAATTTAATCAGCTACTTACACCCACCCGCAGACAGAAGTCACGACGAGATTGCTAATATAATGGATAAAAATGGATTTTTAGATGAGTTCACTAATATACATAAAGAAGTCGCTCTACAAATCCACCAAGGGCCGTAACTAAATTCCAAGTACTTTACCATACTTTTACATTATTTTGACAGCTGACTAAAAACTCCAAATAAATAGAAAAAAACTTTTAAAAAAAATTAAAAGTGCAAAGGAGAGCTTATAAACCTTCTGATAAAAGTGTTATTTTGTCCCTTGGTATATACTATAGTACACAAAATGAAAAAGGTACGTAATATCAATCAATGTAGATACTCATTGATTTTATTGATTTTCAGCCAATAAATAAAATACATATCAACCAATGAACTTGTTCGTTGTATTAATGTTTGTGTTCATTGAATCATTTACGTCTGAAAACTTAATGTGCACTGTACCTGGGTTTTTCTTTGTGGTTCGCATTTTATTTCTCTTTTAGAGAGAGTTTTACTATTTTTCCGATATGGAAATTGACGGTGCAGTTATAAAAAGTAAAAATATGGATAAAGAGTGAAAGATCAAAGATAAAAGTAAAAAATACAAAAAAAGATCCTAAAAATTAAAAATAGAAAACTTACTACAAAATTTTTGCCTCTATATAAAAAGTGTGCACTCTAGAAATTATTAATGGAGGTAAGCTTCAGGGACTTAAGTAGTACTTTTAATCCCCAGGAAGTAAAACATGGAAATTTTTAATCTCGCAGGATTCAAAATAAAAGTTTTAGTGATTTTACTATATCACCGAGACCTAAGTAATTTAAATTCTTGAGAGGCAAAAGGTAAACATTTTAGGTGACTTTTTCACATCAAGAACTATAAATGACAACTATCAGTCACATGGTTTGACATGACATCCTAAAGCTAGAGTTACCTACCGTTAAGTGTTCTATTATTATTTTTGTGATTTTTCTTTCAGATTTCGCTATCTTAAGCAGAGGCGCACCCAGGAATATGTCTTGGGGGGGGGCCCGAGCGCTCATGATGTCGTATTTTATGCTATTTTTTCTTTTTATTCATGAAATATGTGGAAAATATCTAAAAAAATCTGGGGCTTGGGAGGGGGGGGGGCGGGCCCCGAGGCCTCCCCCCTGGGTGTGCCCATGCTTAAGTGCATAAATATAGGTAAGCCTTGGAACCAAAATATCGCAGAATTTTCACCGCACTTGTCACTTTAGTATCTAGGTTTGTAGTATACAGGGTGTCCCATTTTTGATGGAATGAAATGGGAAACTCAGTTATTTTAACAAATAGAGACCTGTGGATTTCACATTATTATCCTTGAATTTCGAGACGTAAAAGTCAAAAGGTTTTTTAGCCGTTGTAGTTTTGGAGCTACGAGGCAATATTCAAAAATCCGTAATTCTAAAAATCTGTCCTATCTTTGTTATGAGTTATAATTTCGATTTTGTTAAAACTTCTCTACTGAAAGTTGATCCTTGTCAATTTTTTTGGTCTGGCGAGTCATCTTCGAGATTTCAAAAAAAATAAATAAAACTTAAGTTAAATACGGTCCTGGTTTTTTTGTCAATTTTTCTTTACATTGAGTCCCATATTAACACCTACTTATCAAAAAAATTGAAAAAAGGATTTAGATCCGTTTTTTTTAAATTTCTTTCTAAAATCTCGAATTTGACTCGACATATGAAACGTCAATTTATTGACAGGGTCGACTGTCTGTAGAGAGGTATTAATTAAATTGAAATATCTGCCCTAATAACGGATTTCTGTTATTCCACATTTTTGAATTTTCCCTCGTAGCTTTAAAACTACAAGGCTAGAAAAAACTTTTAACATTTTATTTGTCTTAAAATTTGAGGATAGTAATATGAAATACCCAGGTCTCTCTCTTTTATAATAACTGAGTTTCCCATTTAATACCATCAAAAATCGGACACTCCGTAATCTCTAAAAAGCAGCTAGTCTCTAATCATAATCGTTTTCTAGAGACAATTGTAATACCATAGATTTCAAAAACCTAGTAAATAATTTAAGTTACATGCCTATTATACAAAAAAGTATTAGGGATAGATTGATGAATAACTATTAGAAGAAAAAGCAAAATCTCCAGAAAAGTAAAGAAAAGAAAAGAGCTTTTTTTTTCTAATTATTCATCTATCTAACCCTAATAGTTTTTAATATTTTTCCCATAATGTCTTAAATAACGTCCCAAAACTGCCTTTATTATCACTCTAAAATAACATAAAACTATTAAGTATTTTACCATACAATTTTTTGTGCTTATACTTGCTGTGCAAATGGGTTAAATCATTTTCAGCTGCCAACATGAAATGGGTTTGGTTTCAACTCAATTTTAGCTTTATTTTAAGCCATTATGGTGAGTGAATATAATAATAGATATTTGGATCATTTATGGTGAAGCCTGCAAGTAATATTATTATTATCATAATTTATATCGCCCTATATTATTAGCCTAGAATTATGGTATTTGACATAAAATATAATGTAGGTAAGTAGTATGCTCATCAGTATAATTAGCACTAAGTTTATAGGAAATAAGGAATAGGGATAATTCAGCGCAACCGGTTCGGTGCCAGGAAAGTTCGGCCGAAGACAGTTCGACGCCGGAAACAATGATTTTTGTTATAAAATGCAATTATATAGCATGAAGGCATATTTTGCTGTTTTAAGTAATTATCCGTATGTGCGTTTTCAAATTCCCCTACATTTTAACAGGTTAGGTTTGGTTTGATTGGGTTAGGTTAGCTTAGGTGGGTCGTCACCTCAACTTTGCCCACAATAGCAGAGGAGTCCAATAATATGAAACTCCTCTTTACTGATTTGTAGTGACAAAAAATATAAAAAAGCCTGGTTCTGCACTGTCAATGTTTAGCGCTATATATTTTTGAGGGATAAAAATGTAACCCTTTTGTAAAATTTACACCCTATATTCAATTGCAATTCCGGTGAAGAGTTCTTGGTGCCGCCGGCCGGCGGCGTCGTGTCGGCGTTACCACCTGGCGCCGAATAGTACTGGCCCGAATTGTCCCAGACACTTAAATAGATATTAGTAAATGGATCCATGAGGGATCTGATACCTTGCTAGCCCATCAGCACACTTCAAGTAAACTCCACACTATATCAGCCTTGAAAAGAGTTTTTCTAAATATCTCAGAAACAGAAGCTACTACGAAGTTTTTGATAATAACATAAATTATTAAGATAAACGTGTTCTACTATATTCCGAAAACCACATATTGATGTGATGCTCCGGTAAAAAGTAACGTTATTTTCGATTTTTAGAGTGTCTAAAATCAGCTCTATACAGTATTGTACAATATTTTACCTAAAAATTTCATAAAAATTGTTTCAGCGGTTTGGGAGCTATCGTGTTAAGAACAGTCTGTCTCTGTGTGTGAGTGTTTGTGCATGTTTATAAACGCACACACATACCTACACAGATGTCACGACGATGATGCTAAAATAGGTTAAAATACACCAAAAGAAAATATTTTCGGCGTAATCTCAAAAAAAGTCGTCGAAAATAATACCTTCTTAAGCCATTGCTGTTTGGGCTAAGAGGGTAAACATAAGTAAAATAATGGGATTATAGTGAAAATACTCAAAATTGATTAGGATGATGAATTGTGCTCAAAAGTCAGATCAAACTGGGTTTTGGCCAGTAAGTATTTTCCTACCTAGGGCGAAAAGTGATAGTTTGCCGCACGTATCGACTTTTGAGCAGAGTCAAGTTGCATGAGCGGTAAATGTACTTACAGAAATAAATGAATCCATGACGGATCTGATACCTTCCTAGCTAGCATATTAGCACACTTCAAGTGAAGCCATGATATATCAGCCTTGAAAACAGTTTTTTGTAAATATCTCAGAAACTAAATCTCTTACGAATTTTTTAGTTATAACACAAATTATTGAGCAAAATGTAGTTTACTATATTCCGAAAATTTCGTATTAATACGATGCCGTTAAAAAGTTTTTACATTTTTTAATTGTAATTGTAAAAATATAATCAGCTCGTTGGAATGTCAAAAACTATTTTACCTAAACAATTTTTAAAATCGGTTTAGCGGTTTAGGAGCTATCGTGTTACGGACCGAAATAATGTACACAAACACACACACACAGACAGACACACACACAGACAGACATCACGACGATATTGCTAAGATAGGTCAACATACATAAATAACACATTTTCGGCGTTATCTGAAAAAAAAATTGTCGAACATAATCCCCCGTATTGTAGGAAGTTAAAAATTAAGTTCTATGAAATTTAAATTTCAATATTTATTGGCGCTCTTATTTACTCCTTGCTAATTAATCAAGGCAAAATTTTGTAAAGTCGACTTTCTAGAAGCATTTTATAATATTTTTGGCAAATGTTCGATTCCCCAATTAAAGACCTTGGTGCAAAAACCGGCCAAATCCACTTTTGGGTTCAGACGGGTCCAATTTTTCAAAAATAATTTTTGGTGTTGCCAGTTAAAAGAAACCAAGTAACACAAGGTGTTGCTCAACATTGTTGCAAAAAATATAGCTAGCAATAATGCTTTAGCTTTCTGTTGCCCCAATATTCTTAAATATTTTTAAAACATTGGGGCAGCTGAAAGCTTTAGAGAAGTGTATTTTTGCAAAAACTTCTAAAAAACCACTAAAGGGCAACTTTTTGAATGATAATGTACGTTTCTTAACATATTGGGCTTTCCATGTCAACCCGGCCACCAAAACATATCTATGGTTTATGATTTTTCCTGAAAAACTACAAACTTTGCAAAACATTTTTTAACTAACTGTTTAGAAATAGGAACAAGAGGAGAAAAATAGTTGAAAATGACAAATAATCGCATCAGTGACCTTAATACAAGACAATAAATTTAAAAAATCGCCATTTTGAAAATGTGACCCCTTCGATTTTATATATTTTTTTGAAAAAAGATGCTCCAATATTTTCTCTATTACCTTTAAAAATTTTAGAGTGGGCCGAGAAGTATAAATGTCAAAAAGAAACATTCTTGTGTAAATGCGCGAAGGCCTTGGCCGTACTTGTATGTATATGGGCAAATTTTTTAAATTTTTATACTGACACCCCCCCCTCCTCTTTGCATATGACATCAGAATGATCACATTAAAGGGCCAAAACGGGCCTTGGCCTTCCACTGTTTAAAACCTTATCGGCTACCAACATTGTGGCACATTTTTCTAATTAGACTAGGTGCCTATTCCCGCACTTTTATGGCACTCGACGCCACTATACAGGGTGTTCCAAATTTGATTTCTTTGGGAAGTCTCGACCTTCACTTCCGAGTGTCCAGTAAAAGGGAAAGCAGTTTTTTTAACTCTGCGTTTTGGGAGCGGGACAACTTGCCTAAAAAAATATCCAAAAGAATTCAATACTGAGTGATACGTTTCTTTAAAGGAAACTTTTCACTGGCTATTTCACTTTATGACTAAGTATACCCTAAAAATTAAAAGTGCAGATGAAGTTTAACTAAATAGTTATACCCAAAATAGACTATACAAGAACGATTTGAGCAAAAATTCAATTTTTATAAACACCAAAGTTATAGCCCCCCTCCACTCTCAGAGTTAAAAAAGTGATGGTCGAGACTTTAAAAAATAATTTGGGACAACCTGTATAGTAGCATCTAGTGTCATAAAAGTGCGGGAATAGGTACCTGGTCTAATTAGAAAAATGTGCCACAAGGTTGGTAGCCGATAAGATTTTAAACAGTAAGGCCAAGGCCCGTCTTGGCCCTTTAATGTGACCCCGCTGATGTCATATGCAAGGGGGGGGGATGTCAGAATGAAAAAAAAAAAGAATTTTTCCTTAAAGGAAAACAACTTTTTTTAATAAAATGTATATTGATTCACACCTTGGGCGCCTCAATAAGACTGCTCGCTTGCCCATATACATATAAGTACGGCCAAGGCCTCCGCGCACTAACACAAGAATTTTTCTTTTTGGCATTTATACTTCTTGGCTCACTCTACAATTTTTAAAGGTAAAAGACAAAATATTAAAGCATCTTTTTTCAAAAAAATATAAAAAATCGAAGAGCTCACATTTTCAAAATGGCTGTTTTTTTAATTTATGGTCTTGTACTAAGGCCACTGATGCGATAATTTGTCATTTTTAATATTTTTTCTTAATGCCTCTTGTTCTTATTTCTAAACGGTAGTAAAAATAATTTTTGCAAAGTTCGTATTTTTTCAATAAAAATAAATAATAAAAATAAACCATAGATATGCTTTGGACAATTAAGAATATAAAACATCCTGTAAATTTAATGAATCGCAACGTTTATTCAAATTTTTTATCTTGGTGTAATCGGTATCTATAGAAGAACCAATAAATAAATTTTTATTAAAATCAAAATGTTTAAGTGCAAAAGGTGGCCGGGTTATTTTTAGGATATTTGTTTAATCCGTCCTCAAAATTGTTGCTAAAAAACAATTATCCCAAACAAAATTCGGAAGATATTCTTATCACAGTTAAGATTTTCAAAAATTTTTCGTGGCTAAGCGGGTATAGAAATATTTTGTTTCTCTTATATTTTTCCGTAGGCTGCTCGAAAGCTGTACAACCACGGGGGTCTAAGATCTAATGGACACTTATTAAATGTTGACAGTTAACTGTTTCGTCTTTAAGGCAATCTTCAGAATACTGCGTGGTTAATGTGACACCCTTGTCAAGCTATGAATAATAATGCCTGTGATACCGTACGCTTTTCACAAAAGTGGCGACATCTACCGAAGTAAAAAGAAAAGGCAGGCAAATATATCGAAAAACAGTACCCATTTTTGTAAAAAAAATTTAATTATAAGGTCACTAGGAACTAATACGGTAAACATTCAATTTGTTTTCCCAAGAAGAAAAAAAAATAGATGAAATATGTAACGGAAATTAATTACTTTGTTTATTAAAAAATATATATATGTATATAAGTACACCCCTGGAGTCTTAACTCTGACTTAAACCACCAAGTACAAACATTTCTTAACTATAAATTAACCGGATTTGTTTTGAAATAATAAGTTTTTTATTGTAGATTTCTACTTTTCCAAGACATTCGTAGAAAAATTATTGTTCTTTATACATGCGCAAAGTATCTTTCCAGACTTAACGCTTATTTCGTATTCCCGTCTTTGCGTCGTTTGTCTAACTGCCTTTGCATGGAAATGTATCACTTTGCGCACTTATTAGAGAAATATCTATTTTACTTAATTTTTGAATTATATTATAATATATTTGAGCCTAGAAAATTGTTTGTGTGACGGGTGAATTTTTTTTTAACAAATCATTGTATCTTTATTTAACTATAATTTATTTTATTTTAACATTCAGTTTAATTTTGGACCAGTTTAATTAAAAACTTTTAGTAAATTTTGAGTTACATATTTTTACTTGCCTTGCCTTGTAGGGAATATTGCATTTGTGGAAAAGTTTTAGGTAAATTTTCAAAAATCCTTTGAATTTAGGCGTTTCCATACGAGGAGAGCTCATTCCGTTTCCGTGGCCCTATCTGTTCATCCGTCCATCCGTCCGGATATTGGCGCTATAATTCTAGAATGCCTGAACCTATTTTAATACAGGGTCATGTTGCAAAGAGCTCTGTATTTTTTAGCCTAATCCCAGTTTTTCCAAGAAAGTTTTAGGGAAAGTTTTCCACTTAGCTAGTTTGTTGCTAATATTTTTAATAGCAACAAAATAAATAAGTGATATATGTCTATAATGGTATATTACTTAATTTATAAAATCTGTTTGTTGCGTTTTGTTTTAAGTTCTGGACAAGCCTGGAAATGTTCTGGAAAAGTTTGTAAATATTCAGGAAAACTCCGGAATGTTTTGGAAAAGCCTGAAAAGGTTTAGGAAAAGTCTAACAATTTTCTACAAAAATCTAAAAATGTTCATAACAGGTCTCGGAGACAGTGATAGTGACCGGACGTAACCTAAAATGAACCGGAATTGATCGGCCGTAAACCGGATGAAACTAAAAATGACTTAAGAGTGACTGTAAGGGACTGAAAGTTATAAGAAAAGTCTTAGAAGTAATAGAAAGTAACCTAACAAAAGTTGAAAGTGACCGAAAATGACAAGAGTAACCGGAAGTGACTACAAGTGAATCGGAAGTGACTGAAAGTGAAGTGGAAAAGACTAGAAATGACTTAAAAATAATCGGAAGTAACTTAAAGTGAACCGGAAGTAAACAAAAAGAGTTAAAAGCAACCGGAAGTGACTGAAAGTAAAACGAAAGTGACCAGAAGAGATTTAAGCATAATCGGAAGTTACCGGAAATTGGCTAAAAGTAACCGGAAGTGACCAAAAGCAACTCGAAAGTCACTGAAAGTAAACCGGCAGTAATGAAAGTGACTGATCGTGAACAGGACGTAACCGAAAATGACTTAAGAGTGACCAGAAATTAATGGAAATTAAAACTTAAATTAAACCAAAACTACCTGAAAGTAAATCAAGTTATTAAAAGTGAACTGGAAGTAGATAAAAACTAACCCGAAAAAAAATCCAAAAGCATTCAGAGAATTAAACTTATTGGGCCCAAAGCTTTAATTATTAAGATATTTTAAACGATGTGATTAAGCAAAAATTTTACAAAATCATAACTTTGCAGATCAATAAAAACTAACCGAAAAAAAATCCGACAGTAACCAGAATAATTAAAATTTTTGCGCCCAAAGCTTTAATTCTTAAGATGTTTTAATTGATATGACAAACTCATAACTTTCAAACGTTAGCCTACAGTTTTGGATTTGGATAGAAAATAGTACCCGATTACGAGGGAAGTTACGAGAATCTCATTTCGTTTTTTTTTCAAAGCATTTGCCTCCGTATTACATCCAATGGTATTTGATGTTACTCTCAATTTAGTATTTGTGGATGCTCTTTTATGTTTGATTTCACATATACAGAGGTTTATGACTTTAAAATATAAATTGCCGGTGCCGGTGGCTAGTAAAACTTTAATTTAGTTTTTTATGGCAATATTTTTGATATCTTTAGCTCACAGTTTACTATAATATATACACAGGGCTCGACTTCGAACGTTTAGCCTTTATGAAAAAAAGGATGAACTTATGGAAAGCAAGAAGTCAGTGAGCCTTTATGAAAAAAAGGATGAACTTATGGAAAGCAAGAAGTCAGTGAGGGACCAAAGACGCACATATTCAGGAGCGTTTGCCGCTGTGACTTAAAACTCAATAACAGTTTTTTATTACTAAACAGGAGAAATCAAAGTAAGATTTCCACTTTTAAAAGACGAAAAAATAGTCATTATTATTTATTTCGTTACTTTAGCTTTAATCAGGAAAAATTTAATTTTTTCTTCCAAAATAACCGTGCTCCTTTATTAAAGTCGCGCTTAAATGCCGCCCAAGTGTTCGGTCTCCTGGCGGCGGCTCACGAAGTCAAGTTGCTAAAAGTCACCATACACTATCCAGGAAACAGAACAGGGGACAACATTTTTGGGGGTAGGGATGTACGACAGCCCTAAACCTCTTGCCCCTCTACTGGTTTCAGTCTGCCGAAAAAAATGTTTGTCACGTTTTACTACTCCTTTTAAAATTTTATTTTTGCCCCTTAAATGGAGGGGCAATTCCTCCTGAATAAAAAAAAAACAATAAGTTGAAATGCGGTGTTATGGCAATTGAACAATTCCACGCCAAAATGTGTTGCCGTGACATATAATTTTTTTCTTTAATCATGCTTACTAAATGAAACAGCTTATGCTTAACCACTTTTGCACAATTTTAGATTTTTTAATCCAATTAGTCTGTTGTACACGCATTTGAAAAGTCTAAAAACGGGCAAAATGGGACTTTAAAGAAAAAAATTATGCTCATAGTAAACAGCACCTAAAAAAAATTAACCTATAATTTTGAAAACATGCATAAAAATAGTTTTCAAAAAATGTGATGTTTAGCAAAATCTTTTATACTGGCTTAATTAGAGCAATTTAGAGAATATCAAAAAAACGCAGAAATTTTCGAAGTTTTCATATTTTTTTGGGGTATAATTGTAATGTTTTCTTAAAGTTTTGATACAGTGTTGAAAAGCTATACTAAAGGACTATAAAACTAGTATAAAACATATTTAAAAAGTAGACGTTACATTGGAGTTCCACGAAGAAGTTAAGAATGTCTGGGAGATCCCTCAACTTAAGCATCAAAAATGACCCTATCTATCGGGGTGCTGGTGGTAATCAAGTAGGGTAAATTTTTCACTGTATCATATACTTTTAAAAACAAGAATAAAAAATCTGGGTCTGTAATCCTTAAGGTCATTACACATTTTTTTGTTATTTTAATATTTTTAGTGATGTTAAATTGCATCACAAATTACAGGCGTGGATCTAAGGGGGGGAATGCTCCCCCCAAATCTGAAACTTTACTCAGTTTTGACACATAGAATACACCTCCTGGTCACTATGCAAAATAGTTTTGTGAAATATTTATTATGATATTTTCCCCCAAAATAAAGTTTCTAGATCCGCCCCTGCAAATAAAGGTTTATCAGAAGGTAAAGTTTATTTATATGAGCACTGTTCAGTAAATTATGATCTAAACTCTCTTTATAAGTTCACTACACAAATTTTTTTAAAGTTTATTTACTTTTTTAGTAGCTACCTATTGTTATATTTAAAAAATCCGAATAGAAGTTAAGTTCTATAATTTCAGAATCCGAACAAATTTTTTTTCTGAGCTTGAAGTAAATTTAGCATCTATAGTTAAATCATCCAGAGGAGTGAAAGAATAGTGTCCAGTTGTTGTTTGTTTGAGATTTTAATGTAAAACAAATCGTTCACAGTACCTCCAAACGCATCACATGGGCTTTTACCATGCGTTAGTTTTGTACTTAGTTTTTTTAATGCGCAGTGGCGCATGCAGAAATTTTCCAAGGGGGTTGGGAGAGGGGGCTTGAATAAAAGCAAAGTCCTGGAAAACCATTTATTTCTTCTTTCAGAAAACTTCAATCTTTAGGAGAAGTTATCTACTGGTTTTGGAAAGATAAGGCCTCCAAACCCCCTCCCTCCTGCGTACGCCACTGTTAAACCCGAACCATTTCATTTACCAAAGAAACAAACTAATTAGTGTCCGTGTCTCACCAAAAATGTATTCTTAAAACTAAAAAAAAAATTCCGGCAGTGTACGAAGATGGGACTTGAACCCACAAACTAGGATCTCACGCAAAACAGTATGTGGCTATAAATAAGATCCCCTAACGATGATTTTTATACATAATTTTTTTCCTTTTGCGACTCAATAAAAAAATTTGATTTTTTACATGCTTTAACCAAATAGCTTAAAAGTTGATGTTAAAATGACAGACTCAGATTTTTTATTTTACTTTTATTTAGACGATACAATATCAAGTAAAACAACGTACAAGCGAAGTTTTAATAGACAGATAGACATGATTTTTTTAGTCAAATGTTGCACATTCTGAGGTTTTTGCGGATTTTCCAATTTTAATAAATTTAGTTTTCTGAAAGCAATAGACCTAGAAATTTTTCTTTTGCCTTGCATGATAGTCAAGCCACTGAGCTTTAATGTGTTTATAGAATTTTTTTTGATGCACCATATTCCGCACCGGTGTAAATAATTAAAAATCAAGAAAATCATAAAAAAATTTTTAAACTATTTTTGCCATGTCAAAAGAGTGAGGTTAATCTTTTTTGCTATATAGGATTATCCAACCAATATTAAAGATTTCTTGCGTCAAATTTGTTTTTACATAAGATTTAATACAATAGAAATAAAAAATACTCTGCCAATATATGGGCCCCTAAGCTCACACTACGTACTATAGTTATAGTGTACGTGTGAGCTAATATAACTAAAAACTGAAATATATCTTATTCAACTCCAGACTAAATTACCTTTTGTTTGATACCACACAAGCCATGTTTTGACTTAAACTCAAATTTTTGAAATCTACCCCCACCCTTAAAAAAAAACAAAAACTAAAATGTATTTTGATAAACTCCGGACTCAATTACCTTTCGTTTGATATCAAACACGCCATATTTTCACTTAAACTCTAATTTTTAAAATATACCCCCACCCTTTTTTTTTAAATAAATTAAAATTTATTTTGTTTAACTGCAGACTCAATTACCTTTCGTTTAATATCACACACGCCATATTTTCACATAAACTCTAATTTTTGAAATCTACCCCCACCCTTTTATTTGGTTTGTGTTCGGTGGATTTTGTTCATTTTTAAATGGGACCATCTCGACCCAAGACCCAGCCTAGGTACCAAATTTCATTAAAATCGGCCAAGCGGTTTTTGAGTTATGCGCGTTGGTCGTTACAGACAGACATACAGACACACAGACAGACAGACAGACAGACAGACAGACAGACAGACAGACAGACAGACATACAGACAGACAGACAGACAGACAGACAGACAGACAGACGGCGCAACAAAAAAGTTTCAAAATCATCTGAAACGCAAAGATATATAAAAAATTTTGAAATCGGAGCAACTTTTTTTTTCTCGAAAAAATTAGGATCACCATAGCTCACACTACTATAGTATAGTATATGTGTGAGCTAAAAAAGTAAGGCCACAACTGATTTTTACTTTTAAAGTGGCCTGTAAAATACGGGAGACGACATTAAAAATTAAAATTTCTTAAGTTGGTATTCCTAAGGACACTAATACAGGGTGGCCACGCATAGGTGGAAACTAGGCTTTAAGCTAAGCCAACCGGCACCAATCATATTGCAGAAAGTTGAACCAGTCATTAAGATAAAACATCTAATATTAACAGGTTTTATTTTTGCAGTTTACCTAAAACTGCGATATCCCGTTTTACCCCCGTACCCCATTTTGCCCCCTTTTCCCTAAGCCTGCCGTGGTGTTCTTGCTTCGAGCTTCAATTTTCGTAAACAAACGCTAAAACTAAACGTTCATATATCTCTGTTTTGCAACGAGAATCAAATTACCCCAAAATTTATTTTATACCGTTTTACACAGACTAGACTCCAGACGTGCATTATTTCCAGATTATTTACTTGAAATATGATATTTAATATCATTTCCCATCCCATTCGCATTGTGGTCCACGGCTAAAACGGTTATAAGCAGACATTTTTTATTGTCGGGACGTTTTTATGACCTATTCCATATAAGGTCATATATACGTAGGCATTCACATTAACCTTTCATTACATTTGTGTCATAAAAATTATGGCTAGTATGTGTGCCCTATAAATATAAATATTTTTGCTCGTCTGCCTATGGCACTGAATTGTATTTAATGGAAGATTTCTTCAAATGACGATTTTTAAAAGACCGTTTTTCGAAAAACAATTCTTTAAAGACTATTAT
Organism: Aspidapion aeneum; assembly: GCA_963576565.1. NCBI lineage: Eukaryota > Metazoa > Arthropoda > Insecta > Coleoptera > Brentidae > Aspidapion > Aspidapion aeneum. Next base: position 77,235,642 of record OY755044.1, on the reverse strand, counting down.
TATGGATAAAACAGCATAGTTATCGGCAGTTTTTTTTAAATATTTCTACTGTATTTTGCATTTTTTAAACTCTGATTCATATTTAAATTAATGTAAATTGATTTAATTGAAGTCAAAAGGAGAGGTGTAGCTTGCAAACATTTAAAGTATCTAGCTAGTAGATATGACTTACTAAATATAAGTGAATATGTTCATAAAAAAACTGACCCAAGTACGGTCAAAACATAATTTTTGATTAACAAACCCATTTTTGATTATTACAAATAAAATTTTTCACAAACTTTAGTTTACTAGGTATCAGTTATACAATGAAGAGAGCTTAGTTGCAAAAGCAAGGAATAAGCAATAAAAATAAGACAACAAAAACCCTAGCCTGGATTCGAACCAAAACCTTTGTCTTACTAGGATAATGCTCTACCAACTGAGCTACCGAGATTATACTGGTTTAAAATCCGCCATTTAGAAAATCGTTTTGTCATGTCTAAATTTTCTTTGTTACTATAGGTGTGTGCTCTCAAAATTTCGGTATCTACGAGAACATGAAAAATAAAATATATGGAGGAGAAAGGAATGCACATTCATGATTGTTAGCTATATAAAACCCTATTTATCCCTCTACAAGTGGTCAGGAGATATAGTGCGTCACTAAAAGTGGGAGACGCAAAATTTCAAACAAACAGTTCACGCCAGAAAGAAAATCATAGAGGTTAGTTTTGGAGCTATATGGAGGTATAATTTATACAACTAAGAGAGCTTAGTAGCATAGGAAATTAGAAGTAAACAAAAAATAAATGTATAGCTCATTTACACACTGAACTGTATACGCTATATCAGCCTGGAGAACAGTTTTTTGTAAATATCTCAGAAACGAAAGCCTCTACGAAATTTTGGTTACAACACAAATTGTTCAGAAAAATGTGACATACTATATTCCGAAAACCGCATATTGATGCGATGCTATGTAAAAAGTTAGCATATATTCAATTTTTAAACTGTAAAAAAACTGTCATTATACTTTATAGATTGACCAAAATCTAATTATCTCGTAACAGTGTCGAACACTATTTTACCTAAAAACTTCATGAAACGCGGTTAGCGGTTTAGGAGCTATCGTGTAACGGACAGACATACACACACAAACAACACAAACAGACGTCATGACGATATTGCTTAAATAGGTAAAAATACTCGCCAATAATACATTTTCGGCGTTATCCCAAAAAAAATATTTTCGTCGAAAATCATACCTTCTCTAGCCTTCGCTGAATGGGCTAGGAAGGTAAAAATAGGACAGGAAAAAAGTTCATTCAGCTTGAATTAGAATCAAGGACCTTCGTCTTATTAAGATAATACTTTACCAACCGAACTACCGAGGTAGATACCGGTTCAAAATCGGCCGATACGGAAACCGTTTCGTCATTTATAATTTTTCTTTATAATTCTAAGTGTGTGCGCTCAAGCTACTGGTTGCTACGAGAGGAGGCGAAAGGAATACCCATTTGCGATTGTAAGTTGTATGAAACCTTATTTAACCATCCAGTGATGCAAAATATTAAGCCAGGCTGAACATCATGAACAAAGATTAGTTTTAGCTTATTTTACTACTAAGCTCTTTCCGTTGTATAATACATTTTTAATTTAAATAAAAGTGTATTAGCATTGATTGGGATTAAAAGTATTAAACTATTATTGGTTTATACTGGAAAGTCCCCACCTAGCAAAAGTGGAGACCCCCAGCCATTCAATTTTCGTAAATTACCAATTCAGGTTGCAGATAACTGATTCTTTTATTGAAATAAATTTTAATTTATTACAGCGGTTGGTTTAATTGGGCTATTGATTCTCCAAAATTTTTAAAACCAAAAACAAGAAACTTGGCAACTTTACTTTAATTTTGGTAACTGAACATCGAACATTACTTTAATTTTAAAATCTACTTGGAATGTTTTTTACCTGAGACTTTTTTTAATTCATGCAATACAACAATATTTTCTGGGGCCGATGAAAAACCAGGAGGTATATTTATAGGTACTAGTAGCCCATAAGTCAAACAGGGAGCTAAGACCAATGGATGTAGGCACTTGGTAAAGGAAGATTAAACAGAGCTAAGACTTGCCGAAAATCATCACCGAGGTAAAAAAAAAACTAAAATTTTAAGCGAGTGTAGAAGTAAATAAATCATTTAATGAAATTTATCTTCCGAAATCCTTTTTTAAGCTGGTAGCCTAAGACAAGGAAAAGGAGGGAATTAAGAGATGAGCAGGCAATTTCAAAAGAAACCAATGAGCAATGAAAGCAAGATTTTGGTAAAGGAAGTTTGACGAGAAATCAGACTGGAGGAAAATCGTAACTGAGGTAAAAATAAACCAGGTTTTATAAGTATAAGACGATTTGAAAAAAACTCTGTTTAATACATTTTTCCGTCTAAAGATCCTCTTTAAAGCTACTGATAAAAATATCCCTTTTCGCTTACTGACCAACTTTAAAAAGGTTTTTATATAAGACGAAAGGGGCGCAAATTGCAATAATAGGACATTCGAGAGTATTGAAAAGCTTTCTAACAAAATATAGATATATTTTTGAGGACCTCAGGGATGATCCTTTTTATATTGTGTCAAAAAATATAACAATATGCGGGGTTTTCTAAAATATGGGTCGTTTTTCACGCAAAAGGGAAAATGTTTTTGATAGCAAGGATGTAGGCTCATTTTTTTTTAGTAACTTTGACTTGACCTTGACTTTTTCTAGTGCAAACCTTTCTGGCGCTGAAAAACAAAAAAAAACGCATTCGTATTACTATTTTTTTAGGGTCGCCCACTTTTTTAATGTCATCCAAAAATTCTGGAATTTCAGCGGGATTTCAACACTGCTAAAGAAATTTGTTTACTGAATCACAATACATTTTCAAACCATGCGGTGTTACCAAAAAATGCACTCTACAAATGAGTAATTCCACGCCAAATCATCCAATGAGGGTAGCTGCCGTGTCACGAAAAAAATCCAAATTTTGATAACATGTATTACTGTCCTTAGGAATACCAAATTAATAAATTTAAATTTTTAATGTCGCCTCCTGTATTTTACAGACAACTTTAAAGGTAAAATAAAGATGAAAAACAGTTGCGACCATAATGTTTCTTATTTTGATTGTATTAAATCTAATGTAAAAACAAATTTGACGGAAGAAATCTTTAATATTGGTTGGATGATCCTATACAGAAAAAAAAAATAACCTCACTTTTTTGAGATCGCAAAAATAGTTTTAAAAAAATAGTAATTTTATGGTTTTCTCAATTTTTAATTATTTACACCGGTGCGGAATATGGTCCATCAAAAAAAAGTCTATGCGCACATTAAAGCTCAGTGGCTTGACTATCATACAAGTTAAAAGAAAAATTTCTAGGTCTATTGGTTTCAGCAAACTAAATTTTTAAAAATTGGAAAAACCGCAAAAACCTCATAATTGGCAACTTTTGACTAAAAAAATTAGCAAGTCTATCTGTCTATTGAAACTTCGCTTGTAGCTTGTTTTACTTGAAAATGTATCATTTATATAAAAGTGAAATAAAAAAGTTGGGTCTATCATTTTAACATCAACTTTTAGGCTATTTGGTTAAAGCATGTAAAAAGTCACATTTTTTTAATTCGGTCGCAAGAAAAAAATATATATATATATATAAAAATCATCGTCAGGGGGTCTTATTTATACCCACATACGGTTTCGCGTGACATCCTAGTTTGTGGGTTCAAGTACCATCTTCGTACACAGTTGGATATTTTTTTTTAGTTTTAAGAATAAATTTTGGGTGAGACACTGACATTAATTAGTTTGTCTCTTTGGTGAATGAAATGGTTCAAGTTTAACAGTGGCGTACGTAGGAGGAAGGGGGGTTGGGACTTAATCCTTCCAAAGCCATTGAATAACTTCTCCTAAAGATTTAATTTTTCTGAAAAAATAATAAATTGGTTTTGCAGGACTTTGCTTTTACTCAAGCCCCCTCTCCGAACCCCCTTGGAAAATTTCTGCATACGCCACTGGGCATTAAAAAAAACTAAGTACAAAACTAACGCATGGTAAAAGCCCATGTGATGCATTTGGAGGTACTGTGAAACGATTGGTTTTACATTAAAATCTCAAACAAACAACAACTGGACGCCATTCTTTCACTCCTCTGGATGATTTAACTATAGAAGCTAAATTTATTTCAAGCTCAGAAAAAAAATTTGTTCGGTTTCTCAAATTATAGAACTCAACTGCTTTTCCGATTTATTAAATATGACAGTAGGTAACTACTAAAAAAGTAAATAAACTTTAAAAAAATTTGTGTAGGGACCTTATGAAGAGAGTTTAGATCATAATTTATTGAACAGTGCTCATATAAATAAACTTTACTTTCTGATAAACCTTAATTTGCAGGGGTGGATCTAGAAACTTTATTTTGGGGGAAAATATCATAATAAATATTTCACAAAACTATTTTGCAGAGTGACCAGGAGGTGTGTTCTATGTGTCAAAACTGAGTAAAGTTTCACATTTGGGAGGCATGCTTCCCCCCGTAGATCCACGCCTGTAATTTGTGATGCAATTTAACATCACTAAAAATATTAAAATAACAAAAAAATGTGTAGTGATTTTATGGATTACAGACCCAGATTTTTATTCTTGTTTTTAAAAGTATATGGTACAGTGAAAAATTTACCCTACTTGATTACCACCAGCACCCCGATAGACAGGGTCATTTGTGATGCTGAAGTTGAGGGATTTCTCAGACATTCTTAACTTCTTCGTGGAACTCCAAGGTAACGTCTACTTTTTAAATATGTTTTATACAAGGAATATATAGTCCTTGAGTATAGCTTTCCAACACTGTATCAAAAATTTAAGAAAACATTACATTTATACCCCAAAAAAATATGAAAACTTCGAAAATTTCTGCGTTTTTTGGATATTCTCTAAATTACTCTAATTAAGCCAGTATAAAAGATTTTGCTAAACATCACATTTTTCTGAAAACTACTTTTATGCATGTTTTCAAAATTATAGGTTAATTTTTTTTAGGTGCTGTTTACTATGAGCATAATTTTTTTCTTTAAAGTCCCATTTTGACTGTTTTTAGACTTTTCAAATGTGTGTACAACATACTAATTAAATTTAAAAATTTAAAATTGTGCAAAAGTGGTTAAGCATAAGCTGTTTCATTTAATAAGCATGATTAAAGAAAAAAATAAAATGTCACGGCAACACTGTTTTTGTAAATTGGATGACTTGGCGTGGAATTGCTCAAATGTGGAAAAATAAAAAAGACAAAAGTGGGAGATTGTACGTTAGAAAAGCCACTAGTAGACAAAGATCACAAGGTTCCAAGATTTAAACTCGGGTTTATAAACCTAATACCAATAGAAAAAAAAATTGTAAAACACTAACGCGCGTTAAACATTTATAGGCCGGTTTAATTTCTCACTAATAATCAGGGTGTCCCATTAACGATGGCATTTTTGACAAAACTCTATAATGAACATACAGAAATTACAACGTATTCGTATTTCTTGAAAAATTCTTAATAATTTTGACCTCATACCTCGATGTCACTTCTCCATAGAAAGAGAATCAAAATGTTACTAATTATTTAAATAAATAATTACTTATACATGGTGAGTAAACGGATCGTTATCAGTGTGTTCAGGACACTAGCGATAAAGGTTCCACTTTATTCTTGCATTTTTTTTTATCACAATATTTTTTGGACCAGGGGCTGCGGGCGGCCTTAAGGCTACGGGCCTTAGGCAAGTGCCTGGAGTACCTATAGGATAAACCGTTGCTGGTCGTTAATATTTATTTGACTTATTAAAAGACATTTGTCCAAATTTGTAATTTTTCAATAGGGGAAAATTTGTTAAGTATTAAAACTAAAAACTTCTTCAAATAAAAATTGGATATAATCCCTACAATATATTTACCTGAATTCTTTAAGAAATATTTTAAAATCGACATTTGAAAAAAAATAATTTTTGAAAAGCTAAAGAACTAAAAAAAACTTTTCTAAACAAGCTTATACCAAATTTGGCTACAGAAAATTTATTTGAAAGGTAATTAATGTTTAATAACTTTTGCTGCTTCATGCACAAAATAAGTAGGAGTTTTTTTATTATTAAAGAAGCCCTCATGATTATGGTGTTTAAACCGAAACGCGTCGAGAGGAAGAAATACAGACTGTATTTTTATTAGAAAAACATGGTTTTATTTCTTTTTTCAAATTTTCTGTCGAGCAAGGGAATCATTGCAACACAACACATTTGAAATTATGCAGCATTTTTCAAGGAATATGATTCTGGTATCTATAACTTATGTATGTTTATTACAATTACAATATCAAAAAATATGAAGCTTGGTAGAAATTCCTATACGGTTTTTAACCGAACGTCTTAACTTAGCTATAGAATAGTCTGCTGTTGCTTTCAAATAATAAATAAAAAACATTTTCATTTTAATGCAACAACATGTCAAACCCTTATCATTGTTGCCGCCTTTCACAAAGAAAGCGGCTTGCTTGGTCACACTTCGCCATTATTATTGTAGGGATTTGTGTCAGCCTTGGAAATTAAAAGCTGGGAGGTCGGTCGGTTGTAAAAACTCTCGTCCAGCAGTGGCCGTAGGATTCCACTATATCTGACAGATGAAAAATTAAAAATGGAGATTTAGGTTCTTTCTTTGCATTAATATTCACACCATCTAAAGCATTCTGAAATTTACAAAAAAATCACTATAATAAATTATTTCTTCTTGTGCCCTGATTTTTCTAAATATCTCAGAAATAAAAGCTTCTTCGAAGTTTTTGCTTATAATACAGATTACTAAAAAAATATATTTATACGATTTTTCCAATAAAACATTTTTTTAATTTCTGTCATAAGCATAAATGGGGTTTGGCCAAAATCTAATCAGCTCGTTACATTGTCTATCACTACTTTTCAAAAAAATCTCAATAAAATTAATCCAACGGTTCCGGAGCTATCGTAGACCGAACACACACATGCAACACAATACCTTCTCTAGTTATTGCTGCACAGGCTTGGAAGTTAAAAAAATAAGAAAATAGAAATCCGAAATTTTTAGCTTTTGTCTACTAGCCGTAGGATTGTAACAGCTTACGCATATTTTTTAATGGCTTACGTATAAGTAAGTTAGATTTTGAATTAAAAGAAAAGTCAAAAGATTTTGTCGCCCTTTAGTTGATTTTTAGAATTTAAATAACTTTTCTTGCAAAAACATATATTTCATTTATTGTAAAAAATTATTTGACAATCTAAATTTGGGCAAACCAGTGATAAGAATAAAATAATAAAATAAATGAAAAATTTGTTGGAGTAGATATCTCCTTTCGTTTTCAAACTTGAACCACCAAAGATATGCTGATGATATCGCCTTAATAAGAGACAAGAAAGAAGAAATGATAAAAATGCTGGAAGAACTGGATACAGCAGCTAAAACTATAGGCCAGTATGAACTACATCAAAACTTACATCATAAGGAACATAGATGAATATATCACGATCAGATTAAACTAAAAAAAATAGAACAAATAGAGGAATATACATACCTGGGACAAATGATTATACTAAAAAGAGAAAACCAAACAGCTGAAATCAGGAGACGAATACGTTTGGCCTGGGCAGCATTTGCTAAATTAAGCTACATATTAAAAAATTAAAAATATTCTCAGTAACTCAAAACAATAGTGCATAACGAATGTATTCTTCCTGTACTTATATATGGATCCCAGACCTAGACACTTACAAAATCAAAAATAAATCAGGTAACAAAAGCCCAAATATCAATGGAAAGACAATTTTTACATGTAAAGCTAACAGATAGAAAAAGAAATGAATGGATAAGAAATAAAACAAAAGTAAGTGGTTTCAGAGGAGAAGTAATAAAACAAAAGTAAGGGATGTCAGAGGAGAAGTAGAAAAATAAAATGGAAATTTGCAGGTCATAATATCAGACAGAAAAACGATTGATGGAATAAATGTATTGTAAACTGGAGACCTTGAAAAAATAAAAGAAGTAAGGGAAGACCCCGACCGAGATGAGCGAACGATTTGAAGAAACACGCGGGAACTAAATGGAAACACGACGACAGACAGAGAAAAGTGGAAGATATTGGGGGTTCGGTTCGGTTCCTATGTCCAAAGATGAATTGAAGAAGGCTAAATAGATAAGATCGATAGATATACAGATGTCTCACTTAGATAAACATGCAAAACATGGCACACATTTTAGGGTAAAAGGTGAAATATTTTATTGTTGATTAATCACCACCGGAGTGACGTAAAACAAACCTTGGCTTAGGTGACGTCGGTCCATCAGAGTGATAATGTATTTATGAGTTCCAACCAATATTCAAAAAACCAGTTAAATCATGAATTTAGTAAAATTTTTTAGAATAATATTTAAGCAAACTACCAATACTCTTAAAATATGTTTATTTAAAAAAAGACTACATAAACTATATTAAAAAAAAATTGCAATACCTATAGAAATACAGTACTTTTCTTATTCATCAATTTGATGTACAGTCACCCACTTTTTTAATGTCATCTTGAAATTGATTAAATTTGTCTGGAAAGACCGGAATTTTAGCAGGCTTTTAAAACTGCTAATGAAAATCGTTTATTGAATCAATATATACTTAATATAAACCATTCGGTGTTGCCAAACAACGCACTAGTTTTTTCTATTCTACAAATTTAGGAAACAGAAGATGACATCAAAAAAGTGGGCGAGTGTAGAGGTCGTTCCCGTATATTTTTTATTATATCTAAAACGTTTAATTGAATAAATATCAAAATATTATCAACACAAAAGTTTCACAGTTTTTTACGAAGTTTAAGAATATTTGTGTCAGAATGTCAAAAACAAATTTTAAATGTTGGAATTTGATAGGTCGATGGTTTTTTTAAATGGAGCAGCTGGTATATTATTTTAGAATTTTTTAAACCTTTTCTTTTTAATTTCAAAAATATATATGTTGGGATTTTTCATTAATTAGTTTTGGAGATATAATAATATAATTTAAATATTTTAAAAACTTGAATTGGTACCCTTGAAAACATGAAGGCAGCCAGCCATGAAAAAGACAATCCCATTAAAACCTATTTTCTGTCAAATTGTTCAATTTAGTTTTAAGAGCGGTTAAAGATGGTTTTTTCCGAGGAAGAAAATCTGAATATGATTAAATTGTTTTATTTAAATAATGAAAACTTATCTATTCCTCGCAACCAGTATTAAATTCAGTTTCCCGGTAGAAGACAATCAACCCGCCAAACCATATTAAATTCACATTATTATGGCTAGTAAATAGCTCCGATTTGTCTCCCCTTGATTATTTTTTGGAGGCTACCTAATAATATAGTTGTAATACACCTTATGTTTATTACAACAGACTAGAAACACTTCAAATTCTTTAAGAGAATATAGACAATCGTCAAACTTTAATGGAAATTCTGCTCACTTTATCTATTAAGCTATTCACAGATATCTTATAAGAATATAAGAATTACTTAAAATTGTATTCATAATCAAGGAGACTATGTGAAAAGTAACCAAGAAAGTATTAAATATTATGTTTTTTCTAAAAAAAAAATATTATTATTTGTTTAGTACTGGCTGCGGCACCACATATTACTGCGCAGAAGCACCGCGGATGGTAACTATTAATAAATTACCTTACGAAAACACCTTACAAAAACACAACAGCATCAACGCGATTGCCTTTTTCATGGCTGCCTTGATGTTTTAAAGAGTATTGGTTTAAGCTTTTAAAACTTTTAAACGCATATATCTCGAAAACTAATAAACGAAATAATATCAACTTCAAGAAAAGATCTATAAAAATCTAAAATAATATACAGTGTGTTCCATTAAAAAAAAACCTTCGACCTTTCAAATTTTGACATTTATTAAAAAATATTGACATTCTCATCCAAAGATTCTGAAACTTCGTAAAAAATTATGGAACTTTCCTATTTATCATATACCTATCTATTCAATAAACGTTTTAGATATGGTGTAAAAATATACGGGAAAATCCTGTACGTCACCACACGCGGGCTAAAGTTAAAAATGCCTACGTTTAAAAACCAAGAAACGTCGAAATCCATGGTATAAAAGATTTTAATTCTTTTTATACAACCAATAGACGAAACTTTTGCCTTTACGACGATCTTTACAACTGTAGATAAAATGCCATGACATAAAGGAAAACAATCTAAACCGTAAAGTCCTACTTGGAGGGGGCAATAAACATGATGTTTAGAGCTACGTAGCAGTGAAAAAGTTATATTTTTCTTGTGTAAATACCTCGCCTAGATGCAATGGACTTGCTCGGATGCAAGGAACTGTGAATATACAGTGTGTTAATATAGTCTGTCACTAAACTTTAAAGGGTGATTCTTTGAGTAAAGGTGAGTCAAATCCTAGATAAATAACACAATGCTGATAGCTTTTTGAACTTTTTATTCTTTTAGCACCTAAACTACTTAATATTAGTATAAAAGCCGCAATGAGGTCCTATCTGTTTGTTTTATCCAGGCATTTGTTTTTTTAGCTCGCACATATACTATACTATAGTAGTGTGAGCTATGGTGATCCTAATTTTTTCAAGAAAAAAAAAGGTGCTCCGATTTCAAAAATTTTTATATATCTTTGCGTTTCAGATGATTTTTAAACTTTTTTGTTGCGCCGTCTGTCTGTCTGTCTGTCTGTCTGTCTGTCTGTCTGTATGTCTGTCTGTCTGTCTGTATGTCTGTATGTCTGTATGTCTGTATGTCTGTATGTCTGTATGTCTGTATGTCTGTATGTCTGTATGTCTGTCTGTAACGACCAACGCGCATAACTCAAAAACCGCTTGGCCGATTTTAATGAAATTTGGCACCTAGGCTGGGTGTTGGGTCGAGATGGTCCCATTTAAAAATAAACGAAATCCACCTAACACAAACCAAATAAAAGGGTGGGGGTAGATTTCAAAAATTAGAGTTTATGTGAATATATGACTTGTGTGATATCAAACGAAAGGTAATTGAGTCTGGAGTTAAACAAATTACATTTTAATTTATTTAAAAAAAAGGGTGGGGGTATATTTCAAAAATTAGAGTTTAAGTGAAAATATGGCGTGTGTGATATCAAATGAAAGGTAATTGAGTCCGGAGTTTAACAAAATACATTTTAGTTTTTGTTTTTTTAAGGGTGGGGGTAGATTTCAAAAATTTGAGATTAAGTCAAAACATGGCTTGTGTGGTATCAAACAAAAGGTAATTTAGTCTGGATTTGAGTAAAATATATTTCAGTTTTTAGTTATATTAGCTCACACGTACACTGTAACTATAGTACCTAGTGTGAGCTTACGGGTCCATATATTGGCAGAGTATTTTAATGGTTTTGTAAACACAATTTCTTTTAAATGTTTTGAAACTTTATAAATATAAAAATATTTTGGTTTGTATATAAGTAACTAATTTCTGACCTATATCTTTGTTATTTGCAAGGACCAATCTATATTCTTGTTTTAATTGGATGGATTGTTGTTGTGTAATTCTTTTTAGGTGTGTGTATGTGTGTGTGTTATTTTTTGTTTAAATATTGGTAGAGTAAAATTTATTTTATTAAGAAAACCTTAATGACTATTATGAAGCATTTTTAATAACAGGGTTTTACATTGCCCCGACCTGAGACTCCGTAATTTAGTTGTGATTGTTTATTCCAAAATAAATAGTTTTAAATCTTAATGATTTTATGTGAATTTTTTTTATGTTTATTTGGTTATTCCATCTGAGATGTTCATCTACTGGATATCTGATAGAGTCAGCTCTACTCTACTCTACTCTACCACCACATTTTCACATAATATTTTGTGGCTTTATTTTAAAAAACATTGCAAAAACATGCCATTCTCGATCTGAAAAATTACGACAAATCAAGATTAAAAGAAAGTTATTTAAAAAAAAAGTTTTGGTGGGTTTTGAGAAGAACACATTCCATAGAGATTTAAAAAAAGTAATTATTTATTAACGAACGCTTGGGATTTTAGGTACAGTTTTAAATTAATAAAGCATCGGGATCAACGAGTTTTTTACTTCTTTATTTATTGTATGTATGTATCCCATTATAGAGATTCACCTTAAAAAACCACTTTTACAAAATTATTTTGATTTTTGCTGCCCCTCTAAATGTTGAGAGTTACGCACAGCGAAGTTTCAAGTTTAAGGTAAATCAGTTTATAAATAAAAAACCGTCATTTTGGATACGCCATTTTGATTTTTTAGCCTGGATTAAAAAACCCCAATGTTCCAAGTTTTATACATATAGGTTCATAAATAGGAAAGTCCGTTATTTTGTATCCGCCATTTTGATTTATTCAAATATGAGTCAAAGATTGTGTTCACGGAACAAGTAGAAGGAGAATGTATGGTGGAGAAAAAAAAGTGGTGTTGCGGGTAAAACTTGCAGTTGGTGCAGTTGTTTTTTTAACTTAAACTAAAAAAAGTTTTTATGTAGATAGATATTAGATAGAAAAATGTGCCTGGGCTCTTCTTGCCCGCCACTCAGGGGTTCTGCCATATACAAAGTGATATTATTCAGTGACGGCCACAGACGCCGTCGGCCTCGGAGGAAAATTCACCGAAGGCGGAAGTTGTTGAGGGTGCCACGCCTAATTTTCGTCTAAAAGGCGTTAAAATCGTTAAAAAATAAATGAAAATCAAGGGCTTCCTGGTGACCAATGTATGTTTTCTTAGGAAGAAGAAGAATTGGAAAAATGAATAAAAACTTAAACATGATGATGAATGTAATTTACAATAAATCTAACCAGTTAAAATTCTACGTCATATTTAACATAAAGGCAATTATTTATTTACAAAAGCTAGTTAAAAATAAGTTGAGAGTGCTTAATAAGTATTTTATCCAGTGGCGCACCCATGAATATGTCTTGGGGGGGACACGAGGCCTTTGGGGGGGAGGGCATATTTCATGCTATTTTTGTGTTTGTTCGTGAAATTTGTGGAAAATATCTAAAAAAATCCTAGACTTGGGAGGGGGCCCGGACCCCAAGACTCCCCCCCCTGGGTACGCCCATGTTTTATTCATTTTATTTATTGCAAAGTTTTGTCATAAAAACGTAAGTATATTATTTTATGAGACAAACTTGCCCAGAGAAGGGTAGTGGCCCCAGTACCCTCCCCCTTATCTAAGTGTCTGGAGTACAGAAAGTTAACCAAAGCACTTCTTGACCACCTAAGCCACGAAAATGTTTTGATTTCATATTATTAATGAAGAGGTCGGTGATATATCTAAGGATATATTGCCAAAAGCCCAGTGATACGGACATTAGTGTATTAAAATTACACTTCAAGTAAAGCCATGATATATCAGCCTTAAAAACAGTTTTTTGTAAATATCTTAGAAACTAAAGCTCTTACGAAGTTTCTGGTTATAACGCAAATTATTAAGCAAAATTTAGTCTACTATATTCCGAAAACCGCATATTGATACGTCCATTAAAAAGTTTTTACATTTTTTATTTGTTAAAAAACTGTCATTAGTATTAGTGGATTTTAACCAAAATCTAATCAGCTTACCTGAAAATTTTATTAAAATCAGTTTAATGGTTTAGGAGCTATCGTGTTACGGACAGAAATAATATACACACACACAGACAGACATCACGACGATATTGCTAAGATAGGTACCTACCTAGATAACACCCAAATAACACATTTTAGGTGTTATCTGAAAAAGAAATTAAAATTAAAATTAATACCTTCTCTAGCCATTGCTATGCGGGCTGGGAAGGTAAAAACGGACATACATACACATCCGTTTTCTAAATCTGAACCTATTTCATTAAAACGAAACGTCTAGAATCTTCAGCAAATCTGCTTAAAACTTCTTCTACTTGTTTATTTTTTTCTTAAACTAATTTCCGTTATACACTCAGCATACACAACGGCTTAATCTATCCTCTGAAAAGATTGTTCTACAGTACGACATGGCAATACTTGCAACATATGTAAAGCAGTTTTTGTTATTGGGAAAAAAATTCCGCTTGCGTTGCAACTTCTGCTACTTCCAAACTTTTTAACACCTCTTTATTATTTTTTTGTCTCTCCACAAATCATAATTTCGCCTCATCGTCAAGCTCGTTTAAATGACAAAATTCTAAAAATTATTGATTGCGCATCTTAAATTCCTAAAAAGTCCTGCATAACAATAGTTTAAAAACTGGTAGGGTTTGCTTGTTTGCCCAACTATCTTTGGCACCTTTAATTCTATTCCAAGGTTTTCGGCATATGTGCTGGCTTCAGCTAAAATAGTTTTCGTGATTTTTTCTGCAGATTCTCGATGATGTTTAATTATATCTAATCCTCTTCTGATGCGATATCCAGGTTGTGATAAATCTAAACTTTTATTGGCCACAGGTTCCTAAAGTGTAGAATACTTTGCAGTCAGGCACAGGGAAATAATAAATACCGGCCTTGCTAAAGCACTCTTAAGCTGAAATGCCCCCTCTCTAGTTGCGCAATTGCCATTTTCTGATAGTTTTTAAATGCCTTCAGGGATGACCAAAAAGTTGTCCTCAAACACAACAATATATTTGGACCATACTTTCTTCGTAACACTAATTCACACAAAAACTAATTATATCCTTCACAGTAAACACGTTAGGAATAAATGTATCTATTGTATAATATTATGTAGCTAGTAATAATTTTAAAGTTCTAAATTGATTAATTGATTGTTTTGTTTGGAAATTAGGAAATTTTTACATTATTTTAACATTTGGGGAGGGGGGGGTAAATGCCCTTACCTGTCCCTCGCTGCATATGCCCATGTTAGCAACTACAAAGATTTAGCAACATAAAAGAAACGGAGAGGCACGCTCTTATAGTCAGTCAGGTAATCAAAATCAACGAAAAGAAAAAAAAATTGATTTATTTTTGCCTTTAATTTAGCCAAAACTAGCTATATAGCTCTTTTCACGTTTCCGTGTGGTCTTTTTTGCGCAGGATTATATGTATTTGGCTTTCGACTCGGCATTAGCAATTGATCCCTTATTTTAAATCAAGCTCTGATACAGACGAAATAAATCGTTTCAACTACGAGATTAGCCCGTTACTAGCCGTGTTAAAATCGGAACAGTTCCGCTGTCCTGGCACGAAATTATAGCGCGGTGCCGGCAAATAGCCCGTTTGCCGACGTCTCCCTCTATAGTTAGTATGCTTCTTCCATGGCATATTACTAGACATTATAGTAGTGACATTAGCACCAGTATTTACTAAAGGGTCTATAATGCTAAGTGCTACAATCCTGGGTCTACAAATCTAGATTTTGGTTGAAGGTGTAACTTATTTTTCCCATGATTGGAATAGCTTTTAACATTTATATTTAATTAATCATAAATACCTTGCGATATGGGTCATCTTTTTTCATTGTAACAAAGGCATTATTTTCACACAAAGGTTAGAAATAAATAAAAAGAATATAATATTTTGTAAAAGTCTCTAGGAGATGTCCAACAAAAACGGTGTAAGTCAGTGTCAGCTGTTTGCTATATTTTACTTGTTAGTTTTTTAGACAGGTTAGCGATGATTAAACCGATGTTCAATTGTTTTTACATCTTCTAAGTATTTATAAGCTTCTGTTATTGTAAGCTTTTTATTATGAAACATTTATTGACGCATCAATCAATACAATCTAATTTTCTGCGTTATGTTTTTGAAATGCATACATAAATAAACATAGGTTTGTAAAACAATTACAGAATTTAAAATGATAATATTGATAAGTATTAGTAAATACCTTAGTACCGTTATTAGAGTAAATTTGTAAAATAAAGTTGCAAAAAGGGTATATTTTTTATATTTGGCATAGTACCTAACACCAAAAGCTAAATTTTTATTCGACGATCCCCGATTTTCCGACTTCAGAATCCAAGATGACGGCTGCCAAAAGTTATTTTTTTATTCTTGTTTAAGACAACTAGTGCCGATTTTAAATATTTCATAATAAATTACATATGTCTATTATTATCCAAGATGGCGGCGTTTAAAATACGAAAACAACAGTATCTTTTTGGTTTGGTTCATCAGCGTCAGCGTGGCCGATCGGCTTAGCGTGTTGGTTCGTGCATATGGCTGCAGTGCATGGTATATGACTTAATCGACCGACTGCGCGTAGGCTGGGCGTGCTGCCTATCTTGTGAGTTCGGGTCCGACCTCGGCATATGGTTGTTTTTGTAACGTCGCAATGAGGCATATCTCGGCAAAAATTTGGCTAAAATGACTGGGCGATTGATCCTAGCTATGGATGGAAAGTCCCAGTATTAAAAAAAAATATATTAAAGGAGATGGCTATTAAGTAAAATATGGCCAATTCAATCAAATTACCCGGTACGTGACATATGTCAACTTTTTTGACATTTTTGAAATATCTGTATCTTGTTTAACGAGATGTTAGGTTTTTTCCAGTTTTTCTTGTTAAATTTCGAAAAAAAAACAAAAATTATTTTTCTTTGCTTTTTTGCTCGCCATCTTTAAAAAATAAATATGTAATATTTCTTTTGTGCATTATAATTTAAAGCTTATTAAGAGTAATACAAAACTACATTTCTTGGTAAAAAAATTACCAAACCAGAAAGATGCTGTTGTTTTAATATAACGCCGCCATCTTGGATAATAATACACGGATGTCATTTATTATGAAATATTTAAAATCGCCAACCCCCATTTAGTATACATCGATTCACGGAAATACTACAATTTTTTAAAAAATTTGGCTACTATTGATAAAATCCAAATTTCTTTTTGTAAAAATTTAGTTTGGTCTAAAGGTTATAATGGTCTCTTTTATTTTTTCGGTGGGTTTAAAGAGCTGGTCAGTAGTTTTAACATGATGCACTAATATTAAATATTGACAAAAAATAAAGAAAATATCAAAGAAAAACTATATTTTTTTAATAAAGCCGCCATTTTGTTTGAGTGACAGGTGTATTTTTTTTACATTTTTAAATTAAGAAAGTAAATTTATCAAAATCAATTTAATTTGTCTTAAAACAGGAAGTTCATTTTTTTTCTTCAATTTAGCAGCCGCCATCTTGGATTCTTATGCCGGACAATCAAGGATCCTGGAATGAAAATTTAGCTTTTGGTGTTAGCGACCACCATGCCAAAAATAAAAAAATATACCCTGTTTGCAGCTTTTTCTTGAAATAACCTACAAATTTACTCTACTAGTATATGTATTATAGGCTTTGTCAACAAAAAATTTTGTTTTTTAAAATAATAAAGCAAGTTATTTATCAGTGTGTACAAGTTTCAAATGAAGAGTAGAATATTTTTTTTGCTAAACACAGTTAATTTAACCCATAAACTGCACTAAATAATTTTCGCCACTCGCTTTAAAAGAGCTCGCTTGCTTTCGTCCGAAATAGGATCGTCTAACCAATTAAAAACTAGATTATCTTCGTCCCGAGGGATCGGCACGGTTCCGCGTCAATTGACGGATTGTCGGCTGGCATGCAGGAGATCGAACGCTTTGGTTGGACAGTCAGAACATAAATAAATACCTTGCATTTGCTGGCTTAACAGTTTTGCTAATTTTTTGCCTCTCTAGCGAACAAAGCAATGTTTAGAAAAGGGATTGTATTTATCAAAAATAAATTTGGAATCAGAATTTAAATATTATGGTATTCTGTTTGTCTGTCCAAACCAGTATGAAGAGAAGTTTAGTAAAAAATTACAAAGAGTAGTTTTCAGGGGTAGAAAGTTTTAAAAAATCCTAACTTTTAATATTTCGAAGAAACTAGATAATAATTGAAATGCATATTATAAAATATAGATAAAAGTCGACGAAAGTTAACCCAGCCATATTAGGAATTACCCTGGAAAAAAATAGGTGCAAACTATATTTTTTTGTAATTATTCCTTAGCATCAGGGACATATCCCCGCATATTCTCGACCAAAATCCTTCTTGAGCTTCGCTAGATATAAGGTCCCAAATATTCTAAAAATCAGTTTACTGCGATTTTATCGAAAACTAATAACTTTTTCAAAAAAAGTCACGAAAGAAAAAATACGCAAAATCGTTCGGTCTGTACTACAAAATTAAGAAAAAAACCTAACCTAATATTTTAAAATTAGGTTTTTGTTTTTTTAAAGTTAAACAACTTTAATTAAAGGTTAGGAAAATGGTTAATACCAGCTGGACCATCAATAGGATTTTGAAAATGTACATACAATTAGGAACGGTATGAGAAAACAAGCGTAATATAAAAATATTGAACTGCTGGTTAGAAATAGTGTTAAAATAAGCGCAAATTTGCAAACTTTTATTTCATTTGAAATTCCAGCGTAACATTAATTTTTAAGAAATTTAAGAAAAATAGTGTTTGACTAAACCTAAATGTGACAAGGGGCTTACACAATAAATGGGGTAGTTTATTAAGGATTAAAATATATATACAACGGTACATTTTAACAAAAACTTGTATTAATATGGAATTTTCAAATTTTTATGTCATGGATGTCAAAAACCAGGCCATATGTACATGGATAGATTACTTTTTGCATATATCTTAGAAACTAAAGCTTTAAGTATACATGTATAATCGGGTAAAAAACCATGATAAAACAACTATTAGGTAAAACTTTATGTAATTATGTTTTAAATAATTTAAAACCCTTCAAAAACTACCCTAGGTTACATCTATTTTGTTTAAATCCCTTTGTCCCATTAAAGTTTAGTGAAACACTATTTTTGTTATCAATAGTAGTTTGGCTGGAATTTCAAATATAATAAAAGTGTGCACTTTTGCGCATATTTTTACTCAGAATTTGATTTTTTTTATATACGCTTTTTTTCTCGTACAGTGCTTAATTGTATAAAAATATTTTTTCCAAATCCCATTGGCGGTCCGGCTATTTTCGACCATTGGCCTAACCCTTACTTAAAGTTGTTTAACTTTAAAGAAACAAAATTTTAAAACAAGTTAACTACAGGGTAGGAAAAAAATAAAATTAAATTAAATATTTTTCTAAAATATATTTTTTTAAATTTAGGTTAGGATTTTTTCTTAATTTTGTATCACAGACCGAATGAGTTTGCGTATTTTTTCTCTCTAAACTTTTTTTAGAAAAGTTATTAGTTTTTGAGAAAATCGCAAAAAACTTATTTTTAGGACCTTTGGGGCCTTATATCTAGCGAAGCTCAAGGGGGATTTTGGCAGAGACTATGTATGGATATGTCGAAGATGCTAAGGACTAATTATGCAAAAATCCAGCTTGCACCTATTGTTTTCCATCTTTCAGGGTTTTTTCACCTAACATGACTGGGCTGAATGTTGGATTTTAGATCGGTACTTTAAGCATTTATTTGTACTAAATATTATATTTTGCTTCTTCTACATTTTTGTAAATTTATTTTTTCATTACCTTTGATTAATTTTCTGTTTTATAAATATTTTAAGCTAGCTGAACAAATATTGTGGATTCATATGTAAGGAAATTGGGAATATCAAAAATACAACACAGCAATTTTATTAATAAATAATAAAAATTAAATATTGGATGTGAATTTGAAGGAAAATTTTATTCTAATTTAACACTTGTGTATAATAATACCAAAAACTATATGTAACAGGTTAAATAAACAGATGGATTCCATATAAAAAAGAAATACAAAAAAATAGGAATTTACACCAATGTAAAAATTTATATAAAAAGCCTAAATTCCCACAAAAATATCAAATTTTGGACACAAAAGTTGCGTTTTGTATAAGAAGGATCCTACGTTTTTATTTAAAAATAACCTAATTATTAAAACCGGCAAATTTATTTATAAGCCTTTTAATTTTTCTTGCGGCTTATAAAATATTGCAATGTTTTTCAGGAGAGAGGTCAGGAGAGATTACAATAGTAGCAACTTAGGTTAAATTTAATTTTATTATTTTAATAATATCCGAAGATATTGAATACTGACTTTTTAACCGAATATAATAAACATTAATTTTTTTAATTCAGTAAATAATATATAAATTTTTTTAGCATTAAAAAAAAGACATGTAGGACAATAATATTCAGGAAAATATAATAAAAATGTTTTTCCATTTATTTAAATACCTATAAAAGGTGCGCGACTGATATAAGCGGGGTGCGTTATAAATTATTAGAAAGGACTTTTTGTCAGCCTTAATAATTATTATTTAGCTGATTTCCGCCGAGTTAAAAGTTTGCAGATAATTAGTAAAATACTCTAAAAGAGCGCTTTTGGGGGGTGAGAAGTATCGCCCCCCCTCCACCATCCCCCATTTTATATAAAGCCAAATCGGAAAATTGAATTTTAAGTTAATACATACCAGAAATCATTTTTTACTCACCTTTATTTATTATTTACTGAGTTATAAAAAATACCATTCAATTTTTAATTGAAAAATAATTTACTTATATAATATGTAACTGTAAACAATGGGTTTTAAAACTAAAAATACTTTTTGAAAAAAAATGTTTTATGTATTAAAAATACCACTAGAAAAAACTATGATCAGTATAGC
Organism: Aspidapion aeneum; assembly: GCA_963576565.1. Taxonomy (NCBI): domain Eukaryota; kingdom Metazoa; phylum Arthropoda; class Insecta; order Coleoptera; family Brentidae; genus Aspidapion; species Aspidapion aeneum. The sequence continues at coordinate 77,215,041 of OY755044.1, read as the reverse complement.
TTTTTCCATATGGTATATGTGTTCAAGTAAGATATGCTGTCAGAAGCCTCATAACTGCAGTCAAATTTGCAAAAGTTATGAAATCAAGTTGCAGCCAATAGTTTCAAATTTGGTCCTTACTTGAATAAGTTGCTAACTCAAGCAGAACTGGGATAACGTTTGATATGTGGTGAGCGCAGGAATCAAAGGGGTCAAAGCGTCTTTCAATAAAATTTTAACATCAAATAGGTTAGTTCCGGCTTTGAAAATGTACCCATGAAAAAAAGTATACCGGGTGGTCCAAAAAAAAACCGGACCATTTTATTTTCATTATAACTTTTGAACTATATAATCGATTTTAATAGGACACCCCCCAACTTTACAAAAAATTAACCAGAGTTCTGACCTGATATATTTTTTGTCTGCCGTCTCCAAATCCAAGATGGCGGGCGAAAATAAATTGTACCGTTTAAAGATGCTCGTATATTCTTGTGTTGGTAACATGTTTTAATTATTTTTTTTAATTAGTGAAAAAGCCGCATTTTTGCCACGTACAACAAGGTATGAATCAGCAAAATCGGTTCAGTGGTTCTAAAAAAAAATATTTTTGTTTTAACCCTTGTTTTGCATATTGTACGATTGCCTTGCCAATCATGTCTGCATTTATTACCTTAAAAATTCATTACTACGCAACCGATATTAATGAAATAAAAATATCCTTTCATCATGATCTTTCTAATTCTTACCAGTATGTTTTTTATTTCTTTAAAATTGGTTCAGTAGTAATGAATTTACAAGGAAATAAATGCAGACATGATTGGCAACATGCAAAAAAATGGTTGAAACAAAAATATTTTTTTAGAACTACTCAACCGATTTTGCTGATTCGTAGTTTTTTGTAAATTATTTAAAATATGTTCGCAGCACAGGAATAGACGAGCTTCTTTGAAGGGTACAATTTAATTTTATCCGTCATCTTGGTTTTTTTGACGGCGGACAAAAAAATATATTTAATCAAAACTCTGATTAATTCCCTGCCAAGTGTAGTTTGTCCCATTAAAATCGATAGTATAGTTCAAACGTAATAATGAAAAAAAATTGTCCTGTTTTTTTTGGTCCACCCGGTATAAGATCTTGACACTTTATACTTTTATACCGAGGTATGTGAAAATTCTATTTTCGACGATAATATTCAACACAATCAATTTAAACTTTTTAAAAATATAATACATTTTTGCTATAGAAATAATTTTTGAAATATAAGGCATTGAAATTTAGACATCGAATAGGTTTATTCCGGCTTTGAATATGTAGCCGTGAAAAAAATAGTATACATGGTGTTCCATAATTATTGCCACAAAACGATAGGGGTTGTAGAGGGCATCAAAATAAGCAATTTTGCCTTATAAACCCCTGTTCGGAAATATGCCGTTTGAGCACTGTTCCCAACAAACAAGAGCTACTGGGAAGAGTGAAGGCCGCGTCCGCACATTTTCAGGACATACCGAGGGTATGCCACAGAGTTCGTCGATTATTGAACAATCATGCCCACTCTGCATTGAGCAAGGTGGAGGACACTTTGAGCAATTACTGTAGCTAAGCTGTTTCAAGAAACTGATCTTTTTTTTTTGCTGGAGCCCGAACGGCATATTTCCGAACAGGGGTTTATGAGGCAAAATTGTTCATTTTGATGCCCTCTACAACCCCTATCATTTTGTCGCAATAATTATGGAACACCTTATATAAGACATAGACGATTAAATAAATTTATTTATATTTAAAACATAATATAGGCAAATTTTCAAAATTAAGCAAAGATAAGCATAAAACTATAGTTAAATGGAGTACAGGTTTTTTCGTAAAATTATTGCTGGTTTTTTTGATCATATATTACATTTAAAGACTTAATATTCTGTTAAGATTAATGGAAAATATATTTTTTTTATGTTTTACATTCTACCAAACCAAACATGTTTATAAAATTTCAGGCCTGACGAGGCCACTTTCGGTAAGCAACAAAATTGAAAAATACTACCAATCGAAAGAGCGTACTTAATATCACTATAAAATAATTCAAAATATCCAACTTCCAGGTTTTTAAAGAAGTAGAGGGGTGGTCTAAGATACTTTGTATATAAGCAAATTATTAATCTTCGGTTTCGTCTTTTTATAATGCCATATTATAATTTCACCCAACAATAAATGTTTAGTATTCTTAAGTTTTAAACATTTTTACAACATCTATTTGTAAACAATATTATTTTTATTTACATTGGCTAATGTGCAAATATAAAAAAAAAAGAGTTAGTAGACCCCCTTATATATATATATATATATATATATATATATATATATATAAATATTATAAATAAAATTGTACAATCTGCAGAAATTTGGGGAGTTCCTATATCTCGATATCTCTACCTCCCTATAGCAGCCTCACGAATGGCAAGATGGCTTAGCCTCTTGCCATTCAAAATGTAGGTTGAGTAGTAATATTAATATACTATTACAGTACAAGTTGCTAACTTATTTTATTAATTCACAGATTTTTCTTTAAACAAAAAAATCTTACATCTAAACGTGATCTTTGAAGTTAGGTAGGTAGTAGTAGTAGGTATTATATTAGCTCACACATATACTATACTATAGTAGTGTGACCTATGGTGATCCTAATTTTTTCTAGAAAAAAAAAGTTGCTCCGATTTCAAATTTTTTTATATATCTTTGCGTTTCAGATGATTTTGAAACTTTTTTGTTGCGCCGTCTGTCTGTCTGTCTGTCTGTCTGTCTGTCTGTATGTCTGTCTGTCTGTCTGTCTGTCTGTCTGTAACGACCAACGCGCATAACTCAAAAACGGCTTAGCCGATTTCAATGAAATTTGGTACCTAGGCTGGGTCTCGGGTAAAAATGAACAAAATCCACTGAACACAAACCAAAAAAAGGGTGGGGATAGATTTCAAAAATTAGAGTGTATGTGAAAATATGGCGTGTGTGATATCAAACGAAAGGTAATTGAGTCTGGAGATAAACAAAATACATTTTAATTTATTTTTAAAAAAGGGTGGGGGTATATTTCAAAAATTAGAATTTAAGTGAAAATATGGCGTGTGTGATATCAAACGAAAGGTAATTGAGTCCGGAGTTTAACAAAATACATTTTAGTTTTTGTTTTTTTAAGGGTGGGGGTGGATTTCCAAAATTTGAGTTTAAGTCAAAACATGGCTTGTGTGGTATCAAACAAAAGGTAATTTAGTGTGGAGTTGAATAAAATATATTTCAGTTTTTAGTTATATTAGCTCACACGTACACTATAACTATAGTACCTAGTGTGAGCTTAGGGGCCCATATATTGGCAGAGTTTTTTTTATAGTAAACCTGACATTGGGGTTGCGGCAAGGTGTGCTTAACTTTTTATAGTAAACTAAAAATATTTAATATGTTTATAAAATAAAAAACCTATATGGTAAAATGGCTAAACTGTCGTTTAGACATATGAAACAAGTTTTCGAGACTAATCGGATAAAAAGGAGTTTTTGTTTGTCTCATATTTTTTTGTAACGAGCTCGTAAGCTTATCCTCACGGGTGTCCAAGATCTAATGGAGACCTAAACACCTAATAAGTGTTGATATTTAACTGTTTGGCCCTTATGGGACTCCTAAGAACATTGCTTGGTCAATTATCTGTCAATACTTGTGGTGTGCATTAGATCTTGGACCCCCGTGAGGATAAGCTTTTGAGTTGATGGCAATGTAGTCTCCTCAATCATACCACCCACATGTCTCTCCGCACGTGAATTCCATCATCTTAGACTAACTCAAATATCGCAGATAAATAGCGACCTAAGGATAATAGAGGACTGGGGCAACAAAAACCTTCTACAGTTCAACGCGCAGAAAACCAAAGCAGCCCTGTTTTCAAAAAAGACCAGCACCGGTGAGCCAAACATCATGCTATCTGGAAGTGCTGTCACATTGCAGAGCCAGTTAAACATCTTAGGAGTCACTGCAGAGACCAACATGTCTTGGCATAGTCACGTGGCAGATATAGCTAACAGGCGTCCCAAAAGCTTGGGGTGCTATTTCGTACCAGACATCTGTATACACCAAGCCAACTGCTGACACTCTACAAAGCCCAAATTCGACCACCTATGGAGTACTGCTCACATATATGGAGTGCGGCACCCAAACAAACCTTAATAAATAAATAAATTAATGGTATGCTTCTGAACACCGTGCAAAAACGAGCTATCAAGCTGATCAATAACCCTGCACTTACCCGTAGCTTGGATAGTCTCGAACATCGAAGAACTGTGGGTGATCTATCTCTCTTCTACAGGTATTAGCACGGAAAATGCTCTGAAGAGCTGGCACGAATGATCCCCGCGGGAGTAGCACCTACTAGGCGAACCGTCAAACAGACATTAACCATCAATTTACTGTCAAAATAGAGGCACCAAGAACCTCATTATATCAGAATTCATATTTTTGGAGAAGAGCATCACTGTGGAATGGACTCCCTGCGACAGTTTTCCCTGCAGATTACAACCTGAGCCGTTTCAAAACCAGCATACACCAACATTTCCGCGCACTTGCCGCTTCTCTAGCGTGATAGGGATCTCCTTGCAAGTGCGCATAACCGTAAAGAAAAAGAGTTAACCACGAAAAAATATGAGAGAAACAACGGATACTAAATTTTACGTTTGTCAAAATTTTTTGCTGCCAGTTTCTATGTCAGAGATTTTGTTGCGAAAGCATTTTTGGGATAATTTTAAAACTGCAATGTGCAAAGTATGAAAAAATTATAGGAATGAAAACAGACCTCACTAGAAAACCATTAGGCTTCCTTTGTTTTTCTATAACATTCGTTTTATCTTTTTCCTCTTGTGGATTCTTTTTCTGTTGGCACCCTTGAAAACCCTATTTTTTGTATATCTGATAAATTTCCCATAGAATGCAGAAGGCAAGTCCAAATAAAAAGATTTACCGGAAATAACGACATTCACCCACTTTATCATCATTATCCCACAGAACTCAAAAAAACCCTAATTAACCAAATATAGAGAAAGCGAAATACTGAATACGTTAGAGAAAGGTCAATACGCAGTGCAAAAATTACAAAAAAAAAACTGAAAAAATATAAACGTTTTTTATCATTAAAAATAAATAGAAAAACTTAGCGATTGCTTAAAGTAAAAGAAGAAAATACTAAAACAAAATCCATTTTTCTAATATAGGCCAAAAAAAACTTTTCTTTAAAAAATAACAGTGACAAAATTTGTATGTATATTTTTAGTTATCTTTTAAACCTGGAGAGTCAAAATCAAATTTCTTATTGTAATCAAATAACAAAAAAATAAATGAAATTTTAATTATTGCATTTCTCTTTGTGCGGCATTTCTTTCATATTTAGATAAGTGGTAATTCACCACAAGTTTCTCCCCCACTTAACTCGATTATGTTAACAGGTAGCAGAAAGCTTTTAAAATAAAAATTGTATAATTTTTTAGGTGGTACATGTTAGAAATGTCAAATACCACTTCTAGTCCATTTTTTCTCCTTATTTCAACAATAGTTATTTTCTTATTACTGTCTATTTTTCTCTTTAAAAGCATTCATGTACTTTTCGTGTTAACGCAAATTAGTCTTCCGTTAGTGTTTTCAAATAACTTATGACAGTTCTTGTAAGATATAAATATATGAACTATCAATTTATTTAGGGACACTAAATCCATTACTTATACAATTCTGGTCACATTTATACAATTTTGAAAATAGTTATTTAAACAACAAGGTTTGAAAACGACTCTTTGCACACGACCGAGACAGTTTAATAGACCGAGCCGAAGGCGAGGTCTACAAGTCGAGGGAGTGTGCAAAGAGGTTTTCAAACGAGTTTTTTACAATAGTTTTTATACGACTGCTAATAAAGAAAGAAAAATCAAATTTTAATTTAACGTGTTTTTATTTCCGACATTTTTACAACAAAACTTTAAAAATTCAACAATTTTTTGACGTATCTAATCAACAAAACATACGAGCAATGACGGTTGCTACGGAACTAAGCCAACTTATATTGATGTGTGACAACAACAAAAATCACAATGACGGGAGACCCGTATGCAGAAATGACATAGGCGTGCGTAAAAATGACATAAGCGTGTGCAAACCGTTTTGCACACAGCGTGCGCAAAATGCCATTTTCAGATCGTGTTCTCCGTGCGCAAAATCCCCTTTTACAAGACAGTCGTATAAAAAGTTCTTATCGGTTTCGTTAATCGAGGCTATCAAAATGGGTGGGCCAACACATTCCACCTTATTGACGTCACAACCAAGGCCAATTTTTTGATGGCTACGTCACCTCAGAAAAACCTTAGTATTTTTTAACGTTGATTTTGGATACTTGTTGACACCTAATAATAATAAATAATAATAAATAATGTTTATTAAAAAAAATCAAAATATAAATGAAATAAACATAAAGAAAAGCCCCACAAAACTCGCAAGTTGTGTGTGGGGATGTGAATTTTACGTTCCTTCAATTTAATGAAAAAATAAATATTAAATATATCTTAATCTAATTTTTTCTAAAATTAAATGATAAAAGAAGCTTTCGCAACTTGTATTTGTACGCACTATTTCTAACTAAGCTGTTTATTTTTTAAATTTATTATTAAAGTTTATTAAACCACTAATTTCGTGTCTATTTGTTTGTTGCATAAGTTTTTTTATTAGGAACTTTGAGATATATTTCTGTTGTATTTAATAAATTTTTGATGGATTCTGGCAAAAAATTATAGATGTAATTTCCCAAACATTTATAAGATCTTTGACCTTGACTTGTTTTACATTTCATAGATTGAGTAAAGCCTTTATTTTTGTTTCTTGTCTCATAACTGTGTGAGATATGAAATAGTTCATCTTTTGATTTGTAGATTTGATTTAAAATATTTTTAAAAATAGTTGTCTAATATCAAAAAAGTCCATGTCAGAAAAAAGTAATTCCGAAGGATACCGTCTATTTTTTACTTTCCTAGCCCGCTAGCGCGCTTTTATTTGTAAGGTATTATTTTCAACGAAAAAAATTTTTTTAGATAACCCCGAAAGAGTGTTATTTGCAATATTATTTGCCATCTGTTTGTGTGTGTAGTTAAGTGTGTGTGTGTGTGTGTGTGTATAATATTTGTGTTTGTAACACGATAGCTCCTAAACCGTTGAACCGATTTTCATGAAATTTTTAGGTAAAATAGCGTTCGACACTCTTTGGAGCTGATGATTCAAAATCCAATAATACTAATGACTAAAAAAATACTAACCTTTTAATGGAACATCGTATCAATATGCGGTTTTCGGAATATAGTAGAATACATTACATTTTGCTCAATAATTTGTATTATAAACCTAAACTTCGTAAGAGCTTGTGTTCCTGGGATATTCTCAAAAAACTGTTTTCAAGACTGATATATCATAGCTTCACTTGAAGTGTACTAACACGCTAGCTAGGAAGGTATCAGATCCGTCCTTGATCCATTTATTTTAAATATAATTTTTAAACACACAAAACAAAACAAAAATTTTTGTAATATATATATCGCTGAAAAACATAAGAATCGCTGCAGTTTTTGTTCCCTGTGTTTGACGTTCTGGCTCCGGTCCTGCTGGCAGAACTCTTTTTTATTTAGCCTTTATGGAAGAGCACCCTTCCTACTAGGTAACTAGTATGCAGTGCAAATCCTGACCTTTGCCTTGTAATTTTTTTTAGGGTAGACAGAAATTCAATGTATTATTTGTTTTATATGGCAACAAAACATGTATTATTGTTATTATGTTTGACTTACGTTCTCTAGGCTTTCCCGGTGTGGAAGCTCGAGCTTTTGAATTCCGATCACCGCGGCCAACTTAAAGCCTCGTTTTCCCGCACCCAAACCACCACTGAGCTCCACCTTGTTCTGTGTGAATCACCTGATCGTTCTCGTATTTTGTTAAATTCAAATTTTTGTTTTTGTTACTGTAATTTTTACGAAATTTACCAAGTTTTCTTTGTATGTTTGCCAAATTGTACTAGCCATAGACGAAAGTTAAAATACTCTGCCAATATATGGGCCCCTAAGCTCACACTAGGTACTATAGTTATAGTTTACGTGTGAGCTAATATAACTAAAAACTGAAATATATTTTATTCAACTCCAGAGTAAATTACCTTTTGTTTGATACCACACAAGCCATGTTTTGACTTAAACTCAAATTTTTAAAATCTACCCCCACCCTTAAAAAAAACAAAAACTAAAATGTATTTTGTTAAACTCCGGACTCAATTACCTTTCGTTTGATATCACACATGCAATATTTTCACTTAAACTCTAATTTTTGAAATATACCCCCACCCTTTTTTTAGAATAAATTTAAATGTATTTTGTTTAACTCCAGACTCAATTACCTTTCGTTTGATATCACACACGCCATATTTGCACATAAACTCTAATTTTTTTAATCTACCCCCACTCTTTTATTCGGTTTGTGTTAGGTGGATTTTGTTCATTTTTAAGTGGGACCATCTCGACCCATGACCCAGCCTAAGTACCACATTTCATTAAAATCGGCCAAGCGGTTTTTGAATTATGCGCGTTGGTCGTTACAGACAGACAGACAGACAGACATACAGACAGACAGACAGGAGCAACTTTTTTTTTCTCGAAAAAATTAGGATCACCATAGCTCACACTACTATAGTATAGTATATGTGTGAGAAAATTTCCAACTCAATCGCAAGTAAGTGTATAAGTGTGGTAACACAAAAATCAGTGTTGGCACCAAAATATGATCTGCAACTTCTAACGCATGGTGCCGTGCTTTGGTATACCAAGAACGGTACGGACATGCCGAAAATACATGGATGACTGCGGTGAAGGTCGCCGTCGCGATCGCTACATCGATGTCAAAACAAACCTTTATTTTCTAATTACACCACACATACATGCTTTAATCGTTGAGCCTATTAGCACGGTTTACAGCAATGTCGATGGCAGAACAAAATAGTCTGATTTTATATGGCGATCAAGCTATGGCCACGGCCACGAGAAAAATTTGCACTTCAATTGTGTGACATTCTCCAGTGAGTGGCACGTATTTATTTTTTGGTTCCTTGTAGTTTCTCGTTGTGTGAAAGCTTTGAGACGTTTGGGTTATTTTGGTTTATCTTCACTTTACATAACAGACAATGAATGAAGATGATCTAATAGATTTAATCTTTGGTATATCTGCTCTATGGGATAGGCGCCAACACAACAGGCATGTACAATTTTTCAGAATTAATTCGTCTGGAATGATAAAGAACGCCGAAAGCCGAAAGCTTTGACTTTGACCGATAGGAAAGCATCTTCAGCTTGTTCTGCCCGGCAACGATCTTTGGTATGTCCTTAGCCTTAGCTATTTTATATTTTGAAGTTAAGAAGTTCGTAAATTAAATTTTTAAAATTTATCAAATATTTTTTGATTATAGATTAATATAATACCACAAAATCTAAATAACATTTAAACAAATCAATCTAGAAGCTACAACGCTGCGCTTGGTAAGAAATTTGAATCAAAAGCAAGCAAAACTAAATAATTCTACCTTTAAATCACATTTTATTATTATAGAAGTTTGGCGGGTGTCGGAAAATATTTTAGTAAACTTTCACAAAAATCTGTAATGCCATTTTGAAAATATCTAGAAAAATCCTCTATCTTCCTACAAGACCCAATATAAAAATGGATCTCAAGATATCAGATAAATGTAGGGGTGGATAACGGCCTGTAGATCTGCCCGTCAAAAAATTGGCGATCGGCCTATATTTCACACAAAAGAAAAACTACATCAATGCTAATAGAATTTTCCTAACAAATGCAGGAAATCGATTTTTCCGCATACAAATGCCGCTGATAAAAGGATGTGTAGGAAACCGCGCGCAGATCACTGGCGAATCCAGGATTTCCAAGAAAAAGCGCACCAGTATATGTTTTTAATGAGTTTAAGCTTTGAAGTTTATTTATTTATAATAAAATTATATCCAGTTCCTTTTGAAAAACTCTCCTTCACTCGGCTTTAAATACCTCCTGAAATTCAAGCGTTGCAAAAGGGGTCAGTTTTTTTCTATCTCTCCTAAAAGCAGTAAAGTAGCTATCGTTGGACAAACCGGAGCAGTGCCCCGGGCCCCGCCGCAAAAGGTACCCCAGCGGCTCTAGTAAAAACATCGTTTTTAAGCGGTAATAAATTCGTAAATTAAATGTTACAAAAAACTTGTTAAACTAAATTTTAACTTAAAATTATCATTTATTTTGTTTCACCAAAATTATTTATTTTTCATTAAAATTTTCGACTGCGGCGCATTTTATTATTAATTGATTTTTAAGTTTCTTATTAAAAAAAACAAAAATATTTTTTTTTTGTTTTTACTGCCTTCTTGGTCCCTCCCCTCCGGACATTCTAGATCCGCCACTGTATATGTATATTTTATATTTATAAGGTTTATAAAATAGCTTGCTTTAAAAAAGCTAGCATTAAAATTCGTAGTAAAACGATGATGAAGGGAATGATTTTGCAAAGACAAAAGACACCTGCTCAAGAGGCACCGGTCCAAACGGCACTGGCCCTAACGGCACCAGCAAATAAAGCGCCCGTTGGTCCACCGAGAATTTTTTAATTTTCCCATATGGGCCATCCACTTCTGGATGAATAGTTATATTTATTTATAAACTTAATTCATTGCTTTTACTCTTAGAAAAAGTAAAGTAGCTTTTTTCTACGAAGGGACGAAATACGTAAAAACGAAAGCTGAAACCAAGTCCTCGATCAGTTTTGCTCTCGTTTTACAGAAGAATTATTACCCAAAATGGCACTAAATTGTGTAGGTCGCAGCCACCATTGATTCCCAAGGCTATGCTGCATAAATATTATGATAAAGCAAAAAAAGTTGCTGTGTCTAACTATTAATAACATGAGATTTTATTATTTTGGTTAGACACAACTCAAAATTCCACGTTTTTGAAGAAGTTTTGGTTATTAACATGGAGTATATAATTAATGGTTTCTTTGACCAAAGATTTATTTTTTTTAGAAATCTAGATACATTAAAACATAATTATCGATTATTATATAAATTGACGAACAAAGGAAAACCAATTTCCTACTACATTATGTAAACTTGACTTACTTTTCCTTTCAAAAACCTCTCTGTTTTAAAAACACATTATTTTTAATTTCCATCAAAAAATCTAGTTTTTTTAACTTTTTATTGCCAACAAAATTCGACAAAATTCACATATCTCTATCGGTTAGGTCAGAAATTAAGTCGCAAACAAATCAGAAAAATTCTTGTTTTGAGCATTGAGACAGGTAATAATCCTATTTAGAATGCTACTATAATAAAAATATTTTTAAAAAATATTCAAATTTCAAAACCCTCACATAATAGGCCATCCCGGATAATTACATAAAATCCAATTATTTTTTCTAATGCGGTGACAAATAATTTATCTCATGATTACAACCAATATTTCTAAGGTTTTTTTTGTCCAACAACAGACATACCTGGATAGAAAGATATTCCATTAAATCCACCATTCAATACAATATGTAAATTTTGGTATTGACAGTTACATTACAGTCCTCGCCATAGGCAGTAACACTTTTGTGGCATTTCTAACCTCTTTATTTATCATATGCATACTGGCATCAACAAAAAAAAACAGAAAAATGGTATTTGAGTTGCTTTTATCTGTGCGTTTTTTTGTTAACCTACAGACAGCATCTTTTTATCCAAAAACAATGACAGTTTTATCTTTAGTTTTATGCCTACATGACATATTAAAAAGTTTTAATATATTTCTGGTTAGGAAATATATTTACTTTATGTGAAAGTCACAAAAGTGTCACTGCGTATGGCAAGGACTGTACAAACCTAATAGCTGGCCATACACACAAAGGTTGATCCGTCGGTTTAAAACGGCACAGATAAGTCTGACCGTTTTGTCCACCACGGTTTAAAACTGCTGCAGTCCACTAACACAAAAAAAATCTTTCGAATCGATCCTTCATATCGGTCTGTGGCAGACATAACCGCGCGTTAGTGGGCGAAAACTCAAGATTTATCTGCCGGTTAAACCAAAACTGTGGAATTTCGTCAAGTCGAAAGTTTTATGCGGCACGGTATTTTAAGCATAGTGTATGGAAAATGTTTCGTGCTACAAAGAAGTAGGCTCTGTGTATGGGAATGATTATTAATATGGAAATCATGCATAGTGGTGTAAAAAAGAGAGATATTGCAAGTGGGTTAAAAGTTATTTGCTTAACAGGAAACTATTTAGCCATAACCTTCTATTAAAAGAGTTAAGAGATAATGATCCAAACGATTTTAAAAATTTATTTAAGAATGGATATTAACACGTATGACCTTTTATTAAATTTGGTAAGAGAGGATCTTACGAAACAAGATGCCCAAATAAGAGAAGCCATTGGACCAGCACAGCGATTGAATGCTGCCCTTCGTTTCCTTGCCACGGGAAATTCATATGAAGATCTGAAATTTTTAGTGATAATTTCTGCACAGGCATTTGGTTATATCATTCCGGAAACATGTGCCATAATATTCAATAAATTAAAGAGAGACTATATAAACGGTCTGTTATCCCTGGCACAGTGTAAACCGACAGACAAGTCTGCGCCGGTTAAAATATCGAGCGCGGAACCCACAAGTTTCGCCCGCCGGTCTGAACTCACAGATAAATCTGTACCGGCTATAACTGGCACGTGGAATGTCCACTAATTGAAAGACAAATCCGCCAGTTTGAACAGCGCCGTTCCAAACCGGCGGATCAACCTCTGTGTGTATGGCCAGCTAATAGCTGGACATACACACAGAGGTTGATCCGCCGGTTTGGAATGGCGCGGTTCAAACTGGCGGATTTGTCAAATAGTGGACATTCCACGCGCCAGTTATAGCCTGGATTTCTGTAATCCGTCAAACTTCATAAAATTTTGGTATGTCGTAGACTGCATCTTTCTTATCAAAAGTTCTTATGGGCCCAACTCAAATTAATAAAAAGTTTTTGAAATACAGGGTGTTGAAAATGATAATGTCCAAGAAGCATAATAGCTCTTTAGACTTGTTTTCCAAACATAAACACAATGTTACTATTACAGATATTTACGATTTATTTATTATTTTTGATCTGTACCTTAAAAACATTATCTACAGGGTGTTTAAGTAAATATTAGCCCAATGTTTTAATGAGAAACCAGCTTTAGTATGTTGTAGACTAAACCTTGCTCATCAGGAGTTCTTATGGGCCTCACTAAAATTAATTTCCAGTTTTTGAAATACAGAGTGTTGAAAGTGATAATGTTCAAGAAGCATAATAACACTTTAGACGGGTTTTCCGAACATATACGTAATGTTACTATTACATAGTATAGAGTATTTATTAGTTTTTTTTATGATTCTTGACTTATTAAGTATTTAATACAGGGTGTTCGTAAATATCATTTTTTAAATATTATTAAAAAATCTATGAATTGTATATTTTATTATGCATCCTACTGTTAACACAGGGCTCTTCGGGAGTTTTTACCGCCAAAAACTCGAAAAGCGACTAATTGTAAAGAAAAAGGGACTTTAAGAGATTTTTTAAAAGAACTCTGCCACTTTGAGGTAATGTATTAAAGGTACAGATTAAAAATGAATAGTAATATTGCGCCAGTATTTAAAAAACCCGTCTAAAGTGCTATAATGCTTCTTGGACATTATCTCTTTCAACACCCTGTATTTTAAAAACTGGTCACTAATTTAAAGTGAGCCCTTAAGAACTTTTGATAAGAAAGGTTTAATCTAAAACACACTAACGCTTGTTTCTCATTAAGATATTCCACTAATAATTGCTTAAACACCCTGTATATAATGTTTTAAAGGTACAAATTAAAAATAATAAATAAATCGTAAATATATGTAATACTAACGTTGTCTATATGTGTGAAAAACCCGTCTAAAGAGCTATTATGCTTCTTGGACATTATCACATATAACACCCTGTATTTAAAAAACTGGTCATTAATTTGAGTTTGGCCCATAAAAACTTTTAATAAGAGAGGTTCAGTCTACAACATACCAAAATTTCATGAAGTTTGACGAATTACAGAAATTCCATAAGAAGTGTGCCTGATCCTTTTAAAATCATGGGATATATTATTATCTACCTATTTATGTAATCGGCAAATTTAAAAATTTAGTTACAAACTTACCCCCTATTTTTATTGTTGCATAATTTCCTTACCTAAAAAAAAGAAAGAAATTAATATTTTTAAAGAATTTTTATTACAAAAACTATTTTAAAAGTTTAGTCCGGGGCCATAGCGCTAAAATTTAGCCTCCGCAGGCTTTTTGATGAACACATCAAAAACACCTGTTCCCACCAATACTGCCTGGGCCTGTTAACAGGCCCAAAATTGTGTCAGTCAAAAAGTACGGTTAGAGTTAGAAAATACTTTGTCAATTCTGAACGGTATAAGCTGTAGTAACGAAACTTGGCATGCCCATCAGCCTATACGTACTAATTTTTTGGCTGTGTAAAATAAAAATATTTTGCCCCTAGGGGGTGCAAGGGGGCAAAATATATATTTATCTTCTAAACTATTGCACCTACAAAACTATGGCTTATCAAATTGGTAGCTCATACAATACGCTTTTTCGAGTTCTTGAAGAAAAGTCAAAATACGTCACTTTTAGTCTCAAATACAACATATTACTGATATTTTCACTTTAGATGAAAAATACGCCATTTAATGCGCGTCTTTTTAACGTCTTAGATACATGATTTAAACGTCAGTATAGAAACGTCACAGGTGATCAAAAATGACCGCTTTTTGACGTTAAAAGAACGTCACCATGCGTCTCGGGTTTCTAGATAAAATTATATGTTATTATTTTCGAAGATTACTAAGATAAGATTTTATTTCTGTATATAAAATATTAGATATTAAAAAGGATTAATTTACCTTAGTGGCAAACAAACAAGAGTTCTTTTTATATTTCGAATGTTTTATTTTGAAAATATCGTGTATAGGGTTGTTTTTACTATTTATTTAGCTACTTACCTGTATATTATTTTAGTTTGCTCAGGGCTATCAAAATGGACGGGCCACGATCCTCCACTTTGTTGACGTCACATCCGGGGCTGATTTTTTTTTTGATGGTCACGTTACGACACAGCTGATTGTCTTTAAAATTTTGAAGTTGGAATGACGGTTCATGGATATTTGATTTTTTGTTAAATAAAGCCGTTTTTGAGATTGTTTTTACTTTATTCTGGCAGAACAATTTTTTTTAAATGTATAGTAAGCCCTAATTTTTCATAGCCGCTTCATTAGCTCACACAAAAATTAAGTTTAAAGCAGAAGCGAATGTGACAATCACATATGACAAAGTCAAATACATGTCAAATATAACAGTTGGCATGTGGTACATGGCGGGTAATTTGAATTCAAAATAAGGAATGCTAAATCTTGAAGATTTTAACCTTTTAATCATGTTGCTTCCTTACAAACCTTTGGTGGAATATCGGGATGGTGTCTGAGAATATTTCACTGAAATTTTGCGGAAATCTGTAGTGCCATTTTGAAACTATCATAAAAAAACGTCTGACCTCCCATAAGACCCAATGTAAAATTCAGCCCCGGGAGAACAGCTGATTTTTTCAGGGTCGTGGCCTCTATTTTTGTGTTGGCTTTGGTTTGCTTTATTCTAGCCATCATCCTTGAGAAGGGACAAGTAAAATGATAAGAATAGTGTTTTGCCAGGGCTTGGCACTATCGTAAAAATTAGATTTTCTCGCCACCTGGGAAATATAAAGATGACGTTTTTGGTAAATTCAGCTCTAGAAATGTTAAACAGAGAATTCATTTTAAGAAATAAAATCAGCCAAAAAACTATTTATTTTAATAAAATTCTGTATATTATTCTGCGGGATTCTTTATTCGGTTAGGCTTTCATAATTTACCTGTCGCGGCAAAAACTTAAATTGACATATATTTTAAAAACGATAACGAATTTGGAAAAACCCTTGGACATATCGATTTTGTTTCCGAGGGAGACTCTTTTTGGCTATTTTGAAATTTTTGTAGCATGCACCCCCTTCGAGAGCCCGTATATTTTTAATGGCGAAAGTGGGACTAGTGTTATCTTGTTTTGAAGGGACACCCTGTAGTTCATGCAAAATTTAGTTCATACATCTCGAACACAATTAGTAGTTTTCATATACGAATTGCGGTTAAATAAAACTATGCGTAAGTCTGTAAAAAACTCCAGAAGAGACATCATGAATTGTGGGAAGGAAAACAAAATTGTTTAACAGGTTCTTAACTTCTTTATTTTTAAGGATAATTAAGCCGACGCGTTTCGGAGCCTGGGCTCCACTATCAAGGCTTCTTCGTATCATAACGAAAAAGGACAAAAGTCTGTCAGTAAAGGGCACAAACATACTCAAACAAACATTCAAAAATGGTAAAAAACAGCACCGTTCGTCTTACAAACTAAATAAAATTCCAAAATAAAATCGGGTTAAAAATGTTTTTAAAAATATAATAAAAATACTCACATAAGGACCTAAATCTCAACTACCACAGAACAAGGTTGCTACAGCAATGATTCGAAGATTTCCCACATAGCACAATCACGTGTTTAACACGTAAAAAAGGCCTGAGAAAAAAGACGTTGGTTTTTAAAAGCAGCTAGAAAAAGACGTTTATTTCATATATGAAAACAAGCTTAATAGGTCATTCGTTAACGTTATAAAAAATAACCTTGCTAAAAACTACGCTTTAATAACGCCTTTATCAAATTAAAACAGCAATTTTTTTACGTTAGTTTCAAGTGATTTTTATCAAAGTTAAAATCACATTAGATTCACGCCTTTTCTACACGAATTTTAAAACGCGACTTGCATGGCTTTTCTACCGAACATTTTTGAGATTTTACTAGCAGCATCGCCACCTATAGTCGAGATTTTTCACTTTGACGAAATTTATCAGGCAGTGCTTTGGCCACTAAACTCCAAAAACCTGTTAAGGGACTGATCCCTGATCCACGATCACGACGCATCTGTTATTAACCTGATAAAGACACATTAATATTCTGTGAAAGTGTTTACTGTTCAGAAATCTTGTTTAGCTTTTAAAAAAAACATAATGTATACATAGATACATAGATATTTTGTCTTGCCTTGAGCGCCATCTTTAAAATTGTCTTGAAGTGTTGTAGTCTTAAACTAGTAAACTTTTATAACTTCCTTTCGCGTCTCTTTTAAGTTAAAAAACTGTTATTAAAAAAAAGTGACCAAAAAAAGACGCAGAAAGTCTGTAGGTTTGAGAAGTCTTAATCTAGTGGCGTTTTAGAACATGTTGTGGAGGACTTTTCAAGTGTGAATTTGGTACATGAAAATAACGAGGGTAAAAAACACGTTATATACACAGCACCAGAAACTTCAGGAAAAAGTACATTTTTATAACTTGATTTCTCCTTGTTTTTAAGTGATCTTTAAGCATGTAGATTTAACAAAATAAATATTACATGGTATGAGGTTGTTTTCAAGTAAGAAAAAACTTTGTTATTTTTGTTCACGTGAATTTAATGTTGATGTGATTTTTCTGCTATGGGGGTTAATGATTGTGTTGGAAATCAATATAAGTCTAAATAATTCTAATTTTAAAATATGTTAGCGAAAAACAACAGGAATTTCGAGAGATTAGAAGCTTGACTTGTCCCCGTGGTTATACTACAGTTCATAATATTATTTTTTAGACAACTTTTTACAATTTTTCTTCGTTGGCCTATGCTATTTGTTATGGTCAACAGCTGATAAATGTCAAAAATGATATAGAGATTATATTGAGAGCCCGTTTATTAAAAACCGAACCGTTTATTAAAAAATAAATGATGGATTGCACCAGTAATATATTTAAACCTATTTAAGTGGTATTAGTTGTTTGCTCTGGTTTGTCGATTAAAGTGACGGAGTGTCGAAAGTTAAGGATTAGTGTTTGAATGTGAGTGTGTATGTGTGTGTGTAGGTTATAACTTAAAGTAGGAGATCAAAATAGTTCTAATAATTTGACAGAATCTATTAATCTGTAAGACGAACGGTGCTGTTTTACTGACAGACTTTAGTCCTTTTTCGTTATAGGCCGAAGAAGCCTTGATAATGGAGCTCAAGCTCCGAAACGTGTCGACTTAATTAACCACAAAAATAAAAAATAAGTTAAGAACCTGATTAACAACTTTGTTTTCCTTCCCACAATTCTATGCGTAAGTGTCTATAGTTTTGCTGGGTACAGAATTGTATGTAATGTAAAGAAAATATAGGTATTTATTTCCGCGTAGCATTAATAATATTTGACATAACCGAATCTATTTTTTTAAGACATATTTTTAATATCTTTTATGTTTTTCTCGTATTTTTTATTAGTCACTACCCGCTATTTAGACGCTAATTAAGCCAAAACTTAGCAACTCTTAAATACATTTTTCTGCACGCTATAGTACTAGAAAGTTTTAAACATTTATGGGCTAAACTTATAATAAAGATAGGTAGTTAATTTCAAAAATATATTTATTTCCCACATATAAATAACACAAAAACGCTATATGCATGTGCGGATAAGGATTTTTTTATATTTCCTTTGGGGCTTAAAATACATACCACGCTTTTAAGGCATAATGGCACAAATGCTAAAATTATCATTTTGCTTTATCACAAGAGACCTTTTTTATGACACATTTCCTAATATATTATACATACACTAGATATTACCAAACAGCATTTTTCAACGTGCGTAGAACTCTATAATTTTCATTTTTAAAAAAATAATCCAGTGGGTTGCTCTGAAGTTGGCGTTAGCGCTATTTTAACAAATTAACTTGTTAACTGCCACAATGCATAAGAAATGGAAAAATGGTCTCTTTTGGCCATTACCTTTTTACACCTTCTTAAACTTAGCATTACCACTTAAGACTTGAATACTTGAAATATATGCATTTATTGTCGTAAATTTGTCGTGAAAGGAAAACATTTTCTATGCCATCCGTTTTCCTGGAAAGGGGTGGTAATGCTAAGTTAATTATCAGTTTAGCACGATCACCATAAAAAGAAACTAAAATTTAAAAAAAGTAATCTATGGAATAATTGTCGTTAATTTGTCGTAAAATTGTCATAAAAGAAAAAAGATTGTCGCGCCCTCCGTTCTCCCGAAAAAAAAGCGAGCTTCTCGAGAAATAGTGGTCGTTTATAAATTACGTAACAGGTATGGAGGGGATTCTGAATGTTTGAAAAGTTGTAACGGGGGTAAGGAAGGTATTCTCGACTTTTCCGCACTTTTAACGTTAAGTTACATTTTTTTTCTTCGGTAAATATTTATAAGCATAAAATATAACCTGACCTTTTACTTGATTTTTGATTAGGGTCATTGGATCACGAAATGTGACCCTAATAAAATACACCTATACCATATGAATAAGTTAGTTAGCAGAAGCACCGACCGAGGATGTTTACAGGATCGAGCGTTTGATTTGACTCCCCGAAGCGCTCGGCAGATCTTCCTCTGTTTTTAAATGGGTTGCATGCACCCATTTAAAAAGATAGGAAGAGCTGCCGAGCGCTTAGGGGCGTCAAATCAAACGCTCGAGCGTGTGAACACCTCGGTCGGTGCTTCTGCTAACCACCTTATTAATATGCTTATACTTTGTGGTTCTAAATAATTTGAATATACCGATTCCTTATTGTAAATGCCGTAGGGATTTGGTGGGCATAAAAGTGACAACATAATATTTCTATCTGAGAAGTTTGCTTTTTTCACAATTTTTAAAACAACGCAAAAAATGGCGGTAGCTTGATAGTTGAAACCAATAAGCAACGAATATTTATATTAACACTTCAAATGGTTATATTGAAAAGTAAGAGCGGGCGTAATAAAATGTTTATTTCACGAAAAGTTTACAATTGCGCTTTAAGGGTAAAAATAGCATAGCATTTTTTTTAAATAAATTAAAGATGACTTAAAATTTATATTGGAAACCTCAAATTTCTCTCAGCTTGTTTCCGGGAAAACCGGCCAGAAATTTTTGAAATTTACGATAATTAATGTATTTATTGTAAATATTCAATTCTTAAGTGGTAATGCTAAATTTAAATTAATTTTAGCACTACCACCCGTTTCCGGGAGAACGGGGGGCGCGACAAATTTTTTTATTTTACGAATATAAAAATTCCATAGAACTTTTTTTTTTAATTTCAGTTTTTTCTATGGTGGTAGTGCTAAGTTAAGACGTAACTTAGCATTACCACCTCTTTCTAGGAAAACGGGTGGCGCGACAATTTTTTTTTTCTATTACGATACATTTACGACAAATTTACAACAATTAATTCATATATTGCGAACATCCAATTGTTGTAATGGAAAGTTTAAGAAGGTCCTTTTTACCGCCTTTCAATTGACATTGCACAAACTACATGGGCGTTGGGCTTCGGTGGAATGCTTTAAGACTCACGTATGTTATAGCCGAAATCTTCCAATACAATGTTTAACGGGGCCAAATCTTCGGATGAAATTTGGGGGCATATGAATTTCCTTATTAAGTTTGCAATTTGACAAAGTTGTGATATTAAGAACAAGCCATTTTGACGATAGTTTATTTTGGCAAATTGTTAGATCAACACATATTTTATATCTACACTTTTTGGATTGCTAATTGTAAAGCATTTTTTAAATAAGTGACCTTTATTATGTATGTAAATGACGGGATTCATGGGCATTACATTTCAACAATTTATTTTTATTTGACAACTTATCAC
Organism: Aspidapion aeneum; assembly: GCA_963576565.1. Lineage (NCBI taxonomy): Eukaryota > Metazoa > Arthropoda > Insecta > Coleoptera > Brentidae > Aspidapion > Aspidapion aeneum. The sequence continues at coordinate 77,194,188 of OY755044.1, read as the reverse complement.
ACAGGTAAATAATTCTATTTCTGGACATCCCAAACTAAAAAAATTCCCGAAATATCTTGATATATTTCTTTATTTTTGTTAAAATGCAAACTTTGAATTGAAATTCCAAAGTTCCTGAAGCCCATTGGATGATTTTTTTTAATTAAAATGTGGTATGAGATAATCTCGTCTATAACATACGTAAGTCTTAAAGCATTCCACCGAAGTCCTACGCCTATGTAATTTGTGCGACGTCATTTGAAGAAGGTCGGTAGGTATTGTGGTTATTTACAATTTAGAGCTAATTTGGAAATGTGTACCGAAAAATATAGTTTATTAGCTAAGACCCTAACAAAATAGAGGATCCAAAGAAGCTATATGAGAACGCGGCGAAAAAGAAAATTTTATGAGTTGCCACATTACTACACATACAAGAGCTGTCTTTTATGTTTTGCATATAGGAACATAGAGCGCGACGCTGACCGAATGTCGTTAATAAAAATAACCTCAATCTTTACCTAACCTAAATGCAAAATGTCAGTTTTGTACATATAGTTTTAAAGCTACAGTGAATTTTTCAAGTTAACAAATCATTTGGGAAATGGAATTAAACTGAGAACATTTTTGGGCTATAATTTTCTACAATTTTCGAAGGAAAGTTTCTTAACAAGAATGCCTTGTCGAGTTGATTTCTGTTTTCGGTAATGAAGCACCACAGCAGCCGAGAGTTTCTCGTTGGTATGGAGAACTTAAGCATGGACGGATTAGCCCTAGCGACGACCCAAACCCAGGATCGCCAATTTTTTTTAATACATAGGTTTCTCAAATTGTATCCAGTAGGCTCTTATAGTCTTAATGCGATGCTGTTATCCTCAGCAGTTCTTCCTTGAAGGGGTCCAGTATTTATTTAAAATAAAAAATTTTCATTAAAAAAAAATACAAATACCTACTATTACCTTTATTATGGTCCGCCTAAAAAGGTTTCTCATTTAAAGACAATCTCTGAAAAACAGTCAGTCCCTTTTAAAGGCAAGTGATTTCGGCAAAATTGGTTTCATTACAAGGATTTGGAAAAACAGCAGCTGTTTAAAATAAGATTTTACGATGCCATTTGACGACGAGCAATACACGTGAGATAGAGGAATTAGAAAAAAGCGCCTGGCTAAGGGAACTATATGATAAATAGAGAATTATATATATTATATAGACAGTTCCTTCAAAATTGACATACCAAAGTCGGATTTAAAACTTTCGTCGTTTATTTTCAATTAATACAAGAAGGCACTATTTATTCCGGTTCATATAGTAAACAAAGGCCGTGTGTTGAAAGATCACAGCTTATATTACAATGTGAAGGTGTCAAAATTGTGCCTGGCACTATCATAGCCTGGCTTTATTTAAATAATTCTCTAATAAGAGCGATTGAATTGCATTAAAAATGAAATACCGAAGACTGCCCCGAACAACAAAAAAGCAGTTATAAATAATAAATAAAAATTATTAAGCTTACAGTGGTTCAGATATTTTAGAAGATTAATAACTAGCAAATAATTTTGTGGTTTGAGATCTACTAGCAAAAATTTGTAGATTTTATAAATTTTATTAAATCAGCGTAATGATGTAAGGTCTAAAACTTAATATGAACCTCAAATAATGTAAAAGATTTCGAAAACTTCAGCAGCAATAACGTAAAAACTAAGTAATATCAATGAGTATATGACTCACATAGATGGCGCTGAAATGAATTCGCCTTGTACGCAATATTCAGAGACAACTACTATGATCTAATAGCATTTGTATGATAGGCCAGGGCTATCAAAATGGACGGGCCACGATCCTCCACTTTGTTGACGTCACATCCGGGGCTGATTTTCTTTTGATGGTCACGTTACGACACAGCTGATTGTTTTTAAAATTTGAGATTGTTTTTACTTTATTCTGGCAGAACAATTTTTTTTAAATGTATGGTAATCCCTAATTTTTATAGCCGCTTCATTAGCTCACACAAAAATTAAAGTTTAAAGCAGAAGCGAATGTGACAATCACAGATGACAAAGTCAAATACATGTCAAATATAACAGTTGGCATGTGGTACATGGCGGGTAATTTGAATTTAAAATAAGAATGCTAAATCTTGAAGATTTTAACCTTTTAATCATGTTGCTTCCTTACAAACCTTTGGTGAATATCGGAATGGTGTCTGAGAATATTTCACTGAAATTTTGCGGAAATCTGTAGTGCCATTTTGAAAATATCATTAAAAAACGTCTGACCTCCCATTAAGACTCAATGTAAAATCAGCCCCGGGAGAACAGCTGATTTTTTCAGGTTCGTGGCCTCTATTTTCTGTTGGCCTTGGATAGGCATGAACCTGGGAACTTGCACATGCAACTCAATCCTGCTAGTATCCCTGAGTATTGCGTACTAGCGCCATCTGCCCCTCAATCTCGCAATGCTCACCAGTTGCCACTCTATATGGGTCATGTACTCATTGGTAATATATCGTCTTTATTAAAGCCTTTCTGAAGAATTATTTTTATATCAGCTCGAATAATTTGCAAAACAGCTTACTGCTATAACAATCAACACAAAGCTGAAAAAAAAAGAATAGAATTAAAAATTTACTTCCACACCAATTTAAATTCTATTCTCCCCTGCTCAAAAAGAAAATTTTCTGTAGAAAATTGTCAATAAAAGACGGCAAAGCCTTTTCGAGAATAGAAAAAAGTTGTCTTTCTTTATTTTACATCTTTATTTAGATTGTATAAATCATTTTAAAGTGTTTATTTGTGTAAGGAGTGCTTTTAAAAACCTAAAAAGAACAAAAAAATCTCTTGGACTGCGTATTAAACATAAATTCAAATTTGCTATGAGAGAGGCAAAGCTTGGGGGGGGGGGGGTATGTGCCCACCCCTAAATGTTGAATATTGCTTATTATTTTCCTAATTTGTCAAGAAAAAAATCATTCAATAAAGTTCAACTTTAAACTTATTCCCACCTACATAATATTATAACATATAATATAAACTTATTCCAACTATCTTTTACTTTTTATGATCTCAGAATGTATTTAATGAGAAGTGCAGTACCCCCTTCCAAAACTCAGAAGTAGCTTTCTTAAACGAAATTAGCATAAATTATCAAAGGCGCACTGACAAATCCGTGAAAATTTGCCACTTTTGCATTTTGTGCCATTATTGAATTACTTAATATTTTCTTCTTTGTTGCTATATTTCCCGAAAATTTTCAATCCTTGAATAATTTATTTTAAAACTTTTTTGTGCGGCGCCATTTTTTCCAAAAAGGTGCTTTTGGAATTTCTTTTCGTTTTAACTACAATTTATTTTTGGCAGCTCAATATTTTCCGTAAAGTACCTAATTATACTAAAATTTTTGCGTTAATTTTTTTGTCTTTGTCTTTCTATAATTGTCATTATGTAATTTTTCCAAAGTTTTTTTGTGCACCGAAAAGTATTTAATTTTTCTAAAATTTCCACCGCGACGTCATTTTCTTTTCGGCTTTTCTACAAATGATTTGTACGTACTTAATAATGTTCGTTTTTTCGTTTTGGAATGTTTTTTTTTTGTTTATTTCAATAAATACCTATTTATATTTATAACCTATTTTTAACTTTTTACATTTGCCCCTTTCTAGATTTAATGCTCCGTACGCCCATGTCTGCGCTATGAAAGTTATATCAATGTGGTTTTTACTTTGTAACACGTCCTGACAAGTTGCGTGCCCAAGTATGCATGCCAATCCACGATCGCTTTCTGTCTTACTAGAATATCCTAAGTTGGATACAGGCGATACCCCCTGTGTAGAACATAAGCTGTGTGAAACCAACATAAACAACTTCTCTGCGGAAAAAATACCTCTACAGGCATTGAATTACACTGACCGATGGTTTGATACTTTCGTTGGGAACCTAATAAAACTATGTCCTTTTATTTTCTCCGGCGTCGTTCACAGGAACATAAATTCTTCTTGTTTGAAACTTGTCTCACAATCTGCCAGTATACACTGATACAAGTCAATCCACGTCTGCTTTCGGCCTGATTGGAAACTTTTCATACTATGTTCGCTTCATGCACTTTTTGTGTTAATGCAAAGTTGACTCAACGTGTTAAAAGCCATTAACTTTAGAACCATATTTCCACTTATTAAACATCTGTCAAACTCATGGCGGCTTGAACATAAAAAACGGAAGAAAATTGGAAAACTCACAATTTGTTTATTTCTTAACCGGTTTTTTCTAACTAATTTTGTTTTATTTAAATTATAGTGCACTTTTACAAAAACTAATAATCAGTTGCATTTTTAAGGTTTTTGGGTCTCAAAAAAAATATATTCCTTAACATCATGTTTTTTTTTTGGTGTTTTTTTGCGATTTATAGAGAAATTGCTGATTTTACAAAATACAAAAAAGATGTGTATTGACAGTTTCTATCCATAGTGGGTTTCACTTTTACCATAATTTAGAAAGCTTTTGTTATGCCCAAAAGATCTTACGAATTACCAAAAAGCTACGAAATTGAGCTTAGGGGGCACCAAAAGTTACTTTTTCATGAAAGTTTCAAAAGTAGAAAAAATGCTTCAAAAATTAAAAGGCTTTACGATTTTAAATAACGTAAGCTAATTTTTGAATTCCTGGAGTCTATATTCTTTCAAATATGACGGTTTAAATATCTCCGAGCTACGATTTTGCATAAATGTTTTCCCGACTATTTTTTATACCTTAGGGCAACCTCTAGAAACCCTAAATTGACAGCTCTACAAAAAACTATAAAACCATTTTTCTCTTAAAATTATAGCTTTTTTCAAAAATCTAAAAAACTTCATTAATCATATTATTACTATCTAGTCTCTTGATGCCCTCCGTTATTTGCGTAGGTAAATGCAAATTTGACGTCAGAGGCTGAAAGGCTTTTTGAAACACAGTTCGACTTATTGGACATTTGTCAAACTTATGACAAATAGAAGATGGCGCCTCAAAAATGAAAAAAGAACAATTCATAAGAATGTCATTTGCCATTTGTGAACGGATTTTCTAGATTTTTGATGAAAGCTGTAATTTTAAGAGAAAAAAGGCTATGAGAATTTTTCTAGAGCTTTAAATTACCTTTCCACCGATGTGCCTTTTTGGTTCCTAAACGTTGCCCTAAGGTATAGAAAATAGTCGGGAAAACATTAGTGCCAAATCATGGGTCGGCCACATGTAAACCGTCATATTTGACAGAATATAGACTATAAAAAATTGGCTTACAATATTTAGAATGGTAGAGTTTTTTAATTCTTGAAACATTTTTTCCACTTTTGAAACTTTTATGAAAAAGTAAAATTTTAGTGTCTAGGGGTACCCTCAGGCCAATTTCGAAGTTTTGCGAGCATAACTCAATTTTGTTTTAACTTTTAATAAAAGCAAAACTTACCATAAATCGTCACCCTAATTCTGAAACCTCGTAACCCAACTCAACAAAATTTTACAGGAATAAGAAAAGTTAGAAGCAAATACATAGCGTAAGCATTATGCGACTTATAAGTAATCGCGGAAATGACCGTTTTATATTTTCTTTTTGGTTGCGAGGATTTAGCAGCATATAATCTTTGACGCAAAAATGTGAATTTTCATTCTTTTGTGGGTTACGACGTTTCAGAATAAGGGTGACGAAATACAATTTATTATTAAACATCTCTATAAAACGCAAAAAATATAAAAAGAATATGATGTTGAGGAATATATTTTTTTGAGACACAGAAACAATAAAAATGCAAGAACATAATGGTTTTTACAAATTTTGATTGTTGACTTAAACTTTTAAGGAAATGAAATATACGGATTTAAAATAGCGGACTTTTTCGATAGGCCATGTGTACTAGTTTTAGAACTTTGGGGTGGTTAACATACCTGATTATGATTTTTGAATTAAACTTGAAAAATCGAAATGGCTGATATTTTCATTTATTAACCGATATATGGCTGATTAATGGAACAGTCCGCCATTTGAAATCCTCCATTTTCTTTAATTTAAATCATTATCACCGTTCTGAAACACCCCAAACTTCAAGATTTAATACCCGTCGGTTTATAATTGAAATGACACCGGAACCCTATACACCTGTCAAGTAAAAAATTTGAAGCTCATCGGAAAGTAATTAGTAGTAGAAGAAGCTGTCGCAAAATTTTAGACAGCAAATCGAATCGCCGGCAAGTTGGCCGCCGTCTGTCACAATGTAAAATTGTTTTATGCAAAATGCGATAAATCGATATCTAGTCCTTGATATTTCCCCCCCACCCTAAGTGAAATTCCTAGATCCGCTCCTAGTATTTGAAGTACAATTTCAAGTATTTTGCTTGAAGTACCTGATAACTAGTTGCATGTGTGATGGTTACAAGAATTATAAAAAATTTGACAAAAAGTTAGTGCCAGCTAGTGTGTTTATTTTGAAAGAAAACAGTGGCTTTTTCGGGTATTTGTTATGCGTTTTTAAAAAGAAAAACCCCTTCAGTATGTGGAATTTATTTGCGAGGGCACAATATGAATATGAAAGAAGAAACATCTTGATTTAGTATTTTTTAAATGTCTTTATAAGGTATTAATTATTACCTTCCTAGCAGCGTAGCAATGGTTAAAGAAGGTATTAGTTTCGACGAAAATATGTTATTTGGGTGGATTTTGACCTATCTTAGCAATTTCGTCGTGATGTCTATCTATGTGTGTGTGTGTGTGTGTATGTGAGTGCATATATTATTTATGTCCGTAACACGATAGCTCCTAAACTGTTAAACCGATTTTCATAAAGTTTTCAGGTAAAATAGTGTTCGACGCTTTTACGAGCTGATTGGATTTTGATCAAAATTCATTAATGCTAGTTTTTCGACAATTAATTTTTTTTGTTAAATGCTAACTGTTTAATGAAGCCTGGCATCAATATGTGGTTTTTGGAATGTAGTAGACTACTTTTTGCTCAATAATTTGTGTTATAACCAAAAACTTCGTAGACAGCTTTAGTTTCTAAGATACTTACAAAAAACTGATATATTATGGCTTCACTTGAAGTGTGCTAATAGGCTAGCTAGGAACGTATCAGATCCGTCATGGATTTATTATTAAATGTATTACTTTTGAAATATTTGCCGATAGATTTAACATGTATTACCATGTATTAATAAAGTTTGTTACAGATGGGTTCTAAGGATCATCAAGATGATTTGCAAAACCTGCTACTCCAGCTCGCTAAATTTAACGAGTGAGTTTGAGTAATGTTCAACAGATGCAGGAGACAGACTTTCATCTGTAAGATCATATTATTTTTACTGTAACCTTAGTAATTACGCCGAAAATGTTTTATTTGTGTGTGTATTTTAATCTACCTTAGCAATATCGTCGTGATATCTCTCTGTTCGTGTGTGTGTGTGTGTGTATATATTATTTCTGTCTGTAACACGATATCGCCCAAACCGCTGAACCGATATTCATAAAATTTTTAGGTGCAATTGTGTTTGACACTTTAACGAGCTCATTGGATTTTGGCCAAAATCCAGTAATGCTAATGACAGTTTATTCACAATTGAAATTATTTAAAAACTGCTAACTTTTAAATGGAACATCGTTTCAATATGCGGTTTCCAGAGTGTTGTGTTGTGTATAATTTATATTATAACCAAAAACTTCGTGAGATACTTGCAAAAAACTGTTATCAAGGCTAATATAATTATCATCGCTTCACTTGAAGTGTGCTAATTATTAGCTTGGAAGGTATCAGATCCGTCATGATCCGTTTAGCTTCTCTTATTTATTGTAACAAAATTTATAGCACAATATGTTTAATTTTGTTAAGCTTTTTGTCACCCTACTACAAGGCTCTATACGCAAGATTATCTATATTCATTCAGCTTGTCAAGTCACATGATGCTTAGCGGGCAGCTAAACAAATTAAGTTTTAATCCAATAAAAAAAGACGCAAGCGAATGGGGCAAAGCATAATAATACGTATCATAAAGATGGTAAAGCCGATCACACACTAAAATGCATATAAGTTCAACCTTATGCAGTGGCGCACCCAGGAATGTGTCTTGGGGGGGGGGGGGGGGGCGAGGCCTCTTGGGGGCCGACAGAAAGAAAAAAAAAAAGGTCATCCTGTCTTTAGCGTTTAGCGGGGACGCGACGAACTACGCCGCTGCTTGGGGGGGGGGGGGGCGAAGCCTCATGATGTCAAATTTTAAGCTATTGTTTGAGTTTTATCATGAAATATCTCGAAAATATGTAAAAAATCTAAGGCTTGAGGGGGGCCCGGGCCCCGCCCCCCCCCCTGGGTGCGTTCATGCCTTATAGACTTTTCTTATGCAAAACCAAGATGGCCGCTGCTATTCGATCGCTGATTAGTTGAAATCTTCATGCTACGCGTTATGCACCATGCTACGGAGGTGATGATGTGTGTTGTTGTCTTTGGACTACGATGCTTGTAAGTCCTAAAATGCATCAACGCATTGTTTTGAAGTGGGTTTTGAAGGCATGTACCATGCATGCACCCAGGAGGGGGGCTTCGGGGTGCATTTGTCTCTGATTACCGTTGTGTGGCACAAATAATTTTACCTATGGACGTTTGATTATTTCGTAATTTCATATCAATATATTTATGTTGGCTCGCGTTTTCATTAATTAATTTATACAGTTCATTGCATTTATCGTTTTTCTCCGCGGGCTAACATAAGTGGTCCTTTTCGAGCCGAATTATTTTTAGAATAAATCCATACGACGGTATTAATAATTATTTTCACGCCAAGCCACTTATTTACCTAATCTGTGGCCAAGCCAAATAAGGCGGCCTTGAATTTTCGCATCGTATTTGAAACGAGAAAGTCGTCGGTGCAGTGCACGTGTCTTTCGCGTGCTCGATTCAGTAAACAAAGCGAAGGAACCACAAAACAAACAAAAATATTTCTCATTTATGTGTTAGGGTGTTTCATATCATTTCGATATTTAAAACAATTTTCATCAATTGCGATAAATTAGTGCATATTTTCGACAATTCGTCATTTTTCTATTTTAGAAGCATTAATTTAGCGTTAATTGTATATTTACCGACAATTTCGTCATTTCAAAGGTAAAATCATGTCTGTCAAAAAAGCCGTATAAAAACGCAAGGGTTTTTTTATCTGCGATCACCGAGTGTTATGTGTTTTCACAGACCGCGGCAAAGGATGAAAAAGCGAGAAACGAGTTTCAAGTGAGGTATTCCGATTTGGATGAAACCTTCGATAAATGCATGCTGGCGCATAATGACGTCATTATGTTGATAGACGACACGGACGACGAGGAGTTTAAAACGCAGGATGCGATCCTTTCAGAAGCTCGTAAATATTTTTATGCGTGTAAGGGGGTTTACTCTAAAATATTTCCTGTTGAGGCCCCATCCTTTTCGGGATCATATGTTCGACAAAACGAATCTGAAACTCCAAAACTCAAAGAGTTAGGTATTCCCATATTCCGAGGTGATAAAAAATTATGGCCAAGGTTTTTCGATCTTTTTAATAACATTATAGATCAAAATCAAAGTCTAAGTAACGTTCGAAAACTTCAATATTTATTTTCATATCTCGAGGATGAGCCTTTAAAATTGATATCAGGGATTAGCTTATCTGATCAAAATTATAAAATTGCTTATGACAAATTAGTCAATAGATATCAAAACAAGCGAGACCTCGCAAATGATGCTTTAAGCTCAATTATGAACTCCACCTTAAAAAACGAGTCAGCTAAAGAATTGCGTAATTTAATTGACACCTTTTCTGAATCCCTAGAAATTTTAAAATCACTTAGCTTTGACGTTGACAGTTGGGACTTTATTATTTTTTTCATTTTATTAGAAAAATTGGATATTCCAACGCGTTCAAATTTCGAAATGAGTCACGCCAATACTAATACCGAAATTCCCACTTTTCAGTCACTTTTTCAATTTCTAGAAAAAAGATGTAAAGTTTTGGAATCACTTCCTCAATCAACAGCACCCAAAAAGGTGCCTATCTATCAAAAATCAAATTCTATGCAAAATCAGTCTGGACAAAAGCCTACCTATCAAAATTCAAATTCTATGCGAAATCAGTTTGGGCAAAAGCCTACCTATAAATCATCCAATTCGCCTTTTATAGGACTGGCTGGCACCTCAACTAATTCAAGTACGGGAATAAAATGTTTCCGGTGTAATCAAGGTCACGTGCTTTCGAAATGTCAAACATTTCTTGATCTCTCACCTATCGATCGCCTATCTTTCGTCAAGCAGAAAAAATTATGTCTAGCGTGTTTTCATCCCTTGCATGATGTAGATACGTGCAAATCAAAATATTCATGCAGGACTTGCAATAGTAAAAGGCACCACACTTTAACTCATATCTTAGAAACTAATCAAGAGTCTGGAAGCCAAGATACTAGTCCTCTCATTCACACACCACCTGTCAATAATCTTCATGTGTCATTAAATGCCTCAGGACCTTCAGGTACCTTTCTTTTATGCACCGCCATAATAGATGTTATGGACGGTTGCGGAAATTTTCAACCTGTAAGGGCACTGCTTGATTCTGGATCACAGACAGGATTCATCAGTGAAAAGTGTATTCAGCGTCTTAATCTTCCTAGGCGAAGTTACACCACTGAAATATTCGGATTAAATCAGATGTCTTCTTTTACTTCCAAAGGGCTCGTTCAATGTCACATTAAGCCACAAGGACAGGTCACTCCTTTACTTAATTTCGAAGCAATTGTCATTCCAATATGCCTACATTCACTTTGAACGATAATCAGTGGAAACACTTGGAAAACCTTAAACTTGCCGACCCATCTTATTTCAAATCTAGACCTGTGGACCTGGTTATTGGTTGCGAGCTATTCGCACAGATATTCAAGGAGGGCAGGGTTCTTGGACAGGTAGGGCAGCCTTCAGCCCTTGAAACTATCTTTGGCTGGGTCGTCATGGGAAAGGTTGACGAAGTAGGTAGTCTTACGGAACGAACCAGTTGTTTTTTGACGAGTCATTCACCTCCTTTAGAGGTCATTCTCCCTAGGTTTTGGGAAATCGAACATTTGCCTAAAAAACAAATCTTATCAAAGGAAGAAAAACAAGCAGAATCAATTTTTACTGCTAGTGTATTACGGCAACCGAGCGGTAGGTTGGTTCATGGTAGATCTTCCGTTTAAAGATAAAATAAACCCTGACCTAGGAAATACTTATCCGCAAGCTTATCGTAGATTTTTACTTCTAGAAAATAGATTAATCAAAAATCCTGATCTGTACACTGCCTATTCAAGTTTCATGCAAGACTATATCGATTCTAATCATATGAGTTTAGTTTTATCTAGTCAACCAAAGGTCGACGTATCGTGTTTTTTAGCACATCATTGCGTACTAAAGCCGGAAAGCTTAAGTACAAAATTAAGGGTAGTCTGGGATTGTTCGGCAGTCACCCCAAAAAATATTAGTCTCAATGACACATTGTTATCTGGACCGAAACTTCAAAAGGATATTGCTTCTTTACTCCTTACGTTTCGTCTTAATCCTATTGCCTACATTGCTGACATCAAACAGATGTTCCGTCAAGTCCTTATCAATCCTTATCACCGTCCTTATCAAAGGATATTGTGGAGGTTTTCTCCACATGACCCACTTTCAGTGTGGGAACTTTCTACTCTCACTTTTGGCATGACATGCTCACCTTTTCTAGCCATGCGTACCTTAAATGAGCTGGCAGAGAGAGAAAAGGAACGTTTTCCTATGGCGAGTACTGTTCTAAAAACGTCAATCTATATCGACGATATCTTGGGAACTAGCCCTTCGCTTTCTGAAGCTCTCTCCCTTCAAACAGAACTCAATGATTTGTTGAAGTCGGGAGGATTTGAACTTAAAAAATGGGCAAGCAATTGTCCTGAGTTATTAGCAACATTGCGAGAGTCCGATCGTCAAATGCCTCTCTCTTTCGACAAGGAGGAACCCCCGCCGGACCAAAATGTTATTTTTGAGAATATTGTTTTTCCTACCACCGGTGAGATGCAAAGTGCGTTACACCTTCTTATCAAACGCGTTCAAGGTTCTTGTTTTTCTGAGCTTTTTTCCGCGTTATCTAAGGATAAACCAATACCGAAACCTTTGCGAAAACTTTCACCTTTTCTTGATGAGAATAATATCATTAGAGTCGGTGGCAGATTAGAAAAATCTGACCTTTTGTCTTATTCTGCAAAACACCCCGTCTTACTTTCGAGTGACCATCGTTTAACTATAATATCTTCATCCTGGGTTTAAAACATTACATAAACTGCTTTTACAGCAATTTTGGATATTATCTGCCAGACGGGCAATTCAAAGAACCATATCCAAGTGCTTGCAATGTTTTAGAATCAACCCTAAACCCTATAGACCGCCCATAATGAGTTCACTTCCCGCTCATCGAATCAATCAACGAAAACCTTTTTCGAGTGTAGCTATCGACTTTTGTGGACCTTTCTTTGTGATTCCTCATCGTTACCGTGGTTGTAAAGCTTTCAAATCGTATGTCTGTGTGTTTGTCTGTACGGCCACACATTGCGTGCATTTGGAATTAACCATGGAACTGTCCACCGAAGGGTTCGTAGGTGCATTCCATCGATTCATTTCCAGACGCGGAAGCGTGACGTAATGCTGGTCAGATTAAGGCAGTAATTTTATAGGGTTTCGTAACCAATTACTGGATTACGCAAGAAGTGCTGCCACCAGACTTTCTATTCGTTGGCATCTGGGACCTCCTCTCAGTCCACATTTTAATGGCCTGGCAGAAGCTGGCGTCAAAAGTTTTAAAACTCACTTTGTACGAGTGGAGATGTCCACCCTTACCTGTCGCATAGAAGCCGTACTTAATAGTCGCCCTTTATCTCCTGCCTCTTCAGACCCACACGATCTTCAACCTCTTACCCCTGGGCATTTTTTGACACTTGAACCCCTTAATTCAGAAATTCCGGAGTCAGATTTGTCCGAGGTTCCCCTAAATCGGCTCTCGAGATGGCAACTAATCCAAAAACTACATAATGATTTTTGGAAACGGTATTCTATAGAGTATTTGCATACGCTACAACAGCGACACAAGTGGGCTGATTCGTCCCCAAATATCAAATTAAATGATTTGGTTATCATATGGTTATTTGAAATGGCCGGTCGGTCGGGTCATCGAACTGCATCCCGGCGGGGACGGTCAGGTGCGTGTTGCGACGGTACAAACGGTTACCGGTGTTTATAAGCGGCCAGTTGTAAAACTGTGCCTCTTGCCAAATTAAAAGTAATTTTAATTTTCTACCTTTTTCGGGGTATTACAATAGGTTTTTTTTATTTTTAATTTTTTTTGAATTTTTTGTTTGTTTGTTTTGCCTTTTTTCGGGATTTCGTTATCTCTAAATAAACTTACGATACTTATCTGTTTTCATTTATTTATATTTATCGGTCGATTCTTTTTCTTATATCTATATCTGTCCGGTTGAGATTCTAAAATTGTGTGTTTTGGAGGGCAGTTATGTTAGCTCCCGCTAAATTTCGCGGTTGTTTATATATATTTTTAAAAGCACACAATTGTATGAAGGACAAAGCGCATTTCGCGTATTTGGACATGCGCACCAACAAACAGTGAGATCCTTGTCAATCGCCTAGAGAAAATGGCGTGTTAATTTCGTTCTCCAACTATTTCAAATATCTACACCTGAAAGTGCTCGATTTTTGTGTACTGAAGCATAGAACTAGAAACTTCAGCCCTTCAGCTAGGTGGTGACATCATTAGATCCATTCAGGGGCCTCTTGGAACGAGGAGAAAGTGGCTGCAAAAGTGGTGAGTGCATTTGTCTCTGATTACCGTTGTGTGGCACAAATAATTTTACCTATGGACGTTTGATTATTTCGTAATTTCATATCAATATATTTATGTTGGCTCGCGTTTTCATTAATTAATTTATACAGTTCATTGCATTTATCGTTTTTCTCCGCGGGCTAACACTTGGTGTAAAGTGTTTTTGTTTTTTTTTTCCAAAAAACAAAATATTAACCCGTTAGGGTATCGGGACCGTGCCATTTAAATTCGACACCATATTAATATAACCATAAGCAATTTAATTAATAATAATAAAAAAGTAGTAAGCTATTTTAATTTAATACTTATTTCTACGTAAAAAAAAATGGCGCCCCTTTAATCCTCTGCCCCCTCCGCCCTTTGAACCACGCTACGCCGCTGTGTTCCACACTCAAACGAGCTGATTAGATTTGGTCAAAATCCATTCATGCTAATGACAGTTTTTTGACAATTAAAAAATTCTCAAATAAAATCCTAACTTTTTAACGGAGGATCGCACGAGTATGCCATTTTCTAAATATAGGAGACTATATTTTGGTCAATAATTTGTGTTATAACCAAAAATTTCATAGGAGCTTTACTTTCTGTGTACTTCACTTAAAGTGTACTAATAGGCTAGCTAGGAAGGTTTTAGATCCGTCATGGAATCTTTTATTTTTGTAGCATTAGGTATTGAAAAAAAAAACAGATCATTGTTTATACTATAAAAATGTTAAAAAGAAAAAAGTTTTATTTTAACATAAAAATATGACTTAAAAATATTGTTGCTGCAGTTTTAATGTCTCTCAACATTTTACTATTTTAAAAGCAAGTCATTATCTTGTTTTGACTTATATCATGAACATAAGCAAGAGACCAAAATAGGGTGAATTAAATTAGATGAAGAAATAGTATGATTTGTCTTTGTTTGTGTTTTGGATTAAGAATTCAGGTCTGTACGGTGGCGTATACAGTGGCGCTTATAAGGGGGGGCCTGGGGGGCCCGGGCCCCCCCCGATGCTAAGATTTTTTTTTAGATATTTTCCACATATTTCCTGAATACAAACATAAAATAGCATAAAATACGGCCTCATGGGCTCTCGGGCCCCCCCAAACTACCTCGGACCCACCCCGAAACTTTTTTCTATATACGCCACTGGGCGTATATAAAAAATAGTGGCAACCTCTTTTTACTAGTAGTGCCAGGCAGTATTCTCAGAGTTTCACATTGAAAACTGACAGTTGGCATACCAAAATCGAATTTAAATCTAAGTCGATTATTTTCCATTATTAAAGGAAGGCAGTATTTATTCTGGTTCATACGAGTAAGTAAACAAAGGGCGTATATTGAAAGATCACAGCTGATTTTAAAATGTGAAGGAGTCAAAATACTGCCTGGCACTATTACTGCCTGGCTTTATTCCAGTAATTCTCTAGTATCTACATGTTTTTAATAATATATTGAGTTTATACGATTACGATACGAACAAGTGCGCAAAGTATACATTTTTCGCATGTCGCGCACGATAGATGCAAAAGGGAAGTTCAAATAAGCTTTAAATGTGGAAAAGATAATCTGTTAGGAACGATATTTGGCTACAAAAGTCAAAACCACCAATATTTTAAAAAATAAAAAAAAATTTTTTAAATTATTTTAATAATAATTATTATGTAAAAAAAATGCGTACGCACAACAACATTGCGGACGTAAGAAGAAAATCGTAGTTTTGATGATGTACGCGCACTTTGTATGGACTTATTGGAATAAAGCCTAACAATAATATTGCCAGTGCCAGGCCGTATTTTCACAGCTCTAATTGCAAGATGACGGCTGAACTTTTATTATCATTGTTTACACAGAAAAAAAATGTCTTCAGTCAATGCAAATTGCTTTGATCCAAGAAAAAATCTGCTTTCCTATGCACGAAGACGATATTTTCTTAACAAAAAAAAACTATTCTTTTGAACTGCTGGTTTCCGTTGAAAACCAAAGTTGCCTTTATCCAAGAAAATTGATTTGTTTTGAATGGAAGCGGCAACCTTCTTGTTTTGTATTTTCTAGTATTATGGAAAAAATCGCCATTTTCGTTTTGAGATGCCGGATATTTTGAGTTAAAAAATTAAAAGTCTTTAGGCAAAGTAAAGCTTTATTTGTGTTAAGAAGATATTAGTAAGACATTTTATATCTTGCTTGAAAATCACTTTTTCTTCGCTAAAGGCAGTTTGTTTTAAACCAAACCAATTTCCCAAAACAAGCGGTTTGCTTAGATGAAAAGAAAACATTTTGTTCGGAGACTTTTGGGTCAAGATAATTTTTTTCAAGAAAACTACTTTTCCTAACTGAAGAACTTCTTTTTTTCTGTGTATATTTACTGTAAAAACTGGTATAAATGCTGCAGTCTTTAATTAAAGATAAAGAAACTACTAATTTTTCAATTTTGTTGTGTTTACTTACTGTCAGACACAGCGGCGTAGCGTGGGGGGGGGGCGCGGAGGGTTCATCGCCGCCCCCGCCCCGAGGGTAGTGGCGCCCCATAGGTGGCCGAAGCGCCCTCAGCTTTATTAAGTCGGGACGGTAACGGCCAATTGAGTGGGTGCCAAAAGAAACTAACGACATGAACCCCTTTTTTTTTTTTTTTGGTCGCAAGATTCGTGAGAGGCGCCCTTGTGACTTATCGGCCGCCCCCTCACACACGATGACCTTTTTTTTTTGGTCGCAAGATTCGTGAGAGGCGCTCTTGTGACTTATCGGCCGCCCCCTCACACATGATAACCTTTTTTTTTTCTTTGGTGGCAAGATTTGTGAGAGGCGCCCTTTGGACCTTTTTGTTTTTTTTTGTCACAAGATTTTTCATCAGTTTTCAGAGGCGCCCTTTTTAGCTGTCGCCCCCCCGCCCTTTCGGGCACGCTACGCCACTGGTCAGACACTATTACTGCCTGCATGCCATCACCAATAGGTACGTTTGATATTTCAATCCGATCAATATCTTTCTGTCCACTTAGCCTTCTCAATCCTTGTTTGGACATAGGCCTCTAGCGGCAGAGGTATGGGAGGTAAATCTGATTCGTGCGGTAAATGAATCCAGATTGATCGGAGCCAAATCTGCGTGCTCCAATATTTAGACGCATCTTTCAGATGCATATTTTTGTTTGACGTTATATTTATTATTTTTTCTTTTTAACGTAAAAAACTGCCGTTTTTTGTTCTAAAAATTAAGACATTCGAACTACTTGAACCAGAAAGTGGCAAAACCTATAGCTTACAGGTATCTGATAAGAACTATGCTGAAATTGTGGGTAATAATAGTAAGGATCTGTATCTGTCCATTCGGTAATTACAATTTGCTCCGACTAATCTACGATCAGCTGATAAAAATCCGTCAGCTTTGTGATTTGATCGGATGCAAATACCGAACCTACTTAATGTAATTCTTTTACCTAAAATTTTGAAGGGTGTCAAAAATTTAATTATTATAGATATAATAATAAATGTTAAAACGTTATGGCTAAGAAAGTAAAATTTTTCTGTTTAAGATTTATTGAAATTAAAAATACGATTTTTTTTAATACATTTTGAATAGTGACATTTCAAGTTTTTATAAAGTAATCAACAATTATTTTTGCTATATAAAAAGTATGCTTTTTTTAGTAACATTGATTAGCTTTTAATCGATCCTAAGTGGCCTATCCAGACTTTTTTTTGTCAAATGACCAAAAATCAGTAAATATTTGTTCTCCTTAAAGGATTTTTACTTTTGTCGACATTTTACATCAATTTTACATAGCACGAATATATCGTTGCAATGCAAGCACTGTTACGTAACGTAATCGCGTAATTAATGTGACACATAAATCAAAACTTATTGCTCAATGGAACATGCAGGAGATGTATAATATAGAGCGGAGATAGTACTCGGTGCAAGCCGAACACAGAATTAGAGATAAACAAAAGCAAATTATTAAATCATTTATAAACAAGTATGACTTTAAAGAGACGGGGTAATTACCCCTTCCCTAAATAAATATATTTACAAAAATTACAAAAAAAAAATATATATATATATATACCAGGTGGACCAAAAAAAACCGGATTTTTTTTTCAATACAACTTTTGAATTGTACCGTCGCTTCTAATGGGACAAACTACACTTGGCAGATAATTAATCCGAATTTTGAATAAATACATTTTTTGTGCGCCATTTCAAAATCCAAGATGGTGGACGAAATAAAATTATACCCTTCAAAGATGCTCGTTTATTCTTGTGTTGCGAACATGTTTTAATAAGTAAAATCGGTATGATGTTTAGTTTATAATCGAAATTTGCCGCCATCTTAGAAGTTAGGACGTCAGAAATAATCACCTTCGAAGGAGCACATAAATTTTTATTTTCAAAAAATATTTTAGTTTTTTTTTAATTTATAAAAGCACTTGATTAAGTTTTATCTCTTTATGCGGGAGAAAAGTAATGTTTTTCTATAAATTAAAAAAAGAACTAAAACATTTTCGGAAAATAAGAATAAGCCCGCCATTTTCAAGAATCAAGTATGATTCTGTCCGACATCTTAAAATCTAAGATAGCTTTAAATTTCGATTTAAATCTTTAAAGTAATCAATTCTCAACATGATTTTTTTTATTTCACTAAAATTGGTTTGGTAATAACGAATTTATAAGGACAGGATTGGCAATGCAATCGTATAATCTGTAAAACAATGGCTAAAACAAAAATAGATTTTTTGAGAACCACCACACTGATTTTGCTAATTTGCACCTCGTTGTATGGGGGAAAGGTAGTGCTTTTCTATAAACACGCCATTTTGAAGAAACAAGTATGATTCTGTCCGCCATCTTAAATTTTAAAATGCCGATAAACTTTTCTCATAATCTGTAAAAAGCAATTAATTCTCACCAGGATGTTTTTTATTTCATTAAAATCGGTTTAGTAGTATTGAATTTATACGGAAATAAATGCAGACATGATTGGCAAGGCAATCGTATAATATGCAAAACATTGGTTGAAACAAAAATATTTTTGTAGAACCACTTAACCGATTTTGCTAATTCGTACCTTGTTGTGCATGGCAAGAATGCAGCTTTTTTAATAATTTTAAAAAATGATTAAGACATGTTCGCAACACGAGAATAAACGAGCATCTTTGAAGGGTACATTTTAATTTCGTCCGCCATCTTGGATTTTGAGATGGTGGACAAGAAAATACATTCTTTCAAAACTCTGATTATTTCTCTACCAAGTGCAGTTTGTCCCATTAAAATCGATTATATAGTTCAAAAGTTATAATGAAAAAAAAATTGTCCGGTTTTTTTGCCCGGTATATCTCTGTGTAGATTTATACCCAGATCCTGCTTGTTTATATACGATATAAGGCATTTAAAAAAAGGATGGTTTGTTCTGACCTCTTTACTTGCATACAAGGTGGCCTAGGAGTTACTATTTCTAGTAATACCTAAAAAATTAGGAGGGAAAATTAAAATTATGAAAGCGATATTAAATTTATTAAATAACGGCAAACTTGTAGAAGAGTCAAAAATGGCTTGTTCTTTACCTAGCAGAATGTAGAGATAATGTAACATATTTCACATACACGAGCATGTGCGGAGACGGTCGGCTCTTCTGCTTGTTGCCAGTTGTTCGTGTTAGTATGAAATTAGAGGATGTAAACAATAAATATATTTCGGCGGGATTTTTAAAATGATATCTCCCCTGTCCTTGTTTTGGGAGGTCTAAATCGGTTCGAAGCGAACCGAACCGTGGTCAATTTATCGCAAACGGATCCTAACCGGGGCGAACCTGGACAGGATAGAATCCGTTTACGATTATTTGACGGTTAGGCTAATACCAATGTCGACCTACCAAAAACAAGACAGGGGAGGCGAAAAAATTAAATTATTTCCAAAAAATAATTATTAAAAAAAATTATCTCCAATAAGTTGGCGGAGTATATATGCATCGGCTAAGTTACATTAGACTGGTAGGTATCTACTGCAGATAGGATTTCAAATTTAGATTACTCACAAGTATATAAAGTTATTTTGCACCTAAAAGTTTAAAGGATTTGCAACTTTTGCCATCTCTAGGAAACACTGTTGCAATTTGTGAAGAGCCGACCCTTTCCACAGACGTATTATAACATTCAGAGTTACTAGCAGAATTTAGCGAATAAATAAGGTTATAGGGGTAAAAATTATTCATTTAGTGATTTTTTTCCTCTTAGAAAAAAGTTCTAGAAAAGGTTGGTTTTGTAATTAAAAGCTTTTTGGGTAACGTATGGTGATGCAAGGAGATTTGCAGTGTTTTTATAAACATGCTAATATTTAAATTATTTTGTTAGTGTGTTTTACGCTTTATTTTTGGAATGAGGAAGCTGTCTATGGTAAAATCGGTTAAAAGTGTTTTATTAGCTGTCTATGGTGAAATCGGTTAAAAGTGTTTTATTAAATCATAAGACACCTACACCAGTATTTACTCAGACCTTAAGACTTAGCATTGTAGACCGGGTTTAAGTATCAAGTCTATAGACTTGATACCGACCGGTTTAAGTGTATTTTTTTAATACTCACAGGTCAAATAACTGCAAAGATTTGGTTTATCATAATGTGAAATATGATAGTAAGCATTTCTCAGTGAGTTTCATCTCATATAAATTCAAATTAACTTTAGAAATAAAGAAAAACCACATAATAATTTTGTAACCAAATGTCATTTTTTGGAAACTTAGTCCGTGCAGTCATAGGATTCCCGTTAAAAATAGTCTCAAATTGTAGTACCACCCCTGGGGGGTGGTTTAAAGTTCGAAAAACAATAGAAATAATCCATGATTGACAAAAAAACTTACATACAAAAATATTCAAAGCTAAATAATACATAAATAACTTAAAACTATATCTGTAGATGCATTACCGTATTAAATACGTATCAATAATTACATACTGTAAAAAGCACAATATATATTAGAATACCTTTTCAATTACTCATTCATTATAACAATCGACCATCGGTTTAATCGTCGCTAACTTGTCTAAAAAATTAACATGTAAAATATAGCAGACAGCTGACTTACACCGTTTTTATTCGACATTTCCTAGTGACATTTGGAGGTTTAAATAGGGCTACCATTGTTAAACCAAAATATTTGATTATTTTTATTTATTTATAACCTTTGTGTGGAAATAATGTCTTTGTAACAACAAAAAAAGTTGACCCATATCGCAAGGTATTTATGAACAATTCATATAAATATTAAAAACTATTGCATTTACGGAAAAAATGACTTAAACATTCAACCAAAATGTAGACTTTTAAACCTAGGATTGTAGGACTTAGCACTTAGCACCCTTTAGTTAATACTGGTGCTAGACTACTTCGTTTCGACCAATCTCTAAGTCCACTAAAATTTCTAAGAAGTAAGTTAACCATCAGAAGGATCAAGCTGGTCATTCTAAAAGATATTAGCAATGTTTCTTCTAAAAGATGTTTACAAGACTGGATGATGAGTTGTGTTATCATTGAAATTACTCACATCGTTTAAAATTGTTCTACCTAAAAACCTTTTCTGAATTTTAATGCAGCGCTAGATAGATGTATTCTATGATGTAGAAAAATCACATTTTGCATAGAGAAATGTAAGTTTATCGAAACTTTTCAGATTTGTACATCTATATTATTTTGACATACAGGATAGACATAAAATTCAAATATTTGATTCCACTGCGCGCGGTAGCAGCGGTAAATTTTCAAGGCCGGAAATTTTTCCGCACCCACAAATAAGGGAAAATGTTTTAGGTTTTAGCTCTTTAGATATTCTTCCTTTAGTCTATCTCAGTTTGTTGCAAGTTAGCGATTTCCTTTGAATTTGTATTATTTCTCAAGTTTAAAGGGTGGGGAGAAACTCTCAATTGCAAAAATAACAAATTTGATAACATCAAATTGATTTTGTAATTAATTACGATTAAAAAAAAATGTTTTTAGGCTTTTTTCTAAAAAACTTTTAAATAGTATTTTTCTTTCTAGTTTCAAAAATATTTGCTTTAAGCTATAATTATTCTTAGCCGTTATCTAATGAACGATATTATTTTGTCAGATATAAAAATACTTAATTTAAATCAATAAGAATTATACAACATATACTTATATAAAAAATAGTACTATTTTACGGCAAACGATAAAAACCAATATTACCAAGAAAGGAAAATTATTCCTAAAAATAAAAAAATATAGTCGGTGCTCCATTTAATTTCAGAAACTTGCTATCAAAATTTAACATTAGCAGTAATATTTGATGCTTCTGATATGCAACATTTGAAACTTTTGGAAAAATTAGGCATTTTTTTCTATTTAAAGTTTTTCTATATCTTTTACCATAATCAAGTTATTCAACTTGATATTAATTTGAGAATTTTCCAAAATTATTTTTTTTAAGGTTTTCAGACTCAGTAACTTTTTGGTTGCACATAAAACAAGACTTGTAGATGAGCCTGTAGTATTTTGTTTGAAAAAAAATTGTTTTAATACTAAACTATTTTAGATTTTGATTGTTATTTTTATGAAAGCTCTATTAGAAATTTGAAAAATAATTGTTGTAAAGATATATATATAGTAATATTGAGTTTTAGATTTTGTTCTTTTTACCACCTTGTGTATACTTTTGGTTTTTGAACAAGAGTTTTGTTCAGGTTTTATTGTATATTATAATTAATGGTAAAATAAAAACTATTGCAATTTAAAGAATATAGCAAATCCAAACTCCTTGTGTACATTAGTACAGTATTTCAAAATAAAACAGAAAAATGGGTAATTTTTTTTTATATTTGGCATGGTGGTACCTAACACCCAAAGGCAAATTATTATTCAAGGATCCTTGATTTTCCGGCTTCAGAAAAAAAATCCCTGTTTTAGGAGAAATGAAACTAATTTTTAAAAATTCTCTTTAAGCAAGACGTAATTAGTTTAAAATTGTAAAAAAATTTGACACATTTCACTTTAAAACAAAATATTATTAGTTTTATTATTACTATAACTATAATTTGAAAAATTAGTTTTTCTTAGATTAGTTCAGATAAAAAAGTTTTTTTTTATTCTTGTTTCATAAAACTAGTCTTGCTGTGTAGTATATCAATTTAGACTAAATAAGGGCCGCTGTTTGAGAAAAATTCGTCTATTATATTCCAAGATGGCGGCGTTTAGAATATAAAAACAACAGAATTTTTTTTTTGCAAAAAATGTAATTTTATAGTATTCTAAGTTATTTTTAAATTATATTGTACAAAAAAAATTAATTTATTTACTTTTAAAAGATGGCGGTGGAAAAAGTAAAGAAAAAGCATTTTTTTATGAAATTTAACGAAAAAGCCCGAACAAAACAAAATATCTCGTTAAAAAAAGTCCAGGTTTTTTAAAAATATCAAGAATATTGACATATGTCACGTACCATATTTTACTCAATAGTTATCTCCGTTTAAATTGATCTGACAGTAACAGGCTAGCCTAGCCGTTTATGAAAGGTTTGCATTTTAGGAACCTAAATAAACAATAAGGATATTGCCATTTTGTTAATAAATATAATTAGGTTTCTAAAATGCAAATTTTTCAGCAACCGCTCTACTAAATGGCAACATTATATAATTTTGAAATCAGGAAAAAGAGCCCTATCGAATAAAAAAATAAAAATAAAGACAAGGTGTTTTGTTTTGTCAAAAATTTGGCAAAGGTTTGACATATATCATTTTTGAAATCAGATTCTGATAATTCAGGAAAAATCTTTCAGCTTTACTTATTTAAACGTTACTGTCAGATCACTATTAAGGGATATAGCTTTTGGTGGCACCTGGTAAATAACTTATATAGACTTTTCTGACATTTTTCTTTATTCTTATGTTCTTCGTTAACTTCCGAAAATAAAAGCAAAAATGCTTTTTTCTTGACTTTTTCGGCCACCATCTTTAAAATGCAAATAAATTGAGTTTTTTTTTACCATTGCATTTTAAAACTAGTTTGGAGTAATATAAAATTACATTTTTTGGTAAATGACTAAATTAAAAAAATACTGTTTTTTTTTACAGTTTGAACCATTTTGGATTATAATAGATATATTACGTCATCTATTATGGAATTTTTAACGTCAGCGACCCTTGTTTATGAATTGATATACTACACAGCAACTTTAGTTCTGTCAAACAAGAATGAAAATATAACTTTTTCATCGACGCTTCGGCCGCCATCTTAAATGTTAAATGTCAAATTACAACTTTTTATAATTATTTACAAAAGTTGGCTGACTCTTAATAAATTCTCATTTTTTTTTAATTAAATTTGGTCTACAAGTTATAAAAGTATCTCTTATTTTTGACATATTAAGCGCCATCTTTGTGTCGGCTAAGGAACTAATTTTTTTTTCGGTTTCGAGTTTAATCGATTTAATCAGTCCTCATTCGGAAATTATCCTATCACATATAAACACAATTTTGACATGCAGGAAGGGTTGAAAGTACTTCGTACGCAAAATAAAGGTATTAACTTAAATAATTTGAAAAATTTGGAGATTGCAAGATTAGGACTTGATCCTGGAATTGCCTTATTAAATGAAAAGTCTCCCTTTTGAAAAAATCTTTTTTGTTTGAATTTTCACTGATCAGATTATATATTATAATTTATAATTATTTGAATCATTTGATGATGATGCGTTTGTCGTATGTAGTATCACTTTGTTTGATTGTTTTTTAATTTTTTATGATTTTTATTGCTTTGTATTTTTAGTCGGTTTTAACGGTTTAAATTGTCTTTAATTCACGGTTAAGTAACCTTATGGCATTAAGTGCGTTTGAACCGGTTTAAGCTGCGAAAGTATCAAACAGTTGTTTTTTGTTTTTTAAATGACTTGATAAAGTTGATTTTGTGTTAAGTTGAACCAATATTTAGTTGTTGCTGTTCTTTTGGGTAATCGCCAAAATACTATTAGTGGGTTTTTAATATATTTTATTTTACGTTATTGACAATTTATAAACCTTAGGATAGTTTTTACGTTTTTTAAAAAATATAAAGAATTCTCAAAAGTGTGGAGTAAAGAATCTTCCTCCCTTTCCAAAATGTCATCATTATCAATAAAATTATGTGAACATATACCCTAAACATCTTCGCTTAAAGAAGTGTTAGACAGACTAGAAATAACACACCTTACAATATCAAATCAGCCCACTAAACCACCCTGTATATTAAATGATTTGGCTCATTTTCTTAACATCTTAGCTTGAGACCAATCAGGAGCGATTCTTAAAAAATCAGAATATAAATAAAATTCATTTGTAACTTAACTGCATTCAATCCGTGGACACTCAAACATGATATTTAATAACACCCTGTACTACTACTTAGTTAATGCTACAAAATAATTTAAAGCCGCAGCACAAGGGCAGGCAAAAGTCAAGATTAAACTCTACCGAAACCAAAAAGTTACTTGGCACAAAGTAATTTGTTCCATTTCCTAGCCGTTGAAAGAAAAAGAAACTTATTGCAAGTTAATTGCCACTATTAATTCTGCTTTAAAACATACTCATCTGTCTTAATGAGAGTCAGTTCTTAAAAGGAGTGATGGTAATCATAAAAAGCGTTGATTTTATCAAAATGTTTTTTAGCATTAATAAATTTGGTTTTTATTTAAAAAAAAATGTTTTTCTACTTAATATTTTATGTGCATTTTAAGCTGCAAAAGACTAGAAATAATGCATTCGTACTTTGGAGACAAAAAAAGCACTTTGGCATTTTTGGTTGTCATTACAATGTTCTGTAGAAATTTTGGTGTTGAGACCTTACAAAATACTGGTATAGCCAAGTTTTGTTTAAGTGACATGTTTTTTTGTCTCTAAAGTATATAAAATACCTACGAAATAGGTTAGTAAAATTATCTGCTTTACCGACTAAATCTAGCTCAACTTGAATGTGAACCTAATCATTTTTAAAATGTAAACTAAAAGATAGAGACAAATTTTTGTTCTATAGACAAATTTTTTGTCTATAGACAAATTTTTTGTCTCTAGCGGAAAATCGACCCCCAGATGTAGAAATTGTGGTTACAAACATTGATACCACAATAAATGCCCTGCAGTAGGTAGTGTGCATTGTGCAAAGGCAGAAACCATTTTGCTCAAAGATGTCCAGAAAAGTCTAGTAAAAGTAGAGATAAAAAAAAGAAATAGAAAGTGCATGAAGTTTTGAAACATCACGAAAGAGTAAGTCAAAGTGAACAGTCTAGTAGTGCTGAGTCTACTGATAGTAAGTATGAATTTTACTTGGGTTCGGTCAACAAGATGCACGAGTCAGACGGTGTGACGGAAAATGAGACCATTTGGACCCAAAAATATGTGTTCATGGTAATATCGATTAATTTACACTTGATACAGGTGCTGAAATTTTCACCTTACCACATGCCATTTTGAAAAAAGTCGCACCAGATTGCAGAATTAAATAAATTGATCCATGATGGATTCTATACCTTCCTAGTTAGCCTATTAGCAAACTTCAAGTAAAACCATGATATATCAGCCTTGAAAACAGTTTTTATAAATATATCAAAAACTAAAGCACAACTTATTACGCAAAATGTGATCTACTATATTCCGAAAACTGCATGTTAATGCGATGCGCCGTTAAAAAGTTAGCATTTTTGAAATTTTTTATTTGTCAAAAAACTCATTAGCATTAATGGATTTTGACCAAAATCTGATCAGCTCGTTAGAGTGTCAAACACTATTTTATCTGAAAATTTTGTGGAAATCGATTTAGCTGTTTAGTAGCTATCGTTTTACCGACATACATACCACATATACACACTCAGCCAGACATAACGATGATATTGCTAAAATAGGTCAAAATACACCCAAATTACAAACTCTCAAGCCATTGTTGCGTGGGCGAGGAAGGTAAAAATTGAATATTACTTTATGTCATACCCTAGTTCAGACTTAAAATTTGGGTGAAGCTAAACTTGATTGTTCAGTTCAGAGAATTGAACAAAAACGTCAATAATATTATTGTGGATACAAAAAAAACTGATTTTTTTGATAGGGTTATAAGGGTGTGGTTTAAACTATATCCTGTTAAATATCACTTAACTCTTAGAAAAATATCAAGCTAAAAATGTATGCTACAAATAGGCAAGTTCCACATATTTTCCTGGAACCTTTACAACAAAATTTATGCGATCTGGTTGACAAGGGAATTATACAAAACGTTAATGATCCGTTCGTAAGGATACACTCACTTATTATAGTGGAAAAGCCTAACGAAGATTGGCGTCTGTATTTAGATCCAAAAGACCTTAACTCAGCTATTCAAAGAGAACGTTTTTCTTCGCTTCCAAACTTACTAATAAAAAATATTTTACCGTTGTTAATAAAAAAGTGCTGATTTATTGACTGCTGGAACTCTTTTTGTTTGTTACCAATTTTTAGGATTAGCTTTCGGTGTATGTTCTGCATCAAAGTATTTCAACAGAAAAATTTTGAAATTTTGGTTGGCATTCCAAGCGTAGGCCTATATTTCGATAATTTAATAATAACAGAAGCCACAGAGGCTGAACGTGACCATACCCTAAACATTGTGCATCAGCGTGCAACTAAATAAAATTTAAATTTAATAAAAATAAGACTCAGTATTAAAAAGATAGTGTAAACTATATGGTTCAGATATTTTATTTTAAGGGCGCAGAAACCAACAAGAATTAAATAAATGCAATTTTAAAAAGGCACGTTTAAGTTTGTACCTTTATTTAAAAAAAACGCACCTTACAAAATTTCACAAGAAATGATAATTAATTTATTTGGTGTAGTGAACATTAAAACTATTTTGAACGTTTATTGGGTTGGCTTACACATTCACTAATATTTACATATTTTGACTCAAAAAGCCTATTGAGGTTGAGTTTGATGCCTCTAAATTTGGGTTAGGAGCACGCCTCTTACAGGAATGTAAACCTGTGGCATTTGTGTAGCGTAGTTTGATTAAATGAGAGTAAGCTTATGGTCAAATTGAAAAAGAAACGTTGACCATAATTTTCTTCGGTCAGAAATTTCATTACTTTATATGTGGTATGCCAACAAAGTTCATAGTGATCATAAACATTTGGAGACAATTTTCAAAAAATACCTTCAGTCTATTTCTTCAAGAATCTTAAGAATGAGACCAACATTTTTACAATAGGACTTACAAGGTTCTTACAGACCTGGTTAATAAAATTTCTGATGTACTCTCGAAAGCATTCTTGAGACAAGAGACTGAAAAATCTGAGAATTCTAGTGATTCTGCCGTTCGTTGAATTGTAAAATCTTAACCTATATCTCAAGATTGTTTAAACCAATTTAAACTAGAGACTTTAAATAATTTTCAGCTTAGCACTGTTATAGACTTTGTTAACAAAGCTGGCCTAGAGAAAAATAAAAAATTCCAGAAAATATAAAAATTTATTACAAACTACGTCGCTTGTTTCAAAAATTTGTTATTTCTAGAAAATAAATTAGCTTATCCTTTTAAACTTTGAGTATAAATGATCAAATTATTACACAAAGGCCATTATTGAATTGAAACAACAACTGATATTAAGTCACTTGTAAAAAGTTGTAGAATTTGTAAAAAAAATCCATTAAAAATACAAAGCAAAAAATTGTTATTCCTTACCACAGAGGCAATGGAAACGCGTTGGTTAAGATATTTTTACCTATACTGGTCAAAGTTATTGCATTATTTTCGATGCTGTAAATTCACAAATAAAACGTGTTTTTGTAAGATTTGGGTCCCCTGAATTTTTAATTTCCAACAACAACCCCTACAATAGTGAATTGTTTTTGGAATTTTTAGTCTTGGAATTTAATACTTACAACCCGAAGCCCTGGTTTAAATGGGTTAGCTGAAAAAGGCGTTTCAATTTCCAAGAACTTGCTTGAAAAAATATTGGAGAAAGGAAATGGTTTTTTTAATTATAGAAATTCACCTTGACAAAGCATGGGTTATTAACCATTTCAACTTTTAAATAGTAGGGTTTGTAAAACAAAAGTCCCAATATCTACTCTGCTGTTATAACCTACTTTGTGTGAAAATGCATGCTAAACGTCAAATTAATGAAAATAACTTTAATAAAGCATCAGGGAACTTAAAACCGCTTAAGAAGGGTTGTGATGTCACTATTTTAAATCATAGAAGTAATACATGGGAACCTGGCAAAATTCAGCAATTTCATGAATCACCAAGGTCGTATATTTTACAAGACGGTAAAGGCTACACGACCAGGCGAAATAGAATTGATCTAAAGCTTTCTGAACATTTTTTTAAAATTCTGAAAATCCAGGGCTTGACCAAGAAAATATTCAGATTCCTACTGATGGTGCTGTATCCCGTTCTATAGCAAAATTTAGTTAAATATCAGAAACATCAGACTGTAGGAACAAACAGTCCTAAATCTGGTAGAGTTATAAAACAACCTAATAGGCTGAACTTGTGAGGTTTGTGCATTAGCATAGAGTTCATTTACCTATCACGAAAGCATAGTGTGTTGTCCTACTAACATTACATAATATGTGCTTGTGTCATTGTGATAATCAAGCAAGAGTGATAGACCATGTTTAGTTTTAATTTGTCGTTATTTCAAGTCTTGCTTTTGAAACTTAAATAAAACTTTAAGTAATGTTTTTAATTATTGTTATTTAATTATAACATCCTCGTCCATTAGAAGTTATAGGCTCTGGAATATATGCCATATTTATCCCAAAGATGTGGGGCAAATGTATTAACATCGTATAAGCGCTTATTGTATATATTGTTAGAAACGCCACATGGGGTCCTATTTTGTGGCTTTATAGTTGTAAACTGTCCTAACCCCTCTAAACAAAACAAGTTTTCAAGTTGGCGCACTACTAAAAAAGTTTTTCATCGAGAAACTCATGTACTTTGTCTAAAACTATAAGCAAACAGAAGATGAAACATATTGTCTCTCATGTCTTGTTTACGGTTTTACTACAAGAGTTTTTTCATAATCAAATAATTTTAAGAGTGCGCTAGCTAGCTCGAAGCTAGCTAAAAGTTTTTGTTTATTTGAGTTAGGGCAGTTTAATACTAAGGCAACAATTTGTGAGAATTAGTGAAATTGTAAACAATTTGATAATAAAGTTAATTTTTATGAAAAATTACCAAAGATATATACTTTTATATATTTATTTAATTTTTATAGAAAGGGAAATACAAAACTCCTAATTTTAAAACAAAATTTCGGATTTTCGTTGTCTTTATTTTTTTTAAACTCGACGCTTTGGTTATTAAGTATCTCTAACCGTTTCTAAGTGTAAAACGGTTAGAGATATTTACTAACCAAAACGTCCTGTTTAAAATAAATAGACAATGGAAGCCCAAAAGTTTATTTCTACTCAATCATCGTCTACCAGTGTCAAACAAAGAGTCCTTTTTTTATATATTTAATTAGGTAAATACTTAGCTAAAACATACATTATTACTAAAGGACAAATATGACGTAGTACCTAATAAATTTACCCTTCCTATATTTTTGTCCTTGAGTAAATGTGTTTTAGAAACTCAAACGAATAAATAATTTTTCGCAGTGGCTTCTATTTCAGTCAAAAACGAGAGAATTTCTTTTAAACACATAAGATTGCCATTTTTTAGTCGCATTTGCCTCGTTTCAGAATTTACCACAGTTTACACAATACTTTTTACCTGAATGTCGGATAGCGTTTTATGTTTTTATGAGTCTGAGAAGAAGTCTAAAAGTACTACTATCGTAAAAAAATTAATCACCTAGTAAGAAAAAAAAGCGAGAAAGAAACTTGCCAAAGAAAACACACAAAAATATGGAGCTTTTGTATTTAACTCTTAAGGTGGCTTTAGAAATAAAGCAAAAAATTAAAAAACTCAAAACACAGATGACCAAATACCGACTTGTGCTGACTGTTGTACTATTCTAATAAAGTGACCAGTGACGTGCATATAATGTATTATCTCATGCCATATCCAACAAAAATATGCATTACAGCATGTTGTTAAGGGAAAAGTCTTGTAAACAAATACAAATGTTAATAATTGTTATAGAAAATAGTCAAATTCATCATCAAGAACTATGTTTTTTACATGATGAAAGGTAAAATTCATCTCACCTACATTAATCAGTGGTCAAATATACAAATCCCCTTGGGTCTAGGTAAAGGTTTAAAAAAATTAAAAATCAGAACAAACACTTCTTTGACAGCACACGTAAAAATGAAATCTCAGTGCAGAAAAATACCAATTTTTTGCCTACCCTGCTTTGATTTCAACTGCGCGCCACTTGTAGTTACTAAGTAATTCGAACAGTTTAAGATACCTCAGGCAATTCAGTACAATTTTTCAAAGTCAAAGATATTTAAAAGCAGCAGGTAAAATAGTACACCAGAGCTGTACCTAGAAGAAAAATATGGCGGGGAGAATCAAAGGTTCCAAATCAAAATTCTGGAGGAGGATTGCATTTTGTGCAATTTATTCCTTATTTTTGATGCTGAGAAATTTCTTTAAATACACATTATTTATTATAGTCGGGAATGAGCCTCCTTGGCCCCCCTACCCTGTGTATTGCCTTGAGTGGCACGTTGTTATCTTGATGATCAATAGGCTGAAACTTTAAATTGAAAATATGAAACACCAGCTATAATAATATGCAGTGTAAAGAAATTACCTAATGATGTGGATTGTTAAGAGATATAAATAGGTTAAGTTGAATTAAAATCATTTATGAGAAACTATTTCGACAGAGTTTATTCTCCTCAAAAACAATTTCGTTACTACCACGGACCACCCTTTACTATCATATTCTGCTTAACTTCTTTGCAAACTTCAAAAAGCTTAACGACTTCATTAAAACCTAAACTTTTAAAGTTGTAAAAGCAGACGTTACGTTCAAATAAAAACAACACAAAGTCATGCTCAGCATAACACCTCTGAATGATAAAATCTTAGAAAATCGACATGACAATAGAAAGTTTTTGTTTTTACTTACTTTAGTCCCTCACATGTAAGAAAAGTTTTTTACGATCATCAGCTGATCCAGAGGTCCCGAAACCGATGGTGGATATCTTAAAGTACCTTTTCATGACGACGCCAACGCTAAAACGTAAACTAAAAAAATGCTTCTAGACGATCGATCTGAGAAGAAACGGAATAATAAGGCATTGAAGTCCTTATCGTGGAAGTGATTGCTTCTACAGGGAGATCTTCTCTCACACCTGTAAGGAAATAAAGTTTTTTGCGGTCTTAAGGCCAGCGTCACAATCTAAGGAAATTTTGGAACAGCCAAAAAATTAACGGAGGGATAAAGAGATTCCCCTGGCTTGGTTGCCTATAATAGTTTTTGTCCTTTACCGACTTTAAAAATTGTCTCTCTCAAATATTCCCCCATCAATTTTGTCTAGCGGCGTCATCTAGCGACAAAATTTCGATTCATAGCGTGGACAACGAAAAAAAAAATAACACGGGCAGCGTTAGTATTTAGCCTTTGATTATTTTTTTGTTGGCCTTGTTTTATTAGACAGGTTATGTCAATTCTTAAAAAAATTTTGATCTTTTTAAACAGTTTTGATTGTTTTTTTAACATTTTTAAAACCCACTACCAATCCCAGTTTAAAAATTTGCAGTGAAATAGATATACACATATACAAAACAAGCAAGAAACACTGAAAAGCATTAAGAAGAAACACAACATAACTACAAAGTTATCAAATGGGAAGAGAAACATCTACAAAACTAGGGTGGCCTAGAGAGCCAGACTACCCCAATCTCAACCACCAAGAGCTGGCTAATTAACCAAAGATATATTGAATTGAATAAATCTTTATTAGCAAATGTATGCTATTTCATAATACAAACATTATTATAAAAAAATACATTTAATGTTAATAAAACATAATAATTCCAAACATGATACTAATAACTATTTACTTAAAATCTAAAAACAAAAATACAATTTAATATTAGTCTAAGAAAATAACAATACTAGATTAAAACACACCAAAATAATATGTAGACTAAAATAATATTATAATATAAGGTAAAGCCAAAAACCCAACAATAGATAGATAGAACATTTTTGAAAATTTCGATAAATATTTGTGAGAAATAGTGTTTTTGGTGAACTTTATAAGTCACCGTTTTGATTTGTGCGCCGTGAACTTGAACCTGGGAGCAAAATGACCCCTGAGTGTCCACAAAATTGGGGTACAAAGAAGTTTAGTAGTTTGGAACATTATAACAGAAGAAGTCGGAAGTTACAAAACGAGTAAGTGCTAAATCTACTAGTCAAATTAAAAAGTGTTTAGAAAATGTTTTCCTTTTTGGTTACAGTATGACATTTATTTTAAAATTTACCATATGCAGGGGGGAGATAAAAGTGATGTTTTTAAAGGAAACACCATATATATTTTTACAGGTATGAATAAGGCCTAAAATCTTCTTTATAAAACTATAACATACTTTATACAAGACATAACCATTTAAAATTTTTACAATTATTAAAAAAATTTGGTAGCACACCTAGTATAATTTCAACTTTTACTGATTTCAATGGGCATATATGATGTCTATAACATCTAAAAATGACATTTGACCATCAAAATTGTTTTGATTTTCTCACAACCTGTCACATATAACTTAAAAGAGTGGTATATACCAGGGGTGCCGAGTGGTACTTTTTTTTATTATTAAAAAAGAAGTGCTTATATCTCATAAACTATTGTTGACAGCTATAAAGTATGTTATTATTTTAGAAAGAAAATTTTAAGCCCTATTCATAATATGAATGTAAAAATATATAGGGTGTTTCCTTTAAAAAAAAGTTACTTTTACCTGCCACTTGTATATGGAAACTGCCAAAATAAATATCATACCGTAAACAAAAAGGAAAACATTTGCAGATCTCTTTTTAATTTTTTCCTTTAGGACAAAAATTCTGGAAAAATTGGACGGTAGAAATATAATGAAACACCCTGTACAGGGTGTCCCAAATTCAATGTTTTTGGGGGGTTTAGGGTATTTCTAGGGGGGATAGAAAAAAACTGTCCCACCTTTACGATGCTCAAAATTCAAGCGAAGCTGAAAGGTGAAAACCATATTTTAATATAGTAAGCCATAAGTCTGCATTTTGGGAGGGGGTCTATAACTTTTTTATTTATGAAAATTTTGTTTTTGTGTAAATTTTGTTTCTTTTTTTGGGGTATTTTTTGAGATATGTGAGAAAATAGGGTAATTTCATATCAAATTAACCAGAGGTTTGGCAGACCATTTCACCGATTTTGATAAAATTTCGTACACATATTCTCTATATGGGTGGGATCAAAATTCCAAAATATTTTTTTTTCTGATTAGTAGTTTTTTTAAAATTAATTTTCAAAAATCAAAAAATTAACCCATTTTGGTCTAACACAGCTTCACAAAAATTAAAATATCTTGAGGACCACTTACCGCAGATTAATAAGATATAGCTCTTTGTAAAGACAATTTAAATACCTTTCCAACTATTTGTCACATGACCTACTATATTTCCATCTGTTTTTTTTTTGAAATTTTGAAAAAAACATTTTTTTATTTTTTTCAAAAAAGTTATTTTTGATTTTTTTCAAAAAAAACTATTTTTTTATCAAGGCTTTAGGAAAATATGTGCCAAATTTCAAAATGGAGAAATTATGGCTTCATGGTTAAAAAAAAAAACCAAATAAAAGTAACAAAAAATCTGAACAAAATTGTTTGAAATTTGTATTATCATGCATACATAATATGTGTATGTGCTGTAGGTAAAAGTTATATTTTGAATATTAATTCAGTGTAGTTAAAAAAGTTAGTAGAAACCATCGTAAGTTGCATAAAAATGTAGTAAAATTATTATGTTTCTTATTTTAGGAAAAATCCAGTTGGGGATGAACATTGCTATGTTACATTGGATTTTCATCTTTATACTGAAGGAACAAAGAGAGTAGACAAAAATAAGGGAAGCTGGAATGATAATTTTGCTTTGTTATCTATGCTTGTGTGAGTTTTTAGAACATTTATAAATTTTATCTAAATTATATTTTTGACATTATTAGACCCTAACAAACTTATTTCTTCTTGCAAAAAATCGAGTTGACATACTATTACACCTAGCTCTGCAAAGTCAAAATCCTCCCCATTAGAAAGGAATATCTGCTTTTAGTTAACCCTCCATGTAACCATATACAGGGTGTTTCAACAAAAAGACCTTTTCAGATATTTCTTGATAGAATTTGAAAAAACCCTTGGAACCGTCGATATTGTTTCCAAAGAGGACACTTTTTAGCTATCTTGAAATTTTTGTAGCATGCATGTCCTTTACGGGGTATGCTTTGCTCCTAGTGATACCTTATTTTGAAGGTTTCTTAAATATCTTTACAACAATGTAAAAATTTTAAAATCTATTGATTAGTTTTTGACATATTTTCCTTCAAATTTTCATATTTATTCATATTAAATCCAAAAAATATAAAATCAAAATCTTTTCAAAATTTTTACATGGTTGTAGAGATATTCAAACCAAAACAAGGTAACATTAGACCCACTTTTCATATCCAAAATATATTAGTAAAGCATACCCCTCGGAGGGAATGCATGATAGCCAAAATGGGTCCCCTTGCCAACAAAATCCACATGTTCGTGGATTTTTGAAGTGCCCCAAAAGGCCTCTGTTAAGTTTTTGTTGAAACGGCCTGTATATTAAAAGATACATTTAATATTATTTTTAGCTCACACATATACCATACTATAGTAGTGTGAGCTATGGTGATCCTAATTTTTTGGAGAAAAAAAAAGTTGCTCCGATTTCAAAATTTTTTATATATCTTTGCGTTTCAGATGATTTTGAAACTTTTTTGTTGCGCAGTCTGTCTGTATGTGTGTCTGTCTGTATCTCTGTCTGTAACGACCAACGCGCATAACTCAAAAACCGCTTGGCCGATTTTAATGAAATTTGGTACCTAGGCTGGGTCTTGCGTCGAGATGGTCCCATTTAAAAATGAACAAAATCCACCGAACACAAACCAAATAAAAGGGTGGGGGTAGATTTCAAAAATTAGAGTTTATGTGAAAATATGGCGTGTGTGATATCAAACGAAAGGTAATTGAGTCTGCAGTTAAACAAAATACATTTTAATTTATTTAAAAAAAAAGGGTGGGGGTATATTTTAAAAATTAGAGTTTAAGTGAAAATATGGCATGTGTGATATCAAACAAAAGGTAATTGAGTCCAGAGTTTAACAAAATACATTTTAGTTTTTTGTTTTTCTTAAGGGTGGGGGTAGATTCCAAAAATTTGAGTTTAAGTCAAAACATGGCTTGTGTAGTATCAAAGAAAAGGTAATTTAGTCTGGAGTTGAATAAAATATATTTCAGTTTTTAGTTATATTAGCTCACACGTACACTATAACTATAGTACCTAGTGTGAGCTTAGGGGCCCATATATTGGCAGAGTATTTTTTATTGCTTTAAGCAAATTACTGTAGTAACCGAAATTGCTAAACATATATCGAAATATAGATTATAAATAAAAAACAGTGAAATACATCTGTATTATTATTATTATCTTGGGGATTTTTTTCTCTACAATTTGATGAATTGCTTTGCAAAAAGTGCCAGTTTTATAATTTCGTGTATAATGTGCTTTTTATTTTCATGATAAATTTCTTTTTTCAGAAATAATGATGGTGGTTGACTATTAGGATTTACTAAGTGCAATACAAGTTCACACTCCATAAGAAATCAGGTACTCAAAATCAACAGTTTAAAATTTCCACAACAAATTACAGGAGCTACTAGTACATCGTCGTTGGTTCGATGAAACCTGATATGTGACATTTGTTTCAAAAATAAGTTTTTTGCATAATCAATTAGCCCTAGTCATAATGGATAGGCTATATAAAATTATTTGCAAAAAAATGTAATAATAACGTTAATTGAAGCAAGGATAAAAAAGGATCCAGACAGCTTATAAATGGCATCATAGACCTTTTTTGTCTTTTCTGTAAAATTTTATTTTGAACACAAATCAGTTTTCAGTAAACCAACGACCATATATTATATTATTATGTTTGAACCTTTTGTAAGAAAATTTGTTTTGAATGTTACTTATATTATTGAAAATTAGTTTTCTATAAAGAATAGGTTTTTTTTTTCAGAAAACATTTGTTTTTTATAATATAGAAAATTTAACCTAACCTAACTGTTTGTGTGTGTATGCTCTATATACTCCAATTCAAAAAAATTGAGACAACATTTACTAACAGTTTGACAAGTCTGACATTTAAAGATTATTAATAGTGCCACATCTGTCAAACAGTCAATAAAAAGTGTCTCAATTATTTTGAATTTGATTATAGAACTATTTTAGAGTTTATTTATAAGAATATAGAATGTAAATTTATAATAATAATAACTGAGTAGGCTGTAAATTTAAATGTTAGAAAATAGTTTTGCTAAATAAAAAATAATTGGTTGTTTTTTAAAACTGTAGTAGAGTGTATTTTCAGATATTTTCTAATAATTTTTTTCAAGCTCCTGTTAAGAAGTTTTCTATTTTTATTACTATGCTGTAATTTATTTAAAGAAAATAAAACAATAAATCGGCAGCAATATATTTGTTATTTGTAGCAATAGAATAATAAATATTTTTAAACAATAAATAAATGTAAAAGTAATTTTTCTGAGCTTCATTTATAGTGCACCTCTGCACCTATGTCAAATTATGTACTACTATAAAGTTTCTAAAATTTGTTTGAAGGAGGGGAAGGAAATTGTCCCAAAATATTTTCTTCAATTAGAAATTGTTTAAAAACTTTTTTTAATTAAAAAAAATTTGACATTTTCTTAAAAAAATATTAGCTTCCTGTTTTTCTTTTAGAAAGTGTTTTTGTTAAAAGATAATATTTTTGAACAAATCTATGTTCCAAGAAAACATAAATATGCAGTAGGTAAGAATATGGTTTTCTCTCGGGTTTTCTTTTTTTAATAAAAATGTTTTTATTGGTTGTTGATACTGTTCTGAGAGAAACACAAAACTCCTCTGCAAACAATAAAATCTGTTTTTGCCTTGTTTAAAAAAAAAAACAAATTGAAGGGTGAGTTTTATCAGATCGGGATGGTTATTCTCTACTTTCTGTGAGGTGAGGTGAGTGAAAAGTTCACTTTCACGGGTGAACTTGAAATGATTTCACCACCTTATTACACGGGGAAATGAATCCACAAGGTGAGCACTCACCTCACGGTACAGACAATCAAGAATAAACACCCTGATCCAAACTTGATCTAAATTAACCTAAAATGTGGTTTGAACTGAAATATCCTACCTGATAACTTTTAACATGCTTTGTCAAAAACGATCTATAAATGTAGAACAGGTTGTTTTTAAAAATGTTCAATGAACACACCAAGAAAGTTCTCATAGGTACATAAAACTCCAATGCAAAATAATTGAGACACTTTTTATTGACAAATGTAACATTACAATTAACATTTAAATGTCAGACTCATCAAACTGTCAGTAAATTTTGTCTCAATTTTTTTGAACTGGAGTTTACATCTACCCATTATATTTTTAGTTGGAAAGACAGAGATAATAAGGACATTTTAAAACTCTAAAAATTTTGACAACTGTTATTGTTATAGTTATTTTTAAGGTTTCACAACCTGACTAATTTGGCTTTGTTTTCCTGGCCATTTTTACACTTACT
This sequence comes from Aspidapion aeneum, assembly GCA_963576565.1. Taxonomy (NCBI): domain Eukaryota; kingdom Metazoa; phylum Arthropoda; class Insecta; order Coleoptera; family Brentidae; genus Aspidapion; species Aspidapion aeneum. Next base: position 77,155,604 of record OY755044.1, on the reverse strand, counting down.
ATTGGTAGAATCCTCCTCAATTAAAAAATAATACTTTTAAGCTTATTTTTATTAAAAAAACTACCAAACTTTACACACTTTGAGGTCAGTTGTTAGACATAAATGTGATGAAAAAGTAAATAACTACTAAGTAACAATAAAATCCCAATAATTATAAAGTGCTTATTAACCACAGTCAAGTTTGTGCATTTTGGTATTTTTGAAAGAAAAATTAGTTTAAAAGTATTATTCTTTAATTAAAGAAGATTCTACTAAAGGTAAGTGCAAAAATAGTCAGGCAAATAAAGTAATTCAACCTAAGTTGTGATACCTAGACAACAACTATAATGATAACAATTGTCAAAGTGTTTCAAAATGTCCCTAATAGGTATAGTAGAATTTTTATGAATATAGAGTTACATCATTTCCTGGTATCTTTGTTTATTATATGGGGGCATTGTTTATTGATCTAAGAGCTGGCTACCAAGGGATAGGAGTCACTGGGTAAAGTAGATTTTTTTTATACATGTTTTAAGTTATAGTTTTTTTTATTTTGTTTCTTATATGTTGTCTCCAATAATAGCATAAAAAAGAAGATTCTTATTGAAGGCAGTAAACATACAATTGGTCAAAACTTTACCTTATCGTTTACAAAAATGCATGTCCCCACATCTCTATTATGCTTGCACCCTGACTTTTTTATTTTCTTTCTTATATTGTCTCTGGTAATACTACAAATTGTCTTATTTAAAAAACAAATTTTCGCCAGGAGGCATGTACAGCTAACCATAGGAAAAGACCTAGTCATTCTGGGTGTTGAGGTAAATTTATTTTTGTTGAAAATGAAATTTTCAATTTATTTGTGAAAACATCTAGCTGCTGTCGCTTTTGAGGTATATGTACTATGTTATTTTCTCAAAAATTGTGACAAACTTTGATACTACTTCGGGAATGTACTTTCTCAATCTAAATTTGAAAACCGCGTTTTGCCAGCTATATTGTGGTTCGTAGAATTTTTTATTCACAGGTACCAGTATTTGCGTTTGTAAAAAAGAAAGCAGCCTATACTTTTCGTTTAAATGTTTAAATCAATTTTTATTTAGTGTTTTATTTTTCTTGGGTTAGAAATATTTGTTTTCATGGAAAAGTCAAAAACAGCTGTCCTGTGTAACAGCGCCGCTGTGCAATTAATGTCAAAACTAAATAAAGAATTAAGAAAAAATTACAGATTTCTATCAGAAAGTACCGCTGGCATGCAAAGCAAAAACCTAGTAACTCGACTTACTCAAAAATGAGATTTTTATATCATTGAAATAACCGTAAAAAACGGCACCAGAGAGTTTTTCTAGAATGTGGCTATCTTAGAAAACAAGGAAGTTGAATGTAGTTACTATGTAGTTAAATAAACTATGGTTAGTATGTAGTTAAATAAACTTCAAACTCTATTTCCCAAAACACTAGTTTTTGACTTACTAGGTTTCTGCTTTGCACGACAGACCACGTCATCTTCCTTTTTCGCAGTTCGTGAATAGACGATCACGTGATCAAAATAAATTTACAAAAAAACCCATGCAATTTCAAAATTTGGGCGATCAAGCCATATGATAGAAACCAATTATAACTTATTTTTTTGTTGTGTTAGATAAACAAAAGAATTTCGGGGTGCTGACTTTTTTCCGATTTTGAAAATATGGTCTAAAACGATGGCAAAATGCGAAAAACCCATAGAAAAATGTGCATATTTTAGAATAAAGCTGTGGAGGAGAAAATAGGGGAGTAGAAACACGCATCGTTGCCAAATTTCAAAAAAATTAATTTCTAAAATGTTTGATAAAACCCAAAATAAGGCAAATTTCAAAAAAAGAAAAAAAGTCAGCACCCCCAAATTCGATGAAGAATTTACTAGAAAAAACAAAAATTCCTCTAATGCTACCAGTTTCTCCCTGGATGACCTGGTTGAAAAAGCATCATATGGATAATTTCCAACACTGCAATTGTGTAATTTATCTCAAAAATAGGGATGAGACGGGCACCTTAAGCCGACCCAGTTGCACCAAAATTGAACAAGTGCTCTCAGGAGCTCTGAGAAGAAACGGAATAATAAGGCAAACCACAGGCCTCATTGGGAAGGTGATTGCCTGTAGAGAGTGGTCCTTTTTCACACTTGAGAAAAAAGATATAATGACGAGTAACTTTAACAGGACATTCCGTTGCCTTAGAAAACACCTTTTGCTAATGCTGAAGAATTCAATTTTCGTTAATATATGTAGAAAAAAGAATCTAGCCTTAACCGACTTCCATGAACTTGATTCCAGAACAGAAAAAGTCTCTCTCGCTCCTTTGCTACGGGGGCGGGTTTTCCGGGCTAAATCATTGGAGAATAAGGCACAATGGGTTCAGCAAGGTGCCCTATGTTTATAAATTTTTTATCACCCACAAACCTTATTGATTTATTCAAGGCGTATGTTTACTATTATTTTTAATTTGCGTTGTTTATTCAAATCCCTACTCTTTATAATAGAGTAACGCATTTTTCCAATCCTGCATCAGGGTGCAGAAATGCAGCAACTGTCGTGACCGCTTTAATTTGGCAGGATTTATAGTCGCGAAACGTCTAGGTTGGGCCTCTGGAAAGATTTTTCTTGTCCCCAAGGGGATAATTTGCGATTACGGATGACTAATTGTCTTTTAAAACTGTAAAATATCTATCTTTAACATTTGGAAAACTGCTGTTTTAGTGAGTGACTGTTGTTGTGTGTTTGTGTATGAATTTACCTTAAAATTTTGTTGGTTTGCCGATATATCTTTGATGACAATTTAATTATATAGTACTTTCGTAGGCTCCTTGGTGAAGATTTTATGACACTTGTTTTGATCGATTACTAATGACTTGTTAACAGACCCCAAAATGCCTTAATCCCCAGGGGCTGTAAAAAGTCAAAACCTTATTTCGACCAAACTTCATAATTCGGAAATCACTCATTCTCGATATCCTAAGGTCAACATCTGGTTGAGATAAATATCACTAATCGCAAAATTTGTGATCCATAGAAGCAGCTCCCACATAGGTGCTAGGAATTTTAAAAATCGAGCAGGCAGTTTATAGCATTTATGAAGGGGCCGCTCATGAGGATTAACAGTTTTGCATTAGTAAAATATGACATAACCAAGTGATAAGTATAAAATATTCGCCGCAGCCGATTCTCCGCGCGCGGATTTGCGGCGAGCACAATTTGTGGCGGACCGATTTGTAGCGGGGACAATTCGCCGCTGATGAGGTTTAAGATTGCAATTTTCTTTATTTCATGTATTAAATATTTAAAAAAAAATTATTTTTTCTAATAAGACATCTTTTTTTTACTTTTTTAAATTACCCAGATTTTGGACAGACTGCTCTTTGAAAAAATATTTTTTAAAAAATTATTTTTTTTAGTATTTTTTTATAAATTATTTTTTAAAACTACTATTTAAAAAAGTATTATTTTCAAAGATATTTTTTAAGGTTTTTTTGTTTTTATAAATTAGTTTTTTGGAAAACTTTTTATTGAAAAAACATTTTTTTCTAAAAACCATTTTTCTTTGTGGAGATATAATATTTGCAACACGTTAGTGGTATATAGACACCGGCTTGAATATGAAATAGGACAGGAGAGCTATGATTTAAGAAAAAAATAAGTTAGCTAGATTAAAATAAAAATCTTTTATAAAGTGGGGTTAAAATAAAATGTTGCCCTATGACAGCCTCTAGGGCCCGGCCGGAGGCAAATCTTAAAATCTATAAAAAATCAAGGAAGGATCCATAAAGCTGTTTTGGTGCTATTTTTGTGATTTAGTGATTCTTCTTAAATTACGTAACGCATTAGGGTGAGGGGGGTTCTGTCTTGCGATACACTCAATTTTTTTAAATGTGTTTTTTCTTGAAAATCGTGGTTTATAATTAGAAAATGCTATTAAATCACCTTAAGCAATGTAATATTTCGAGTTTGAGACAAATCGGTTAGTAAATAAGAAAATCCGCCATTTTGGATTCGCCATTTTCAATATTTTATAAGTTTAAGTCAAAATCATAATCAGCGACTTAAAACAACGGTAATTTCTATATTTGTTACACATCGTTTCATAAATAAATAAGTCCGCCATTTTTGATCGCCCATTTTGATTTTTTTTAAGTTTGAATAAAAAATTGTATTAAATGACCTTAAGGAATGTAATATTTCAAGTTTGAGTCAAATCGGTGAGTAAATAAGAAAATCCGCCATTTTGGATTCGCCATTTTGAATTTTTTAAGTTTGAGGATAAAACTGTATTAAGTGATCCTAGGCACTGCAAACTTTCCACTTTGAGATTAGTCGGTTTAAAAATAAAGAAATCCGCCATTTTGGATCCGCCAATGCTGTAATAAAAAACGTAAATTGTAGTGTCATCAGGTTAGCAAAACCAAATTTCAAGAAAATTGCGTTAAAGATTTTAATACAATTAGGAGTAAAGAACTGGCAGTATTACGCAATATACATGTTTTTCTTTGACTCAAACAAACCTTCTGTCTGTCTATAATCGAACACATGGCTTTTCCCATCCAAGATCTATACTGAATAGCAGTGGCGGCTGCTACAGGAAGGGCAATGGGGCAGCGCCTTCCCAAAACTAGACAACAAACAGTTTAATTTTTTAATTGCTTTATTTAAAAAAAAGTTAAATCTTCCCTTACGACATGATTGTCTAGTTCTTTTTATTATCTGTGGTTAACAACGAGTGATTAATTGTGTGAACTTTTTTAACGTAAATAATTTAAGCCAGCATCGCCGCGCGGGGCAAAGTTTCAATTTCACCCGGTTTTCAGCGTTGTATGGGTGGCTGTTCTCGCGCGGGGGCGGGATGAATGTTTGTTTTAGTTCACGTCGGCCATCATCATCGTGTGTAAACGTTCGTTGCCCTTTTTAGTGTTACCGGTTCTATCCTTAGTGAAGACGTATGAATTTGTTTTGATTTGGGTTTTGTCAGTAGTAAAAAGCTTGCCGGTCGCGTGTCACTGTTTGTTTTCGTTATCTTTTGTTATAAAATGGAAATAAATACCGTCGATTACATAATTACATATAAACTTCGATTACAAATAAAATCTTTAGGGCCACATAGACCGGACCTAAAAATTAACCAAAATTTTAGTGTAAGTAATGCCGAGGGGTGTTCCATAAAAACTTATAATAGAAAACTTAATAAAAAAATATACGATGCTGAAAACTATTTGTGCGGTTGTGACAAATAAAATGCTTTTTTTTGCTTTATTTGTCTTGTTATGAACAATCCACGAAGTGATCCTGAGTGCAAAGGGAATGTGTGGTATGAAGCACTTTAGTGAAAAGTTAAAAAGACACATAGTAAGAGGTATTCATTTAAGTAGCCACATTTTTTTTAAAATTTTCTATGCTAGGCAAGACTGATATTAGGTGCCAATTGAATAGTGCCTATAGGAAAAACATTACCGAACATAATGAAAATGTGGCAGAAATTAGATATATACTTAGAACGTAATAGATTGTTTAAAATTCTGTGGGATTTTTAAGGTTGCTCTACGGGGCAATAAAAAAAAAGGCGAATGGACTTTTTTATCTCATTTTTCATGCAATTTAAATTGCTGCCCCCCCCCCCCCCAATTTATAACGTCATCAGCCGCCACGGCTTAATAGTCCTTTATAATTATATTGTTGACGACCGTAGCACAGTTGTTCATCTACGTATTCGTTTCACATGTCGCGCCTGTGCTTCGGTTTCGGGTTCGGGCACCCTGTATACGTGTGAGCTGATATATCAGCTATTTATTTATATAGGTCATAAAAAGTTTAACGCACTAGTCGTGGAAAAAAAGAGCCAGCTACTAGGCCAGGGTCTTTACATATCAGCAAGCATTCCAAACTAATCTAAAATTTTAAAACTGTTGCGCCTTAAAATAGGTTTAGGAGCTCGTAATATAATATAATATAATAATAATAATAAAGTACTGTTTTAAAACTCTTGGCTATTAAAGTAATTGATTAGGCTCCTGGTGATTATTTTGTTAAACCTCGCTATCATTAGTGCAAATTGGCATATCCTAAAGGGATGCTTTACAACTCATAGGAGATGGTAATACGATGACCGCGAAGTCTGCCGTCACGTGGCACACCTGGACATGAGCGCATCGTAGTTTAATTAATTAGATAGTATAGCCATCTGGTAGTGCCGTGGTATGGTCGTCGGCTTCATATGCAAAAGGTATCGAGCTCGCGTCTCGAACAACGATGCAAAAACAAAAAAAAATCCGTCTCCTTGTCGCCCACTTCCTTTTTAGCATTCAACAGCCGTCATCGAATAAGCATGGGATGCGATGCACGCAAAAATATAAGTTGACCTTGAACATGGAGAGTATACGCAGGTGTAGTCCAGGAGCCGACACGCAGCCAGCCGAGGAAGCAGGGATAACCCAGGAGTCTGCTATAAATGATATAAATATATATATATATATATATATATATATATATATATATATATGTAGTCGAAACTAGGATAGCGCCAGCATAAATCTCCTACAGTCAACTCACGACGACTACGACTGTTGCGCTGAAAAGTAAAGAAGTCTATCGTCTATAACGAAGTTCTGCTGGGACGATAGCGGTGTTAGATAGATGAAAGTCGGGGTTTGTGAAAGGGGCGCGCCGTGTGCCTAGTCGCTAGACCAAAAATGGTCTCCCCGCCACTACTACAACTACTAGCCATCTAGTGTGCGACAATGACTAAAGTCTGTTCAAGAATCATTGGGGGTTTTGCATGAGCATGAAGTTAGCGAAGCACCCATCGCAGATCGAATCGTGACTAGGTGGATAATTTGCCGTTAATTAGTCGTGAATTAGTTGTGGAAAAATTAATTTTGTCGCTCTTGTTTTTGACCGTTTTTGAGGGTGCTTCGCTAACTTGATATGAAGTTAGCGAAGCACCCTCGTAAAAATGGCTTTTATCAAAATCGAATATGGTGGATAATTTGCCGCTAATTAGTCGTGAATTAGTTGTGGAAAAATTAATTTTGTCGCTCTTATTTTTGACCCTTTTTTGGGTGCTTCGCTAACTTCATATGAAGTTAGCGAAGCACCCTCGTAAAAATGGCTTTTATCAAAATCGAATATGGTGGATATTTTGCCGCTAATTAGTCGTGAGTTAGTTGTGGAAAAATTAATTTTGTCACTCTTATTTTTTACCCTTTTTTTGGGTGCTTCGCTAACTTCATATGAAGTTAGCGAAGCACCTTCGTAAAAATGGCTTTCATCAAAATCGAATTTGGTGGATAATTTGCCGCTAATTAGTCGTGAATTAGTTGTGGAAAAATTAATTTTGTGTAATTTAAGGTGCGCACAAACACCAGTATTTACTCAAGGGTCTACAGTGCTAAGTGCTACAATCCTAGTTCGACAAGTCTAGATTTTGGTTGAAGGTTTAACTTATTTTTGCCGTGAATGCAATAGTTTTTATTATTTATATATAAATTGTTCATAAATACCTTGCGATATGGGTCAACTTTTTTCGTTGTAACAGAGATATTATTTCCCCACAATGGTTAGAAATAAATAAAAATAATATGTAATATTTTGGTTTAAAAATGGTAGCCATATTAAAACCTCCGAACGTCACTAGGAAATGTCGAATAAAGAAGGTGTAAGTCAGTGTCAGCTGTCCGCTATATTTTACATGTTGATTTTTTTAGACAAGCTAGCGATGATTAAACCGATGTTCGATTGCGAGATTTGGTGGATGTGTAATCGAAAACGGAGTCTAATATATCTTGTGCTTTTAACAGTATTTAAATATTGTATTTAATGTATTTAATAGGGTACTGCATTTACAGATATAGTTTTAAGTTATTTATGTATTATTTAGCTTAATTTTGGTATATAAGTTTTTTTTATCAGCCATATACTTTTTCTACTGTTTTTCGAACTTTTTGGTGGTACTACAATTTGAGAGTATTTTTAACGGGAATCCTACGACTGCACGGACTAAGTTTCCAAAAAATGACATTTCGTAACAAATCACTAAGAAATGCTTACTATCATATTGCACATTAGGGTGAACCAAATCTTTGCAGCTATTTGACCTGTGAGTATTAAAAAATACACTTAAACCGGTCGGTATCAAGTCTATAGACTTGATACTTGAACCCGGTCTAAAATGCTAAGTTTTAAAGTCTTAGTAAATACTGGTGAAAATGTCTTGTAGGCCCTGCGCATAGACCGTGAACAAAAAACTTGCGCTTCGAAAAGGGGTGAGAAACCACCATTTGAACGTAATGTACATTCTACAAATTTACAAGATTCAAATAGCGGAGTTTCATATTGTCAACAAAATAATATGTTAACACTATTTTTATACTTTATCCTTTATATTGGGATCAACCTAGAAAATTATTAGGTATTGTTAAAGCAGCTAAGCAAAGAAAATTCAGTATAAAGAGGTTTGTTTTGACTTGCTCTCGTGTCTTAAGAAGTAAAGCGGGTGAAATAACATAGCACTTTCCGCTAGAGCATGAAAGGTGGATAATCTTGGAAATACAATGGAATAAATGGAAAGGAGTACAAGTGGAAAGTGTTTCCCGTGGTTACGCGTGATGTTTTCGTGGAAGATATGAAACGGAAAGGTTGTTATTATTGCTGACCTAGAAATGTTGACGGTTTTCTCTAAAAATGATTCTTTTTACTAAATTTAATGAAAGCATGTGTACTTAAATATTATATTAATTTTCTTTTAACAACGGTACATTTTTTATTTTCTTTATAACGGCATAGAAAAATTTTAACTAAAAATAAAACACAAAATTTAATATTGCGACAAACATAAACACCTAAATTCTTGGTGCCTAAAAGCTACAACAATAAAATATTAGCAAATAGTCATAAAACAAATGGTGCCGCAGATTAAAGTACCTACATGTGGATTTCGGAAAGGTCTTCTAAAAAAAGTAGAAAGCTTTTTTGCGTCATTTGCTTGGCCGTATAGTCACTAAAAGATGGAGGAGGTATTTCTATATTTTGATCTGGTTGGGTTCCAAATGGCTTTTCAAGAACTTTTTTGTTATTTAGGTAGGTACCTAAAATGGTTTGCCGTATTTATACTCCCTATAAGGCTCCATATAGCAATGGCGCACCCAGCAAAATGTCTTTCTTAGGGGCGCCAAGGCCTCTGGAGCACGGCGAAAGGAGGGGTAATGTTTATCGATTGTTGTTTGTATGTAAGTAAATAGGTTTGTGTCACGATAGAGGCTAAAGGGCTGAACCGATTTTGACAAAAAGGGTGTCGTTGAATTGCTACTGATCTCGAAGGTGCTATAGGCTATATTTTTTTATACAGGATTCAACATGGCGGTCTTATTTATTTATTATTTAAATTATTTAAATTTCAGGCGATTTTATTGAAATTCCTGATTACCCATTGCAAATCTCCTGTAATTTGCTGTAGTTGTTTTGTAGTCCTCCCTGCTCCGACCCATCTCCCCTTCTGTCATTCCCCCCACCCTATTCAAAAACCATATTCGCACAATTTTATCCAATATAGAGCGATTTGAAAAATTATTTTTTCTCCCCCACGTTCACTCAATGGAAGGTAACACTGTTCGCGTCCATAGAAAATCTACACGTACTTTTTTACTACACTCAAAAAATTATTTTATGCTTTTTAGTCCATTTTATAAAAGCTTGTTTTAAAAAAAAAATTTATCTAAATTTATTTTTTAATTTTTAGATTTGTCTAAGTCTATGCATTTCAGCTAGCGCATCGATATTGCAGGGAGTCTTTCCTGTCAGTTTTGAAATATCTAAGTCTTCAATGAGATAGCCGTCCAACGATTTGATACTAAACAAAATACAAACTAAAATGTTACCCCCTCTCGGCCCTCCACGTTAGGGGGGAGGTAGGCAGTCAGTGAAACCACTTTATTGGATTGTCATCGGAACTATAACATTATGCGAAATTTAAAGTTAATCGGATACGTGAAAGTCAGTTGAAATTAATCAGAAAAACTTGACATTAAATCGTCCATTTTGAATCCGCCATATTGAATTTTTGTAATCTAATCAAAAATTCGTAATCCTCATCCTCAAAAAACCCCAGATGCCAATTTTGGTGGAAATCGGACACACTAAAGTTTTACCCCCTCTCCACCCCCCACATGGGGGAGATAGGTACCCGATGAAACCACATTATTATATTATCATCGGAACTAATACGCTATGCGAAATTTGAAGTCAATCGGATGTTTGGAAGTTCTTCAAAAATGAGTTGCAAGATTTGATTACATACATACATACCCACTAACATACATACATACATACATACATACAGGTGAAGTTAAATAAAAGCTTGTAAAAAAAGGTTAGTCATTATTATAAGTAGAATGCCAGTATGATTTGAAAAATAAAATCCATAATTTCTCTAGTAAATTACCCAACGCATACCAGTTCGCTTTGCGCTAAATTATAGGAAAATGTTTGCACTTAAGAATATTAGTTTATTTCTTTGAGCAAAGGTATATTTAAATTGGATTCATTAACGAGACGAGCGTAGTTTGTTCAAGTTTCAACCAGAGTACCAGGACTCGTGTTTCACATCCGTTATACATATTTTTTAAGAAAGTTAGTTACAAAGTGTTTTTAATTACTGTAAACCATTTTTAATAAAAACCAGATTAAAACATATTTTTTCTGCTAGCGTGAGTAAAATGTGATCTTGCACACTATTTTTTCGCACTAGTGCGGAAAATATTTTCCTAACAAAAATGTCAAATTTAAAAAAAAAACCTTTATAGATTTGGAGTTTCTATTGATAAGAGTGCATGTGAAATGCCTTGGTTGCTATGGTGTAGGTAAGAAGTAGCGTGATGTGGAATGGATTTGTTTTGTTTTATTTTTCTTATAAATTTATTTTTTTATGTTTTCCTTAGGCTAGTAGAAAAAAAATGGTCTGGCAAATAGGTGTTTATGAATTTCGATTGCTTCTCTATAGAGTCTTGGACAGTATGAAGAGGAGGCGCAGAGAACTTGTGTGTCTTCGAATTTTATTCGGTGGTCTTTATTGTTTAGTGTGTGGTCTGCAACTGCGGATTTTTCCGTAGGTCCGAGTCGACAGTTGGCTTTGTGTTCTTTGATTCTTGTGTTTACGGACCGTTTGGTTGTTCCGATGTAGGCACTTCCACAGGTACAGGGAATGCAGTATACCTCCGAAGAACTTAGTCGGTTCCTTATATCCTTCGCAGATCTGAGGTGGTTCTCGATCTTCTTAGATGGCTTGAAGATGGTTTTTATGTTGTGTTTTCCCAGAATACGTCCGATCCTATCCGTCACTCTAGGGATGTAGGGCAGAAAGGCTCTTGAAGTAACTTCGCGGCTGCTCAGTCCACCGCTACTGTTACTTCTAGTGCTCGGCTTTGGTCGTATACATTTATCTATGTCGCTTTGAGTGTATCCATTTGCTACGAGGGCGTTTTTATGATGGTTTAATTCTTTGTCTAGATGTTCTGGTTCGCAGATTCTTTTTGACATCTCTACAAATGTTCTTATTACCCCTTTTCGTTGGCACGGGTGGTGGTTAGATGTGTTGTGTAGGTAGCGGTCTGTGTGAGTAGGTTTTCTGTATACGGTATGTCCTAGTCGTCCCTCTTTCCTCGTTACTAGTACGTCAAGGAATGCTAATTCTCTGTTGTTCTCTGTTTCCATTGTAAATTGTATACTGGGGTGTATGCTGTTAATGTAATTGAGAAATTCATTAAGGCTGTCTCTACCATAAGGCCAAACGACAACAGTGTCATCTACATATCGAAACCAGACTTTGGGTTTATGAGGGGCATTATTCAACGCCTTCTCTTCCAGTTTCTCCATGAAAAAGTTCGCAATCACTGGCGATAAAGGGCTACCCATTGATACTCCATCGATCTGTTCATAAATTTGTTCATTGAAGGTGAAATATGATGTCGTTAGGCAGATTTTAAACAGGTCGGTGATGTCCTTCGGAAATATGTGTTTCACTTCCCTCATTGCGTCGGCCAAAGGTACCTTCGTGAACAAAGACACAACATCACGTCGTACACGTCGAGAACGAATTTCCAATGTACGACCCCTCTACGGGGAGGAAGTTTCCACTCTTCATCTACGCTTGGTCGCACTACGCAAGAAGAAAGCGCAACTACTGTCTTCGCTGACTTTCTTATTACGCTGTCGCGATGAGAAGGTCACGCCGAAATTCCTAAGATTGGTATGGTATGCTTAATACCATGAAAACACCTCAAGCAAAAGCTTGGTTCCAACAAACGTGTCCAGTTAAAGGGAGTGTCCGTTTAATAGAGGTGTCCGCAAGGAGGTTTCACTGTATTTAGAAAATCCGTTACTGGCTGAATGTTATATAAATTTATATATCTTTAACCGCTCTTAAAACTAAATTTGACAAGTTGACAGAACAATAGCATCTCTTTTTGTATCAGTGCAATTGTTATTTTCATGACTGCCTTGATGTTTTAAAGAGTACCAATTATTTAAGTTTTTAAAACATTTAAAAGCATATATCTCCAAAACTCAAGGGCGGTTCTGGAGCCAAATTCTGGGGGGGAGTAATAGTCAAGCGGTGACTGTATAATTAGGGCACAGAAAAAAAAGCTCACACACAGCAAAGATTCTCATAGGAGAAAAGCGCACACGTCAAAAAGCGCACGTGGATAAACGCGCATACCGAAATGGCGCACACGGAAAATAGAGCACAAAGTAAAACAATGCAAAATGAAATAAAGCTAAGCTTCTAGAATTCGAATGTTGGTTGTAAAAAAGTAACAGGTTTGGTTATTAGACCATTTCGCCACAAAAAAGACGAGAGTATTTATAATAAAACTTTCATAAAATTTTCTGTTTTAAAAAACTTAAAATTTTAAAATACTATGAAAACTTACACCGGCACACGAAATAAAAAAATGGTCTGTAAAATTGCAACAAATGCAGTTATGAAAATGTATAAAAAATAGCACACCCAAAAACATTTAGATGGGTAAATACTAAGTAGGTCTCGTCAAATATATGTTATTATTGTAAGTTTTTCCTCGTGCGTTTTTTTCACGTGCGATTTTTTTCGTATGCGCTTTTTTCCGTTGCGCATGTTTTTTCCGCGTTTTTTTTTCTGTGCGCTTATTGTTGCTGCCGTCCTTAAGCTAGAATGCCATTAACTACCTATAAAATTTTCCTAGTTTTGATAAAAAAACCCGGAAAATAATAAACAAACGATGCTCCTTAATAACTGTAAGTTATTTGTTTCTTGAAAACCACAAAAGCTAAAGAAAATTTGCTTATAAAAATTGATGTAGAATAATGTTATGATTAAGATGGCCCAATAAATCAAAATTATCCAAATGTTGGTTAACGGCATTATAGCTTATGCACGGCAGATCGGGAATCTAATAAGCCAACAAAAATAATTTTTTAGCCATTAACTTATCTGTAACAGCGCTACCAGCCTTTATACCTAATATATTTTTTTCGGGCTCTTGGGGGGGTAATTACCCCAGTACCCCCTCCCCCCATAGAACCGCCGGTGCCAAAACTAATAAACGAAATAATTCTTCGCAACATGTATATTTTTGAAATCAGGAAGAGAAGTTCTTAATAACTTAACGAAAAGTCGGCACATCTATACCTTCTCTAAATTTTTGGCGCCAGAGGATAGTTAAAAAAAAGTTTTTTTTTGTTTCCCGTTTAATTTTAAAAAAATTTTCCTGCAAATTTATTATTTATTGGTTCGTTTATGAGACAACTATGTAAATTTAAGAAGTTGCAAGTTTACAAAAACATAATGCTTATGTTTTGTAATGTAAATATGTATCTTTGTTAAAAAATATTTTTTAATAAAGTTTTCTTTTATAAAAATCTGCTTTATGTAATTCTCTTGTATATAAAAATTAATGGCGTTTAACCTGGAAGCCCCATAAAACTTTTAACAACTTGTAGCCGTTAAAAAGACTTTATTACAGAGACTTTTAAATTTTGCAAATTGCTTAGAAGTTTACAGTATTTTTTGCTGACTTACAAATATAAAGGTTATTTAGCACCATGTCATTGTTTTATGAAAACAATTACCTATAGTTATATTATGGCGGCATTTCCATTAACAATATAGAAATCTTAAAAAAAATACAAACTAACCAAAATCATTTTACAAATCACAGACACTAAGACAGTTTCAATATAGAATTTTATTTGCCTTGATTTATAGTCAACAATTTTTATTTGCCTTGACAGGCTGTTGGCACTACGTACTAATCGTGAAGTTGGTTCATTAACACCTAATTAGTGTGGTGGAATGGTACTTTTTTAATGCCTAATAATTCTTTTGGAAACTTTAACTTTAAAAAGTGAGCACCTAAGGACAAACTATTGCTGAATTGACCACTCTGTGAAGGAAAGATAAGTCTAATAAAGTTTTTCTTCACTACAAAGTAGGTAAATTAAAACTATTTCTCACCCACCCATAGTTGTATTCTTCTCGCCGATAAGCATTCCTAAAGCTTTGGAAAATTCAGTATAAATCGAGTCAAACTGGAATCCATCTTCCCTGCAGTTGTAAATATGATTTAGATACAGAACAAAATTAGTATCCGTGAATCTACATTTTATAAATCCAAATTGTTCTGGATTAAAAGTACCTCTAAAGGTCCAGGATAACTTTTTGCTAACCAGACAATCAAGCAACTTGTGCAGTTTAGATTGGTTACAAACAACATGATAATTGGATATGTATTTGCTTTATTGGTCCCAAAACGGCGATGTGTACAGATGTTATTTGCTATATTTATATCCAAGTATGGTAAAAAGCGCTTATAGCAATCTCGCGTTCGCATGGATTTGTCGGTTTTTAATCAACATCAAAGAAGTCAATTAAGCAAATATTTTCGGTTTCCTCATTCAGCAAGTCTACCGTGCAGCGGAAATTTAAAATATTTGCGAATACACCAAATATTTGCCCAAAAACAGCAAAGCCGCTAACGAATACGCTACGGCAAGTGAATTACCGGCATAATATTGAAATTATATTTTAACAAAAGCCTAAAAATCGTTTCTGGTGCATTTTGAATGCCATACTTTTTATCAGTATTCTGAAATTCTGAGTAACTGTAATTTTATCATTAAAATTTCTTAACTCATTTCCAAATTTTAAAAATAAAGTTTCCTATAAATGTTTGAAATCGATGCAAATTATATATCAAATTAAAAAACAGGAATAATAAAGCCAAATATTTAAATTTCAAAGTACTAAAAGTGCGTATTGAATTCATAAAAATCAAGGTAGTTGGTAAGCAGATAACTGTTTTTTTTGGTAAATTAAAACTGTCAGACCACACGGCTTCTAAACCAAATTTCAAAGAGATACCCTGTTTTCTCTCTTTTACAGATATCTGAAAACTATTAAACATGCAAAACTCAATACAGTCCTTAAAAAATAAATCATTGGTTAGCGGTAGCTGGTGAGCTGAAATAGGTGAGCCTGAGACATAAGCTTAAAGGGGAAAAACTGTATTTGTCTTGTAAATTTTAGTTTATGACATCGGTCGTTTGGAATAGCGTGTAATTTTGCAAACATTTCCAATGTAAAAAAATGTCGACAAATATCTCTTCTTGATGCTTTTGTATACCTTTAGCTTAGAATTTACTTATCTTTACCATTGTTATGACGCTATTTTTTTTCTTTGTCTAAGCCTGATAAACTAACATAAACAAAAGACACAAAAAGAAGTAAGTAAAGTAAATGATTTGATCGTGCACCCTGGTGTTTTTTTAGACGTAAATCCATTTGTTTCCGGAGACAAGATCGTTTATTTTGGCAAGAACTTCCCACCATGGACATATTGAAAACTCTACCTTGTAAGTGCGAAACTCTGGATGTACCGGGTGGGCCAAAAAAATCGTTTTTTTTTTCATAATAACTTTTGGAACATCCCATCGATTTTAACAAAACAAACTGCGCTTGGCAGATAATTAATCAGAGTTTTAACTGTGTATGTTTTTTGTCCGTCGTCTCAAAATTCAAGATGGCGGACGAAATTAAATTTTACCCTTGAATGACGCTCGTTTATTCTTGTGTTGCGAACATGTTTTAATTATTTTTTTAAATCAGTAAAAAAACTGCAGTCAGAGTCAGCAAAATCGATTTGATCAATTTTAAAAAAATCTATTTTGGTTTTAACCATTGTTTTACAGAATATACGATTGCATTACCAATCCTGTCTGCATTCATTTCCTTATAAATTCGTTATTACTAAACCGATTTTAGTTATAAAAAAAGATCATGATGAGGTTATAATCAAAAATTGGCGCTATATTAAGATTTAAGATATCGGACATACATGGAGAGCTCATTTTCTTTTCCCTCGCTGTCTTTCTGTCTGTCCATCATAATAATTTCTTGTTGTTGAAAGCGAGGTGTACCGTTACTTTCTCTTCAGGGGATTTATTCTGTAAACGCTTCCCTGGGAGTGAACTTTCTCTTCAATTCACCGTTACCATTGGTCAGTTTATAGTGTCTGATTTTAAACTGACGCGAAAGGGATCATTTTCGAGAGAACCGCCTGGTTTGCAATAGGAGAATTTTGAAGGGAGATCTGATATTGGCCAATGGTAAGCGTGAATTTAAGAGAACATATACTCCCTAGAGAGCATTTAAAGAATAAACCCCCAGGGGGTTCTTAAAAGACAGGTGCCTTTAATAGATAGACAATATATTTAAACTAAGGGCAACAATGTTTGTATAATAGCTTTGCTAAATTTACCAAGAAATTTTGTAAAGGTATTTTGAACTATTGAGGCAACTTAAAAATTACACTTTTAAATTATTTATTTAAAAATAATAGGCATCGATTTTTTTAATAATTGATATCCTTTTTTAAAAATAGTAGTTAGCTTCTATGTTTGCCACGTAGCTTAAGGCATTTAATAACATTTTTAAAAAATAGTGTCTATCTTATACACAAACTTGCTTAGTAAACCTAGTTTTGCTATTTAACAAATGGTTTTGCCTCTATATTAAATAGTTTTTAAATAGAAGGTAGTTTCTGAGTACCCGTTATGGACAAGGTTTTTTTATATTTTTTGGAAACATTTTTTTTTGCAAAAAATATCTTAAAATATGATAACCAGTTTACCGATATCTCAATCCCTAAGAGATATTTTAATCAGAATATTAGGATCTCGAATTTTTTTTAATTCAAAAAAAATGTTTCCATAAGCGATGTTCATTGACCATTCCAATATCACTCGTCCTCCTTGTCCTTAATATGTCGAAATATGGTTTAAAATCACTAACTGAAATGTCTTTGTATCCCCCTTTTATCATCCATACATTAAGAAGAACCCTATATCTTATCGTATTTAACCAAGATGTTTGGAAATAACTGTTAAAATATTTATGGCTCATACCGAAAAGTGAAATTCTTGGAATGAATATCCATCTTTGTCATTCCTTTTTATACTTTAACCTTAAAATAGCCTCATTTTTCCATGCTACAGTGCATCAGCCTATAGTTTTATGCCTAAACATAATAAACCAACAAAAACAAAAAAGGGAGAAAACCGTTAAAGAACACAGGTGTGTATTATTCTTTTTCGGAAAGATCATTTATTTCGGTAAGAGAACGCCACTATTAATAAATTTTATATTGTAGTGCAAATTTCAGGTAAATGTTCCTGAAAAGACAGAAAATTGTCTTTTATTTTTCTGCATATCACCGTTTTAAATAATAAATTCTCACCCAGCACTAGCGTCCCTGTATGTGACAGGCCAGATATTGCCGGAGCACCAAAAAAGAAAATTTTCAACAATTGTACAAATTATGGTAAAATAGGCGTAATAAGTTTTCCGCGCTGCTAAGACAGGAAGTCGTATCCTAGTTTTGCAAGCAAAAACATTTTTTTTTTATATAACCGCTTCTATTTGTACCCACCACCAAAAACGCAGCGGCGTAGCGTGGGGGGGCGCGGGGGGTTCGTCGCCCCCCCCGCCCCGAGGGTAGTGGCGCCCCATAGGTGGCCGAAGCGCCCTCAGCGTTATTAAGTCGGGCCGGTAACGGCCAATTGAGTGGGTGCCAAAGGAAACTAACGACAGGAAGACCTTAGACCTTTTTTTTTTTTTTTTGGTCGCAAGATTTGTGAGAGGCGCCCTTTTGACCTTTTTGTTTTTTTTTTGTCACAAGATTTTTCATCAGTTTTTAGAGGCGCCCTTTTTAGCTGTCGCCCCCCCCCCCCCCCCGCCCTTTCGGGCACGCTACGCCGCTGCAAAAAAGACAAATTTGCCAATAAATCTTAAAAATAATTTAAGCTAATATCAAAATAACGCTTGAAAAACGATTTTTTAGGCGTTTTTAGAGTTTTTAACTTTATCACCCTAACCTGTCACTTTATCCCTGATTTTTACTTCTTATCCCTGGTCGGTCATTTTTTATTAATATCTTTACTTCTTTTTCCCAAACTCCCACTTTTTATATCCGATTTTTTACTTTGAACTATATGAACTATGAACCGTAACGTTGCATTGCGGGAAAAAAAGTTGCGCTTTAATCTCCTAAACGAGAGATAAAAAGAGCACTTTTATCAGTCAGGTGCGAGATCTTTACTATGTTTGTTTAAGCATAAAACAGTGTTTGTGACACACATTTGGCTAAAACATAGAGACACTAGAGACTTTCTGCAATCTATTAAGAATATCTATCTACCAACCCCTAGGCTGGATTTTCCCTCCTGACTTTAGATAGAGAAATTGGGTCAAGTGATGCCTCGTGAGAAATGCTTTTTGTTTGTCTTTACTTTGGAAACTAACTAAATTATTACCTATAATTATTATTCTGCGTGGTAGATCGTTCAGTTTCAAAAAGAGAAATCTAAAGTTTACGGACAATTTGCTAGTTTTAAAATACCTATTTTAAACATAAAATATTTCGATAACAGATTGGTACCTATAAAAAGTTCAAGTGTAAAAAATTCGAAAAATTCAGATTAAATTAAAATGTTTTATTTGCCGACAAAAATGAGTTTGCTGGATTTTTTTGCAATATACCATAAATTAGTCCGCATTCTGATTTAGATTATTCTATTCCATAACCTGCATCTAATTTAATTTAATTTTTAAACAAATAATTAAAATAAGTTATTGAATTTTTAGCACCTGAGTGTACTAGTTATTTACCAAGTGTGGAAATTGATACTTTACCGCACGTGACGCGACGGCAGTTGGCGCAACGACAGCGACGCAGAGCGGTGTTCGGTCAAGCCGTCAAGGGTGGCATAGACACTTTCCGCATGTGTATATATAATATTTTACCAATGAGTACCTTTTTTTTTTTCAAAAAATTAAATGTAATTTATAAAAAACATGTCAAATTAGACGAAATTGAAATGTAAACAAATATTAAAGCTGTCTTATTGACGCGGTGCTAAGGTTCCTCAGTGGTGCGCGTGCGGTAAAGTAATTACTTTACTGCACGCAAGAAGATAATAGTTATTTACCACAGTGTGCGGTAAAGTAATTACTTTACCGCACGCGAGTAGGTAATATTTATTTACCTAACAGGTGCGGAAAGAAATACTTTACCACACGCGCCGGCAATTGACCGAACGACGCGGAGCGCACAATATTTTACCTATGAGTACCTCTTTTTTCAAAAAATTTAATGTAATTTATAAATAAACATGTCAAATTAAAGGAAATTGAAATGCAAACAAATATTGAAGCTGTCTTATTGACGCGGTGCTAAGGTTTCCTAGTGGTGCGCGTGCGGTAAAGTAACTTTACCGTAATATATCTTAGTTTGAGCTCAAATTATGCGCCGCGTCATATCATATCTTTGTCAAGTTGAATTATAAAAATATCCAAATATTTGGAGGTTATAATGCCGTGAGGTAAACACAAAAAAAAACATGAAAATTGTATCCGGCTAGATACTCCCCCCCCAGAGCTCAAAAAATATGTAAGTTTTAAAGGCTGTTACGTACTACAGTAAAGTAAAGTTAAAGGCTAATAAATATAATAGTTTTGATGACTTTCTTTATCAAAATCACGGTAATAAGCACACAGGAAAAATAGCACACAGAAAATAGCGCACGAGGAAAAAGGCGTAAAGAGGAATAACTTAACTTAAACATATAATATCATTGGCTCATGAAAAACAAAAAGTGGTCATACATTTGACCAGATCGACCTATCTATGTTATGTGTTTCGATGGGCCGAATTCAAATACGGGGTTTGTTTTGCTCGTAGACTCAAAATTGTCTAAAAAAAATATTGCAATATTACATGGTGAGGTTGCAAAAATGCATTTTCAAAGCAAATACATAAATTATTTATATTAGATTAAATAAGACTAAACGCAGTTGAAAAATTAAAGTCTATTTGACTACTTCGCAAAAAGCAACATTGACATCATTCAAAAAATTTTAAACATTTTTATAATTTAAATTTTTTGCGATTTTTAGCGATTTCGAAATTTTTTTTGTGGGTCTGCGCGAAAAACTGCGACGGTTGTAGAATTTTCTCGAAATTTTGGGGGTGCATGGTCAAAACGGACCCCGGATAAGTAAGGTGGTGATAAAATATACAGTTCACTTTTTTATTTTATGTACTGTCGGTGTAAATTTTGCCTATGGCCATCGAATAATACTAGTATAATGCCCCGTTTATGCTACTGGGATAAAAATGAACCTATATAGACGTAAATTTAAAATTTATTTATAAATATTTTAGAAATAATGAAAATGTAAACATTTAATAGTTTTTAAAGTTTTTATGGAATTTAATAATTGTAAATATTTTTAAAATTTCAAAATTTTGAAAAAATTTAAAATTTTTTTAAAACTCACATACAAATTAGAAGTTTTATAAAATTTTCAATACTCTCTTCTTTTGTGGGCAATTTTGAGTTGATCAAGTAACCGAACCTGTTTGTTACATGGAACATTTTAGTCCTAAAAACTTAAATTAAAGTCATGATTTTTTCAAGAAGCAACATTTTTTCTGTATAATTTCTCGAAGCGCTGTTTTACTATTGTGGGGGTGTTGAGTAATTTACTCAGGAGAGATTTAAAATGGACTGTATAAAGGGTTTTTGTTCTACTCACTGTTCGTTGCTGTGTTGTGGGATCGATGGGCGGCCGCCTTTATCCTGGCTTCAGCAGTTCTGTTGAGGGGTTTCCATTGCAGAGGTTTTAAGGAAGGGAGGACGAGGGAAAACACTCGCGAAAATTCGTAAATCTATTTACTTAAAATTATTTAACTAAAAGTGCTTCACTTGATTGCACACCGTGTGATTGAATAGGGATTTGAAACGATATATCCCGTTGTAACTACAAATTCACACTGAATTTTCATTATATTTTTCTAAAAGCTACAGCTAAGGTGGACAAATCCCAATTCTACACAGTGAGCCAAAAAATATCTAATCCAATAAAAAGTAAAATTAAAATAACTAAATTCTAACATCCACACGAAATGAATGTACTGAGGACCGAACATACCGCCGGCCAAAAGGGGTTTACCCCTTTTAATTTTAACTACTATCTACATTGTCTTCAATGGGGAGCGGACACAGCTTAACAACCGGTCGCTTTAAAGTACCGTTAGTGGTACGCACGCTTGCCACTCGTACTACACCGTCCGAACCTGGATACACTGCCTCAATACGACCCAGTCGCCATTGCATACAGGGAGTGTTATCCTCTTTTATAACCACAAGGTTACCAATTTTTAGTGAACCTTTACTATCATGCCATTTAGCACGTTGGTGAAGAGTATGTAAGTACTCTTTAGACCACCGAGACCAAAAATCCTGGTGCAACTTCTGGAGCAATTGCCAACGATCTAATCTATTAAGGGGGGTGTCACTAAAATTGGGTTCGGGAAGTGCACTAAGAGACTCTAAGGTCAAAAAATGACCTGGGGTGATTGCCGAAATGTCATTCGGATCACTACTAAGGGGGGTTAAAGGCCTACTATTTAAAAAGGCTTCTATCTGTACAAGCAGAGTGTACATCTCCTCGTATGTTAAGATTTGAGATCCAACTACACGTAACAAATGAGTTTTAACGGATTTTACTGAAGATTCCCAAAGACCGCCAAAATGGGGTGCAGAGGGGGGATTAAAATTCCACGAAATTGTTTCTGCTTTCGAAGCATCACGCATTAGATTACATAAAGTTCTATAAGCTCCAGTAAAATTAGTTCCACAGTCACTGTGGAGTGAAACAAGTCTGCCTCTACGGCCTACAAAGCGACGTAAGGCTGCCAGAAAAGCATCGGAAGACAAGCTTGAAACTAGCTCTAAATGCAAAGCTTTGGTAGCATAACAAACGAAAAGACAAAGGTATGCTTTCGTCGTGCGAGCTCCTCGGTAGCGAGTCATTAACAGATTAAAGGGACCTGCGAAGTCAACACCTGTGTGAAGAAAAGGCTTAACTTGGCTCACGCGAAGTAAGGGTAGATCACCCATGGGAGCTTGAACAGGGGTTGGATTTATCTTATAGCAAGTAATACACTTAGAAACTACCTTTCTAATTACATTTTTGCAGGAAATTATCCAAAATTGTTGTGTGATTATGTATTGAATTGATTGAATTCCTGCATGGAAATATTTCAAGTGTACATAACTAACCAAAAGTTCCGTAAATCGATGATTGTTGGGCAATAGAGCAGGAAATTTTTGTTGATAGGACAACGAAGTAGAATTTCTTAATCTGCCACCAAGGCGAAGTATGCTTTCATCATCTAAAAAGGGGCTTAGTCTTCTAAATAATTTTGAGGGTAAAAGATGCTGTTGGATTCTATCAATTTCATGAGAAAAAGCTAAAGTTTGTACATGCTTTACTAAGAGCATGACAGACTGATGTAACTCTAAACTAGTAAGAGGTTCAGTTACTTTGATTTTGTTTCTACAATTCGACAAAAATCTTAAAATATATGCTAAAACTCTACGTAATCTATCAAAACTAGAAATATTTTCTATTAGTTGAGCTAACAAATGGGGTTCTAATTCTGCTACAAGAAGACATGTTTTTCTATGTTCAGGAATGTCTTCATCAGACAATGGAAGATTTATTTCTGTCCATGTGTCGGTGTGTTGCGACAAAAAACTAGGGCCATACCACCACATTGAGCTTTCTGACAACTCAGATGGGAGGAGACCACGACTACCTAAATCTGCAGGATTGTTCTCAGATATGACATGATGCCAATGCGAGGAAGGGATTTTTTCTTGGATGAAAGTTGATCTATTACTAACAAAAGTGGTAAATCTATGTGGGGAAGACTTTATCCAAGAAAGGACTATAGTTGAATCACACCAAGCGTATATTTCACTAATTTTTAGCCTGGGCTGATAAATTCCTAGAACATAATGTAACAATTTTGATAACAGAACTGCTCCACACAGTTCAAGGCGGGGTATACTAATTGTTTTTAAAGGGGCTACTTTGGATTTTGCAGTCACAAATTTGACACAAAATTCATTATCTTTTAATGAAAATCTAAAATAAACAACAGCACAATAGCCTTTTTCAGAGGCATCTGAAAAGCCATGAATCTGAATTGATTGGTAACTATCAGGCACTACTCTACGAGTTATTTTACATAAAGATAGCAAACTAACTTCACTTGTAAATTTTTCCCATATTCTACTAATTTCTATCGAGGGTGGATCATCCCAATTGAGCTTTAAGTCCCAAAGCTTCTGTATTAAATGTTTTAGGAAAAAAGTAACAGGGGTTAAGATACCTAGAGGGTCAAAAATCTTAGCTAAGTTGCTAAGTAAATTACGTTTTGTACACGGTGACAAAATTGAGTTTATCGAAAATTGATAGCAATCTGATGATGGACTCCACTCAAGTCCTAAAACTTTAAGAGTATTATTGGAATCAGCATCAAAGGATAAATTTTCATTACACAGATGAGAAGAAGGAAAGTCTGCCAAGAGTCTTGGGTCATTGCTGCACCACTTGCGCAATTCAAACCCACCTTTGGCAAGAAGAGAAATTAGGTCTTTCTGAATCCTTTTGGCACCTTCAAGGTCACAATGCATGCCAGTTATATCATCTACATATGAGTGCGAGATAATTAGTTCTGAAGCTTCAGGGTAATTAACTTTCTCCTGCTCAGCTAAAGTAAGCAATGATTTGATAGCTAAATAAGGGCTGCATGTTAATCCATAAGTAACAGTACAGAGAGCTATGTCTTCGATTGGACCATCAGGCTGAAAACGCCAAAGAACGCGTTGATAATCCTGATGAGGAGGAGTAACTAGAATTTGTCTAAACATTTTACAGATATCCGCTGTAAATACGAATTTTTCCAATCTAAATAACAGAAGTAATTGACATATGTCAGCTTGAAGTTTGGGACCAGGAAGCAGGCAATCGTTTAATGAATAAGGATCACTAGAACTTTTAGCAGAGCCATTATAAACCACGCGAAGTTTAGTTGTGACACTAGAAGGCTTTAGTACACAATGATGTGGGATATAATAACTTTTATCTGGAATGGCCAAAGATGAAACTATTTTCATATGCCCTAAAGATAAGTATTCCTTCATAAAATCGGAATATTGCATGTAAAGATCAGAATTTTTTAACAATCTACGTTCTAATGCTAAGAATTGCTTGAGTGCTAACTCTCTACTGTTGGGAAAAGAAGGTTCACTAGATTTAAAAGGTAAAGATACTACAAATCTGCCTGTCTCGGTTCTATAAGTGGTTTCAGAAAATATTTTTTCAGCTAAACTATCTTCAGGTGACATTGAATTGACCTTGGGAACTTCCTCGACAAGCCAAAATCTTTGAATGGTATCTTCGAGGGTGTCCATTGCCAAAAATGTTTGAGAAATGAATTGACTAATTACTTTAGACGAAGAACAAGTTTTACCCATAAGCAAATAACCAAAAATACTATTAATTGCCACTGGATCATTAGGACCAGCAACAATCTTTCCATCTTTAAGTATTCTTACAAATATATCAGCTCCTACTAATATATCAACCGGTCTAGATTTGTAAAAATAAGGATCGGCTAGCTGACAATTTTTTAAGAAAGGCCAATTAGTAGTGGAAAGTGTTGAAAGTGGAAGATTTCCACATATTTTAGGGATAACTACGGCACTAAATTCTAAAAGGGGACTAGATTTTCCTGAAGGACGAATGGTAGAAGAAATGCTCTCACAACTTTTAAGCATAGGGGCTTCACCAATGCCTTGCACATCGATATCTGATTTGTAACTATGTAAACCAAGACGTTTAACACAAGCTTTCGTTATGAAATTTGAGGTTGAACCTGAATCTACGATTATTCTAATAGGTTGATAATCGCCTTTGCTATCTAAAATTTCTACTATTGCGGTGGATAATAATACACCCGAAGAATCGATGCTACTACTTAAACATAAGGGGTTGTCTACAGTTAATCCGACAAAAGCATTGGGGTTGCTTTGTGAATTTTGACTATCAATATGAGGTAATTGAGCTACAGAGTTAGCATTATTGGAAACTATACTACTATGGTTGGCATGGTGGTTGGCACCCGAACTAGTGGGGTGGCCAATGGAATTCGGGAAACTAGAACTAGAATGCGCTACTGGACTACAATGAGTATTGACACTCTGATTATAATAATTTGGAGTGGAACTAAAGCTACTAAAATGGGGGTTAGGACCCTGACTATGATTGTGTACAGGATTGTACTTAGGACCCTGACTATTATGGTGTGTAACAGTACTGCAGGCTTAAAAATTTCTATTATTTTGACTACTATTATTCTGACTACTATTATTCTGACTACTATTATTCTGACTACTATTATTCTGACTACTATATAAGGTGCTAACTTGATTGGAACTATCATTTCCACTGAAACAAAGTAAACTATGGTGACGAACACCGCAACGAAAACAGGAATTAGTAGAGGGGCACTCCTTTATACTATGCGATCTAGAAAGGCAATTTAAACATAAATAATTTGCCTTGGCAAGTTTATAACGTTCATTGGGAGTTTTTGAGCGAAAAAACTGACATTTAAAAAGAGTGTGATAAGGTCCCTGTTTGCAAACTACACAAGTATTTTTATTATTATTTTGATTGGGTTGACTTAGAAAAACATTGGAAGTTTGTCTGGAGCTACCTGATTTAAAACTACTACTATTATTATTTATAGATTTTTTAAAGAATTTTTTATCTTCTTTTCGGGTTAATTCTACATTATCTAAAGCTTCACAGTGTTTTTCCAAATACGCTATTAACTCTTTATAATCAGGCATTTTATTGGAATCAGAAAGCTGTAACTCAAATTTGGTTGCTAAGGAAATATCTATTTTTCTATTAATCATTTGAACTAATGGAAATGACCAGGCGTCTATAGGTAACTGTAAATTGCGCAAGGCCTCTAAATTATCGTTAAAGGTATCTAACAGGGTACGTAAATCTTGAGGATTTTCTGAAGATACTTTTTTAGCATTTTCAATAGCTGACCAATGACTAGCTGCTATGATTCGTTTTCTATAATACCTTTTACACAAAGTGTCATAAGCAATGGAATAATTAGCATGAGTTAGTGGCAAATGCTGAACTAGGAGTTTTGGCTGTTCCTCAAGGGCTTTCAGTAAATATTCGAATTTAGTTACATCCGAAAAGTGAGGATTGTTATGAACCAGGGCTTCAAACATATCTTTGAAACTAGGAAATGAAGTTACATCTCCTCTAAAAATAGGTAAATCTAAAGGTTTAAGATTGTTAGTAAACTGAGGTGCCCTTGATAAGGAAACAGAAGATTGCGTTTCACTAGTTGTATGAGAAAATAAGCTAAAATATATGCTTTTAATATGCCAGAATTTATTTTCAAAATCAGCTCGAACTTTATCTTCAGCTTGAAAATCATCCTGTTCATCTAATAAACCTATCAAAATGTTATGCTGTTTACTGAAATCATCTCTAATTTGTTCTAGGTCTTGATAGCGAACCTTGAGTGAAGCATGATATTTGCTATCAATCTCAGCTTTTATAGCAAAATCGTATATTTCAGTCATGCGACTAATTTCACTCAGTCTTAAGTTTGTTGCTTTTCTAACTTTATCTGACATTGTAGCTTAATAATTAAACCAAATTAAAAATTATAAAAAAAATCTGTTTTATATTTTAAATTTAAAAAAATAACAAAAAAATTTTTTTTTTATTTTTTATTTCCTAAGTTAAATTTTAAACTTAATAAATGGCGAGAAATCTACTAACTACCAATTTAATGAAGTTGTCTAAACGTGGTAAACGAGTGCTACTATTTGTTGAAAACAAAATTTTTCTACTATTTTTTCTCAACTAATAAATTGAGCAATCAATTGGAAATTTTAAGAAAAAATGCTCCTACTACTAAATACGCAATTAATTTTATCAGTTATTTACCTAATTAGCATCTATAATTAATTATTTTATGGTTTCAGAAAAAAGCTACTACAATTTTCAATTTATACGTGTCACTGTGTATGACTAATGGCTGGACACAGTACTAAAGCAATGCATACAGTAAATTCTAATATGGAGTTTGGCTAAATTCTAATTGCGAGTGTGAAATCAACGGTGAATCAAGCGCTAACTGAGACGACTATACGTTCTATACTATATGAGAATCCATTCCCATTACTAACACGACAGAGACCGGCTGCTAACTGCCGGCTTCGAAACAAAGCAAAAAAAGGCGATAAAGAAATTGATTTCTATTCAATTTGAATAAATGCACGACCTATAATTGGAAATTTTGTGTGAATGTTTTACAGCAAGAACTCTAAAAATTTATGTTAATTAATGACTATATGCCGATTAGTTTACTCCTAACTTTGAGTTTAGTGAAAGGCGGATCAAAGTCACTATGTATTTTTATCAAAAAGTCTACCTACTATATAAAAAAAACGACGATTAGGGTAGTAAAGTAGGAGTAACGCTAGAAAGGATCTGGCGAAAAGGACCAAAAATGTGGGGGTGTTGAGTAATTTACTCAGGAGAGATTTAAAATGGACTGTATAAAGGGTTTTTGTTCTACTCACTGTTCGTTGCTGTGTTGTGGGATCGATGGGCGGCCGCCTTTATCCTGGCTTCAGCAGTTCTGTTGAGGGGTTTCCATTGCAGAGGTTTTAAGGAAGGGAGGACGAGGGAAAACACTCGCGAAAATTCGTAAATCTATTTACTTAAAATTATTTAACTAAAAGTGCTTCACTTGATTGCACACCGTGTGATTGAATAGGGATTTGAAACGATATATCCCGTTGTAACTACAAATTCACACTGAATTTTCATTATATTTTTCTAAAAGCTACAGCTAAGGTGGACAAATCCCAATTCTACACAGTGAGCCAAAAAATATCTAATCCAATAAAAAGTAAAATTAAAATAACTAAATTCTAACATCCACACGAAATGAATGTACTGAGGACCGAACAACTATGTACGCTTTTTTCTTTGCGCGCTTTTTTCCGCGTGTGCTTTTTTCCATGTGGGCTTCCCTCCTGTGCGAATATTATAATATTTTTCGCTTTTTTCCTGTTCTAGAACCTCCCTTGAGTTATGCCAGGTTAGGTCAGGTACGATCCGGTAAACGAACTCAACCTAACCCATATAGTTTGATTAACTAACGTGTCCCAACCCAACTGAACTATGAAGCTCTTCTATGCTCGACTTTTGAGTTAAAAATTAGGCCTTTACGGGAAAATTGACTAAAGAAAGTCGTAAAATCTTGACCTTTATAAAAACTAGGATTTCTTATTCGTCGGTACATAAATACACGGCCGCCCGTGACATGTTTCTAAACTTACAAGAAACCAATTTGCAAGAGAGGAGGAGAGAGGGTGGCAAAATTTACGTGAGTTTAAAAAAATAGCAGCACATGAGCACTTAAAAATATTGGTTCGTTTTTGGCAGTTGATATTATTATTTTTGTATCATTCGGAACACTAGTACAAGCAGAAGATAGGTATTGACAGATACAGATCAATTATGAATTAAAACAGCTAAGAGATGGCGAAGACTTATTAAAAATTAACTTGGTGGCCACGAAAAAGGTGGCGAAGAATCTCAGAGAGCAGAACGCGGAATTCTGGTTAGTTAGACTAAAATACACCAGTTTATGAATTACTGAATGGGTGAGAAGGAGTACTAATTCTTACTCTCCTTATTTCAAGAATTCATACACTGGGGTTACAATGCCACTTAAAGAAGAAGAATACCAGGGTAGCTATTATGGCCAATGGCAAGCTTTAAAGACGGGTCACCTAACAAACCGTGCTTTAAATTAGCTTGGAGCCGTCATCACGTGCTATGATGCGAAAAGACCTCCATTGCGCAAGCTTACAGGGCAGGAGAACAGATTTCACTTCAAACGCCTAAAATTCACTAACTTTGAAGAGCGGGTGACTATGTCATTGGTCGATACAAGTCATTTCGCACAACACGCGACCGCTCTGAGTTTGATATTGGTCAAAGCGTGTGATGTGGGTGGTCACGTCGTTCAAGATCCAGAATAGATACCCAGGAGGGGTAACCGACGGTCGACAGGGTTGGCCGCTTGTTCTCCTACCCCGTACCGACTGAACGTTTCTCGGTCGGATCGTAGGAGAAGCTTGCGCAATGGAGGTTTTTTCACATAGGTCGTGACGAATCGAAGCTAATTTAAAGCTTGCTATTGGTCAAAACGTGTGATGAGAATGGTCACATCGTTCAAGACCCAGAACAGATACCCTGGAGTGGCAATCATCCCGCCTTGGGATGGGGGCTTATAAAAAACGATCTGATAACTTTCTAGCCTAAGCCTTTTAGCACACTTCAAGTGAAGCCATGACATATCAGCGAAATAAATAGTTTTTTTAAATATCTCGGAAACTAAGTAAGGTGACTTGGGGCAAGTTCGACTATTGTGCAAGAGCAACTACAACCTTCAAAAAAAAAGCTATGAGCAATAATTACAATTTGTTTAAATAAACTATATTCTACTAGGCATGGCAACACCGCGTACTAGTATCTGAAGCAAAGCGGACGCACGCTTCACTCCAGTCGGCTTTTGTCTGCTGCCCTAATCAGTACAGTCGCACATCGAGTACATGTGTCATTTTTTGAATCAATTTCCTGTCGATTTTTTAGTTTGGCCTGTTTGAGGTAAATCTTCTAATCTATATATTGCCATTTGATAATATATTTCTTGTTTCCTTTTCGGGTTTGTAGAATGGAGTCACACTCCCCCCCCCCCCCCCGAAATGCGCTACCGGGGCTAATGCGTCTTTTGCTTGTGGGGTAAGTGCGTTTTTCAGTCGCACTGTTAAATATGCGAGAAAAAGCAGCTTTCTTAAAAAAAATACGCTTTATACATTCCCCCCAATTGAAAATATTTCAGATGTTCAAAAGGATAACATAATTTCAATTTTACCTGCTCCAGTACGTGGGAGAAGAGGCGAAATGAATTTTACAGTTTCACTTGACACCTACAATATTCAGCAGATTTAATATTCAGGGATTATATGCTGCCTGTTAGCTCAAAAAAGCTGTTTAGTTAGTAGTTTTTTCACATTTTTTACATTTGTAAGTTTATTTCTAAGTTTCTAAAAGTTTCCTCGTGTTTCTCTTTTTTGTTTAATTTTATGAATATAAAAAGAAGATTTAAAAAATAATTTTTCTTAGTTTTACCTTCTTTAAAAGTTTGTAAAATGTGAACGGTTAAAGATAAAATCATTCATCAAAAATTAAAAAAATCAGAAACATTTGCAGTAAAAGGCTCTTCCCCCAATAAATCTACAACAACTTTAGATAGCGTTGTTCGGTGTAAAATCGCTCTTGCTCCATCTGAAGGGGCAAGAGCGATTTCGGTCACCAACAAAAATATATATTTACAAAAAATTCAGGGTTGCCGCTTTTTAATCAATAATTTTTTATTTAGTTGAAAACACTTCAAAAATATTATAGAAAACAAAAGCTTTGAAATTCTGAATAAATTTAAAAAAACATTGCGTTCTAAAGCCGTACTAATAGAAAAAGTGGTTGCACTTGCCCCAACTCACCTTACAAAGTTTTTTGTTACAACACAATTTATTAAGCAAAATGTAATCTACTATATTCCAAAAACCGCATATTGATGCGATGCTCCGTTAAAACGTTAGCATTTTTTTAAATGTCAAAACACTGTCACACATAAATGGATTTTGACAAAACTCTACTTAGCTCGTTACAGTATCAAACACTATTTTACCTGAAAATTTTATGAAAATCGTTTCAGCGGTTTAGAAGCTATCGTGTTATGGACAGAAATATATATACACACACACACACAGACATACATCACGACGATATTGCTGAAATAGGTCAAAATACACAGAAAGAACATATTTTTAGCGTCATGTCAAAAAAAATAATTCGTCGAAAATAATACTTTCTCTAGCTATTGCTGCGCGGGCTGGGAAGGTTAAAATCTTATCCCCCACGAATTTCAAAAGAAACCATTTAAAAAATGAATCAAACACCCTGTATTGTCAAAGATCTTACTGGTTGTAATCGTTAACTGAGTCCATATTTCATTTCGTCAAAATGTATTCATAGTAGGTATCTCCTCAAAACCTCAAAATTCAATTAAATGTCTTACGCAGAATTTTCCTCAAAATTGCTTCAAAATACAAAACAGACAATTGAAACTGAGAAGATGGGAAAGTCAAGACGTCAGCATGGTGAGAAATAATTACGTCTGCTTTTAGCCTAATTTAAATATCTAAATAAAAGAATGTTTTCTGTGCGAAAGAGTCTTTTATAAAAAAAATTGTTGCAAAAAATAATCTAAAAAATTTTACGCACAACAGAGCCTTAAAGTGCAATTTAACCTCACATAAGATACAAATTAAAAACCATGGGCGGGTGTTTAAAACAATATCTGACACCCTCGGGCGACAAAATTTATTTTTAAGTCCGCCGCCGCACAGTGGAACGTTTTGAAGGCTAGGTATGTATTCGAAAGTGGTGGCAGGCCCTACTGGACCTCCATGCACTGCGACCGCAAATGGATCTATTGTGCCCACGTACCTACATACTGAGTTTGACTAAAGTGGCATATTTTTTTTCCACCCAGTACATGAAAAAACTCTGCAGATTACAGCAATAAATGATTTAGGCTTAACACTTTCTAAGATCTAGGTGGACAACCCCTGAGCAACATTAACACTCTTTAATGCTTCATTTTTTTAGCTTTAAAATAACATAAAATATTTAAAAGCATTTAGTATTTGCAATATTACCTACCTCTTATATGGGGTGATTCAGATTTTAACGATTTTAAGATTTGTAGTCATACTGTATGTTTTTATCGAAAATTGTTTGAACAAATTTTATAACAATGAAGTAACGGTATATATTTTTTTTAATTTTTGCAAAAAGGAATTTAAATAAAACAGTTTTGCAATATAAAAGGTGTTTCAGAAAAATTGAAATAAAGACGCTTTAGGCGGTAAGGGACGATCAAGAAAAAAATTTCGCTTTCATCTATCACTATATGAAAAATAAATGCATTAAAAATTTTAAACCTCTCACCCATTGCCCGGGGTGAAACCAACCCCTAAAATTATAATGGGAAATGTTCATCGGATGGCATTATCTTAACAGGGGTTTAATGTGAGAAAATTTAAGAGATATTTGGATTTTAATTTTATAAAACTAAGAAAGTTTAAAAAAATATTTATTAAATTGGAAAATTCCATTTTTATTTGAAAAATATCATTATTTAACATAACAAATAATAGAATAATTAACTAACACAAGTCCATTTTATTATTATCTTGCAAACTAAACTGTGTTAATTAATTTCGCAATCAGACACAAAAAAGACAAGAAAAATATATTATCATATTTCTAAAACCGCATAATAATAACTCGCTCCGTTTAAAACTTAATTTTTTTGATTTTTTTAACCTCAAAAAACTTCCCTTGGGGTTGTGCAGATGCATTTTTATTAAGCTTGGTTAAGCTTGTGACAGAGTGAAACGTTACTGTTTACAAAAATTCGTGAACGTCGAGAGTTTCAAAAACTCATCGTACAGACATACATAGGGCATATTCTTAAATTACGTAACCCCTCCTCCCCCCTCCGTAATGCATTTTTAAGAAAAAATATATTCAAGAATCATGACAGTGTAACGCAAGGTTAATAACCCCCTTACCCCCTTGAGCGTTACGCACTTTGGGAATCGGCCCATACACATAGGTACATGGGATAGGGTGTCTCAGATAAAAGTAACTACAAGGGGGTTTATGAGGATTTAGGAGACGGTAAGACATACCAATTTTGGTAAAAAAGTGGCGCTATTTCGAGCTGTATCAACGAAAACATTTATATGCGATTTAAAAATATGGAGAAATAAATGTATCCATGAGGGATCTGATACCTTCCTGGCTAGCCTATTAGCACATTTCAAGTGAAGCCATGATAATATATCAGCTTTGAAAAGTTTTTTGTATATATCCGAGAAACTGAAGCTCTTACGAAGTTTTTAGTGATAACACGAATTATTGAGCAAAATATAGTCTACTATATTACGAAAACTGTATATTGATACGATGCAAAGATTGTTTTTTTTTTAAATTTTAATTGTCAAAAAACTGTCATTAGCATTAATAGATTTTGAAATCTAATTGGCTCGTAAGAGTGTCGAGCACTATTTTACCTGAAAATTTTATGAAAATCGGTTTAGCGATTTAGGAGCTATCGTGTTACGCACAGAAATAATATACACACACACACACAGACAGACATCACGACGATATTGCTAGGATAGGTCAAAATACACCCAAATAACACATTTTCGGCCCTATCTAAAATTTTTTTTTTGTCGAAAATAGTACCTATTAATAATACCATTTCTATGCGGGCTAGGAAGGCAAAAACTAAAAATTGTGACGAAGTCCTAAAAAAATTGTTAACGTTATTTTATTGGCCTAGTCATATTTATATAGTTTTATTCAATTTGTTTAAAAGAAGGCGACAATATTTAAATTTTTCGAATAACACAATTTAAGTTTTTAAGCATTATTTTGAAACCCCCTGTAGATATTTTTAACTTCGACACTGCATCCGATTAAGCTCACAATAGCGCCACTTTTTTCCTTTTGAACGAATATCGTAAGTGTTACCGTTTCTGAAAATACCACAAAGCCCTATGTACTTACTTTTATCTGGACACCCTGTAGACAAACAGACACACTGACTCATTGTAATATAGAAAAATGCACGAAGATTGACTAATTTAGGTTAGAAAATCCCCAGAGGGCACATTTGTGAAGGTATCAAAAAGAAAATGTCATTAAACACAAATAATACTATAATAATAATTTCTATTTTTAGAGTTGCAGGCGAACAAAATAATTAAGTACAAGTTTACCGCAAAAAAAGAACAAAATTTCAATACTGCGTCAGAAAGTAGAGATTTCGGTTAATTAGAAAATAATAAAACTAACATCAACAAATTCTAACAAACTAAAGTTGCAGCCCAACAAAAACTATATAAAAATAAAATTTTCCTTACCAAAACACCAGCGAATTCATAAAATCATAGTAAGTAAAACACTGGAACAATGACAGTCAAAATACTTCCCTAGTCTTAAGCAATATTGTTTTAAAGCATTGCCCATACATAAGATTAAAATGTTTAAGCAGAAAATTTTTAAGATGCAACTTTCAATGCAAATATCTTGACAACCAGAGGGGATAAAAAAATAATATTTTGGATCTAGGATGTATGGAATATGCTCTTTAATTGTAGGTAGCTGAAATGTTAATTTATAGTACTTAACCATGTCCACCTAGCAGTTGCGTATATAAGGGGGGGCCTGGGGGGGCCCGGGCCTCCCCCCGAAGCGAAGATTTTTTTAGATATTTTCCACTTATTTCATGAATACAAACATAAAATAGCATAAAATACGGCCTCATGAGGTCTCGGCCCCCCCCCCCCCGAAACTGTTTCGGTCCCCCCCGAAACTGTCTCGGCCCCCCCCCGAAACAGTTAGTCAAACGTTCCACTGTGCGCCGCACATAACGGTATTTAAATGATAAAAAAACTTGCCAAATTCCAATTATCAAATATAACCCTATTAAAACATTTTTTGTTGGCGTGTCACGGCGAAAGGAAGGGTAATGTTTTTCGCGTAGGATATATACCGGGTGGGCCAAAAAAAACCGGACATTTTATTTTTCATTATAACTTTTGAACTGTACAATCGATTTTAATCGGACAAACTGCACTTGGCAGACAATTAATCAATGTTTTGTCGGACCAAATTAAAATGTACCCTTCAAAGTTGCTCGTTTATTCTTGTGTTGCAAACATGTTCTAAACATTTTTTTAAATTAGTAAGAAAGCTGCGTACCCGCCACGAACAACAAGATATAAATCAGCAACATCGGTTCAGCAGTTCTAAAGAAATATATTTTTGTTTGAACCCTTGTTTATTTTCTTATAATTTCAATACTACTGAACCGATTTTAATGAAATAAAAAACATCCTGGTGAGAATTGATTGCTTTTTAAAGATCATGATCAAAGTTTATCGCCATATTAAATTTTAAGATGGCGGATAGAATCATACTTGATTCTTGAAAATGACGTGTTTATTCTTGTAGAAATAACGAGTTTCAAACAAAGAGTGTTTATTCTTATTTTCCGAAAATGTAGTTTTTTTTTAATTTGTAGAAAAGCACTACTTTTTTCCAACACAACGAGGTAAAAATTGTTTAAATCGGTGAGGCGGTTCTCAAAATATCTAAACGGCTGAACCGTTTTTGACAAAAAAGGTGTCGTTGAATTGCTATTTATTCCGAAGGTGCTATAGGCTATATTTTTTTAAACAGGAATCAATATGATGTCGGCTTTAAAGTATAAAAATTACCTAAACTTCAGACGATTTTAATGAAATTCCTTTGATCGCTTATTGCAAAAAATGTCCTCTTATATGCTGTAATTACTTTGTAGTCCTCCCTGCTCAAATCTATTACCCCTCCTGTCATTAGAGCGATTTCAAAAATTCTTTCTAAACACCTTTAAGATTATTTTTAACACCATTTTTCTAGTTTCCACCTCTCCTCTCCCCCACCACCACTCAATGTTTGTAGAAACGCACCCACCTACCCTTTGTGCATAGTTCAATGTTTGACATAAAAGCATGAGTTAAGTAATAATTAGGTACATTGATTTAGTTAAATGAATTGCTTATGTGTCACATATTAAAAAAACTTTTATATGCCTTTTTCTTAAGTTCAATCCATTTTGAAGAAAAAAAATTAAAAAAAAACAAAAGAAGAAGAGAAAAAAACAATAAAGAGGAACCAAGAAAAAATGGATGGTAACACTGTTCGCATTCGTAGACAATCTACACGTACTTTTCGACAATTCGTTTATATTAATAATGTCATTATTAGTTTCTTGTCTCTTGACATGTCATTTTAAGATATTTAAAAGAGCTCTTACAAATAAATTCTTTAAATAGGAAAAATGTCTTATTTTGACAACCCTGTATTTTGTTTCTTTTTTGTCACGCTTAGTTGTTTTGTCAAGTGCGGATTGCTATTTTAGCAGTAATAATACCTAATCTAACCTTTAAATGTGTATCAGTTTAGCAGAAAGATGATAAAATGGTAAAAAATAAATTTAGTCCAGTCATTATAAAATTTTAGCTAGCAAATGTGGTGTAGTCGCGATTTTGAAATATTATGCACTGGAGTCCTAAAAATAAATTCGAGTTTTCCACCTTGGGGGGGGGGGGGCGGCTCCCCCCATCTTGGATTTAGTGTGCATAAAAAGGGTTTTTTTAAATTACTTGGTTACTGTACTGTAAAAAAAACTACAATAGCGTTTTTGTAGAAAATGTATTGTGTTTATGTCTACAACTTTTTTTATAAAATGCTGACCAAGTAAGTAATTTAAAAAAAAACTTTTCGTGCACATTAAGTCCTTGATGCATATGTTAAACTTTTTGCAAGCTAGGGGTCTTTGTTTCGCTTTAGTAACTGGCCTAATTATCCTGATCACTTTTTTAAATAAATCCTTATTATTTAACTAAAATTTAATAACAAACTACCTGGTTCGCCAAATAGAGTATAAGTATTTTTTTGAAAGATGTAAACCTATTCAAAAAATAAGCATATATACTAATAAAGGAAAAAGTAATAAGTCAAAATTAATGCCTCACTGCTCCTTTTTGCGTTCACTTCCACAAATAGAGCCACTAATGGCTGACTTTTCACAGTATTTCAATGTTTTTGCGCTCTTTGGACTATTCAGCTATACGCCGCGGCGCTTTTTCTCGTTTCGTGGAGAGCCCTTTTTCCAAACTTTTTCAAGTTCAAAAAGTTATTCCGCTTTGCCGATTTTCATTACTTTTCGTCAACGATACACAAACATTAGATATGGAATCCAAACAAGGAAATGTAAAACTATACATAAATACCTAAAATAGTAATAGGCGATCGAAAATATAATCCGGTACGATGATAAAAATTAGTTTTGGATAAAACACTACGCGCGATTCTTGAATGTTGAGGAAATATTGCACGGGAACGTTTCGTTGAACAATAGAAGCATGAAACGCTGCCACATTAACCAGAGGGCGTACTCGAATCCATAACGAACTTAGCCGAAGCTTTCATTTTATTCAGAGTCTCCTCGTTGACCGTACACCCAGTGTTGCCAGATTTGAAGGTTTTTCTTCAATTTGAAGTGTTTTGAACAAAAATTTTAAATATTCAAGTATATTTATCGGTTTCACAACGTTCTACGTCTTCCGATACCCAATCTCCACACACGTTTCTGTTTGCCCATAATTCATCATCTAGGCCTCTTGTTCTAATTTCACTGTCTATTCCTTCTCTCCAGCTTCTCCTCGGCCTTCCTCGTTTTCTTTGGCCAGTTGGTTTCCATTGTAATATTTGTTTAGGTAGTCTTCCATCATCCATTATTTCTACATGTCCGTACCACACCAGATGTTTGGTTCTTATATCATCCACTAAAGTACGTTCACCCACTGTCATAATTTCTCTTATTCTTTGATTTGTAACTCTTTCTCTTTTTGATTTCCCTGCTGCTCTTCTCCAATAGTCCATGTCCGTAGCGAAAAGCATTTTTTCTGTTCTATCTTTGATTGACCATACTTCTGAGCCGTATGTAATAATACTTTTTACAATGGTGTTATATATAAGCTTTTTGTAATGTTTTGATATACTTTGGTCCCAAATTATTCCATTTAATAAAGTTATTGCTTTTCTTCCTTGTACGTTTCTATCTTTTATAGCTTTGTCTAGTGTTCCGTCAGCTGTAATTTTTAGACCTAAGTATTTATACTCATCACAGGACACACATATACTCTGTCTTATTGATATTAACCTCTAGTCCCCACTTATAGTACTCTTCTATTAGTTTTCGTGTCATATATTCGAGGTCTGATCATCGGCGAAACATAAAGTATACAAGGTGGTTTCGTCCAACGGAATTCCCATGTTTTGGCATTTTCTCTTCCAGACTTTAAGGTCTTGTTCCAAACATATCTTGAAGAGCGTAGGCGAGATACAGCAACCTTGTTTAAGATCTTTATTTACTTGAAAGCCTTTGGTTAGTTTTGCTTTTATTTTAACTTTTGCCTTACTATTGCGGTATAACTCTTGGATGGCCTTAATTAGTTGTACGCTTATGTTTGTCTTTTCCAACACTTTTCAAAGTAGATTTAGTGGTATACTATCATATGCCTTCTGCAAATCTACGTAAAGCAATTTAAGTTAAAGTAATTTTAATACTTTATTTTTAATTTAGATTTTTATAATTTACGTTATAAATCTTTTATTTGTTTAGTTTCTTTTTCCGTTTTTATTTAAAAAAGTTGTTCACGGTATAAAGTTTATTTTTTTTGGTTTGGTGTCGAGCTACTACCACGTTACCGTTTTGAAGAATATGAAGGGTTTTTGTCACCTAGTTGAAGAAAAGTCGTCAGAAAAGTCTGGCATTAGTGGCAACGCTCATTAAGGAATCGTTGCTTAATGTGTGCGCTCGAACTTAACCTGGCGTTTAGCCCGGTATCCCGCATGTCCACGTAAAAACATATTACGCTGCCATTGGTGAAAAAAGTTTTTGTGTGATCTTTCGAACGAAATTTAAGAATCCGTCATGGGGCTATATTTTCGTAGTCGATAGTGAGATGTAATAGCTCAAATATCTTATATCTACCAATATAACATATAGGGTAATAATTGCGCAATCTCCTAAAATTGTGAGTTCTAAACCATTAATGAGTGTAGCGGACAATGTTATCCTGTGCTGCTGTAGCAGTAGAAATATTTCTGGGGCTCTATTCTCGTACTTGATGTAATTATTCCCATTACATCCTTTGACCAATACCGTGACCGTATGTTGTGCGAAATGGCTTGTCTGGACCAATAGCAGGGTTGCACGCTTTTCACAGTTGGTGAATTTTACGCATTTAAAGCGAAATCTATTCTCCTGCCCCAATAGAGGTCTTTTCGCATAGCACGTGACCGCTCAGAGATTATTTAGAGCTATCTGTTGGTCAAAGCATGTGATGGGAACCATCAGATCCTACGACTACGAAATTAGTCAGCCTGGGCGTTTAACAAAAAAAACATGCATAACCGGGATCTCCTCGTATTACATAATATGATGGGTTCATGGCTTGCTAATGACCAAAAGCTCTTCGGTGTTCTTGACTCCCACTTTTTGCGTATTTATTTTAATATGTTTAAAAAATTCTGGGAAAGAAATATTGACTAAAAAACTGGGCGAAAGGTCCCAGTATAAAAAATGGTTCGGTCAACGTTGGAGTCAAGGTCAAAGTCAAGGTTCTCAGGATCGTAATCTCAACGTAGCTGAGTTAAACCTACCATTCCGCAACTTGTACGCCTAACCTTACAATCAAGTAAAAAGGGCGATATTAGAATAAGGACTCACCAAATAGAGCATTCTCTAAAATCAAACAACAATGTTTGTTTTTGTTTCTCTTGTTTTTTTCTGTGGGTAACTCGAAAGCTCCTCGGGAGCCCAAGATCCAATGTCCATTAGACCGAACCTAGTGTTGACAGTTAACTGTTTCGTCCTTAAGGGACTCTTCAGAACACTGCTTGGTCAATGTGACACTTTTATAAAGCTATAGAGACGGTATATAAATCTCATCTTATTACTATTGGTAAAAGAAATTAAAGTATGCCTGCGATACCATATGCTTTCAAACAAGTGGCAACATCTTTAAATACAATAGAAACTACCAGAGTAAAAACAAAAGGCAGGCGATGAAACGAAAAACAGTACATATGGCCGTAACATAATGCATATTGCATTTTTGCCGCCTTCGCGAAGTATTATGTCGAGTCAGCGAAGAATGAGCCAAAAATACTACAAACGTAAAGTTTAGTACCCGTAAGTCAAAAAAACAACAATTTTTCGTGGCTCAGCGGGCATAGAAAGATGTTCAAAATCTTTCTATGCCCGCCTTACGTTTATTATCTAAAGTCTTTAGAGCCGGTTTGTCATTAGCGAGTAACCTAGCGGTTAATTATTAATCGGGTTTAAACGTTACACCACCTCGGGTTAGCTCTAACTCTGGGGGTAACCTTGATAAATTAAATCACAAAAAATATAGGAAATTGACGCATGCACCGTTGCGAGGGCGGGTTTAGCAATTTGAGCATTGGTGTAACCTATAAAAAGAACTAATTTTTAATATTTTTTGTTGTTGCTTTATTTTTAAAACTATTTTTAACACATTAATGGTTTAAAAAACAAAAACGTTGAAAAATTACTCTGCACACAAGAAGACAGTTTGATGGATACAAAACAGTACCTACAATAATTCTATTGAATTGAGCCGAAAGTAAGATCCACAAGTTGAAAAAGTATGCAGAAAGATATTCTACCTCATTATCCATTTGTATTTTTTCTTGAAGCTGCAAATAGGTACTTAAATCTCTAGAAAGTTTTTACCTCAACTCTCTGCCCTTTTCGTAACTACACCGCAAACTGGAACCAAAAAAAAGGTTAAGGTAGGTTTTGGAAAAAAATCATAAACGGAAAAAACATTAAAAACGGTGGTTATGAAACCTTTGCCATCATGTGACTGCTTTCGACCAGTAAAAAATATGATGAAACTGGCAACATAGTAAACAGTGCTACCAACGCAGGGCTTGTTAATTCCACCCACAGTGGCTGCTGGAGGAACACAATGAGTTAACCTCAGGTAAAAATTTACACCGGGTTTGTTAGCCCCCCAGAGTTAGTCGCAATATTGAGAAACCGGCCCTAAGCTAATTACTCATTAGAAAACTATTGGAATAAAGTCAGACTATATTAGTGTCAGGCAGTATTTTGACACCTTCACATTGTAAGATCAGCTGTGATCTTTCAATATACGGCCTTTGTTAACTATATGAGCCGAAATAAATACTGCATTTCTTTATTAATAGAAAATAAACGAATCTTTTTAAAATTTGACTTTGGTATGTCAATTTTGAAGGATCAACTGTCAATTTTCAATGTTAACTGTTAAATACTAAAATTAAAGTGGAGACTACTCTCAAGAAGTGGCATAATCGAACTGAGGATTTTTAAGGGAAAGTCCAACCTTCTTTAAATTTTTTAATCAAGCCTACGCGTATCACCATATAGACGTCACTTTCAGGGGTTCTGCAAGTAACAGACAAATTGTTAATAGTCTTAAAATCTAAATAAAATTTGAATTATTACTTACAGAAAACCAGTCAACACATAAAAACATATTAAGGGGACACCTACATAGAAAAAACAGACTGCAACCTAATACAACAAATTATTTAACAAACAGTGTATGGTTTAAAAAATTCTTTAAAAACAATATAAATTTTATTTTTCAAGAGGTTATGGCTTTAGTACCACTGATCTCAAAAACAAAAGGATGTTAGTAAAGTAAACCTTATAAGCTCGAGTTTTTTCTTGTCTTGTGACAATGATGCATGCCTTTTTTTATATAAAATAAATCAGCACGTAGAAAACTGTATTAAAAAGTTTTCTAAAATTCTGTGCATATTTATTGAAAAATTCAATTCCTCATGTTTTTTAACCTTCGTATTCGAATTGCGCCCGTATTTGACGGACCACGAAAATGCGAGGCCGAAACTTTGTCGAGTTTTTATATTTGTTTGCAGTGAGCGATCGGTGTGCGGCTGCTTTTTGCTGATTGCACAAAAAAAGTTTTGATGAAGTGCTCGTGGTTGCAATGGTATTATAAAGTTTCGGAATAAAAGAAGTTTTTGCCGAAAATGGGTTTATAATTTAATTATACAGGGTGTTATAGAAACAATTTGATAACCATTGCTCGGAGTGATATTTATTATGTATTTTTGTTAAAAAATGATAAGAAGAGTAATTAAACAAAAATAAACGGAAATACAATACGGCATCAAAAATATACAACTGTTACATAAGGTAAGGTTCCCAGTTACCCCACGTAACTGGGTCATGATTTTACAACGGGAATATACTTTTGAGACTTTTGTGCTTTCAAAAAAGCAGCGAGCTTAAAATAAATGGGTTTTTCATTACGGGAGTGTCTTAAGAAAGGACTTATGTGATACAAGAATTAACTCTAAAATATAAAATACAATTTTTCTTTTTTTTTTGTTTGCCTGTGGGTCCAGACACCCCATGCAGATGGGGCAACTGGACCATATACGTAAATTTTGTTTGTAAAATGAAGGTATTTAGTTTAGGATATCTGGACCAAATCTAGAACATTTAAATTTTCTAAAAAAAATAGAGATGCAAAATATTTTTTTTATTTTTACCATTAAGGGCAATTGCAAGCTTTCGATAGCATTGAGTACTGGGCAGTAAAAGCATCTTTAATTAATAGCCGAATAGATCACAGATACACAGACTTAATAGCCAATATATATATAGCGAACCAACAACATCAATCAAAATCCACGAAGGAACCAAGCCAATCCGCATAAGATATCCCATACACTATTTAAGCAGGACCTAGAAGATGTTCTTAAAAACTTAAATTGCGAGTAAATAGGCATCAAAATAAGCAGACTATACTTGAACCACTTAAGATATTCTGATGATATCGCCTTTATAACAGACAAGAAAAAGAGCTGATAAAAATGCCGGAAGAACTGGATACAGCAGATAAAATTATAGGATTGAGTATAAACTATACGACTACACTAAAAACAAAATAATAACAAGCACAGGTGAAGATAGCGCGATCAAAATAAACCAAAAGCAAATAGAACAATTAGAGGAATATGTATATACCTGGGAAAAATTATTAAACTAAAAAAAGAAAACCAAACAGCTGAAATCAAGACACTGGACCAGGTTAGAGGTTACTGGACCAGGTAATGATCCAGTTACGCCAAACTCGTGGTCCAGTAACACCTTTTTATAAAAAAAAATCGGGGTAACTGGGCCACCCATGCCTGCATAAATAAACAAATACTGCAGGGCCTAAAACACTTCCAATTAGTTTGTTTTAATAATAATAATAATAATTTTGTCATCCATTCACCATGAATATAGATTAAGAACGTTGTTGTTCTGTCAAGTAAACGAGTCACAACAACGTTGCCAGTTGTTTTGAAGCAGATTTTTAACCTACCACAAACACAAGAGGCCCAGATACCCCGTGGACCCAATTACCACAGCATACCTTACTTGTAGCGAGCCAAAAATAATTTCAGGTTTAGACTTGTATGCGACTTAACAAAAACAAATGTGCTAAGCGGTAAAAAGATTCTCTGTCTAATTGATGTTACCAGTTTCGGAAAATGGAATTCGTATAGTCTCCTATTTTACCTTAATGTCCCATTAGAGGTGCCCCGCTTTTCCACTAATTCTTTAGGTATAAATTAGATTTCCACTTGAATCATGCATGATACCAAATGGGAATCCACATTTTTTCTTTTCGTGTCGAATTTCTATTTCCGTAAGGTTATGTCACATTACGGTTGCAAACTTTTTTTAAGATAAATATAGTATTTTTCAATATAAAACAAGAAAAATATAGTTCACGTAAAAATTATATAGTATTACATGGGAAAAAGGCAACGAATAGTTTTTACTTATTTATTTTTGCAAAAACTATAATTTTTTACACCTCTTTCATATTTTAACAATTTTTTGCTTGACTGAACGCGGATATTGTAGGAATAAAGTCATTTTAAGTAAATTTGGTAAATTATTTCCGGTATTTTTAAAAATATTCTATCATCTTTGACCTGTACTTTTATTGGTGAATTCACTGCAATATTCGTTTTTGCATAGATTTCCTTTAACACCGTTATTTCAGCGTAAAGTTCGTCCATATTAATATTCATGCCTAAATTTAGAACTACTAAAAAATTTTCCTGCTTTTGATTAACAAACCCGGAAAATAATAAACAAACGATGCTCCTTGATAACGGGAAGTTATTAGATTCTTGAAAACCACAAAAGCTAAAGAAGATTTGCTTATAAAAATTGATGTAGAATAATGTTGTGATTAAGACAGCACCATAACATCAAAATTGTCCAAATGTTGGTTAACGGCATTATAGCTTATGCACGGCAGTTCTATAATAGGGCTGTCTAACAAAACATATGATCAAATCCAAGATGTCTTCCATAGGACAAACAAACCGATTTCCCATAAGCCGTAATGTTAACAAAAACGTAAATTTTACAAAAACGACAAGACCTTCAGTTTTAAGAACAGATCCTTTGTGCATATGGGAAAAATGAGTTTTTCTTAAAAATATTAAACTAAAGCGAGAAAATCTGAAATAAAAGGGACCATGT
Organism: Aspidapion aeneum; assembly: GCA_963576565.1. NCBI lineage: Eukaryota > Metazoa > Arthropoda > Insecta > Coleoptera > Brentidae > Aspidapion > Aspidapion aeneum. The sequence goes on along the minus strand of OY755044.1, from coordinate 77,110,747 downwards.
TTTGTTTATGTTTATTTTGTTTTCTTTTAACTTTTTTTCTAGTTTTTTCACTTATTTTGAATTATTACATGGGCGCACCAAGGGGGCGGGGGGCGGGGGGCGGGGGGCTAGGGGCCCGGGCCCCCCCAAACCACATATTTTTTTAGATATTTTCCATATATTTCATGAATAAACAAAAAAAATAGCATAAAGTACATCATGAGACATCTGGGGGCCCCCCAAAGGTTTTTGAAGTTTTTTGACCAATGAATCCATGAACTATCAGCCCAAGGTAGGGGAAAGTAGTTCTATTCAAAGAGCTCACTTCAAGGCTCAGTTAACAGAGACGAAATTGAAATAGACTAAACTTTTCTCATCAGATTCAGGTTTTCTATTAGGATATTTTGTTGTACTTGAATAAACCTTTTGCTAAGTAATAGGCCTTCTATAGCGTTAAACTGTGAAAAATATTTCACTATGATTTTTAGGTTTAGACAAAGTTTAATTGTTTTAACCCTCCAGTAGTGACATGAAAAAGAGGAACAACTTATAGGTAGGTCAGTCCAACAGATCAATATGCACATATGAGTTCCAACCGAGGTTGGTCAAGCAAACTTCTAATAAGTACTTTACAAAATATAAGTAAACATTATATTAAAAAAAACTTGCAAAATTAAAATACAGTTTTTCCTTGTCATTGGCCTCACACACCATACATCACCATATGATTTTCCATGAACTATAATACATAGGGCTTAAGTACGGTCAAACCTAAGGTTCATCAGCTCACAACAGTAAGTACTGTTCAAATTTTACAACAGTACAATATTCGCTGTTGTATTACTACTGTTACTATTACTTTTATTTCTGTTTTTTTGTAACAATATTTGCTCACTTATGTATCTAAAAGTTTATGCAAATAAATATATACTCTACTCTACAATTGGGCGTAACAGCATATGACCCATTAGGAGTATTAGAACCCAAGTTTTTTTGAGAGAAATTGAAAAAAATATCTGAGAGAACTTATTTGTTTTTCTTGTGGTCATCAAAGTCAACAAAGATTACTTTTTATTCCATCTATTATTAATGATGCCATAAAAATTTTTTTTTGGTAATAAGCTCAGACCAGTACCGTAGAAATTTCACAACAGGACTTGTAGTAGGTCCAGTCAGATACTATACAAATTTTACGGTGTACAAGTTTTAGGTGTCAAAAAGCATGGAAATAAAGGAAAATTTGCACCAAAATAGTTTAAGATAAAAAGAGGTTTGAGTTAGGGAGATTGTCAAATTCACCAGTTTATTGTAAACTGTTTTGAGGTCTGTAAAATAAATATTTATTAAAGAAAAAGAAACTTTGATGATACAGGACTTCACTCGACACTATACAAGACGCTACACTACCAAAAGTTTATTTAAGAGTTCTGTAGGATGGTGTACAAATTTGGTTCAGCTCATTATTCACACTTTAACCTCATATTGTTTTCCTTTTCTTTCTTCTCTAGACCCTTTTTTCAACCATTATTTTTAAAATTTTTCAACCGTTTTGAAATAATAATCCATTCAGGATGGGTCTCTCCTCATGATTGTGTCATGATCATTGCTGTATTCTAGTTTTGAAAGTTGCTTGCCTAGAATAGTAAAAAAATCATAGTGAAATATTTCTTACAGTTTAACACAATTCTATGTTACACTTCTGCAAAAGGTCCACTCAAGCACAAAAAAAGATCCCAACAGAAAATGTTGCCAAATTGGCAGTTACACATTTATCCAAAACAAATCTGACAAAAAACTTTCGAATATTTCAATTTATCCTCTGTTAAGTCAGGTAATAGAGCACTTATTCACTTTCTTTTCCCTTCTTTGAGCTGATACCTAGTTCATTTAAATCAAGATGATTTTTTAAGCTCAAAATACTTGGCATTCCATCAAAACTAACATTATCAAGCTCTCCCCAGCTCCCACAATTCATAACAGCACAGAAACTAATAATAATGATTCAAACTGAGTAAAAAACTGGAAAAAAAGTAAAAAAAAAACAAAAGTAAATAAAAACATAACCTGACTTTTGAACAAAACATGGTCCCTTTTATTTGAGATTTACTGGCTTCAATTGATTTTTTTAAGAAAAACGCATTTTCCCATGTGTACAAAGGTTCAATACTTAAAACAGCATCTTTGTAGTAAATTAAATCGTTTCACTTTTTTTAAAAATTACGTTTTTGTTAACATTGCGGCTTATGGGGAAACGCTTTGTTTGTCCTATGGCGACCATCTTGGATGGAAAAACAGCTGATCGTGACAGTTCGTTAGACAAGCTAATTGTATCACATCTTTGTTGTGTGTTTTAAGGTTAATTTTTGGATTTCAAAAGCAGTGGCGGCTGGTGACGTAATAAATTGGCGGGGGCAGATATTTATATTGCATGAAAAAGGAGATAAAAAAACTTACCTAAACAATTTTATTTTAGCATTTTACAAACAAGCAGGTGTAGTTTTTAGTTTATTTTTTTAAATATAAAAATCCATTCGCCTTTCTTTTTTATGGCCCCGTAAAGCACCCTCAAAAATCCCACAGAATTTTAAACAGTCTGTAAACCTAGTAAGTATATATCTAATTTTTGGCACATTTTCATTATGTTCGGTAATGTTTGGCCTATAGGCACTATTCGATTTTCACCTAAGATCAGTCTTGCCTATCATAGAAAATTCAATATGGTTATTTAAATAAGTAGTAGCACTTACTTTGTGTCTTTAACTTTTCACTAAAGTGCTTGATATCACACATTTCCTTATCCCTTTGCCACCCACGCAGGATCACTTCGTGGATTGTTCATAATAATACAAATAAAGCAAAAAAAAGCATTTCGTTTTTCACAACCGCACAACCAGTTTTCAGCATCGGATACTTTTTTATTACTTGCACAAAAATTTTGGTTCATATTTAGAATTTTTAGATTTGGTCGATGTGGCCCTAAAGATTTTATTTGTAATCGAAGTTCATATGTCAACGTATTTAAATTTGCACAGTTAATTATTTAATCGACGGTATTTATTTCTATTTTGAAAACAAACAAAAACAAACAATGTATACGCGACCGGCAAGGCTTTTAAATACTGACCCTGACGTACCCCAAATCAAAACAAACGATGGAACCGGCAACACGTAGGAATGGCAACGAACAGTTTGGACAAATTAATATGGCCGACGTCAACAAAAATAAAAACATTCCTTCCGCCCCCGCACGAAAACAACCACCCATACACCGCTGAAAAACGGCTGAAATTGAAATCTTGTCCCGCACGGTGCTTCCGGCTTGTAATTATTTACGCTAAAAAAGTTTACCCAGTTAACTACAGACCAAAAAAAAAATTAGACACGTCTTAAGGAAAGATTTAACATTATTTACGTTCAGAAGGGATTTTGTTTCGGCCGTGCAAAATATAGACCAAATTAAGATCCAAGTAAAATATAGTATTTTTGCCTAGTATATATTTCTTCAACAATATATATAGTATGCAATACTATATAATACAGTACGGTTGGCAACGCTGTCACATTGACCGATTTTAAACTATGATGTTGAATATCTTTACTTTGGCGTAAAATGTTTTATTAATTTAAAGACCTAGATGGAGGCTCAGAATAAGGCTCTTGATTTTGCTGTATGTTTTTTTGATTTAATAGTTTTTCATGACATTTTTTAAAAAAACATGGGGTGTACGATAAATCAAAGTCATTGCTTTTATGTTGTAACTTTGACCATCAGAATCGTTTTAGAAAAGTGTTGCTAAGAATTTCGCCGTTTTTAATATATAAAAATAGCAAAATTAACCCTAACTTTGACCGCTACTGTAACTTGACCATCGCAAAGAACACGAAGGACCATAGATGAAAGCAAGGGCGTCGATAGCTTTTTTTCTTTGGGGGGGGGGGTACTCTGCCCTACTTTTGCAAAACCTAGGAACTAGGTTTTTGGTAACTTTTTACGAGAACGTTTTTTCTAAAATATTTTGCCATTTAGCTAATGGGAAATAATGAAAATGCGAAGGCTATTATCGCAAAACCATACGAAATACAAATACATCATCAGGTTTATGTGTGACAGTTTCTTCATGGGGTTTAGCTTTTTTGTTGAAAAAAACTATCCAAAGTTCTTTGGTTACCACGTTTACTCATGGCTCTACAGAAAAAAGAAAAATAACTTATAATAATAAAAAACTACAGTCGGTGACTATAATTTACATCCATTAGAAATTAAGTGGTTTTTTGAGTTTTATTTTTTTAAAGGTACACACAATAAAGAATATTATGTAACGAATGCGTAATAGATTTTTATTTGGAAAACCGAAAACTGTACGAAAACGAAGTAAGTCTTAAAGTACAGAGTGGTCCAAATTGGACACTTTTGATAGGAAACGCCTATTTCTAGAGCAGCTAGAAAAAAACTATCCTACATGTTACGAGCTTGAATTTTGGTAAAAAATGAATGTCAAAAACCGCACATCGATATCTTGAACTGCTTACAAGATATAGGGTGGTTTTCAATTTGGTGCATTTTCGACCCACCCCCGTAACCTGTTTATTTATGAAAATTTTTAATTTCTGTAAAAACATTCTTTAGGCACTTTTTTAAGAGCAATTCAACTGTCAAATTAAATTTTATTTGTCATTTTTAGTTTTTGGGATATTACATAAAGTTTGTATTTTTCTTATTGAATAACCCTTTTTTGGATTTTTAAAATCAGCGTAAAATTTCCTTTAAGATGACATGTCACACTTAGTATTTAATTTTTTGATTTTTTTATTGTTTTTTATATTTTTATTTTTTAGTAACCTCTTTATTTTTTTGTAGTTTGCTGAATGGGTTTAAAATATTTTAAAATGATCAAACTAAAAAAAATAATAAAAAATAAGAGGTAATAAAAAAATAAAAATATAAAAAAATATATAAAAAAATAAATATATAAAATATTAAGTGTGACACATCATTTTAAAGGAAATTTTAATCTGATTTGTAAAATCAAATAAAAATAGGGTCATTCCATAAAAAAATTACAAAGTTTACGTAATTCCTTAAAAATTAAAAGTGAAAGATAAAATTTAATTTGAAGTTGAACTTTTAAAAAAAGTGCTTTAAGAAAGTTTTTACAGAAATAAAAAATATTCATAAATAAACAAGTTACGGGGGTGGGACGAAAATGCACCAAATTGAAAACCACCCTATATCTTGTAAGTAGTTTAAGATATCGATGTGCGGTTTTCGGCATTAACTTTTTAACGAAAATCGAGCTCGCAAAATGCAGGTTAGTTTTTTCTATCTCCTCTAGAAATAGGCGTTTCCTATCAAAAGTGTCCTATTTGGACCACTCTGTACTACAATAAAAGAAATTTTAGGTTTTTCTTACCGTTAGTTTCAGCTGGCCAAAACTCAATTACAAATCACAACAAACACTATTTTTAACTTTACAAATACTTATAACACCTTTGAACTTATTATAATAATAATTGCAAAAATGGGTATACATTGATCCATCAACCACAATGCAAAAGAGTACCTTATGATGACGGGATGACAAATGGCGTGGGGTGGGCTGCGCGAGTTGCGGGTTAAAACAATACCATGGGGCCACTGCGCCATGGACTCCGGCGGGCAGTCTTGTAAACTCCATATCATCATTTTTGAGATAACTTTTTGACAGTTCTCAGCTGTTTACCATAACTTATAGCATAGGCCAACGGAAAAAAGTTGTAAAAAGTTGTCTCAAAAATAATGATATGAACTTTACATAACTTCCATAGTCCGTGGGCAGATTACAATATAACAAATTAAGACCCAGCGGCACCCCTTTTTGCATTTAATTAATTTGAAGTCGTTTAGGTTTTAGGAAGGGACGCTGACGCTTAAACTACCTCCCAAAAGATTTCTGCATAAGACATTAATCACAAAAACACACACAATATATTCTCGCGGACGCTGGAAAAAATGCAGTGAACTCTCCAACTAAAACCGCGGCTTTGTTTTACAGACAGAACACGATCGTGTGGCCCAGATGAATAATAATGCAGCGGTAGCGTTAGTCAGTCGGTTATTCCTACTGGTCGGCAGTAAATTCGGGTAAAAATAAACGGTATTATTTACTTGCTTTAGTTTAGTTGGACTTAATTTTTTTTGCAAATTTTCGGGAGCTTTGCATTACGAGTGCTCGATAATAAAAAACTTTAGTTCTTGGATTCTTGGGAGGGGGGGGTACTGACCCCCAGTACCCCCCCTCCACCTTTTCGACGCGCTTGGATGAAAGTTATTCACATAAATAGTAAACTTGAAGGTTATAAGCACATTTTTTCTAATAAACTTATAATAGTGAAACACTGCGGTTTTTAGACACGACAATAATATCACAAAACTATAGGGTACTTATCGGTACAACTTTAACAAAAACCGTCCACCAAATACGATGCTTCAATATAAAGTTTACAGGGTAAAAAAAAATCACCTGTTGGAACCGTACCGGTCAAAGTTTTTCTGAAAGACCTGCGTTAGCCTACGTGCGAAAACGGATTTGCGCGACATCTATGAAGCAGTAGCCTACTTATCGGTATGATCAGAAACTTGGTCATCTTCAAAAAGGTTACACAGGTCCGGCATTCAACTTTTTTTGAGTTTTCGGTCAATTTTACAAACCCGGTCAAAGTAACGTAACCTTACGGTTTTAGAGAAATGCAGGATGCATCTCTTTACAGCGGCCTTTAGATGGCGCTTTATTCTGGAGTTCTAAGGTTTAAAATTATCATAACTTTTTGCATTGAATTTTTATAATTTTTTTACAATTGAAATAAGTTTTTAAACATTTAGCTCCCACGTGGCTATACGAATAAAAATATTCAAATACCAAATTGCAAATAATGCAAGGACTTAAAACCATAAACAACAAGTAAATTTAAAGAAAGAAGAATTATAAAAAAGTTTTCTCCTCGGCCGGGACTCAAACCCTGGATCTCTTGCTCTATACGCAAACGCTTTCTCATTAAGCTACCAAGGAACAGACATAAATTTTCTGAAAACTTCCACATATGCATGTGTGTGCTGTCTCAATACAAGAACGAGAAATTCTCAGCGTATTAACTCGACCAAGCCATTCAACTGATTTCTATAATTCTTCTTTCTCACTGTCAAAGGCTCGGTCAAAGGTACGAAAACTCAAAATTAGATGTAAAGTACCAACGTCTGAAAAACATGAGATCACCTTTTCCTGTGCTAAAATTTCTGATCGCAATGGGCGACTGCCAATATAATTTTCAAATACCAAATTGCAAATAATGCAAGGACCTAAAACCATAAACAACAAATAAAATTAAAGAAAGAAGAATCATAAAAAGTTTTCTCCTAGGCCGGGACTCGAACCCTGCATCTCTTGCTCTGTAGGCAAACACTCTCTCATTAAGCTACCAAGGAACATGCATACATTTTCGGAAAACTTCCACCTGTGCATGTGCGTGGTGTCTCAATACAAGAACGAGATATTCTCAGGATATTAACTCGACCAAGCCATAATATTAAACATTTTTGCAGTGAATTTTTATAATTTTTTTACAAATGAAATAAGTTTATAAACATTTAGCTCCTACGTGGCTATACGAATAAAAATACTCAAATACCAAATTGCAAATAATGCATAACAACAAGTAAAATTAAAGAAAGAAGAATTATAAAAAATTTTCTCCTCGGCCGGGACTCGAACCCTGGATCTCTTGCTCTGTACGCAAACGTTTTCTCATTAAGCTACCAAGGAACATACATAAATTTTCGGAAAACTTCCACATATGCATGTGTGTGCTGTCTCAATACAAGAACGAGAAATTCTCAGGGTATTAACTCGACCAAGCCATTCAACTGATTTCTATAATTCTTCTCTCTCACTGTCAAAGGATCGGTCAAAGGTATGAAAACTCAAAATTAGATGTAAAGTACCAACGTCTGAAAAACATGAGATCACCTTTTCCTGTGCTAAAATTTCTGATCGTAATGGGCGATTGCCAATATAATTTTCAAATACCAAATTGCAAATAATGCAAGGACCTAAAACCATAAACAACAAATAAAATTAAAGAAAGAAGAATTATAAAAAGTTTTCTCCTCGGCCGGGACTCGAACCCTGCATCTCTTGCTCTGTAGGCAAACACTCTCTCATTAAGCTACCAATGAACATGCATACATTTTCGGAAAACTTCCACCTGTGCATGTGCGTGGTGTCTCAATACAAGAACGAGATATTCTCAGGATATTAACTCGACCAAGCCATAATATTACAACTTTTTTAAGGTATAATGTTTTAAAAGGTTTAAAAAAAAATTGATTTTACTTGCTAATAACAATAAAAATAAAACTTTTAGTTAGGAATCTGATGTTTCTAAATTAAAAAGCACACACTTTAGTACACCAAATTGTTTGTCATGACAAGCCATTTAAAGTTAGATATCACTTCTAAAATATTATGTCGTGTATATGGTATTATTCTCCTGAACTTAGTTTTCAAAATTTCAAAGAAAATCGGCCACTCCCTTCAGTTTTGCCAATAAATGTGCGGTGTCTGTGGGAGTATACATATGCATGATTTTATATAATCAAAAAAAGAAAAAATACAAACAGTTGGGTAGCTATATCTTGGATTTCACTGTAGGAATTTTTTCGAGTCCTTGGTGAAGCCGTTGACCATGAAAAATGTATTCTCTTATGTATGGAAATGAGGTGGGTCACCAAATTTTAAAGATTGCATCAGCTGCCGATAACAGTCTGCTGGGACTCTATTCTCGTACTTGAATGATGTGATCGTCACATCACACGCTTTAGAAAATAGCAAACTCTAAGGGTTGTGCGACATGACTTGGTTCGACCAATGGCATAGTCGTCAGCTCTTTAAAATTAGTGAATTTTACACTTTTAAGTGAAATCTGTTCTCATGCCCCGTACCGACTGAACGTTTCTCGGTCGGATCGTAAGAATAGCTTCCGCAATGGAGGTCTTTTCGCATAGCACTTGACTGTTCGGAGCTAATTTAAAGCTTGCTATTGGCCAAAGCATGTGATGGGAATCATCACATCATTCAAGTACGAGAATAGGTAGCCTCGACAGGATCATTTTACTATATTCCATAGAAAAATTTTAGTGCAAACCTTGTCTGCTCAATACAAATTACGCAATCTATTTTAAACTGGAAAGCTTACTACATCCCCATTAGAACATCCTTTATGAGCCCAGTAAAATAGCCTGAGTTTATGTAGGTATTAGAATATCGGGAACTTTACTAGTTTGAGGTCAGTTTTATGAGCCATCTTCAAGACTGCGTTTGGACCATAAATTACACATGTACGTATTAACTTTATGAAAACTTTGCTTTTGAGGATGTTGTATATTGATCACTCTGTTTGTATTAGTTTACCTGCTTGTTATATTTATCTTGTCTAATTATGTTATTCAAAGATTATAGATTATAATATATATTGTTATTATGTTAGTCATTGTCAGAAATGTTATATAGAATTTTTAGTATATTAAAGCCTTAATTCCGAAGGTTTCTTTCATTACAGAGGACTTGATAAAAAATCCTAAAAGTTTTTGAGGATCTGAAGTTTTTGAAATATGGATTACCAATAGAATACGATCAACATTAAATTTAAATAAAAAGCACGTTCTACAATCTACCAAAATAATTTTTGTTGCCGATTTTATATTAATAAAGTAATTTTTGTGAAAATTAAAGATAAAAGAAATAATGATTTTATAAGGAATTGCGGTTTATCTAACTTTTATTTACTAGAACTAAAAAATATACTACCCTACGACATACATATGTGGACGTAACTCCAAAAATGCACGTACTATGTACGTACACTACTTCCCAGAGTAGTACGTACTTAGTACGTACTTGTGCTGTCTGGGGAGGGAGTAATAAATGTGGAAAGCTCTCCAAAGAGATATATTTTAAAGCAGTCCTAATATTAATAATTTAAAAAAAAGCACTTGAAAGAAAACTATTAAAATTCTGTCAATAGTAATAGTAAAAAGCGGATTGGGAACGAATAAACAATTTAATTAACAATTTAAGGACTGTAAAACAGGGTAAGTGCTGATTTAAGTTTTCAAATAAAATGTTATCACTTAAACTGGATTCACTCGAATAATATTTTTGTAAAGTAAGCATAGCAGTAAGACGTAGAAAGCAAGGAAATATGAACTATCCTATAAAGATTCTGTTGTTTAAACTTGACAGTAATAAATAAGCAGTAAGAAGTAAGAAGGGAACCAAATTTATTTCTTATTGCTTACTTTATACTGCTTACAGCTTACTTTACGGAACTATGAATTCAGCTAGAAATGTTCTCATAAATTGTTTGAAAGTATTTTTCTATCCGTTTGTTCTAGGTTTTGTTGTTTACATGATTAAGCCAACTAAGTTTTAATTCCAAATGTTTTAGTTATTCTTTAAAAATGTAGGTAACACGCTTTACAGTAGAGTACAGTACATTTGTACTTTGTACAGTTTATTCGTTTTTACAAAAAAAAAATACAAAATGGCAAAACTACAATTTAAATATATAACAGCGGCCTATTTGCGACGTTGCCTGTTCTGGTTCGTGGCTCGTTAGTTTACAAAGGCTGGGCTTGGGAAGCAACAAGATAAAATCTAAATAATTCATTATCTTAAAATACAACATCATACAGGTTACAATTTTAAAGTAATGAAAAGAATTTTAGGTCTTTTTAGCAATCCATTTAGTTAATAAAATTAAAACATCTAATTTTTATGCAAATTAAATCAAATTAAAAGTTCCAAAAATTCATATAATATTTTAGTAGTATTTTAGTATTATTTTTGGCATAACTAATATTATCTATGTTAATTGCGGGTGTCAGTAGTTTTGTTGTAATTTAAAATACAGTATAATATATATATATATATATATATATATATATATATATATATATATATATATATATATAGGTATAGGTTAGGTTTAGTATTGGTTTGGTTAAGTTAGATTTGTTAAGTTCACCTAAAACAATGTCTTTCTCCTATTAATAATAAAAAGCAATTTTTAGTACCTATCTGAGCATAAGAGAATATTCAATATTAGGCACTTTTTTGCAGAAACTGTAGAGTTTTCTTGTTCCTTCTTATTAAATAAAACTTTTCAGACTTGAATATAATGACCGAAATAGACAAAGGGCCAACGCCTTTGTCATTTAAACTTCGAAAAACTTACCTAGCGCTTCGGCTTTTAATTCAAGAAAAGAGTGGTGTCATGAAAAAAATATCATAACAAAAACATTTCATGTAAAAAAAAGCCAAGTACGGGAAAATGGCATTCCGTAAAAAGAATTGAGATAAAAGTAAAGCCAATTTCTCGAATACAAATTTTAAAATAAATGGTTCTTACTAGTTTGAAAATATTTTTTTAAACTTTGCTATTTACTATTTTTCGAGATATTACCAAAAACCGTCAAAAAGCACGTTTAAGGAGGGGGCACTCCCCACTCTCCCCTGGTTAGGGGGTGGTTTCCTTCCGTAAAATGTTCGGGCGAGTCTGATGTCTATTCATACTAAGTGTGTTGCTTCTATTATAAATCGCTTGAATCTCGGATGTAGGGCCTGAACTATATAGTCAATTTAATAGAGACATATTTTATAACCAGTCCAAACCCATTAAACAAAATATATTTTTCTTTATTTATAAAGGAAAAATATTAATAAAATTTTTTATAAAAATACAAAAAACACCCAACTGCTAAATTTACTTGTAAGTACAAAATTAATAGGTATACCTATATTGTACGACATGCTTCAGCTTTTAGTTTTGATGACCGCGACTTACGAAATTATACAGTTTTTTATTTTCATGAATCAGGTTATTGGGTAATTTTGTACCCAACTGCGACTAGTAGTTACAAGTAAATGTAGCAGTTGGGTATTTTTTTTATTTAAATTTTTGAAGTGTAAACTTCTCTAGGCGCGTTTAGCACTTTTTGTGGGTACTAAATTGAACTGAGCCGTCACGCTCGGCTATGTAACGCTCATTCGGGTGAAGTCGGCTCGAGTCGACTAACTGTGAGAGGAACAGTCAGCAGAGCGATATGATGATGCAGATGAAGGCCACTCAGAGCAAAATTCACCAGAGTAATTTATACCCAATTATAATTAAAAATCTTGTATTTCGTATTATTAATTTCGTCTTGTTGAAGTTTTCACTTCTGCCGTGTGGTCTTAAGCACACACATTTTTTTTTCAACTTTTAGGTTTAATTCTTATTCAGCCTCATAAAAAGCACTATACATTTACAATTCATTTAGCTTTACCCTAAAAGTACTTGTAGCGTGTAACATAATTTAACGTTTGTAAGGGAGGAAAGCAAATTAAAATTTTGGAGTTTTTAATTTTTTTCCTGTAGTTTTGTCATAGTTTCTATCAGTCTTCCAAAGCTTAGCTCTCTAGCGTTTCTGGAAGTGGAGAATGTTTCTTTTACATAACTTTACACTGATAGGGGAGGAAAGTAAAATTAAAATTTGGGGTTTTTTAATTTTCTGTTTCTGTTTTCTAGTTTTTTTATAGTTCCTATCGGCCTTCCAAAACTCAGCTCTCTAGCGATTCTGGAAGTGGGCAATGTTACTTTTACATAACTTTACATACATTTGTAAGTGAATTATAGAATTTTGGGGTGTTTGCATTTTTTCCAAGAGTTTTCCAAATTTCGGTTTTGTAGCTTGTCTAGAAGTACAGTAAAATTTTGATGATCTATACATGAGTTAGTGAGTGGCAATGTCGACGTTTTTTGAAATTTCGTAACTACTTTACTACATTATGGAAGTTGATGAAACTTGGAGGGATGGTCAACTCTATAAAGATCTACGACTGTGCAAAGTTTGAGTTTCTAAGTAGAGTTTAGATAGGTCAAATATGGGCTGAAATATTTCAAGACAAGATGGCACAGCAGTTTCCGCGCGAACTTGTCGGGGCTCTGCCGTGGCCCCAGATAAAATCAGGTAATGCTTTATGGTTTATGTATGTAAACTTTTGCTCACAAAAAACGCAGACATGGAAAATTTGTACTCAAATTTTTCAGTGTATCACACTGATAATATGTTCACATTTTTATTGGATTGGCCAGGATGCCACCAGTTTAAAATATGTGACATTTTCCTGACAGTATCTAGCAGTTTACATTAAATTTTAATTCTGAAGTATAATAATTAATATAGAGTGAAGTACTTACTTGCAAATTCTGTCTGCGTTTTTTGGGAGCAAAGGTGTACGCTACTCCTACAATTTTAGTCGAAATCAGCAGAAACAAGAAAAATTACTTAGGGCCGTGGGGAAAGGCCTCATCGTGGAGCATTTCGTTCTTTTTGCATGAGAGCAGGATAGAAATGGAGCATTAATCAAATTGAGTGATGTGCAATCGATATTTTGATGAAGACAGTATATAGAGGTATACTTATTCACAAACATAACTCTTAAAAGGTTTTTCTAATTTCTGAAACTAATTTACGGACGATGCTCTAAGTAATACCTACAAACATCTTGTTTGTTAAAAGACAAGCAAAAGGAGTGTTGAAAAGATATTAATCGAGAAATGGCTGCTTGGCACTTATTTTATATTAACTAGGTACTTTTTATATACAGTATGAGCCCGTCAAAAGAATTTAGAATTTACATTACATTAGTTTTCGACAATAAGATTTATTTTTATTCTTGGACAATCCGATGCTTTAACATTGCGTGTTTCTATACTACTACACTACTGTTACAACTAATACCTACTATGTAATGTAAACGCCACTTTATGTTTCAAAAGAGATCCTAATGTTTGCTTCTTACAATTTTTTTTACATGTTCTGGAACTTTCCTCTACATTTATTCCTATAAGTTTTAACAAAATTACCGAAATCATCTTTTATTTTTTTTGTAGATAGAGATAACTATTCAAAACCTGACGAAAGTAGATTGGCTAAAATATATTTTTCCTTTCAATTACAGTGAAACCTCTCCTTGCGGACACCTCTATTAAGCGGACACTCCCTTTAGGCAGACAAATTTGTTGGAACCAAGCTTTTGCCTATATCTTTACATGTAAAATTCCCTCCTATAACCGGACACTCTAATAACCGGACGCGGACAATTTTTTTTGGTTAAAAAATTCTGAAACCTCTCTTAACCGGACGCGAACCTCTGAAAACGGGACGGAACGCTGCACGACATGGGCAACAATGCACTCTGCAGCCGGGGAATTACCTCTTTCCATTTTAATGTGGAAACGAAATACATCTGTCGTATTTACAACATTATTTGATTCGGCGGGACTGCTGTGTTTTTGTTCAGTTGGGTAGTAATAGATCTCTTTGAAATGTCGCCTAGTAAAAAACTTCTTGTTTTATGTGGAAAAATGGAAGTTTCGAAGAAGGAACCGCTATTAACACGAAAGATCGCCGAAAAATTTAATATCGGAAAATCTCAAGCAGCGGAAATTGTAAATAAATATATATTTAAATTTCGCAGTTCCCTCTCTTAAGCGGACACCTCCAATAAGCGGACAAAATCGACGGAACCGTGAGTGTCCGCTTATGGGAGGTTTCACTGTATTATATTATTATCTATACTTCGTTAAATATTATTAAATGCTATAAACTGCTCATATATTAGACTAACAGTAACGCAAAGGAAGAGAAAGACGAGAATTAGAAACAGAGAGAGAGTTAGACGCCCCTTTGATTTGATTGGTATAAAACAACTGTCAAAATATATTGAGCGCCTTTCATCAACGTCAAACTGCTGGATTAACTTGCTTGTATTTTTAATTCTGTCTTAGCCTAAATGCAAAGGAGCAGGCACACCTTAAATGGGATTTTACAAAATCCACGAATTTAATGAAATTCGAGTATGTTGTAGGTCTCGATATCGGGATCAAAACTTCTTATGGGCTCAAAGCGATCCTATAACTGGTTTCCAAGATACAGTGGCGGGTATGGAACTCCCCCAACAACACGAATAAATTAAAATTATTTTATTAAACTTAAACTATACAAAAAAATTATAAAAATAATTGACACTTATATATGGTGACCATGCTAGATGTCACATGACAATTTTTATGTACAAGGGGTACTCAAAAAGTACAACATTTCTGTTTATTTCATACTTTTATTTAAATAAACAACCCACTTACGCTATATTAGACTTGAAAACAGATTTTGTAAATATCTCAAAAGTGGAAGATCCTACAATGTTTTTAGTAATAATATAAATTAACAAGAAAAATTTTCTACTGTATTCCAAAAAAGGCACATTAAAGCTAGGCTCCGTTAAAAAATTAGCTTAGTTTCAATTTTTAAACTGTCAAAAACTTGTCATTAGCATTAATGGATTTTGACCAAACGCTAATCTGCTCGTTACTGTATTGTACGCTATTTGACCTAAAAATTTCATAAAAATAGGTTCAGCTGTGTAGCAGCTATTGTAGGCCGGACAGACATATACACACACATGGACAGACGTCATGACGATATTGCTAAGACAGGTTAACATACACCCAAATAACACATTTTTGGTGCGGGCTAGGAAAGTTAAAAAAAACAAACATCTACTAACCTAAACCAGGGGGTGTTTATTGAGTATTTTGCAAATTCATAGTGAGCTGGTTATTTTATGAAAATAATTGTTACCATGGAGATGCAGAAACCGCATAATTTAAACGTTAAAATAGTGTCTACACTTGGAGTGTGCATGCTAATGGGCTAGGAAGGTATCAGATCCATCATGAATCCATTTTTTAAATAAAAGTATGAATTAAATGAAAATATTGTACTTTTTGAGTATACCCTGTAGCGTGTGCAGATAGAATTTTTAAAATCGTTCTATATGTGATAAAATTATGCGAATATAGTTTTTGAAAAGGGTGGGGGGAATGATAGGAGGGGAGATGGGTGGGACCAAAGAGGACTACAACGTAACTACAGCAAATTAGAGGACATTTGCAATGGGTAATCAAGGGAATTCCAATAAAATCGCCTGAAATTTAGATAATTTTTATGCATTTAAGCCTACATCATGTGACAAAATGGCGTCTGACGACCTCCATGTTGATTCCTGTTTAAAAAAATATAGCCTATAGCACCTTCGGGGTCAGTAGCAATTCAACAACACCTTTTTTTGTGTGTGTTGTTCAGCCGTTTAGCCTCTAGCGTGACACAAACATATTCGTTCGTCGTGCTGCAGTTGGGAAAAAAATAGGTTTTTAATAAATACCTAAACTAAAATTAAAACTGTGATTGAATTTTTTTCTTTTTTTCACCATGAAATCCAAATATTTTTGCCAAAGGAATTTGCGGTTTTTCTTTGTACCATTAGTTAACCTGTATTGTTAAATTTTGCTTGAAATCAATTATTCATATACCTTCTAAATTTTCTCAGACAAACGGCCCAGTAAATTAACTTCGCTTCTCTGTATACACTGAGAATCTATTTAAACGACTTTTGATATTTTCTGAGAAATTCAAGTGTTTCCCATTTAGGTTTGGAAAAGGTTAAAAACTGATTGTTATTGTTTTCAAATAAGGAAGTACTGGAGAGTTTAACGTATACTTAAAAAATTTGTAAATGTATTTCCACATTCATTTGATTCATACCTTCCACACAATACTCATACTTCTACATACATACAACAACTTTCCAAGATATAACTTTCTAATATTCCCTTTCCGAAAGTAAGAACAATCAGTTGTTTAACCTTTCCTGAAAGCCGTCAGAAGATTACCATAGCTTTTTCGAGGAGCTATGCAAATGCATTTCAAACCTAAAAGCTAACTCGTAACACACATTTTTTTAAAAACTAGCAAAAAATAATATAAATAAATGGATCCATGATGGATCTAATACCTTTCTAGCTAGCCTATTAGCACACTGCAAGTGAAGCCAATGCTATATTGGGCTTGAAAATAGTTTTTTGTAAATGTCTCAGAAACGAAAGCTCGTACGAAGAGTTTATTCCGTGAACCATATAATGATGCGATGCGCCGTTAAAAACCTGACATCTGCATTAATGGATATTGACCAAAATTGAATGAGCTCGTTAGTATCAAATACTGTTTGACCTAAATATTTTACGAAAATCGGCTTAGCGGTTTAGGAGCTATCGTGTTACGGCCGTACACACACACACACAAATACACACAGATAGATATTACGACGAAATTGCTAAGATAGGTCAAAATACACCCAAAGAACACATTTTCCGCGTTATCTCAACGAAAAAAAAAATTCGTCAAAAGTAATTCTCTTCTCTACCCATTGCTGCGCGGACTCGGAACGTAAAAATTCGGATCTTGTTCAACAATTTTGCATATTTCAAGGAATATTGTAGAAACCTAAATGTTAATAAACGTAAATTTTAGTACCCCTGAACTTAAAAATCAAACAAGGCTAATCGAGTAAAAAAAGTTTTGTTTCTCTCATATTTGCCCGTGGGTAGCTTGAAAGCTTAATCTCACGGGGGTCCAAGATCTAATGGACACCTAATAAGTGATGACAGTTAACTGTTTTTTCCTTATGGGACTCAGAAAACTGCTTGGTCAATGTGACACTGCTCTGGTCTGAAAGACAGAAGGCGGTAGACGTATGTCACGGATGGTTTCTTTTTTTTTGCAATCGATCTTTTCATCGATCGATATACTCGCCTGCTCTTGTTCTAGTTTCTCTCGCATTTCGGCAGATGGCGCTTCTTGCGAGGGTTTTCGCACTATAGACGTAGGATATAGATATAGACAAAACTATCTCATTACCTTCGCAAGGGTGTCACCAAGCAGTGTCCTGAGGAGTCCCATAAGGACGAAACAGTTAACTGCCAACACTTGTTAGGTGTCCATTAGATCTTGGACCCCCGTGAGATTAAGCTTTCAAGCCACCCACGGAAAAATATGTGAGAAACAAAACTAGATCTTGGACCCCCGTGAGGTTAAGCTCTCGAGTTACCCACGGAAAAATATAAGAGAATCTGCTTTTTACCCGATTAGCCACGAAAACTTGTTTGATTTTTAAATGTTGCGCGCTAACTCTAATGCCTTCAATGTATGCTGACTATGGCCTATATGTGACCGATATTTACACTATTCATATATGTATTAAAGGGTCATATATAACACTATTCCACCTAATCGTATGTTTGAGGTCTAATTACATATATTTTTGTCCAGGTCTAACTAAAACCGTCATATCCCTTTAATCATTTTCTAGGCTCTGGTATAAAATTGCGCAGGACAAAATACCGCGGACAAAATAGCGCAGGACAAAATAGCGCAGGACAAAATAGCGCAGGACAAAATAGCGCAGGACAAAATAGCGCAAAATAGCGCAGGTCTCAAAAAGATACTAAAAAAATAACCTCACCTTACTTGGTTAGTTTAATATACTAAAACCTTACCTGCAGACCTAACCTGACCTGATTAACTTAGTATACTAAAAAATAAACTAACCTGTCTTGGTTAGGTTGGGCCTAATTTATTAAAACCTAACCTGCAGACCTTACCTGACCTGGTTAGGCTAGTTTTGTTTATGTTATTATTATTCTTACGGCAGTGGTACGAAATAGCGTAGGTCCAAATCGCGCGGACTAAATCGTGCAAGTAATAATAGTGCATGACCAAAATAGCACAAGCCTTAAAAGCGCATTAATAAAATAGCGCATTACTGAAATAGTGAAGGCCTAACCTTATCAATCAAATTACCCCAGCCGAAGTGGAGCAGGGGCCGAGGATAGGTTAGGTTAGTATCCCAACCTGACCCGATTAGGTTTTTTTTTTAAAAAAGACTTACCTGATCTGTTCAGGCAAGTTTTTTTTGTAAAAAAACCTAACCGGGTCAGGTTGGGATACTAACCTAACCTATCCTCGGCTCCTGGTCCACTTCAGCTGGACAGGGCAAATCGGCAAATCGACTTGGCATTTTTTAGCGTGCGCTATTTTGTCCTGCGCTATTTTGTCCTGCGCTATTTTGACCTGCGCCATTTTGTCCTGCGCTATTTTGTCCTGCGCCATTTTGTCCTGCGCTATTTTGTCCTGAGCTATTTTGTCTTGCGCTATTTTGTCCTGCGCTATTTTGTCCTGCGCTATTTTATCCTGCGCTATTTTGTCCACGCTATATTCTCCTGCGCTATTTTGTCCTGCGCTATTTTGTACCAAAGCCATTCTCTATGATGGCAAAATTGCCCAAACATGTCAGGTCAGAAAAAATAGGTTGATTATAATTGAAATTCTAAAGGATTTCTTTAAATTTTTTCACAATGAAATCTGAATATTTTTGTCAAAGGAATTTGCAGTTTCGCTTTGCAACAATTAGTTAACCTGTATAGTTAAATTTTGCTTGAAATCAAATACCCATAAACCTACTAAATATTCTCGGACAAACGCCCCAGCAACTTAACTTCGCTTCTCTGTACACACAGAGAAGATAGTTAAAGGACTGAAACTCGCACCTAAGGACATCGTTACTCCGGCAGATAGTCCTTAATCAGGACGTCTGGAGAGCTTGAATGAGTCCTTACCTTCACAAATCGGTTTGATAAAGTGACCGAAAGAGCTAGGGTGCTGACTTGAATAACTAAGTTGAGAGAGTTTAAGTAAATTCTATGACAGGAAAAATAACATGGGATAAAATATTGCCACTATTTCAAAAAGTCATACAAGTTATAAAATAAGAACCATTTTTAAAAAGTATATAATAGGAACTTACAATACGCGCATTTGGTTCGCTCTTGTTATGATTAATAGAAAACATAAGTTTATGGGCGATTCCTCAATAGGGGGATATATCCTTCTCTAATTGAGGGTTCACCCACCAACTCATTTTTTCTTTATGGCCTTTTGACTATGTCCTTGCAATATCCCTTTCAAGTTATGATTAATCCATAGTTTACTTCCAAACATGTAGGATTTAGAGGCGTTTTAAAAATTTTATTGCTTCAGTCGGATTTTTAGATTTTTTTATTAGGAGATATTAGTTTCAAATATTGCTCTATTTTTTTCAACTATTTCTTGACCTAGAGACCTAAAATTTGGTAGGTGTGAAATATTCCCGTGAAAATATAATTCAAAGTACTTATTTTTTATAACAAACAAAATTCAAAATGTATAAAAATATGTAAAATATATTTTTTTCTACGAGCGTGCGGAAATTGTCACTTTTCCGGTAAAAAAATTGTCTTAGATCAAAGCAAATTACTCTGAAGTAAAATAATTTGTGAATTCCTATTATTCACCAAGAAAATATTTCTTGATATTGCACAAAAAATGCCTTGCCTCTTTATTTTAACGTGAAACAGAAATTGTTTTATTATAAATTCGAACTGAATTAATCTAACGCACCGTTTTCTCTGGAAGCAAAATATTATTTATATGAAGACAATTTGCTTTGTTACAAAATGGTATACTGAAACAAAACAATTAAAGAAGAAAAATAAAGTCTCGTGTCAAGATTAAACGCTGCGTTGGACTCAAAAAAAATATTTTAAATCAAAACAAATTGTTTTAAGGTAAAACAATTTATTCAAAAAAAGAACGGGTTTTCATTGTAGACAAAGCTTTTTACCGTATATGTATTTTTGTTTTTTTAGTTATTATGGTGTAATATGATAACCAATTAATTCAAGCTTTTTAAATTTAAAAAACTATTGGTGGAAATAATTATTGTATTTAACACATTCGCCCCCAAGCAAATTTTCATAACACTTCCCACCAAGCCACCCATAAGAGCGGCTCAGCGGACACCGATGTCCACTCTGGCGCGATCAGTAAAGAAGGCAATTTTTCGCCGCGTCACGCTAGGGCGGACACTTCTTTTGCATTTTATTACGCTGTAGCGGACACAATAGCGGTCACCAATATTTCAGCGGACACGTCGCAAGAAGTTTACTAACCAAAGCGGATCGCGCAGCAAACGTATTTCTATGCTCATTATTGCATAAATTAGAATGCTGGACACTTTGTTGGTTTTTTTTATGAAACAATAAAGTTATAGAGGTAAAGGTAGTTTGATTTTAATTTTTCATAAAAGAAACAAATGTGTCCGCTGTGGCGCCCAAATATAGCTGCTTTAAAAACAAAAAAAATTACACGCTACAGCGAATATATCGTCGATATACTTGCAAAATCGCATTTTAAGAAGTTCTGAAATTAGGAACAACAATTTGAGACATTAATTTAAGTAAGAAATTCCTTAATATTACATTATTTCCCACCTGTCAATTTGAACCATTCAAAAAGTAGACTTTCAACGTCAAAAATTGTTTTCAAGTGGATAAATTATTCAAATCAGGAAAAATATCTCGGTATAACACTTGATGCCAAATTGCGCTGGAAAGCACATGTTAAGAAAAAAAAAGAAGAACTTAAGTTAAGGTATAGAAAAAAGAACTGGCTAATTGGAAGGAAGTGCAATTTAACAATTCATAAATAATAATAAAAGTTACTGCTTTATAGACAAATACTGAAACCAGTATGGACATATGGTATTCAACTATGGGGTTGTGCTAAAAAGAGTAACATTCTAGTTTTACAGAGATTTCAAAATAAAGTAAGAAATATTGTGAATGCACCTTGGTCGTTCGAAATAGTGACCTTCATTGAGATCTAAAAATCGAAACTGTAGCAGAGACTATAAAAAAGTACGCAAAAAGCCATGAAGATAGACTCCATCGGCATGTGAATGTGGAAGCAATTCAGCTTCTAGACAATACTATGCTAGTTCGAACACTAAAAAGAGTGAAGCCGTTTGAGCTAGTAAACCAAGTGAATTACATAAAACAAAATAATGCTATAAATACAACACAATTGTGAGTTACAGACTAAACAAAGCGGGGAGAACTGTTGAGTGAACCCTAAGTTTAAATCTGTCTTTTCTAGTAAATTTGGTTAAAACAAAATTGCTAATGTAAAGTCTTAATGACTAGATTGTAATGCAATAAACACAGTGTGTTTGACAAAAAAAAATGGATAAATTGCTTTACAGCTCCTGTCAGAAGTTTATCCGATAAAATGTTTGATAGATCCTGCCAAAATAAAAAATTGTTTAAATTTAGTCAAGTTATCGGTGAATGATTTTGAAAAAACAATGGCTTAGCAACCTAACAACGCTTTCATTTTGAGATAATTTTTTCAAAAAGTGTTTCTTTGCAGCAAGATGGAGCGTTTTGGGTTGTGTTCAAGACGAAGAAATCAGCGAAGAAGTAGAAAAAAACATCCCCAGCAACACAGTCGCAGCATTTGGAAACAGTTCATGAGCTTTTGTTCAGAGAGAAAGTATGTAATTGATAGAAATGTCACTGTAGTAGCTTTGAATTTAATTCTTAAGGACTGGGCATTGAATATGCGAGAAGTCAATGGCGAAGAGTACAAAGAGCATTGCGTAAAAATAATGTAGAACATCGTGGCCAAAAAGCTACAAGAGACCTTTTTTGTCAACTACAACATTGTTTTTAATTCGTTTAAAGATAATGAATTCAAGACCCCTCGTGACGCTAGAAATGCGAAAAGAGGAACTCTTCAGAAGCAGGAAGATAAAAGGAAAACAAGTTCCACTTCACTAATGCTCGATTAGTACCTACTACAAAATGGTGTCTTCGTGGGATGAAAAAACACCCAGTGGGCTACAGCACAAGTTTTACCTTATAGCAGCAGTGGAGCTGGCGTGGGGAGGTGGCGAAGCCTCAAATTGTTTGGTGCACTATTTTAAAGCACATACAGACAATGATGGAATAAAAACAGTTATGTTTGATTTTCTTACTTAAAAATTCTTTTTTTATACCTATATCTTTGCTTTAAAAAAAAATGCTGGAAAAAGTTTAATTTTGACAAATGATAGTAATGAGATTTGTCTTTTCTTGTTGCAGGAAGAATAGAATACAACCCAGTGTTCAGCTAAACTGCTCAAGGAGGTGCCAAAAAAATGTGCGACAGCCAATGGTTGGTTTCGAATACTAAACGCCCTGAACTTTGCCCGGGACCCATGTATTATGTCCTCATGTCCAAACGTTTAAAAAATATCAAGACCGATACTGTTTTTGACACCTAATCTAGTATGGAACACTCCCGAAAGCATAGAATTGTTTAAAAATATACCTGTGGGAAGAAACGAGCTGTCGGAATGGACAAAAGAAGTGGCATATAAAACTGGCTTAAACACATCAAATAAGAAAATCGCAAACCACTCACCAAGAGCCACAGCTGTCAGCAATTTAGCAAAAGCGGGGATCGAGGGACAACCGCTGATAAAAATAACTGGACACAATCGAGCTGGCTCCATAAAACCCTATTTACAAATGGACAGCAACCATCATTCAAGAATTATTGATGCGTTAAGAAATGGAAGCAATAAGGGCCTCAAGCATCTTCTTCGCAGGGGCATCATAACCAAAAGGCCACTGCAACTGTAACCGGCGCAATCTGTTCCGAAAATGATGTAACAAGCTTTATAAAAAATCACATTAATATATCACACAACACTCCCGTAGTGTACAGTCGGGGACTTAATAAATGGCCGCTGCCGTTTTCAGAAGAGCTTGGATAAGAATCCCAATACCGGCCGAGGTTATTGACCGGATTTCGTGGCGCGTCGTTCAACACATATAATTTATTCGCATTCCTGGGTTAAATTTTATCATGAAAAATTTCGCTTAGGTCTGTATTCCGTTTGAATGTTCGGTTAAAAAAATACACATAATTGCAGAAAAAATTAGCTTTGGTCTGTAGTCCGTTTGAATGTTCGGTTAAAAAACTTAACTTTGTAAAAATATGATTTATAATACATTAAATTAAACTTCTCAGTGCCCTCTATATCACCAATATAAAAGGTAAAGGACAAGTGTTTATAATAATGTCGCGAGAGGCCGCGAAAGTCACTTCAGTTTTGAGTTTTGGCAATTTAAGCTTTTATTTATTTCTTACAAACACAAACTTTTAGACCAACTTTTGGGGTCTTTTTTATTACTCTGTGAGGCAAGCAATAAAAATATAACAATTGTTTTGACGTATATCCAATAGCAAAAAAATGACTTTTTTTGACAAAATGTTTAATTTTTTGAAAATTTACAACTTTTGATTTTATTTTTCTCGAACACCATTACATCTATAACTATAATATTTTCAGGTTAGTATAAGGGATTCGGTAGCTTCTTTGTGGCACAGTATCATCTAAATGTTTTTTTTAATTTTTTACGAAAATTTTCCTGGACAAAGGGGTACCCAAAAAGTGCAGTTTTTTAATTTTTTTAAATTGTTAACTTTGTAAAAATATATATTATAATACATTAAATTAAGCTTCTCGGGCCCCTCTATATAACGATGTAAAAGTTAAAGGACAGGTAATAATGCCGAGAGAGACCGCCAAAGTCACTTCTGTTTTGAGTTTTGGCAATTTAAACTTTTATTTATTTCTTACAAACATAAACCTTTAGACCAACTTTTGGGGTATTTTTTATTTCTTTGTGAGGCAAGTAATAAAAATATAACAATTGTTTTGACGTGTATCCAATAGCAAAACAGTTGAATTTTTTTTGACAAAATTTTTAATTTTATGAAAATTTACAACTTTTGATTTTTTTTTTTCTCGAACACCATTTCATCTACAACTGTAATATTTTCAGGTTAGTATAAGGGACTCGGTAGCTTCTTCGTGGCACAGTATTAACTAAATGTTTTTTTGAAATTTTTGACGAAAATTTTCCTGACCACAGGGGTACCCAAAAAAAGCAGTTTTTAAATTTTTTTAAATTGTTAACTTTGTAAAAATATATATTATAATACATTAAATTAAGCTTCTCGGGCCTCTCTATATAACGATGTAAAAGTGAAAGGACAGGTATTTATAATAATGCCGAGAGAGACCGCCAAAGTCACTTCAGTTTTGAGTTTTGGCAATTTAAACTTTTATTTATTTCTTAAAAGCACAAACCTTTAGGCCAACTTTTGGAGTCTTTTTTATTACTTTGTGAGGCAAGCAATAAAAATATAATAATTGTTTTGACGTGTATCCAATAGCAAAAAAATTGACTTTTTTTGACATTTTTAATTTTTTGAAAATATACAACTTTTGATTTTATTCTTCTCGAACACCATTTCATCTACAACTGTAATATTTTCAGGTTAGTATAAGGGACTCGGTAGCTTCTTCGTGGCACAGTATCAACAAAAAATTTTTTTTTTAATTTTTGGTGAAAATTTTCCTTACCAAAGGGGTACCCAAAAAGTGCAGTTTTTTAATTTTTTTAAATTGTTAACTTTGTAAAAATATATATTATAATACATTAAATTAAGCTTCTCGGGCCCCTCTATATAACGATGTAAAAGTTAAAGGACAGGTATTTATAATAATGCCGAGAGAGACCGCCAAAGTCACTTTGGTTTTGAGTTTTGACAATTTAAACTTTTATTTATTTCTTACAAACATAAACCTTTAGACCAACTTTTGGGGTATTTTTTATTTCTTTGTGAGGCAAGTAATAAAAATATAACAATTGTTTTGACGTATATCCAATAGCAAAAAAGTTGACTTTTTTTTTCAAAATTTTGAATTTTTTGAAAATTTTCAACTTTTGATTCTATTTTTCTCGATAACCATTACATCTACAACTGTAATATTTTCAGGTTAGTATAAGGGACTGGGTAGCTTCTTTGTGGCACAGAATTAACTAAATGTCTTTTTTAAAATTTTTGATGAAAATTTTCCTGGCCAAAAAGTGCAGTTTTTTAATTTTTTTAAATTGTTAACTTTGTAAAAATATATAATACAATAAATTAAGCTTCTCGGGCCCCTCTATATAACGATGTAAAAGTGAAAGGACAGGTATTTATAATAATGCCGAGAGAGACCGCCAAAGTCATTTCAGTTTTGAGTTTTGACAATTTAAATTTTTATTTATTTCTTACAAACATAAACCTTTAGACCAACTTTTGGGGTATTTTTTATTTCTTTGTGAGGCAAGTAATAAAAATATAACAATTGTTTTGACGTATATCCAATAGCAAAAAAGTTGACTTTTTTTTCAAAATTTTGAATTTTTTGAAAATTTTCAACTTTTGATTCTATTTTTCTCGATAACCATTACATCTACAACTGTAATATTTTCTGGTTAGTATAAGGGACTCGGTAGCTTCTTTGTGGTACAGTATCAACTAAATGTTTTTTTTGAAATTTTTGATGAACATTTTCCTGACCAAAGGGGTACCCAAAAAGTGCAGTTTTTTAATTTTTTTAAATTGTTAACTTTGTAAAAATATATATTATAATACATTAAATTAAGCTTCTCGGGCCCCTTCATATAACGATGTAAAAGTTAAAGGACAGGTATTTATAATAATGCCGAGAGAGACCGCCAAAGTCACTTCAGTTTTGAGTTTTGGCAATTTAAACTTTTATTTATTTCTTACAAGCACAAACCTTTAGGCCAACTTTTGGAGTCTTTTTTATTACTTTGTGAGGCAAGCAATAAAAATATAACAATTGTTTTGACGTATATCCAATAGCAAAAAAAATGACTTTTTTTTGACAAAATTTTTAATTTTTTGAACATTTACAACTTTTGATTTTATTTTTCTCGAAAACCATTTCATCTACAACTGTAATATTTTCAGGTTAGTATAAGGGACTCGGTAGCTTCTTCGTGGCACAGTAACAACAAAAATTTTTTTTTAAATTTTTGGTGAAAATTTTCCTGACCAAAGGGGTACACAAAAAGTGCAGTTTTTAAATTTTTTTAAATTGCTAACTTTGTAAAAATATATATTATAATACATTAAATTAAACTTTTTTCACTTCGGTTTTGAGTTTTGAAAATTTACAACTTTTGATTTTATTTTTCTCGAAAACCATAACATCTACAACTGTAATATTTTCAGGTTAGTATAAGGGACTCGGTAGCTTCTTCGTGGCACATTATCAATTAAATGTTTTTTTTGAAATTTTTGGTGAAAATTTTTCTGACCAAAGGGTACCCCTACAAAAGTGCAGTTTTTTAGTTTTTTTTAAATTGCTAACCCTGTAAAAATATATATTATAATACATTAAATTAAACTTCTCGGGTCTCTCTCTATCACCATACAAAAGGTTAGGGATAAGTGTTTATAATAATGCCGCGAGAGGCCGCCAAAGTCACTTCAGTTTTGAGTTTTGACAATTTAAACTTTTATATATTTCTTACGAACACAAACCTTTAGACCAACTTTTGGGATCTTTTTTATTACTTTGTGAGGCAAGCAATAAAAATATAACAATTGTTTTGACGCATATCCAATAGCAAAAAAAATACATATTACATACTTACATAGAGAACACAAATGCAACATGTTTGTATTCCTAGCTATTTTTAAAATGGTAAGTTTGAAAAGTGTAAAGCTAAAAAAAATAAATACAAGCAAAAATTGGTTATTTGAGTAAGGATGATTCGAAAACAGCTGTGAAGACGTCCTTTACTTTAAGATATGAATTGTTTTAAATGTGTAACTACCCCGACTTCTGGATGCACAAGAACACTATTTTTGGGGGTGGCTAAATAGTCCAGTCATTATAGAATTTTAACTTGCAAAAAACGTGTATGGCTTAGCCCGTTTATCGGCCAATATTCCAAATAGTTATTAATTTCAATAGCAAAAATTGCGTTGCACAAAAGTGCACAGCGACAGCCGATCGAGGTGGAGTCGAAGAAATGAAAGCGCGTGATACGATGTTCAATAATTCATTCATTCATAAACCTCGCCCGGTATTGGGATTCTCATCCAAGCTCTTCTGAAAACGGCAGCGGCCATTTATTAAGTCCCCGACTGTACAACAACTGCAACTTTTACGTAAATTGTAACGTAAGTAATAGTACCCAATAAGTTACATTGTTCGTTGCTATATTTAATTGAATAAATTGTCATAATTTTGTTAAATTTTTGTTCAGTCAGAAAATAACCTTACCAAATATCATTCGTGCATCTAATTTATCCTTGTTTGAAACAAATTACTTGTCAACTCGTTTTTCCAATTTTTTTCGGATAAACTAGATACACTTGTGATATTACCCCCGATTAATGTATTGGATTAGAGAACGTATGTAAGTATGTTAAAAAAAATTTTTTTTGTTTAATTTAGTTATTTTTTAAAGATTTTGTCAAGTCTATGAATTAATGTATTTTTTAAATTTGGTTTTAACAGCCAGGCTTGATCACGGCTGATTTTACCAAGATAAAGACTTATTATTTTTCTTTATTAATAGGCAAATATCTCAAAAACCAAAAAAAATTACTTAGTGGATTTTGCTTGTATACCCACGATATTACACAAAAATGTCTCAAAAATAAAGAAAATTGCAAATTAAGCTTTAAAGATCAAAATTTCACTGGAGAGCCTAAAACTGTCCAGAGATAGTAATTTGCGGGACGAGCAATTCGCCTAATGGCCAGACAACGTGACACATTGTGCATGCTGATTTCCCCGAAAGGGTTATGAAACGGTTTTTGATCAGCGGTCTAGAGGTTAGGGAATGACTCTATTTGGTTGAGTTGTAAAGAGAGTGATGCCATTTTAACCTTTTTGTAGCCGCAAGCAAACTATTTTTTCTAAACCGTAAAGGCAGATGAGCAAAGTGGTATTAGGTACCGTAAAACTTTGTAAAGCGGGCTACTATGTCTCCCTTTTGACATATTTTGACCTATAACTCTTAATTTTTTAATTTTTTGGCCTAAAAGAAAAGTATATCATTTTGTATGCGCATTCGAAAAACGAGCTGTCTAGCTTCCATGAGGAATTACAAATAAATATAGGGTTAAAAAATAGCCCCGTGATTGGGGGTACTTTGTCAACTAATTAAAAATACTTTTTCCTACGACCACATATGAAGATGATGGATTTCACATGATTTGTATCCTCAGAAAACGTTAAATTTCACCCGTGTGCAGAAATTTTTTCGCATATGTGTGGAAAAATGCTTTTCCGCACATGTATGGAAAAGTGTACGATGACGTTGTCTGTCTGTCACCATACGTTTCTGCACATGTGTTGCAAATTACTTTTCCACACATGTGCGGAAAATTAGTTTCATTTGATTTTTGCAAAGTTAAAGACCAATTTTTACAAAAAGTTTAGTTCAATAATATTCGTAGGAAAAATACCGTACACAACTCGATAGTATGTAACTTTCTTACACTCACTTATTGTTTCAATAGCGCCTCGTTCACAACATTCACGCTAGTTTCAAATATGTCGCTTTCTTCTCTTGTTATGCAGTGGCGCACCCAGGAATATGTCTTGGGGGGGCCCGAAGCCGCATAATGTCCAATTTTAAGCTATTATTTGTGTTTTTTCATGAAAAATTTGGAAAATGTGTAAAAAAATTCAAGGCTTGGGGGGGCCCGGGCCCCGGGGGGTGCGCCCATGTCTTATGTAATATACTACATAAATATATAATCCATTTAAACAGCTACAGAATGACAAAGTAAAATTAGATATAGAATTCTCAGACGAAAGTTATATAATTATATATATATTATTTTAGGTATTTTTGGTCAAAAAATAAAAATGATTTTAAAAATTCCATAGTAAATGACATATTATTATTTCTAATATATTCCAAGATGGCGGCGTTCAAAATATAAAAACAACAATATTTTTTTGGTTTGGTAAAATTTTTTAACAAACAATTTCATTTTATATTACTCTAAGCTAGTTTTAAAATATAATGTACAAAAAAATACAATTCATTTACTTTTTAGAAATGTCGGCGGCAAAATTTCTTTTATTTTTCCGCCACCATCTTTAAAAAGTAAATGAATTAAATATTTTTTTTGTACATTATATTTTAAAACTAGCTTGGAGTAATGAAAAATTTTTTGGGAAAAGATTATACCAAACCAAATCAATTATTATGGAATTTTTACAATCATTGGCCCTTATTTATTATAAAATGATATCCTGCATAACCAGAATAAAAAAATTACTTTTTATCTAAACTTTGACCGTCATCTTGAATGTGAAATGACAAATTATAACTTTTTATAAATACTTACTACTACAAAATTTGGGTCACTTTTGATAAAATCCAGATTTTTTTTGTATAAATCAAATTTGGTCTATAGGTTACCTTCATAACTTTTTTATTTTTGACAAATTAAGCGCCATCTTTGTATCGGTTTGGGAGCAAAGTTTTTTTTTTGTAGTGTTAAAATTAAATATCGCACAAAAATTAAAGGAAATATAAAAAAAACTAATTTTTTTAAATATAGCCGCTATTTTGTTTTGAAGTGTCAAATTTTTTTACAGTTTTAAGTTAGGTAGGTCCTTTAAAGTGAATTAATTAAAAATAGTTTTGTTTCTACTAAAACAGGGAATTCATTTATTTTATTAAATTTGGCAGCCGCCATCTTGAATTCTGAAACTGAAAAATCGAGGATTCTCTAATGAAAATTTTGCTTTTTTTACAAATTTACTCTTTGCCTACGTTCAGTTCTTTTAAGATTCAGTCAAAGAACATAATTTCAATGATTCATAATTTCTCAGTTATAAATAAATTGACTATAGGCCGCCAGCAGTGACGTCTCCTAATGTAAAAATGGACGCCCAAGAAAAGTCCAGTGGTGAAACGTACGCGTAGACAAGGTCGACAGTGTCTACCCAAAATTTTCGATATTATTATTACATAACAATATTCCTTAATGCTATTTATGTTTATATCTAACAACTAAAAACCAAAAATAATGACAATCCTGGTCACACCGCATGGCACGTCCCTCTTTAAAAAACACAGTGTAGATGGTGTAGACGTATTCGAAATTGTCTACAGGTTCCAGTTCGACGCAAAAACGCGACAATTTGGCGGCGGAGATAGCGAGTGGAAAAGACATTCGTCTATTTGTCTACTGTAGTCGGCCTGCTAGATAGTACGTGCACATTTTGCATTATAATTATGTTATATCGAAGCGCATTATTTTTCTGAGCGCAAGTATAGTCGACTGCGTAAATTTCGTCCCTAATTTTACAAACGGGCGTATATTTACCATTTTTGTACTAGTAAAATACGCAGACTAGAACCTATTTTGAAGACAGTTTGAGAGTTACTCTTCGCTGTTAATATAAATATTTGTTGTACTTTTTATGCAAAATTAAAATATCTTAATTTTTTTCGTAAAACTTCTTTTCGAATTTTTTTCCGTTTCTTTTGTCTGCCCTAAATAAATCCTCACGCCTCGCCATTGGAAATGTCAACGTTAGCGCAAGGAGGAAAAGTAATCTATTCCCCTCCCATCTGGTAGATACAGACATTAGTCTGAAATTATTTTAATAAACTTTACACCTCTAACCATTTCTATACATTGCCTTTTCTTTATCGACAAAGCACTCTGTCAAGTGGCTTTAGGACACTTGTATCGTTAGAGACCTTGTAATACGTGCTATTATAAGCCCCAATATGATTTCGTAAGCGATTTGGAGACATCGACGGGCATATAAATAGCAGATATTTCGGTGGTTTGTGGTAATATTTGAAACACTACTTGCAATTTAAATGCCTTGCTGCTTTTGGCGCTTCCTACAATGCGTTCATTATTCAGGTTATAATGTAAATTTTAACCAGACGCGCCAAGCGTTGAACGGACGTCTTCTGTCTGTCATTTGTCAATTTTACAATTTTTTTATTGGCGGATTTGAATCGACAGGAATTTCCCGCCAATAATAGAGATTTAAAAGGTAAAGCCAATATTAATGTTATTTTTTGAAGGAATCAAAAATTGTAAGAATAAAGAGGTTCCTTTTATGTTTGTTTTGACATATTTGGCCAAAAATAGTTAACTCATTGCCGCAAAAAAACAGAATTTTAAAATTAGCTTCTTTCAAACGAAAATTGAAATATGAATTCTTACAGAATTACGAATACTATGAGAACTTTTTGTCAAGCTCTAAAATTAAAAGGGATAGGTACCTTGGCTACTCATTATATAATTTTAAAACATTATATAATTTTAAAACATCATATAATTTTAAAATATTATGTAATTTTAAAACATAGTAGTAGGAAACTTTTTTCTAAGACTTCAATTTTTAATGTTTAAGACTTCAATTTTTAATGTTAGTAATGTGATAGGTTTATTATTCTGATAATAGGACAGATTTTTATTTTTGTTTTAAATATGTTTAATTAGTTTACTTAGATTTTATATAAAATTGTGTTTATTATGTTAATAACACAGAATTTAATTTAAAAAAAAATAAAAACCAGTTTTAATCTTGTTAATAGAATAGAATAAAAAGTTAGAATTTTTTCATTAAAATATGTTTAATTGAGAAGTAAGAGCTCACTGCTAAGATTTTGATTATTATTTAAAAACCAAAAAACACTTTTTGATCTTGTCAATAGAGGATAGGATAATGAATTGAATTTTTTTAGTTAATATGTTTAATTAAGTAGTCAGATCTCTTTCTGAAGATTTTGATTATTATGAACTAAAAATGTTTTGTTAAAAACTAATGCAGCATGACACAAATGAAAATTTAATTTGCTGCATTTCTATAATTTTTATATTTAACTGGGTATAAACAAATAAAAAAAAGCAATATTTTAAATTACAAGAACCTAAAATAATTAATATATTATTGCTATTATCAATAAAGTTTAGTGAAAAACATGGCTTCTAATAATGGAGTTCCATCTTCATTATATACCACATTATGTGAGTGGATTAAAAAGGGAATTGGTGGAATTAAAAAAAAATAATTTTTACAAAAATTGGAGTAAAGTTGGGTTAGAGTTTGCTCTGATATATTTTATATTTGCTATGCTATAATCGAGGTAGATAAATCGTTGTAATCGTGAACGTCATTTCGCCTTCCCCGTGTGCGCACCAAAGCCAGCAACCGAATCATGAACGGAAAATTCATCCAAACAGACGCGCGGCGTTAATTGTGAACGGGAAAAAAAGTAAAGCACCGCGCGTCTGGTATGTACACGGCGTTAATCATGAATGTACTCCTGAGCTTTGTACAAGGTGCAACCTTACTTTTGATACCATTTTTGTATTTACAAAACAACTAGTCAAAATTGTTTGTTGAAATTTTTGTTCGGAACACTGTTATTATTTTCTGACTACAAGTGATTCCAATATTTGTTAACTAAAAATTATGAACCTTAGAAATCAAGATAACTCCAAGAAGCAAAAACGAGATAATAAAGTATTTAAAATGCTATACAAATTATTTTTGTATAAGAAAACTTTTAAAAGAAATCTGTGCCTATTATTTTTTGATTTGGTCAAAAATAATAATTATATATCTGGCTGTTGACTCTGGGTCGTGGACGATGTAATCATTTACTTTGTGCGAGCAGAAGAGCTTTGGCCAATCAGAAGCTTTGAATAAGATCTGAGTCGTCACGTGTTAAGCGGGAATCAAACGACTCGTGTACTTGGCGAATAATTGTTACTTGCCTATACTTGCCATGTCGTGTGAGTGGGTTACTTGCCCAATTATTTGTCACTCGTTGGGTTTCCATTTGTGGTAGGGAAAAATGGCTGAGTCAAAGGGCTCACGATTATTCGTACACTTGCCAAGTACGTACTTGTAAATTGTACACGTCGTGTGAGTGTCCTGCTTGCTTTCGCAATTCGCAAAATTCGTATACTTGCCAAGTACGCAAATAATTGTGTATTTGCCCAGTACACGAGTCGTTTGAGCCCGCCTTTATGCGGAAGGACCTCTATCACGCAAGTTTCTCTTGAGAGCCGCCGCACAGTAGATTGAGCAAGTGTAAACACCGGGACATAGGGGGATTTCGCAAAAGTGGTATTTTTTAAAGTTGGATGCAAATTTTGTTTTAAAAATACTCTGGTCCATTGGAAAAATACTATATAATATTTTAAGTCACTTTCAGTATGTGAAAAAAATCGCACTTTTTAAGCCTTTTAAAAGTTTAAAAATAAATACAAAAATATAGTGTTAACTTTGTGAATCAATTTAAAATATTGGTGTCCAACTAAATGTAATGATGATGATCATTTACACAAATATATTAATAAAAAAGTAAAAAATTTTAATAAGCTTTTTTTTGTTCTCCAGTTGCGTACTTAATTAAAGTTTATGATTTGATAAATTTTAAAGAATGTTAGGTTGAAAATAATTAATATAAAAAGTAAAAACATTTCTTTATTGAATCTTATAAAAATTTCCTGCCACCTAGTGCAACTCTGCGAGATACATGACTTTTTATTTATTTTGTATTTTGTTTATGTAACCTAGGTAACTGTTTGATGTTTTTTAATTTCTCTGACTCTTTCCGATTTTAACCAAATTTGGTACTAAAGTTCATTATCGCCAGGCCACCTCTCAAATTATGGGTTAAGTGGTGGGGGGTTAAGTGGGGGGGGTTCGGTTCATCGGAGTAGGGGGTAAAGAGAGGATAACATATTTTAAAAAATCGTAACTTAGAAACTAAAGTAGTTATCCATATACGGCATTCAGATTTAAGTTTCAATAAATATGGACTCAAAATTTTGTAAGACAGTTAAAATATGTAACAGCTTTAGTCTCCGAAATAGCATATGAAAAACGTTAAAAAAAAGGTTTAAAAATCATAAATTTAGAAGCAAAGCACCCCTTGAAATGAAGTTTTCGAGATATTTGTTCTTTTACTAACTTAACGACTGACTGGTGGATCTGTGGTAGCGAGCATCAATTTGTTACTTTAGCGCTAATGCTAAACTTAAACGGGACTGCCACCTCAAATAGGACAATTCCCAAAATTTTCGCCTGCGGCGTTGACCTTAGTAACGATCAGTCTTTTTTATATCAAAATGACAGTGATAGATAGAGAGTTATGCAATGAAAGTAACGACAGAACCAGTGACTATGACGAATATGAATAATCCATAAAAATACAAAGGCCCATTTTTTTAGTTCTTATCCGATTTAATTAAAAAATTATCTCGATATGCGAAAAAAAAATAGAACTATGCATTAGTATAAAATTTTTAAGACGGCCTAAACATTTTTAAAAATTTTCTGCCATTTTGGATTTTTAAAAAGCGTCAAATTTTTAAAAAGATAATGAAAACCCCACATTTGTCTTTTTAAGAAGCCAAAAACTTTCAAAATCGAGTCTTTAAAATATACACTTCCTTAAATAAAGAAGAAAAAATACACTTTAGTAGTAGATACAAGAGAGACAAACATGGTCGTAATCACGTCATTATACAACAAACGGAGTTCTAATGCCACGCTAAGCAATTCCACTATACTTTCACACAACTCAACCACAATTCCACAACAATTTTACCGTAATTCCAAAGAAGAACTTGTATTGGATTTAGTAGCGCACCCAGGAATTGGTCTTAGGGGGGGTCGGGGGGTGATCGAGGCCTATAATGTCATATTTTATGGTGTTTTTTGCTTTTTTCATGTGGAAAATATCTAAAAAAATCTTAGGCCCTGGATCGCCCTTGTTAGATTCCATTTTTAAGTTTTGATATTCCCGCGTATTGGATTTTTGATAACTGTAAATTTTAGTGAACTCTTGTCTTTTGTCTTTTAAATCAGCTATTTAGTAATCAAATCCGTTAATAAATAAAAAAGTTATTTGGTTTAAAAATCCACTGTGCGTCTGCGGAACGTACACAGTAAAAAAACGAGTGTTGAATTTAACACTCAAAAGTGGTACATATAGGTCCACACTGATGCAAGGAAATTAACCACCATCACCTTATGGTTAAATGTGTTAAAAAGCATATTTACAGTTTGTGTTTTTTTAGGTAAATAAAGTGTTAAATAAAATAATTTATAGGTTTAAAATGATAATGAGAGTGTTAAACTTTTGGTTAAAGTAACACTCAAACTGTTTATTCTACACTGCTAAGGAGACTAAATAACACACTACTAATGTAAAGTTTTATTGATTTAGTGGAGAAATACACCAATTGAGTGTTAAAAGTATACCTACGGGAAAGGTACATTGCATATTGGGAGTGTAAAAACACACCCAAATATGGTAAAATTACAGTGTTAAAGACACACTAAATAAACTAAGTGTTATTTTAATAAACGGCTTTATTAAACATATGCATACACAAGTACATTTAAAAAGTTTAAACATAGGTATACATTATTTTTTAACTGCAAATATTTGTTTTTTCTTAAATTAAAAACGTTATTCTTTAACAAAAACTTGTACTTATTTCTAATTAGAAAATCCTAAAACTAAAATACCGCGCAACAGAAGTGCAACTTTTAACTTTTGCCCTAAATATTAACAAGTCTCAAACTTTTTTGCAAAATTGGATCCGGTTTTTGGTATCTTTAAAAATTTTTTCGGTAAAAATCAATCGGTAGAAATAAACGAAATACAAAACTTTGCCTGCAGTAAAATTTTTAATAATTCTGTTTTCAGAAAAAATACTATAGTCCAGAAATTCAAGTTTCGATAATAGGGACTTATTGGAATAAAACCTCACTTTATTTTAGAGTCGACTTTATTCTGACCGATTTACAAAGAAAAATGACAGCTGACCTCTCAAAATTGACATACCAAAGTCAAAAATAAAGTCATTTAATTTAATAAATACAGACAGTAATAAATCCGGTTCTTAAATACACAAAGGTCAAATTTTGAATGAAAGCAGCTGCTTTTTATATGTAAATCTGTCACAATACGGTCGATTTTAAAATAAGGTCAGGTTTTATTCCAATAAGTGTTGAGGACAGTTCTTTTATGGTACAGTCACTTATAGCTACTTTTACAACTTTCAGTAAAACTTAAGTAAACTCTAAGTTTAAACTAAAGTTTGATTTTAAAATAATCATTTTACAACTACCGTTTAACGTCAGTTTGTTTTGGTATGGTGTTACAAATAATAATTATCTGTCAGTGTCAATAAAAAAATAGACGAAAAACATTTTTTTAAAGGTTATATACTTAAGTTTGTGGTACAAACCCCCATCCTCTAGTAAAGTTTAAACTTAAGTTT
Organism: Aspidapion aeneum; assembly: GCA_963576565.1. NCBI lineage: Eukaryota > Metazoa > Arthropoda > Insecta > Coleoptera > Brentidae > Aspidapion > Aspidapion aeneum. The sequence continues at coordinate 77,073,750 of OY755044.1, read as the reverse complement.
AAAGTTTAAACTTCAGATTGCAGTTTTTAAACTCCAGTGATAAAAGTGCCCCTTAGAAAACATGGGAGAGAACAAATTTGGATTTTTGTTACTTACTGTACAGAAGATCAATAGCTTTTCTGCAGATGATTGAGTGGAGTCTCTTCTCCCAGTTTTTTTTTCCTTTTGCAGTTGATGGCAGCATGTGCAAAAGGTCCAAAGCTGCTCTTGTCCCAAACTAAAAAATATCTAATCAGTTATGCAGTCCTTGGCTTGAAGCAATGCCTTGCTTCTTTCATATAAAGATAATATTTTCACAAACTTAACAAGTTGACAAAACAAAGTCAACTGAGCATTTTTACCAACCTGTAAAAGAGGAAGTTCCATTTATTGCTGGATTGATTTGGCATGCTGTACTGACATAAACATTTAGTATTGTGTTAACATAAAAAGTAAATTTATCTATACAGTTCCTAGCAGAAGGATAGAGGATTTCAAAATCTTGATCAATCTATAAAATAAAACAGTTATATTATTTTATAAACAAAACATTTTTGAGAATTTTTACCAGTCCTTTGGTGTCAAGAAATCTGGGAAACTGCGTTATTGTAAAATCAGTCGTTTCCCGAACTTCAATGGTGTTTTTCATTTTTTCAAAAATCTCTTCCCTTTGTGTATTGTAATTTGCGTTTGTAAGAAATTCGATGTCTTTTTCTTCCTCATCGCTGATTTTGCGTTTCCTTTTAGTAGGCAGCTACAACTCTGTGAGCTTATTTTTATTTTCTTGTATTTCTCTACCATACTTCTGACTACAGTCACCAGGCCAAAAAGCCAGATGGAGTTCTTTTTGAGTCATCATAAAATATTTCCTTAAAGAGAAGAAAAAAATAAATCTTAAAGCCATTTTAGGGTTAAATACTATGTTAATATATTTATTCTGATGTAAATGTTATTATTTTTTTACTTGTCAGTGACAGTTTTGATATTGTTAAAATAATGAGGTTTTGATAAAATGGCCTAGAATACACTGCTCAAATTCTGGAAAAAGTACTTTTAAGTCATATCAGTTTTTTTTTAATCAGCTGTACATTCATTGTTAAAACTGACTAAAGTACAAATAAAGTAAAGTATATAGAAAAAAGATTTGGGGTGGTCTTGAGACAGTTTTGGGGTCGAGGCCCCATGAGGCTGTATCTTATGTTTGTATTCATGAAATATGGGGAAAATATTTTTAAAAATTTCTGAGGGGCCCGGGATCCCTCCTTATTTACGCCACTGGGATCATTAGTAATGGATTAAAACAGGTGTTGTAAATTTCTGAGGGGCCCGGGATCCCTCCTTATTTACGCCACTGGGATCATTAGTAATGGATTAAAACAGGTGTTGTAAAATCTTTATAAAAAAAGCCCACGAAAGACTATGGCGCCAGACTAGGCCTAATAAAATCAACCTGGGGTCTACTACGTTATACCTCGATGCTTGAAAATGGGTGTTTCTTTTTTTAATGATAAGTTGAGGTCGTTTTATACTGTTTTCAAGAAAAAAAAATGCGGATTTTTCGCATTTTTTTTAGAAATTTAAAAATTAAAAAATTAGTAAAAACTCATACAAATTGGTATAGAAATAATTTATTTGACGTTTGTTATTTCGAGAAAGAGCGGGACGGCTCACAATCGACGGAGCTTTAAATAAATGGTAATTTAGCCAAAAATAAGGTGACCAACTATCTAGCAAGAGGCGATAAAAAGTTTTTAAGAAATGTATTTACGCATAGAAAAATGGTTACACCAAATTTTTGAAATCTAATGTTCGGCCTGACATCTTGCTCTTTTAATTTGTCGCGCATTTTTGACTCTGTAAAATCGTCCAAAATCGTCTATTGAGCATTTATAATGAAAAAAATGATGCAGAAACAATTATGATAATGATGATTTACAGAAATTTAGCAGTTCGGTTGGGTTCGGGTCGATCTTAGATTAGGTTGGCTGTGTCTTAAAGTAATTCAGCAGGAGTCGGCTGCGCCGACTCCTGCTGAATTACTTTAAGACCCAACAAACCTAACCTAAAACCAAACCGAACGGAACTTAACTGAATCAAATTGAACCAAACTGAACCGAACTAAACCAAAACGAACGGAACCGAACCAAACCGAACCGAACCAGACTGAACGGAACCGAACCGAACCGTACCGCACAAACAATCAGCAAGAATCGGCTGCGCCGATTCTTGTTGAATAGTTCTAACTAAATAATTTCCTACCCTCAGATGCACCGTAACAAGGCTTTGCTGATCCATTCTCTATCTTTGTTGTTTTGTATGTGAGCAACAAGGACTTAATCGCGATTAAATCCATGATCGCGCTTCAGTGCTTACGGTGCATCTGAGGGTAAGTCAGCGTAAGCAAATCCAATTGGGAAATTTGAAATGGCCGAATGACCTGGAAAGTGTCGGCCAAGCAAAAACTCAATCAATGTGTCAAAACATCTGTGGGAAGGTCAACTGTACAAATTTTCAAAATTATGTGAAAAAACCGAGAAAAAACACGAAAAACTAGGTATGTAATTAATTTAAAATTGTTAAATTATTAATCCTAAGCTAATTCATAAATTTATGTCGAAAATTTGACGATGCAGTGATAGAAATTAATTTTTTTCAACCAAAACAAGTCAAAGAAAATCACTATGTAATGTTTTTTAAAAAATTATTTTAAAAAAAACCATACTTTTTTTTTTAATTTCCCGTATCCAAATCGACTAAAAATAGTCCAAAGAATCATTTTCATACAAAAAAATCGTTATATAGAGCGTTTTGACGAGCGAGGTATAACGTAGTAGAACCTCAACCTGTATAGAGTCCAAAAATGCAAACACATACTATAAGTAGTACTAGAGAGAAACTAAAATGATATACCTAATATTACTACTTTATTCCTAAAGTTTAGTTCGAACTCCTAATCATAAAACGACTATGAACTATACTACTTACCGATCACTATAATGGATACATAGTTGTCCTCTAATTCTTTTATTTTGCAGAATTTTGTTTGCCCCTTATATTTTAATTTAAACACTATCGACATGATTGATTAATTAATAACTAGATCCACTAACTTCCACCTCACGTTTACTCACCTTTTACCCAAAGTCTGTAGAGAATCTTTTAACCCAATTTGGCCGCGGCCATGAAATACGACGTTTGAGAAACGAAAACGATTTGACAGCGACAAGGGCTTTCTATTTAACTGACCAAGAATTTACTGACCAAGAATTTACTGACCAACGAATTTTCGTATTTTTCGGTGTAAGGGCGCCAACAAAGTTTTTTTTTACTTGTTTGTAGCAAAACGAATATTAGCTTACTAGTCTAAGCTGTTACCACTTCAGCTACAACTCAGTTTTATCCCAAAAACCACCTTTCCCCAGTTTCTGCCACCAAAAAAAACAACTACTACCACCTTCCCCTAGCTTCTGTTGTCAAAAAGGCAACTACTACCATCTACTACCACCTCCTACCAGATTCTACCACCAAAAAACCAATTACTACCACTTTCATCTAGCTTGTACAGTCGGGGACTTTTTAAATTGCCGTCCTCAAAAATACTTACATCTGTCTGTATACATACATATATAAAAAAAAAATTGATTTCTCTAAATGGGTAACTTTGACAGTAAAAAAATACAACGGCAATTTAAAAAGCCCCGACGTACCGCCCAAAAACCAACTACGATCCCCTTCCACCACTCGAAAATCAACTACTACTACCTCCCCTAGATTCTAGGACCCAAGCGTAATAGTCGACGAAAAAATTATTTGTAATATATTTTTTTTTTCTAGGAGGGGATAATACTTCTTTTTGCCCTTTAATTATTAACAAAAACTGAATACTTTTTTTTCTAGGGGGGGGGGTTTACCCCGTTAACCCCTCCTCAAATCCGCCCTTGCTAGGTCCATAAAATTAACTACTACCACATTCCTCTAGCTTCAACCACCAAAAAACCAACTACGATCACCTTCGCCTATTTAGCTTCTACCAGTCAAAAACAACTACTAGTACCTCCCCCTAGATTCTAGGACCATAAAATCAACTACTACCACATTCCCCTAGCTTCTACCACCAAAAAACCAACTACTACCACCTTCCCCTAGCTTCTGCCATCAAAAAATCAACTACTACCACATTCCCCTAGCTTCTACCACCAAAAAACCAACTACTACCACCTCCCCTAGCTTCTGCCATCAAAAAATCAACTAACCGCATTCCCCTAGCGTCTACCTCTAAAAAACCAACTACTACAACTTCCGCCTTGATTCAACCATCAAAAAATCAGCTGCTACCACATTGCCCTAACTTCTGCCACCAAAAAACCAACTACTACCGGCTTCCCCTAGCGTCTACCCCCAAGAAACCAACTACTATCGCCTTCCCCTAGCCTCTGCCACCAAAAAACCAACTACTACCACCTTCCCCTAACTTCTGCCACCAAAACAAGGGATAGTAATTGAAGTTGGTTTTTGATAGTAGAAGCTAGGGGAAGGTATAAGTAGTTGTTTTTTTTGGTGGTGCAAACTAGAGGAAGGTGGTAGTTGATTTTTTGGTGGTAGAATCTAGGGAAATCTGGTAGTAGTTGATTTTTTTGTGGTAGAATCTAGAGGGAGGATGTGGTATGGTAGTTTGTTTTTTTGGTGGTAGAAGCTAGGGGAAGGTGATAGTAGTTGGTTTTTTGGTGGTAGAAGCTCAGGGAAGGTAGTAGTAGTTGATTTTTGTGTGGTAGAAGCTAAAAGAAGGTGGTAGTAGTTGGTTTCTTGGTGGTAAAGTGTAGAGGAAGGATTTGTTTCGATCTCAAACAATTCGCAGTGACATCGAAAAGTATAAAAAAATTGCTGGTCAGTAAACTTCTGGTCAGTTAAATAGGTAGACCCGACAAGAAGGTATCTTCTCACTAGTTAACCAGCTAGCTGGTGTTCTGTGCCAGCTAGAGAGTATTTTAACCCATACTTCGGGTGAAATATCATAAATTAAATGCTTTAGCATTGCACCAGTGTAAAAATCGTCTAATTTACTCTGGATTAGTTAGATGTTTACGCTAGGGAGTAAAATTTACCGCAGTTTATATTAACACCCAAATTTTTCAAATGGGTGTTAAATCTTAGAAAAAATCATTTGCATGAGTGTTGAATTTAACACTCGCCAAATTTACCTTGCAAGAAATGAATTTTACCAAGCAGAAATTTTTTACTGTGTAGAAGTGCTTCGGAGTAGGAGAACAGATTTGGCTAGAAACGCGTAAAAATGTTTCAAAATTCACTCTCTTTGAACAGCACGCGACTATTTCCTTATTTCCTATTGGTCGAGAAAACGAACTTCCCACGATGTGATGCATTGCTTCTCACGACTATAAGAATAGCCCCCTGCTTGGTTTTAGTAGGCATTTAAATGTTTGCGATATTTTGCCCGCCAATAAAACTTATAAATTAATCGAACTAAATTGGTTTTCTAAGATACGACTTAACTCTGCCAGTATAGCAGTTACAAGCTAATTTCTGTTAAGTTGGGAAACACGAAACCTAATTTTCTTGTGTACCTTCTTTCCATTAAGGCAAATTGAATCGGAAGGATTATTTCAGTTTACCAAGTTTGCAAATAAAATAGCAGAATTTAAAGGGTTTCTAGCGTGTGATGAAATAAGTTTTTGGTTTCCACCAAAACAAAATCTTTTAATAATGATCAAAAATAATGCTAGATATTAATTTTCGAGATGCAGCAGAAGTAGTAAAAATCAAATAATTTTTGAAGTGTAAACTTCTTTAGGCGCGTTTAGCAGTTTTTGTGGGTAGTGAATTGAACTAAGCCGTCAGGCTCGGCTCTATAACGTTCATTCAGGTGAAGTCTACTCGAGTCGACTAACTGTGAGAGGAACATTCAGCGAGCGATATGATGATGCAGATGAAGGCCAGTATTAATAATTTCGCCTTGTTGAAGTTTACACTTCTGCCGTGTGGTCGTAAGCACACACAATTTTTTTTAAATAATAAACTATACCTACTTAAAACATTTTTAAGACATTTGATAACATTATTCTTTACCAAAAAATGTTAAAATTACTTTTAAAATAGAGGTCTCACACAAGATATGTAAGAAATTTTAATTTAAGCTGATGTAGTTTAACCATTTTGAATTATGAAATTTTCAAATATGATATAAAATTAAATAATTTTTTTTTGCAACAAACCTTGAAAATCATTAAACTCAACTAAACAAAAAAAGGACCAACAAAGGTGAATGTGACAACGACCACTAAAACATATTTTAGTTTACACGTTCTACTATAACTATAGTAGAGTGAGCTAGGGTAATTTTGCATAAAAAAAATTGCTCCGATTTAAAAAAAAAAAATTATATATCTTTCCGTTCCAGATGATTCTGAAACTTTTTTATCGCACCGTCTGTCTGTATGTTTGTCTGTGAGGACCAACGCGCATAACTCAAAAACTTGTTGCTCAATTTTTGATAAAATTTGGTACCTAGTTTGAGTTTTGCCGTTGATCAAATGCTGTCATTTAAAAATGAATAAAATTCAGCAAAAAAAAAGGGTGAGGGTAGAATCGAGTGAGCTTAGGTGGCCATAATTTAGCAAAGTATTTATAAAGTGACAGATACATTTAGTGAAAATACAGGTTTAGAATAAGTTCTGTAGAATAATCAGATTTAAATAGAATAAACAGGTTTAAATAGAAAAAGACGAAAATGACTTGTTGTCGAAACAATTGACAAACTTCTTTTAAATATTTATTTATGCTGCATATAATCCAGAGTTTTTAATCTGCAATCAGATCAGAGAGACCTATAAACGTATCTAAAGAAAAACATTTATTTTCATTTTAAAATCAATAAATTAACAATGACCTCTATATATATATATATATATATAACTAAATTAATAAGATTTTGACACCATCATGGGCAAATTGTATACCCTTCCATTTGAAAATGATAAGCGCGCGTTTTACATAAACACTAAAGACCGCTTGACATGGAGCAATAAACTTACAGTTGCTTGCAAGATTACTATCAAATATGTCTCCTTTATGCACATTAATCTTGCATGCGACTGCAAGTTTATTACTCCATCCCAACCGGCCTTAATACTTTCAGCAAAACTCGGCAACGGAACGCACGTTCTTACCACACAAGATGCACTAAGTTGGCGGGTTAAGACCAACCCCTCATTGTCGCGTAAAAGACCTATTAATTAGAATTAGGTTTATGGTAGACTAATGCAGATGGTTGTTAGTTAGGATAACAAAGAATTACTTATTTCATTTAAAGGCTCAAATAAAGTAACTTAAAATACAAGTACGAAATCGACTTAATTAATTTAAATCTCCACCTTAAATGTAAAGAATTTTCAATTAAATTTTTTTTTTTTTTAATATTGAAAATTTTAAATATTATCTTTCCGAAATATTTATAACTATGAAGAATTTGGCGCTTTTTTCGGGTATTTCTTATGATAGGGCGGTTCACCAACAAATATGCACTAGTATTATCATAACGTCTATGAGAAATTCTCAACAGTAAAACATTTTTTATTTTGGAAAATTCTGAATTGGAATTGAACATTTAATTTTTTTTTAATTCTTTTAAGCAAACAGTTAAAAGAAAACTTATTAACATCCCGATACTCTGCGTACCCCTTAGATAATAATTTGTACTTGTCCATCTTTTCATTTTAATTAAGTAAAATTATTAAAAATATTTACTCCATAAAGGGTTTCTTCTATAAATTTTGTCATCCTATTTTTCAAAAATCTGATAGGAAAGGCCTTTAAAAACCTTAAGCGATTACGAAATGTGGGTCATAGTAAAAAAAATATCCCTAAGTTCGTCACCCCCATTTTTTTTTAAATTTTTTAATTTTTTTTAAATGCAAGAAAAACTTAATTTAGGCCCTCCAGCAATTTTAGAAAACACATATCGAAAAGTGAGAATGGGTTACATATATTCCTTATAATTTATATTCCCAAAAAGAAAATATTTTTTTCTGCTAACAAATATCGATGTCCCAACATTCGTCACCCTTATGTCTCGAAACCAAAATGAACCTTATTTTTGCGTTCTAATTTTAAAAATCGGTAAAGGAAAGAGACATTAAACACCTCGTCTTCTTTCTTACTCCGTCTCCCGTTTTTTTTCTTATGGAATTAAACTCTTTTTATTCGAGTTTTCAAATCAGAGTAAAATATCCTTTAGAATGACGTGTCACACTCAATATTTTATGTGAATTTTTATTTTATTGTTCTTATAAATATTTTGGTTTTTTTAATGTTTTTTGTTTTTATTTTACATTTGAATTTGATGACTGGGTGAAAAATATTTTAAAATAATCAAATTAAAAAATAATTTAAAATAAAAAACAATATTTAAAAAACAAAAATATAAAAACAATAAAAAAAAATTAAAAATTAAAATAGTAAGTGTTCTTATTCTTATTCTATAAGAAAAATTATAACTTTATGCAATATCTCAAAAACTAAGAAAGATATATAAAAACCGTTTACATCTGTCAATTCTTCACGAAAAAAATTATAATAAAGCTCGTAATATGAAAACAAAATTTTCATAAATAAAAAGGTTAAAGACCCCCTCAAAATGCAGAATTTTGATATCAAGATTACAATACTATGCTTTGGCTTTGGCCTTTAAGCTTGTCTTAAAATTTGTGCGTCGCAAAGGGGAGTTAATTTTTTCATCACCGAACCGAACCGAACCGAACCGAACCCCTAAAAAACATCGAATTTGGGACACCCTGTACAAAGAATGGATAAAAAAAGACAAATGGAGACCTGCAGAGGGAGACCACGAAAAATGTGGATAGACAATGTCGAAGATGATATCAAGATTATTGGAATAAGTGAAAAATCGTACCTGAGAGGGCAGACAGAAGGGCTGTGGTTAATCAGACTAAAACTTACCAGGGTAGCTATTCTGGGTCTTGAACGAAGCGACCTTCCACATCACACGCTCTCGACCAATGGCATAGTCGCCCGCTCGTCAGAATTAGTGACTTTTACGCATTTGAAGTAAAATCTACCGACTGAACGTTTGTCGGTCGGATCGTAGGTGAAGCTTGCGCACTGGAGGTCTTTTCGTATAGCACGTGACAGCTCGGAGGTTATTTAAAGCTTGTCATTGGCAAAGCATGTGATGGCAACTATCACATCCCATCCTTCAAGACCCAGAATAGCTGCCCGGGGGTTTTATTGCCACTTGAAAGTCCTAAAAAACACTAAGCTGCTGCTGCTCAGTTTTTGTAGACAAGTGTTATGAATACCCTTTTAGCCTTTTACCCTTATAAAACGTATAGGTATAATATAAAAAGCATTCAGATAATAATTCGCACATCAGCCTAAATATATTGGATATAAAGTATGATACGAGCGATAGCTTTGGAAAGACTAAAACGGGAAATTGACGAGTCTGCCATCTGACTGACGTCTTGGAGTAATAATAAAGACGCATCCGGGAATCGTGTCTGCGTGTGTGTATGTGAAATATATTTCGTTGATGTGCGAGTTGCTTATATTAAAAGAAACAGCGATCTATAATCAACAGTAAACCGGTATGTTCACAAATATCAAATTGCAAATAATGCAAGGACCCAAAACTCTAAACAACAAGTAAAATTAAAGAAAGAAAAATAAGAAAAAAGTTTTCTGTCCTCGGCCGGAACTCGAACCCGGAATCTCTTGCTCCGTACGCAAACGCTGTTAACATTGAACCACCAAAGACCATACATACATTTTTTGGAACACTTTCATCTATGCATGTGTGCGTACAATACAAGAACGAAAAACTCTCAGGATATTAACTCGACCAAGTCGTCTATAATTTTTCCCACTGTCAAAGGTGTTGCCAATGTTCGTTAATATTCTTGCCAATGTTCGTCCCACTTTTCTGAAATTTTAATCCTAATTTTATAAAACGCGGTAGAAAATATAAAAAAAATTAATTTCAATAATCAACGCACGCACAGCTTATTCCACGAAAGCTATATTTTGGATTTGTCATCCAGGCATTTTGATTGGATTCATCATCCAGGCGTTCATTAAGAGAGGATTTTCACCGGTGTCCGTTTTGTAAAGTGTTTTTATTGTAATTTCCTGAAATATTCCGGTTTTTTTTTTAAATTTTGTAGAAGAAAATGCATGTAAGAAATAAGCTTTTTATTAATGAATTGCGTTTAGACATGGTTAGGTAGCCAACAAAATAAACAAAATATATAAAATATTTATGTAGGTACTTGTAAAATATGGTTATGAATATGTTATACACAAAAACCTCTGAATGGTTCAAGAAAAGTTGTAAAATGTCCAGGAAAAATCTATAAGTCTGAAAATTTTCTGGAAAGGTCTGCAAATATTTTTAGAAAATGTATAGCAAAAAGTGTGAAAATATTTAAGAAATGGCTGGACATTTCCTGTAAGAGACCGGAAATGTCTCGGAATACTTAATCTCCTGCATAAATCTGGTTTGGTTTGGAAGACTGGAAATGTTATGAAAAAATTCAGTAATTCCGGAAATGTTTTAAAAAATCTGGAAATATTTTAGATGTCTAGAAATATTAAGGAAGACTGGAAATAATAAAGAAGTCTGAAAATGTTTCGGACAAGGTCTGGAAATATTCTGGAAAAGTTTGAAATGTTAAGGAAGCGGATTTTTTTAAATTTTGTAGAAGGTAATGTAAGAAATAAAAATAAGCTTTTTTGTTATTAAATTGCGTTTAAAAATGGTTAGGTTGCCAACAATGTACATATAATATATAAAACATTTATGGGTGCTTGTAAAATATACTTTTGAATAGGTGGGACATTTATATATAGTACATATCTCAGACATTATTATATAAGAAAAATTGTGAAAATATTTAGGAAATGGCTGGAAATTCACTGGAAAAGACCGGAAATGTCTCGGATGACTTAATATCCTGCAAAAATCTGGCTAGGTTTGGAAGGCTGGAAATGTTCTGAAAAAATTCAGGAATTCCGGAAATATTTTAAAAAGACTGAAAATATTTAGAAAGGAGGTAAATGTATAGGAAGAAGTCTGAAAATGTTTAGAAATTGGCTGAACATATCCCGGAACAAAACTGGAAATGTATAGAAGAGTCCTGGAAAAGTATTGAGCTCTTGGAAGTTTGGAAATGTGAAAAAATCAGGAAGTCCGGAAAGTTTTTAAAAAATTTGGAAATGTTTTAGAAAAGTCTGGAAATATTATGGGAAACTGGAAATAACAAAGAAATCTGAAAATATTTCGGGCAGTCTGAAAACGTTCCGGAAAATTTTGGAAATATTTAGGATATGTCTGGTTCGGTATAACAATATCACCAGAAGAAGTTTGTTTTGCAAAAAAAAACAAAATAAGCTATTAACTTGGTTCACGGGCCTCTCCAAATGTTTTCTAGGCTCATCAAAAATAACTAATAGGTACTTCCTAGCTCGGGCACCAATGGCTAGAGAAGGTAATGTTTTCGATGAAAACTAAATTATTGGAGATAACGCCGAACTTTTGATTTGTTTGTCTCCTTCCGGCCCACAATAGGTCCCGATTCGTGAGATTTTCATGAAAAATAGTGTTTACCACTATAACGACCTGATTAGATTTTCGTTAAAATCCATTAATACTAACGACAGTTTTTCGACAGTTAAAAAATTTAAGAAATGCTAACTTTTTAACGGAGAATCGCATCAATATGCGGTTTTCGGAAAATAGTAGTTCCTTAATAAATTGTGTCAGCCAAAAACTTCTTTAGAGCTTTCGTTTCTGATGTATCTACAAAAACATTTTTCCAAGTTGATTTAACGTTGAACGTTGAGTGAGGTATCAGATCCGTCATGGACCTATTATTTAATAATATATACATAAATAAGTTTTCTTCATAAAATAAGGTAAAATAAAAGCTAAAGTAATTCTTTTCAGCTAGGTACTTTTAAAGATCAGTGGTCACTGACTATAATCTAACACATAGGTACTTAGGGTTTTCCTTTATTTTCACCTGTGTTTTAAGCTCTAAACTTTTGCTTTATTTTTATCGCTAGTTTTCACCTTTGAGTCTAGCTTTTTAACGTTTTTTTGATATGGTCGATATACCTACATCAACCTTACATTATGGATATAATTTTTGTATAATTTTTGGAGTGTAATAATACAATAAATATTTGCGTAAATATTTCTTAATAGGTGAAATTGCATATTATTTGCTTTCTAGTTTAGACTCTGGCTTTTTTATCTAGTTTGTTGTAATTGACGAGTATTATTAGTGTGAAGCAGGCATTAGAGACTTATTGGAATAAAACCTGACTTTATTTTAGAGTCAACTTTATTCTGACACATTTGCACAGAAAACTAATAGCTGACCTCTCCAAATTGACATACCAAAGCCAAATTTAATAATACAGACACTAACTTTCATTTAATAAATACCGACACTAATAAATCCGGTTTTTAAATACACAAAGCCTGAATTTTGAAGCAGAGCAGCTGCTTTTTATATGTAAATCTGTCACCATAGGGTCGATTTTAAAATACGGTCAGGTTTTATTTCAATAAGTCCCTATTAATTCCTCGGGAGCCTGTAATACATTGTTTTGATGGGTTGTTAGTTGTATGTAAATATGTTATTTAAAAAGTTTTACTATGTGCAAGGGTTCTCTAAAATGATTAAGTACTGGATCAATTAGATATTAGATATTTGGTTCAGTCTCTAATCTAGCTGTCTCAATGTTCTCAAGAGCGTTTAGTTTCAGACCTTTGTTGCTATTGTGGAGGATCTTAAAGTCAGTGTTGATGTCAAATGTATATAGGTTTTCTTTTAGATGGGTACCAAAGGCCGATATATTGTCTTTTGGAGATATCTGCCTATAAAACAATATATTAACTATATTTAATATATATCTAAAAAAAACTATTATTAACTATAAAATATTTTTCAGAGATATTATAAACTATTAAGTAACCTTTAGAGCTAGGTAAATATAATTAATTACTCATATAATTAAACCTAGTTAATTTTAGAAAATCTTTGTTCGGATAAAACTGTGATAGTCGTGAGTAAGTGTCATAATCGAGAGAGAGTGTCATATTCGAGAGTAAGGTGTCATAATCGAGATTAAGTTTTCATAATCGTGAGCAAAATGTCTTAATCGGGTAATATAGTTTTCGTTTTTATATATTTATATTTAATTTTATTTTATGGATTCCAACTATGTATTACATTTCTAGCTATTGTTGTTATTTGACTGTATAGATATTCTTATACTCTTATTTTGTAATTACAGCCAGTTTGTCCTATGTAGTGTGCAGTAACGTATTAACAATTTACTGCACACCTAACGTTATGTATTCGAAACATTAGAATTTCGGATCCAACATCCCCTCTCCGGCCATGCACCTGTACGGAACTCTAAAACATTTCGCTGTATTAGTTCAAGTGGCAACATGTACTAATTTAGTCTATTTGAGCTTTCAAAAAAGTTAATTCGCGATAAATACAAAAAGTGAATTTTTCAGGAAAAAAACAAATTCCAGGTAAGTTTTACATTATTTTTTATAATTGAGTATGTCTTGGCATTAACTAATTAACTTTTTTGTGTAAAAAATGTAAAAATAAACGTTTTATATGAGATTTTACCGCGGACGGGATAGGAAGATAGCAAAAAAAACCTTTCTCCTGATTCCGTCCACGAGGCCGGAATTAGGATTTTACAAGGCCTAGTGATTTTTTTTATATTTGTTACAATTGATCAGTTAAACAAAAAATAACAAAGTTAAAAAATTTAGAACTATTGCTCTTTTTGCTTACCTAATTCCGTCCTAGTGTTTTTGCAATATATTTTGGTTTTTGCGAGCCTAAACATACGGTAAATTGGTTTTCGGAAATAATTCTTTGGGTAAAATTTTAATCATTAATAAGTCTTGATATATACTTCATTTATTCGACAATTGCTATAAACTACAATGTTTTAAAGCGATTTTTGGTAAAATTGAAATTATTCCACAAGAACACATCAGAAATATGGCAAAAATACAAAAAAGACGGAATCGGGAGCCTTGGGGTCAATTCTTTACATTTCAAAAAATCTGGCGAAATTTGACAAAATGTGACATAATCTGGCGCTTAAGATTTCTCGTTTAAAAGGCAATTTTTAAACTTAAAAACTTACCTAAAAGGCCATTTCCCACTTTTTGATAGATGTAGCGTCACGATATAATATTTGTTTTTAATTAAAAACCCGTAATTTGTTGAAAATTTTTAATTTAAAAATTGTAAATAAATTCACTATTAACCACACAAACTGAAATGTCAAATTTCGTCACATTTCGTCACATTTCTTTCAAATTTTATGAGGTCAGCTAAGTTTACTTTCTTTCTTTGTTTTTCACGGTAAAATTAACAAAGAGGGACTAACTGCATGTCGTGGAAGGGTCGCTACAAAATTAGCTCTACGCTGTTGCCACCGTTATATTTGAACGGAATTTTAAGGGAATGTCAAATTATTTCTTTAAAATCTGCCAGAAAAATCTGACTAAGTGAAGATCCTGTCAAATTATTGAAGTGGTGATTATTTTTTTACTTTTTAAAAAAGCTAGGCAGGTATATAGTTTTTTATTCTGGGGGGTCCTCCCATATAGAAACTGCTGTTCTTCAGTGACGGCCCATGCGGCTGAGTCCTTCGTAAACTAGAGAGAAAATAATAAATTGTCTCTGTCGTAAACGAACACGAAAGCTGCGCCCATAAGGTTTTGGATAGTGTAATTAAAAATACTAGGGTCACTGCATCCTGGAAGTCTAGCGTCTCCCAGGGGTAGCGACACGAGTGTCAAAACCGTACTCAAAATTCCATAGACATTCGTGAAAAATACTCATTTTTATACAGTCTGAGAAAAGACAAATGTTTTAATAGAACTTAAAAAGAACTCGTTTTTATACAGCTTAAGAAATAAAAAATATGTTCCTTGAATTTTTGGGTTATGAATATTTATTGTAGGTATTATTGTTAAAAATTATTTTCTTTTAAATATTATTTCTGTTTTTGTATAAAAATAATACGTAATAAATAAACAAACAGGACAGAAATACATTTCTATGTTAAAAGTTTATTAATAGTATATAATATATCAAGGGATAAAATGAAAATTTTATCACGATGTTTATACGCTATTTTTCGCACTGTTTAATTTATTTTCCAAGGTTTTTTCCCATTTTTTTTGGGTGTTTTTGGTATTGTGGTTTTTTTTAGTATCTTTTTATTCCGAATTTTACATTTTATCAAAAGACAAAAAATGCCCAAATACAGTTCGAGTTTTCGTAAGGTTCGGCTTAATTATTTATATTTTTATAGTACATTTCATATAAATATCTTAATATTATTGTTCGAAAGCATAAACTTCGAAAATCATTTTCTTTAAACCAAAAATTGTTCTAAAACATATTCTTCGAACAAAAGATTGTTCGAAAACGTTTTCTTCAAACAGAAATTTTTCGAAATCATTTTCTTCGAACAGAAATGTGTTCGAAAACATTTTCTTTGAACGGAAATTTGTTCGAAAATATTTTTTTAAAATTAAAATTTGTTCAAAAACATTTTTTCGAAAACAAATTTTTCGAAAAAAAAATTTGACCTGGCTTGCCAAACTTAACACAACTCATATAGTTCGACTAATGGGGTTTTTTTCTAACAATTTTTGGAAATAAAAACTTCCCTGACTTCTTTCCCGGGATCCTAGAGGGTGTGAAACCAAACCGAACCAACCGAGACCTATTGTCGAAAAATGATTTCCCTAAATTAGCTTTCCGGTCCTCATTTTGGAAGGTTGAAATCGGTGTTACTCTAACCTTTCTTAATTGAGCATATCAGGAGGTATCTGGACCGGTTCGGATACGTTTGCGATCAATTGACAAAGTTTAGGAAAATACCGATTTCGACCTTCCAAAAGGAGGAAAGTAGACAAATTTTCAGAATGTTTACGATCCCGGGAAAGAAGTCAGGGTTTTTTTGAAAAAATATGTTAAAAAGACCTTGCCGTAGTCAAACTATATGAATTGTGTTAGGTTTGGAAATCCAGGTCTAGAGCGTCTTTTATCGAAAAACTTGCTTTCGAAGAAAATGATTTCTATTCGAAGAAAATGTTTTTGAACAACTATTACTTACGAACAAATTTCCGTTCAAAGAAATGGTGTTCGAATAAATTTCCGTTTAAAAAAAATGTTTTCAAACAAATTTTCATTAGAAGAAATGGTTTTCATAAAAATTTCCGTTCGAAGAAAATGTTTTCGAACAAAGTTCTGCGACCCGTCGTGTTGCTACCTTGAGTTTTTATTGGATGTTGATTTTTTAAAAACTTTTCTATGAGTGTGTGTGTGTGTGTACCTGTGTGTCTCTTAATTCTACTTTGTTTTGCAATCATTACAGTGTAGCTACTTTCGATCTTTGTTTGAACCTTTTGTTTTTCAATCTTTTGTATTTTCGACCTTTTGTACTTTCGAACTTTTGTATTTTCGACTTTTTGTATTTTCGACCTTTTCTTCGCCGCCCGCTTTTTTTTTGAACAATAATAAAAATAATAGTAGGTATATTATAAACCTGGAGCGTGCTGTGTTTACTTTTAATACCACGGCGGGAATTTTCATGCTCGACCGGAAGAAGGGCTATAATTTGCTAAGTGACTAAAAGGGACTTTAATGCCAAGGTTTATTTTTATATACTAAAAATAATAATAATCATAAACTAAATAAATAGGTATTAAACCACTTACCGTACTGTAGTTTTAGCATGTCAAGTATATAAAAAAACAGTGGGCAGTGATAGTTGTCATGGCATTACATTAAACAAAAGTCAGTCAGATGCTAACAAACAAAGGTCACTCATCGTCAAGCAAGGTAAAGCTTGCTTGACGATGAGTGACCTTATAACAAACAATGTGGAAAAATATTATTTATTTCATAACAAACTAATTAAGTTTACTCGAGAAAAAGTTCGAATTACATTTCTCGAAGATGGAAAATAAAGCATATTCTTACTTTGAGATGGGCATGGAAATGATGCAATAAACAGAATTTCGAAAATTTCACAGTTTCCTGGTTTACAGCCTGGAGAAGTCTAGAAAGTTAAATGCTTCGTTTATATGGAAGCAATATTCTATGCCTAAGGACACAATAACGATCAAAACGAACCAAGCCATCGGCAAAGTAAAGTAAGCTTACGGCAAGCTGGAACAAAATAATCGGTATCGTGTATATATTCCTTTTTGTTTTTTGTATTATGATAAAATAAAATAATCCAAAAACCTATATTTTGCCTTTATGGTTTTAAAGAAATTACTTTCAATCACTGGAGACAAGAAATACTACCTTAGCCCATGAAAAAAGGGATTAAACGTACACCTTTATTCCGTAGAGAGCATAAAACATTTATTAAATAATACAAAACCCAACATAATAGTTTTCTATATTTTAGAATATATATAAAACATGCAAACTATATTTTTGGTTTCCTTCGCTGTGTGGACTGCTGGACACAGGGTCCTAATAAATTTGAAATCATAAAAAACTTAGTTTTTTTAGGTTTGTTTATTTGGACAGTAAAATTTATATACCGGATGTGACGGACAGTTCTTTACGTAACATTTGTAAACCATTTAATTTTTTTAAACATAAAAAAAGCTATGCTCCTGACAGTGTCAGATTTGAGTTTTTCGTAAATGAGGTTATGTTTGGTGTCGCTACCCCTGGGAGAGCGGCTAGTTCACAACTTGCATTCCGTTTGCTATTGGTCGAAATAGTCAGCTGACTTTTTAATGTTGAACGTTGCCGTTTAAGATTATTATTATATTATATTAAGAGATGGTGCCACCAGTCAAGCATTTAACAAACTTTATGTTTACAGCTTTCGGCGTAAAATACGAATATATACTAGTTGTAAGTGACTAAAAAGAGTAGTGGTTTGTGCAGTACATACCTATTGAATTTAACTAAATCTATGCATATGCCGATGAGTTTTTTTTTATTGTTTTTTAAAAACATATTATATTTTTTTTTAATTAGCTTCCTTATCCTGTTTTCCTGTCGAAATCGGTGTTAACCTAACCCTGATAAATTATTCGACAACGTATCCTAACCTGTCCAGATACGCCCCGGTCAGGATACGTTTCCCATCAATTGACCACGGTTAGGTTTTGTTTCAGTTTGGTTTAACACCGATTTCAATCTCCCAAAACGAGGACAGGAGAGTTTTAATTTTAAAAATCCCGCCTGACTATGTCAACCAATAGCAAATGGAATGCAAGTTGTGAACTATCCGCTCGTTGGAAGATGCCAGGCTTTCAGGATGCAGTGACCCTAAGAATAGTCGCCACAGTCTCCATCTGACGAAAATAAGTCGAAGGCGGAATTTTTCAGGGGTGCCACGACCACGTGGTCACTTTGTGCAAGGAAAACTTAAGTTTGCGACACGCTCCCTAGAGGGAGCCACACATATAGGCAGGGAACTGCGTACAGCCGACCTGAAAATAGGTTCATAATATGAATAAAATGAACGGGACCCAAGAAACAAACCTTTAAAACATAAATTTCAAACTTTCTATAAATTCGTATAATTAAAAATAATGTTTGTATAATTATGTAAAATTTCTTGTGTGCCTAATATTATAGATTTGTTAAAAAATTCTAATTTTCTACTTAGCAATAAAAAGTTGAAAATAGCCCTAAAAAACTACTATTTACGGATTAGATCAAATTTTGGTCCAGGAGGTGAGTTACAGGGTGATATCGAAAATAGTAGTAAATCTTAATTAAAATCACATTTTTAAAAAACAACTCTGTCAGGAGTTTTAGTTAGCAAATAAGAGTAAGAAATACATTAAAATATGTATCATGAACTTATTGTATTATTTTTAGATCCAGGACGTGAGAGACCTACAGGGTGATATCGAAATTAGAAGCGTAATTTTCTAAAAAACAAATTTTTAAAAAACAATGTTGTCAAGAGCTTTCGTTAGCAAAAAATTATTTGAAACACGTTACACAATCATACCATTATCAGATTTTATCACCTTCAGGTCCAGGAATTGAGCTACATGGTGATATAGAAATTATTAGTGTGTGTAAATTTTCTAAAAATCACATTTTTAAAAAGCAAGGTTGTCCGAAGCTTTTGTTAGCAAAGTATAGTTAGGAATACGTTAAACAATCATACCATTAACTGACTGTATCACCGTTAGGTCCAGGAAATGAGGTACAGGGTGATATCGAAATTAGTAATAAAATTTCGTAAAAATCACGTTTTTAAAAATCAACGTTGTCAGGAGCGTTTGTTAGCAAAAAATAGTTAGGAACACGTTAAGCAATCATACCACTTACTAAATTTCATTTACTTCCAGTAGGTAAGCTGCAGGGTGATATCTAAATAGCAGTAAAGATTTTGAAAAATCACGTTTTTAAAAAACAAGGGATGTGAGCTACAGGGTGAAATGAATAAATAAATCCAAAAATATTCACATATATTTACGTGAAAAACTTTTACTATTTATTTGACAAATTTACAAGTTAATATGATAAAATTTTGACATTAAAACATATTAGTTAATATAACCAAATCAACCTAAGCCCCTAACTAACCTTGGTCAAAATAAAAGTTTACAAATACACATAAGAAATCCAAAAATCCCTACATTTATTTACGTAACAACATCTTGGTTCCTTGTTCTTTTACAAATTCACAAGTTAGTTTGAAAAAATCATGGCTTTATAATACATATCAAGTATAACCAAACCGAACCAAACCCATATAAATAAGGTTGGTCAATATAAAAATGTACAATAATTATTTACAGAAAAACCTGCCTGCCTTCGTTGTTAATTCACAAATTTATAGTAAATCAAAATTTTTTTACAAATATTTTACATTTGTTTGATTTGTTAATTAACAAATTTACAAGATATTTTAGAATCTTGGCCCTAAAATATATATTTAATGTAACAAAACGAAAGCCTTCACTAGGCTTGCCTAATGTAAACATTTACAAACATACACGATAAATATAAAAATCGGCACATTTATTTACAGGAAAAAACTCTCTTCGTTGTTATTTCACAAATTTGCATGTTTTTTAGGCAACAATTTAACACCCAAGTTATCTATTTAACATAACCAAACCGAGCCAAATCAAATCCTTATAATTATTAAGCTTGCTCAATATAAAAATGTACAAATACACATAATAAATATTACATTTATTTACATTGACAAACAACAACCTGCACACAAATATTTTTGTCCCGTATGTCGTTCTTAGTTTTATTTAATTACTTGTATATAGACTTCTTCCAAAGTGAAGCGACTCAATATTTTGCATTTCTTTCAAAAAATCTGTTAATACCTGTACCGCTACATAGTTATTTGGTTGTCTGATAAAGGGATATATTTCTTTACTTCTTTAGCTATTTTTACTGAAAACTCCAAATCAACAAAAGCAGTAGTTTCATCCCACTTAAGGTCTTTTATCTTTAAATTTTAAATATCTTTTACATAAATATTTTTTTGTATCGCTTAGGCTTTTAATTGTTTGTACAATAGTTATTTACCTAACAAGTGCGGAAAGAGGTACTTTTCCGCACGCGACGGCAGTTGCACAATCGACGCGGAGCGGAGTTCGGGCAAGCCGTCAAGGATGGAAAAGATAGTTTCCGCAAGAATTAGGTACAATGTTTTTCCTACGAGTGTTTTTGTCCATCTTCTTTATCAAAAAACATGTTTTAATTCGCAAAGATTTTATAATAATGCTAGAAAATGATACGTAAGATAGAATAGTTACATAAATCATTTAATGAGTCCTAAATATCTTCATTTTTAACAAAACAAAAATCGTGCGGAAAAGAAATTTTTCAGCACTAGTGCGGAAAAGTTACTTTTCCGTACGTTTTTTAACTTTTATTTTTACTTGATTTTTTTATGCACGGAAAAATATTAAAACAGGATTTTTTTATTATGATATATTAAAAAGAAACTTTATGTAAAGAACATTTAAATAACAATAACGAAAAAGTTAACGATGGTAGATATTGAAATTGAAAGTGCACTTTCTGTTTGTTGCATGCTTCAATATACATCAGATGCCGCAACATCTTGAATAACGTCGTTTCTTATTGGAATTTGATTGGTTGGTGTTTGGCCCACTACAGAAATGCCTTGATCAGTTTGCTGCTTAGAATTACTACTGTAGTGAATGGAGAAAGGTATATTGGTCTGTACAGGCTGTAACACATTACATGATTCTTCATTCGGTGCTTCTGGTAGCATCGGTACAGCAGCACTTCTTGAAGATGAAACTTGTGTGTAGGAGAACGGGTTTTCATTTGAAAACGATTGTGGACGGGAAGGTTCTTGCAATTTGGACGTGCGAAAAAAATCGTGAGGAAAGTAAAAATGATGCGAAAAAGTAAAATTGTGCGGAAAAGTAATTAACGTAATATTCTTTTAATAGATCGCTCAAGAAACCCTAACTTATATGTTCTTGGTTTGTAAACAGTAAGGTGAGGCCAAAAGTTATTTTTAAAAATATGATTTATAAAAGAATTTACTACTAGTATCTTACCTACTGGACCTAAATGTAACGCAGTTAGTGAATGGTGTGGTTTGTTTACATATTCCTAACTATTTTTTGCTCACCAAGACTCCTGATAAAGTTGATTTTTAAAATTGTGATTTTTACAAAAGTGTTTTACTAATTTTGATATCACCCTGTACCTTACTCCAAGGACCTAAAGGTAATACAGTCAGTTAATGTTATGATTTTTTAACGTGTTCCTAAGCATTTTTTGATAATGAAAGCTCTTGAGAACATTGTTTTCTAAAAATGTGATTTTTAGAAAAATACACTAGTAATTTCGATATCACCCAGTAGCTCACTTGCTGGCTCTAAAGGTAATACAATAAGTTAGTGATATGATTTTTTAAGGTATTTCTAACTCTTGTTTGCTAAGTAAAACCCCTGACAAAGTTGTTTTTAACAATGTAAATTGTACAACTATTTTTGATATCACCCTGTAACTCACCCCCTGAACCTAAATTTGAAATAATCCGTTAATACATAGTTTAACTTTTTGGGCTATTTTCAACTTTTTATTGTTAAGTAGAGAACTAGAATTTCTAAACAAATCTATAATAGATTTTAAGGTCACCCTGTAGCAGACCTGAACCTAACCTTTATAACCTGGGTTTGGCAGACTTTTTTTCTATCTCTTCTCATACCTGATCATAAGAAATATTAGACAAACATTATTTTTAATTATATGATAATAATAACAAGTTTGATATTTATATATTCAAAGGTTATTTTTTGGGCCACGGGTTGCAATAAATCCGAAAATTATTTTTTTTCATAAATTTATCAACTTATCGTTTTCTTTCCTAAAATTCATTTGATTTCGTTAAAATTAAATTACGTGGATTTTGTGGTCGGCTGTACTTTGCATGTCATGTTCGTGTTATTTGAATCCAACTTTAACGAAATAAGAAAAACGTCTCATGGTTTTGTTATTGTTTTTTTTCCGGAAAAATACAATTTTTTAAGAACCTGTGCATCATCAACAATCCCGAAAAAATATTGAACTATCAGCAATCGAGTTTAAAGGTAGGTTTTAGATTATATTTTTCCTCATTTTTCGGTTTTTGCCGCTGTACAAAAAACTGAAATTTACGATGTTGCCATGATTTAGGGCTTAAATTTGAGGCGTCAAATTTTTTCAGATTGTTTCAAATTATTTCAAATTTTAAAGAATTGCCCCCCTTGCATCAAAATGGAGCCTAAATCCGTCTAAATGTTTTTTATATAGAGGTGTATATTTTCCTTTTAGCTTCATAATGTCAGACGTTGGCAGAAAGAATATGCAACATCCGAAAGAAAACCCTCAAAATGCTTTACTGGCAAGAAGAGAAAGAAAAAAAAAAGAAAATGATAAAATCGAAAGAATGCAAAAGATAAAGAAAAAAAAGGAAGAGATTGCACAAAAGAAAACAAACAAGAAAAAAGCAAAAAAGCCAATGCAGTTCTGGAACCAGAGAATCAACAAGAAAATTTTGGGTCAAATGAGATATGCTACAAAAAGTATGAGTTTGTTATTTTTCGTTACGATCATGAGTATTTTCCCGGAATAGTACTTGAACAAAATAAAGATGCTGTACGCATAAAATCTATGAGAGTAAGTGGAAAGTTTTGGAAATGGCTTTAAAACGATGATATCTTGGTATTTCCATGTGAGGATGTTATTTTAAAAATGCCTGCACCTACACAAATATCCAACAGAGGAATCTACAGTGTTCCAGAAATGGATGATATTTTCAAAAAAGGGTTTTTGCTTTACAATGAAATTGTTTATAATATTAAGTTTTGGTATTGTTTTTCTTAATGTTTATAGCTTTAAGTTTTTCTTAATGTTCAGTAATCAAAACTTTTTCTTAATAATTTAATAAACTAATATAATAAAATGTTATTAATAATTAAATGTGAAAGTTAAAATTTGATGCTGATCTAAAAAGAACGGAAAACAGTAATTTGTATCCAAACCAACATGCGTTAACTCCATAGGACGGAATAGGGGGTCCTGAAGGACGGAATTAGAGAAATAATTAATAGGGCGGAGGGATTAAGGGGATTTAAGGTTTTTCTAGATGTGAGTATTTGATATATATTTTTTCTTATCAAATCAGTCTATTTTTTAAAATTAAAAAAGAAAAAATACGTTAATTTAATTAGTTTTTTTGTAAATTAAAACTTTTTGAAGGCGCGACATATATTTTCTTCTGTATCTTTTTGTCAGATTTTCTTATATGTGTTATTAGTGGACGGACTTTGGTGCTTTTACGTTACAACTGTTACACGAAAGTTTGTAGAGACTACTTATTCCAAATTATGTCTTGATTTTTTATTTTTTTGATACAAGAGAAGATGTGGTCTGATATGGTCTAAAGGCTATTGTATCATTATCTCCTAAACTATACTATTGAGAACATTGGAAAATCTAATAGAAATGGGTCCACGAAAGATGAGGGGAATGTATTTTTTGGGTTGCCAGGGAGGAATCTGAGTTTCTTCATTACTGAAAAGTTGATTAGTTAATTTTCTATCGTTTTTGTTGATTAGTCTATCTATAGTTTTTTGAAATCATTGTTCATAGCAATTTAATAGATAACATATTTCTCCTTTTGAAATTCTAATGGGAGTAAGGGGATTGTAAAAAGTCTGTAAATTAAAGTTTTGAGTAATAAAATGATTTGCATCTAATGGAATGATGTGGTCAGTATGGGTTGGCTTAGACATAAAATTTCGTATTTTGGCCATTTAAAAAAAAATCCAATATGTATTTGGCATGTTGTACCTATGGGACACCTTGGACAGTCCATTCCCTTCTGTCCATTTCTAACTCAGTGTGTATTACATAATTATTTTAAAGCCAAAACAAAAGGAATGTTGTTTATGCTTGATTTCTCACAAAACATCAAACTTAAAACATTTGAGATGTAAACAAACATTTTTAAAATATACCTTAATACATTATATACAAAATTAACTTCAAAATACCCAACACCAGTATTTTGTTTTTCTCGGCTTTCCACTCCATTTTCACTTTTCTACCAAACCTGCCCAGAATACAACACCATCTGTTGAATTTAAAAAAAGAACGATAGTTTACTTGTGTGGCAGAAAAAATAAAGGTGTTCATCTCCTCCTGCTGTCAATGCTGTCCTAAGTCTTCCAGGTCTTCCCCATCTTTCTGTGTTTTCCAATGCCCAAGGAAGGACCAAATAACAAATTTTATTGAAGTCGGATTAAGAGTTTTTAAGAGACGAATAAACGCACAGACATCAAAAGATGGCTAAAAAACAACGTTGTTCGGAATAACGTTAAACCGATCCTATATAAAAACTTTAATTTAAGTATATCTAGAAAGATGCTCTTTTTTACAAAACCTTAAATCGTTTCTTTTTTCTCCAATCTTAGAGAAGAAGAAAATTGTGACTGAAATTGAATAAAGACCACGCGACGAATGTAGCAACAAAAGGGCAAAAACTGATTTTACTCAAATTCTCATAAAAAATAATAATATTCACTTGCAAACCTATAAATTAAAAATTTACTGCATTCTTACCTTAATAAATAAATAAATATCGTCTTTATTTGCCATAAGATACAAAAATTAAACAAAATAAAATATCCTAAGTTCTATTTACAAATAACTTATGACAAGTATCGCTCTATGAGCGGTTTTTAAGTTATCCAAAAAATGAAAAAGAAAAATATTTATAATCAAAATTAAAAAAAAGAGAGAGAGAAGTTTTTTTGTATTATTGCTGGAACAAGTAGTTTATAGGGTAAGAAAGTAATGCCGGTCCAGTTTATATTTACATTTCGTCTTTTAGGTAGTTAGTTAAGTATTTTGGTGCTTGGTGTGAAAATGAAGGTTGAAACATGGTCGTTCGATGTTTGGGAACTACAAATAAATTTCGGTTTCTAGTACTCCTGTTTAAAGGTTTAATTTTTTATAAAGGTATTGGGGAACTTTAGTTTTAAACTTTTACAATTAGAGTTGTGAGATGTAATTCACGTAGCTGCTTCAATTTTATTATGTCTTGTTCTTTTAATTTGTAGCTAATTCGATCATATTTTCGAACTCTAAATGAGAACCTAATGCAGGAGTTTTGAATTCTTTGAAGTCTATAAGAATCCAAAGTGATAAGGACAGGATCATAAACTGAGTCGCAATAAGAGGTATGGGAGGTGATGAGGGATGCGCAGAGGTTAAGCTTAAGATGTGATATCATAGTGTTTTTGTGGGAGTATAGTTGTCTCAGTATATTGTACGATGTTTGACACAACTGATTTACGTGTTGATTTAAGATCGTAATCAATCCACAGCCCTAGATTTTTGCTCTCATGAACATGTGGTAGTGTAACATTATTGATCTGTAATTGAACATTTGAAGAAATAATATGCTCCCGTTTGATTTTGTTGCCAAAAAACTTTCCTTTTGATTTGCTCGTATTCAGAGCCAATCCATGGGCTGCAGACATTCTAATCCAAGTATTAACGCTCTCCTTCAAAAGTCAATACAAACTACAACCCCATTCGGGGATTTTAATTTACGGAGTGCGGCAGGACTTGTTTTTATTTTAGCTTACGATTGTATAGCACAGGAATATTTTTTAAAAACTTAAAGTTAACAAGTTTGAGGTTAGTTAATATTTCAAACGAAGAATTGATGACTTTACTGAAAAGCGGGCAAACTCGTGAGCGCAATCAAGAATTTTATTTGGGGGGGGGGGGGAAATAGAAATATTTTGCACAGTAACCAGGTGTATTCTATAAGTAAAAACAAAATATTGTTTGAGGTTTGGGGGAAAGGTATATCCCCTTTTTCTCATCCCTGTTTGAATTTTTGAATGCTTAATGCTTTTTGTAGGTCCACTAAGATAACTCTATATTTCTGGCACTGCTTTCCTCAATTACTTGTTTGAGACAAAAAACATTATCACTACAAGATCTGCCTGCACGAAACCCACTTTGCTTTTTTTCTTCTTGTTCATAAAGATCATTATTTAATAGATCTCTAAGAATCCTACCATGGATCACCTAACAAATGATCCGTGATTCTACCCCACAATCCACTTAGATTACTGGGAACTGAAATTTCTCTGTAATTATTGCTTCAAGCGTGCTAAGTTTTATAACTTCGACTTTTGGCTACAAAACAGGGCCCAATTTTAAAAAATGTCTTATCATTACTTTAATTAATTATTAGTATGTCTGAGAACATGTTTGGCCCATGCGATAGATGTGGCTAATTACACATAGTTTTGAAATAGTCTGCCCAATAACATATATTCAACTTTTATGTGTTTGCCTAAAATTCTGCTCATAGGAGGTGTCTGGCAGTGTGAAATATCAATTTGCAGTTACATTCTAATTCGTGGGCTGAATGCAATAGTTGGGTAACTCGAAATTTCGTGATTTTGAGTTATCTACTTTTTCATATAGTGGGATTCAAGCACTATCGAATACAAAAGCTAGATAATACATTATTCTAAACTGGCGACGTCTATCTGCAAACGTTAAAAGTAGACAATTCAAACATGTAAATTTTTTGGAGCTATAAATAGATAACTTTAGGTACCAGTATGTTTTTCTCTATTTTCTGATCTTTTTATTTTATAAAAGAAGACAACTGTGTAAACACTGAAAATAAAAATTATCTCATATTGTGCAAGCAACCCTTCTCCAGGCGACTCCTTTTATACTACCAATTACATTTTATCGATTTTCTCAAAACTACAAAAATCGAGTTACCCAACTATTGCATTCAGCCCACGATATAAAAGATATATAAAAATTAGCCGTTAGAATATAACTGAACTTGGTGCTATTTTTTATCACTTTTGGAACCTGGTTCCGGAAAATTGGCCCACTACTCAACGTAGCGGGTACCCATGCGCTTAGACTACTGTAAGTGCTACTCGATCCCACATATTCTGCCCTTTAGAAAGTAACATATTTTATCGATTGCGATTGCTTTGACCGTGAAAAAACGAATATAAAAGTTAGCCCTGGCATAAATTTTCCACAGATTTAATTTTTTGAAACGGATTCTCGCCCCTGCTTTCGTGAAATAAAGTCTCGCGACATCATTAAAAGTCAATCAGCAAAGACCTTTTCAAAAACCGAAAAAAACCAAAGTGCAACTGCTAAAACTTTACTGCGGGTTGGATAAATGGGATTTTAATGTACACAATATTTTATTTGAGTAAAGTATTCAAAGTTCGCCAAAGTTTTCTGTCATTAATTCGATACTGTATAAATTGCAATCTAATATTGGATTTCTAGGATCAAATCAAATATTAAGCGCTCCCATTTGGCAACTAATTGTAATTTATTTAATTAATTATTTAAGTGCCAAAAAGTTTAAGATAAACTAAATGGATCCATGACGGATCGGATACCTTCCTAACCCATTAGCACACTCAAAGGTATATTAGCCATGAAAGCAGTTTTTGTTAATATCTCATACACAAAAGCTGTTGGTGCAAGCAAGAAATTTCCTAATTTTCATTTTCTTTTCCTTTTCTGCGCGTTTAAAATAGTTTAAATTTTCGCGCCCTAAAATATGCATATGGGGTTTCACGGCACCGGACACGTGGAAGACAAGCAGCGCCGCGATGAGTGCGCAAAGAACCACCGTCACAACAAGACACTAGCAAAATCACGTTCCCGAAAAAAGTGAATTTGAGGTGAAAAAACTGGACGTTTAAACGTCGACTGGAGCTGCAAGAGAGTCCGAGGTAGGTGCCTTTTCATATAAAATTCCATATGTATCGTAACTTTCCATTTTCAATCGTCAATATCGACAATTATTTTTAAATGTGCTTGTGAAGCCAATACCGGCGACCTATCGAAGGAAATTCCGTTATTTTTCAGCCCTTGCACGCACATTTAATGGCTGGTCCTTCGAGCCGGATTATTAGTGTTCCAAACTACCTAGACTCCTGTGGTTCAGCAATTTCCTACAAAAATTCCAAATTTCTATTTTCTATTTCAAATTTCAAAATTTATTTCAATTTCAATTCGAAACAGACCATATTGTTTGACCACCCGTTGGTGATATGTTCCTTCAAAGTTGATCGAAGTGCTTATTACCGTTCAAAAATAGCTATAGCCAATGCACATATTTCGTATAGTTTACTAGTTCATCAAAGAAAGTTGATCGCTTTGTTCATTACATTTTCAGTAAAAGTGGCGTCAATACGCCGAAACTGAAAATTTAAGGCGGTTCTTCCATCTAAATTCCTTTAATTGTCGATTGTACAGGTGTCGCGTTAACGCGCAGGTGCAAGTGTCGCCGTCACCAAGGTCTCACGTTGCGCGCGTTGTTTCTTTGAATACCGAGGTTTCTTAAAAACTTTCAGACGGGACCGCTAGTCGTATGCACAGAGTGTGCGACTTGGAATCGAAAGGTGCGGGGTTCAATCCTTGGTGAGACATAAAAGTTTTTTTTTAAGGGATATGTTCAAATAATAACATACAGACAAACTTACAAACATTTCATTTCAAAATTTTCGAAAAAAGTTAATAAAATTAAAATAATAAAATTGTTTAATTTTTGCTAAAATTCGGGTTATATTTTAAGCTATATTTTAAGCATTTTTTTGGGTAATTTTAAAACCAAATTAACTTTCAAAAACAAAAATGTCTACGCAAAAACAGAAAAAACTTTGCGACAAAAGGCTTTTGAGCTTCAACCAAATGGCGGAAGCTCACGAGGTAGCTTTGAAAGCGAAGTCGGATACAGCGTTTCACTTTTTGTTTAAATCCAGATATGAAGACGTCGAAGAATGTCATGCTCAATTCTATAATTTTCATAACCAAATTATTGGCTCTCTCGAAGAGTTTAAACTTTCATTTGACGAGCAGGATAAAACTAGAAAAGACTTTGACAACCTTTATTATGAATGTAAGGGTATTTACTACGACCTTTTTAGGGCCAACCCTGTCAATTACGTAGGCAACCCTAACCAACAAAATATTGTTCAGAGGTCAAATACAAGATCATTTCCACAAACACGGTTGCGAATTTTCAATGGTAATTATAAAGACTGGCAACACTGGTTTGACTTATTTAAAGTCATGGTACATCAAAATTCTGATTTAAGTGATATAGAGAAATTTCAACAATTGCGGAGTTCTGTTCTGAATGAAGCCCTTTCTCTAGTAAAAACCATTCCCCTCGCAGATAGCAATTATCACATTGCGTATGAAACCTTAGTAAAGAGGTATCAAAATAAACGAATTATTGCTACTACCGCTTTGAATGATATTAACTTTCTTTCAACTAAATCCAGTTCTGGGAAAGAATTACGTTCCATGTTGGATACATTTTCTGAGAATCTAGCCATCTTAAATGAGCTTGGTTTTCCTACAAAAGAATGGGACTTTCTTACTTTTAACATGATGCTCTCAAAACTTGAAGTCAAGATGAGGACTGATTTCGAACTTTACTATAGTAGAGAGAAAAACAATTCAGAAATTCCGTCCTACACTGATCTTTACACGTTTATAGAAAATCATTGCGTTGCGCTCGAATCTGTAGTGCAAATGCCCAGTTTTAGTAGGCAAAATCAAACCCCTAGACAACCTCAAACTACGCGTAATTCTCAACAGAACAGTTTTCAGAGAAACAGTTTTAATAATTTTAATTCACCTTCTGCTTTCAATACAACTATTTCAAATCAAAGTTCAAATTCAAGAAATCAACAAAATACTTTACAAAATAGCAATCAACGCAGCAACCCTCAAATACAAAATAATCAGAACAGAACTTTTAATCCAAAAATAAAATGCTACCTATGTTCTTCGAATCACGCATTATCGAAATGTATCGAATTTCAAAACAAAAGTCCACAGGAAAGGATGGGTTATGTTCGGCAGGTGAATCTATGTCAAAATTGCTTACATTTTGCTCACCAGACCGTGAATTGCCCCTCCTCCTACAACTGCTTTACGTGTGGAGCTAGGCACCACAGTCTTCTTCACGTTCCACAACCAGTAGCGCCCTCTGTGAGTGTTAATTCTTATCCTCCAGAGAACGTTAATATTCCACTTTCCAATTCCAATAGCACCCCTATGTCAGGAAGCCATTCCACAAACTGTCATGCGACAATGATTTCCAAAAATTCCACTTTTCTACTTTCTACCGTTGTAGCTGACATGTTAGACTCAAGGGGACATTACCAACCAGTTCGTATCTTACTCGATTCTGCCTCAGAGGCAAACTTTATTTCAGAAAAATGTCTAAATCGTTTAGGTCTTTCGAAAAGCTTCTTTTCTACCAAAGGTAAGACGAAATGTCTTATCAAACCTCAAGGTCAAGCGGGACCTACCTTTGATTTTGAGGCTTTAGTACTTCCAAAACTTTGTACAGAGATTCCTTCTTGCGCTGTCGACTCGAGCAAGTGGAATCACATTCGCAATATCAAACTTTCTGATCAAAACTTCCATATACCAAGTTCCATTGATGTCCTAGTAGGTTGTGAACTTTTTCCGCATCTCTTACAAGAGGGAGTTATCCACGGAGAGCGTGGACAACCTAGTGCTTTTAATAACATCTTTGGCTATGTGCTGATTGGTAAAGTTGAAACTTCAAAGCAACAAAATCCACAATCACTCATAAGCTGTTACACTTCCATCGAACCATCTCTGGATATCTGCCTAGAGCGCTTCTGGGAGATAGAGCAGGTTCCACATAAGGTTCATTACAGTCCTGAGGATATTATGTGCGAAAAATTATTTTCACAATCAGTTTCACGCAACGAATCAGGTAGATTCGTCGTTCCATTACCTTTCATAAACTTAGAACCCCAGTTGGGTGACACCTATCCAATCGCTTTAAAACGTTTCAAGCTTCAGGAAGCTAGACTTCTCAAAGACTCAGCTAATTATCAAGCTTACAAAGATTTTATGCAAGATTATTTAGACACTGGTCACATGATACCTATTCCTACGCCTATATCTAAAGATGTCTTGGATAATTCCTACTTTATCCCTCATCACAGTGTCTGGAACACTGGGAAGATAAGAGTGGTCTTTGATGGGTCTCAACGTAGTCCCAGAGGTGTCTCACTCAACGAGACGTTGTGCGCAGGTCCTAAACTGCAAAATGATGTCCGTGAAATTTTACTTAATTTTCGAATTCATGCTGTAGCCTTTGTTACTGACATAGTAAAAATGTTCCGACAGATTTTAATTATTCCTGAGCACACGCGTTATCAAAATATTCTATGGAGATTTTCTGAGGATGATCCTGTCCAAACCTACTCCTTAAGAACAGTTGTTTATGGACTTAAGTCATCACCTTACTTAGCTATTCGTACTATACAAGAACTAGCTAAACTTGAGTCTGAAAGGTATCCTAATGCTTCCAAGGTGCTTCTTAAAGACATTTACGTCGACGACGTGCTCACTGGGCAGGATTCTGTGGCCTCTGCAAAAGAACTTCAGTCGGAGTTAATCTCCCTGTTGCGCCTAGGAGGGTTTGAACTTAAAAAATGGGCGAGCAACAGTCCGGAACTTCTCTCCTCATTCTCAGAATCAGAAACACAAATGTCCATTCGTTTCGACAAATCCGAACCTAATTTTGTAAAAATATTAGGTCTCCAATGGAATCCTATCTCAGATTCGTTTACCTACTTGGTCGTACCAGAAGATAAACCATGCACCAAGCGAGGTATCTTATCTCAAATCATGAAAATTTTTGATCCCTTAGGTTTCTGTTCTCCCGTTTCTTTACTTGCTAAGCATCTCATGCAAGATCTGTGGAAGGAGAAGCTGGACTGGGATTCTCAGCCTCCTCCGCATATCGTAAATGTTTGGAATCAATTTCGAACCGAACTTCCAAATCTTTCAAATATTCATTTACCTAGACGCCTTTCCATTGATCAACCACGTAGCATTGAACTTCACGGCTTTTCAGACGCCTCTATGATAGGTTACGCGGCTACGGTCTATTTCAGAATGGAGTCAGTATCCGGAGAAATCCATACCTTTCTTGTAATGGCCAAATCTAAGGTCGCACCAGTGAAAACAGTCAGTCTTCCGCGACTGGAGCTTCTTGGTGCCACTTTACTTTGCGACCTAATTTCCTTTATTCGAAATACTTATTCAGATATTCTTAACTTCAACCAAATCTGTGCATGGTGTGATTCCCAAGTGGTTCTATGCTGGTTGGCGGCTTCACCTCACAGGTTTAAAACGTTTGTGGCAAACCGTATCTGTCACATTCAAGAAACCATTTCTCCTACGGCCTGGAAATATATTCCATCAGCGCTAAATCCAGCCGACTGTGCTTCGCGCGGTCTTATGCCTAATCAACTTGTCAAACATGACTTGTATTGGGAAGGTCCTTGTTTTCTTAGGCTACCAAAAGAGAGCTGGCCTGATGATTTTCGCTGTCCAGACCCTCCGGAAAGCGAGGTTATTCTGGAAGAACGAAAATCAGTATTTCAAACATGCACAGTTGAACCACACATGCTTGATACTTTTCTTTCTCGTTACTCTTCCCTAGAGAAAATTCAACGCATAATTTCCTATATTTTTCGCCTTACCGAAAAGAAATCTAAATATCCTAACGAAAATATTACCGAAGTAGAACTTCAACATTCTCTTATTGTTCTCGTTCGGCATGTTCAACGTTCCATCTTTGCTGATCTCATTTCACGTTTGAATGACGCAAAGCTACTTCCTAAACAATTTCGTAAACTTTCACTTTTTCTAGATACACAAGGCTGCTTAAGAGTGGGGGGTCGATTACCACATTCTTCCGAACTCTCTTATTCAGCAAAACAGCCTTTACTTTTACCACGTTCTCACCGTCTTACTCAACTTGTCATTGAGTACACTCACAAAAGGTACTGTCATCCCGGTCAAAAAACGTTGCATTACCTCTTGAGACAACAATTTTGGATCCTTTCCCCTCGCTATGCAATCGAGAGTATAACTTCTCATTGCATTTTATGCTATCGATTAAATCCTAAACCTTCCGTACAAATCATGGGCAACTTGCCTGCTCAACGCATCTCTCAAGTAAAGGCATTTTCACATGTTGCCATAGATTATTGTGGTCCCTTTCCAATTACAATGGGAAAGTACCGAGGTGCAAAGGTATCCAAAAGTTATATTCTTGTCTTAGTCTGCTCCGCAACAAAGGCAGTTCACCTAGAACTTACCTCCGATATTTCCACCCCTACCTTTCTTGCGGCTTTTAAGAGATTTGTGGCAAGAAGAGGAAGAATCTCTGACATTTACTCAGATTGTGGTAGCGCGTTCTTGGGAGCTGATCGTTTACTCAAACAGTACTCCCAGGAAGCATGTCACAGTCTAAAAATTACCTGGCATTTTTCAAGTCCTGGTAGTCCGCACCTAAACGGACTAGCTGAGGCAGGAGTTAAATCCACCAAGGCAAATTTAAAACGTGTAATAGGTGAGCAACGGTTAACCTATGAAGAGTTTTTTACTTTTTTGTGTCAGGTCGAATCCATACTAAACAGCCGGCCTCTGTATGCCCAAAGTATGGATCCGAATGACTTTCTTCCACTGACCCCTGGTCATTTTCTTACCCTGGAACCGTTGAATTCCGTACCAGAACCCGAATTTTCTGATTCCAAGTTGAACACCCTGTCCCGCTGGCAGCTGGTGCAAAGGCTCCAGTCCGATTTTTGGAAACGCTGGAACTTGGAGTACCTAAACACCTTGCAACAGCGTTCTAAATGGACAGAGGCTTCTAACAATATTAAACTAAATACTTTAGTCGTGGTAAAGAATGAACAAAAACCGCCATTGCAATGGGCTGTTGGGCGAATTGTCGACGTACACCCTGGCTCAGACGGTCATATTCGTGTTGTGACCGTTAAAACAGCTACAGGAACATATCATCGACCAGTAGTGAAACTATGTCCTTTGCCTATGCCCGACGCATAAGGCAAAATTTTCTTTTTCTTTCTTAATTTTTTCTAAGTATTTTTTCTTTTCTTTTAATTTTAATTTACATGCATTATTTAATGCATATTTGGGTTAGTGTTAAATTGTATCGTTTAATTGCTAATAGGCGAATATTATTTTTTTTTTTCCTTTCCTTTTCTCAACTAAGTAAAAACACACGTGTTTTGGCGGCCGGAAAATGTTGGTGCAAGCAAGAAATTTCCTAATTTTCATTTTCTTTTCCTTTTCTGCGCGTTTAAAATAGTTTAAATTTTCGCGCTCTAAAATATGCATATGGGGTTTCACGGCACCGGACACGTGGAAGACAAGCAGCGCCGCGATGAGTGCGCAAAGAACCACCGTCACAACAAGACACTAGCAAAATCACGTTCCCGAAAAAAGTGAATTTGAGGTGAAAAAACTGGACGTTTAAACGTCGACTGGAGCTGCAAGAGAGTCCGAGGTAGGTGCCTTTTCATATAAAATTCCATATGTATCGTAACTTTCCATTTTCAATCGTCAATATCGACAATTATTTTTAAATGTGCTTGTGAAGCCAATACCGGCGACCTATCGAAGGAAATTCCGTTATTTTTCAGCCCTTGCATGCACAAAAGCTTCTACAAACTTTTTGCTTTAAATACAAATTATTGTAAAAATATGTTTTCGTTACAGTATCGAGTACTATTTTTCGTAAAAACAGGAAAATCAAGTGAGCCTTGCAGCCCTTCCACTGCGACCACTAGTGGGTCTATTGTGGCTTAAGGACATACATACATACATACACACACATTTAAAGTGTCCAATTTTGATCCTGCCTAAATCTACTCAACCTGAGCCATCTAACTTCAACCGCTTTTAAACCATATAACAACTATTTTAAAATTTAAATCTTATTAATTAACAAACACGTCCAACCACCGAAAACTATCGACCAGCCTGACTAAGTTAACCAACCAACGTAACCAGCTATGGAACTAAACTAGCCAATTAACCAACTAACCTAATCGAACCACATAACCAACCCTTATCAACCAAACTAACCAATCTTACCAACAAACCTAACCAACCAAACCAATCAAAATAAATCCAACCGACCCATTAGAATAAACTAACCAACCAACCATACCCAACTTAACCTAATAAAACGACGTACTTGACCAACCTATCCAACCAACATAAATCCGACCGACCTAACCCAACAACCAACCAACCTAACCAAATAACCCAACCAACCAACTTACCTTACCAAGCAACAGATATTTATTTATAGTTTTATTTGACATTTTGATTATTATAGAATTGGATTTCCAAAATCAAGTGATCAGAATTTTGATTTTAGAAAACGTAAATTTCGATATTTTGTATAATTTGGCTTGAACTCAATTTTTTTACGGAAGAAGAATTTGACATACTTGGCCTGATTTACGGAACATGAATATGTAATTTTTTCAGGATAAAGTAATCCGACAAAATTCCCTATTTTAAAATACTTTTCCGCAAAACGTCGAAGTAAAGACTGTAATAAATATTCCAGAAATGTCACATAATATTAGTAAAAAACTAGCGAAAATTCCCTTTTCTGCATAGGCATAAATCAGTTCCGAACAAAAGTGACAAAGCCACAGATTTCGCCGGTAAAAGACATATTGGCTTTTTTGCCATCTATGAAAATCGCATAAGCAAATTTAATATATTTCTCAAATACAAACTTGGCCTCGCCTCGGTCGTTCTTCCGGAAAAATCTTTTGTGCATATAAAAGGAACGCTCTGTTCGTTGAAGTTCAGACACAGTCATGTATTTTTCATAAATTTATTGAATTTATTTTTACAATTGTAAGTTTTGATAGTAAAATAAACTGATTGAAATAAAAATTATAGAAATTCTCGTAGCTTAAAAGCAAACAAAATAAATCATGGGATCTCGGCCCCTCCAAAAAATTATATTCCAGTCATTAGGTGCAAAAACCGTGAAACTTGGAAAATAGGTGCAAGCTAGATTTTTGTATAATTATTGCTTAGCATCTGGGACACATCCTCACGTATTCTCCGCCAAAATCACCCTTGAGCTTGGCAGATATAAGGCCCCAAAGGTCCTAAAAATCAGTATTTTGCTATTTTCTCAAAAACTAATAACTCTTCCAAAAAAAGGGAGAAGAGAAAAAATACGGAAAATTATTTGGCCTATAATGTAAAATTAAGAAAAAAAGTAACCTAACATTTTAAAATAACATAAAAAAAATATACTTAAATTAAGTATTTGTTTCTTAAAAGTTGAACAACTTTAATTAAGGCTTAAGCCAATGGTCAATAATATCCGGACCGCCAATGGGACATGGAAAAAAATATGTTTATACAATTAAGCACTGTCTGAGGAAAAAAAAGGGTACATAAAAAAGTTTAACTGCTGGTTAGAAACAGCTTTAAATTATGCGCAAGTGAGTACACTTTTGTTATATTTGAAATTCCAGCCAAACTGCTATTGATAGCAAAAATAGTGTTTTTTGAGGGTTTAAAATTATAAACATGAGTACATAAAGTTTTCACGAATAGTCGTATCATGATTTTTCCCCAAATATATATGTATACAAAAACCTTTAGTTTCTAAGATATCTACAAAAATAATTTATTCATGTAAATATACCCTGGGTTTTGGCAGCCTTGGCGAAAAATCTTGCCATAAAAAACTGAAAATTGAATAAAAATATGAGTATTTGTTAAAACGTTATGTAAGTACCTCTGTTTATAATTTTCAACCCTTAATAAACCACCCGTGTTAGAGAAAATTGCTCTTATGTTCCATTTATTTTGTGTAAAACCCTTTGTCACATTTAAGTTTAGTCAAACACAATTTTTTATAAAATTTTATAGAAATGACTTTAATATCTGTTAAGCTGGAATTTCAAATAAAATAAAAGTGTGCGCATTTGCGCGTATTTTAACAGTGTTTCTAACCACAAGTTAAATATTTTTAATATCATGCTTTTTTGCGTCGTACAGTTCCTAATTGTATAAAAATTAAATAATTTTTTTTTAAATATATTTTTTTAAATGTTAGGTTAGGTTTTTTTCCAAATTTTTTAGTATACACCGAATGATTTTACGTATTTTTTCACTATTGACTTTTTTTAAAAGTTTATAAACTGATTTTTAGAACATTTAGGTCCTTACATCTAGCGAAGCTCAAGAAGGATTTTGGAGGAGAATATGAGGAGATGTGTCCCAGATGCTAAGGAATAATTATACAAAAATCCAGCTTGCACATATTTTTTTCAGGTGAACTCCTAATATGACTGGACTGTTATACCTGGGTGTCCTACTGCCTATTAAGAACAGAAAACAAAAAAGAAGTTAGTTTTAGATTAAATACTGCATTACGTAAGGTAAAGTAAGGAATGTTAATTCAGATAAATTGGTTTGAAGCTTGGAAGGCCGTCAAAGGAGATACGCATCTCAAAGAAAACATGACTTTTATTATCTAATTGGTGCCTAAAAATATAATAGAGTTATCTGTGCGGCCTCTTGCGAGCTTAACTACATTTACATTTACATTTTTGGGTTTAAAAACGATTTTATATTAGGTAGTCCTAATATTAATTATATTTAAATTTTTTGCCAGGTGCTGATCTACGGCAAAGGGAAAAGGGGAAATTTCCCTCCTAAAATCTTAAATTATTTTAGTTTTTCACACAGAACAGAACCTCCCGGCCACTGTGCAAATTAGTTTTGTGCAATAACTATTATGATATGTCCCCCCCCAAATAAAGTTCCCAGACCCGCCCCTGATTTTGCTGGTTTATTTCAATAAAATCAAAGCATGGTTAGAAATTTAAATTTAATTAATGCTTGCTTCTTGGCTACTGATTCTGGGCCGTGGTTGATGTGATCATTTACATCGTGTGCTCAGAAGGGCTTTAACTAACAAAAACTTTGAATCTCTTCTGAGTCATTAGGTGTTTTACGAAAATACCTCTATCAAGCAGGATTTTTTTGCGAACCGCCCGCGGAACTTTCTACTGCTTCGGGGTAGAAGAGATTTCACTGCAAACCATATACGTAATATTCCAATACTCCCTGTTACCTATTTCCACAATGGTTGGCGTTTGATGCAAACATTCAGAAATAAAGGTACGAAAAATGCACAGATACCAAATTTACATAAATAGAGTTTTTGTCAACTGTACGCTGATGATTTAACGTAACGAATACAAGAATAAAATAATATTGATGCGTAAAAGTATAACCAATCAGCACATTTTATCTTAAGGACCGCAAAAAGGATTGACTTATACCCATTGGTATTTGCTATTTCAAATATGTTTGCATTCTGCATCGTAAGGTACCGTAGGTATTGCAATAATACGTACTATATAGAAATAATTATCAACCAATCAGATCTTTTTTGCTTAAAGACCCCAAGGCCCTCATGTTTGCATCATGAATGGGCAGTTACCGTGGGTATTGGAATATTATGTATATGCTGCAAACGCGTAAAAATTGATAAAAATTCACTAAACAGCGCGCGACTATTTCCGTGCTACTTATTGGTCGAGACGAGGCATTTCACACGATGTGATGTATCACTTTTCACGGCTACGAGAATAGATCCCCTATCCAATTAGTTCGGTTAAAAAAGGCCCATTCTGAAACCTCTATCTTATCATAACAAAACATTTCGACGCGCGTTTGCGTGTTTACCTTTGACAAATCTCAAAATGAAAGAGCGCGCCTTCTTTAAACAATGGGAAACACACGACAAAAAACCTAATTTATCCGTATTTTCCACTCGAAACATTTCAAATTAGGGCTCCAGGGAGAGGGGAGATAAAGCGTTCAAAAGAAGTAAAAGTTACACAATACTAGGGTAAATACTAGTTTTTAAACAAGGTATTTATTTATTCCTTAGCGCTACTAGCTAAAGGGTAAAAATTAATTTACAGGCGAAATCCAGTTTCTGGCCTAAAAGATGAGGTCGTTCAAGCACAACCATAAGTTTTCTGTAAAGGCACATATGGTCTAGTGAAAACAAATTATGGTAGCTTTTGTATGAAGAAACAAAAAGTAACTTAGTTTTAATTAGCTAAATGTAACGCTAGAGACATGTGACTGGCGTTGCCTCTTCCTTATGGTAAATCTGTCATATTTTACTTTGTAAGTATCACAAAAATTATCTACAAACAATATGTCTTGACTACTTGAAAAGCGGTTGTTGGGTCGAGAATGATGCAATGGATGTATTAAGCTGAATATTATGACGAATTGGGATCATAGACTTTCCTGCATTGTCTACTGTTTCGCGGCTTCTATTTTTCTTTTGGCGATATCTGACACTTTTGACTGTTAAATTTCCATAAGAGGAGAAAAAAAACAGATAGAGTATCACATGTATTAAAAAGATACGCCCGAGTCCCGCAGAAAGCTTTGCAGCGTTGTCAAATGTAGCCTTGATAAATTACTACAGGCGCGCGCGGTCGCACTCGTCAAGGGGCGGACAATCTGAAATATTTTTTTAGGGCTAGAATTATTATTAACTTGAACATTTTATTTTTTAAATTTTATTAAAGTTGAGTTATTTAGTTCCTAAAACACCTAGATCGGATAATAAAATAAATTGTCTGTCTCAATACACGATAACTCAAAAACACCTTAAACGATTTTAACCCAATATAAAACACAAGTTTTATGTCGGCATTAGATTTTGGTTAAAAAAATGGTTAGTTAAAAGTATTATTTAACCAATTTTACCTTAAAACTATCAACTTTAATATCAACTTTTCTTGTTGTATCGATTTTTGTTTAAAAATGTTCCTTTTGTATATAAAACATTTTTGCCTGTGGCGCATGTCGATCGCGAGCGCTTAAAGTAACATTACTTCAGTATTTTCTGAAAATTTTCATTTTTGGTTTAAAATGCATTACTACTCATAATTTTGATATTCTTCTTTAAAAAAGTACTAACTACCTCTGCCGCCCCCTAAGGTCTCATAACCACGCTGCGTTCACTGTGGTCCACCATTACCTTTGTTATGTTTGGACTAAAAATACATTTAAAAAAAACATAAAATTAAATTATTTAGGTTACCAATAAATTGGTCAACTGTGTTGTAAAAAAAATAACTTTAGTGAATGTGAAACGAAAATCAATAACAAGAATAACAATTTAAAATTCTGTTTGTAAAAGTATGGTAATAAATAATTGTATAATTATCAAAGTTAAATTCTTTACAATTTTGGAAAATGCCCTATCCCAACACATTTTATTATATCTGTGTGTAAAAACTAAAATAAAATATTGATTTAAAAAAAAATATGCACGAAACAGCTACATGTTTAAAGATATTTCGGGGTCTCGATACTTTAGTGTTCCGCTACTTATGAGACACCCTGTAAAATTATATATTTTACGAAATAGAAGCAGTTGCGTAGCATTTGAATCTGAGGGCACGGCAGTGCCTCGCCAAGTTCGCGTGCCGTAACCATCTTTTCTTGAAACTCTACTTCGGAATTAGCTACGCTAAGCTAATCTCAAGCTTTGCACAGTCGTAGATCTCCATGGAGTTAACAACCCCTCCAAGTTTCATGGAATTTCATAAAGTAGTAAAGTAGTTACGAAATTTCAAAAAACGTCGAAATTGCCACTCATTCACTCACTCATGTATAAATCATCAATATTCTACTGTACTTCCAGAGAAATTTAGCAGACTGATAGAAATTATAACCAAACCCCTGAAAAAAATCAAAAAACTCCAAAATTATAGTTTACTCCCCTCCCCTATACATTTAAAGTTATGTAAAAGTAGCATCGCCCACTTCCAGAAATGCTAGAGAGTTGAGCTTTGGCAGACTGATAGAAACTATGATAAAACTATAGGAAAAAATTAAAACATCCCAAAATTCTAATTTACTTCCCTCCCCTATAAGTGTAAAGTTAAGTAAGAGTAACATTGCCTACTTCCAGATATGCTAGAGAGCTGAGCTTTGGAAGACCGATAGTAACTATGATAAAGTTATAGAAAAAAATTAAAATACCCCAAAATTCTAATTTACTTCCTTCCCCTATAAATGTAAATTTATATAAAAGTAACACTGACCACTTCCCGAAACGCTAGAGAGCTGAACTTTTTAAGACTGAAAGAAAATATGATAAAACTATATGGAAAAATTTTAAAAACCAACATTTTAATTTACGTCCCTCTCCTATAAATGTAGATTTATTTAAAACTAACATTGCCCACTTCTTCCAGAAACGCTAGAGAGCTGAGCATTGGAAAAAATTTAAAAAGTCCAATATTTTCATTTACTCTCCTCCCCTATAAATGTAAAGTTATGTAAAACTAACAGCTGAGCTTTGGAAGGCTGATAGGAACTACGGTAAAACCATGGAAAAATATTAAAAAACCTCAAAAATTTAAGTAAGGCATGGCAAAAGTTTTGAACAATATTCCGCATATTTTAAGTATTATCCAATTCCTTTAAAAAAGAAGTGAAATCATAACAAAAACATTTCATGTAAAAAAAACCAAGTACGCGAAAATGGCATTCCGTAAAAAGAATTGAGATAAAAGTAAAGCCAAGTTCTCCAATACAAATTTCAAAATGAACGGTTCTTACTGGTTTGGAAATATTTTTCTAAACTTGGCTATTACGGCTGCAAATGACACAGTGCTAAATTGAACATAAAGAATTTTGGCTGTAATAGCAAAGTTTAAAAAAACATTTCCAAACTAGTAAGAACCTTTCATTTTGAAATTTGTATTGGAGAACTTGGCTTTACTTTTATCTCAATTCTTTTTACGGAATGCCATTTTCGCGTACTTGGCTTTTTTTTAACATCAAATGTTTTTGTTATGACTATATTTATTTAAATTGTTCTCAACGACTTTTATTTTTTGACTTTCATTCTTCGGAATTGGCATGTAAATAAATTTTGACTTTAAAGTATATTAAAACTCTATTTGTCAACCTTTTATTGCCAAGGTCAATACATAACGAAGTTCAGGAACTTCGTTATACAGTGACCTTATTTATTGCCCCTTGATACTGTAAAAAAAGCTTTTTGACTGGAAAACATCTTTACCTATGATCGTAAACTAATTTATAGAAATTTCTAATTAATAAAAAAGTTGGTGGGTAAGTCCATAAATCCGAGAAATTATTTAGTAGGTTTATCTTTTGTCTTTATTGGGATACCTAGAAATAATCATAACTAGTATTTTTGATTTTTATTTGGCAAAGAATAATATTTAAGGTAAAAAACATAAATAAAACTTG
This sequence comes from Aspidapion aeneum, assembly GCA_963576565.1. NCBI lineage: Eukaryota > Metazoa > Arthropoda > Insecta > Coleoptera > Brentidae > Aspidapion > Aspidapion aeneum. The sequence goes on along the minus strand of OY755044.1, from coordinate 77,030,926 downwards.
TAACGAAATGTACATTTGTCTTTTCTTCTTTAAAAATTCGGCTGCAGCTAAACGCTTTTAGTTTGTACTACAATACTTCTATTCTGAATGTGGATTTGTATCCAGCTACAGCACGGAAATATCAAGGTAAAAAAAGAACGCTCAAAATTTCCTGTTCTGACATATATTAGCTGAAGACATGCCAATTTACAAGAAATTTAACACTATGAGCTAGGGTCTGAAAAATGCAAGTTATGCAAGTTACTATTTATGACTTGTTTATTATAAAACAAATAGTATTAACTAACCATTAATCCAATTTTTTTAGAGCCTCCTATGTTTTATTTTAAAAATAAATATATTTAGGTCTAATATATGTTTCTTTATGTTATTTTATATGCATAAAATACATCTAGACATATATTTTACCTAAAATCTATGATAGGTGAATTAAAAGAGGTACTCGTGTTGTTTAAGGTGTTTGTTAGTAAGTTTGTTGCAAATAGTGGCAAAAACAAAAATTAAAGAAAAAAAAACATTTTATTTTTTATGGTTAAATATAAACTTATCCTTAAGATTTAACAGTAAAAAAGGCTCACAGTAAAACAGTGCACAGAGAAATTATACAATGATAAGTTTTAACTGGTAAGAAGAATAATGCAATCCAATAAAGTTAAGTTCTTAGAACTACAGTGTTCCCTGTAAAAATGCAACAGGTTAGGGGATGCGATCATCTCAACTTTGCGGACAAAAAATATCTGAAATTTGAAAAATTGTTGAAATTTGAAAATTTTGAGAAATATTTTTGTTTTTGCAATATCTTAAAGCTTATTAGCTCACAAAATTAAAAGTCTACTTACCTGTAAGTTTTGTTTTTAAATTATATGCTTAATATAGTAGTTCTGAGCAGTTGTTAAATATTCTTCGATTTTGCTTAAATTGAGGAACCCAACCATATGTTTACCCGTAATGGAGGTATTCTGTACTTTTTTTAAACATACTGTTAGTATATCGATGACGTCATCAGGATTATGAATTCGGTGCGACCGATTCAGAGCAGGGGTACGTTTGTCGTGAGCCGTTTCGGCGCGAAATACACAATGCAGGTTAGGTTGGGTTTGTAGGGTTTGTAAAGTTTAGTGACCCTTAAGAATTTGACAGCTTTTAAACCTAAAAGAACTGTCAAATTATCTAGGGACACAAGTAAGATTTTGTTAGGCTGTTTGGTTTGGTTGGGTTTGAATTAAATGTGGTTAAGTTTGGTTTGGGTAGTACTACACGCATATTATCACCAACCTACTAAATTTAGCTCACCGGAAAGTGGCTATAAATATGTTGCAAGATTTAAAACAAAGATAGATAAATAGGTATAGGCATAAACTAATAAGTATTACGGGGCCAAGCTAAATAAAACCGTTTCAATACCTAATTTATTTCTGCCAATAATAAATCTTTTTATATAATTTTATGGTTACATCAAGTTTTTTTTATTCAATTTAGGACTCCAAAGGATTCGGTTGTCAAAATTTTATTTAAAAACCATATTATATTTATATTTAGTTTTGACTAGAGTCCCTGTATGTTGACATATTTGGATATAATATATCCAAATATGTCAACATACAGGGACTCTAGTTTTGACTATGTATGACTCAGTATACCATCCTCTGATTAAACATAATATTTTTTGCTAGTTTAACAAGCCGTAAAAACCTCACCACTTTAATTATTTCAGCTACACCAACAGATCCATATAAAAGCTAACAGAGCTAATATACATTACATCAGCTTTTATTGCGAAAATCTGTTTGTGGCTTTTTGTGTTTTATACTTCAAAAGGCGTAAAATCAAATAAAAAGCTGAAAATATTAGCAAAATTCCATTTTAAAATATAAAATAATTTTATACCTACGACATTTTTAAATGAGAACCACTCGAAAACATAAAACAGGCGCCAGCACGCACGTAGAGCCATCTATATCATCATTCTGTGTGTTAAGGTAGCTTTTTACCCAACTGCAGCACGGCGAAAGAAAGGGTAATGTTTTTCGCTTTGGATATGTATGTATGTTTGTGTCGCGCTAGAGGCTAAACGGCGGAACCAATTTTGACAAAAAAGTTGTCGTTAAATTGCTACTAATTATGAAAGTACTATAGGCTATATTTTTTTAAACAGAAATCAACATAGCGGTCAGACGCCATTTTGTCACATGATGTAGGCTTTAAGGCATACAGATTACCTAAATTTTAGGCGATTCTAACAAAATTCCTTTGATCACCCATTGCAAAGGTCCTCTAATTTGCTGTTATGTATTACTTTGTAGTCCTTCCTGCTCCCAGCCATCTCCCCTCCTTTCATTCCCCCCTCCCTCTTCAAAAACCATTTTCACATAATTTTATCAAATATAGGGCGATTTTTAGAAAAAGTATTATTTTCGACGAAAACAAATTTTTTGGGATAACGCCGAAAATATGTTATTGGTTGTGTTTTGAATTATCTTAGCAATATATTTATGGTCGTGACGTCTGCCTGTGTGTGTGTGTATGTTTGTCCTTAACACGATAACTCCGAAATCGCTGAACCGATTTTAATGAGATTTTCATGAGAAAAGGTGTTGATACTGTAAGGAGCCCTTTAGATTTTGGTCGAAATCCATTGATTCTGATGATAGTTTTTTGACAGTTTAAAAAGTGAAAACATGATAACTTTTTAACAGACCATCGCATCAAAATGTGGTTTTCGGAAAATAGTTGTTTTTCTTAATAAATTGTGTTATTACCAAAAATTTTGCAGAAGCTTGTGTTTGTGAGGTATTAACAACTGTTTTCCAGTCTGATATTGCGTGGAGTATGCTAATGGGCTAGGAATGTGTCAGGTCCGTCATGGAACCATTTATTTTAATCAGTTCTATTTAAGAGATTGCGTGAAACCTATTTCTACTAATTCCACTTACTGCATTCTCGCGCATATCTCATCTAAATATTTCCCAATAGTAGGTGTTTTTAGTTTCTACCATCGCTAGTGGAATTTTAAAGGATGCGCCTTTTCGATTCTCGAAAGACGTATTCTGCAGACCGATGACGCTGTAAAAATGAGAGAGAGATGGAACACGAAGACATTTTTAATTTTGCGTCCCATGCAAACAAATATTTGTGTCCCCCACGCATGTGTTTGCGTGGTTTCGGTAAAAGAGATTCTACATTCTGTACGGAGAAAGGTGGAATATGCAAATTGGTAAATTTGTGAAATTTTTTAACTAGCAAAGGTTTAGTTTTTATAGAAAGCAGTAAAGTTTATCAGATATTTATAACAAATTAAATAAATTTCTGCTTTTCTAAGTTGAATTTAGGCGCCAAATATAAAATAATTTTAGATTAGTTGGTACCGAAAAAAAAGCTTTTTGTTTTTTTATGCTGGTTGTAAGCCATTTTCCATAGTTGGGCAAAATCATCTCGATTTTATAATAGCAATTAAAAATTTGTTTTTTTTCGTGGCTTCTATATTTTGTGTTTGCTTATTTTATTTTGATATTTATGAATAGAGTTTTTGCGGAAGTTTTTTACAAATTTTACCTTCCTAGCCCGCGCAGCAATGGCTAGAGAAAGTATTATTTTCGACGAAAAAACTTTTTAAGACAACGCCGATAATGTGTTATTTGGTTATTGTGTGTATGTGTGCGTATGTCTGTCGGTAACACGATAGCTCCTAAACCGCCAAACCGATTTTTATTGAATTTTCTGAAAATATAGTGTAACTGTACTGATTAGATTTGGGTCAAAATGCATTGATGCTAATGACAGTTTTTTGTCAGTTAAAAAATTGAAAATATATAAACTTTTTAACGGTTATAGTAGAACATATTTTTCTCGGTTGGAGGGGGCATGTCGCCGAGAATAATTGACCTATTTGTGTGTCAACGATACTATAGAAAGAGATGACATGATTTTTTTTTTCGTACTACACATTGTGTTTTTTTAAAAAAACGCTGAACGCTACACTGCATATAGCTCTCGCCGAACATCAGCTACAATATTGGCTAACGAGGAGCTAACCTAAAACATTACGGCGCCGGCGGCTAGAAAAGTAGCATCGTAGGAGAAAGCTACATAGAAGATTCTATTCAAAATAAGAAATTATTGGCAAAAATATTGCAACCATCTACATCAAGAGAACAAATCATAACGGCGCCGGCGTTTCCAGCTATCAACCAGCCGGACCAGCCCTTGTTTCAAATTCGGTATACCAGAAAGACTTAAAGTCGACAATGGCACTAAACAACTTAAGCAGAGTCAGTGTTAATCTTACTAATTATTATAATAAATAAAAACAAGCTAATTTTTTTCTTGTTCAAGTTTCGTTAAATAAAACAGATAAATTTCGTAGTTTTGACTATTTTTTAATTTCAAATAGGGTAACACAAAAATTCAACAAAATAAAAATATATATTTTGATTTTTCCACACGCTCTTAGGCAAAATGTACCTAACTTTTGCGGATAGAATCTTTACAATACTGCCCAAACTCCGATGGCGCGTCGTTCGGGCAAACGCGAAAGAATCACTTTGTTCACTTGATAAGAACTATTGTTGAAGGAAAAAAGTTAGATTTGAAAAAAACAAACAAAATTAGTAGCTAGATTCGCGGTAATACTGTACACTGTGTCGCGCGGCGGTGTTCTAAACCTTGCACTCACGAAAGCAGTGAGAGACTTAGTGAGTTTGTTTTCTCAGGAACGTTCCCTAAATACTACCTTCCCGGACTTTGAAGAAAACGGCTCCTGCGGTGTTGCATCCGGGTGTAGCATAGTCAGTATAATAACTTATTATGACTGTGTAAGAAAAACTCGTCAAAAAAGTCCAAAAGTGCGAAAATTTGCTTATACACCCAGTCATAAAAGGAGATTTTTATCCCTTAAAACGGTTAGAGATACTTACTAACCAAAACGTAGTATTTAAAATAAATAAAGACAATGAAAGTCCGAAATTTGGTTTCTAAAATATACCATTTTGACATACATTACAATTCGCTGAAGCACTTCGGTCGATGGCTACTTGGGTATAACCAATAAAGAAGATTTACTACTACAAAAAAAAATAGATAACTGTTTGTTGCAAAACTGTAAAAAAAATATTTTGTCAGAAATATATTGTGTTAAAATTGTCAATTGGTTTGGTTCGGTTCATTAGTGTGGTTTAAAATTTTGGTAAAACCAAATTTTATTCCGTTGGAGAGATTTCCTTTCATTTAGAGTCATCACCCTGTATAAAGCTGACAGGGCATACAGATAACCTAATAATATGAATTTTATGCAAGTTTTCACAGCCGGCTATTGGTAAACATGTAAAACTAATCCCATTAGGGAGCAAAATTTAATTTGTTTTCCGTCAGCTTTTCCGGGCCGTAAACAGGGACATTAAGATGAAAATCACGCGTTTCACATCCATATTCTGATCGACTTTTACAACTTTTTCGCGTGAGAGAAAACGAAGTTTTTCCGGTATAGCAGGCCAAAGTTTTCACATCTGTTTGGATTGGCCTGGCATCTCGGGATCTTGTAAAGTGACTCTTTACCTGCGGCAAGACTGCTGCAGTGGAAATGTTCGAAATTACTTTGCTTGGTTAAATTTGAATTTAAAAAGAAAACAACAACTATCAATAGCCTCGTAGGTTTGGCTATTGTGTTGAACAAGAATACAACTAAGAACTTATTTTTATAACAAAGGGCCAAACAGGGAAGGTTTTACTCAAAACCGTAAACAAGAATTCCAGACCAGAGGTGCAATTAAAGGACGCAATATAATAGAAAAGTTCCTGTGCTTTGATTTGATTTTTGTTTATAACTTTTCCCCCTAGTTCGTCGAAGAGTTCGACGCAACTCTAGGAATGATATCCGACGTCATGCCCAAGACGGTGCACAGCAGGACAATAAAAATCTTCTCCGACAGTCAAGCAGCCTTAAGAGCGCTTGATTCCTATACGGTCTCATCGAGAACCGTGAGGAGCTGCAGGGAATCGCTGAATGCGCTTGGTAGCGCTAACAATGTGTCATTAGTGTGGATATCAAGGCATTCTGGGCACGAGGAATGAGGCGGCAGACCAAGCAGCGAGGGAAGCGGCACGAACCGAACCAGCCCTGGAGATATCATACAATGCTGCTAAATCAACCATATTAAAATGTATGGAGAATAGCTTCCAACAATACTGGATAAATATACCTAAACTGGCTTACTCTAAAGATTTCATTACAGGACTTTGTAGAAACAGAGCCAGGAACATCATTGGACTTACCATACAGGAGATACGTGTAGTGACTGGCCGTTTTACTTAATGGGACTAACAAATGAGACCGAATGTAGACTCTTTATGGAGGAGGACAAAACAGTCAGACATGTCTGGCTATTACACTTTTACGTCAGAATACTTTTGGTAAACCTCACATTGACTCAGAAGATCTGAATAGTGTCTCACCCAAACTGACAGCCGGCCTTTTTGGAGGATTAGGCATACAGTGGTGAGAAACCACTCAAAAGTGAGCGAAAATAGACCCACTGGTGGTCGCAGTGGAAGGACTGCAAAGTCCACTCACATATCCACCATCTTCCCCCCTTGTTTGGAATTGTTGTTTATGGTTTTACGTTAAACCTTGCATTAATTAATTAATAATTAATTAATGCATAACTTGCGATTAGAAATTTTAACACATAAAAGGTAATTCCGTGCTGCTGGACGTTGATACTTACGACTAATTTGATTTCACACATTAACGGTTGGAACGAAACATAAAATAAATTAATTGAATGGCTTAGGCGAATGAATATCCTGAGAACTAGCTTTCCTATACTGTGAAACTGACCGAGATATGAAGTTATAAATAATTTATTATCATGGTTTCGGTGGCCCAATTCTTAGAGCGTTGGTACAAAACCAAAGATTCACCTATAAGTTACCACCTATAGGTTATCCACAAAACCAAAACGTACTACAAGTAATGTACAGGGCGACCCAGGAAAATTTTGCACGATTGCAAATTTTATTTTAAAAAATCTTATGAAGCTTGTAAGTTACGAGAAAAGATAGGTAGCTACAGATATTTTCTTACTGGTACATATACAGGGTATTCCAAGTTAAGTGTCCACCATTGCTAACCTTGTTATTATTAAAGATAGAAAAAAGCATAAATTGGCAAGCTAGTAGAATGTTTGACGCTATTTAAAGATGGCCAAATCAAAAACACAAACAAGCATTGCGTTTTCGATTTTTTTCAAAAAACATTTATTTTGTTTATAGTGAACACACTTGCGAATAGGAAACTAATTAATAGATTTTCGTAATTTTTACACGGTTGTAAAGATATTCCAGAGACCTTCAAAACAAGGTATCACTAGTATCACTTTCCATATTCAAAATGTTAAGATAAAGTTTGCCCCTTGAAGGATGTGCGTGCTACAAAAATTTCAAGACAGTCGAAAGGTGTCCTATTCGCAAACAAATTCGGCGTCCCCGAGTGTCTTTCGAAATTCCATCAAGAAATACTCGAAATTGGCTCTGGTATTCGTTTTTCCCGGGACACCCTATATATAAAGGTACCGCTACCGCTAATTTCAGAAGCAACCTAACCCATTTTAATAAATTTTATCATATGTGTTCTATGAACTACTCTTACACTCGACTCGTGCAAGTAGGGCTAACAGGTGAAGCCGGTTATTCAGACCGAAATTGACAGCATGAACGGATACACAGGGTAAACCTTTTACTGCGAGTGACGCAGTAACAGAATATGAAGGGATTATTCCAAAGAGACCTTTAAAACAAGTTATCACTATACCTAATTTTTAAATTTTAAGATTGCTAAAAAGTGTCCTCGTAAACAAAATCAAAGAGTCAGAGGCTTTATCCAAATTCCATCAAGAAAAACTCGAAATGGCCTCCGGTACATTTTCGCCGGACAACCCTGTATATATTAGGGACTTATTCCATTAGTGCCAGGCACTAATTGTGCCGGACACTATATTGAGAATTTCGTATTTTAAGAACAGCTGGCTTCTTTCAAAATTGTGCCTTTGTGTATTATAAGAGCCGGAATTAATAGTGCCGGCACTATTAATGGAAAATAAACGACTGGATCATCTGTCAGTTTTCAATGCGAAACTGTCACTATAGTGCCCGGCACTATTATTGCCTGGCCTTATTGCAATAAGTCCCTATTGATATGGCGGTCCAACAATGTTTCAGCTCTTCTTTTGGTTGCGTCTCTCTTTTGAAAGCATATTCTTCTGGCTGCCTACAATTTGTTTCTGGTGGTATTGCTCTACTTGCTCTGGTATCCCTCTGAAGACACTGTCCTCTGGCTTTTCCTTTTTCTTCTGTCACTATGTGTTCTCTTATTTTGTCCTATTGTTGCTTGTCCCTTTCTGTACCTATGCTAGCGTTAATTACTTCTCGTTCTTGATCAAGATTTGTTATTCTGTCCCTCATTTGTAGTTCTTCTTCCAGCTTTCTGTTGTATCGCAAACAGATAGCTATATTGTATAATTTTTCCAATTTTCATTTTATTATGTTATTAGCTTCTCCATTATTGTTTAGTAATATTGAGTAAGTAAAACTGCTTTAGCTTAGCTGACAATTGAGAATCCCGCTTTAGCCATGGCTTGATTTTCCACTGACTTAAATCCCATTTAACAAAACAGTGTCCAGCTGGAAAGTTGTATAACTTTTTACTAAAGTTAAGAATATTTAGGTTAAAGTTGTCAAATGTTATTACAAATGACAAATTTTGACAGGTCAATGTTTTCAATGACATCCCTTACTTCTGTTTTATTTCTTATCCATTCATTCCTTTTTCTATTTGTTAGCTTTACATGTAACATTTGTCTTTCCATTGATCTTTGGACTTTTTTTACATTATCTATGTTTGATTTTGTAAGTATCCAGGTTTGGGATCCATATGTGAGTACAGGAAGGATACATTGGTTATACACTTTCGTTTTGAGGTATTGATGATATTTTTTATTTTTTAATATGTATATTGGTTTTATCTGAAATTATTAAGACACAAGCTTTCTCTTATATTCCCAAAACCGCATATTAATGCGCTGCTTCGTTAAAAAGTTCGTTAATTTTTTAACTGTGAAAAAACTGTCATTAGCATCAATAGATTTCGACCACTATTTAGCTCGTTACAGTTTCAAACATTATTTTACTTGAAAATTTCATTGACATCGGTTTAGCCGTTTAAGAGCTATGGTGTTACGGACAGACATACACACACACAGACAGACGTCACGATGATATTGCTCAAATAGGCCAAAATACACCCTATTTGGCGTGATATCAGAAAATTTTTACTATACAATACAAACACAATACCTTCTCTAGCATTGCGCGGGCAAGGAAGGTAGAAAGAAGCGTAGCATTTATGACAGACCACTCTGTATCTAGTAAAAGTATACCGCTCAACGAAATATTAATTATCCAAGTAAACTTAATAAATCAAACAAGTTTTCCGCAGCGAAAAACAGGCCGGTTCCAAACTTCGTCAAGTTTCTACTTAAGTGGTGAAAAAAAGAATGAAAAATTAACCACACCAAAGGAACGTATCTAATTATTTTTTCGACAAGCACAATAAATTTTCCGAGGAAGAACTGTTCAAGAATTTATCGGCACTATTTCAAGCATCACGCACTTGCCCTCCGTTTATTCAATATTTAAGCGGGGAAAACACTACAGATAAGAAAAACGTCTATGCCTAAAACTCGTCCCGGAAAAGTCTCGATTCTAAAATGCGTCCTGTCAGTGAAGTTAATAGATTTTTTTAATAGAATATTTTGTCTTTCGACCTTAAGGGGTTGGCCCAGGCACTTGCTTGGGCATTACTGATACCACAACAAGGTTAATTGAAACTAAGTAAACAAAATTATTAATAAAAAAGTTAACTTTATGTAAAAAGATACTTGCGCTCAGTGGCGGTTGCTACAGGGAGGGCAACGCAAGTGCCCTCCCAAAACTAGACAACAACCAGTATTTTTAATTGATTTATTAAAAAAGTTAAATCTTTCCTTACATTATGTCTAGTTCTTTTTTTTGTCTGTGGTTAACTGGGTAAACTTTTTTGCGTAAATAATAATTATTTGTTATTCACTGTTCTTCATAGCCAAGTTTAGAAAAACATTTCCAAACTAGTAAGACCATTCATTTTGAAATTTGTATTGGAGAACTTGGCTTTACTTTTATCTCAATTCTTTTTACGGAATACCACTTTTGCGTAATTGACTTTTTTTTACATGAAATGTTTTTGTTATGATTTCACTCCCTTTTTAAAGGATTTGGATAATGTTTAAGTTTTAAAGTAGTAAAATATGCGGAATATTCTTTAAAACTTTTGCAAATTTTAAGGTTTTTTTATATTTTCCTATGGTTTTATCATAGTTCCTATCAGCCTTCTAAAGCTTAGCTCTCTAGTGTTCCTGGAAGTAGGCAATGTTAATTTTACATAATTTTACGTTTATAGGGGAGGAAAGTATATTAAAATTTTGATGTTTTTAAATTTTTTCCTATAGTTTTATCATAGTTCCTATCAGTCTTCCAAAGCTCAGTTCTCTAGCGTTTCTGGAAGAGGAGAATGTTAATTTACATAACTTTACATTTATAGGGGAGGGAAGTTATTTAAAATTTTTGGTTTTTTAATTTTCTTTTATAGTTTCATTATAGTAACTATCGGCCTTCCAAAGCTCAGCTCTCAAGTATTTTTGGAAGTGGGCAATGTTACTTTTACACAACTTTACATTAAGCAAATAAAAATTTTGGGGTTTTGATTTTTTTTTACTTAACTGTACATGTATGAGGGAGGGCAGTAAATTAGAATTTTGGGGTTTTCTGATTTTTTTCCAAGGGTTTGGTCACAATTCCTATCAGTGTGCCAAATTTCAGCTTTGTCTGGAAGTACAGTAGTACAGTGAGTGGCAATTTCAATGTTTTTTGAAATTTCGTAACTACTTTACTACTTCATGGAAGTTCATAAAACCTGAACGGATTGTTAACTCTATAAAGATCTACGACTGTGTAGAGTTTGAGTTTCGTAGCACATTCAGAAGTGAATGTTTTGGATAGGTCAAATATGGGCTAAATGTTTCAAGAAAAGATAGTACAGCCGTTTCCGCGCGAACTTGGCGGAGCACTGCCCCCAGATTATAGTTCCTATCAGCCATCCAAAGCTCAGCTCTTTAGCGTTTCTGAAAATGGGCAATGTTACTTTTACATAACTTTGCATTTATAGAGGAGGGAAGTAATTAAAACTTTGTGGTTTTTTTAATTTTATTCTATAGTTTCATTATAGTTTCTATCAGTCGTCTAAAACTCAGCTCTCTAGCGTATTTGGAAGTAAAGAATGTTACTTTTACATAACTTTACATTTATTTCTGGGGTTTTTACATTTTTTCCTATGGTTTCATCATAGGTTCTTTCAGCCTTCCAAAGCTCAGCTTCCTATCGTTTCTGGAAGTGGGCAATGTTACTTTTATATAAATTTACATTTATAGGGGAGGGAAGTAAATTAAAATTCTGGTGTTTTTAAATTGTTTCCTATAGTTTTATTATGGTGCCTTTCAGTCTTAAAAGGCTCAGCTCTCTAGCGTTTCTGGAAGTGGGCAAAGTTAATGTTACATAACTTTAGATTTATATGGGAGGGAAGTTAATTAGAATTTTGGGGTGTTTTAATTTTTTCCTATAGTTTTATCATAGTTTCTTTCAGTCTGCCAAAGCTTAGCTCTCTAGCATTTCTTTTTCATAAATTTACATGTATAGGGGTGGGAAGTAAATTAGAATTTTAAGGTTTTTTATTTTTTCCAGGGGTTTGGTCATAATTTCAATTTCATCAGCCTGCCAAATTTCAACTCACAAGGGTGAGTGAGTGGCAATTTCGACGTTTTTTGAAGTTTCGTAAGTACTTTACTACTTTATGGAATTCCATGAAACTTGGAAAGGGTTGTTAACTCCATAAAGATCTAAGACTGTGCAAAGTTTGAGATTCCTAGCTCATTCCAAAGTAGAGTTTTAGATAGGTCAAATATCGGATGAAATGTTTCAAGAAAAGATGGTACGGCGCGCGAACTTGGCGAGGCACTGCCGTGCCCTCAGATAATAATGAACAAAGAAAGGTTAAACGAACAGCTTAACTTGCGCGATGCGAAAAGAAAGGTATAGATAACATAATTGATACGCTGACAAAATCTATGACCAGAGTAAGAAAAGGATGTCGCAAAAAAAATTTAAAAAAAGAAGATTGTATATCAGGAAAGATAAAGAAACTGATGAAAATAAATGAAACTTGGAGAAAGGGGAAAAAGAACATCGATGCAATACGCAGAAATAAATAAAAGTATAAGCAAAATGATAAAATACAAATTAAAGAAAGAATCAACAAGTAAAAGTTGAGAGAGATATAGAAAATAACATAAATATGAAATGTCTGAGACCAGCTCTAGTTACATATGAAATAATAAAAATAGAGAATATCAACGGCATAGGAACTAAAGTTAAAGAGGATAGTAAAAATATCACACAGCTATTCTAAACGCAGTTATACCAAACAAAAAGAGAACCATCACGAGAAACAATGAAGAAGCTCCATACAAAAATAAAGAACATAAACTCAGAAAGACAAACTGAAATAAGCAAAGCGAAAATAAAGAGAGCATTAAATAAAATGAAAAATAACAAACTACCTGGAAGAGACAAAATAACGGCTGAAATACTAATGTGCAGTGGTAAAGCTATAATTAATGAACCCTTCGTATTTTCCTGAATAAAATAATTAAAGGAAAGATAATCCGAAACAACTGGAAATATTCCATAACCATTATATTATACAAGAAAGGCGATAGAGCAGACCTAAAAATTATCGACCTATAACTGTCCTAACAAAAAAATTTGACGTATGTCAATCAAAAGAACAGACAGGCTCCAGAAAAGGTTCTAGTTCAGTTGACCACCGACCCAACGAATACAACATTCCACTTTATATTACATTAAGCAGTAAGCGGTACAAGCATCTATAAATGATAGCCGAATAAATCACAGATCCGCAGAATTAATAGCCATTATATATACCGAAGCAAAAACATGAACCAAAATCCACGAAGGAACCAGGCCAATCCTCATAAGAAGAGGTGTCCGAGTGGGTGACACAATATCCCCTAAATTATTTATTCAGGCACCAGGAGATGTTTTTAAAAACTTGGGAAGAAATAGGAGTCAAAGTAAGCGGACAATACATGACCCACCTGAGATATGCTGACGATATTGCCTTAATAACAGATAAGAAAAAAGAACTGATAAAAATACTGGAAGATTTGGATAAAGCAGCTGAAAATATAGACTTGAGTATGAACTACACTAAAACTAAAATCATAACAAACACAGATGAAGCTATCATGATCAGAATAAATCAAGAGAAAATATAACAAACTAGATGGATGAACACGGCGACAGACAGAGGAGAGTGGAAGATACTGGGGAGGCCTATGTCCAAAGATGGATTGAAGAAGGCTGAATAGATACATAGATCAGCCCCGGATGTGACGTCAACAAAGTGGAGGATCGTGGCCCGTCCGTTTTGATAGCCCTGCGTGAATGTAAAGAACCTGCCATTTTATGTTAGTCTCATACAATAAAATTTTACAAAATAGTCTTTTATTGAAGAAATATTGCGACGGGGGTGGGGCCCCTACAAGGAAGACGGCGAACTACATACACGTATTTGATCTACAAAAGCTACATTTTTAAAATTGTCATCAGCTAAAGTATTCTTAGGATGCTGAGTCCGATCGCAAGACGCTATGGGATACGGTGTTCTGTTTTAGGGCGAATTAATCCAAGTCCCTATCCATCGTCATGAATGACAAAAAGAATCGTTTATGATCATAAAGGAAAATGGTATAACAGTCTAATGCTAAAAACGGAATTATTAATAACCGGACATTATCAAAATCGCCATTTATCAACACAAGACAAGAGCAAAATCGAAGTATAATCTTAATCCTATCAAAACCGGACAAAATTATATAAAAATATAAAAATGTCTGTTTTTTCCTTTAATTCGTTAGGTGTTAACCTAACCTTTTGGTTAATTAATTGCAAACGAATCTTAATTTAGGGTCCAACACGTCCCGCCTGAACTTTCTTACGAATGGGCCTTGTATAATAAAAATGCCGTATCTGCTGTAGCAATAAAGGGGTGTTTTTATTAATCATGGCAGTAAAGAGGTTGCAGTGAAGGACGCTTTAATGAAATAGCAATATCAGAACCGCTCTACTTTAAGCGAATGACATAAAAGCTAGGCCCGACCTGTTTTTATAATTTTGTTCTTTTCATAAAAGACGTTATATAAAACTTTGATTTTGCTCTTGTCTTGTTTTGATGATTGACGTTCTTGATAATGGTATTATTAATTCCGGTTTCGACATTCGACTGTACCAATTTCCTTTATGATCTTAGATGATTTTTTATTTGTATTTTATGATAAACTATAAGTGACCTCTCCACCTATTAATCCCATTAGATCTTCGAACCCCGTAAGTGTAAGGTTATATAAGACTACACTAGTTAGCCATGAAAAATTTTGATTTTTAATTTCCCACACAGACATTAAGAAAAATATGAATTGCTTTAATAGATATTCGTTTATAAAAAGTGAAATACTGTTTTTCTGGGTTTGTGTACTTCAGTGTTCAGCCACCATTTTGGGCCACACTTCGACTCTTTATAGGCTTGTCTTGGGGCCGAGACATAATTTATCAAAAAGTTTTTCGAGTAGGCCGCCTTTTTTTGTTGCTGATATCAGGTCTACTAGATCTCTGATAAGGAAATCGAAATTGGAAACAAGTGTAAATATATTGCCTTTGAACTTGCAGCCTAGCGAAAAAGTTTACTAGATAACACATTAAAAAAATTTTCGAATACTTTAAAATCCCGGTTCAAAAAAGCTATATTTTAAAGAGTGATGTGCTCATTTGAGCGACATATTAAATTGACTTTTAAAAGAGTGACCTAATAAAAGAGCGACATATCAAAAGGGCGATAGTTCAAAACATATTAAAATAGCGTTATTTAAAATTGGGACATTTACAAAAGCGACACTTTAAACAGCGAGATATTAAAACAGCGATAATTAATTTTACTTTAAATCTAAACTGGTTAGGTTAGGTCAGGCATTTTAAACTAACCAGTTTAGGATAAATATACTAAGCCAACCAGGTTAGGTTAGGTATACTAAACTAACCAGTTTAGGTTAGGTATACTAACCTAACCAGTTTCGGTATAGTATAGTATCCAAACACAGTTCGAAAACAGTAGAGCTATATATAATACTATTAACCTGATTAGTAAAGATTGAAAAAAAAAATTGCTGGTTTTTAATGACGCTGTTTTATGTCGCTTTTTTATATGTTGTTTTTTTGAATGTCGCTGTTTTGTAAACAACATGGCAATCTTTCAAATATCGCAGTTTTGATATATCGCTCTTTTGAAGTATCGTTCTTTTAATATGTTTTATGCTATCTTAACGGTCGGTGATTAAAAAAATCGCGTTTTTGAACTGGAGCCACCACCTTAATTATACCAATATTTAGAAAAAAAATTAAAAATAAAACAATCATAATAATCAAATAATTGAAAACAAATAAATAATTTAATAAAAAATTGAAAGTAAACCAGTTCAGTAATAAACGGTATAACGGTAAATAATTTTAGCCGACGCAAAAACTTGACCTTAAATTTTTTCTGCTCACCTTTGCTCGGAAAATCCTTTTGTAGATTGGGCGAAAAGTTCAAACTTTTAACTGCAGTCGCGTGTCACCTTACAGTCTCGTCTCAGTCTAAAGGTGGTCTGAAGATAGAGCGTGCGTGGACGACCCGAGCGCGGGCGATGTTCATAATTTTACGAAAATTTTTGCGTAAGACTTAAAAAAAAACAAAATGTATTCTGTCCAGGGGTATGCTAATATACTAACTATTTATGATAAAACTTACCGAAGCTTTCATCTCGCTGCGGGAATCTATAGGGAGACTTCCATTAAAAATATGTTTTATATAAAAATATTAGTGCGTTTAAAAAAAATAACAGTGCAGGTGAGGTGAGGTGACTATTTCAAAAAAAAATATTACGTTTTGCGGGTAAATAACACTGCTCTGCAAAAAAAACAATTTTGAGCCCTGGAATTATTTCCGCTGATTCTTATGTAAGACGACGCCGTGAATCCAAACATAGCTTGCGTTTTCTTCTACCACCCACCATTTTTGAGGGAGCAGCCCTTTTACCTATTTTTATCATTTTTCGATAATAATTATAATATTATCGACATAAATTTAAATTTTTAAGTATAAAGAGAGTTATTTTAGTTTCAAACAATAATAAATACATGCGCGAACCCAGCCTTGGGGCCCGCCTTCCTACCCAAGCCTAAGATTTCATAAAAAAAAATTGACATCATGAGACAATAGAGGCGTCAGGCCCCCCAAGACATATTCCTGGATGCGCCACTGATAAATAAGAACTTTCGTACCTTCACTTGGTGCTTGCTTTCCTTTTATACCCTGAGGTACAACCCTCTCGTTTTAAAAACCAGCAGTACTCCGCCAACAGGCTTGCATTTCACTTCCCTGAAAACGTTTTTTGCAACAAGCGATGTTTTGATGAAACCGTTCCCCGTATTCATCCGA
Source organism: Aspidapion aeneum (assembly GCA_963576565.1). NCBI lineage: Eukaryota > Metazoa > Arthropoda > Insecta > Coleoptera > Brentidae > Aspidapion > Aspidapion aeneum. The sequence goes on along the minus strand of OY755044.1, from coordinate 77,014,233 downwards.
GACTGCTCCTAAATTTTCAGGAAATAAGTCCAGATGCGAGTGAAGCAAGTGCACTTTAAGAATGTTATGTTACATCCCATGGCCTTGTACGCTAAGAGAAATTCCTCGACCTGAGCGACATAATCATCCCTTTTATGGTTATCCAAAAAGTTCTTACACACGTTTTGGAATGCAAACCAAGCTCGTTTTTCTTTTTGATTCAGGTGTTCAATAAACGTCGAATCTTGAAAAAGTTGTCTAATCTGGGCCCCACCTTCCTTGATTTTAGCCTCACTGACTAGGAATTTTAGTTTTCAAAAATATGAATGCGTCGCCTGTTTTGTCCAGTGCTTTTACCAATTGTTTTCTCAATCCAAGTTTGGAGTGCAAAGGCGGTAAATATTATCCAACTTGCGGGACTAATAAGGATCGTTGCGACATTTTTCTGACCGGGAGTAAATCTTTCTCGCAAAGCAAAGCAAAATCTATTTTTTTTATTATAGTTTCTGCATCAGCGTATACAAGGGGGGAGGGGGGCTTGGGCTTTCGGCCTCTTCTATCACTCATTGTGAGTGGTACCGTTTACACCTTGTATAGAGGGTCCCCTGAAATTAGACGCCAATATTTTACCTGCATATTCTACGGCTCAAAATAAAGATGAAAGTTCATATAAACTAGGGTGGAAAATGATGCGTTTCCGAGATACTGGGTTTTAAAATTAAAAATCGAATTTTTTAAATATATGAACAGTTTTAAACGGATTATTTTATTATGGATATCTTCTTTCTGTGCCCATTAGAGCAACTTTTTTCTCTGTTTAACTTAGTACTTTTTTTGTTAAAAAGATAATTTCTTAGGCGTTTTAAACCAAAAAAAGTACTTTTGCGACTATCTGCTAAAGTAATCCATTTTTTAGTATTTTCGATTTTTAATGTTCGATACCGCATCCGAGTATTCAAATTATTTTAAATAAACAAAACCAAAAACTAAAAAATTTAAAATATTAAAAATAATAAGTATTAGTAGTATTTAAGAATAGTACATTGGGCACAACTAATTCACTGAGCAAATTACATCCTAAAAGGTAACAAAATTTGAATTTTTTGTTGCGGATTTTAGCAAGAATAACTCCTTAGCTTAAAATTGTTTAGGAAATTACTTTCTTATTAAAAAACGTAAAAACTACGCTGAGAAATAAGTTAAGGTTATTTTAAACCATTAAAAGTGCAGTGTGAAGCGTCCCCTAATGGCCGTAGTTAAAAGGTGTCCACATTTAAGTTTTGAATCCCAAAGAAGCAAGGTGTAACAATTTTGAAAATAATTCGTTTAAAACTGTCCATAGTATTTTAAAAATTCCATTTTTATTTTTCTAAACTTAACACCCTGTATCTCGGAAACGAAGCAATTTTGGACCCTAGTTTAAATAAACTTTTATCCCTTTTTTGGGACGTAAAATACGTCGTTAATATATTGACGTCTAATTTCAAGACACCTTGTATATATTTTTATTTTGGCATAATATAAAAAAAGCCTAGATTATAGATAAGATGTTAAACAAAAAAATATATTATTTCGCTTTACCCTCAAACAACAATAAAACTGTTATCGACAAAACCAACTACAACACAAGGCATTGACGCAGCGGCATTTTAAATTTCCTGCCCAAGTGAACGTGGAAGATTTCATAACGGGATAGCGAAGCACAACCGAAAGCAAAAAAAGAAAAAATTTTAGCAAAAATAAAAGCATTGAATAAGAAATACAAATAATATAGTAAAATATATTATATCGTCGTTGGTTCAGTAAAATCTGATTTTTGATTTTTTTTTAAATGTGTTTTTTGCATAATCAATTAGGCCCATTCATACTGAATATCGTCTATGCAATAACATGTAGGTAATAGTAAAGTTGCTTATAGATTATTAATTATTTAATAAAATCTAATTTGTGTGCGGTTCTTGGCACATATCAGATTTTATTAAAATTTTTGCCCATAATCTTTTACAAGTTAGTCTAAGTATAAGCAACTAGATAGCCAATTGCGTGACGTTAATAATTTTTTTCTAGGCCTTCTAGTTTTTGAAACCATAGCCAACTTTGTTATTTCTTACCGCCATATTGGCTTTATACTTTAATAAATAGAGCATAGAGGAGCTCTTCAACCGTGTATAATATAATATTGTTGACTGTGAAACAAATGCCGTAGTTGTGTTTGTTGTCATACCTACGAAACTGCCTTTCAAAACTTTTCCATTTAATTGATTTATATGCAAATCTTTAAGGCCCTTATTTTTTAATTTTTCTCTGGCTAAGGAATAACACAATTTCTTAAAATCTATCTTTTATTTCTGAAACAAATGTTTGCATTTATTATTTAATTTAAAATATAACTAAAAACCAATCACAAAGCATTGAATTAAATAAGCAAATGTTCGAAAATTCCACCGTTGTTATTTATGCATCTTTAACGATTTGTTCAGAAATTTCTTCTATGATTTGGACAACGGCTGCCTCAAGTTCTTCTATCGTATTATGAATAGTAGAATAAATTTTATTCTTTAAGTATCCCCAAACACAAAAATCAAGGGGCGTAAGGTCCAGCGAACGTGCAGGTCAGGCAACTAGACCTTGATTTCCGATCCAGTTATGTCCATGTTGCTGATTCAAATAGTCGGTTATGATTCTTGCATTATGTGGAGGTGCTCCATCTTGCTGGAACCACATGTTTGCTACATCTTGAAAAGGCAAATTTTCTAAAATTTGGTCAACGTAATTTTGTAGATTTTTTAGATATCGAGGTGCCTAGCCTAGCCTAGCTACATTCAAACCCCACTTAACTTGATGGCCTACCTCACGATTTATGAACGGATTTTCATTGGCACATTACACGTAGTTATGTCTGTTAATAACCCCAACAGTTTATAAACCTGTTTTCGTCGGACCACAGAACCTTAAGCGGAAATTGAGGGTTTTCTTGCGATTGACAGATAGTTACGTAGGTATGACAACAAACGCAGATACGGCCTTTGTTTCACAGTCAACAAGTAAAAAACAGTCTTTTAATGCTCTATTTACTGACGTATAAATTCAATATGACGGTCATAAGAAATAACACAGTTGGCTATGGTTTAAAAAAAAACTAGCAGGCCTAGAAAAAATTTGTTAATGTCATTCGATTGGCCGTAGTTGCTTACACAAAACTACCAAATTTCATTAAATTTGTTTGCAAGATGGCGGCGATATTTCAATTTTTCAAAAAACACAGTTTTTAGTTTTTGCTCGATATTTTAGTAACCCCTGTTCGGTTCGGTTCGGATATATCTTTAATATTGATACCGTATCTGAATAGGCTTAGAACAGCGCAACTTTTTTCTCATTCACTTTTGTGTTTCAGGTCAGATAAACGCTGATTAGCGTTTTTCTCCACTATCAAGACGTGAACGTTAATAAGCGGAATTTTAAGCCAAATAAACACTAACAAACGTAAATTTTAGTACCCATGAATTTAAAAATTAAACAAGTTTTCGTGGCTAATAGGGTAAAAAAAAATTTTTGTCTCTTTCATATTTTTCCGTGGGTTGCTCGAAAGCTTGACCTCACGTGAGTCCAAGATCTAATGGACACTAAATAAGGTGTCCTGTCAAGTCAAGTCCTTTTTTTTTTCCCTTAAAGTTTTTGCGGATCGCCGCTGGCGGATTTTTTAATTATCATGGCTAGCCGAGCCTAAGAAGAATTTCAATTTTTCGCTTGACTCTTACAGTTGCAATATTAAAGAAAAAGCACCAACACGTTAAAGAAAACCGAAAATTTCTCGAAAAAAACATTCACTGAAAAAACTGTATGTGAATTCACATTCCCTTTCTAAAAATACATAATTAATTTACATTACCTGAGGTGTGAATTTACACTTTTTATGGCAATAGAAAGAACACGAACAAGTCACCTTTTTCTGTGCCTTTCTAAACTTTTTTTCCTAAATTCATAAATATACTTGTCCTAAAATACAATTATTTAATTATGTTATGACTACTTTAAATTTAATGTTTGTTAAATAGGGGATGGGATATTGTCTGTTTCATTTTAATTCTCATTGCTGTGCATCCTCAAACTCAATGAAATGATTCCAGTGACGAGCGGCGGACTATCACGTTTGACAAGTCAATTTCCCGGCCTTACATTAAATGAGGCCACTGGATGATTCTAAAAGTGGCGTTTACGTACCGTTGCTATAAGAAATGTTTTTTTTTCTCGTCTTGCAATACAAACTTTTTCTCAGGTGCACTATTATCAAAAAAATATTTTAATCTTTCTCCTTCGCCACTACTCCGCTCTTTTGCTTTCTGCTGACCCTCTGCTGTTTATTCCGCTTGCTTAATTAAATCAACCAGATTTAAGATTACGGCACTATATTTATATTTTTCAATGCTATTTGTACCCTCCTTCGATGCAGTTTACGTACGTTCGCAAAGATGACTCGAGTACGTGATTTTATTGGTGGTGTGGGTCGTTGATATTGCCATGCTCTGATTGATTTTTAGTCGATTTTTAGTCGATTTTTAAATCGATTAAGAGGGGAATCCAACTTCTGCTGCGTCTGCCTCCTTGAGTGGTGGCCATTTATGGCCATCCGGCACCACTGGATGTTGGTGATATTAAGCGCGTTTTATGGACTTGATATCACCTAACCAAAGACGCCTGGGGTTGGGGGGACCTGGCAGTAGGGATAAAATGCTGGCTAGCCGACTGGCTATCATGAGTGACAAAAATCTTTTTGTACCCCAGGTGAGTAATAATCTCACCGACAGTTCAGATCGGGTTGAAGCCCCGGTTGCTGTCGTTGGCTCCATGGGTTCTGGGGAGAGCCTCCCACTCATTAACCCTCAAGGAGGAGGCGAAAACTCCGAACTCTCACTGAGAGTACAAAACAAAGGGGAAGTAGTGCCGAGTAGGCCTACAGAACCTAACCAAGAAAGGGGTGTCGAAGAGGCCCCTATGGAGCTGGAGGTTTTACCAACTCCAGCTCCAACATCGTCACCAGACCTTGAGCGGGAAAATGAACTGCTCAAAAGCGACGGTGACACTACTGATAAGGACTCCAATGTGGAGGCCCGAAATCAGAATAAACAAGATCACAAGAGGTTGTCTGGCTCGGCAAAAAAACGGCTTCAGAACGGCTGGGAATACTCAGCTGCACACAAACGGGTACTAGAGGGACCGCTAAACATGGAGACGGTAAAGCCAAGCTCCAAACGTCCACGGTCCAGTGCTAATACTCCAGAGCAGGAGTCGAAATGACCCTGCCGAGCCTCCTAGAGCGCTGCGGCAGAGGGAGTTAAAGTTGGCATTGTCCACAAAAACTACCCCTCCGAAAGCCTCACAGGAGAAAACCTAAGCAGCAGATGTCCCTACTGGCGCGCAGGTCGGATTTCTAGGCTATACTCATCGGCCTGGATGGTTAAACCTGAATTGCGCTGACGAACAAAGCGCCCAATGGTAGGCAGAGGTGTCGTCAACTCTACAACCATGGGAAGGGTCGCAATTAAGGTTCGTCAGAAGGGAATAACTTCCCAGGCCACACGTTGTAGTAGCGTACATCCCCGACGATGAGCAGGCGACTCGGCTCACTGCTCAGGATGTCGCTAAACGTCTCCGTGCGCAAAACAATGGCCTAAACACTGCTGACTGGGTAACCCTGAACAGTGAAGCCTCTAGACCGGGCCAAACATGGACATTCGCCATTGACGGACTGTCAATGCACCCCTGGAAAGCCTAGACATGCGGCCCTTCTTTAGATTTGGAAGAGTAATCTTCCGAACCAGAGGCAGGGGGCGTGGGTCTGGGTCAGCAGGACCATATGGAATGGGCGCATAAAAAGCAAAACAACCTCCTAAAGGACAAACCAATGTCCAAGGAGCAAAAGGGGATCAACAAAAAGACCCCAGTGGGAAGGCGGTAAACAAACCCCCCACAAAAACCTCTAAAAAAGAGGGGAAGAAGAACGGTAAAGAGAAGAAAATTCTCGGTAAGCCCACCTACAAAAAGGGCCCACGACGGGACCCTCCTGGAGGAGGCCGCGGCGATCGCGAACCTCCCCAGACAACCGCCTAAATAAAGGCAGGGAACAAAAAAAAATAAAATAAAATAAAAATGGCAGGCGCACAACAACGTCAACATCAAGGCCTGCACTTGATACAAATAAATCTACGCCATACCAAGACAGCAACGTACACTCTTGGTAGAGTTTTCAAGCAACAGAGGTTAGACATTGCTCTGTTGCAAGAACCGTGGCTATCAAGTACGAACCAAGTAGCTGGACTCAGCCGAACTCTTGGTAACATCATCACACATAACTCAGGTAATAGACCACGAGCATCTATTCTTATAAGAAAAGATATTAACTACTTTGTCCTTTCAGACTTTTGCACTGATGACCTAGTAGCGCTACGATTAATTGCCCCGGCGAACAGGGCATGACAGAACTAGTTGTCTGCTCAGCATACTTCCCGGGTGACAGAGAAGCACCACTGCCCCCTACACCAGAGGCAGCAAACCTGATTGCATATTGCAAAGAGAGGAACGTACAGCTCATCCTAGGCTGTGATGCGAATGCGCACCACACAGCGTGGGGTAGCACTGATATCAACAGGAGGGGTGAGTATCTGTTCCACTACATTATAGGGGAGGGGCTTTTCGTTAATAATGTTGGCTCCAAACCAACCTTTGTCGGCCAAAATAGGGCAGAGGTGCTAGATCTAACAATAAGCACAAAACTAATTAGCAATAAGATCACTGACTGGAGGGTTACAGATGAGCCCTCTCTGTCAGACCATAATCATATACAATTCACCGTCGGCATGGGATCTACAAAAACAATTAGATATAGAGACCCAAAAAGTACAGATTGGAGTGGATATGCTAAATCTCTCCAAGAAAAGCTGAATTCAGCAATGACCGTGTGGGATCGTGATAAAATAGAAATAGCCTCTGTACAACTCAGAGAGGCTATCATAACCGCATATCACGAAAACTGACCTCTTAAAACCAAGACTGATAATCGCGGTATGTTTTGGTGGAACAACTCTCTGTTCAAAAAAAGAAAAGAGGTCAGACTATTCAATCGGGCGAAGGAGACGGGTAACTGGAAAAGCTATCGTGCCTCCCTTAGCGAATACAACAAGGAGATTAAAAGTGCCAAAAGAGAGTCGTGGGGGAGGTTTTGTCACGGACTCACTAAGATTCCTAACACCACAAGAATTCACAAAATTCTGTCCAAAGAGCCCGCGGACAGACTCTGCGCAATAAAGCTCTCTGATGGCACTTTTACAAGATCTGAAAGGGAGTCCCTGAAGGCACTAGCAAACCATCACTTCCCAGGAAGCACGCTCCTTGAAACCGGGTATACTCCTGAGCAATTGATTCATGGACACCGTCCAAAACAGGCGGATTGGAAAACTGCAAAAGAAATTATCAACGCAAATGCGATAAAAATGGCGTTCACGTCTTTTAAACCGTACAAATCACCCGGGCTTGATGGTATTCTTCCAGTGCTAGTACAAAAAGGCCTGGAAGTGCTAGTACCATGCCTGGTGAAACTGTACAGGGCCAGCCTAGCATGGAATTATATTCCAACTAGCTGGACCAAAGTTAAGGTAATTTTCATACCTAAGGCGGGTCGGGCAGATAATACTCCAAAATCTCTCAAACCCATAAACCTCACCTCTTTTCTGTTCTTGGAAAAAATAATAGATGCACATATTAGAGGTGACGCCTTAATGGCCCATCCACTTAATGCAAATCAATATGCATACCAAGCAGGCAACTCAACAGAACTAGCTTTAAACAACCTTGTTCGAAAAATCAAGTAAACCCTCGATGCAAAAGGCGCCGCAGTAGGTGTTTTTCTTGATATAGAAGGAGCATTTAACAATGTACTACCCAATTCCCTCTCTGAATCAGCGTGCGCCCGAGGAATAGAATCTACCATCACGGGATTCATCAGGTGCACACTCGAAAATCGAGTGATTGAAACCACACTTAACGATGTGATGGTAAGTTTTAGCGCGGCTAGAGGCTGTCCACAAGGAGGAGTTCTGTCTCCCCTCCCGTGCTCTCTGCTGGTCGATGATCTTCTTGCCATCTTAGAGTCGCGGGATGTAGAGGTATTGGGCTACGCGGATGACGTAGGAGCAATCATTAGAGACATTCCAGAAGAAGAGTTCTCTGGAAAGATACAAGAAGTACTAAACACGGTAAAAGACTGGTGTGATAGGGAACAGATGTCTGTTAATCCCTGCAAAACAATCATTATACCATTCACCCGCAAAAGAAAGCTAGACTTCCTGACTCATCCGGAGCTTAGCGGTGAAATAATTCCATTTGCGTCAGAGGGTAAATAACTGGGGGTCACCCTAGATAAAACTCTCACCTGGAACGCCCATTTGGAAAAGGTAATCCGCAAAGCCACACTGTCCCTATGGACGTGCAAAAGAATTTGCGAAAAAACCTGGGGCACTAGCCCCAAACAAATGTACTGGCTGTATATAACAGTCATTAGACCAATGATTGCGTACGGTGTAATAGTCTGGTTTGAGAAGGGACATCAAAGAACCTCGAGAACCAAACTAACCAGCTTCCAACGAGAGGCCAGACTTGCCATATGTGGTGCAATGAGCTCTAGCCCACCGACTGCGCTTGAATGCTTACTAAACTTACCTCCGCTTCATATTTTCTTAGAGGCGGATGCACGAAGAGCAACATATAGAATTGGGCCAACCACCAGGATGGCCGGGTAAACAAAGTGATATCAACAGCTCTAATTAGGGAAAAAGAGTTGGATGCAACTCTAGGAATGATATCCGACGTCATGCCCAACACGGTGTACAGCAGAAAGCTATAAAACATTATACTCCCAGAGAGGGAGGAATGGTTAAAAAACAGAACCAACTTTTCAAACAATGGTAGCTTCTGGTATACCGACGGCTCCAAAATGCCATCATATTGGATCTGGAGTTGTTAGTATCCAAGAAAAAGTCGAGATTCAACATAGTCTCGGCAAATTGGCTACTATATTTCAGGCCGAACTCGTAGCCATTGAACTGTGTGCCCGGTGGATTACTGACCACGAATGGACCAACAGGACAATAAAAATCTTCTCCGACAGTCAAGCAGCCTTAAAAGTGCTTGATTCCTACACGGTCTCATCGAGAACCGTGAGGAACTGCAGAGACTCGCTGAATACGCTTGGTAGCGCTAATAAGGTGTCATTAGTATGGATACCAGGGCATTCTGGGCACGAGGGAAATGAGGCCGCGGACCAGGCAGCCAGGGAAGCGGCATCTGCCGAATTTTTCGGCCCCGAACCAGCCCTGGGCATATCATACAATGCTGCTAAATTAACCATATTGGGATGGATGGAGGACAGCTTCCAATAATACTGGAGGAATATATCAGAACTGGCTCACTCTAAAGAGTTCATTAAAGGACCTTGTCAGAAGAGAGCCAGAAATATCATTGGACTTACCAGACAGGACTTTTTACGGGTCACTGCCGACTAAGAGTACCCATGCACAGAATGGGAATAACAGAAGAGACCGAATGTAGACTCAGTATGGAGGATGATGAAACAGTTAGACATGTACTGTGCGAATGTCCGGCTATTGCACGTTTACGTCAGAACACTTTCGGTAAACCTCAGATTGATTCAGAAGATCTGAACATTGTCTCACCCAAACTGATAGCTAACCTTTTTGGAGGATTAGGCATACAGTGGTGAGAAACTACTCAAAAGTGAGCCACAATAGACCCACTAGTGGTCGCAGTGGAAGGGCTGCAAGGCCCACTCATATATGAATCATCATCACGTGATTATATTTAGGGTGGGAAACAATTGGGTGGACTCCCACTATCGCACTCCTTTACTTGCCAGGCGCACTTATTGGCAAATGTCTCTATTCTTTTCACCCACATAAATATTATTATATGTAATGTAGTCTTTCGCAAATGTTTAAATTAAAGTTTTATTCTTAGTATTTTAAGCAAAATTAAAAATGCTGATTTAATCATAAGGCAAAAAAAGTTTTAAAAAACTAATAGTATTTGGATCGTCTGTGAATTTTTTTTGAGATCTGCACAATAAGTCGGATTTTCATTTCGAAACGCTTTTTGGTTTGCCATTGAATTTCCTGATACAGTATTTTTTGCGCCGTAATGAGTTGCGGGGTTTTTATTTTTTCGCTTTATTTTTGTTACACGGTTTTTGATTTTGCGCTTTGTTTTTATAGTGCGGTTTTCGTACTTGCGCGGTACAAACCTTGCCTAGTATTTTTAGCGCGTTAAAGTACTGCGCGTGGTGTTTTTAGCGTGTTAATGAGCTGCGCGGTTTAATATATAACGCAGTTAAAAGCTTGCGTGGTATCGGACTAGGCGGTTTATTATTTTTGCGCTGTAAAAGTATTGCGCGGTATTTATTTGCGCTGTATTTTTGTTGCGCGTTTGGTACGTAGGTGTTAAAAACCTTGCGCCGTATTTATTTGCGCGGAGATAGGCATCGTGGTTTTTAAGCTTGTGTGGTTGGGAACTCTGTATTTTTTGCACGGTTAAGACGCCAATATTTTACCCATGCAATTAAAAACTTTAAGTGCAGAAATCTCAAAAACCCTTGCTCTGAGCGACATTAAGACAGTATAACTTTTTTACACTACATGATTGCAAAAATCTATTTTAAATAAACACTGGTACACACCGAGGCACAACAAAGTTACACCGATTTTAGTTTAAGGGTGCTTACCCAGAAAGCACTCTTTACAATGTACACCAAATTTTTTACCGAAATCAAATTGCTCATTACGAAAAACCCCATAGCCCAAATTCTTTTTGCAAATATATTAATTAGTAAAAAAGTTATTAAAGAAAATCGTAATGAAAATATTGTTTAACACCCTGTATGAATCAGTGGTGGCGCGTGGTGTAAAACTTTAGGGGTGCACATTGTTAAGTACCGGTGCATATTTTGTTGCTTTTACTTTTATTGAATATTTTCTTTTTTTTTTAGCTAAAATAGTAATCATACTATTTTTCATGGGTTTTTATAGTTTTAGATATTAATTTAGTTGTAAGTTGCAAAATAGTAAAATCGGCCAAACTAGCGCGAATTAGTTTTTGGCCGCGTATACATGCTAGTAGGTTTGAATATAACTGCCCGCCGCGGTATCGTCGCGAGATGGAGAAAACAGTCGCACACGAAACGATATACTGGTGCAAGTGTGTGATCTCAAAGCTAAAAAATCACGACTCTTCGCTTCATAGAGAAATTTGGTAAGTCTATTTGAACCACTAGCCGTTCATAGATTCTTTCGATAGCAATTTCTAGTTTGGTATAGTACCCACATCAAAAAATAATTGCGGCCACACCGAGGGGTCATCAGCGTTCAACAGTACTGTACAAATTTCACAACAGGACCCGACAGTACCACGACAGGACCCAACAGTACTCGACAGTACACGACAGTACCCAACAGTACTCAACAGGACCCAACAGTACTCGACAGTACACGACAGTACCCAACAGTACTCAACAGTACACGACAGGACCCAACAGTACTCGACAGTACACGACAGTACCCAACAGTACTCAACAGGACCCAACAGTAGTCGACAGTACACGACAGTACCCAACAGTACACAACAGGACCCAACAGTACTCGACAGTACACGACAGTACCCAACAGTACTCAACAGGACCCAACAGTACTCGACAGTATTCGACACTACCATGGGCGCACCCGGGCCCCCCCCCAAGCCTTAGATTTTTTAATATATTTTCTACATATTTGATGATAAAACATGAAAAATACCTTAAAATTTGACATCAGGAGGCTTCGGGCCCCCTCCAACCCCAAGCAGTGGCGTAGTTGCGAAAAGACATGATGACCTTTTTTTTTGGTCGCAAGTTTTTTGAGGGCGCGCTTTGTAGCTGTCGGGCCCCCCCAAGACACATTCCTCGGTGCGCCACGGACACTACACGACAGGACCCAACAGTACACGACAGTACTCAACAGGACCCAACAGTACTCGACAGTACACGACAGGACCCAACAGTACACGATAGTACTCAACGGTACTCGACAGGACCCAACAGTACTCGACAGTACACGACAGTACCCAACAGTACTCAACAGGACCCAACAGTACTCGATAGTACACGACAGGACCCAACAGTACACGACAGTACTCAACAGTACTCGACAGGACCCAACAGTACTCGACAGTACACGACAGTACTCAACAGGACCCAACAGTACACGACAGGACCCAAGTCCTGTTAGACGCTGTACAAAATTTTAGGGTGCCGATGACCCCTCGGGCCACACCCAATTTTTTGAGTCATCGAGTAATTAGGAAATCAACGAAATCAAAACAATACGGCCCGACCGATATCGCCAAGTTGTCTTAGTTCACTAATTTAAGCTGCACCTTTCACAGCCAATGGTAACCGGTGACGCGGGTGGTATGACGGGGGTGCGGGTTGCATCGATCGCCGCAATTGATTCACAAGAGCATAGTAATATTTTATAGGGCCACGTCGTCGTTTATTTCTATATTTCGGAATTAGAATGCGACATAACATTTACGGTGCACAGAATTTGGATGCAGTAGGGCGCGGCTCCGCGCCTGTGGCAGCCGACCTACGCATCCTCGTTTCAACTCAAATACAAACATATACAAACCGGGTATTAATTTTTAGTTAGTATTTAAATTTTTGGTGAATTCCTTTTGGGGTTTATTAATACTTTATGATGAAATTATTAAATAAAGAATGGTCAGATTTTAAAAATTTTTAAAGTAAAATTTGGAAGTGCACGTGCACATGTGCACTTATGGAGGAACTGCCACTAGTATAAATTGGTCCTGAATTTGTGTGAACCATAACAGTAGGTTCATACTAGATATATGCAAACTTTTGTATCCAAGGCAAGTAAAAATTACATCGGTCGCAATTTACCCGTAGCGAGAGTATTTTAATTAAGTGGCTACAATGTCGCCCAGGGAAAGATCAGATAGTCTGATCGCAGATTAAAGCGGTTTGCGAAATAAATTTCTGCGGAATTTGCAGAAACGCATTAGCGGAATGAGTTATTAGGTTTCCCTGTTCATTTTAAAGGGTGTTTTAGGCCACAATTTACAATTTTTAGGGGACTTCTTTTGACGTTTGTCCAAATTAATTGTTTGGCCCTATCATCAGATTTATCATGCGTTGATTGATAATAAGTATTATTTATTAAAAAGCTTTAAAAAATATTACGGCGCGTAATTCGGCGAGCTTGTCCTAACCAATCAAAACTCCGAGTCGTGGAAATCATGAGTTTTGCTTGATATGGCTTGAGTCGCGCTTTTTTAAATTTGTCGGTATATTTACGTAAATCAAAAGACCTTGGTTGCTCGAGTGTGCTTGCAGAGCAATCCAAAGTGGCTTGGCATTTGCATACGAAAAAATGTATCTATTTATTTGTATCGTGTACAGCACTGTGTTAGTTAATGCATACCAATGATCACACAACCTTGATATGCAACCCAACAAACTTAATAACAGCAGCGGACAGATGGCTCTGTCATATAGTCATGTAGTTCCAATGATGACAAGATTATTGGATTGCATATTTATAGGAATTGTGTAATCTTTGTGCGTACCCATCATAGTACTTACTAGAGACCCTGTATGTATGACACATTTTAATGATAAAGAGACGCGACAAACTCTTTAAAGTCAAATTTATTTAAGTCAAAATCAAAGGATAAAAATATTGGTCCTCTATACTCTAGACATGTTTAGAGAGAGACGCACCTTGTATCCTTATCAATTCATAAGCGTCGGAAAATAAAAATAAACGATTTTTAAAAAAAACTATACAGGGGGTGACCGACAAACACGTTTGTTTATATTTGCGTGATGATTGATGTCAGTCACTGCTGACCATTTAAATTATTTAAGTAAAACGCCAATGAATTTGGCAAGAAAATAACATAACCAAAAAATGTTAATTTCAGTGACTTTGATGGGTTTGTCGCGTCTCTCTTTAGTAAAAATATGTCATATATACAGGGCCTCTAGTACTTAGAAGTTTGTGATCTCAAACGTACCGCGCCGCGTTCATGGTACGTCATCACGAACCCGATCCGCTAGCCATGCTCAGCCAACCCTGCGATGTTGGTTGCCGAATAAATAACAACTGATAGGTATATACCTATAATGTACGACATGCTTCAACTTTAGTTTGATGCGGAAAGCGCACTTACGAAATTATACAGTTTTGTATTTTCATGTAGGTTATTGGGTAATTTTGTACCCAACTGCGGCTAGTAGGTATTGGAAACTCATGGTCCTTGGGGTGGAGAGGCCAGAAAGTTCTTGGATGAAATAAGTTTGAGAGTTAAATCCCGAAACGTTAAAGCCTTCTTCATTCAAAGGATCAGCTTGGCAATCCAGAGAGGAAATGCCATGTCTGTGTTGGGAACCCTTCGTAATTTCGAAGAGATTGTCGCTTTTTAGTTTGACTTGATTGTTTATTTATATTTATCTATTTCTATTTTTTATTTCTGGTAGATTTAGCAGTTGCGTGTTTTTTTATCAAAACTTTTTTTTATTTCCAACTTTTAGGTTTAATTCTTATTCAGCTCTATAGAAAGCACTATGTATTTACCATTCATTTAACGTTACCGGGAAAGTACGTGTAAATTATAGACATTTTTTGGCATTTTTTGTTCCCTTTTGTTTCTTTTTATTATCATTTTTTGTTTTTTAAAGAAAAACGAAAGAGGAATTAATTAATGAAGATCTATTGGATCACGGAAATATCTGCTTAATTCACTGTGCGACACATACGCAATTCATTTAAATCTATCAAGGAAATTAATTATTCCCTAAATCATGCATTTGTGTCAAACATTAAACTATGCCTAAAGGGTAGAAATGTACGATTCTACAAACATTGAGTGAAGGTGGCGAAGGTGGGGGAACTAGTAAAATAGTGTTGAAAAAACCTTAAAGCGTGTGCAGAAAGAATTTTGGAAACCGCTCTATATTTGTGGAAGTTATAGCTATAACTATTACTAATAAGGAGGCTGGGGAGAGGGAGGAAGAAGAAGCGGGACCTAGTAAAATGGTGTTGGAAAAAAATCATAAAGCATGTGCAGAAAGAATATTTGAAATCGCCCTATATTTGAAAAAAATTATGCGAATATGGTTTTTGAAGAGGGTGGGGGGAATGACAAGAGGAAAAATCGGCTCAGCTGTTTAACCTCTAGCGCGACACAAACATACATATCGCAAGTGAAAAACATTAACCTTCCTTTCGCCGTGCTGCAGTTGGGTAAAAAAGAGTAAATAATACTATACACTTCCGCTGTTTCTTTTGCGCTAGGTCAACTATATAATTTAAAAATAATAATAAACGTGTTACTTTTATATCAATGCAGTGTTGGTAATTTTAATACTGTAGGTATTTTCATTTCTATTTTACCGTGCCATCCATACTTTTTAGGTCCCTGTTATAGCTTGTAATAAGGTCTTCAAAACGACTTCAAAAGCTTTTTAAAAGACATCCTTTGGCTACGTGACGGTCGTTTTTCATCGTAAGATTCACACGTACCTTAAAAAAATGCGTGTTTAAGAGCTAAAAAAGGGGGAGCAAGCTTGCAACAGTGTTGAATTTATCTTAGATCATTTATTTTCCCCATCTGACACTTAGAAATGTCTTTTTAAGGGCTACAAACTGTTTTTATTGTTATGCATTTCATTTAAATTTATTTTCAAATTTATTGAATAAATTTTATTGTGTTTTTCCTAGCATTATTCTCTATGGAAGATGCTGAGTGAGATCATGCTCTTTTGTAATATGCTGTTGACAGCGAGCGGTTCCAATTAATTCTAGACAAGTTTTTTCAGTATATTATTTTAATAGATCAGGCAAAAATGTAGGATTTCCAAACAATCTTACCTCTTTACCAAATTTTGTAGACATTTACAGTACCATTTCGCGGTTCCAAAAACCTATTTTGTTAAGTTTTTTGTTAAATTTTCTGTGGCGCAGAGGCAATTTACTGATGTTCGAGATTCGTACAAACGTAAGTTACTTATAGGTATATTTCTTCACAAACGGGACTGTCCTTTATATACTGCCTACATTTTTGAAAATCCGCTTAGATTTCTAATAAAATGATGTGTTACATTATTAGAACATTTTTTTTGAAATTACGGCAAAATATGAGCCAGTATTTATTTTTTCCAAAAAATTTGCGATACTTTAAAAGAATTATTTTTTGTTTTAAAATTTTTCAAAGTAAAAAACAAAATAGAAATACTACGGTTAACCACAAAAAGTTTTTGGGATCTCTATACTACTAGAAAATCGTAAAAAAAAAGTTAAATATGCTACAGGGGAAAAAGTTTTAAAGAAAATGTGATTAATCCGAGTCAAAACAATATTTTTAAGAAAAAGCGGTTTTGCTCTGTTTTTGTCAGCATAAAAACTTATTGTGTTGCACATTTAACTTTTTTTACGACTTTTTAGTAGTAGAGAGATCCCAAAAACTTTTTGTAGTAAACCATATTATTTATTTTTTGTTTTCTGCTTTTGAGAATTCAAAAACCAAAAAAGATCTTTTTTTAAATCGCAAATTTTTTGGAAAAACTAAATACTTGCTCATATTTTTCCATAATTTCAAAAAAAATTGTAATAACGTAATACATTATTTTATTAGAAATCTTAACAGCTTTTAAAAAATGTAGGCAGTATATACAGAGTGGTCCCGGTTGTGAAGAAATATAATAAATAAAAAACTTATTTTTGTACTAATCTCGTATATCAGGTAGTCAAGTAGGTTCTTGGAATCATGGAAGGGCACTGTATATGTGTACGTAATTTGGTGAAGAGATACGATTGTTTCATGTTTGCCATCAATATTTCGTTGCAGGTTCACTTTTTATCCCCCATTTTGGGGGTAAAAGTATCCCTAAAAGGCTGGTGGATAAAAACTTAAAAAAGAAATGAAAAATGAAAAATCAAGTATAAAAAAATCACAGTGACAGATCAGGGATAAAAAATTAAAAAAAACACACTAAAAACCTAAAAATTCAAAAACAATTAAAGGCCAAATGTGTAAATAGGATACAACGTTGTGATAAAAGTGTCTTTTGATGAATTGTAGCCCTCGCTTTGTTCCTAGCACAAACTTTTAGTCTTGTGAAAATAAGTGCCACTTCTATCGCCTTGGTATATGATATACAATTATTATTTTATGTTTGTGTCACGGTTGACAGACCGCATTTCTTGCTATTGTTCCTTAAAATATGGGTTAGTATTCCGTTTGTATTTTAGTAAAGACAATTAACTTGATGTAGACAAATTGCTGCATTTCTGTAAGTTATGGTGGATTCCTGGCATCTGTGCAATGTGACATCAGGCATAGTCTGCTTAGAGGATAGTCTAGAGGCCCTCGATTTATTTTCACATTATTTTTAACCTAGGTGAGCAACTCTCTTTGACAGTTGCTAGTTAACTTTGTATTTTTTTTATTACAAGCTTTTATTTAGCTTCAGATGTTCTGACTAACTAACTATCTAACTATCTAACTATCTATCAAATCTTGTGAAGCGTTTTTGACGCACTTCCCATTATCCGATTTGGATGAAATTTGGTACACACATAGTGGTCCTATGACAATACAACATCAAGAAAGAAATATTCTACACACATAATACATATCCCAAGAGAAAAACATTAGCCTTCCTTTCGCTGTACAGCGTATCCCATTTTCGATGAGATTAAATGGGAAACTCGGTTGTTATTAAAGATATCGAATTTCTGATTGCACCTTACCGTGCTCTTTTTTGAGCCCTTTAAATTTTTGCTATACCCCGTAGTTTCACTAATACAGGGAGTTTTTGAAAAAATTGCACTTTTAGGATATTTTTATTCTGTAAAAACCTTTTTATGGCAACATTTTTAGGGAAAAGTAATGACGTTGTCAATTTTTTTTAATATTGTTTTGTTTTGAGATATGGTATTTATTATAAAAAAATTAAATACGGACCTGGATTTTTTTTATTACTATTTTGATTGGTTTCATGCTATTATTATTAAAATGATAACATTTTTTTGATATAAGGTTAAAAAAGATATTTATTTAAAAAAAAATTAGTCCGAACCTGGAAATTTCCAACATAAATATTAATTAAAAATTGCAAGGCCCACTAGTTAAACAATTTTTGGTTTATCTGTTTTAAAACGTTAACTAAAAGATTTATAAATGAAGTAAAAAACATTATAAAGTCACAAAAATAATATCATAGTAATTATTTGGTGGTAGCACTCAACTCATGAAATTAACTTCAACATGGAAAAACAAAAGCGTGGATTTAACATTGTAATTTTACTTGTCATTTTTGTGAATGGCTCACTCAAAATTATTTTAAAATGGCTAGAAATTGACCATATCCAGATTTTGAAAAATGACTGCTTTATTTAAGCAACAAAATCCCAATATTTAAACGGCAGAAATATTTTTATGCAAAATGCGTTACGATTACTCAAAAATGCCAACAATGTCTTACACATAATGGCAATCAGTTTGATCATTTATATCAATAAAGAAAAATTAGTTATTATTTTTAGAATTCTGTAAGTTTTTTTGTATTTGTCGTAGACTTTGTTTCAAATAAATCTTTTTTTAACCTTAAAACAAAAAAATATGAAATTTTTATTTGTACAATCACAATAGTAATAAAAAAAATCCAGGTACGAATTTAATTTTTTTTTCTCAAAAACTAAACAATATTTTAAAAAATTGACAACGTCGTTATTTTCACCAAAGATGCCATAAAAAGGTTTTTTACATAATAAAAATATCTTGCAAAATAAGCGAGATATAAGGGATTATTTAACATACATTTTTTTTTAAAGCTCCCTGTATTAGCGAAACTATAGGGTATAGCAAATATCTGATTACATCATTTTTGAGGGCTCAAAAGAAGAGCATGGTAAGGTGCAATTAGAAAATCAATATCTTTAATAATAACCGAGATTCCCATTTAATCCCATCGAAAATGGGACACGCTGTACTGCAGTTAGGTAAAAAATGGTTTGCACCTGCAGGTTGATATTACTTATCAATATATTATTGACAGAATTTGAAGTTGTTACTTTGTGGCAACTTCCACAAGTAAACTAATATACAAATAAGGAAAAAATTATCTTCCAAAAAAATCTTACCTGTGTTTCTAAAAATAAAAACAAACTAAAAGTATTAAAAAAAACAAGGCGTAGAACCGGAGAAGAGCCGTGGCTCTTCTGGGGTAGAACGCTGAATGGAGCTGTGCAAATTTTATGAATTGTTCTTGAGCTTGACTTCTTGTCGGTTTACTTTGGTTTTCTATAGTTGGTAATTGGTTCTGTTTTGTTGTCAATTTGAATGACTTCCTAACTTAACTAAAAAGAAAGTTACATATTGTCTAAAATCAATTTGACATCAAAAACTGGATTATGCAAGAAAATATGCGCAATATAAGTACAAATTTTACCCGCCTTTACCTATTATATATATTTATGCGTTAGGTTTGTTAGGTCAGTACTCACTCATCAAGGCTGACAGCTAGTTAGACGCTGTTTTTAAAAATTTTTGTAAAACATATCGCATTTTCAATGCGATATCTTATATAACTCTAATATTCTGGCCCTGAGGATGACGCGGAAGGCGTCGAAACATTGGCTGTTGAATTAGAAATTTAAAATAAATGTCCAAAAAAGCTGAAAACTACCTTGTATTACTATAATATATAGTCCACAGTAAATTGGTTTCTTCTTTAAGTAACAGGCTGAATTTTTGTACATAGCTTTGTTTTGCTGAGATAATTTTTTATCTGCGAACATTTTTGAAAGTGATTCCTAACAGAGATATTTCGTGCTCTTTTTCTGGCCAATGTCGCCATTTAAAAATTAAAACATTTTTTCAGCTACAGAAAAAATGTCGGTTACTAATGCTCTACTGTTACTTTTTTATCTCGGTATTTATGAGATATTACCGGCTAGTTTTTACTCTGGCTCTTAAAATATGAGTTTGAAAGTAAATTGCATCATTGTCCCCAAAGTGGCAGGCTTGGTTTAGTGATTTTGAAGTTGCAAAATTCCTGCGCCCGCGTTAGAAATCATTTTTAGGAATTTTTGCAGAAGACAAAGTTAATCGTCTTGGCAAATAAAAGCTATGTACGAAAATTCAGCCGGTTACTCATCACTTAAGAAATACACCAATGTACTTTGGACTAATACCTATTATGGTAAATTATGAAAGCCGAAACTGGATGATAGGCATCGGAGGAAAGAATCTTGCTATGATTATTAAAAAAGGCAGATCAAAACTAATGGCTCCATTTAATTTCTGAGATCTAGAAAGTTTAAACAAAAACTAACTATTTCTATTATCTTCATCTTTTTGATTTTACAGATCAACCTACTCAATTCGAGGTATTTTGGCGTAGAGCCAGGTGGTCAAAAATTGACGTTTTGGTTTCTTCTCTGGGTACTCAATTTAACCTAGTAATTTTGATCTATCATAAACGGAGTGATGACTAATATGATTTTTAAATTTGGTAGCTAAGTGATGTTATGGCGTTACAAAGATGGTCGAACGGGCAAAAATTGTTATAATACCGTTCTAAGGTTTGTTTCTTTTTTTAGAGAGTACAAGTATCATACAAATTTAGATATAGCAGAAAGTCATGGTCAATGGTATGACACGTTTTAAGGTTCTGTAGTTTAATGACGCTACGACATCACAAAGATGGCCGAGGAGCGAAAATCGTATATATCCTACATGCCCTCTGGCTTCACGCCTATTCTACTGATTATATACGTACACTAATATCCCGAACAGTTAAAATTTTAAAACAATGAACCAAAAATATTTTCATACGATCTTAACGGAAAAAATTAACAAATTCAATATAAAATAAATTAAAATTGATAATAATGAAAAATAAAACAAATGTATCCGTTCCTGGGAACTTCATTAAACCAGTTTTTTTTCATTTTCATCCTGCTTATTTTACATTTACGAATGCAAATTTATATAAAATAAAAAAATTGAACATAGAAATCTTCTTAAAAATTTTGTTGCTGTACATTTTTAGATCCACTTTGTTTTAAAGATATTTGATATAACATTAATATTTTACTATCTTTACAGTAAACATTTCGAAAAATTATTTTGTGTAATTTTGTCGGATGTAGAGGCTTTTTTGGTGTAAATAAGTTTGGAATGGTTACTTTGACTATACTATATCGTACAGAAGAAGTATAGTAATTTTTTTTATTGTGTTTTATTTTATAATGGTAAGTTTTTACTTCTGCTTCTTTTAATCCAACTCTCTTTTTCCTATACTACGGTATTGTCGCAAAATAATATATTTTCTAAGAAGTGCCGAATGTGTCACTATTCCGCACGCAACTGAAGTTGGCCGACCGACGGATCGGATAGTCGGCCACCAATCAACTGCGGAAAAGAAACTTTCCGCAAGAGATAACAACACTATTTCTTTTTCGAGCATACGGAAAACATAAAAAAACAAAAATGGTCAAAAAATGTTTATTAAATTTATAGGTTTTTTATGCCTAAATATTCACACTCAAAGTTTTATTAAAAGGGACGTTTTGGGTCAGTTAAAAAACAGAAAATTTGACAGCTGTTACCGTTATTGTTACTAAGAATAAAGGTAATATTCAGGTAAAAAAAGATTGATTTTGAAACACTAAAGATAAGGATAAAACAAACCTTAATTTAGTAGTTTCGCACGGCGCTGGTACAAAAGAACGCAGGTCAAAAGAGCGCGGACAAAAGAGCGCAGGACAAAAGAGCGCACGGACAAAAAAGCGCGCGGACAAAAGGGCGCACGGACAAAAGAGCGCACGGACAAAATGGCGCACGGACAAAAGGGCGCACGGACAAAAGGGCGCAAATAGCGCAAAATAGCGCAGATCTCAAAAAGATACTAAAAAAATAACCTAACCTTACTTGGTTAGTTTAATATACTAATATAATATACCTGCAGACCTAACATGACCTGATTAAGTTAGTATACTAAAAAATAAACTAACCTGTCTTGGTTAGGTTGGGCCTAATATATTAAAACCTAACCTGCAGACCTTACCTGACCTGGTTAGGCTAGTTTTGTTTATGTTATTATTATTTTTACGGCAGTGGATTACTAAAATAGCGCATTACTGAAATAGTGAAGGCCTAACCTTATCAATCAAATTACCCCAGCCGAAGTGGACCAGGGGCCGAGGATCGGTTAGGTTAGTATCCCTACCTGACCCGGTTAGGTTTTTTTACAAAAAAGAAACTTACCTGATCTGTTCAGGCAAGTTTTTTTTTTGTAAAAAAACCTAACCGGGTCAGGTAGGGATACTAACCTAACCGATCCTCGGCCCCTGGTCCACTTCGGCTGGACAGGGCAAATCGACTTTTGACGTGCGCCCTTTTGTCCGTGCGCCATTTTGTACGTGCGCTCTTTTGTCCGTGCGCTCTTTTGTCCGTGCGCCCTTTTGTCCGTGCGCCCTTTTGTCCGTGCGCTCTTTTGTCCGTGCGCTCTTTTGTCCTGCGCTCTTTTGTCCGCGCTCTTTTGACCTGCGCTCTTTTGTACCAGCGCCGTTACACCTATTTGTTCATTTATTTTTATTAGATTTATAGCTTTTTACAAACCCAAAAAAACAATACAAAACTTACCTTAAAAAATAAGAGTAACATTATTGGACGACCACCGTATAGACAGACAATCCGACGAAAATGTGACAATATATTTTATCGTATTGTTTGGGTTTAGTTCTTGGAGTCAAAGTAAGCAAAAAAGTTTATACAACATGGGGTTCAAAATCTTTTTTTAACTTTTTAACTTCTGTAAGCGGGCTAATCACGTACCAACTTCCAGGGACAATTTGGCGTCCCTGTATGTAACAGATATCGGCGAACGCCGGTATCTGTCACATGCAGGGACGCCACATTGCCCCTGTAAAATAGCTAGTGAGTGGTCTTTAGAAAATGTAGGAAAATTATGAAATTTGATGAAGTCATGTACCAAAATGATAAAAATAATTGTGCAAGCTTTAAAAATGCTATATTAATCGCAATATTTTTTTTATAACAAACGTTAATTTTTGTACCCGTAAATTCAAAAATCTTTTAAAGTTTTCGTGGCTAATAGGGTAAAAAGAAGTTTTTGTTTCTCTCAAAACCTTAACTTCACAGGGGTCTAAGATCTAATGGACACCTGATAAGTATTGACAGTTAACTGTTTCGTCCTTATGGGACTTCTCAGAAAACTGCTTGGAAGGTCAATTTGACAGGTGTGACACCTTTGCAAAGTTAATTAAACATTGAATAAGAAGTGTTCTGAGGAGTCCCATAAGCACGAAAGAGTTATATATCACTACTTATTAGGTGTGATGTCTTTAGATAGACATAATGATCCCTGTATAAAATTTTTACAAGTGAAATAAGCAAACATAAAAAGTTTTAAAAACCATAGATAGGTACAAAATTTATGCAAAAAATAAATAATCCTTAAGATGACAGAGCTTCAAAATTAATTTTTTAAACTTTCTTAACTTCTTTGAAACACGTAAAAAAATTTTCAAATTTAATCAAGTCTTGTATGAAAATAATAACAATAAATATTAGGGAAAAAAATTATTTAAAAAAAATTATGCGGTTAATTTTTTCCAGCAAGAAATTTTTTTGTATGAACTTTTAAAAATGCAATATTAAACACAATAATTATTTTGATGATTTTTGCTATTAGAAACACTTTTTATAGGTGAGTTAAGCAGAGTTTTAAAAATGGCCTTATTATACCCAATTTTTGAGGTAAATTTGATAGCTTGATCTCCTCAACTTGACATTTATCAAAAGAAGGAATACCTACTAGATTTTTAAATCATAGTGCGCAAAAAATTTTCTTTTTGTCAAACCCTTTTTGCAAAAAAAAAAGTCTTTGTTTATTTGGTCAAAGCAAGGGCGCGATCGACCAATTTGTGGCCATCATCAGTGCCTTTGCCAAACCCTTTTTCCGTTCCTCCTCTTTAAATATCCTGAATACTTAAAACAGAAGGGTTTTGACACCATGTTATATATTTTTTTCTTATTTTGCCCTCCTCTATTGCGCATTAAAATATAGTGTATGTATTCGAAAGGGCTCTGAAACGAAATAGCGATGTACAAAATAGCGAGTATTAAAATAGCGGTATCGAAATAGCGACAATCAAAATAGCGATGTAATGAAAGGGCGACTATCAAAATAGCGATGTAACAAAATGGCGATGTAACAAAATAGCGATGTAACAAAATAGCGATTATCAAAATAGTGATGTAACAAAATAGCGATTATCAAAATAGCGATATTTTGGTTCGGTTTTGGCATATAGTTGGACAAAGGAGTTCCTTTCTAACAAATTTTTCAAAAAAAAACTTCCCTGACTTCTTTCTCGTGATCCTAGAGGGTGTGAATCTTAACCGAACCGAACCGAACCAGCATATTTAAAAAAAAACTTTCCAGACTTCTTTTCCAGGATCCTAGAAAGTGTGAATCCGAACCGAACCAAACTGAACCGAATTCGGTTCAGTTTTGTTCGGTTCGGATTTGTTTCGGTTCGGTTCGGATTCACACCCTCTAGGATCCTGGAAAATAAATCAGGAATGTTTTTTTTTTTTAATTTGTTAGAAAGAAAAGTTGGTATAGTCAAAATACCGCTAGGGTATAATAGCGCATTTTGGTTTGGTTCGGTTTGGATTGGTTTGAATCGATTCGGTTTGGTTTGATTCAGTATTTTGATACATCGCTATTTTGACACATCGCTATTTTGACACATCGCTATTTTGATACATCGCTATTTTGATACATCACTATTTTGATTTGATTCATCGCTATTTTGATATGTCGCTGTTTTGTTACAAACGCTATTTTGATACATCGCTATTTTGATAGTCGCTGTTTCATTACATCGCTATTTTGATAGTCGCTATTTCATTACTCGCTATTTCGTACGTCGCTATTTTGTACATCGCTATTTCGTTCCAGAGCCGTTCGAAAGTGGTGGCAGGCCCTACTGGACCTCCATGCACTGCGACATCTGGATCTATTGTGCCCACGTTTTTTTTTCCACCCAGCACATAAAAAAAACTCTGCAGATTACAACAATAAATGATTTAGGCTTAACACTTTGGCTCAAAGATATACCACAAAGGCATTATTAGCCATATTAAAATATAGTAAGCCATACCACAAAGTATATAGCCTATTTGCTATATACTTTGTGGTCATACGGTAATTACACCCAGTATACGTCAAATAGGGACCGAAGTTGCGAAAATTTATTTAGATCTAAACCTAGAAACAATGTAATACAAAAATGCATTAAACTGGACAATCTGTCTAGCCGTTTAGTTCGAACTAGAGTCCCTGTATTTTGACATATTTGGATATATTAAATATCCAAATATGTCAACATACAGGGACTCTAATTCGAACCACCTTTTTAATTGTGACTATTAATACAGGAAATCGAATATGACTTTAACAACAAACGTCCTTAACCAATCTAATATAATACAAGGTGGTTTACTTTTTTGTTACGTAGTATACTTTAGCTTATTGCCAGACAGGTAAAAAACTTCAACTTGAGCGTAAATCTGAACTTGCATTCTTGTCGCGATAGCAAATTTTTGATATAGCCTGATTAAAATTCTTATTCCGTCAGTCAACTTGGTGTAAAAATTGCTTTCGAACAAGCGCCACACAGGTTTTCGGCAAAACTTTCACGAAAGGGTTAAAAACCAGAGATAGATACAAATTTTATTTAAAACAAATATATTACATAATAATCTTTGAAATTTTTGTGTCTGAAAAATATTATAAAAATCCTTAAAAATATCTGAGGGCAAGGCAGTGCCTCGCCAAGTTCGCACTTTTTCTTGCACAGTCGTAGATCTCCATAGACTTAACAACTCCTCCAAGTTTCATGGACTTCCATAAAGTAGAGTAGTTATGAAATTTTAAAAAACGTCGAAATTGCCACTCATTCACTGACTCACTCATGTATAGATCATCAAAATTCTACTGTACTTCCAGACATGCTACAAAGCTTAAATTTAGCAGACTGATAGATATTATGAACAAACCCCTGGAAAAAGTCAAAAAACCCCAAAATTTTAATTTACTCCCCTCCCCTATACATATAAATTTATGTAAAAGTAACATTGCCCACATCCAGAAATGCTAGAGAGCTGAGCTTTGGCAGACTGATAGGAACTATGATAAAACTATAGGAAAAAAAATAAAAACCCCAAAATGATAATTTACTTCCCTCCCCTATAAATGTAAGTAACATTGCCCACTTCCAGACAAGCCAGAGAGGTGAGCTTTGGAAGGCCGATCGTTACTATGATGAAGCTATAGAAAAAAATTAAAACACCCCAATATTCTAATTTACTTCCCTCCCCTATAAATGTAAAGTTACGTAAAATTAACACTGTCCACTTCCAGAAACGCTAGAAAGCTGAGCTTTTTAAGACTGAATGACATGATGACACTATGATAAAACTATAGGAAAAAATTTAAAAACACCAACAGTTTAATTTACTTGCCTCTCCTATAAATGTAAATTTATATAAAAGTAACATTGCTTACTTCCAGAAACGCTAGAGAGTTGAGCTTTAGAAGACTGATAGAAGCGATGACAAAACTATAAAAAAAATTAATTTACTTCCCCCATAAATGGAACGCTGAGCTTTAGAAGGCTGAACTATGATAAAACCATAGGAAAATATAAAAAAAACCTAAAAATTTTTAATAAGACATTGCAAAAGTTTTGAACAATATTCCGCATATTTCACTACTTTTAAAAAAAGCAAAGTGCACGAAAGTGGTATTACGTAAAAAGAATTGAGATAAAAGTAAAGCCAAGTTCTCCAATAGGAATTTCAAAATGAAAGGTTCTTACTAGTTTAGTAATGTTTTTCTAAACTTGACTATTACGGCTGCAAATGACTCTTAGGCACAGTGCTAAATTGAATATAAAGAAGTTTGGCTCGAATAGCAAAGTTTAAAAAACGTTTCTAAACTAGTAAGAACCTTTCATTTTAAAATTTATATTGGAGAACTTGGCTTTGCTTTTATCTCAATTCTTTTTACGAAATACCACTTTCGCGTACTTGTCATTCTTTTACATGAAATGTTTTTGTTATGATTCGTATTTTAGAAATCTACTAAAGAATAAATAGGTATCTTTTTATCCTCAAAAATGGATAGCGTATTATAACAAATCACTGCACCATACGATTGACGTTGTGGATCCTATTCTGGCAGCAACACCGATCTCAGTGTTGCCATCCTTATACACTCACTTAGGATTGATTGAGAAATTCTTGAACTTTTTTCTGTGGCTTGTACAATTTAGCACACATACAAACAAAATATTTGGTTATATCTGTAAAAATTACAGTTCCAAACAAAACTTGCAATTTAGATAATACAAGAACAATCAGCTGATTAAAGCGGTGGTTTGACTACGGAAACTCGAGGGTCTAAGGTGGCGCCGCGGTGATCGGCATTTTAAAGCTCGAGTGTCTAAACCGGCAAACCCTAGCGAACGTAAGTCAAACTCGGCAAAAACCGACACGTCGCGCCGCGACGGCGCTGTTCTCTATTTCAGAACGTCAAACATGTGCTGCAGTTATTTTTAGTTTTTTCACCAATGTATATTCCGTTTTCAGGTTAAGGATCCGTAATCAAGTGGGATAAAAAAAAACAGACAAAATGTCTTTTCTTATAAATTTTGAATTCAGCAGGCGATTTTAATGACACAACTGTGCATTTTATGAAATCAATCAGGATTTTGAGCAACCTTATTTTTTTCTCCGTCATCTTAAAATCAAAGATCAAAAACAGTATCAAACTTAATCCTTCGAAGTTGCCCGTTTATTTTTATGTTTCAAAAATATTTTAGTTTTTTTATTATTTGTAGAAAAGCCCTATTTACGCTACGCACAACAACATACGAGGCACTAAAGTCAGTTTGATGGTTCCCAAAAAATTACATTTTTGTGTCCATTATTGTTTTACCAATTATACAATAAAGTGTTTGACAGTAGAATAAACAAATATATATTTATTTTTAGATATCTCTTTAGGTCTTGGTAATGCTAAAAACAAACTATTTTGTTTAATTTTTTCTCAAATTCATAGTTCTTTTAATTAAATAAATTCATTCAATTAAAACAATTAGCCACGTGATCTTCACAAATGTAAAGTAGAGGTGTATTAGATAAGGCCCTTGGGTCTTTTCGAGCAAGTTCTAGCCACTTTTTCCGTTCTTTTAATGCTGTAGGCACATGAATAAATAGTTTTTCAGGTGTTTTTATGCTAGTATTCGAACACTGCGGCACTACGCACAACTTATAGGACATTTTTTTATATAAAAAACAGTAAAAACACAGACCAAAACCAAATAAACACTTGAATGCCGTGTATCGGTCCGCGAGTTTACTGCGCTGTGACGTCATTGTAACGCAATGCTAGAAATAAGCGTTTTAGCGGCAAATTCAAATCGGAAATTAGAAAACTTGATTTTAAATGTAGTCATGATAAAATATACTATTTTAATAATTTTGCGTAGCAAATTAGGGACCTATGTATCTTCCAAACACTTTTCTAAGATTTCTCAAATACCCCATTGCCTTCTTAATTTTGTCTGCATTCATTCTCTCATAAATAGTGGCAGATCTAGGCCCTAAAAATATGGGGCCAAAAAATAAACCTAAATATGTATTAACAGCTAATCTGAGTTATTCAAGGTGTGATAAAAAAAACCATACAAAAAAAGAAATAAATGAAATCAAATAAAAACATTAGGTATAACTATAATACCTGAAAAGTAAATTCGTATTTAGGGCAAGAAAAACGCACAGGTAGATATTGATATTTTACGACAAAAGCAAAATATATTCTGTTTTTTATCTGTATTCCTAAAACCAAAAAAGATTACTTATAACAAATATGTACATGAGTTTTGCCAAAGAAGCCAAATTCAGTTCAATAATAATTGGAAAATGTAACTCTGTTGGTTGTGGAATTCTACGGCTGGAAATATATCGTAATAATGAAAATTTTTATCACCGTCCAGATGTTGTCTCACATGCTGGGCCAAGCAAGGTGAAATATGGCACATAGAATGCGCAATATGCCGTCATTGTTGCGGTTTCCGAGGAATTATTAAATGCGCTTTTTGCATAAAATTTGACTTTAATGGATACTTTGTTTTGAAAAATCGCTATATATCGCAATACTAAAAAGGCTTAAATAGGGTGCCGACAAAAATTTGCTAAATTATCTTAAAAAAAAATTAATAAGAATTGAAAATTAAATTCATACCAATCTAGCGTTGATAGGATACATCGCGTCGTCAAAAAAAAAAAGTAAAATACAAACTAGCCCT
Source organism: Aspidapion aeneum (assembly GCA_963576565.1). Taxonomy (NCBI): domain Eukaryota; kingdom Metazoa; phylum Arthropoda; class Insecta; order Coleoptera; family Brentidae; genus Aspidapion; species Aspidapion aeneum. Next base: position 76,984,720 of record OY755044.1, on the reverse strand, counting down.
CGTTTGAATATTTATATATTTATTCATTTTAACTATAATTATTGTTGTGAAAAGAAACACTGTCTTCCTCTATAGTTATTGTGTTAAGATGTAGGCAAAGGGCTAGTTATTATAAATGTAACCCCCAATTAGTGCCCGTATTATTGATGATAGAAAAAAATTTAAATATAAAAGTTTTATAGTTTATCAAAAGTCTTTTAGCCCATAATGACAGATGTTATGAAATGTCTTTCTATATGTTAAAATTTGACCCTGTGTATTAGTCAATTTTTAAATCCGCATTTTTTTTCTGATTTTAAAAATTTTTACTATGCCTATATTTCTATAAAGATTTAAATTTGTCCATACTCCTATAGTAAAACAAAAATACGTTGATGGATAAAATCAAATAAATATGAAGGGTATAGGATCTTAATGAAAACTTAATGCGTTATATCTCAGAAAATGTATAAAAATATATACTTTCAAAATGACATAGAAAAGGCGGAACCAAGCGGAACTAAAAATAAAATAATATAATGGACGTTCCATTTAATATAAGAAAGTTTATTTCAAATTTTGACATGTATAGAATGCATTTGATAACATCTGTAGTATAGGTTCAAATAAGGACACTAATCATAAAGGCAAGCTATAAAAGAAGCGAAGCCTGACATTGATTTTCTATTTTATTGTTATCATTTTTGTTTTAAAGATGTTGTTTTACAGAGTTTTTTTCTTATATATGTATTTAGAAATAAAACGTTTTGCTGCAAACTTGAAACTCTTTATTAAATAGATATTCACACTGTGTTAAAACCATATTTTTAAAATAAGAACGAGCCGCCAATGCGAAACTCAGGAAAACATGTCAAAAATTATAGCCAAAAATTATATTAAATATATTATATAAACATAGTAGCCTTGGTGGCTCGTTGCGTTCGCGCATTGAACACATATTAGTGAAGGAATCTCGCTTGCTATAGTGGCGGGTTCGATCCCCGTCGGTTGCCGAGGTCGCGGCAGACATTTATAGGAATCCTTTGGAGTGTAAAATGTAATATTGTCCTGCCCCTTCATTCACGCCGGTAACCAGGCCGGATGAGGTCGGTAGGCCATTCTAAGGGACAAAAGGACCAGATAAAAAATACCCGGTCTAAGGTTCCAAGGCCGATGACCCGTGCAATTAGGCGTTCCGAAATGGCGGCCTTAGTGTGGGCGAAAGAGTCACGGTTATCAAATGAGAAAAAAAAAACCTATAAAGCTTGCCTTACGATGAGTGACCTTAGGTTAAAAGGACTTTGATAAACTATAAAACTTTTATAGCTAAACTCTTTTTATGTTATTAATATTAAAGGCGCTAACCGATGCGGTGGTTATATTTATAATGGATACCCATAAACAACTTGACTTCACTAATAATGTCGACTGTGTCAACATGGATATTAAAGCAGCAGGTAGGTACTTTATTTTGCAATAATAATTGTTAACAAACCAGATATTTGTAGACTTGTTATAATACAAGGTTTTATGAAAAAGTATTTTTGATTAAAAAAATATTAAAATTTTAACCGCTTAACCGGATTTTTCCATATCCCCTAATTCAGTACTTTTCAGAAGTTCATTTACTCCAACCTAAAAAGGGTGTTTCGTTACACCTGCATATGATTTACCACACTCACACGGGATTTGGTAAATACATTCCTTATTATTTGAGGAATTTTTTGGGTTTATTTTAGTTACAAAACTCCTTATCGTATTTCCCGATGAAAATACTCTTCTAACATAATATATAGTGTTTTGCTATTCGTCTTTTTTTTTCCTAAAATTCCTTAAATATATGGAATGTTAATAACACCCAACGGATTACTATTTTGAAAATTTGCTACATTAGGTTGGTTTTTAATTTTAGAGATGGTTGAGCTTATTAATTTCACGGAATGGAGCTCTCAACCAAATAATTTGGTAGCTACAATAATCCAGGCCGATGTCAGTACACTTTGCAAAATTTGTTTAATCCCATCCAAAGTAGCAATATTTCGAGTATGTATGAATTACGCAAGGTTGAGCCGAGATGGGTTTCAGTTAGCTTAAATTTTGCTCTCCAAAAATTTACTTTGCGACATTTTTCATAAAGCTGAGTGTAGATGATATATAAGTTTTAATGTGATTTTTTCCTATATTCTCTAGCCTATCACTACTATGGAATGGCGGCCTATATTAAACATATTTTGTCAAACTATTCTAAAATATTTTTAAAGATGTGATGTTTTTTCGTAATTATTTCAACATCACACTTTAAAACAAACAGCTAAAATTTAAAAGCAAAGCAAAAACCAAAATAATTCGTAAAATTTATGTATCCTCTCTGAATGATTTGAAATTTATTGCTGCAGCTTTCGTATTAATATGATACCATCAGGAGAGTTAAGGGGATCATATTTAACCCCGTTTATCTCCCACAAACATAGAAGCACTATTCGCCCAAATATTAGCTTTCTATGAGACTAGTGTATAATAGGTAAAACCACAATCACGTTTCAAAAAATATAAAAATAAATTTACAATAAATGTTTTTTTTAAGAAAAACTAGCATAAGTTGTAGATAAAGAACTATTCATAAACCTTTAAAACACCTAAAATCTAACATTTTAAAACCTTTATTAGGGTTGCCATATTTTGTTGAAAGAATTAACGGACATTTTGTCAAAATCGAATAAAAATTCAATTTGTCTAGTTCCTACCTTAACTGAAAAGAAAATGACGGACATATTGGTTTACCTGACTGGTCAAATGGACGGCCTTAAAATTACGACCTGTCCATTAAAAAAATGGACAAATGGCAACCCAACCTTTCTAATAGATGTGACGACACTGCAATACTGCATATAGATCTGAAATTCAAGGTTAGTTAATCCTGAATGGTTTAAGCCTTTTGAAAAAATTGCAAACTATTTGAGCCTCAGCACATAGGCGAGTTTTATTGAAAATAATATTCAAAGTTCAAAAATAATAATTTCGTAAAGGACCTCTCACTAAAAAAGTCTAAAAGTCTCTGCAGAAATAAAATTTGTGATTCCATCGTAAATCTATAACCACTAAAAACGTTAAAGTTGGTATCCCCCAAAATAAAAACTTTTTGACTTTACCACTAGTCTCTTAATAAATTCATAGGGTGTATTCTTTTTAACCTTTTTAATAATGTAGTTGGATGGATATAAAATTATAGAAATACGGATTTTTAGTAATTTTTATGCTTTTATAATCAAAATATTTTAGCACATACAAAAATGTTATTCAACATATTATATTTTAAAAGCATTACAATCGCGAGTAAAGTAAATATTAAATACAGTTAATCTTATAACTAAAATATATAAACATTGTATTTTTATGAAGTCTCATCGCAAATAAAAACATATCTTTAATTTCTTTGAAATAATCTGTTAACTGCACTATTTGCTAAAAGAAATAATTTATTTTAACTCCACTAATTTCTTTTCTAAAATGAAATTCGATAATTATAAACTTTCTTACTTTAAACTATTATAGAACTCAAAGCTGGTTTCGGAAAATACTTTTAATTTTTTTTAAATTAAACTATAAAATTTAAAAAAACACAAGTAAATAGCTTCTATAAAACTTATACGTATAACGGATAATCTAAGCAACCAATTTGCAGAAATTGAAACTTACTTTAAATGTATTTTAATGAATACATATACCGTAAGTTATCATTCCAGAGGTAATATATTACAAAAACTATTTTAAATAGTTATCACACATAATATGTTTAATAAAAAACTAGAACATTTTGCGTAGTTATAGAAAGAGTAGAATTGGTTATATATCAAAATAAGATATAAATTAAGCAGAATATTAAAAAGACCACAAATATTTTAAATTTATTAACGTTGTAATACTCCAATAGCATTTTTTTTGTTAAAAACTCAGTTTTGGATAATTATATTGCTACTCAATCATATAAAAAAGAAAATTTTGACAGATAATTTCTAAGCTAATGGCAAAAATTGGAGCCAAAAATTATTTAATTATTTAGGTATGATTTCCAACTTGCAATAAATGTTACTAAAACCAGTAAAGTTTATTAAAGTTAACACTTTTTATTCCAAAAAATAACGACGAATGCTGAAAAACTGATAGGTTGAGTTAAGAGGCACCATTTGTAATAAATTTTATTTTAAATAAGGCAATATATACCTCTTTAGTCTGATGTGCATGTATTAATATGTTTACTAAATTGTGTCATGCCAAAACTAAAACATTTGCTAAAGGAATTTTACGCCACTTTGTGATCGCCTTCTATGTGTATTACTAAATAGTGTAATAACATTTTTATCTTCATAAGACAAATTAATATTATGGGGTTTTGGCCAGGTATCCAATCAAACCTGCCTGTGTTCGCAGTATTGTATATATGAACTATCATAACAAATCTAGAAGCAACTACGCGGATAACATTTTAAAAGCACAATTGACCAAAATGTTCCGAAAGGATTTATTTATTTGTCTTGGATTTTGTACGATTTAGATTTTTAGGTTTTTCTGATTTAAACCTAATCGGATACCTATAGTTGACTAAAAATTAACTTAACAACACTAAAGTGTTTTATTATCTAAATTGATAGTAGGAAACACTCCCTTTTGATTTTATTCTTTTCCTAAAATTGAAACTGTAATGAGCATGATTTTGAAATAAAATAGTTGGGGTGCGCTGCTAATTTTTTAATTTGTGGATGTAAAGATTCGAGTCAATTTTGCAAGGATTGAAAATTTAACATAAGTTAGGTAATAATCGTCAATTTCGTTAAAGTTGTGGATTGTGGTTATTTTTGTAAAAAAAAAATATTTTTCGCAAAAAACAGACTTTTTGGACACGCCAAGCTTTAATATTATTGAACTATCATTTCGTGTTAAAGTAACCTCAAATTTTCTGTTGTTTTAGCAACAAAATTGTATCTAATCTAAATTAATAGCAGGAAACACTCCATCCATTTTGATTTTATTTTTTAACTAAAACTGAAACTGTAATAAGCATGATTTTAAAATAAAACAGGTGCGCTGGTGATTTTTTAATTTGGATATAAGGATTCGATAAGTCAATTTTACAAAGGTAAAAAAAACATTTTACAAGGAAAATAATTTTTAACTGCCAAAACATTCATCAAACAAATCACGAGTGTGTGAGAGAAGGTATATAATATAAGCGTATAATGTAGAGAAACCGCATGGCGTTCCAAAGCCTTGTGTGGTTGTAAGGGAATTGGTAATCGTTTTCATCTCTTTTAGATTGTATACCTTAATTCTTGCATTTGCGACTTCTTGATAAAAGAATTGTAGTGGTACACGAGGTATTTTTGTCAAAGGAGTAAAAAATTGTTTATTTCTATTTCTCGGCGCTTCTGAATAAACAAGGACGAAAAGTGCTTCTCTCTCTAAACAATGCTAGAGTATAGAGGACAGAGATTTCCTCGTTTGTTTTAGACTTAAATATATTTGAGTTTTATGAGTTTGTTGCATCTCTATTTCTATAGAATATGCCTAGAACTTGTTTCTTTTAATTTAACGACATATAACCAAGTTTGGTTGTAAACCTTTATTTGTGGTTTGATTTTTATGCCATATTTGGTTTCGAATAGAGATTTTGTCTCTTAAACTAATAGTATCATGTCGTTTTCAGGTCAAGACTCACCTGCAGCCGGTGACAGTTTAGTGATGACGCCCCATCTCTGCTTCCACTGTAACAAATAATAGGACATAACATTAGGTTAGACGTAGAGACAAGATTAGTTATGGACATAATTTACATTTTGGGGAGTGCTATAACACTGCATACTACTATTCCTATGCGGTTTATAAGTACATAACTAAAAATAAAATAAGACAAACTATACAGAATGTTTCATAATTACGGCGCGGACCGAAGCGATTGGGGTTATAGAGGCAATTAATATAGGCAGGTTTGTCTTATAAACCACCGTTCGGGAAATATAATATGCAGTTTGCAGGATTAGTACCGAAAATTATAAATTAAGAGGAACCAGTATTCCATCAATGGATACATATACGCGTTGCTCTTTTTGTTGTTCTGTTGCATAGCTAATAACCCGGGGCCATAGCGTCAACATTTATCCTCTGTGGGCTCTTTAATGCAATACCTATTTTAAGCGATTACTAATGATCCCACCATCACTGGTTGACCTGTTAGCAGACCCAAAATTGTCTCAGTCAAAAAGACAGGTTGGGGTTTCAAAATTATTTTTTTAATTCTAAACTAAGCTATAGTAATGAAACATGGCACGCACATCGGCCTTCGCATATCAATTTTTCAGCTGACAAAAAAAACTATATATTCTTCCGCTAGAGGGCGCAGGGGGCAAAATGTGTTTTAAGATTATGCCTTATATTTTCTTAACTATTGCACCTGCGCAACTATGTCTAATTAAATTGGTAGCTCATACAATTACCCACAGGTCTGCTATAGAAAAAAAAATTGAAGCTGTTAAAGAGGTAATTTTTTTGTAATCTATAATAAAAAAATCTTAATTAACTTATAATCGGCCCTATATCAGCAAATATCCACCAAAAGGTTGCAGTAGACTACTTCATTATTTTATATACTTTATACTTTGCCGCCGGCTTCTAGGGGCTGTAAGGGGCCAACATCTTATTTTGACCCCACCGCAAAATCAGAAAATCACTCATACAAGACAGTGGCGGTTTCTCCATAAGTGCACATGTGCACGTGCACTCCCAAATTTTACTTTAAAAAAATATTAAACCTTGATCATTCCTTAATTTACTTCATAATTACCCCAAAAGGAATTCACTAAAGACTGGAATATTATCTAGAAATTAATACTTGATATGTATGTGTTTGTACTATTATCATTGTCCTCTCCATCAAACAACGCTGTTATTTACTATGCACCGTAAATGTTATGTCGCATGCTAATTACGAGAAAGAGAGGGCGACAAGTCCCAATAGAAACTGAACCTTCCTTCGGCACCGCGCTTATACAAAAACTAGCCTCGATGCCGTCCGCACCCTCGTGATGCCCCCTTCGCCCCGGTTCGCGTTGCATGTTAGAGCAGCTCCATTACCATTACTTTGCTAAGGATCGAGTAGATACTGATACTTCCTATTCGAGTATCAGATATTTTGTATTCGGTACTAAGTAATCATTATATTATCGGTAAATCCAATAAATACTGAGTAGAGTTAAAATGTTAAGTACTAAGTATGCAAAACATAAAAATATTGATGTTTTACATGTTTGTAGTTTTTTTATTACGAAAATGTAGATATATTAATCTGGGTTGTTCAAAATCTGGCAACTTTTCAAATACATTCTGGGAAAAATACATTTCTGATCCTGGCAACACTGCGCCAGATATGCCGCCCCGCTAGACATAACACATCAACAGCTATTGAATCAAATAATCAAATATTTAAGTGAATAAATATCGGTCCAAATGATTACAAGTACTCCAAACTCGTTACTCATACGGCCGATGCCGATACCATTGATACGAAAGTAACACGTCGCCTTCGGTCCCATTCGGGATTCGAGTAACGGGTATTTGGAGTCGAAGGATTCGATTACTTCGAATCCGTCCATGTATCAGATAAAATTTTCGCTTGCGCCGCAATTTTTTTTTTTTTTGGTGTGCACCCCCAAAGCTTATTACCACGCGCCGGCACTAAGATATTTTATTGGTTCGGTCACATATCAAAAATTACAAAAATTTTCATCTTTGGGGGCGGCCCCTACATAGGCGTTATAAATTTGAAAGTTCGAGATGTTTGATGTAGAGAATATAGACTTTAATAATGCCCTACTGCAAGCACATGAATTTGAATTCTCATTAGCCTACATTAAGATGTTGAATGTTTTCATAATCTGTATAAGGTCAGGAATGTAAATTACCCTTGACTGTGTCACTGTACGAAAACAGCTTAGAAAAACGAAAAGCCCCAAACATGGTTTTGCAGAGATAAGAAAGTGGTTCCGCCTCCCTCCATAAGTAAAGGTTTGGGTTGCCGCCTACCACTCAGCAGGTGGTTGACGCTTGACAAATTACTAAAAGGTGAAGAGTGGGAGTTGTAATGGTTAAGCGTGGGGATACATCAAATAGAGAGAGGGTGATTGACTATGGAGAAATGGTCCATAAAATGTCATTGTATGTTCGTTTTCGTTTGGGTTTTCTTGTTTAGCTAATTAGCTAGAATGTAAAGTACACTTTAGGATTATCAGCAACGCCACTGACTTGGTTCCTTTAAGCTCTTCATAGAGAGGATAATGGATTACTTAAGTCCAACCTACCGTTAATATAAACCCAAACTTTGATGAGAGAAGTGAGTAGTTACATTCTAATTTTTGTTAAACTTGAACTAAAACCTCTAAATTAATAGTCAGTAAAGAAACACAACATTTTTTTATTTGAAGAATATTTTGGAGTTACTCGTATTTTGGTACCTACTTATAAATAAATAGAAATCTTAGCTCGTTCATCAAATTGTACCTCAATTATTTACTATGCAATAAATTAAGCGCCCCTTGATTGGCACTAGTGTGGTACTGCCCCGGAGACTACTCTATTTAAATTGTTATGCTACTCTTTTGTGTAAGTACTCACGTCGCACTCATCTTGATAAGGCTTTTGCACTCAGCTATGTAAACATTTCAACCTCCAACATTTCTTAATAAAACTACATCTAATCATTATCTTGTCTAGATTTTCTATGCTTTTTTATCATTAAATACAAAAATAACTGACTGGGATAAAAAAAATCTCTAATGTAAGTTACAAATGTCAAAAAACATTATCAAAAAGTGAGAATTTGCAAGGATCCTAATATGTGCATAGCAAATTTCATCCCAAGAGCGCGTTGACGTAAATAATAAATTCGATCGGTCAGCGCAAATGCCATTCGAGACGTGTGCTGTGCGTTTCGCTTAGCGTTTTTAAAACGTAACGGTTTTAAGCCAATATATGAGAATACCGTTCCACGGGCTTATAAAGGCTAGGTAAGGTTAGGTAAAGCGCCAGACCACTAACTGACAACGTCAACTGATCTCACCTAAAGCTTATGCTTATGAACCGCCGTAGGTGATGGTCCACGTGCATGAAAATAATTTCACGAAAGTAGCCTCAACCTTTGCTGTGTAGATATAAAAGCTTAAATGAGCTCTTAACTCTATGTCTCTCACATTTTCTAGGGAGTGGAAGTCAGATCAGATTACATCTCTTCCTTAAAGTCATGGCATTCACACAGTAGATGTCTTATGCTGCCAGGTTCCTCCTAGTCCCTGCAACTACGAAAGTAGAAAGCATATTTGCTAATTTTCATCCTCTCTAAAATCCGTTTAGCGATACTAATTTTTAAAGACCAAAATAATTATAATAAATACTGGCAACAGAGTTGGCACAACATCCTATGTGATAAGAAGAAATTGTTATAGTCATAGCAGCATTCGATAGAATGTGAAATTAAAACAAAACATTTACCAGACCTTTTCGATGGTCGTTTATGCTTAGCAATAAGAAGTAAAACTATAAAAAAAAACTTAGGGTAGCCAAGTTTTATTTTGACTGGTCTGTACATTTGCTTTAAATCATACAATCATAAAAGGTATTTATGATTTGCTACAAGTCAAGGAGTCAGTCAAAGCAATAGAACGGAAGTATATTTTTTTCCATAGCTTTAACCCATGATTCTAAAAGGATTAAAAAAAATGTTACAATAATTAAAAAACAGTAAAGGTGCGATAATGTTCTTTTATTTAGTTAGCTCAATATTTTAAACTAATAAAATGCAATATTTACTTAACGCCTAAGTATAGTAATAAAAACACCGTACTTATTTACATAGGAATTCCTTTTGTTTAACAAGGATAGTTTGAGCAAAAAATTCATACCATAATTTAATGGGGGTACTTTACTTCGAGTAGCGTATTCGTATATTTGCTTTATTTGCCCAAAAACGGCGATACATAGAGAAGCTATTCGCTATATTTGCTTTATTTGATAAAATCCGGCAAATAGCGCTAACAGCAAATACGCTTTTCCGTCGACTTATTGGTTTTAATACATATGCATTGTTCAACATTTATTGATTTTATAGTGAAAGGGAATTAGTTATTTACCTAACAAGTGCGGAAAGTGATACTTTTAGGCACGCGACGGCAGTTGCCCGAACGACGCTTTGCGGAGTTCGGGCACGTCGTCAAGGGCGGAAAAGGCACTTTCCGCAAGAGTTAGGTACAAAATTTTTCCTAGTTGCATAAAAAGCTTGGTTTTACATTTCAATATAATTGGTATTTTCTACATTAAAACAGCAAAAAACAAATTTTGTTTTCATTTTTAATTTAATCGAGTTTATAAATGGGTCAATAAGTCTGATTAGGCCTAAAACTCAATTTGAAATTTAGCGTGCGTAAATAGTTATTTAAACAACAAGGTTTGAAAACGACTCTTTGCACACGATCGAGATAGTTTGGTAGACCGAGCCGAAGGCGAGGTCTACAAATCGAGGGAGTGTGCAAAGAGGTTTTCAAACGAGTTTTTTACAATATTTTTTATACGACTGCTAATAAAGAAAGAAAAATCAAATTTTAATTTAACTTGTTTTTATTTCCGCCATTTTTACAACAAAACTTTAAAAATTCAACAATTTTTTGATGTATCTAATCAACAAAACATACGAGCAGTGACGGTTGCTACGGAACTAAGCCAACTTATATTGATGGGTGACAACAACAAAAATCACAATGACGGGAGACCCGTATGCAGAAATGACATAGGCGTGCGCAAAAATGACATAAGCGTGTGCAAAACGTTTTGCACACAGCGTGCGCAAAATGCCATTTTCAGATCGTGTTCTCCGTGCGCAAAACCCCGTTTTACAAGACAGTCGTATAAAAAGTATTTTTCACGCACGGCGTGCGTAAAAGTAATTATTTTTTTATATTATAAATGGCAGTCACTCTATATATTGCTTTTATGTCACTTCATATCCTAGATGACACTGACAAGTTTATTTGATATTTACCGTCAGGCGTCAGATTTTTAGTTTGATTTGTCTTGGCCGCGTCAAAATGGATTTTGGAATTTATGCTGGAAATGAAGATTTTTGAACTGCCAAGGTTAATATTTGTTATTTTTACTAAATAAAATTATAATTATATACTGTTATAAAACCAAAAAATTTGTCTCGAATTTATACCGATTATAAAAATGTAATTTTGTATTTTTATTATAATTTTTATTTGGTCCAAATAGTATCATTTTTTACAAAAAAAACAGCGTGCGTAAAGTTTTCACGCACGCCAAATCAGCTTTTTACGCACGCCGTGCGTGAAAAAATTTTTTTACGCACGGCATGCGGAAAGTTCAACTTTCCACATGAAAATCGGTGCGGAAAAACGTGTTTTACGCTCGCAAGTAGGAAAATTTATTTTTGTTGACAAAATGCACTACACAAGCGCAAACCATAATATGTCTTCTTACTAGTTTACTAGTTCGCGAATAAGCAAAAGATAGTGACAAATTTCACAAAGCGTGAATGTTGTGAACGAGGCGCTAGCCATGTGAAACAACACGCTAGTGTAAGATAGTTACTTTCTGTCGGGTTGTGTATGCTATTTTTCCTACGACACTGTTGTGTTTATAAAAATTGGTCTTTAATTTTGCACAAATTAAATAAAACTGAAAAATTGGTCTTTAATTTTGTACAAATTAAATAAAACTGCTTTTCCGCACATGTATGAAAAAGTATTTTGCAACACATGTGCGGAAAAGTATGTTGATAGTTAACGTCATCGTACACTTTTCCATACATGAGCGGAAAAGTACTTTTTCACACATGTGCGGAAAAATTTCTGCAAATTTTAAATTTAACACAAGGCATAAAGCATTGCATTAGGCAAACATTAGGTATATAAAGTACATGCAAACGCATTTTATTTTGTTTTTGCCATATTTTTAAAAGTGTAAAATGTAAAAATAAATACAAACTAAAATGTTATTTTCCAGTTAACCAGACATACGCAGCCAATTTTTCTCGCTAGTGTTGGAAAAACATAAATTATTTAACTAACACCCGAAACGAGGGCCAAAAAGGGCACTACAGACTACTAATCTTCATTTAAATTTAAAATGAAGGGTTTTCAGGTGTAGCCATTGCGATGATCGAATTATTTTGCTTAAAAAACATGTGAAACGGTGAGATAAAGAACCTATGAAAAGTTTAAATAATTTTTGCTGCAAATAAAGCCAATATGTAAAAATTTGATATTATTTATCATTCTCAAAATCGAAAACTAAATGAAAATAATTATTAACGAATAATAACAGTGATCATGGCACCTCTCGGAGCATTTTTACCAAGTAAATTCAACTTCCTTTTTTTATACAATTTTTTATCTTAGGTATTTTTATTTTTATTTTAGATTAAGGCGCATCGACCACATAGGGTCATTAGCGCAAATTAACGTTTGTTTAACATGATATGACCTTATTATTTTAAATACATTGCAAAATCTTACAGTCTTTTAAAAAGGCTAGGACACTGTTTGAATTCTTTGTTTCATTGTTTAATAGAACACCAATGTTTGCTATTAATTTATGTTTTTGTCTTTCGTTTCTGTAAGCTACACAATCAATTAAAATGTGTTTGACCGTAATAGGTTCTCGGCACTCTGTACATACGGGAGGATTTGTTTTGTTAAAAATATGTTCATGTGTAATTTTCGTATGACCTATTCTAAGCCTAGACAAGTAAACTTGCACTTTTCTTGAGTTGGATAAAAATGGCCACGATTTAACAGAGGTCTTAATTGTGCGTAATTTAGAGTTTGATGTATTCCACTGGTCTTGCCATATGTTTAGCACTTTATATTTAATGAACACTTTAAAGTCACTATATACAGTTTTGTTGATAGGTGTAGAGTCAATATATTCACTGATTGCCAGTTTGGCCTGTTGATCAGCCGTTTCATTTCCCGCGATACCGACATGTGATGGAATCCACATAAAAGTTACTTTAAGGTACTTAGGTATTAATAAAAGTATTTTGGGAACCAGAATTCAGGGGCGCCAAAATCCAGGAACATTAACCAGGGAAAATAATTTACTACAGAAGTACCTATCAAAATCAATTTTACAAATACACTACAATATTGTTTTAAAATAATATTTATAATAAAATAGCGCCGAAGAACAAAATGTTTGCAATATAATAATATAGAAGAAACTGAAATAAAATTGAAAAACAATGTGCAGTAGACAAAAGTTTTATAAAAATTAAATATCTAACTCGAGACGAAATTCGCGGGTATTTTTCTGAGAATCACAAGGAAATCGCAATCACTGGGAAGCACCTGAAAATAACCGGGAAGCCTTGGGAAAAAATGGAAGTCAGTGGACGTTTTTTGGGGTAGCAAACTTCCTCTCGACCTAACCACTTTTCATAAAACATTGAGCTGCAGACATTTTTTTGCAGATATAACAACAAAAATGGTGGTGCAAGGCAAAATTTAAAAAAAAAGAAATAATTTACAAAGAAAGGCGCAAAAAGTTTAAGGAAAAATTATTATACCAAATACTAAGTTTTGTACAGTACAAGCAAGATGACGCTCCGCTAAGGGATCACTATCGCCTACACGATTTACAAGCAAGGCTCGCCGAACCCCGCACCGTTGGCTTCCAGATAAGAAGAACATCCGATTCGGTTCGGTTCTAACTAACTAACAGAAAAGGTTTTACAACAATTTTTAAGTTTAGGTCTGAGTACATGGCAAAACCAGAATAAAAATGGAATGGGAAATCCAGGAGGAGCCAAGAGGAGCAAGAAGGGCCCGGCCCCATTCTCCGAACCCAGGCATAAAATTTACTTATGATTTAAATTGTGTAACAAAATCTACTTGATTTTTTTTTAATCAGTTCCAAATTTCACATTATTGAAAATCGTTCGATGTTTGCTGCTACTTTGGGCCCCTTCTCCCGCATCTGCCACTAACCAGTTTAGGATTTTGCCTATGGCGAAAAAAGCTAGCTCCAGACCTGGCCACGTCATTTGTATTTTAACTTAGATTGCACATTTTATGTTGTGATTAAGCAATTTGTGGTATCTAGTCATTACAAGCGAAAAACAACAAGCTTTAAAAGCGAATCCATTAAGTTGACTTAAATATGTTGCAATTTGACAATTATGCTTTATCTGTCACCATTTATCTCTTTCTTATTTGGAAACGCTCATAAAGTTAACAACTCCTCCAAGTTTCATGGACTTCAATGAAGTAGTAAAATAGTTAGGACATTTCAATATGCCACTCACTCATGTATACTTCCAGACGTGCTACTCTGCTGAAATTTGGCAGACTGATAGAAATTGTGACCAAAACCAAAAGTTATGTAAAAGTAACAATGCCCACTTTAAGAAACGCTAGAAAGCTGAGCTTTAGCAGACTAATAAAAAATATGATAAAACTATAGAAAAAAATTAAAAAACCGCAAAATTTTAATTTGCTTCCCTCCCCTATAAACGTAAATTGATGTAAAAGTAACATTGCCTACTTCCAGCAACGCTAGAGAGCTGAGCTTTGGAAGGCGGATAGGAACAAGAATAAAACTATAGAAAAAAAATAAAAAACCCCAACATTTTAATTAACTTTTCTCCCCTATAAATGTAAAGTTATGTAAAAGTAACATTACCCACTTTCAGAAACGCTAGAGAGTTGAGCTTTGTAAGACCGATAGAAACTATGATAAAACTATAGAAAAAAATTTAAAAACCTCAAAATTTTTAATAGGGCATTGCAAAAGTTTTAAACAATATTTTACTACTTTAAAATTTAAATATTATTGCCCACTTCCAGGAACGCTAGAAAGCTGAGCTTTAAAGGCTGATAAGAACTATGATAAAACCATAGAAAAAAATTTAAAAACTTCAAAATTTTTAATAGGGCATTGCAAAAGTTTTAAACAATATTTTACTACTTTAAAATTTAAATATTTTCCAAATCATTTTAAAAAGGAGTGAAATCATAACAAAAACATTTCATGTAAAAAAAAGCCAAGTACGCGAAAATGTTATTCCGTAAAAAGAATTGAGATAAATGTAAAGCCAACTTCTCCAATACAAATTTCAAAATGAAAGGGTTCTTACTAGTTTGGAAATGTTTGTCTAAACTTGGCTTTTTTTTTAGATACTCGGCCAATTGTGCGCCGTTAACAAAACTTAAAATTAGGTACAGGGTACAGTATAGTCTATACAATTATTTATTTACTTATATTATTTTAGCCTTTAACCTAGTTTAGGGTAAATTAAGTTGCCTTAATAAGATTAGAATTAAAAAACGATTTAATTTAGGCAATCTCCCATCTCTTTTGAGAGAAAACAAGCTCGAAAATACGAAGCCAAATTCCATAAATATTTGCGCTGGCTTTAACCAGAAGTTGGATCAACTTTTCACAGAGAAATGGACAGAGCATAGAAAGCTTTTATGTATAATCAAAGCCCTTCTATAAACAGCTGGACAGAGCTTTTGCCGCCAGAACGGTTCTTCGAGAAATAGGGGAAAATTTTGATGAGCTTGCAAAGTAAAAGCTTGTTGGAAAAATATTTAAAAAATATTAATAGCCATACCAGCAATATTTTTTTAATTATTATTTAAGAGGCAATGCGCATCAACCACGTAGGGTTATTAGGGCTGGAACATTTGTAAGTTACAAATCTTAGGATTAATGTTGCAGTCTTTTAAAAGCTAGTTAACTGACGTACAGCTTCAGCATTATTCTGCAAAATGTTTTGTAGATTGTTTTTAAGTTTGTGTTGCCTTTGGAGATCTTCAAATTTTGCACATGACTGTCTGGTTAAGACATGTTTTATAGTAAGCCTTGCGTTTCACTCACAGAGGGTTTCCTTTACTTAATAAGTACTGGTGCGTGAATTTTGTGTGACCTATGAGAAGTCGACACAGCAGCACTTGTGTTTTTCTATTTGGCGTTAAAAACTTCCAAGGTTTCACGTTTGGTTTAATTGTATTAAATTTATTTTTTATTTGTTGAGTCTACTCATATTGCCATATGTTATACACTTACTGTTTTGTGTATGTTTTAGAGTCACTCTTAGAGGTCTTGCACATCATCATGCAGCTCGGGTCCTTAATGGCTTATTTAGTTGCTTCGTCGGCATTTTCATTCCCCTATATTCCCGTATGCGACGGAACCCACAATAAAAGTGAAGTTCGGGATTCTTCGTGAATCTCAGAGAGGATTGTTTTGACTTCAGTTCAGTTCAGTTCAGTTCATTTATTAAACGGATAGCACCATTTTACAATTTTGAATTACAAAATACTTAAAATAACCTAAAAAATTCACTAGAGTCCTTAAACATATAAAAAACACTTAGGTAATTAAAAATAAACATTCACTGTTAAACATTTTACAAACATGAATTAAGACGATTTTTTATCACACTGATAGAATTGTTAAAAATATCAACCTGTCCTGAGAGATTATTTGCCAACCGAAGAGATCTACTAATGGGGTTATGATATGCATAGTTTGTTCCATGATATTCAATATGAAACAGGTTACTAACCCGAGTATGGCGAGCAGCATTTAAGCCTACACAATCAAGTAAAGTTGAACAGTCGATCTCACCTTTTATCAATTTACTTATAAAGCATAAATCAATTATTATCCTACGATTCTGGAGAGACTGTATATTTAAAGTTTTTTTTATGCAGCCATACTCATATTCGCCCCTAATGAGGTTCATTTTGTATGCACAAGTTCTTAAAAATTTATTCTGTACCCTTTCTAGGCTTTCTATATAAGCATTATAATGAGGATTCCAAATGAATGAGGCGTACTCCAAGATAGATCTAACCAATGAGCAGTATAATACTTTAAAAGTCATATAATTAAAATCTTTAGACAATCTTGTAATAAACCCCAACATTTTAAATCCCTTTGAAACGACACCTGAAATGTGAGCCCTAAACGTTAATTTGCTGTCAACCAATATTCCTAGATCTTTAATTTCATCTTTTCTTTCAATCACTTGGTTTCCTAAGGTATACAAATTAAGAACTGTGTTATTTTTCCAAGAAAATGAAATACAGTAACATTTATTCACATTTAAATCTAAATCATTAATAGAACACCAATAATAAAAATTATCCAAATCAAGTTGTAGATTATATATGTCAAGATCCGAACGAATTATTTTATATAACTTAAAGTCATCAGCAAAATTTAGTGCTTCAGCATGCTCTATAACTTGAATAACATCATTAATAAATAAATTAAACAGAAGGGGTCCAGAATGAGAGCCCTGGGGGACACCAGATGGTACATCGATAACCTGAGACAAAGAACTGTAGATCCTAACACTCATCTTTCGGTCGGTTAAATAACCATGAAGCCATGATATCCAGGAATCTGAAAAACCCAGTGCAGTTAACTTATGTAGAAGCAACCGCAAGTTGACTCTATCAAAAGCTTTGGAAAAGTCAGTATAGATAGAGTCAACCTGCAGCTGATTCTCAAAAGCCGAGATAATGCGTTTTTGATATACTCCCAAGTTAGTAACTGTTGATCTTTGAGATGTAAACCCGTGTTGTTGTGAAATTATTATTGATTTGCAGGCCCACGATAAATGCTTTGTAGTTAAGAAATCAAGTAGTTTAGGGATTTCTGACTGAGTACACACTGCACGGTAATTTTCAATGTTTTCCCTATTTCCGTTTTTATAAATTGGTTTTAAATAACTATTTTTCCAAAAAATTGGGTATTTCCCAGACCCTAACGATCTGTTAAATAAAAATTTCAAGGGTACCGCCAAAGTAAAGACACAGTTAATTAAAAAATGAGATGGTATTCCATCTGGACCTGATGAAAATTTAACGGGTAGATCATTAATTCGATTTATAATATCAGAATATGACAAAACTAATGGGTTCACATCAACAGTTTTTTCGAAATTATAATGGGGAAGATTGGCGTTATTGTCACTTTTGTAAACAGTAGAGAAATGCTCTGAAAAAAGATCTACAGTTTCATGAAGACTACCACTATTTCTATCACCCAAAAACATTGATATTGGCAGTGAGTGAACTTTTCTTTGATCATTACAAAATTTCCAAAAAGATCTAGGATTATTATTTATATTTTGCTCAACTCTGCCAATATATGAATCATGACACAAAGCTGTAAGCTGTTTACATTCACTCCGTAACCGAGAAAAAACCATATAGTCCTCAATTGATTTCGACTCTTTATAATTGATATGAGCCAACTTTTTTTTACTAACAAGTCGTTTCAATTCGGGACTAAACCATTTAGGAAATGACGAAGATTTAAATTTTTTGAGAGGCACAAAATGATTAATAGCAGTATAGATAACGTCGTAAAATATTTGAACTGCCTCATCAATATCATATTCAAAAAGTGAATCCCAATTGACACTTGCTATGTAATTGTTTATAGAAAAATAATCTGCGTTTTTATAATCATAGTAGTACTCTTCATATTTAACAAAATTTGTACATTTTATCTTAAATGAAATATCTAGAGGTATATGATACGCGGTGCTTGATTCAATAGGATCCACAGCTCTGTCCACAAGCAACATGTCAACACTTGTAAATACCAAGTCCAAAAATCTGTTTAAATTATTAGGAATTAAGTTTTTTTGGTACATACCAAGATAGCCAAAGCAATTACCCATAATTTCGCCGGGAGATCCACTAGGACATACCGCTATAACACCATGTTCGTCATTTCTCCATCTGGCATCAGGAATATTATAATCGCCAGTTAAAATCAGCTTCGCATTTGGATAGCGACATTTTATTTCTTCCACAGATGAGCAATACGTTTCATAAATATTCAAATTTGACCCAGGAGGTATGTAACAGCATCCAATAAGGTATTGTTCATGATTGTAAGTGACAAGTATAAACACTTGATTCAACAACGAGTCATCACATGGTATTCTTTTCGACACTAGATTATTTCTAACAGCAATCAGAGTTCCTCCTCCGAGTTTTGCGTGGTTATTAACTATATTTTCCCGGTCACTTCTATATATATTAAAATTTGAAAACCCCAACTCAGAGTCAGAAAAATCTGAATTTAACCAAGTTTCACATAGTAAAATTATATCATGTGTACAAGCTAATGTCCACTCTTTAAAGTGCTTTAATTTAGTTCTCATGCCACCTACGTTATGATAGAATATTATAATTTCCTTTGACTCATTATCTCTTTTAGTGTTACCCGTTTTTACTGGTTTTTTTCCTTGACAATTCTGGGGTTCCCTTTTATGTATTTGATGGTAACATTTTCTCCATTTTCTTTTTTTGTGGCAAGTTCCTCTCTAAGTTGTTTTAAATGTTTTCTTTGTGCCAGTGTTAGGTCAGAAGACTTGCTGGACAACAGGATTTTTGCCTTGGATCAAGGCCTCGATTATACTCAGTGAATCTACAATATTGGTTGTGCCTATTTTTCCATAAACTATTTGAAAAATCCTGGGAATCGGTCAATAAAAATCTCTTGTTTGTTTCATTTGTGACTTTCAGGATGTTTAGGGCTGAAACATTTATAAATTACATATCTTAAGATAAAAATTGCATTCTTTTAAAAAACTAGTTAGTTGACGTGCAGCAAAAATGTTTGTAGACTGTTTTGAAGTTTGTGTTGCCTTCAGAAAACTTTAAATTTTGCACATGACGGTCTGGTTGAGACATGTTATATAGTAAGCCTTTCGTTTCACTCACAGAATGAAGGGTTTTCTTTACTTATTAAGTACTGGTGCATGAATTTTTTGTGACCTATGCGAAGTCGACATAGCAGCACTTGTGTTTCTGTATTTGAAGTTAAAAACTTCCAAGATTTCACGTTTGGTTTAATTGTATCAATTTTACTGTTCGTTTGTTGAGTCCACTCATATTTGCCAATGGTTATATACGCACAGTTTTATGTATGTTTGAAAGTCACTTTTAGAGGTCTCGCGCACCATCATGCAGCTCGGATCCTCAATGGCTGATTTAGCTGCTCGGTTGGCTTTTTCATATCCCAATTTTTCATGAGCATGAAGTTAGCGAAGCATCCATCGCAAATCGAATCGCGACTAGGTGGATAATTTGCCATTAATTAGTCGTGAATTAGTTGTAGAAAAATTAATTATGTCGCTCTTATTTTTGACCGTTTTTTTTGGGTGCTTCGCTAACTTCATATGTTAGCACCCATCGCAAATCGAATCGCGACTAGGTGGATAATTTGCCGTTAATTAGTCGTGAATTGGTTGTGGAAAAATTAATTTTGTCGCTCTTATTTTTGACTGTTTTTTGGGTGCTTCGCTAACTTTATATGAAGTTAGCGAAGCAACCTCGTAAAAATGGCTTTAGACGTGACGTATCAAATTTGAATATGGTGGATAATTTGCCACTAATTAGTCGTGAATTAGTTGTGGAAAAATTAATTTTGTCTCTCTTATTTTTGACCGTCTTTGGGTGCTTCGCTAAATTCACATGAAGATAGAGAGGCATCCTCGTCAAAAATGGCTTTAGACATAACCTATTGAAATCGAATATGGTGGATAATTTGCCGCTAATTAGTCGTGAATTAGTTGTGGAAAAATTAATTTTGTCGCTCTTATTTTTGACCGTTTTTTTGGGTGCTTCGCTAACTTCATATGAAATTAGCGAAGCACCCTCGTAAAAATGGCTGTAGACATCACGTATCGAAATCGAATATGGTGGATAATTTGCCGCTAATTAGTCGTTAAGTAGTTGTAGAAAAATTAATTTTGTCGCTCTTATTTTTGACCGTTTTTTGGGTGCTTCACTAAATTCATATGAAGTTAGAGAGGCACCCAAAAAACACTCAAAAATAAACGCGACAAAATTAATTTTTCCACAACTAATTAAAGACTAATTAGCGGCAAATTATACACCATATTCAGTTTTGATAGGTCATGTCTAAAGCCATTTTTGACAAGGGTGCTTCGCTAACTTCATATGAAGTTAGCGAAGCACCCAAAAAGACGTTTAAAAATAACAGCGGCAAAATTAATTTTTCCACAACTATTTCACAACTAATTAACAGCAACTTATCCACTAAGTCGCGATTCGGTTTGCGATGGGTGCCAACATGTGAAGTTAGCGAAGTACCCAAAAAAAACGTTCCAAAATAAGAGCGGCAAAATTAATTTTTTCATAACTAATTAACTACTAATTAGCGGCAAATTATCCACCATATTCGGTTTCGATAGGTCATGTCTAAAGCCATTTTTGACAAGGGTGATTCGCTAACTTCATATGAAGTTAGCGAAGCACTCAAAAAGACGGTCAAAAATAACTGCGGCAAAATTAATTTTTCCACAACTATTTCACGACTAATTAACGGCAAATTATCCACCTAGTCGTGATTCGATTTGCGATGGGTGCTTCGCTAACTTCATGCTCATCAATTTTTCCGTATGCGTCGGAACCCACAATAAAAGTTTAGTTCGGGATTCTTCGTGTATCTCAGAGAGAATTGTTTTGACTTACTGGACAATAGGATTTTTGCTAAAAACTGAACCAAGTTTTGGCCTCGATTGAGCCCAGTGAATCTGCAATATTGGTTTTGCATATTTTTCCATAAACTATTTTAAAAATCCTGGGAATCAGTCAATAAAATCTCTTGTTTGTTTCATTTGTGACGTTTCAGTTTATTCAAACCATCATCAGACTTTGAAACCACCACATCGATCGTTTTAAAATATTTAATGCAAAAATTATAAATAAAAGTAAATCTCTGATGATGGTGTGAATAAACTGAAACGTCTAAAATGCAAATTAATTTACTTGACCCGAAAAAATTGAGATAACGCCAGAAATGTGTTTTTTCATTTGTGCTACAGCAGTAATTAAACCAATAGACCCTTCATAAATTCCTACAAAATTAATATTTAATACTGCAACAAGCTAAATGGTTACTGAAATTGTGCATTTTATCAATATTGTGGATGGTGTGCAACTTAACATTTTTGTAATATTTTATGTTAAAAATTTCTGAAAACGTCAAGTTTCAGAGTTATTTTAAAACAAATGGATCCCTAACATGATACCTTCTTAGCAGCCTATTAGCACACTTTCAGTGAACTCCATGAAATATCAGTCTTGGAAACAGTTTTTGGTAAATATCTCAAAAACGAAAGTTTCTACCAAGTTTTTGATTATAACACAAATTATTGAAAAATATGCGATCTTCGATATTCCGAAAACCGCATATTAATGCGATGCTCCATTAAAAAATCATTTTTGTACATTTTTAATTGTCAAAAAATGTCATTAGCATTAATGGATTTTGACCAAAATCTAGTCAGCTCGTTACAGTGTCGAGCACTATTTTATGAAAATCGGCTCAGCAGTTTAGCAGCTATCATGTTACGGACAGACAGACATCATGACGATATTGCTCGAAATTCAGCCAAATAAGAAATTTTCCGCGTTATCAAAAATTTTTTTATTTGAAAATAATACTTCTCTTGCCACTACTGCACGGGGAGGAAGATTAAAATACGGATGCTAAAAGCGCATCATAAATAGTAATTGTCAAATCAATCATTGGTGATTTATTTGAAAACTGAACTTTGTTTTGCGTTTAGCCTAAAAGTTTTTTTTAGTTCAATAAAATAAAACAATGTGTGTTGTTAACTTAGGAACTATATTGTTCGGACAAAGTAATAAACGAAAACACATCAGGCGAACTCAAAACCAATGGAATATTACAAAACAACGAATGTTGCCTTGTCACTCCCTAAGCTTTGAAAAGGGACTGATTTTACTTAAGTGCCTTCGAAATCCTAAGCTTTACCACTTAGACACCCTTTTCTCTAAAAATCCAGGATTGAGCATAAGCAAGTTTTACTTTCATTCTCATTGGAGGTAATAAAATATATATTAACTGACTTATTATTGGGTTTTTTTCTGTCAAGATTGTGTAAGTTGTAACTCATCACTTTCTTTATCTTGCCTTTCTTGCACCTACGTCTAAAAAAAATAAAACCAATTTTTTTTTATGATAGTATATTATCAGTATAAAAAAATATAAAAATGTTTAACGAGTTACGTATGCATACTTCTAGACTCAGCATAATGAAAAGTTAGATTCAGCATTAATTTAATCCCTAGTTGTTCATAGTAGTAGTAAACGGCTGTAAATTAAAATCATTCTTTTGCTAACAGCTTGACTGTTAAGACCTATTGTATTTGTCAATTTTGAAAAATAAATTTTTTTAAAAACACATTTTCTCGTTTTCGAAACTTAACTGGCGCAGTCGGTAGGATAGCGCATCCGGTAGTCAGAATCGTTAAAAATCGTGCGTAAAATAGACTTTACTAACGAGTACGGAAAAAGACTTTTCGGAGTGTTGTTTTAACAACTTGAGTGCTATTCGAACCAGAACGGGACAAAAGGCCACTACAACACCAACAGCAAGAAGCAGGCGAGCTCACAGGAACTGAATCGAGAGGAACAACACGTAAGTGCCATTCCTTTGCTCTTTCCAATTCTCTGATTAAGTTTTGGGGGAATAGATAGGTACCGCGTATCGAACGCATTAGATTTAGATCAGGCTATCGCAGATTAATTAGATTTAGATCAGTCTATCGCAGACAAATTAAAGTTAGATCAGTCTATCGCAGACAAAGTAAATTTAGAACCTGCCAATTGAGGCATAGTCTATAGGAATAAATTTTTGAAAAAGCATAGGTTGAAAAATTGGAAAAACCTACAAAATTTTAAATTGATTTAAAAAACCATTTTTTGACAATCTAAAATGCAAAACGAACAAAACGGTCAACAACGTAATGTAGGCGTACCTGACATAAATTGGAGTATGTTTAAGTCTAAATGCGAAACTATCAAACTCTATGATGGCAGTAGCGACACGCTTAATAAATTTATCAAAAGATGCGATAACTTAGTAACCTGTTTTGCACATATTAATAATCGTTATCTTAATGAACATATTTTTGACGTAATTCAAGAAAAATTGACTGGAAGAGCAGAAAAATTGGTTGGCAATCGACTAGAAATTAAAAACTGGATCGATTTAAGAGCTGAATTAATATCGACTTTTTCAGATCGTAGTAATATCGAGATTTTAGTACAAGAACTAATGCGCATGCGACCGTTTAAAAGCGAACATTTATTAGATTTCGGCAACAGAATTCAATTGTTAAAAAGTAGAATTATTCAAAAAATTTCTAGTAACGCAGACTACACCGCCGAACAGAAAACCTTTTACATTGAAATGTACGACAACACGGCACTGAATACATTCATAGCAGGCTGTTCAGGACAAGTTCGACATAATTTGTACCTGAAAAGTCCAGAGTCTCTCGAAGAGGCTATGAACCAAGTGTCAGAGTTCGAAAATTGGGAGAAACTCTACGGCCAGCAAAGCTAAAATCAAAATTTTTTCCAAAATCAAAATTCTCACTTAAGGCCTAGTACATCAAGGGGCCAAAATTCAAACAATAACATTTTTGCAAATAATACCACACGTTATAACCCACAAATGCACCAACCTCAATTTAGTCGTCCTCAATTTAACCAATCACCATTCAATCAACCTCGTTTTAATCAACCAAATTTTCAAAATCAAAATTTTAACGGACCACAAAGATTCCAATGGCCAAGCCAGCCACTAAACATACAACCAAGACCTTTACCGCCACAAACATTCCCTAATGCTCAAGATGTATTCGGACCACCAAAAAATGTTTTTAGCCCAAAAAATACACCGGAACACCTTTTACCCAAACCGACGCCCATGTCCGGTATTTCTAACCAGACAAGTAGCTTTATGAGAAACAGACCACAAAATCAAGGTTTCAGAAGAAATGAATTTTATTCCAACGAATTTCAAAATCATAATGAAGGAAAAGAAGAAGACTACTGGGGAAATTATTCACAGTTTTATGGCCACGGTGATAGCCAAGAATTTTTCGAGCAGAATGATACCCCACATGACCCTTACACTGGATATAATCATGGCTATTCGGAGAGTGATTACTCTGCAGAATACAACTACCAAGAACCCGACTATCAGTCATACCCGGAAAACACACAACAAAATAAGACAGAAGCACAACCAAACCAAATCGCCCAAAACGAAAATTTTTCGAAACCAGGCCCCAGCAAAAATCAACCATAATAGAAATCAATACCCATTCCAGAAGCCAACTACCTTATATCGAAATCAATAACCCAAAATGCAAATTATTGATTGATACAGGTAGCAGTCGATCAATATTAAGACCAATAATCGCAGAAAAATATTTCCCAAATTGTATTTTCCGAAAAATTAACCAGATAAAAACCGTTAATGGATCCAATGACACACAGTTTGAAGCAGAAATACCAGCTTTCCGAGAATTTTGTTACGACGGTCAGATAACATATGTGCTATTTGATTTCCACGACTATTTCGATGGCGTCATAGGGATAGAAGACCTGACAAGAATGTGCTTAAACATAGATGTAGTAAATGAACAACTTGTAGGCACGAATGTCATTATACCGTATAAATTTAGACACAAATGGGAAACAAATTCGACCATTACAATCAGCGCGATGGAGAAAGCATTGAAATTAGTACCAGTCAATATGGAGAAATTTTGACATCCGCAATTTACATCAACGATTTGTACATACCATCAATTTTGACCACAGCCAATAACGGATACGCACTGATCGAAAACCCCACAAGTGAATCGAGATCACTTACATTTTCAAAACCACTCATAGTTATGCCTTTTAAAGAAGAATACTTTGAACTTTACACATTCGATAATATTTTGACAAGCTATAATCAATTAGATATTCCCAATCAATATAGTATTGAAAAATTGATCAGAAACAACCACATGAACACCGAAGAAAGATCTGAAATCTTAAAATTATGCCAAGAATATAAAGATATATTTTATAAAGACGGCGATCCACTGACTTTTACTTCCAAAATTAAGCATGAAATTAGGACCACAGATGAAATACCTGTACACACCAAATCTAATAGGTCCCCATACATTCATAAAGATGAAGTTAGAAGGCAAATACAAGAAATGCTAGATAAAAACATAATAAGACCATCATCCAGCCCTTGGTCTTCACCTATTTGGATAGTACCTAAGAAGTTAGACGCGTCAGGCAAGCAGAAATGGAGGATCGTGGTAGACTACAGACGCGTGAACGAAAAATCGATATCCGATCGATATCCGATTCCCAATATATCCAATATACTTGACAAATTAGGCAGAGCACAATACTTTTCAACGTTAGACTTAGCCAGCGGTTTCCATCAGATAGAAATGGCACAGAATTCAGTAGAAAAGACGGCTTTCAATGTAGAAAACGGCCATTATGAGTACCTTCGTATGCCGTTTGGTCTTAAGAACGCACCCTCAACCTTCCAACGTGCAATGGACGAAGTCCTTAAAGACCTTCAAGGAAAAATCTGCATGGTATTTATGGATGACGTAATCTGTTTTAGCACAAGCTTAACAGAACATATTCAAAATTTAAAATTGATTTTTCAAAAACTAAAAGAAGCTAACCTAAAAATTCAACTTGACAAGTGTGAGTTTTTGCAAAAGGAAGTTGAATTTCTAGGACATGTAGTAACCCCAGAGGGCATAAAACCCAATAAAAAGAAATTAGAAGCCATTTCTCGATTTCCAATACCAAAAACGCAAAAACAAATTAAATCATTTTTAGGACTTTTGGGTTACTACCGAAAATTTATTAAAAATTTTGCCAAATTAACCAAGCCAATGACAGAATGTCTAAAGAAAAATAACCGTGTAGAACATACAAAAGAATTCATAGATTGTTTTAAGACCTGCCAAACAGTACTTTGCTCAGAGCCAGTATTAGCCTACCCAGACTTCGAAAAACCCTTCGAGATGACAACAGATGCGTCGAACTACGCAATTTCCGCAATTTTATCACAGCAAGGACATCCTATATATTACGCCTCTAGAACGTTAAATCCAGCAGAAATAAATTTTTCAACTATAGAGAAAGAACTACTTGCCATAGTATGGGGATGCAAATATTTCCGCCCTTATTTATTTGGACAAAAATTCACCATATACACTGACCATCAACCGCTACAGTGGTTATTTAAACTAAAAGAACCGAATTCAAGATTAGTCAGATGGAGGCTAAAACTTGAAGAATACGACTACGAGGTGAAATATAAAAAAGGGAAAGAAAATCAAGCAGCAGATGCTCTATCTCGCTTTCCCGTAGAACTAAACACCATACAAATTGTCAAAAGTCAAAGAACCCAAAATTATATAAATGCTTTAGAGACATCATCAGTAGACAACAACCCAGGAGACACCAATGACGTAATAAAAGAATTCTTGAACACACCAGAAAGATTTGTAGGACAGAATCAAAACCAAGATGAAAGAGGAGAAACCACCGATACTGCCGAATCAACAGGAACCTTCGAAGATTTGACAAGAAGCCCAAAAATAATTATTCAATCTAATATACAACTCTGAAAACCATACGAAGACGACCAATCAATAACCGATACAGTACATACGTCACGAGAAGAACCAATACTAAATATTCCAATCACGGAAAGACCTGTTAATTTCTACAAACACCAAATAATAGTAAAAACCGGACCAACAGACAAATTAATTGTCAAGAATCAATCAATTTTCACAAATTCAAGGTATACGATAACCGTCTCACAAAACGATCCCATACCAGATATTTTAAGATTTTGCAAAGAATACATCAACCCCAAATTTCGTTATGCAATCTTTATAAAAGATGATTCTTTAGCAAGACAATTTACAGTCACTCTTCAAAATTTCTTCAAAAACAGCTCTTTCACATTAGTCCGATGTACAAATTTCCTAGAAGATATACAATCTCGCGAGGACCAACAAGAAAAGCTCAGTTTATACCACGTGACAAAGACATGCCACAGAGGAATGAACGAAATGAAACAAGCATTTAAATACAAATTTTATTGGCCGAAAATTTGTGAAGACATTGAAGCATATGTCAACAATTGCGAAATATGTCAAATAAATAAATATGACAGAAACCCTCCTGTCATAAAATTCAATTTAACACCAACGTCATCAAGGCCGTTCGAGCATATTCACATCGATGTATTTCGAATTAATTACGACGCATTTTTAACAATAATGGACACGTTTTCAAGATATGGACAAGCATACCCAATAACATCAATAACAGGTGCAGAAGCAGTAGAGAAAATATTTACGTTCATAACGCATCATGGATTACCAATCAAAATCACAGCTGATTCAGGCAGCGAATTTAAAAATAAGGACTTAGAAGATTTTTGCAAACTTTATAGAATACCGTTGCATTACACTACCGCTGGAAATAGCAACTCCAACTCACCAGTAGAGAGATTTCACAACTCCATCGTAGAAAGTTTTAATTGTTTAAAAGCTGAAAATCCTAACTTAACGAATGAACAGCTGATGCGCAGGGCAGTCCTAGGCTACAACAACTCAATACACAGCGTCACAAAATATACACCATTCGAAATCATTACAGGCCACATACGATCAATGAATCCATTCGATTTAAACGATAACGCTATCATTTCATCATACGTTCAAAACCCTAAAGAAAATTCCCAAAAAATTTACGAAAAAATTAAAGAGCGAAACCAGGAGGCGAAAGAAAAAGTAATTTTTAAACAAAACGAAACTAGAGAAGAGCCCCCCGATTTTTCAGGAGAAAGAAAAGCTTACATTAGAACAAAATACAGGGCAAAACACTTACCGCGTTACAAGAAGGTCGAGGTCACCGGTCAATCAAAAATTAAATTACACACACATAAGAATTCTTATCATAAAATGCGCGCAAAGAAACCAAAAAGACAAACTAAAATTAGAAAATCTTTTCAGGATGTGCCGCCACCCCATGGTCCTGATATTCCTGGTCCTTCTAATGAAACAGGCAATAGGGAATGACATCCAAATTACCAATTTAGACAACCCAATTCTACCAATAAAATTGGGTAAAGCACGTTTAGTATACAGTCGGCATACTTTTCTACATTATGTTAATTTAAAGGATATTTTTAGCCAATTTGAAAATATTCAAAAATTATTTTTTAATGTCAAAAATCAAATCAAAATCGAGAGCAAATCTGACTTTATAAGCTATCACTCTTTAAGTCTATTGCTGAGAACGGAATTTTTAGTTCAGTCAACAATTGAAAAATTGCACAACTTACGCCCACACAAAATTCGTAAACGCGGATTAATTAACGCAGTAGGAACCGTAAACAGATGGTTATTTGGAACTTTAGATGCCGAAGACGGGGAACGATACGACAAAGCAATCTCTAATCTTGAATTAAATCAAAAAGAAATTACTAAAGGGATCAATACACAAATTTCCCTTTCGAAAGAATTAATCTCTAACTATAATAAAACTGTCACTGTTTTAACGAAAAATCAAGAAAGCATTCAAAAAGGCTTAAAAGCACTCCAAATGTCAGTACAAACAACTATTAATGGGTTACAAGAGTATTTAAACATTCAAGGCATTTTATCACAAATAAATTTAGATTGCCAAAATTTGATAACATTTTTGGACAACTTAGAAGACGCGATATTGTTTTCAAAATTAAATACTTTACATAATAGCATTCTTTCGACAAACGAGCTTAAAACAATAATGGGATATTTGGAAAAATTTTATTCAAAATCGGAAATACCAAATTTTCAAAATTTCTTATCATATTATCAATTTTTGGGAACTCAAGTTAGCTTTTTGGAATCAAGGGTTATTTTCGCAATCCATGTTCCTATACTTACACCTGAAACCTATTCCTTTTACCGAATATATCCAATAATTCAAGAAAAATCAATATTTATCCCAAAATACCTATTTATGGCACAAGAAGATCAAAGAAGACAATTTGCTACCGAAGCTTGCCCAGCTCTCGAAGAAACATATTTCTGCCAAGAAGAATTTCAAACCCAAGACCAGTGCCTTGAAAAGCTGCTCAATGGTTCCACACAACTGGAAAACTGTCAAATCATATCAATAAACTCCGATCATCCAATTATCGAACAAATCACGCAAGACATGGTGCTCTTTATGCCACTGAAAACCGAACAGCTCGTTGGAAAATGTAGCACAGACCATTATTACCAAATAAGACAATCAATACTTATTAGACTACCGAAAAATTGCGAAATTCAAATCAACAGTCGAAAATTTGTAAACGACGTTAAAATCAAAAAAGGTAAACCACTAGTTCTACCACAAATCGAACTAGGGTCAATGAACTTGACAAGATTTTTGGCAACGCCAAATTTTACGAAAATCGATCTTGAAGACATCTACCGACTTCAAGATATCGCAAGCCTACTCTCACCAATCAATCCGATTGAAACTCATCACCAGAGATCAATATCATCGATCGTTATTGGTCTTTGCATTATCGTCACAATTATGGTACTATTTGCTTCCTTAAAGAAGATAAAACCACTGTTTATCAGAATTTGGAAACAAAGTCCGATTGAAGAACCCAGTCATGCAGATGCCGATCAAACCGATCAACCCAATCAATCCGATCAATCAATCAGCTTAAGTAGTCCTTCGAAAAGATGTATTTTCGAAGCTTAAGGAGGGAGGAGTTACGTATGCATACTTCTAGACTCAGCATAATGAAAAGTTAGATTCAGCATTAATTTAATCCCTAGTTGTTCATAGTAGTAGTAAACGGCTGTAAATTAAAATCATTCTTTTGCTAACAGCTTGACTGTTAAGACCTATTGTATTTGTCAATTTTGAAAAATAAATTTTTTTAAAAACACATTTTCCCGTTTTCGAAACTTAACTAACGAAAAGTTTCAGTCGGTCTCAAATTAAACAAAAACATAATGTTACCTAACAAGTACGTATAAAAATTCCTCCTTACCACTTTTAAGTGTAATAGATTATGCCTGTTACAGATAAAGTAATTGTCCATTTTAAAACATTCTTACCCAAGTTTAATTTTAAAGTCTAACTAGCGTCAGTGTGTGTCGTGTAATATGAAAATGGAAGTATAAAAACGTAACGTAAAAGAAGCATGCGTGTGCCACTGACCTATAGTAACCTTTTTGTCTTCGACGTCCTCCCTTACGCTAAAAAAATGATTACCCTTAATTTAACAATCAATTTTCAAGCTTTGTGGGACCAAAAGGTGCTTTTTATTGTAAAATCGACGTCCGACGTACGACGTTTTGTAGGCAAAAGGAAAAAGTCCAATTCCGTGTACTTGATTCAACGCCGAGCGCCGTGGCGGTTTTGGCGCAGGGGTGCGCGACAATTCGCCGCCATATACCAGGCGTGTTTTTAAGTGATATAACCTAATCGCTTTTCCTTAAATCAGGTCCCTATTCATAGTTTGGGAGCTCGAAAGCAGTTGTAAACCTATCAACCAGGGGTCAAACTGAAGAACAAAAAAATATCCTGTGCATCGGCCGGGACTCAAACTCGCAATATGTGGCTTTGTACGCCGACGCACTACGATTTGGGCCACCGAAACAATAAATAAACATTTAAAAAACTTCATATCACGGCCAGTGCCTCAGGATAAGAACGCTAGTCCTTAGGGTATTCACTCCACCAAGCCATTCAACTAATTTTATAATACTTAGTTCCTAGTAAGTATCAAGGTCTGGAAGCGGAATTATGTGTTAAAATTTCTAATCGCAATGATCGCCAACTATAATTTTTATGCCAAGTGAATACGCATAGGCGTTTTTCAGTGAGGGGCAGGGAGGGGCATTTGCTCCCACTAAATGTTGAAAATAAGTTAATAATTTCCTAGTATCTATGCAAACAAAATAATCAACCAATCAATTTAAAACTTATTTCTATCTACATAATATCATACAATAGATACACTTATTCCTAACAATATACCGGGTGGGCCAAAAACAAACTTGTGAACTATACAATCGATTATAATGGGATAAACTGCACTTGGTAAAGAATTAATTAGAATTTTGACTAATTATATTTTTTTGGCCGTCATCTCAAAATCCAAGATGGCGGACGAAATTAAAATATAGCTTTCAAACAAGTTTTCGTGGCTAATCGGGTAAAAAGATAATTAAAGGTTTTTGGTTTCTCTAGTACTTTTCCTTAGATAGCTTGAAAGCATAACCTCACGGGGGTCCAAGGTCTAATGGACACCTAATAAGTGTTGACAGTTAAGTGTTTCGTCCTTATGGGACTCCTCAGAACACTGCTGGTCGATGTGACACCCTTCATAAATTAAGTATACGACTTTATCTCTCACCTTACATTGTTAGTGAGAAAACAAAGGCATGTACCCAACAAGAAGCGCCATCTACCGAAATACAAGAGAAACTAAAACAGCAGCAGGCGAGTAAAATTACTATATCATTGATCGATGAAAGTATCGATTGAAAGAAAGAATCCATACCGTGACCTACGACACACATTGCCTTTCTAGATCAGGTTAACGCTAATTGCGTTTGTTCCGCTATCAAGACGTCGGCATCGCGTCAGTCAACGGAGTTTAAAGTCAAATATTAAAAATGTAAAATTTAGTACCGTAAATTAAAATTCAAACAAGTTTTCGTGGCTAATTAAGCCGTATACTTAATTTATGAAGGGTGTCACATCGACCAGCAATGTTCTGAGGAGTCCCATAAGGACGAAACAGTTAACTGTCAACACTTATTAGGTGTCCATTAGACCTTGGACCCCTGTGAGGTTAAACTTTCAAGCTACCCACGGAAAGGTACTAGAGAATCAAAAAACCCTTAATTTTCCTTTTTACCCGATTAGCCACGAAAACTTGTTTGAATTTTAATTTATGGGTACTAAATTTTACATTTTTAATATTGGGCTTTAAACTCCGTTGACTGACGCGATGCCGACGTCTTGATAGCGGAACAAACGCAATTAGTATTGACCTGATCTAGAAAGGCATTGTTGTCGTAGGTCACGGTATGGATCCTTTCTTTCAATCGATACTTTCATCGATCGATGATATAGCAGTTTGACTCGCCTGCTGCTGTTGCGAACATGTTTTAATAATTTTTTAAAAATAGTAAAAAAGCTGCGTTATTGCCACGCACAACAAGGTAAGAGTCAGTAAAATTGGTTTAGTGATTCTAAAAAAATTTTTTTGATTCAACCATTATTTTGCCTTTATTTCCTTATAAATTCATACTACTACTACTACTGAACCGATTTTAATGAAATAATAAACATCCTGGTTAGAATTGATTTCTAAAATTTAGGATGGTGGATAGAATCATTCCTGATTCTTCAAAATGGCGTGCATATTCTAATTTTTCGATTTTTTTTTTATTTTTGTTTTTAATTTATAGAAAAGCACTACTTTTCCCCCACACAACGGTAGAAGCGGTTTATGCATGCTGAGTGTACACCGGAAATTAGTTTAAGAAAAAAACAAACAAGTAGAATAAGAAGTTTTAAGCAGATTTGCTAAAGATCACAGACATTTCCTTTTACTATAATAGGTGAAAATTTGGAAAAATTATGTGTATGTATGTTCGTTTTTTAGTTCTCGATTTTTTTATTTATTTCAATAAATACCCTTTTAGCTTTTTGCATCAGCCCCCCCCACCTAAATTTTATGCTGCGTACGCTTATGTGAATACCCTGACTGATCTTAACGTACTTGGAGTTAACCAATCGAAAAAGCAAGTTGTACATCAACCAGCACCGGGTAGGGTTGCATATTTGTATCGAGCGCCTGTTATACCGCGTTCGGGCCCACTCATCCACAAGGTATGTATACACTTTCGCAATAGCCGAGTGGACATATTTATTTTAGTCTTAATATGAAATAAACTGATCTAACCTATCTTGACCCAACGATCTAGTTAGGTCTTTGTTTGAAAGTTGTAGACAATTTAGAGAATGTAGTAGAGTAGAAACTTGTAGACATCTCGTTAGGTTTATGTCATATTCGGCTAGGTTTTATTCGATTTTGTTAGCAAAAAGTCTGGTAGGATTTGACATAACTAAACCCGACATGATATAACATTAACTAATACAACCTAACCTGACTTAGTACTTAGTATTGATCTAACCTATCTTGACCCAACGATCCTATTTATGGTTATGCCATTTTAGGTCAAGTCAGGTTAGATCTAGTTAGCTTACGCTGGATCGGTTTATTTCATGTAAGTCCGTTCAAGGTTAAATCTAGTTTCTGTCATATGAGGTTAGTTCATGTTAGGTTAAGTCGACTTAAATCAAATCCTGTACACTGTTAACTCGACGAACAGGGTCTACGTGTTAGTATAAAACTATAGGATGTAAACAAAGAAATTCAAGGAACCCTAGAAGACGAATCCCCATTATTTAATATGCAAATTCATTCATCATGCATGAAATCTCAGAAAATTTCGCCGAATCCTCGCAGGCAACACTGTAAGAGGTATAAAAGAGAAATCGATGAAAAACCATGGGCGTGCAGATTTTGTTGAAAATAAAATAAATTATTATAGACATTTTCCTATAAAATTTTTGCACCCAAAATTATAAAATTTAAATAAGTGTAAAATTTTACCGGTACAGCTTTGACAGCCATTCTATTTACATGACTCTTTTTACAGAATTAATTTTTTTATCGATTTATAATATTAGAAATCAATAACTTATTTACAGTTGGTAATATCCGTAGTTTTGATTTTTATTATTTTTCCCTAAAGATAAGAAATCTACTTTATATTATTTTTTCTGGATATAGAAAAGTGTTACTTTAATCCCTAAAATTTAAAACACAGGTAGAAGTGTTTCTTTTTATTTCAAATTGTCAAAGGTGTTTTTTTAGCTTTTTACTCTTTCACCTTGGTAATACATTGCTCTTAGTAAATTTTTTACAGTAAGTAGATTTGTTCTGTTAAAAAAAGTCAAAATCTCCGAACTATATACTCAGACCTTGAGATATTGATCAAAATTTTTGCATCAGGATTTAAAGAGTCTATTTGATCCCCTAGTGTACAGGGTGCATTTTCGACACTTTTGGGTGTTTTCGGTTTCTATGTTTATAATATTGATAGCCGATGTTTACCATCATTATTCTCTTCAAATTAAAGCACACTAAGGTGTAGTCGTTTTTTCTTCAATCTTCTCTAGAAGTTCCCGAAACGACCCAAATGATAAAAATGGGACAGCCTATACTTATGATTTTTTGTTATATTTTATCAGCAAAACTCTTGCCTCGAAATAAAAAGCACTCATTGGTTTATTTTACCAAAATCCATTAATTAGTTTATTAAACTCTATTAGTAAAATTAGCTTTTTTAGAAAATATTTGGTATGAGTCTGTGTTTTTTTACATTTGCAAATATTAAAAAATATGACTTATTCAGTTTTATCAACAAAATACTTTTGATTTCCATAAAAAAATCTATTTATTTTTTATTTACCAAATAAAATAAAAATGAAAAAATATTATTTATAATTAAGTGATTATTATACAGGGTGTCCCATAACTTAGGCGCCATAGTGCAGGAGGTGATAGAGGAGGTTATTTCCAAGAAAAAAGTTTATATAACATGGGGTCAAAATTCATCTGTTTTTAAGATATAGGATTTTTAAAGAGGAGTGGGTGAAAACGGGTTATACAAAAAAAAATCTGTCACAGCCAGCTGAATACTCAGCTAATTGTGATTAAAAAATGTGGTACTCCTTTTTTGATAATATTACAAGTGGAGGAGGTACGGGCTGTCAAAATAACCTCGAAAATGTATAAAAAATAATAATTTTTTTTTAAATTAATTTTTGCTTTCTCTTTTAAAAAATATCAATAATATTTCATTATTATGTTTCGCTAGAGACTTGTTTTTATTAACAAAAAATATTTAAAAAACATTGCATTTAATATGGCATTCATAAAAGTTCATACCAAAAAAATAGTATTTTCTAAAAAAATTGACTGACTAACTTTTTTCAAATTAATTTTTTTAAATTAATTTCAATTTACTGCTTTTGTTCTAATAGAAGACTAAGCAATTTCATATTTTTACTGCGTTTTTTAAAAAAGTTATTATCACAAAAGTTAAAAAAACAACAAGTTTTTGATCAGACATGACCTCCTCTATCACTTGTTAAGGGACACCCTGTATATATAAACATTATTAAATTTGGCAAATATAAGAATTAAGAACAATATTTTAATCCATTTGACTCAAGGCTCTCTTTTAATTAATCACCCGGAACTATGCAGTAAGTAAGTGAAAAGGAAGATAAAACTCTTTTTTTTCTGTGTAAAAGTAGGTACTACCTTTTTTCTTCTTATAGTTATATTTGTTAATTCTAACTACTTTTTTACATCATTACATGATGATCGAACATCAAAAACAACCAGTGATAATATATTATGTATACTTTATAATAAAAAGAGATAGTTGAATATTTAACTACTAACCACTAGTAGTAAGTAGTTTTCTTAATTTGAACTAGTCTATAACACCTGACCTTGGGCAAGGCATTTGGTACAAGATAGTGCCTACTAGGTGCTAAACGAACATACTAAGGATCAAAGTGGTCAGAACAAAGACATGCCCATTTTGACAGAATTTTTTCCTTATTAAGGCCAATAATTTCCCTCCAAAGCTCTCTCTTGTTTGGATCAGTGGGGAACCTAGTAAACTCATAAATTTGAATATTTTTTAAATGTTTAATAACTGTACAGTAGCATGACATAACATAACATCAGAGAGTGAAAATGGTTGTTTACATAAGAAATATATTTTTTTTAGAGTTATATATTATTGTCAGAATAAATTAAGAAACTTTTCCAAAAAAACCCAAACACTAGAGGTGGGAAAATAAGGGAATTTGCAACAATAAATAATGTTTCTTAAAACTTCTTTGTAAAATAAATCACTAATATTTTGTAAAAAATTTATAAACCACACCACTGTCTTACCAAATCGTGAACAATATGACGGTTTCTGGAAGAGATTCAAACTTACCGGTGAAATGATAAATCCAGCCACTTCTCGTCACTTTTGTCACACAGAATGTACTTCTTAGGCATTTTTAAAGTTATTTAATAAAAAAAAATCTTTATTTTGTGATAAATATTGCAAAAAAACAACGAAAACGCACGTTTATTCGGATAACCTCTCAAAGGCAACGATAAATGATGCAAGGGTGACGTTTGGTCTAGATGGTTGCCGCTATTAATTTTTTTTCTGAAAAATAGCGAACAAAAATCAGTTTCTTGCATTTTACGCGAGAACGATAAGTCGTAGGGCAAAATTTAATGTATGAGAAATATTACCCATAGGATTCCCTACAATCGGTCTCCATAGTCTATAGGTCTACAACCACACGTTTAGAAGAAAATTTCAAAAAATTATGTTTTTTGCAATTTATGCAAAAACGGTAAGTCATAAAAAAACTTTATTGAAATAAAATGATCAAGACACAATTCTCTACCAGGCGACAATGACAATTTACAGCTCTACAACGACATGTGTTGAAGACAGAGGGTGCCGAAAATGCCCATTATATACTTTTTTTGCATTTTACGCAAAAACCATGTCATAGAGCTGTGACTCACATAGGTGAATTGTACCTACCGTTTTTGCATAAAATAAAATAATAATTTTTGCAAATTTGGCGCCCTATATGTTCTACACGTAGTTGTAAACCTGTGGCCCAAAAGGAAAGAATGTAGAAAATTGTTTCTTTCTACGACTAAAAAAACACAATTTTTGACAACTTAGCTGCTATCTACCTTCTAAACATTTTGTTGTAGACCTATAGACTATGGAGATTGATTGTAAAGACTCGTATGGGTAATATTTCTCTAAAATAAAATTCTTCTCTACGACTTACCGTTTTTGCGTAAAATGCAAAAAACTGATTTTTGTCAATTTTGGTGCCCTCTATCTTCTATACATGTAAGTCTAGAACTATAACCTTTAAGAAAAATTGTAAAGGAATTTTTGAAGTGTAAACTTCTTTAGGCGCGTTTAGTAGTTTTTCTGGGTACTGAATTGAACTGAGCCGTCAGACTCGGCTATGTAACGCTCATTCGGGTGAAGTCGGTTCGAGTCGACTAACTGTGAGAGGAACATTCAGCGAGCAATATGATGATGCAGATGAAGGCCAGTATTATTAATTTCGCCTTGTTAAAGTTTACACTTCTGCCATGTGGTCTTAAGCACACACAATTTTTTTTTGTCAAGAAAGGTTTTCTCTGCGTCGTTCCATTTTCGCGTAAAATCAAATCAAAAAGCTTTTTGAGTTTTCCTGTGTTGCCCAGTGGTGTGGAGTTTTGTAGACTAATTTTTTTAAGCTATATATATATATATATATATATATATATATATATATATTATATAAAGAAAAGGTTTTTTTAACTTTTTTTTAACTTTCGTGATCAAAACATTTAACTTAAATTTACTTGGACTAAAAGCAAGAGTTATTTTTATACCGAAAACATTTGTAGTGAGAACAAAAATTAATAGTGAAAAGTGCAGTTTAGTCATCTGGTTTTAATAACTTTTTAAATACCACCTAGGAATACAAAACTAATAAACTATTTATGAACTCTAACCTCACACCAAAGAA
This sequence comes from Aspidapion aeneum, assembly GCA_963576565.1. Lineage (NCBI taxonomy): Eukaryota > Metazoa > Arthropoda > Insecta > Coleoptera > Brentidae > Aspidapion > Aspidapion aeneum. Next base: position 76,946,038 of record OY755044.1, on the reverse strand, counting down.
ATTTAATTAAACTTACTTTCAGTTGAACGTTTTTCACACTTAAATGGAGTCCCGTTTTTTTCAGAAAACCGAAAACCAAATCAGTATTTTAAACTGCGCATTCGCTACCGTACTTTTTCTTCTTACATAAAATATCTCTCTCAGCTGTGGTCGAGCATATGTGAAGTTAGTAAGAGGAAGATAATTTTATGTGATCAGAAAGAGAGAGGTGCGCATGTGCAGTTTAAAAAAATGGTTTGCATTACAGGATATCGCCGCTAGTTATTTTGTGTTCCTGCAAAAAACAAGCTCAAGTTGGTTGACTGCACAAAAATTGCAATTTTGTGCTAATCGTTGTACGTTCTATAAAAATCGACATTCAACAATCTTCCAAAAAAAACCAACTTTAGCTGATTATTTCTAATTTATACTTTCCTTTTAATACAAAATAGATAAGGATTTAAACCGACACATAGTTTTATAAAAACAGGGACTTAAAAGCAAATGTTTTATGATTTTTGTTAAGTTTAGGTACCTATGTAAACAAAAATTTACCGATTGATTATTGGATAACATATTCTAACTTAAAAAAAAAACGTTTTTTCAAACATTTATATACATATGTGCATATAGGCACACAGACAGACATGCATACATACATATCTAGAGGTTATACTTACAACCTAGAATTAAATTGTATAGAAAAACATTCTTAATGATAAGATCTAAAAAAAAAATCAATGAAAACAATCCTTTTCTCACATAGGATGGTAAACATATTCTCTTACAGGTACATGTATAGCAATCCAAAACGTAAGCCGAATTCAAAAACAAAAGATTCTTTTGATTTTTATTAGTTACCCTTTTACTTATGTACCTACATCAAAATCACAAGTTATAAAAGTACTGGCAACATTGTTGCGAATTTGAAAGAAATCCCCAGTATAATACTTTTTGTGTCTGATGAAGTTTAGGATTTCTATACGGGGTCTACCTTTAGTTGAATGTTTTTGGATGTAAACAATTAATATATTTAGGCGGGATTTTTAAAATGATAACTCACTTGACCTTCTTTTGGGAGGTCGAAATCGGTTTGAACCGAACCGAAACCTGGTCAATTGATCGCAAACTGGAGTGTGCCTGGACAGGATGGGATCCGTTTGCGACCTTTTGACGGTTGGGCTAACACCGATTTCGACCTACCAAAAAGAAATCGAAAATTATTAAAAGTATTTCCAAAAAATAATTATTCAAAAAAATTCTTTCCAAAACGCTGAGTATATATATATATCGGTTAAGTTACGTTACTTACTACTACTGTATCTACTGCAGATACGGTTATAAATTTTAATAACTAACAACAGGTATGTGAAGTTATTTTGTACCGAAAAGTAAAGGAGAAATGTTTAAAAACCTTGGCAACTGGCGCCATCTGTTGGAAATTCTTGCAACCCGTGCTGACATTGTTGCCATTTGATTTGTGACCCTGTCCACATATGCTCCAGTTAACTCGGTAATCGCGAGTGTATACTTTGTACACGAGAAGTCCCGAACGCGGCATAACAGGTGCTCGATACAAATATGCCAACGGGTATGAACCACCAAGGTTTAAATATAACACTAAGTGATCACCTTAATAAAGCACAACGCATAACTAAGAAGTCATTTATCAGCAAATGCAACCATCGACAGCGAGATTTAGTATCTCTTGAAATGCGCCAGCGCAACGTTCGACTTTAGGGGAGGATCTTTAAGGCACATCAATTGCCTAGAAAAATATCACCAGCGCTGCCTAAGAAAGATTTTGAGAGTCAAATGGCGTACGAATATAACCGCCTCGGAAGAGGTATAACTAGTATAGAAGCACCTATCTTCAAGCATCAAATTCGATGTACCTGTGTACACGTTTTCAAAAGCAGATATTCTATGGAAAACTGAACAAGCAAAGAAGAAATCAAAGAGGACAACAGAAAAGATCCAAGGACATTCTTAAGAGCAAAATGATCAAATCTCAAATAGACATCAACAACATCGAGACGGTGGCATTTTATTGAGCTACCTGGCACCCCCTATTCCATGAAGGATCACAAGGATTTGAACAAGAGGAACGATGCAGGCTAGAGATGCAGAGAAGAGCCCACAGAAAGGAGCCAGAAAATCGAGAGAGGAACGGTCAAGCTATCGCAGTAAACTGTAAACTGTGAGAGTGTGCGCCTCCGGACTTTGCTTATATAGCCACCAAAAAACGCCATAAAATTCATGTTGTCGTCTTTTTTGCACGTACGTAGGTACCTCATAATTTAGCCTACACAGAAGTCTTTTTTCTGAGCTATTTGGACTTTTTTTCACTCCAGCAATGTAATTTTTTAAAAACTGTTACCCATAATGTGTCGGTGTAGCAGCATAGGAAAAGGTTCCAGTTTTTTCCAATAAAGTGAGAAAAGAGTCAAAATACTGGTCAATTCCATCAAAAGTGTGAGGTAGCTCGTAAACACATGACTTCTTCTTATTAAGGATGCAACTTTTTTTTAAAATCTATTACTTTTTGTTCCTAATAGGTCACTTTTAATACTTGATTATTAATTTTTATCCTTAAATCCCTAAAATAAAGAATACAAAATGCACTTTTTATCTTCAACATGCAAAAAAAACAAACTTTGCAAGCGAAACCAGGCTAGTTAGTCTATATCTGTCACCATTTAGCTGTTTTCCATTTGGATACACTCATACCGCATTTATAATATTTTATGCTCTGATAAATATTTTTACCTTCCTACCCCGCGCCGCAATGGCGAGAGTAGGTATTGTTTACGATGACAAAAAACCCGAAAATGTGTTATTTGGGTGTATTTGGATCTTAGGAATAACGTCGTGACGTCGTGTGTTTTTGGTGCTTTTTAATATAAAATTGACGTCTTATCTACATAAGAATTTTTCAGAAATCTAACGTTTTGTATTCCAAAGAAAAAGGTACTATTCCATTTTTTTGAAAGTGTTAAGTTAGCGTATGTTAAAACTTGTTAAACAAATCCCGACAATAAAGTTCAGAAACTCGAATTGATTATCCCCGGAAGACTGTCTTCCATATTTTTAAAGCCAATTTTTATGATGCTAGGGCACCATAAATTTTGTAAAATATTGCCTATATTAAAACTACATTATTATCGGGTCAGCAAAGTAGTAACTTTCCTTAATATATTCTTGTACTACATCCTCTATCAAATTTTCACAGAACTTGGTGCCAGCAAACACAATAAAAAACATAATAATAATGGATAATGATGTATGGATAAGAGGCAAATTCCAATTTTATAATTAAAAATGTTTCTTCTTAAATAGTATGTAGTTACCAAAATAATCTATAGAAAACATTAAGCTACCGGCAAGTCCGATTTTTTACATAGTTTATTTAAAAATATTTTTAATGGACGGAATGTCTTAAAAAGTTTTAAAAATACATACTTTTTTTTCGGCCATTATTTTGAAAAGATATTATGCGAGATTATTATTTTTTGCTCTTAAAATCAGCTGGGGCTTAAAGATCCCGCTATTCTTTAATTTTATATTTCGATTGATTTTTTAGTATATAAAAAAGTAAGTTAAGGGTTTTGTATACAGTGGCGTAGGGGAACTAATTGCCTCCTCTCCCGGAAAATTTTACCCTTTACTTTTGTATAAAGAAAATTGTAAATTTGGTAAGGTTTGGTGTACCTTCGTATTATAAAGTAATTTTAAACGCCCGCGGCCGAATTGGCCCGCACCAAATCGGCGGCGCCGAGTGTTACTATACCCAAGGCTGTACCTAGGGGGCTGATCAAGGGCGATCCCCCGAAATGTTTTGGACTCAAAAATAATGAAATGTTTCGTAGTGATAAGTAGTAGAGATATGTGTAATTCGCATATTTTATGGCAAAATTTAGCGGATTTTTAGATTTTTGCTTATAACAGCTGAAAACATGCTCAAACTAAAGTTTGTTTAAGTATTCTATTTTCTAAAAAAACTAAAAATAAATGCATGCAAAGTGAGTGACAAAATATCTTGTTCTTTAAATTTTACTTATATCCCACATTTTTCTTTCAATTTCTAAAAAACTCCGTATTGCTTAATAACACCATTAATTTTATTCATAAACAGTTGTGTTTTATAGAATATTACTTAATCTAACTGTGAAATTAATCCAAGATTTGAGCAACTGCTGAAAACTAGTTTTTTTTTGTCGTGTTTTTGGAGTTCATTTTGGCCCAGTCAACGATAATTTTTGCTTGACAAATACTAAACTGAAAAAGTTGCTAGGTTGACTTATTTTTTAGGCATCCATAGGTATGGAGGCTATTAATATTATCAGATTCAGATTATTATACACTCAAAAAAGACTCAAACAGCAAAATTTTTGATGGCGTCTGTATGTCTCGGACACGATAACTCAAAAATCAATAAATATATTTTAGCCATATAACTGCAAACGTTCCTATTTTGAGTACAGTTATTAAAAAATAGTTTCAGAGGAATTTATTAATAGTTTTTTTTGTATAAAAAAAAATATTTTTAGTAATTAAGCAATATATTTGCTAGTTTAATGAAACGTTTACTTAGTTTTATTTTCATCCTTTTTTTTTAAGCAAAATTCGCTATTCAAGTTTTTAGCCTTTTTACATTTTTTATAATCAAAACCCCAAAACCTATTTTATTTATTTTATTAAGCATTATCCAACAGATCGAAACACAAGTGTAACTCCATCCGAGTACAATGTTTATAAAATTATATAACTTTAAGACCACAAAACTATATTAAAATTAGGAGTTGGGATAAAATTTCTTGCAACCTTTTTGTATTGTACCTGTCATAACTCTGGTTTTCCAGATATTGAAACGAAGCGCAAAATTCAATCTTAAAGCAATATCTTTACCTAATATGGACTATTTCTCCAATTTTAGTTGGGAATGTATTAGATCCGTTATAATCCATTTTTGTATTACAATTAGTATTAATATTAATAAATGGACACAAGTGACAAGGTGCAAAATTGACAAAATTTAAAACGCAAAATTTGCAAAATCGTATTTTAAACTCCTTATCCCCCTCCCTCCGAATTTTGTTCCAAAGTATGGCCCTGACTATACCCAAATTGAGAAAGTAACTTTTGGAGATGTCAGATGTAGCTTCTCCTTACGTACTGGCATAGCCAGGATTTCCAAAGGCAATGGGGCCAAGGATAAAGTAAACACCGAAATATGTTTTCCATCTATTTAGATATTCAAGACAAATAACATTATTTTTGTGAAAAGGAAATCTTCTAAGAAATCTCTTTTAATCATTTGTATTGCCATTTCTTCAATGGGACTAAACAATAAGGTTTATTTCAAGGCACCTCTGCCCTGGTTCCGCCACTGGCCTAACGCCACGCACTAATTTTTACAAAAAAATTATTTGTTTTTTAAAGAAAGAAGGATGGTTTTTGAGATATAAACTCGCCAAATTTAACATTTAAAAGCCTTGAGATGCGGAATTATTAACTTGAATTTTTTTAGGTTGGGTCTTATAGTTTTAGGATTTAAGTTCTAGTAGTAGTAGTGGGGAGTAACCTATAGGTTTGACAAGTAGGCCAGGGTAGATTTAAATTAATTTCATAGTTTATAGTGAGTTGCGACTGATGAGGTTTGTAGAGCTGGTCTTCTAAATTACTGCGGATAGTCTAAAAACAGCAAGTGGACAAGACGAAATCCTGCAAGACAAGACCCATGTGCATTAGTATCAAAAACTGACACAATTTTTTAACTACATAACCTCCTATAACATTGTAGCTAATTCCACCTAAAATAAAAGCCAACCTAAACTTTTAAAGCACACGTGTAATGTATTGTGTATTACAGCACTAATCGTAAAAAACTGATTAATCCATTTCTTTTGCAGATGTCATGTTTTTTACTTATGTGTACAATTGCGTGCAGATTATAATTAATATTTTCGCAGGCAAATAATAAGGTTTAAGCAGGCGCAAAAAAGTTTTTCTGCAAGAAATAAAAACAATTATTTTCTTGTTAGCCTTTTTTTTATTAGATATAATTTCTACACGAATTTTTTTACAATCCCATAATTATAAACCTGTTACTTAAATATTACAACCAAAAACAACGTGTGTGTCTACAGAAACCCAGACATATATCGCGTCTCCAAAACTACAAAGACCTAATTCAAAAAACTGTTAATTTAAGTTTTTCTCAAAATCTGACTTAAAGGATCGCTAACTATCAATTGATAATGAGATGAAAACAAAATCTCAATTATGTGGCCAATAATTGCTGTACTTAATCACTGTAGTAACTAATGCCTAACTTTCTGTTTTTAAATATCCTACCTACTATTAATGTAGACATAAAATAGTAAACAATTTTCTTTGAACAGACATATTCAAATAAGCAACATAAAAAAATTCTTCAATCGTCTTTGAAACTAGAGTTATATATAAAAAAAACAAACCTTTCTTCAGTTGTGTGCGTTTACTGTCAAATTTTTTTAAGTTAGGTCTCTGTAGTTTTGGGGGTTCGAAATAATAATACATTAATTAATAATAACATAAATATAAGATGAGTTTAGTTTATAAATCATTAGTATCTGGTGCAAAAACTTCAATAAGTTATATTTTAAATTCTGAGACATTGGCCCTTTGGGATTTTGTTCTAGATATTTAATACCCTGATCGGTAATTCATAACGTATCCAAAATCAAACACCGTTGGGTAGTTTTATGACTTTGCCCAGTATAATGTTACACATATTATAGATTTTATGCCGACTTAAATATACATGGCCTATCATAACTAATAATACAAAGCTGTTAGTCCACGGTTAGAAAAACGTTAATGTAATGTAATGGACTGTAAATATTTTAATTAATGAAAGCGCGAACCAACATAAATATATTGATATGAATTACGAAATAATTAATAAGGTCCATAGGTAAAATAATTGTGCCACACAACGGTAATCAGAGACAAATGCACTCACCACTTTTGCAGCCAAATTCTCCACTTCCAAGGGGCCCCTGATTGGATCTAATGATGTCACCACGTAGCTGAAGGGTTGAAGTTTCTAGTTCTATGCTTCAGTACACAAAAATCGAGTACTTTCAGGTGTAGATATTTGAAAGAGTTGGAGAACGAAATTAACCCGCCATTTTCTCTAGGCGATTGACAAGGATCTCACTGGTTGTTGGTGCGCATGTCCAAATACGCGGAATGCGCTTTGTCCTTCATACAGTTGTGTGTTTTTAAAAATATATATAAACAACCGCGAAATTTAGCGGGAGCTAACATAACTGCCCTCCAAAACACACAATTTTAGAATCTCAACCGGACAGATATAGATATAAGAAAAAGAATCGACCGATAAATATAAATGAATGAAAACAGATAAGTATCGTAAGTTTATTTAGATATAACGAAATCCCGAAAAAAGGCAAAACAAACAAACAAAAAATTCAAAAAAAATTAAAAATAAAAAAACCTATTGTAATACCCGGTAAAAGGTAGAAAATTAAAATTACTTTTAATTTGGCAAGAGGCACAGTTTTACAACTGGCCGCTTATAAACACCGGTAACCGTTTGTACCGTCGCAACACGCACCTGACCGTCCCCGCCGGGATGCAGTTCGATGACCCGACCGACCGGCCATTTCAAAGGCGATTGAATGTGATCAATCATGATAACCAGATCATTTAATTTGATATTTGGGGACGAATCAGCCCACTTGTGTCGCTGTTGTAGCGTATGCAAATACTCTATAGAATACCGTTTCCAAAAATCATTATGTAGTTTTTGGATTAGTTGCCATCTCGAGAGCCGATTTAGGGGAGCCTCGGACAAATCTGACTCCGGAATTTCTGAATTAAGGGGTTCAAGTGTCAAAAAATGCCCAGGGGTAAGAGGTTGAAGATCGTGTGGGTCTGAAGAGGCAGGAGATAAAGGGCGACTATTAAGTACGGCTTCTATGCGACAGGTAAGGGTGGACATCTCCATGATAGACAACTTCTGGTCGCCGACAACTCGTACAAAGTGAGTTTTAAAACTTTTGACGCCAGCTTCTGCCAGGCCATTGAAATGTGGACTGAGAGGAGGTCCCAGATGCCAACGAATAGAAAGTCTGGTGGCAGCACTTCTTGCGTAATCCAGTAATTGGTTACGAAACCCTATAAAATTACTGCCTTGATCTGACCAGCATTGCGTCACGCTTCCGCGTCTGGAAATGAATCGATGGAATGCACCTACGAACCCTTCGGTGGAGAGTTCCATGGTTAATTCGAAATGCACGCAATGTGTGGCCGTACAGACAAACACACAGACATACGATTTGAAAGCTTTACAGCCACGGTAACGATGAGGAATCACAAAGAAAGGTCCACAAAAGTCGATAGCTACACTCGAAAAAGGTTTAAGTGGATTGATTCGATGAGCGGGAAGTGAACTCATTATGGGCGGTCTATAGGGTTTAGGGTTGATTCTAAAACATTGCAAGCACTTGGATATGGTTCTTTGAATTGCCCGTCTGGCAGATAATATCCAAAATTGCTGTAAAAGCAGATTATGTAATGTTTTAAACCCAGGATGAAGATATTGTCGATGAGCGGACTCGATAAGAAGAGTAGTTAAAGGATGGTCACTCGAAAGTAAGACGGGGTGTTTTGCAGAATAAGACAAAAGGTCAGATTTTTCTAATCTGCCACCGACTCTAATGATATTATTCTCATCAAGAAAAGGTGAAAGTTTTCGCAAAGGTTTCGGTATTGGTTTATCCTTAGATAACGCGGAAAAAAGCTCAGAAAAACAAGAACCTTGAACGCGTTTGATAAGAAGGTGTAACGCACTTTGCATCTCACCGGTGGTAGGAAAAACAATATTCTCAAAAATAACTTTTTGGTCCGGCGGCTTAGTGGGTTTTTGATAGGAATGGTTTTGAAAAAGGTTAACTATTCAAAGGACATAACAAATGATACGTTGAATTTTTGATATAGATGAATATTTGATAAGAAGCTGATCTAAGAAGTTGACATCAATTATCGCATTGCAACAGACTTTTGGCTTTTCCTCCAGATTAATATCTCCGAAATCAATCGGCATTTTTGATTTATGAAAATCGGGCCATTCGTTTTCGGGAGACCACAAAAACGACGGTGCATTCCACCACATGTCATGTGACATGAGCTGTGAAGGGGTGGCCCCTCGTGACGCAATATGGGCTGCATTCACAGCAGAAGGAATGTAGCGCCACGAGTTTGAGGGAATGATTTCTTGGATTCTACTGACTCGATTTCCAACAAAGGTTTGCCAGCGATTAGGAGGGGACGAAAGCCAGTGCAATACGACTTGCGAATCGCAAAAAGTAACGATATTTGTAACAGTTATTTTTCCTTCATAGCTAGATAAAACGAAGTCAATTAATTCGCTTAAAAGAAATGCGCCTAGGAGTTCTAGCCTAGCCAAAGTTTGTGACTTTATAGGCGCGACCCTAGATTTTGTAGATATGAGAGAAACAGATATATTGTTTTCCTCTTCTACACGAAAATATACGACGCCTGCGTAGCCTCGAATTGAAGCGTCACAGAAGCCGATGATTTGACAAGTATTGGTTTTTGACAGTTTGATTTGTCGGGGTAATTGAAAATTGGAAAGAAGCGGGAATTCAGAACGAAGTTTGTTCCAAGAGTCGATGATAGAAGAATCTGGTTCTTCGTCCCAGCCTATTTTCGATATCCACAACTGTTGCAAAATAAATTTTGCTTGTAGCAACAAGGGACAAAGAAAACCTAAGGGATCGAAGATTGTTCCTATGATAGATAAAATAGAACGTTTGGTTGGGGGTTTGTCCTTCATTCGGCATTGATAAGAAAAAATGTCGTTTTTTGGATGCCATTGAACTCCTAAAACTTTGATAAAGTGGAGTTCCTCCTTGTCGAAAGAGAGAGGCATTTGACGATCGGACTCTGGCAATGTTGCCAATAACTCAGGACAATTGCTTGCCCATTTTTTAAGTTCAAATCCTCCCGACTTCAACACATCATTGAGTTCTGTTTGAAGGGAGAGAGCTTCAGAAAGCGAAGGGCTAGTTCCCAAGATATCGTCGATATAGATTGACGTTTTTAGAACAGTACTAGCCATAGGAAAACGTTCCTTTTCTCTCTCTGCCAGCTCATTTAAGGTACGCATGGCTAGAAAAGGTGAGCATGTCATGCCAAAAGTGACAGTAGAAAGTTCCCACACTGAAAGTGGGTCATGTGGAGAAAACCTCCACAATATCCTTTGATAAGGACGGTGATAAGGATTGATAAGGACTTGACGGAACATCTGTTTGATGTCAGCAATGTAGGCAATAGGATTAAGACGAAACGTAAGGAGTAAAGAAGCAATATCCTTTTGAAGTTTCGGTCCAGATAACAATGTGTCATTGAGACTAATATTTTTTGGGGTGACTGCCAAACAATCCCAGACTACCCTTAATTTTGTACTTAAGCTTTCCGGCTTTAGTACGCAATGATGTGCTAAAAAACACGATACGTCGACCTTTGGTTGACTAGATAAAACTAAACTCATATGATTAGAATCGATATAGTCTTGCATGAAACTTGAATAGGCAGTGTACAGATCAGGATTTTTGATTAATCTATTTTCTAGAAGTAAAAATCTACGATAAGCTTGCGGATAAGTATTTCCTAGGTCAGGGTTTATTTTATCTTTAAACGGAAGATCTACCATGAATCTACCGCTCGGTTGCCGTACTACACTAGCAGTAAAAATTGATTCTGCCTGTTTTTCTTCCTTTGATAAGATTTGTTTTTTAGGCAAATGTTCGATTTCCCAAAACCTAGGGAGAATGACCTCTAAAGGAGGTGAATGACTCGTTAAAAAACAACTGATTCGTTCCGTAAGACTACCTACTTCGTCAACCTTTCCCATGACGACCCAGCCAAAGATAGTTTCAAGGGCTGAAGGCTGCCCTACCTGTCCAAGAACCCTGCCCTCCTTGAATATCTGTGCGAATAGCTCGCAACCAATAACCAGGTCCACAGGTCTAGATTTGAAATAAGATGGGTCGGCAAGTTTAAGGTCTTCCAAGTGTTTCCACTGATTATCGTTCAAAGAGAATGTAGGCATATTGGAACATAGTTGTGGAACAACAATTGCTTCGAAATTAAGTAAAGGAGTGACTTGTCCTTGTGGCTTAATGTGACATTGAACGAGCTTTTTGGAAGTAAAAGAAGACATCTGATTTAATCCGAATATTTCAGTGGTGTAACTTCGCCTAGGAAGATTAAGACGCTGAATACACTTTTCACTGATGAATCCTGTCTGTGATCCAGAATCAAGCAGTGCCCTTACAGGTTGAAAATTTCCGCAACCGTCCATAACATCTATTATGGCGGTGCATAAAAGAAAGGTACCTGAAGGTCCTGAGGCATTTAATGACACATGAAGATTATTGACAGGTGGTGTGTGAATGACAGGACTAGTATCTTGGCTTCCAGACTCTTGATTAGTTTCTAAGATATGAGTTAAAGTGTGGTGCCTTTTACTATTGCAAGTCTTGCATGAATATTTTGATTTGCACGTATCTACATCATGCAAGGGATGAAAACACGCTAGACATAATTTTTTCTGTTTGACGAAAGCTGTATATTTTTTCGAAAAATATTTGGCGAAACATGTTCAAAATTTAATAGTTGCGGGAATATTGAAACCACTATTTTTGCATAAAATTTGTGTTTTATTCAAAAGTTAAATAGTCCACCGGTGCATCGGTCTATTTTAAAGTGATGAGTAACAATCTGAATTTTGGTACATAGTTTTATTTTGCCGAGGCGCCTTTTTCCTCTGCGAAAATTCTTGAAAATGATTTCCAAAGCAAATAAATATTCCGAGCTTAGTACTGGGTCCCTATAGTTTATCACAAAGGACAAATAAAAAACCGTCTAAGATCATAAATGACAATGGTATAACTGTCCAATGGCAAAAACGGAATTATTAATAATCAGAAATGATCAAAAACGTGATTCTTCAAAACAATAGAAGAGCAAAATCGAAGTTCTGTATAATGTCTTTTATCAAAACCGGACAAAATTAAATGGGACAAAATCATAAAAAGGGTCTGGCCGAGCTTGTGACGGTCACCTTAAGAAGAGCGGTTATGATATTGCTATGCAATTAAAGCGTCCTTCAATACAATTATTTTACTGCCATGCCTAATAAAAACGCCGTAACTACATAGATATTCAGTTTACACTTGAGAACGGTTAGAGATTCATACTAACCGAAACGTCGTGTGTAAAATAAATAAAGAAAATGGAGGTCCAAAATATACGGCATTTTCATTAAGCAAGGCCCATTTTTAAAAAAGGTCAGGTTTTGGACCCTTTGCGATCAATTGTCCAAGAGGTTCGGTTCGGTTAACACCGATTTTAACCTCTCAAAAGAAGGCAGGGGAAGAAAAAAACAGACATTTTTACTTTTTATGTATGTTTGAGTTCAAAAACAACAATATTATTTGTTCCCGATTTAAATTTGCCGCTAAACTTCCACGATACCGATTTGTATGAGACAAAGAGAGACGGAACCAGTATACATGAAAAGAAAGTAGAGAGGTGCTTATGCTAGGCCAGCCCCTTTTTATGATTTTGTCCTTTTTGATTTGGTCCGGTTTTGATAAAAGACATTATACTAAACCTCGATTTTGCTCTTGTCTTGTTTTAATGAATGACGTTTGTGTACAATGTCCGGTTATTAATAACTCCGTTTTTGCCATTGGACAGTTATATCATTTTCATTTACGATCTTGGACGATTTTGTTTTTGTCATTTATGACAATGGATAGAGATTCTTTAGACCAGTGTTGCCAGATTTGAAGGTTTTCCTTCAATATGAAGGGTTTGAACAAAAATTTTGACCGTCGAAGGATTGATGGTAATTTGAAAGATTTTAATATGAGGAAAAGTTATGTATTTTGCAAATATTCCAATAATTTTACCAAACTTAATTTATGTACGTATATTTAAATATTTTAATTTTGGTTTTTATAATTTTTGATATGTTACAAACCTTTTATTTGTGTAGTTTTTTCTTCTATTTTTATTTAAAAACATTTGTTTATGGTATAAAGTTTTTTTTGGATTTGGTTTGGCCACCCACCCGTTACTGTTTTGAAGGATATGAAGGAAAGTTGTCAGAAAAGTCTGACAATATTACTTTGGACGGACTAGATTGTAGATTAGATTACGTTCAAGTGGTGGTTTCATCCTTTTTGAAGCGCAAGAAGGCCTAAGCCTACAAGAAGTTTTGTGCCCATGACGCTCGGACTGACTAAGCCAAGCATGCAATTTCGAGGACAATTTTGCCCGGGTATGTTTTTCTGTGACTTAAAAAATGTGTTTGAAAGTAAATGGAAACATTGTCCTCAATATCGCATTCTTGGTTTAGTCAGTCCAAAGTTCAAAATACTTCTGCACGCGCTCATTCTGTTAGAAATCATTTTCAAGAATTTTCGCAGAGGAACCAGTTAATCGTCTCAGCAAAATTAAGCTATTTACAAAAATTAGGCCTGTTACTCATGACTTAAAAAATAAAGCGGATGTACTGTGGGCTATAACTATTAAAAATATATTTTTAAAGGTGATATGAAATCCTTTTTTGGTAGGGTGGAAAAATAGAAGAGAAGGTTCGAACATGCGCCCTATTTCTATTTTCGTGAATAATGTTGGAGTTTTTTAATTAAAAGGTTTAATTTTTTGAATGTATGTTTTTTGACTACTAACCAATAATAAACTAGAGTTAGAATATTTTTATCATTAAAGTTTAAATTTATATTATAAATAGCTTTAAGATGCTCCGCATATGGACCGTAATTTAAAAAAAAAATAATTTAAAAATATAAATTATAACTTTTATTTTATAAACTAACTAACATATATAGAACTTAATATTAAAAAAGCACTTAACAAAACTAAGATAGACCTGTTTATTATTTAAGAAAACAAATAAACCCAGACAAAATTCAATTTAGTAAACACAAAAACCTCTAATTTTAATTTTAAGAGCTTAATGAACATCATCCCCGCAACTGTAACCCGAGAACTAATTGCGTTACTTTAAATGGTGAACACTTCAAAAGGTAACGCCATCAGCTTCAGAGAATAGCTGGGGGCCCATATTAAATGCAAGGCACATATTCGAGCCTTCTCCTCTATATAAAAAATGAGGTGTTATTTAGGCCAAAAAAAATTTGTTTAGTAAGTTTATTTTAGATTTTCTTAAAATTGAAAATTTTAAAACAAAAAATTTTTACTTTAATGTTATATTGCAAACGTATGTTAGAGATGTTTAAATGTCACACATAAAGAGTCTCCGTAAAAGTTCCAAAGCAACATAAATGCCATTTTCCTTAAATATGAATGCTATTAAACGCAAGGGACACATTTAGGTTAAATTCTGCATGTGTATGTATGTAGCCCCATCTTGGTATTATGCAAGACTCTTTGGTGTAGCTCAAAAACGGTGATTTTAAAAAACATATGCATGCAGCGTCTTTTTAAATTAACGATTGCTATTGGAATTTTATTTTATTACCAAAGCTTAAACTTATGTCTAGCACTTATATAGGAAAAAAATCTCAATGAAAAAATAGTTTGTAAAATTGCCTAGAGTATAAGAGAAAACTTAATACTAATTTTAGTTGTTAAGTTAACTTGTTAGATTATTCGTTGGTTAAATTTCCAGTCATGTTTTTATTTAAGCATACAGGTTTAGAATTTAAAAAAAAAAATAAGCAAACAATAATAATAAAAAATATCTGATAATAAAGTTAAACTATTAGCATCGCGATAAGATCCCTGTTTAATACTATCATACGATTTTAAAGTCTAAATTAAATAAATTTAATTAATTATAAAACATATAGGTAAATTCATCATTTTGATGTTGATATCATTTTAGGTAATACAGAACATTTAGCGTAAAAATAAGTTAAAAATATTTAAACAAATGGGACATCAAGATTTAGAGATAAAATATTAATTGTTAAATAATTAAAATAATAATAAAAATAAAATACAAAAACATAAATTAAAAGAGGTTCTTAAAAAAAATAGATATGTATATATAAAATAAAATAGATATGTAGGTATAGAAGAAAAAAAAAGTAAGGTAAGCTATTGTAGGGGAAACAGCATAATTAAAGTTATGGCAAAGGGAATAGTAATGGTAGCAGAGAATTTAGGATAGAGACAATATATGGATTTACGATTTGAAATTTAGAAAGAATAAAAAAAGAAGTCATCGAAGGTGTAGAACGCGTGTTTAACCAATAAGTTTTTACTTGTTTTCTAAAACTAGATGTATCTAGAAAATTTTTTATGTCTGCTGGAAGTTTGATGGATTTGTAGATTATAGAGTTCTGCACTAGAGCATTCATCTCTAGTGCAGGTTTAGGTAGTGAAATTTTGTCTCTTTGACGCGTTATATATGTAGCCTCCTGAATAGGAAATGAGCTTTTATGTTTATGAATTAGTGCTGTTGATTCCAGTATATAGAGGCATGTTAGAATGATAAGACTAATAAACAAAGTTTGACAAGAATCTTTTGGTGGCACCAGTTATAAAACGAACTGCTCGTTTTTGAATTATAAACACATGTAAAATTTAGTACCCGTAAATTAAAATTCAAACAAATTTTCGTGGATAATCGGTAAAAAGAAAAATTAAGGATTTTTTGTTTCTCTAGTACTTTTCCGTGGGTAGCTCGAAAGCTTAACCTCACGGGGGTCCAAGATCTAATGGACACCTAATAAGTGTTGACAGTTAACTGTTTCGTCCTTACGAGACTCCTCAGAACACTGCTGGTCGATATAACACCCTTCATAAATTAGGTATACGGCTTTATCTCCCACCTTATATTGTTAGTGAGAAAACAAAACCCAACAAGAAGCGCCATCTACCGAAATACGAGGGAAACTAAAACAGCATCATGCGAGTAAAACTGCTATATCATCGATCGATGAAAGTATCGATTGAAAGAAAGAATCCATACCGTGACCTACGACACACATTGCCTTTCTAGATCAGGTCAACGCTAATTGCGTTTTTTCCGCTATCAGGACGTCGGCATCGCGTCAGTCAACGGAGTTTAAAGCCAAATATTAAAAAATATAAAATTTAGTACCCGTAAATTAAAATTCAAACAAGTTTTCGTGGCTAATCGCGTAAAAAGAAAAATTAAGGATTTTTTGTTTCTCTAGTACTTTTCCGTGGGTAGCTCGAAAGCTTAACCTCACGGGGGTCCAAGATCTAATGGACACCTAATAAGTATTGACAGTTAACTGTTTCGTCCTTATGGGACTCCTCAGAACACTGCTGGTCGATGTGACACCCTTCATAAATTAGGTATACGGCCTTATCTCTCACCATACATTGTTAGTGAGAAAACAAAGTCATGTATCCAACAAAAAGCGCCATCTACCAAAATACGAGAGAAACTAAAACAGCAGCAGGCGAGTAAAACTGCTATATCATCGATCGATGAAAGTATCGATTGAAAGAAAGAATCCATACCGTGACCTACGACACACATTGCCCTTCTAGATCAGGTCAACGCTAATTGCGTTTGTTCCGCTATCAAGACGTCGGCATCGCGTCAGTCAACGGAGTTTAAAGCCACACATTAAAAAATATAAAATTTAGTGCCTAATCGGGTCAAAAGAAAAATTTAGGATTTTTTGTTTCTCTAGTACTTTTCCGTGGGTAGCTGGAAAGCTTAACTTCACGGGGGTCCAAGATCTAATGGACACCTAATAAGTGTTGACAGGTCTTGGACCCCCGTGAGGTTAAGCTTTCGAGCTACCCACGGAAAAGTACTAGAGAAACAAAAAATCCTAAATTTTTCTTTTGACCCGATTAGCCACGAAAACTTGTTTGAATTATAAACACAGATTGAAAAAAGTTATCTGAGCAGGAACGCCAAAATGGAAGACCATAGCTAAGAATAGCGAATTAAACAGATTTGACAACAGAAACATTCAAACAAGATTCTGGGACACAGCCCGTATACAAAAGCAACCAGAGAAAGTTTTCTGTTAGGAGAAATTATATGTGATTCAAATTTAAGGTCATCATCTATCTCAAGTCTAAGAAAACTTATATTCTAATTAGAATTAATTATGACTTGATCGAGGTTGATATCATTTATATGGCATCGGAATACCATTATTTGAGTTTTGATAGTTTGCATAGTTTGCAAATGGTCGCGTGTCACTGTCACATCACCGCATTTTTAAGAGACCACAAAAAAGTAAATTAAAACTAAAAAATCACAAATTTAATTAAGCAAAAACAAACTATCCTGTATCCAAGAGGCTTTGGCACCAATGGCAGTATCTGAAACCCAAGTAGGGTAAGAAATAACAAGGAAAATCTAAAAAATATATTTTTCAGTTTTTATACAAACAGCTGATGATAGACCCACCATTTTACATACCAGCTGACTTGCGTCAAAACAAAAATCAGCTGACACTCATCAAAACAAAGATCAGCTGACTCATATCACAACAAAGACCAGCTGATCGACATCAAAACAAAGATCAGCTGTTGGGGTATGCTCACAAATTCGACCAATTGAATTATTTCTCAAATTGAGTGGGGACAAAGGCCAACAAATTCAAAAAAATAAATAAAATAATAATAAACAATACAAATAATCATGACGCAACTAGTTTGCATTGAATGTAATTGTGAATGATGATGATCATCAAAGCAAGACCTAAGGGTGAGGAGCTGTTTGGGGCCACTTGTGACCAGTGTGGACTATGTGTTTGTCGAAACTGCAATGACTTAACAACAACAGAGTGTCATTCAATAGCCCTAGGTCAAAGACAGGTTATTTTCTTATGCAAACAATGCAGGGAAGACCTCAAAAACCTTCCTAAAATAAAAGAGATCAAACAAAAATTAAAAAAATATTACAACAAATCAAAGCAGATTGATGTTGAATTGACGGCCATTAAACAAAAATGCATTGATGAAGTTTCTGGCCTCAAACAAAACATAGAAAAATTAACTGAACAAACTACTGGAACTGGACAAATTAAAGAAGTAAATGAATTGAAACTACTAAATGAAAGCCTGCAGAAATCTAATACAAAACTGGAAAATGAATTGAAAAATCTGGCAGAAGCCTACAGGAGCCGAGAAAAGCAGTATGAAGTGAAAGAGACTGAAACGATAGAACTAGTTGAGTACATGGTTTTCTTGCGTAAAGAGAACAATAATGGATCTATGCAAATACACAAACTAAATGATCTGTTGTCACGAAGCGAGAAGCATGTCAAAGAGCTAATACAAGATCTGGACAACTTTAATTACAGGTGACACCGAAATTTCTACAAAGGATTGAATGGTCCAATAGCAATTTTGGCAACATTGAAGACATGGAAGAAAGGTGTGAGCAATGTAAGATTATAATTCCAAACAGCTACACATGGCAGAAGATATGGCTTGACTTAAATCTAGAAATATGTCATCAGGACCGAGAACTAGAAAATATATTGAAGGAAAATAAAAATCTGGAAAACACTATAAACAAACTCAAAACAAGAATAGATAATTTTAACGAGCTTCCAAGCAGTTCAGAAAAGCATACAGCATCCTCAGATAGAAACCAAGTAAGTAAAATTCTGGTGTTTACAGATAACTTTGGCTATCGTCTATATGACAATCTGATAGAAAACATAAATAACAAAATGAGACAAACATTTCAAGTCACTGTTATAAGTAAAATGAATGCCACTTTTGAACAAGTCATTGAAAGCATTAAAACTGAAGCATCTGTTTTGGGTAGAGATGACTATGTTGTGGTACTGGCAGGATCAAATAGTGGCCTATCCTATGGAAAAGTCTATGACTTAATAAATAGCTGCGAAAACACAAACCTTTTATTATGCTCTTCACCATCTGAATTTTGGAACAAGGCTACTGAAATGGAGATGAATATTAATACAAACAATGCAATATTACGCAACATTGGATATTTTATAAAAAACAAGCTTGACAATGTGTACTTTTTGGATGTTCCTATTTTTCTTCAGCGCAAGCACTATGGTAAATATTACAGCAGGATTAACATCCATGGAAGGAAGTGTATTGCATCAATGATCACCAACAGTATCTGTAGATTTAGAACTTATCAGATAGAATCAGATGAACTTTACGAATTATTGATAAGCGTTCCGACCCCTAAAAAATTTAGCAACAGTATAGAAAAGCCGAACCTAGAATTGAATTCACCAAGAGGACTAATAATGGATACTACTGAAGATCCCACTTTTTCTCATCAATACGCCTCTTCACCAAAAAAGCCTTTGGAGGCAAGAAACTTTCAAAAAAAACATCCAAAAAACTGAATCTAATTAAAGATGTTGTGATAGACAACAGAGAAACAAAAATTTAGGAAAAGAAATTGAAAAATGGGGAAATCGGATTAAAAATATTACATGTCAATTTACAATCAATAATTAGTAAAACCAATGATTTTGAGTGCTTCTTGGTAGATAGGAAATTGGATGCAATATCATTACAAGAACATAGGATGAAAGATGAAGAAATAAAAATTTACTACTTACAAGGTTACAAAGTAGTTGCTAGTCCCTGTAGGACTACACATAAAAGCGGTGGTGCGGCTATATTTGTAAATTCTTTGGTTGAGTATAGGGTATTGGACTTTATGGAGGAATATAATATTGAGAGACACTTTGAGATATGTGGTACCTACCTAAAAACTCACAGAGTTTGCTTTATTTCACTATATAGGCCCCCCAAGGGAAACTTTCATATTTTTATAACTCAAATTGAAAAAGTCTTAGTAAAAGTTTTAGAGAAAGTTGGTACAACAACTAAAATATGTATGTGTGGGGATTTCAATGTCTACTTTGGTACAGACGATATACGGGTCTCTAAACAATGCGATGTAATGGGTTCTTTTGGTATTAAATATTATTTTACTGAGTATACAAGGAAGTTAAAGTGTCTAGATAACATATTTTTGAATTTTGAATTACAAACATATAATACTGAAACAATAGAAACGTGTATGTCTGATCATAGAGGGCAGTACTTGGAGATCTTTTATGCTCTGCAATGCATTGAAAAACCTAAATCAAAAATATGCAGACCTATAACAGAAAAGGGTAAAAACTTATTTTTTAAATCTGTTCAACAAATCGACATTGAATTTATCAATAATAAACATCTTGACTCAGATAAAAAATTCAGAAGTTTATTCGATAAAAATATTGGCATATGAAAATGCAGTTCCATTAAAAACATATCAAAATAAAACAAGTTATGAACACACAGTGAATTGGTTTAATGAGGAACTTAGAAATCTATGCAGAGTTCTTCATTTTCTTGTTGATTTCAACAAAATTTACCCATCCATCAATCTGCAAGACAAAATCAAAACTTTTAAGCAAAAATATCGGCAAAAAATAAAAAAAGCTAAAATACAAGCAAATGATCAACTCATAAATTCTTCAAATAACCCCATAAAAACTATGTGGGAAATTGTAAATCGGTATAGAGGCCAGAAGAATAATGAAAATTGCAAATCAAATATAACCCCTGATGAGTACAACCATCATTTTATAAACACAGCTAAAATTACTACAAATGGCAATAAACCCAATGAAAATACCGCGATATTGTATGCACTAAAAGTAAAAAATATACCAAAAAATTTGTTCAAATTCAGAACGGTAACACAAAAAGAAATCAGAGATGTTATTAACGGACTTAAAAATAAAAAATCAAAAGATATCTATGGTTTTACTACAGAACTTTTAAAAGTAATTAAGGATGTGATAGTTTGTCCACTAACTGATCTTGTAAATCAATGTATAACAGAAAGCATTTTTCCAAACATCTTACGTCGAGCGGTTGTAATTCCTGTGTTTAAAAAAGGGGACATAAATGAACTAACAAACTACCGACCCATTTCCTTATTGCCTGTTCTTTCGAAAGTTTTGAAGAAAGTTTTAGCCCTTCAAATAACAGAATTTGTTGAAGCAAATGATCTCCTTGGTAAAAACCAGTATGGCTTCAGGAAAAACAAAAACACAACCATGGCTATCCTAGATCTAGTTGAGGTTTTGATGGCCTCTTTCCAGGAGGGGAAATATGCTGCTTAAACTTTCTGCGATCTTACAAAGGCTTTCGACTGTGTGCCACATGACATCTTTCTAAAAAAACTTGCAGTATATAACTTTGATTCAAATAGTATAGCCCTTATAAAATCATACTTAGATGGGGGTATGCAAATAGTGAAGATGGGGTCAGAATCGTCAGCAGAAGCAAGTACAAGCTCTTTTGGGGTTCCTCAGTGATCCATATTGGGCCCACTATTTTTCTTAATATACATTGCTGATCTACCAGTTAACCTTGACTTAATTCATGCAGCACTTTTTGCTGACGATGTAGTTACTACTGTAAAGGATTCTTCACTAGAGAATGCCATGATGATGTCGTGTGACGCACAGAAGAGGGCGGAAGATTGGTTTGCGGCAAACGGCTTGGTGTTAAATACAACAAAAACACAAAATGTTACTTTTTCATTAAAAAACATGCCAAAAGATGATAATGAACCAGTAAAATATTTAGGAGTTCTTCTTGACCGCAAGCTGCTGTGGAGGAGCCACATTCAATCTGTTTGCAAAAAACTAAATATTAATGTGTTTGTTTTGAGAAACTTGGCTAATTGTGTCACAGAAAGGGTACTTAGACAAGCCTATTTTGCTCTGTGCCAGAGTAGAATTGAATATGCTCTAATGGTTTGGGGTTATGCAGCTGGGGCTACCGAGGTGTTCAGGGTTTAAAGAAGGGCGGTAAGGGTGATGGGTGGTCTAAAGTATAGAGAGGATTGTAGAGATGCATTCAGAAATCAAAAAATTTTAACGTTTCCCTCACTCTATATTTTTCACTGCCTTTGCTATATGAAGTATAATTTGAACTTATATGAAACACACATCAATACTCATAATTATAATACGCGAGGTAAAACTAATGTAAGATCAATCTATAATAGATTAAAAAGATGCCAAAATTCAACAAAGTACTGGTGTGTCCGTTTTCTGAATGTGCTTCCTCAAACAATAAGAAATTTACAACTAAAATCGTTTAAAGTCAAAGTAAAACAAATATTGCTCCAGAATGCCTTCTACTCGTTTGAAGAATTTTTAAATCATAAATTTGAAACTTGAATGTTTAGTGTTATTTGAATGTTAAGTGTACTGTTAGGTTTTTAATTTAAACAAATTTTACCACTATTTTATTACTTACTATTTAGAGAGATAAAGAAAAAAAACTGACTTGTGTAAACATTGTTATATGTAAAACACCAATAAATTTTTACTATTTACTATTTACATTGAATATTAATACAAAGTCTTTTGGTCTTTCACTATGCCACATCGCCGTTGCATCATCCGCAAGATCCGTGAGAACCCCAAAGATATCAAGATTTAAAAGTTCATTTATATAGACGAGGAATAATACTGGCCCAAGAACTGAGCCTTGCGGAACTCCATACTTGATATGTTGCTCTGAAGAACACACACCAGATAGATACGAACGGAACCAGTCGAGAGCCCCGTCGCGAAAGCCATAGACCTCCAGCTTTCGCAAGAGCGTTTTGTGACTCACACAGTCAAAAACTTTGGATAAGTCACAGAAAGCTCCAGCAGTGAAATCTGTTCAATTACCTGGTACATAGCATCATTGTGTTCTATTAAAAAATCCATCAATCTTTTTTTTAAAGAGTTTTTTAGTTAATATGGAACTAGTTAAAAAAAAGTATTGGCCTATAGTTTGAGGGATAAAGTCTAATGCCGGCATTACACTCTCGACAAAGAAACACCGACGCTAAGCGAGGAAGAGAATGTAAATTTTTATGTCAACTTTGCTTAATAAAGTAGTAAGAAGTATTACGTCAAATAATGTCGATTTTTTTTTAAATGATCTTAGTCTTATCTACTATCTCTAAATAATTTGAGAGATTTTGCATTGTCAAACTATTTATGAACTCTGGTCTTATCTAATAATATTTGATGGCTGGCTTTGAAAATGTACCACTTTTGCTATCTTCACCATGTAAAATTATATTTTTATCAAGCATTATACTTGAAAAGTAGCTCTACGGGCAAAACAGACAGACATATTTGGGTTTGATGCACCGAAAGAAATTATAGATAGGTTGGTTTCTATGGGGATTATTAGAGACCATGTAGGTAAGACATACTTTCTTTCTTTATAATATAATAAAACGGGATTTGAATGTATTTTGCCATTTATAATTTTGTAAATTTTTTAATTAAATATTGTTTTCGACATCAACAAGCATTAATTAAATGCAAGACTAGGTTAAAAACAAGTTAAATGTATAGCATAGTTGTAGGCATATTTTCAGGATCGCTGTATTTTAATAAAAGTTTTATTCGGCTAATCAGTCCTTTGAGCCACTAACATCACAATAATTTATATTTTGTAACAGGAAACAAATTTAACAAACTATTTTAAATTTTTTAGAAAACACACTGCGTAATTTTCGTTTGTAACGGTTTTCTAATTCGACGCATCTCTGATTTACGCTGTGTCTTTTTCTCTTTCTGAATCGTTTAAAGCACAGTCTTTATCTATTCTTTGTGGCGTGCTATAGCATTAGAATGAGTGCCTAGAAAGCAGGGTCATTTTTACAGAGACAAGAAAGTGGTTGCAAAGCATTCTTGAGTTGGCTTCCGCACGCTTCACTACGCTTTATTTAAGAGGGGGTTTTTTAAACTGGGAAAATGTGATATTTTGTCAATTATTTTAACCTAACATAAATTTACTTTGTTTGTTATTCTTAACTATTTTTGTCTTTACATTTAGAGTTTATTTTCATTTTAAACCTTTTTAATATTGCTGTCTGCAGTGTTTTAAAATACTGTTTCTATCTTTTTCTGGTTTTCTTAACATCAAATACAAACCAATTGTTGCCCTAAAATCGGCATTTTTCATCAATATAATATCCCAAACCTAAACAGTTATAATTAGTAAATTAAACAGTTGATTAAATAACTTTACCTATTCAATCAACGTTTAAAATGATGCTAAGTAAATATATGTACAACATGTATACAAAAGGTTTCTCAAATTTAAAAGTGTAAAGTGTGTTAATATTAGGATACAAAAGTTTAATAGTTTTAACATGAAGTTAAATATAAAAAGCTAAATATGTGAATTTAAAAAAAAAATTGAACAGATATGTATGATTTGCCTACATTGTTTACATGATTGACAAAAACACTTATTACTTATACACTACTTCCTCTAAGAACCGCCAAATTCCCCTTCAAGTTCGTAATAAATATTAATAATAACTTTTATAACTCAATTAAATTGTTGCCCCAGTAGCTTAGAATATTGAAGCCTTGGCCAAAGGCCACTCGGTTTGACGGTACCACTGTTAAAGCGCCGTCTGCTATGAAAATATTATAAAAGACTTCAAAAAAATGTTTTTAAACTTTTATAAAATGTCTGTTTTACTGTTTTTTTAGCAAGTTAAAAATGACATAAACCGAAAAAAATAGGACAATCATAATACCATTTGACCGAAAAAAACAATTCATAACAAAATATATTTAAACAATTTATTTTTGACACTTCTAGAATAAAATATAGTTATTTGGCTATCATGTTATCTGATTTTGAGGTGTAATATTTTATTACCAGTTACTGACTAATTGATTTATTGGTGGTCAAGTAAGGCTATAAAAATTGATATTTGATAAGTTGAAGTACCAAAAAGAAAACAATGGTTTTCAATAAAGTATTTTACTGTTCTTTTTTTAGGGATTTTTTTAATTAATAGGTCTTTATATAATGCTTCTTATAGAAAAATAAAAACAATTCCTTAAATTGCTATTTTCTTTTTTACTGTTGCTTATTAATTTTAGTAGCGTAATTAAGTGAAGAAGGGACTGTTTTAAAATATGATCTTTTCGCTTAATAAATATGGTAGACGCTTAGGAATTTTATTTATAATGAAAAAGGTTACTTGATTCATTTAATACATACAAACTATTTTTACGATAAATAAATTGTATAAGTTGTATTAAATAAGTTGTACGAATATAAATGACTATCATTTACCAAATTTTGACATAAAAATATCTTCAGCCGTGCATATTAGTATTGTAGGAACAGGAAAAGAAGGAAACTGATGGCTATATATATATTATTATTTTTAAATTTTGTTGTCACATTTCTCCAGTTTAGGACTGCTAAACTAATTTGTAAAAAATATAATTTTAGAAATGTTAAAAAAAAGTGTAAAAAGTTGTTTAAAATTTTGAAAAGCTACAAATAGGTATCTAACCAGATGGCTGTAAGCAAATGTAGATACATTTGCTTACAGACAACTTTAATGGAAGGATTTATAGAAAATGATAAGTTAACAAACTAGGAGCTATACAACCAACCATCTTTTACCTTTGAATTTAGTATGAAATCAGATATTTAAAATAATCTATTTAAAAACTATTTGCACTCTTAAATTTGAAAATTTAACACTTCATAGGATTTTATATTTTTTAAAAATAAGTTTTTCCATTTATTATAATATAGTGCGTTATTGAATAACAGGTAAATATTTAAGAAAGTAATTTTAGGTCTATTTTATGAAAAAAAATATACGCCTGGATGTTCTTATAAAATTATTTTTAAATATTCATTAGTTGCTGAGCAAATATCGTCTCTTGATTCCTTCTTTTTTGACGTACAGTTTTTATATAAAAAAGTAAGTATGCATCTCGTTAAACACTTTACAAAAAAAAATCATCTTATTTAAAGTACCGTGGGCAATCCCTGCACGAACACCACTAGTCAAAATAAAAAAAACATGAATGATGAGAATGATGAATATAAAATGTGTACCAAATTTTAAATAAATATCTAGAGCAGTATCACAAATATTAAAAAATAGGAGATTTTATGAAATTTTTTGACACCCAGTAGATATCTCAAAAGATAACAGGTTTAGGACATTATATGTATTTAAAGAACCTGCTTTTATAACGAGAGGGTGACTAAAATGTATTAAATACCAAGGATTGGTTCATTGTTCTTATGCAGGAGACGAGCGGAAGACAATGAAGTAAATCTTTTTGATTTAAGTAAATACAAATTAGGAAATTTTAGGACCTGCCCTTCTTGCCTAACACAAAAGCCCCTTGTCTCATAAATACAAACACTGCGATATTAGGGACTTATTGGAATAAGACCTGACTTTATTTTAGAGTCATCTTTATTCTGACAGACTTACAAAGAAAACTAACAGCTAACCTCTCAAAATTGACATACCAATGTCAAATTTAAAAATAAAGTCGCTAACTTTTATTTAATAAATACAGACACTAATAAATCCGGTTCTTAAATACACAAAGGCCGAATTTGAAAAAAAGCAGTTGCTTTTTTTATGTAAATCTGTCACAATATGGTCGATTTTAAAATAAGGACAGGTTTTATTCCAATAACTTTATAACCGATACAAGATTTAAGCTATGCATGAGCCTTTTCTAACAAACTTGATATTTTAGCTGATAACTATTTTTGATAAAAAAACTCTATCTCTATATTCTCAAATACAGTTTAAAACTAACAAACAATCATTATCACTCTCTGCGCTTCTACCAAAAACATAAATTAACACTTAAACACGTAACATCAACTTCCGAACTTTAAGCACAGAGCTCCCGGAGTCGGATGACGCTATAACTTTACTTTTTGCCTGGCTCACTTCTTAGCCTTCCACTTTTTATTAGGGGGAAATAAAAGGTTTTTTTGCGGGTATGGTCTTGCTGTTTATATTTATGTCAGGAAATATATTTAAAGTTTAAAATAATGATGGGCTTTATCTACCAGATAGCTAATTAATTTTGGACTAAATGTATTTTTTAATAACTTTTGTTTAACACATAATCTAATTTAATTTAAAAAAAGTTGCAGTACAGTCAGAAACAATATTTCCAAAAAGATAAAACTACTACTACTATACTACCACCATATTATAATTCAAGATATTGTATAAATTTAAAATCATGTGTTGATTCACCCTGACTTTTTGTATGTTATTTACATTTTTTTATTATTTTTAGGTTATAACCGACATGGTTTCTTGCCTAAGAAAAAAAAATAACTTTTGTTAACATCAATCAGGTGCTTTTTGAGTTATGACGTTTTAACTATTTACCGTTCTCGGTTTAAGTATCTCCATCGCTTAAATAATTTTTATGTTCGTTATTACTTTTTTATTTCTTAACAGATTTAGATAAAACAAAAACTGTTTTTGCTTTTAAAAACGTCACTTTTAAGATTTCAGCATTATTGTCAGACATTTTAAAATTCAAAATGGCAACCACGACTGAAAATTTATGTTTGTAAACCTTTAAGTTTCAGTTGTAAGGATATGGCTATATCAAATTTTGTATAAATACTCATACCGAGTATTCACTATTAAAATGGGTAAAGTAGTTTTTTAAATATGCCAATAATTCAAACTTTTTTCAGTCTTAATTTGCTAAAACGCTAACATTTATATTAGGAATTTCTTCCATATTTCTGAACCGCTTTTAATAAAACAAAAAGTGTTTTGCTATTAAAATTCTGGTCTCTTCAAATAACAAAAGTAAAGACACTTTTTTTTAGCAAAATCAGTTAAAAAAGAAGAAAGTAATGATCAACAAATTAGCTTGTTAAATTGAAAAAAGATCTGGTTTACATGAATATGTATGTAGGTATGTATGTGTAAAGAGCTTGCAAAAAAATGGGAATCGAAAAAGTGAAAACGTACGAAAAACCCATTTTTAGATTTTATTATACCTTTTTTCCAAAATGTTGGTAGTTTGTAACAAAACAACACATTATTTTAAAGGCTAAGGCTAAAGATTTTAGTTTTAAATAGTAATAATTGTTTTTCTACTAAATAATCTACTAAATAATACTTATTGTTCTGATAAATGACGTTTTTTTGTATGGGGAAAAAAGATGATTATACGACATTGAACGATTTTTTAGAATTGTTTTTTAGCATACTTGCCAATCTTCACCCCTACGTCGAATACACAGCTTCATTTTTCGTTGTTTTAACAATTTGCATTCTAGGCCTCATACGTATTATATAATGTACTGTAATGAGCTAAATAAATATTTAGAGCGTCGTAACTTAAGTTGAAATTTTTGTCGCTTATCTTCATCGTTTACATGCAAAAAACATTTGTACCTTTTGCACTTACAGTCCTCGCTCACTGTTTGGCTTGCCAGTTTCAGTTTCTTAGCCACATCTCTAATTCTTCCATACAATTTTAATTTTAAAAAATTTTTCATCCCTTTTAAATAGCTTCAATAACTGACCACTGCGATGCCTACTTAACTCAAGCTTCTGACTACTAAACGAAATCTATAGGAATGCTCAGGTACCTTCTTTATTATTTACTATGTGTTGTTCAACTCTGATTAGACCGGGTATTAATCTAATCTTTCTGAAATAAACTCACCTTATTATTAACTTTCACCTTTTTTCCTAAAAAACTACTCACAAAGGTGTTACTCTTATTATTAACTATTATCTTTTTTCCCGCAAGCAAAATACAATTTTTTTGATTTTTTAATATAACAAAGACTTATATTCCAATAACTTTCATTTATAATAGGTAGAACAGGGATCAGAGAATCCAAATTTATCAAAATCTAAAATTTTAAAAAAATGAACTCTAATCTTTTTTTCCCCAAGCTCTTTATACATTTATGAAAAATTTGAAATACACCTAAAACGCAGTGACGCATCCCGGAATGTATCTTAGGCGGGTCGAGATCCCTTGATATCGTTTTACATAATAATTTTTGTTTACATATATGAAATACGTAGAAAATATCTAAAAAAATCTTAGGTTGGGGGGGAGCGAGCCCCGAGGTCCCACTCCTGGGTGTGTTAATATAAAACGTAGAGGTTTGCAAACATAAAATTTTAGTCGAATCCATCTTGAATTTTAAAATACCGGACAATTTAAATCTAAAATGTCACGTTTATTAAATTAAAAAGAGTTTTTAATTTTAAAAAATCGGTTTAGAAATAAGAAAGTTTAAATTAGCAAATAGGAGATATTAAGACTAGAGACGGTAAGTCGTGGAAACTTCATTACTCAAAAAGTACAAGTCCGATTCCAACACAAATACATTTTTGTGTCAGGCAAGAAACCAGCTTTCTTGTAGCCTAAAAACCACAAATTAGGTTTGTAGGTCACATAAAAAACTGGGTTAAATTATTACGAGACTTTAAACATATAAGTCATCTTTTTCCATCTAGGTGGACATAATTAAATAAAAAGGAACTTTGTCAATATTATTTTAAAGCAAAGCTATACCTTATAAAAGACTGGGGGAGGAGACTGATAATAAAAAAATGGTAATTAAAAATAGGGGCATAGAAAAAAACAAACAGGAACTATACTATATCTGCTGCGGAAAAAGATGCGAAAATCAAGAGCACACGGAAAAAAGCGCACAGGTAATTGATACAATAAAAAAAATTCTTATAAAAAAAAGCATGTGAAATAAAGTTAAGTTTTTGCAATTAGAATGTTCCTTGTAAAAAAGTAACAGATTAGGTTAGTTGATGATCTAAACTTTGCCCAAAGAATGAGGGTAGTATTACTATATATATATATATATATATATATATATATATATTATAAATAAAATGAAAAATGTTAATTTTGAAAATTTGTTTTTGACAATTTAAAAAATTTTTGGGAATATTCATTACTATAAGCAAATTTTAGTCAAAACCTGTAATAATTTAAGTTTAAACTCATTAATATCGTTGAAGTATAAATTCATAATTACATTCGAGTGCGTTAAACTAGTATTAAGTATTGGTTAGTTAATAATTGTAAACAAAAAAATTGAGAAATTTCTTTCAAACTATATTCACGTTACTTAACAAAGCCGTTCTGCACAGTGCTCAAATAGTTTCACATTTTTAAAGTTGTCTAATAATTTAATACTTGGCTTTCAAAATGTACCATTTGTGCTGTCTTTACCATGTAAAATTACAAAAATTTTATAAAGTTTTCGTATTTTTCTTAAAATTTTGGTAATCTACGGGCAAAACAAACCATGTATTTGGATTCAGCTGACCAAAACAGTTAAAATAAGGTAGGTCTGGCCAAAGGTAGGGATATCCAATTCCAGAATTATAATGAAGCAAGTCAAGAGAAATATAATTCCTTTCAACCTTTACCTTATCTGTAGTAGCTAACACTATTTCTAAATAATTTACATATTTTTTCGAGCTCTGGTGATTTGGGGATTATTAACCATTTTAATACCTCCACCCCCCCCCCCCTACCCGTGAAACCACGAGGTGTACCCTTTAAGTGTTTTTATTTTGAAATTTTAAAAGGTATCAACTTGAGCATACAAAATCTGCAGGGTGTTTATTATTTATAATAAATAAATGAGGGAAAAAAAATAATTAGTTCATCATGGTACCAAGAATCCAAACAAAAAACTGTTTTGTTTTTCAAATTCATTTAACTCACTGAGGTACTGATAGACGCAGAATGTTCAAAGAGAAGTTTTTTTTAAACATACAGTATTTCTTATTGGAAAAACTAAATGTTAAGGTCGTTCTAGATAAAACCTAAAGTCTCGTAAGTAGCCAAATAAGTCAAAAATATAAATTACTTTGTTATATTTTTTTAATTCAAATATTACCTTGAAATTGATGGAGCTAATAACTGAAAGTTATATTATATAAAAAATTGAGGTTTCTAGAGTTGTAAACATAGAGGTTTTATTATATTTTATCCACAGAAAATTAAATAAAAGATAAAATAACTTGCCACAAGAAATATGTCCCATTATCTTGCATTTTGCATTATCTTACGAATAACCTAATTAAATTTTTAAAATCAATATTTTCCTAAACAAAAGCGTTGCGTTCTTGAGCCAAACTAAAAAAAAGTTGTGTAATAAATTTGGTTTGGTCGGAAAATGCTAAAATGTAAAGATATTGTAACAAATTTTGTCCCGTAGTAACGCTATTTTTCGATCATAAAATGTCCTGTGTTACTGATCCAGACATTAAATTTTTTAACCTTGATAGTTTTGACTGTTATCTATCTATCTTATTTGGTTTTGTGTTATAAATTGTATGATTTTTAATGTTTGTCCCTTCTGTCCTGTTGATGTCCCTTCTGTAACACCCAGATTACCTGATAGTTTTGTCAAAAATCCAGTCATTTTAAACCAATTTTTTAAGTGTGCTAATAGACTAGCTAGGAAGTTATCAGATCCGTCATGGATTTATTGCTGTCAGTATGCATATGAAGAGCTTGTGGGAAAAAAGATGAGATAACTCCATTTTTTTTCAAATTTTAGAATTTGATAAATTTGGATTCTATGATCTTTGTTCTACTTTTTGTCATTTAAAAAAAAATAATATAAAAACTCAAATTTGGCTTGCGGGAGAGAAGATGATAGTCGAAAAGAGGAACACCTTTGTGGGTATTTTGTGACAAAAGATAAAAGACCTTCTACGGTATGGTGAGTTTATTTCGAAAAGATAAGATTAAATTAATGCCCGATTCTTATCAGAGTCGAACAAGAAATAGTAAATATTGTCAGGATAGAAAATAATGTCCTATTAAGTGAATGACACAAGTTACGTTTATAAGCAAGTGCACATTAACCCTAAACATTCTAAGGAAATGAACTTCTGTATATAGTTCAAATTGTATTAAAAGTAATAAATTGTATATAGAAGTATTATAAACAACGTGGCTAATGGGATTTCGATGATGTTTATACAGGAAACAAAACACATCTCGATATCCTATCAATGGCAAACGGTTTGTAATAAAAGCATCTCCAAAAGAGTTTAGCAGTTAGTTGTACGCTGAGAACCTAACGCCCAGGCTTAGTTAATAGTGAACAAGTAGTACGTTAGTCAAGTATAAGAAGTTAAGCCTATAAAAGAAGATTTGTAGATAAGATGTATTTAAGTACAATGTAAGTAGTAAATATAAGTATTATAATAAAACCATTACACCTAACTTAAACTGTGTTCGTCACGATAAAACCCCCTCGTGACATATGGTGGAGGCGCCGCTGTCTTTTTTGAAAGACATATAGGCATATAGTGGAAAAAATGTATTTTTCAAATTATTTTTAATTTTTTTTATTTTTCTTAATTTCGCTCTTTTCACTATTTGTTATTTCATTTTTATTTTTTTTTTTAATTATTTTAAGGAGTATCGAAATTATTATGACGCTCCAGCCGAAACAATCGATTCCGACATGCATTAACTAAATATTGAATATTACATTTATTTATTTTTTATAATTTTTTATCAATTATTTTTCTGTCATTAGAATTATTTCTCCTATATAAATACCATTTTCATAAAATTTTCAAACTAGATGCACAGAAAAAATAATATATTTCTTTTTAAATCAAAAAACGCAGTTTAAGTGTGGTGACATGTTACCTATTATTAGTGTATATTTTTTCGCATATTAGTTTAATTCATTTTGTCTCGACATTTTCAATTCGGTATTTTCATACGTTTTTTTTTCTCTTAAAAAGATGGTTTCTATAATTAATGGGTACCCCAGCCAGAGTCACTAGAAGCGTCACAAAAAGTCTTAGTGAAGACGATAAAAATAACGTCTTCGCCTCTAGTTCGCAATCTGCGAGCAGTCCCCTTTTTAAAAAGCACCAAACTCTCAAGAAGTCCTGTCAGAAAGACAGTAAATTTCGACTTATCCTTCGTCGATCCGAGTGCCGAAAATCACTCAACCCCTAAAAAAGTTTTACAAATGTCAAAAGAAGATTTTAAATTATCCCGTGGGCAAAATTTATCTTTTGAAGATTCAAATAATTTAACGGTCATTTCCAATAAAACGGAAATTCCTTCGACAGAAGTAACGTTGCAAGACGAAAAAAGTCAAACCATAATTAACCAAGGGTTGAATACAAAATCTAGCTTCAATAAAAAACAGGACTCAGCCAACACAAAATTTTTTAAAATGACAAATACAACGCTAAGTGACGCTCTGACGGGTACGACCAGTAATCCGGCATCACCCAAATTTATAGACCCACCTTACTTTAACCCAGGGTTAGACTCCCCGGTGAATTTCATTACAAAATACGAAAAAGTATCTCAAGTAAACGGTTGGACCGAAACGCATAAGATAGCATATTTTAAAAATTATTTGGAAGGCGCCGCCTTCAGATGGTTTTTAGAATATAGTAGCAAAACCGAGAATGCAAATAAAACTTGGGCTCACTTAAAACAAGATTTTTTAAAAGAATTTGGGGGTGACCAACCTCTAAAAAATCTCAAAATTAAATTTAAAAATAGAAAACAGGGAAGTGCTGAGGATATTAAACAATATTATTATGATTTATTCAATATGGCGTATGAAATTGACGAAAAAATGCCATTTGACCAATTTAGAGAACATTTTGAAAGTGGGCTACATAGCTCCTATACAGAGTCATACGAATTAATAACCTCATCCGACCTGGATCACAAAAAACTAAGAGAAACAGTTTTGAAATTAAGTGCTATCAGACAAAACGTTTTAATAGACAAAATGACAAGACAAACAGAAGTTTTGACAATCGAACAAAATGAGGGAAGCTATCCTAGGCGAAACGGTCCTAATTTTTTAAGGCAAAATGGCCCAAATTACACGCGACAAAATGAAACAAACTATTTTAGGCAAAACGCGTCGAACTATCATCAAAATGGTAGAGGTAGGTCGAGGTTTCGCGAATTTAGAGGTAGATCAAACAATTATAGAGGTAATCTAAACAGGCCGATAGGTCAATCAAAACTCAAATCATGGGTATAATAGGAGGAATTTTGGCCAAAATATAAATAATTTTGGACAAAACAACAGGAATGAACAAAGAAGGCCGCAAAATAGTCACGTAGAGTCACCCAGAAGGGATCACTCAGGAAGCAGGGATCTTCCAAATACGAGGTGTCACGACGGCAGGCCGAGATGCAACGATTGCAATAGGTGTGGGCATTATGCATGTAGCAGGGAGCGTAGCAGCGAAAGGGGACCACAAAGAAGAGTATCGTTTAGTAGAGCGAGTAGGTCGCCATCCCCAAATGTGCAAGGACGACTCAATTAGAGTGCCCCAACGGCGTCGTCCTCCAAACAGGGGCAAGCAATAAAATTCTGGTAGTTAAGGGTGTCGTCAATAATTTTAAGGGGGTAGACATAGTCCTCGATACCGGCTCTGGAAAATGCATTATAGAGAAATCTTTATGTAGAGACATAGAGCCTTTAAAACAACAATTTGCTTTATCAACTGCCGGTGGAAATAAAGTAATGCCACTCGGCCTAACAGAATTTAAAATTAAAATCGGCGAAATGTGTGGATACATTGAAGCCATAGTCGTAAAAAAATTACCAAAACCTTTAATTTTGGGAATGGACTTTTTAGAAAAAAATAACGCCCAAATTAATCTCACCGACAAGACTGTACGACTAACGAACGGTTACATAACAACAACACTTTCGTTTCATAAAGACGAAAATTATCAATTGGGCACTTATGAAAATTTTATTTCACCTTCTTTACCTTTAGTACAGGAGGAAAGCCAGGATTTAAGGGATATTTTTAAAGTAACTTGTTTAAATGATTATTTTATTATACCGAGTGAGCATACAACAATTAAATTAAAAATAGAAAAATTCGGTTCAGTTGATTTAAAAAATTTTATTTTTGAAGAGAATGACGCATTTTTAAGACCTGAAGGAATTATTTGCTCTCCCCCTGAATTTGATGACGACACTTGTACAATGCAATTAACCACCAAAAAACATAATCCAATAGACATTTTCAAGGAATCGACCTTAGGCTACCTTAAAAAGGGGTTTAGGTACGATATAGACACCTTACCGGTCCTTAACATTGAAGAAACACAAGAGATACAGGATGAAGAGAGAGTGACAATGGCGGACCACAAAATTAACCACATAAAAGATGAAAAAATTAAATCGCATTTATACAATTTATTAGAGGAGTACAGCGATGTTTTCGCAAAAAGTCCAAAATATATGGGCCAGACGGACCTTGTAGAACACGTGATTGACGTGGGTGACGCGAAACCCATACGTCAAAAGCCATATAGGGTATCTCATAAGGAAAAGGAAATTATAGACAAACAAGTAAATGAAATGCTTCAGGCAGGCGTTATAAGCGAAGCGGAGTCAGAATGGGCAAGTCCGGTGGTACTGGTGAAAAAGAAAAGTGGAGAGACGCGGTTCTGTTGCGATTTTCGCCGCGTAAATCATATTTCACGTAGAGCTAACTACCCAATGCCAGTCATAGACGACCTTTTGACCTATTTAGGGAAGGCCAAATACTTCACAACACTCGATATGTTCAGTGGATTTTGGCAAATAAAGCTTAGCGACGATTCTAAACAGTATACAGCTTTTTGTTGCCCCGGACAAGGTGGTACATACGTTTGGAACAAGCTATGCTTTGGATTATCGGGAGCTCCTGGAACATTTCAAAGATTGGCAGATATGGTTTTTCGTGATCTAAAATGGAAAACGCTCCTGGTCTATTGTGACAACATCTGTATATTTTCAGAAACA
This sequence comes from Aspidapion aeneum, assembly GCA_963576565.1. Classification (NCBI taxonomy): domain Eukaryota; kingdom Metazoa; phylum Arthropoda; class Insecta; order Coleoptera; family Brentidae; genus Aspidapion; species Aspidapion aeneum. The sequence continues at coordinate 76,910,311 of OY755044.1, read as the reverse complement.
CTTTCTGACCATTTAGAAAAATTGCGCACCGTTTTTCAAAGACTACGGGATGCAGGGCTAACACTAAAACCCTCAAAATGCGAATACATAAAAGAAGAACTAGATCTGCTCGGTTATACTGTATCGAGCCAAGGCCTAAAACCCGACAAAAAGAAATTAATTTGTATTGAAAATTTTCCAAAAATTAAAACACAAAAAAATGTCATGCAATTTTTAGGCCTTGCAAATCTTTATCGAAAATTCATAAAAAACTTTTCCGCTATAGCCAGACCGCTTCATGATTTAACCAAAAAAGACACACCTTTCTTTTGGGAAGAAAAACATCAAAAAGCATTTGAGGAGCTAAAACGAAGGCTGATCACATCACCAGTTTTAGCGCATTATCAACCCGAAAAAGAATGCGTTTTACACGTCGATGCAAGCAGGCAAGGCCTAGGCGCCATACTTTTGCAAGAGGGGGAAGACACCCATCTTCACCCTGTTGCCTATGCCAGTCGAAGTTTAACAAACGCAGAAAAAAATATGTCAATCTCAGAATTAGAGCTAGCAGGAATAATATACAGTTTAGGCTATTTTAGAACATTGGTATATGGTAAGCATGTGCGAATCGTAACCGATCATCACGCACTGTGCTGGTTAAAATCAGTTAAAGATCCCGTAGGAAGATTAGCCAGATGGGCAATAAAATTGTCAGAATTTGACTACACAATAGAACACAAAAGTGGAGCAAAACACAGAGATGCCGACTGCATGAGTAGAAATCCCGTGCTAAAACCGAGCGAAAATGAAGAGGAACAATTAGAGGAGATACCCACGTTCATCATTGAACCCGAAGATATGGGAAAATTACAGAGAGAAGACGAAAGTTTGCGAGAGATCATAGACGGTTTACAAGATCCTGACAAAATTGGCAGTATTGGACTAAGAAAAAGAATAAAAAATTTTAGGCTTATAGACACAGTTTTACACAAAGTAAATCCTAGGCCAGAAGGGCGAGAATTTTTACTAGCCATACCAAAAAATTTAATTGGAGAGATTTTATTTGCACATCATAACGAGCCGTTAGGAGGCGCCCACCTAGGAGTGGCCAAAACAACAGAAAAAATTAAAAATCGATATTTTTGGGACCATTAACAAAAACATATCGAAGATTTTATTAAAAGATGCCCCGACTGCCAAGCCAGAAAAGGACAACAGAATAGAATTCCCATAGGGCTATTACAACCTATGCCGATAGGCGTTCCTTTTGAGAGAGTGTCTATAGACCTTCTCGGGCCATTCCCATTATCAAAACAAAAAAATACAATGATTGTAGTCGCGACAGATTATGCGACAAGATGGGCCGAAACAGCGCCATTGCCGGACGGAAAAGCAAATTCTGTCGCAAAATTTATGGTCGAAAAAATAATCACAAGACACGGATCGCCCAGATATCTACTGAGTGACAGAGGTCAAATTTTTAGATCCGAACTAATAAAAGAGATGTTAAAAATGATGTGCGTCACAAGCCAGTTTACTACGTCATACCATCCACAGTGCAACGGACTAGTAGAAAGAATGAATAAAACTATCGCAGATATGTTATCAATGTACACAAACACGTCACATACAGACTGGGATACATTTTTACCTTTAGTGACATCAACCTATAATTGTTCAAAACAAGCAACGACCCAGTACTCGTCATTTATGCTGGTCTATGGTAGGGAACCAATATTACCTATAGAAGCAAATATCATGATGAGTCCACCACCAAGTAACACGGAAGAAATCCGAAACCGGGCACTCGCAGTGCGAAATGCCGCAGCGGAAAATATAAAAAATCAGCAGCAAAAAGACAAAATTCACTATGACGCAAAACACAGACACGTCGAATATGAAGAAGGCGAGAAAGTGAAAGTTTTTACTCCCGTCAGAAAAGTAGGAAGAAGTGAAAAATTATTGCTCAGATGGTTCGGCCCATATTACGTTACACGCAGAATGTCGGATGTGGATTACGAAATAAGAAAAGGACCATCAAACAAATGCAAAAAAGAAGTGGTTCATGTCAGCAGGATGCTACCCTACTATGACCCATGGACACCGGAAGTAGTCCCAGTGACAGAAAATTAAGCTGCCCAAAAAATTTTTTTTAAGGCCGTTATGGCAAGGCCCTTAGGGCAAAGCCCTTATAACAAGACCTTGTGTCACAAATATTCCCCTGTATATAAAGACACTATTTAAAGTGAAGTGAAATAAAATAAAGGACGCTATTTTAGTGAAGTGAAAAAGACATTTTTATTCAATGCAAAATTTAAATTAAAAAAAAAAATATATACCTACCTATAATTAAATTAGATTTTTATTTTTTATTTTCAGTGCAAATATAAATAAAACAATTAAAAACCGATTAGGAGGTGTACGGTATCATGTCATTAAAACACTACACAAGATAATATAACAAAGTGTCAAGCAACGACCGCTTTGAAATCTTTACATACATAAATATAAACTGTTTATAGGAAATATAATATCAATGGTACACGATCGACTAATTAGTGTTCACCAACCTAAGTTTAGAAAACAATTAGGTAGTAATAATAATAAATTAAATTAAATGTTGGGATAACACTCCCGCAAAGTTTAAAAATAAGTTAAAAATTATTGAAATATTTAACTTATAAGTATCAACTAATTAGATAAATTGTTTTAAAAAACATTTAAGGAATATAAAAATTTTTGATTAAATTTGTTGAGACAACTCGGAGTTTGTTTAATAATATCCAAGCCGGTTGTTTTAAAAACACTTAGAAGTTTAATATTTTTCGTTAAACATTTATATTAACGATCAAAACTTTATAAATAATTAAAGTATTTTTTTAAATAAATTAAGATGTTGTGGAAATAAACCACAACTTTATTTTGACAACTTTTAATATTTTGATATTAATAATATCCAAGCCGGTTGTTTTAAAAACACTTAGAAGTTTAATATTTTTCGTTAAACATTTATATTAAAGATCAAAACATTATAAATAATTAAAGTATTTTTTTTTAAATAAATTAGGATGTTGTGGAAATAAACCACAACTTTATTTTGATAACTTTTAATATTTTGCTAACAAGGAACAGACGGCAATAAAACAAATAAAATACAAAATAAATATCGTAGCCAAACACTATGAATGCTATTATTTATTATTTTATTAAAGTAAATTTTAATTTTAAAAAGAGACATTTAATTTTTTTTAAAACACATCTAATGGCATGTAAATAACATATATTTGCAAATAATTTTTTTAGATGGAACTTCATATTGTGCATCATAGCAATTAAGGTCACAGAAGCCGAAAACAACCAATCCTACCTAGTAGAAGTCAGTGCCGGAGCATTTTGGAAGGCACTACCGCAAACTGTAGCATACGAAGCTACGATTCCGATTACATATAAAATGGACTGGTCAGAAGAGATCATGACAGAACCAGAGTTACCAAGATATATCTGCGAGTCATATGGCGACAATTGTAACTTGGTATCACACACACATGAGTTAGGGAAGGCATTCAAAAAAGAATTCGATTTGTTAAACGGTAACTGGGGCGCATCTTCGATGAGGACACAAAAATCTAAACAAAATTTAAGGCCAAAAAGGGCACTAGGCTTCATCGGAGACGCTCTAAATTGGTGTTGTGGGGTCGCGACCGAAGAAAAACTCGATATAATTTCTGAGGATGACGAAACAGTAAAAAGGCAACTTAACACAATCAGTAAAGGGCTAGGCGAAACCCTTCACAGTATCGGGGAATAGTCAAACATTTTTCCGATTACACTACAAAAATTGGCGATACTTTTAAAGATACAGAACGTAAAATAAAATTTATCGACTCAAAAGTTTCAACTTTAAATAAAGAGGTTAAAGTAATCCTGAGGGATGAAGAAAGTTTTGCTAGCACGTCTCTGGTCAATCAGTATCAAAATTTAAGGCGAATAATATCTCTAACTCGCGCACTAAGAAAACAAAAAATTATTGAATCATGCAAAGCAAGAAAAATCCCTATTGAAATAGTCAATCCAGAGGTTCTACGAAAGGATTTAGATAATCTGAAAAAACAAATCTATTCGTCAAATCAAGGTTTGGCAATTTCAAAAGAAAAAATTTCAAAATTTTACGTACTTCCAATATGCGACTGCAGCATCACAGAAAATAAAATTTTTATTCACATTAAAATACCGAATATACAACACAGACAAAAGTGGGACCTTTATGAACTGACCACCACACCCTTCGCATGGTTCAATCAAACATGTACAATACCACACCAGGCATTGTACATCGCTGTCTCAAAAAATAATTACGAAAAAGAAGAGATTAGACAAATTTCAGGTACAGGGCTACATTTATGTAGACCTTATCACGACAAATTATGTTTTATTCCTAGGTTTTCTGCTGATAATATACAGGGACCAGAGTGCGCCAAAAAATTGTATCACGGCGCGTCTGTAGAAGAAATAAGTTCATACTGCCCGATGAATTGCCACTCGGGTAACTCGTTGATAATCTCAGAAATAAATGACATAACATACATACTTACACATCTGCAAGAAAAAACCTATCTCTCATGCGGTAGTGAAAAAACCGAGCTAAAAAACGTTTATAACAAAAAAGGAGCTTTAAAAATTAAAATCCCATGCAATTGCCAGTTAGAGTCATCCGGAGAAATTATTATCCCACAAAAATTCCCATGTAACAATAAAATCGAGACAGCGAGCATAGTTCACATTATACCTGCAGTTTGGTCAAATCTAAAATCATTTATTTTAAGACCAAAAATGCAACACATGCAACCCACATATAAAGATATGCAAGAGTGCCTTAACTCAAATTGGACACTAAATATACCTCATTTAAATTTGACGTCATCAGAGACAACATTAAAACAAATTGAAAATTCAGTAGACACTATCATACCGCAAACATACGGTTTCAGCGATAAATACGGTATGGGAAGTCACGGAATTTTTCTGCTATGGAATTTTCTGCTTTCAGTGTCGACTGCATACCTATTTTTTCATCATCCGATTGTAAGTCTGGCAGCATCACCAGTTCAAGTTGCTAACGCACAAAATATTTTAAACACAATACAGATACACTACGAATATGACATATTATTCGGTGTCACGTGCCTTGCCCTGCTTTTGTTTTTAACCTATGTAAGTATAAAACTTCTCAAAAAACATTCAAAAAAATCGGCGTCACTAAATTTAAAAGAAAATACACCCGAAATCGTAATCAACTACGGTCACACAAAGTTTCAAATCGAATTGAAAGAACAAAAAGATTTATTCTCCCTTCAAATCGGCGAAAAAGTTAATGCAAACATTGTCAATTGTGGCTCCGGCGAATAAAAAATTCGTCGTATAATTAAATGCCGGTATATTTTATTTATACACGTGCTCAATGTAATTATAAAAACCGCATAGATTACATAACAGTATACTATGCCGGTAGTTTTGTATAATAAATAATTTTTATAAATGTTTACGACCTGCACTGCGCGTCGTAGTCCGCAAATGGAAGAACTCATTTTTACCGTGATATTTCATGTCAAAGTCTACGCGAAAAGATTATTGAAGAAATATTATAGTAAATGATAGGAGCTAACCCATTTGCCGACAAGCTAATTGCCACATAGAAGAGATCGCCAAGTATAATTGTATATTATTACAATGTTAATAATTTTTATGAATCACAGGAGTGAGATTGAGAGATGTAAGGGAAATAAATTATAATGAAGGGCGTATACCATAGAAAAAAAAATAAATGTATGACATACATAATATTTTAAACTTAGTTAAATAATTTCTATAATGTCTTAAAAGGTGCAAAACGCACACATTGTTTTGAATGTATAATAAAACAAATTGTGGAATGTATAAACAAAGGTGTATTAAATTAAACATATTTTTTCGAATGTTATCAAATGATATAAGTATAAGCAGGGTTGCCAGGGTATAAACAATTCTAAAATGAACCGAGAACAATTAAATAATTTTTTCTCATTTTGTATTTTTTGTCTCTTTTCAATGTAAACATATGTAAATATATATTATGTCCTAACATCGTCTGTACATTAATTTTTTAGATCCACCTATTCTACTCGTTCCCAACATGAAGAAAGAAGACATGGAAGAACGATGACAACCTGACATAACCAAGACGTCACAAAAGGCCTAGCAAAGCGGCCAAAAAGATCAACCAAAGTAATGCAAAAGACGAAAAAGTGGTGAGCAGGGCCGATTAGCACTGGTGTACAGCAGACAAATCGCCATAGAGCCAATCCACCAAGTAGTCAACCCAGACAGAGCTAACAGCCAATACCACAAGGCAACAGCCGATAGCACAAGGCAACAGCCGATACCACAAAGCAACAGCCGATACCACAAGGCAACAGCCGATAACACAAGGCAACAGCCGATAGCACAAGGCAACAGCCGATACCACAAGGCAACAGTCGATACCACAAGGCAAGACAGCTACCCAGAGCGCAGCATGAAAAAACCGGGGGGAGCCAACTCTAAAACCCCGCCAGTCGTGCCGCCAAATCAAACACTACGAACAGAAAAAAGGACCTACCATCCAGGTCTTCCTGAGGGAATGGACCGCACAAGTCAAAACGAGATAAGGACAGTTGGCAACAAAGCGAGATCTGAACATTTTCAAGGCAGCGTGCAAGACCCACAAATTCGTCACGGCAACACTGCGGTTGATACTTCTTTATAAACCTACATTGGACTAGGTTGCGTCACCTGAAGAATGCAAAACAATCGGAACGAGTAGATGGGAATGGATAGACAATTATTTTAGTTAATTAGTTTTATAATTTATTAGGTACAGACGACTGTTATATTTTTTTTGTGAAAAATAGTTTAGTAGACAATCTGTGGGGACAGATTTTTTTAAAAGCAAGGGGGATGTGTCAGGATAGAAAATAATGTCCTATTAAGTGAATGACACAAGTTACGTTTATAAGCAAGTGCACATTAACCCTAAACATTCTAAGGAAATGAACTTCTGTATATAGTTCAAATTGTATTAAAAGTAATAAATTGTATATAGAAGTATAGTAATAATAAGTATATAAACAACGTGGCTAATGGGATTTCGATGATGTTTATACAGGAAACAAAACACATCTCGATATCCTATCAATGGCAAACGGTTTGTAATAAAAGCATCTCCAAAAGAGTTTAGCAGTTAGTTGTACGCTGAGAACCTAACGCCCAGGCTTAGTTAATAGTGAACAAGTAGTACGTTAGTCAAGTATAAGAAGTTAAGCCTATAAAAGAAGATTTGTAGACAAGATGTATTTAAGTACAATGTAAGTAGTAAATATAAGTATTATAATAAAACCATTACACCTAACTTAAACTGTGTTCGTCACGATAAAACCCCCTCGTGACAATATATTACAAGGTACCTTAGCGTTCCTATGGATTTAGTTTAGTCGGAAGCTTGAGTTAAGTAGGTAGCGCAATGGTGTGTTAGTGCAGCTATTTAAAATGGATCAAAAATTAAAACAAAGAAAATCGTATGGAATAATAAAGGATGTGGCTAAGAAACTATATCTGGCAAGCCATACAGTGGGCAAGGACTGTAACTGCAAAAGGTACAAATGTTTTTTGCATTTAAACGATAAAGATAAAAGTCAAGTTATAGAAAAATTCAACCCGCTACCAAGTTAGGATTCTCAAAATATTTATTTGGCTGGGCCCATTACAGTACATGATATAATACGTAGAAAGCCTAGAAGGCAGATAATTAAAACGAAAAAATGAAGTTGTGTATAGGTATATAATTCGACGTAGAGGTGAAGATTGTCGAGGACAAACATCTTTCTTCCCCATATAAAACCAAAAAAGCAACAAACAAAACAATAAGCCATATCTTCCCAGCAAACTATTTATTAGACATTAACAGTTATTATTATTTAAAGCTAATATCTTCAGCCTATTAAAATAATGTATTGTTTTGCTACAAACTGACAAAATTTTGAAAAAAAAAATATAATCTAAAAATCGGTTTTTTGTACCTTTCCACTTATAGAAGACTTTTCTCTCGCAAGCTCCTCATATGGTAATTAAAGAGGTTGGAAATGTCACAAAAGTATAACTGCCTGTTGCAAGGACTATACCGCGTTACAAGGGGCAAATAAATGACAACTTCAACAAAAACTTCTTATAAAAAACGCAAGTGACAAATCTTTCACTGGCTTTTGGTGACACATAATAGTTTAAACTCCGACCCGTTCAGTTTACAACAATTTTTGCTGATACAAAAATGTTTGGTGCTACGGTCATCTACTTTTAAAATGGAACCATTCTTTTAACGTCACTTTCGAATGAGGACCTTGAATTAATACGTAGCGCTATGGACAGCTAGGCCGGACTGGGTACGTTGGGGCCCCGGCGGGAGAGCAGAGCCAAGGGCCCCATAACTGGGCGGAGAATGTGGATGCAATAAATCAAGAAAACAAAAAATTTTTCTCGGGTTTCTGAAAGCTTAAGAAGTTTGGCACTATATGAAACTTAAATTTTTGTAAAATAAAGCCATTTTTATGTAAAAATTTTGGGAATTTTTTTTACTTTTTTTATTTTTTTTTTATTTGTCAAACACACTGTGTTTATTGTATTACAATCTAGTCAGTAAGACTAATTAGCAATTTTGTTTTAACTTAATTTACTAGAAAAGTCAGATTTAAACTTAGGGTTCACTCAACAGTTCTCCCCGCTTTGTTTAGTCTGTAACTCACAATTGTGTTGTGTTTATAGCATTATTTTGTTTTATATAATTCACTTAGTTTACTAGCTCAAACGGCTTTAGTCTTTTTAGTCTTCGAGCTAGCATAGTATTGTCTAGAAGCTGAATTGCTTCCACATTCACATGCCGATGGAGTCTATCTTCATGGCTTTTTGCGTACTTTTTTATAGTCTCTGCTACAGTTTCGGTTTTTAGATCTCGATGAAGGTCACTATTTCGAACGTACCAAGGTGCATTCACAATATTTCTTAATACTTTATTTTGAAATCTCTGTAAAACTAGAATGTTACTCTCTTTTGCACAACCCCATAGTTGAATACCATATGTCCATACTGGTTTCAGTATTTGTCTATAAAGCAGTAACTTATTATGAATTGTTAAGTTAGATTTCCCTCCAATTAGCCAGTTCATTTTTCTATACCTTATCTCAAGTTCTTCTTTTTTTTTCTTAACATGTGCTTTCCAGCTCAATTTGGTATCAAGTGTTATACCGAGATTTTTGCCTGATTTGAATATGGTACGGGAATGTTGTTAATTGTTATTTATATGTGATTTATATTTTTGTTTGTAAAATCAACATGAATTGATTTGGTTTCATTTAATTTTATTCGCCACTTTGTGGTCCAACTGTGAACTTCGGTGACTGCATCCTGAAGTATTTCTATGCATTTTTCAATAGATTTTTCTACTGTCAATAAACATGTATCATCGGCAAATGTTGCTAAGTGACAATTTTCTGGCTTTGGGATATCGCAAGTATAGATAAGGGCCTAGTACGCTACCCTGGGGCACGCCTGCTTGAATTTCTCTTAAATTTGAGTATGAGTCTTCCTGTTTTACTCTAAAATGTCTATCAGATATGTATGATTCCAAAATATCCGAATATCGTTTTGGCAGAAACCGTTTTAGTTTAAAAGTAAGGCCTTCATGCCACACTTTGTCAAATGCATGTGCTACATCTAGAAAAACTGCAGAATAAACTTTTCCCTCTTCTAGTGCTTTTTCTATTATATTAGTAATTCTATGTACTTGATCTATCGTGGAATGCTTGTCTCGAAAACCAAATTGATGAGATGGAATAATTTCTTGTCTTTCTATGATGGGTTTTATTCTTTTAAGCAGTAATTTCTCATAGAGCTTGGATATAATTGGCAGCAAAGATATTGGCCTGTAAGATGACATGTCATGGAGTGGTTTTCCCGGTTTTGGGACCATGATAACTTCTGCAACTTTCCACAGTTTAGGTACATACCTAAGCCTAAAGGACGCATTAATTAGGTTGCATAGTTTTACGATAGCTTTTCTGGGGAGTTGTTTTATGACTACCCCGTTAATAAGATTATACCCTGGGGCTTTTTTCGAATTAATATTTTTGATTTCTGTTAATATTTCTTTTGGTGATGTAAGCTTAATATGGTTTTCGATTTGATGGGGTTCATTTAAATGAAAGTTTTCACACGGTGCTTCGTGGGGCTGAAATGTTTTTTCTAAATGACTTGCAAAAATATCTGCTTTTTCTTTGTTACTCCTTGCCCACTGGTTGTTAGATTTTCGTATGGGTGGAATTTGGATAATTGATCTTTTAAAATCTTTGGTTGCTTTCCAAAGGGAATAGTCGGTATTTTTATCATCTGTAAGTTCATTAAGAAAATGGTTAATAGATTCATTTTTTATTACTAGAATTTCTCGCCTAATGCGCTGCGTCATGTTGTTGAGATTTGTTTTGTCCCGAGGATCACGGCTTTGCTGCCACTTTCATCTTAGTTTCCTTTTTTCCAATATAAGGTCTCTAATTTCCTTTGGACAGTTTTTTCCCTTAAAAATTCTCTTTGGTTTTGGACTGTTTTCCCAAGCTGCTTGTTGAATATTTGTAACAAAATATTTAACTTCTTTATCGATTTGTTCTGGCGTTTGCAATGGTACTGATAGGTTTATTTTTTCTGACAGACTTTGTTTAAAACTAATCCAGTCAGTCAGTTTATTAACTAGTGAGATATTTGCTTCTTTCTTTATTTTGTTTTTACTAAGAGTTAGAATAATAGGTGAATGATCTGAGTGTAAATCAAAACTTTCTTCTATATCTACAAAACTTAAAGATATATTTTTTACTATAAAAAAATCAATTAGATCTGGAATTTTTCCTGGATCTGTTGGATAGTATTTGAGCTTGATATTGGCTCACATTGATATTCACTAATAGCTTGCAAAAGTTCTTTTCCTTTAGAATTCGTCAGTCTAGATCCCCAGTAGATACTTTTTGCATTAAAGTCACCTCCAATTATAAAACGGTTTCCTAATTTCCTGAGAAAACTAAGATATTGATTTTTCTTTAGTGTATATGTTTTGGTTTTTACACTTACTAATGTAGCTTGAATCTCTATGGTTTTATATCCCATCTCCTCATAGTGTGATATATTTTCTTTAATAATTACAGTACTTCCCCCATGTGCAGTATTGCTAGAGTGAGTTGTATGATACACTTTATAACCCTTAAATTTAATGTGAGACTGGTTAGTGAAATGCGTTTCTGACACAAGACAGACGTCAATTTTTTTCTATGTCTTGAATAACTTGCAAGTCTTGCTGATGTTGCAAGAGACCATTGGCATTCCAAGCTAGAATTCTAAGATTACTGACCATTTTAAGGCATATTGGTAGCTCCGTTAGTGCTACTTTCTAGTTTAATTAATCGCTCATCAAGTTTGTTCAATTTCTCCAAAATTAATTGAAGTTTTTGTTCCATAGTATTTTGACTACTGATATTAATATCAGGTATAGTAGCTGTTGCTGCTACTTGGCTGTATGTCCTTGTCACAGAGTTTTGTGTGACTGTTTCTTGTCTGTTGGGTTTGTCTATTTGTAATCCCGTTTGGTGTGAGATTCGGTTTCTTAGGTTTATTTTTCAATTTTTGTATTTCTTTAGCAACAAGGCATCCTCTGTAGTTAGCAGGATGCTTGCCTCCATAGTGGATGCATTTTGGCTCAGATTCTTTCGGTTTGGGGCATTCTACAGTAAAATGTTTCCCCGTGCATTTTACGCAACGTGGTTCTTTAACGCAATATTTTTGCATGTGTCCATAAGATTGGCATCTTTTGCATTGAGGGACTAATTTTGAGGTTTTTAGTGCTTTTATTTCCACTTCAATCCCAAGGGTACTGGGCTTATTTGTTTGTTTTCGTATGAGTGCCATTCATAATTTATTTCAATAAGCATTTCAGTAACCAGCCGATAGCTGTCTGCGTCTTGTACATTTATTTTAATATTTTCGTTATTTAAAACTTTTATTTTAACTCCTTGTATGATATTTAACTTTTCATAAATATCATTAAAATTATTTACGCCATTTACCAAAATCGGTGGAGTTAATGGAGCTTTTTTAACCTTAGTAGGGGGTTCTTCATTTTGTGTTTTATTGGAGGGCTCTCCAGTGCCCGAGCTTTTTTGTGGTGGTGAGAGTGAAGTATCCATTCGACGTTTCTTCCAACCTTTTCCTTTTTGTCTGATCCACTCAGTTTCTCTTGCTAGATCGTCCTCATCAGTAATGTAGTCCATGTCAGATTCTACTTTTTTAGTGACTTTTATCTCTAAATCTGCAACTTTTTTTTGCATACTTTCCAGTTGACTTCGGAGATAATCCAATTGTACACTAAGTGAATTTTTTTCGTTTTGGGATTTTTTCCATTCGCTATATAAAACTTTTTCATTTTGTGTTCTAGCATGGCTATCCTGAAATAATTCGGCATTATCCATTTTTTCTTGATTTTGTTTGGGCTCTTCGCTAATTTTTAAAACAAGCTTCACAGGTGATGGTACACTTTTTTTGCTTTTAAACATGATATATTATTTATAATAAACATTGTTTATAGATATTTAACACAGCTTCGCGCGCGCGGTTTATTATAAACAAAACAAACCTCGACTTGACCTCGTTAGCACTATTACGCAGGTACGATGCAATACAACCGTACCGAACTGCGATCGAACGAATACGGGAAAAAAATTGAAACTAACTTTATAACGGTGTATTGCATCAATATATGCGGTTTTCGGAATATATTAAAACTCATTTTTCTTAATAATTTTTGTTATAGCCAAGCAGGAGCTTTTGGTTTTAGGATATCTCTCAAAAAACTGTATTTGAGCATGGGCGCACCCAGGAGTAGGACCTTGGGGTCTCCTCGTTCCCAGACTTCTCGTAACCAAAAAAAAAGTGTTGGTAAAAACAATTTATTTATAAGTTATCACTGTTCACACTGTTACAAAAGCAACATTCGCAATTTAACTGAACGTTAAGCAAAATCTAGGCAGTTTTCTTAAGGTAACTTACTAGATTAATCAACAATCAATCAATAAATATAAATTGAAGTTATCATCTTAAGTAATGTATTCAGTTATATTATTTTCTTAATTTTGATCTTGATCTAACAATAAATTTTACATCCGTATATCTAGGCCCAAAGTAGCCTCGACCTCTAAGTGGCCCATGTTCAGCAACTCCAGCACGGGCTGCAAGGGATTCCAAAAGATGGGGCCAGTTCCTAAGGCCTTTAAACATTTCTCCTTTACTTTTTGGTGCAAAATAACTTGATAAAAAATTTTAACCGTATCTGCGGTAGACACCTACCAATCTAATGTAACTTAACTTACTTGATGCATATATACTCAGTCAACATTTTAAAAATATATTTTTTTTAATAATTTTTTGAAAATAACTTATTTTTTGATTGTACTTTCTTTAAATTTTTTAAAATAATAACCCTCTGTGTTCTTTTTGGGAGGTCGAAATCAGTATTAGCGTAACCATATTATGATCGGAAAGAGATCCTAAGCTGCCCACGCTCGCGCCAGTAGGATACGTTTGCGATCAATTGACCACGTTGGGTTATGCTTACTTTATGTTAACACTGATTTCGACCTCCTAAAAGAGCACAGGAGAGATACAATTTTAAAAATTCCGGCTCAATATATATATATATATATATTCTTTACATCCTATAATATCATTGTAACACGTAGAACTGGCAACAGTAGAGAGCCCGCCCTCTCTACAGCTTCACGTAACTTAATCATCAGCTTTACCTACTTCGCTTACAACCAACCCCTCCCACGATAAACTGTTCCCTCTACCTAAGGTGTATCTGTATTCACAAACGGATAGTAGGTTCGGGCTTTTGTAGCAGTCATGGGGATACAACCCACCGTCCTCTGATCGTAAAGTAGACGCACGTTCACTGAACCATTAGGTTCATTTATAATACTAATAATTTTTAATATCATATTTATAACTTACTTTTTTGTGATCGCGAAATTTTAACCATCCGGCCATAATAGTTTGGTCTGGGTGTCCTGGAACTTCGGTGAACAAATCATCTTCTTCGCCATCTGAATCTATTAAAAAATGTATATTTTTTAAAATTATAATAAACTAGAGAATATAAACAATCATACCTTTGACAGTGGGCAAGAAGAATTAAAGAGATCAGTTGGATGACTTGGTCGAGTTAATACCCTGGGAGTTTCTCGTTCTTGTATTGAGACACCGCAGCCTGCATAGATGGAAGTTTTCCGAAAATTTATATATGGCTTCGGTAGTTCAATGCTAAGAATGTTTGCCTAGAGAGCAAAAGATCCCGGGTTCGACTCCCGGTCGAAGCAGAAAACTTTTTTCGTATTTTTCTTTCTTTAATTTCACTTGATGTATATAGTTTCATTTAAATTTGCAGTGATTTTTTTTTAAAATTTTCAATAGTGTCCGTGTGAACCATAGCATTTTTGGACTATTGGACTTTATTGGTCTTATGGCTGCTTAATTCTAGTATAGGTTATACAGATTATAATAAATACAGATAAGGCAGTTCATATAAAATGCGCAATTTTCTGAAATTTCAATTCAAACGTCTTGGTAATAAAGGAAAGTAATTTAAAAAAATCATACAACACCCAATGGCAAGGCCGAGAATCGAACCCGGATCAAAGCGCGACGTTGCGCTATACCACGAAGACCCATAAACACCATTAACGTTTAACCAATAAGTGCCTCTTGCACGAAAAGTGCAAGCTACGGACTCAGAATTTAAGAATGTTATCTTAAAATGGTATGATGACTAGTCAGGTGACCAAAACGACAGTATAAAAGATCCAGATCTTAATTCGGTATATAACTGGTTCAGAAATAAAAGCTGATTTTAGTAAAAACGATTGGGCCGAATTACATAATAGTGATAAAGAAACCAATGATTAGCCTAGATGTGCCTAACTGTATGATAGAAGCATTACATTGCCAGAGATTCAGAAAGCTGCTTGATTTAAAAAAAAAATGCATATATTGTGCCAAAAAATAAACTTTTAAAGCAGCGTAACTTAACAGATTTTTTGTTCCGAATTTAGTTATTTTATTTTTTCCATCCTAAACTAGCTGTAGAAAAATAAGAAAATTATACAATATTTTTTAATTAAAATAAACAATGTTCTAAAATATTGGGTTCTTTTTTCCTATTTTAATACGTCCAATAAAATTAAAAGTCTGGCATTTTTAGTAAAACTATTTCAGTCAAAATGCTTTAAAAATATAGTTTAAATAGTACAAGCAATTTATGAAAAAATTGACTTTGACCTTTGTATGTATGAAAACAATAGCAACAAAAAAATTGTGTGCATATTCACCAAATAAGTTACTGTAATATTTAGAAGATATCGAGTTTGGATTGGTACGCACAGTGAGATTAAAAATAAAATAATTTTTTAAAACCCATGTTAAAAATACATAACATTTAAAAACCTTTCACCGCATTCAGGCCATAAATATTAAGTTTATGCTTGACTCCGCTAAACTGTTTTGTTTACTTTTATATTTAAAAAGATAATAATAATTTACCATGCTGCACGGTGATCCAAATTGGCCAATATTGGAGAGTTTAACACCTTCACTGTCTTAATAGTATTTTTCCATTGCTTTTCACACGTCCTCCATTAAATATAGGTCCTCAGACTAATAAGTAATTAATTTTGGAAAAGGATTGAAAAAATCCTAAACTTTACATAATTTTTGATTAGATTATTTATTTCTATTCATACTTAAATACTCTTTTTTAAGAGAAAAAGAGTATTCTTAAGCGAAAAAGTAGTATTTAAAATATTAAAAACTAACGTTAACAATACACGTTAAAATATAAAATTATTCTAGTTACAAGTTAATTATTCAGGAGGTCAACAAATGTTTACAATATGATTAACAGTTACACAACACTAAACAACATTAAAAGCTTAAAATACTTACAGATAAAACTAAAATTTGTGCTAAATAAATTAATTATAAAGTAATCATATTAAAACAAATTTCACTAGAGGTTCACTGACAGTAAACGAAACGTTAAAATTTTAAAAATTATCATATATCTAAGGGGACAAGTATCTCCATCTGTGACTAGAATGATTAGGATTTAAAAAATTTTAAAAGTCGCACTGCAAATAAAAAAAAATCAATATTTAATATTTGGAATACCAGAAAAAAACCTTCAAAATAAGTTTTAAAAAATATTCCTCCAAATGATTCAAGAAATTAAAACCCCAGAATGAAAAAATTAAAAAGGATTAACAAAATAAAAAAATAAAAAAAAATTGAAAAAAGTTTTAAAATAATCAAACAAGTAAAAATTAAAAACATCAATTAAAATTTTTTTCTCTTAAAAAGGTCACTAGTTAGTGTTATCTTATATTATAGATTTCCCCTTGAAGACGGAATTGTAAAATTTTCAAAACGCGTAAATAATCTATTCAAAATTTGTGTCGAGTTTAGGATTTTTTCACTCCTTTTCCAAATTTACAAAGATGCTCCACGACGGAGAATTCAAACAATATATAATAAGTCATTAGATTTACGACCCAATGTGGGTTGCGGGACAGTGAACGTTTAAGATAGTTGCAAGAAAGATCGACATAATAATGCGACACTCAAATTTCAATAAAAGTTAAAAAGTGAAAATCGTCTATATACTAAACAGTTTTAAAACAATTCGAGTTTATAAAAAAATGCATTTTGAATGGAGGTTTATACCTTTTTTTTCTATCACAAATTTAACTCTTTAACAATCGAGTTTGTACTTTTTTATTAAATAACTCCGTTTTTATTCAGTCTATATATATTTACGAGTGAGGAAAGTAGTTTTTCGCATGCGACGGCAGTTGAAAGATCGACGCTAAGCTTGTAGAAAAAAAAATGTTTCTCACATTTGCAGAAACCTAATCTTTCTCACATAAATGCTTTGCGTACGGTTCAGTTTTCCTTTAGCGTACAAAAAAAATCGATTTTATTGCAAAAGTTAGGAAAATAGCTATTACACACGCCATGCGGAAAATGCAATATCACGCACGCCAATGCGTGTGCAAAAACATTTACGCACGCAGTAGGAAAGTTTTTTTGACGCCATTTTTGGCAGCTTAATCAAAAATATGTATCTTTATATTAATTGCTAGATTACTATCAGCAAATTTTGCATAAAATTAAGCTCTAATATATTTGAAAATGTGTTATCGTTTATAGGTTTTAAGAAATTTTAGTCAGAGCATATTGTGTGTTGTAGCAATTATCTTTTAAGTCATATTATAGGTAAGAAAAAAATATATATTTCTGGCAAGCTACCGATTTTAATCCAGTTTTTTTTTATATCTTTACACAAAAAATAGTTCCTTACCTGTCAACATGTCAATATTGTAGCTTCTGATACTCCTGGCTGGGCTGCTGCAACAGGATTCAGTTGTCAGTCTTCTGATTGGCAGCGGTGAATTGTAAGCGCTTTCACACATTTTTGAGCGAGTTTCTAAAAATATATTGTAGCAATTTTATATATAGTATATATTTTTTTAATAAACAAATAAATATAAATACTTCTATCTCCCAAGTAACATTTTAGGGCATGGTAAGCTAACGGATCAAAATTTCCAATCATATGTTAAAACTTGTTTCCTTAAAAAAATTACATCTAAGTTAAATGCTTGTAGGATATATCATAAACTGGAACAAACTTCCCAAGAAATCGTGATTTATAGATAAGAAAATTTGAATTATTTTGGGAAAAACTCTCTAATTTTTTCTCTCTTTGTAAGTCTTCAAACTCGATTCAGTTTTAAAGGAAAAGGAAGCAGACAATTTATGCTAAGTCTGACCTAGTATTTTCATTTGAGGTTCTCGATTGCCGTGGGCATTTTTAAGACAACATAGGGTAAATGAGCCGGTAGTCGGCCACCTAACCCTAACAGTATTTCTCAAACAAAATTAATTTAAAAAAATATATACTTAGGTGCAGTCCATCGTAGGTATTGCATAACTGTTCCTAGATAATGCCTGTGTGTTCTCTAAAATTTAAAAATAGCCTACTTACACAGATAAAAAATTTAAAAAGAAAAATATTTAAAATGTACAAGAATTCCAGTACTCGGCCATCAAAAATCTAAAGTCGGTCAACATTTTTTTAAGTACTCCTTTGGATTGCCTAAAATGGTAATAAAACACCAAAAAAAAAACAAAAAAGGAAAGAAGTATTTATCTTTATTATACCAGTGGCTTCAGTTGGAATTCCTAAAATGGCAATCAAACACGAAAATGAAAACAACAGTCTACATCAAAACGAAAACAAAAGTCATGTGATGTGATTTCACACATGCGCAAAAATAAAATAATTTTTTTATATTATAATATTTATATTTATCTGAATAACCCCAGCATAAGAAACACTATGACTGAATACTGGCCTAACAAATCCTGAAGTCAGTCTGCTTTAAAAGTATTGTAGTTGAAGGGGGCCGACTACTGGTTTTGAAAAAAATATTCAGCCGTCCGGCCGACTAGTATAGAGTTTTAGAATTATGCGCTACTAGTAGTCGGCCATCAGAAAAAAAACTAGGTTGTGATTTTTAGCTTTAAATTACTACAAAAATACCTCCCAAATAATATGCAATCCAAAATTTAGTAAGCAGACTTTACAAATCACTAAAAAATACTATTTCCCCACACCACCTACATGTAGCAAAAATCTTAAAATTTCGTACTTTAAACGAACATAACGTGCACGGAAATTTCAAAGGGTCATTTTAAAATGACAGTTTTTTCTGTTTACATACAAATTCTTGCTATAAATAGAAAAATGGAATAAAAATGCGTAGGATTAGCGCTGAATTTTCTTATTACATTATTGTTCTTATTATTTTATAAAAATGACAAAAATGGCCGAGTACCGGTTGGGGGCCTACTACTGGCGCATTTACCCAAATAAGTTTTAACTTGAGTTCTAACATATTAATAAGTTCTGCCTTAAACAAGCTTTCTTTTTGATGATTATAGTTTTGGTATTTACAGCAAAAATTGGAGTTGAAATAGTACCTTTTTTATGTTGCCGTTCTATCAATCCAAGAATAGTTTAAAATATAAAAATTAATATCTAGTAAAATCTGGTAGGTGGTAGACGCTTTTTACTCATTGGGCGTCGAGCGGTGAGATACCACCATGCTAGAAGTGAGTAGCGCTAAGTGGTATCACCACGTTCCGCTGCGCTGGCAGTTCGGTTCCAACAATAAGTAACAGATAGCATGATGACGCCTCCAGGATCAAAATATTCCGGAGGTAAAATACCCGACCACTCGGATCTCCGGGCGTCGGGTGATCCTGGGGGTCCAAGAAGACCAAAAACTCAACTCAGAATTGATTTTAGCAATATAAGAGGATTAAGTACCAACATGAATTCAGTTCACCAACATCTTGAAGAACAAAGACCTGACATCCTTGTTCTCACTGAAACTAAAATTAGTTCTGCAACACCCATTGTGAACTATCTTTATCCCGGCTATGACCTACACCATCGATTTCGACATAATTTTGGGATCTGTGTGTACATTAAAAATGACCTCTCATGTCATCGAGAGGAGAAGCTAGAACCAGCGAACCTCGATATCATATGGCTGAAATTCACCTCAAAGTCATCGACCAAGTTCATTTGCTGCCTCTACCGACCGCCAAGTAACACCGAGTATCAAAACTTTTTTGCGACATTATCCAAAAACTGTGATAGTACACAGTCTAACTATCCACATGCGGAAATTGTTTTTTTAGGCGATTTCAACGTCCACAATATACCCTGGCTAAAACACCACAACAAAACGGATAATGCAGGCAGGGAAGCAGAAGCTTTTGCCATAAGTTGTGGTCTAACGCAGCTTGTCGATGAACCTACCCGTATCTCAAAAAGGGGTGAATTTGCAGCGGTTTTAGACTTGTTCCTAACTACAAATCCTGACTTGTACACAATTCAAGTAGATCCCCCACTTGGTTCATCCGATCATAAACTTATAAGAACAAAGTGCGAAATGTTCATACCGCCAAGCCAACAATCACTTCCTCGTAAAATGTGTCACTATAAATCGGCAAAATGGAATGACCTTAAACAGTTTTACCTGGATTTTCCATGGCAAGAGGTTTGCTTTAAAACAGCTGATCCCACTATTTGCTGTAATGAAATAATAAAAGTAATCTTATCTGGAATGGATGCATATATCCCACATATAATAAAACGCAGAGCTAATGCAAAACCTTGGTTCAACAGCCAGTGTCAAACGGCTGTACAGAAAAAACATAGAGCATATAACCTTTGGAAACGACAACAAACCGCTCAAAACCACACAGAATTTATAGAAGTCAGAAATAGTTGCAAAATTACTATTGACGGCGCCAAAGAAACATACAATCAAATAATAAAAAACAGGTTGCTGAATTGTCCAAGTAGTTCTAGGTCCTTTTGGTCTCTTGCAAAAGCCGTTGGATCAAACTTCACCAAGTCATCCATACCACCACTTACAGATAAAAATACTCACTTAGCCACAACATCAGAGGAAAAAGCCAATATGCTGGCCAAAATCTTTTCCTCCAACTCAAACCTAACAGTGCCAAATGGAAAAACTCCACCGTTCATTGAAAGGGTTTCCCACAGTATGCCAGAGGTACCCTTTTGTCAGAGAAATACGAAAATCCCTTAAAAAGTTGGATACAAACAAAGCAATGGGTCCAGATGGCATTCCCGCGATAGTACTCAAAAATTCTGCTAGCGAACTCACCCCAACTTTCACAAAATTATTCAATTTATCTTATAGGCAAGGAGTATATCCATCATCATGGAAGTCTGCCGCAGTACAACCCATTCCAAAGAAAGGAAAAAAGACAGATCCGTTAAACTATAGACCAGTTGCTCTACTTCCGGTGATATCAAAAGTAATGGAAAGAGTTGTGAACAATCACCTAACCAAGTACTTGGAAAAGTACAAAATTATCAACGACAAAGCAAAAATATAGGTCACCTGGCGATTTACTTACATACGTCACTCACTTATGGCAAAAAGCGATTGAGTTGCGAGGTGAAACAAGAACAATGGCCTTATATATCTCTAAAGCATTCGATAAAGTCTGGCATGAACATCTGCTCAACAAGCTCAAAGCAACGGGATTGTCGTCGAGACTTTGCACTTGGTTTGAAAGTTACCTTAAGGATAGACCCATTTATGTTGCACTGGATGACCGGAACTCCAAATCTTACCAAATAAATGCTGGTGTGCCACAGGGAGCAATCCTTTCGCCAACACTTTTTCTGATTTACATAAATGACCTCATAGATAAAACAGTAAATCCACTTTATTGTTTTGCAGATGATGGCAATGTAGTCCTCTCAGTCATACCACCCACATGTCTCCCCGCACGTGAATTTCATTACCTTAGACTAACTGAAATATCACAGATAAATAACGACTTGGAGATAATAGAGGACTGGGGCAACAAAAACCTTGTACAGTTCAACGCGCAGAAAACCCAAGCAGCCCTGTTTTCAAAAAGACCAGCACCGGTGAGCCAAACATCATGCTCTCTGGAAGTGGTGTCGCATTGCAGAGCCAGTTGAACATCTTAGGAGTCACTGCAGAGACCAACATGTCTTGGCACAGTCACGTGGCAGATATAGCTAAAAGGGCATCCCAAAAGCATGGGGTGCTATTTCGTACAAGACATCTGTATACACCAAGCCAACTGCTGACACTTTACAAAGCCCAGATTCGACCAACTATGGAGTACTGCTCACATATATGGAGTGCGGCACCCAAACATACCTTAATGCTTTTGAATACCGTGGAAAAACGAGCTATCAATCTGATCAATGACCCCGCACTTACCCGCAGCTTGGATAGTCTCGAACATCGAAGAACTTTGGGCGATCTATCTCTCTTCTACAGGTATTATCACGGAAAATGCTCTGAAGAGTTGGCACGTATGATCCCCCCGGGCACCAAGGCACCAAGAACCTCATTATATCAGAATTCATATCTCTGGAGAACAGCATCGCTGTGGAATAAACTCCCTGCGACAGTTTTCCCTGCAGGTTACAACCTGAACCGTTTCAAAACCAACACACACCAACATTTCCGCACACTTGCCGCTTCTCGAGCGTGATAGGGATCTCCTTGCGAGTGCGCATACCCGTAAAAAAAAAAATCTGTAAAACATAGAAAAAAAATTATTTTTTTCCCTAGCCTGACAATGAGTTACGAAAGTAAGTAGGTAAAGTTAGATCAAAATTAACTAAGCCGTTTCCCATAAATAAGATAAAAATTATTAGAAGCAAAAATAAAGACTTTTTTTTTGTAGTAGACCCTTTGACGGCACCAAAATCTATAGTATTTCTTATATGTATTTAAAATATTCTTTGTGCTGTGTTTTAATATAAAATATTTAGCAAATTCATTTTTGTCGTACGAAAAATGGTTGAAAACCGCTGAAGTCAATTTTATTTAGAAGGATACTTTTTTCTTCCAATATGGTTTAAAATTATTAATTCATGTCAAAATATAATGTGCTAGTTTTAATATTCGGTAGTAGTATTGATATAAAAAAGTAGATTTTTTTTACTAACTCCTGTATATTACGTAATGAACTAAAAATAATGAAATTATAAGTGACTTTGTCTTTAGACCTTTAATAAGTAATTTTAATAATTAATTTTTTTCGATCAAGATGTAAGAGTTATTATTATTAGAACATACACAAAAACGAGCACTTAACGAACTTTGACGTTTATATCTCAAAAGCTGTGCATAGAAAAACTTTACTAATATTTTTTATAGTCTATTCTAATCTAAGATACTGAAATTATAGCTTATTCCACCTAGACAGAAATTTCCCATAAGACCTGTGCAAACGGGTGCGGTGTTCTAAACTAAAAAAATTGTGAAATAAAATAAAAAACCTAACACCATTTTTCATTTTTTTCAAAAAATTTTAGGTAAAAAATTATTTAAAAAAAAAACTTTTATGAACCTTTTTTTATAGTAGGTCCAGTTTCAGTTTAAATTGCAAAAAACCATCCTCCATTCTTAAAAGTTAACCTTATTTTAACGTATTAACTAGGATCAAGTTTAGTTTATTTTTACCTTTATCGGCACTAGGTTATCTTTCATTTTCAACAGTTTTCATGTTTTGTTCCTTTCCACAAATTATTTGCACTGGCCTATAAAACTGTCTTATGTTTATTATTATACAACAACAACATTCTATGTTTTTATAATAAAATTAAAAAACATTTTATCGCAAAAACTCATAAAACAGCTTTATTTTTTTATATTAGTAAGACTGTAAAATAAAGGTTTTGTTTTGGTCTCTTCCTTGGCCGTCATACATTTCTTCTTTAAAGAAGTTAAAATAATTAGTTAGCAAAGTACTTAGCTAAGAAATAACTTATCCAGCGCATCACTCAGTGCATATAAACAACACATTTTTATCTATAAATCTAAATCAAAACCTCAATACAAGATTTTCAAACAACATAATTAAAAATATTTATTTTCCACGAAATTCTGTGTAAAATATCAAGATTAAAAAAGCGTTATAATAGTAAAATCAGCCTTATTTTTTTTTAAATTAAGTTCAAGTTTAGTTAAAAATAACTATGGAATATAGTTTTTATTAATAATTATATATTTCTCGCCAGCTGATATATCCTTTGTAGTTAACATCATCAAAAACAGCCTATTTAAAGGGTGCTGTTTATTACCTACTTTTTGATTTTAGCCCTGTGTGGAGCATGAACATCTGTGATAAACATAACCTAGATAATCTTTTCATGTTAACATTGTCGATTCTAGGTTGAAAAAAAAATGTTTTTGTTGTTAAAATTAGTAGAAATTTTGGCTACGGCATTAGACATTGCGCGTTTGTGGGCAAAAATAATAGTAAAAGCAACCTCTAAGACGACGTTCGCGGAAAAATAATAGACACCATGTTTTTATTCTTTTTGAGAGTTTTTTACAAAACTTTGGGTGGGTAAATTTCGAAAAATTTCAATCTTTTTATCCATTAAGTTTCTATAGGAAAAAATTGCTGTCTATTTTTAAGTAAAGTTTACCCAATTTTAACCAAAAATGTTACTTGGAATCTGTCTAAGTTAAATGCAAAACTGCAGCTACTATCGTACCATTAACATCTTGCCTTAAACTAGGTACCTAATTATCTACTAGAAGAAGAAGTCCTCCATTAATAAACATTTAAATATGAAAGGTTCTTAAAGTTTATTTAAACTTTGCCATTATAACTGCATCATCGACTCTTGGCACAAGGCTAAATCAACTTAAACAAGTTTACAGCAAAGTTTATGGCAAAATTCTAATAACATTTTCATACAATAACTAGAAAAGGTATTGTTTCCGACGAATTCTTTTTTAGGTAACGCCGAAAAGAAATGTGTGTGCGTATGCCTGTCCAGCCCGCGATAGCTCCTAAGCAGCTAAACCGATGCTAGTGAAATTTTCCGGTAAAGAAGTGTACAATGATTAACGTATTAACACTGTCAATAGTCCATTGATGCTAATGACACTAACCTTTTAGCGGAGCATTGCATCAGTATGCGGTTTTCGGAGTACAGTAGAATCGTTTTGCTCAATAATATTATGACAAAAAGTTATGTAAGAGCTTACGTTTCTTTGTCTTCAATGCTAATATAGCTAATATAGATTATGCCAATGGGCTAGACAGGAAGATATTAATCCATTATGGATCCATTTATTTTAACACCAATACAATTTTCGCGTACTTGGCTCTGCTTACATAAAATGTTTTTATTATGATAAGTTAGATAAGAACTATTGGGAAACTATGTGTCAAAAAAAGTTTTGGAAAGCACAAGTCAATTTTAAAAATGCTAAAAAGAAAACGGGTTCAAGCCAAACAAATATTTGTAATCGTTTGTTTTGGAAAAAACTGGTTTAATTTTAATTCGAAATGTAATCTTGACTTTTCGCAATAATTCCTAAAATTAAAGGCAGGTTTTCCTGATACCAAAGGAAATTAACGGATATTTAATAGACAGGCGCACACAATAAACATGCCTACTTCGAGAAACGCTGGAGAGCTGAGACTTGGCAGAATGATATAAATTATAACAAAACTACTAAAAAAATCAAACAAACCCCTTTTATTCCACTTTACTCCGCTATACATGTAAATTAATGTAAGACGTAGCAATGGTAAAACTAATGCTCACTTCCGAAAATGCTAGAGAACTCGGATTTGGCAGACTGATAGAAATTATAGTCAAGTCTTAAAAATAACCCCCTCCCCCAGAAACCAATACTCTCTGACCTGTCACTAATTAACAGTTAAAAAATTCGCCAACCCACCAGGGATAGAGTGGCAATGGTACAAAAAATTACCAATTAATGCACAAATTAAGTAATAAAAGTAGAATTCATTCATTTTAAAAGGAAACTTAAAAAAGGTAAAACCTTAAAAGCGATCTGGAATAGGCATCGTGAAAGTCAATTTTGAAAAATATTTCACAGATTTTACTACTTTAAATTAACTACATTTAAATGGCAATCCGTAAAAAGAATTGAAAACAAAGTATAGCCAAGTTTTTCCATACACATTTTAAAACTAAAGCTTCTCACTTTATTGGAAATGTTTATTGAAATTTGACTATTACGGCTGCATAACTGACTCTTAGGCACAATGCAGTGCACAAGAACGTAAACAAGTTTGGCTGTAATAGCAAAGTCTAAATAATTATTTCCAAACTATTGAGAACCTTTTATTTTAAAATGTGTATTCAAAAACTTAGTTCTACTTTGATCTCAAATCTTTTTGCGGAATACCATTTTCGCGCACTTGG
Organism: Aspidapion aeneum; assembly: GCA_963576565.1. NCBI lineage: Eukaryota > Metazoa > Arthropoda > Insecta > Coleoptera > Brentidae > Aspidapion > Aspidapion aeneum. The sequence continues at coordinate 76,884,327 of OY755044.1, read as the reverse complement.
ATTTCTTTTACGTAAAATGTTTTTGTTCTGATAAAATTTCAACCTGAATGTTCCAACTATTAAAGAACAAGTCGTGCATTTGAAAACTCTAATCCAGTTCCCACTTCACATGTTTGGGCGAATTTGATACAAAATCATCTAGTGCCATTGTGTCAAGTTTAAAAAAAAGCTCAAAAAAAGTAATTTCTTTGTAATTTTACACAAAAAATGGCAAGTACCGAAAAAGACGTAAAAGTTATACAGCGTGGCCACACTTCTATCCAGGGGTAGGATTTTTGTATGGGCCATAAAAATTGCACGGGAAAGAAGAAAATCATAAAACTAACGTTTCCAGTTTAGCGAGAATATCAGTATAAGCCGCTACTCGGTACGCGGAAGGTCAACTAAAGTCAGATTTAAGTGCATTTATTAAACGGGGCACACAACCAGAATAATAACCTAAAATTTGGCTTGTTCCTAAAAGTAAATAATTCACTTACTTTTACAAACAAGCAGAATTATGTTATTTTGGTTATTGATTTTCTTAAATACGAAATAAATTTTGTTTGAAAGGTAACTTACCACAGTTTACCAATCTACAGGCAAGCTAGCTATTATTTAATTCTAGATTTTTTGGTGCATATTTAATCCAACCATAACAAATTTAATAGTGGGTCACAGTAACGCAGCGTACGTAGGGGTCGCGGGAGGGGGGTCGAGACCTTATGGGGGCAGAAGAGGCGGCATGAAGAAGCCTTGAGCTGCTGAGCTCATTGAGTACTTTTCCTAGACAAATATCAAAATTATGACTAGTAGTACCTCTTAAACCAAAAACGAAAATTTGAAAAAAGGAGTAGAAATTGTTTGACTAAATGCGTTGGAGGCAAAATTTTCAGAAAATATTAAAGGAATGTTACTTTAAATGCGTGCAGGTGAAAATAAATAAAAAGAAAACTTTTTTAATGCCTAACTGAAAACCAACACGAAAACGTTGGAAATCGGAAAAATAAGTCGCAGGTAGCAAAAACCAAATTTTGCATCTTTCAAAAACAATGCTGCTCTTTTTGTCAAAGAGCGACATGCGCCACAGGTAAAAATGTTTTCAATACAAAAAGAATATTTTGAAACAAAAGCTAAATTGGTTAATTAACCATTACTAAAATTATTTAAGGTGTTCTTAAGTTATGGTGTATTCAGACAGATACTTTATTTTATTCGCCGATTAAGGTGTTTAAGGACCTAAATAACTCACAATTAATAACATTAAAATGTTCACTATTTTAATAGTCAACCTTTTGTATAGTGGAGTAAAAATCAAGTCAAGTAATATTTCTCGCCCCAAACGTTTCAGTTTGTCGGCCCTTTGACGACTGAGACTGTCTGCGCCTGTAGTTATTTATCAAGGTTACTTTTGGCAACGCTGGAACATTTTCTGCAGGACTCGGGCGTATCGCGGTCTCTTATTATTGCATGCTATACTTTGTCTGTTTTCTGTCCTCTTATAGAAATTAAGCCCCCTAGATATGGACCTGTTCACGCGGTACAGTCAACATATATACATTTTTAAAATTAGCAAAAATGATGAATGATCGCGAAAATGTTCAAATACTGGTAATTTCCAGCACTTTTTAAATCTCGTATCTAGACTGGGCTTCCTTTATTTAATTATTGTAAAATGATTCATATATATATATATATATATATATATATATATATATATATATATATATATATATATATATATAACTCTTGCGTTACTTCTGAATAATACTTGTCATTTTTGACTAAAATTACACAGAAAAAAACGTGACAAATCGTCGAGACACTTTAAACTGAAAACTAGTTAATTTGTACAAGATCAGATTATATTCAATTTTAGGTGGTTTCTCCACTTTTTCCCGGTACATTAAAAAGATACTTTGATGGGCCTAGCACCAGACCAGCGTACCGAATTTTGTGTAAACGCTGTAGAGGCTTGGGCGTAGATAAGTGTTTACGTCTAAGTCTAAATGATGCACGGAATTTTAAGAAGTAATGGTAAGAAAAATCCAAAGACAAGGAAAAATCTTATTTTATTCTGCACCAAACGTCTTGGTTTTTTAATACATATGTAAAATTTAACAATTTATTTTAGATGTTTTGTTATAACTGTACGCTTTAAAAAAAATTAATGAACGTCCTACCAAGAGCAATTTTGCAAAAACATATTATACCTCTTGATAAACAGAAAATGTGTACCAACTTTTACAAAATGTTCTGAAAAATTATCGCAAATATTAATAAAAAAGAAGAAATTAAATCAAAAATTACTAGCCAGCTTGTGATAGTGCCGATAAACTGAAGCGATCGAATCCTAACAATTTAGGGGGGGGGGGGGGTGTGGGATTAACTTTTGTGGGAGCATTGAGCCCCTAAGTATCCTATTAACTACGCTTGTTTAAAGAAGCGATTGTCATTCAATTCAGAAGCGATAAAGATATCCGTGTCAGAAACTTATTCGCATAATAATAGGTCAAAGGAAAATTATAAAAGCCGCAAAAAAGATATTTACCTTAAAAATATGTAAAAAAAATCCTTTAATAACACTTAAACTAAACACACACTAATATCACAAGCAACTGCAAGTATTCCTTGTAAGTTTTTTATTAATAATTATTACACGAAAATTTTGATTTTACACAGGTCACACAGCACTAATATTAATTAATAAATAATTATGCTAATTAGGTATTGATAGGAATTATAGTGCGTTGATAGTCAAATATTTTTACTATTAATAAATAGCCAAAAAAATCGTTTGATATTTTTTTAAATAAATCTTAATTAAATATTTTGGAATTTTTAAAGTTTCTATGAAAAGAAAATTAAAAATAAATTCTATTTAGCTACAAAAATTTATAGAAAAACCTCTACGAAAAATAATTTCACGCGCGTATTTTCGGGGCGAAATACAAACCCGACATCGAGACGCCCCTCCACCCGTTCTTGATAGCGGTAAAGAGCCGAATGAAGGCTGCATACAGTGTCCTTAGAGCGCCTTGAATATCAGTTGAACGGACTGGGACGCGCCAAAGTTTGGGTGCGCGGCCGGCTTCCAGCCACCGAAGTTTTTGTAAACACAGACTTTGGAAAGTTGCATCAGCGTTCTTTGCATTTTTTGGCTTTTGTAGTTTATTATTTCTAGTGGAGCAAAAAGTGATAATTAGTCATTTTGACCTTTTTTTTCGATTGATGTATGTATGTAAATAAATATGTATGTGTCACGCTAAAGGCTAAACGGCTGAACCGATTTTAACAAAAAAGGGGTCGTTGAATTGCTACTGATCCCGAAGGTGCTATAAGGTATATTTTTTAAACAGGTATAAACATGGCGGTCTTCAAACGCCATTTTGTCACATGATGTAGGCTTTAAGGCATACAAATTATCTAAATTTCAGGCGATTTTATTGAAATTTCTTTGATTACCCATTGCAAATGTCCTCTAATTTGCTATAGTTACTTTGTAGTTCTCCCTGCTCCCACCCATCTCCCCTCCTGTCATTCCCCCCACTCTATTCAAAAACCATATTTGCATAATTTTATCAAATATAGATCGATTTCAAAAATTATTTCTGCATATGCTTTCAGATCTTTTTTCCAACACCATTTTACTAGTTCCAACCCCCCGCATCTCCCTCTCTTCTCCCCGCCATCCTTATTAGTAATAGTTATAGCTATAACTTTCACAAATAAAAAATTTCAAAAGATCTGCACACGCTTGAAGACTTTTTTCCAATATCATTTTACTAGTTTTCCCCTTCCTCTGCCTCTCTTCTCCCCACTCTCCTTATTACTAATAGTTGTAGCTATACCTTTCACAAATTTAGGGCGATTTCAAAAATTCTTTCGGCACACGCTTTAAGATTTTTTTTGACACCATTTTACTAGTTCCCTCCTCCCTCTCTTCTCCCCCACCTTCATTCAATGTAAGGTAACACTGTTCGCGTTCGTAAAAAGTTTATACGTACGTTTTAAGTAAAGCTAAATGAATTGTAAATGCATAGTGATTTTTATAAGGCTGAAAAAGAATTAAAAAAAAGTTGGAAATAAAAAAAAAATTAATTAAAAAAATAACACCTAACTGCTAAATTTACTGGTAACTACTAGTCGCAGTTGGGTACAAAATTACCCAATAACCTGATACATGAAAACACAAAACTATAATTTCGTAAGTGCGCTTTAAGCATCAAAACTAAAAGTTGAAGCATGTCGTACATTATAGGTATACCTATCAATTTTGTACTCAACTGCGACTAGTATTTACAAGTAAATTTAGCAGTTGGGTGTTTTTTTTTATTTAAACATTTTTTTATTACAAAAACTAAACAAGTGGTTATCAGCAAAGATATTGACAAACAAAACTGGTTTTCTAAAAAAACCAGTTTGTTAATAAAAATCAGATCAGATAGATAAAATTTTGGGCCTTGAAAACCCGACAGCTTTACACACTTTATATCCGGTTTTAATAGTAATTAGTGGGTAGATACAGGGTGTCGTATTTTTGATGGTATTGAATGGCGAACTTACTTATTATAAAAGATAGAGGATTGGAGATTGCACATTATTTTAAAAAAATATGACAAAAGTTTTTTTCCACCCCTTGCAGTTCTGGAGCTACGAAGGAAAATTCAAAAATTCGGAATTCTAAACATATCTTTGTTACCAGTGCAAATATTTCAATTTTGTTAAAACTTCTCTACAAAAAGTCGATCCTGTCAATAAAATGACATTGTTAAAATTTTGGTTCCTCGAGACGGATTCGAGATTTCAGAAAAAAAATTAACAATTAAATACGGACCTAGATTTTTTTTTCAATTTTTTGCTTCTGATTGGGTCCCCAATTAACCCTTAGCTTAAAAATAAAATAAAAAATCCAGGTCCGTATTTTTTTTCTTGATTTTTTTTCTTAAATCCCGGATTTGATTTGACGAACCAAAAATTTAAAAACGTCATTTTATTGGCAGGATCAACTTTCTGTATAGAATTTTTAACAGAATTAAAATATCTGCCCCAATAATTCTGGGATTCCGAATTTTTGAATTATTCCTCGTAGCTGCAAAACTACAACAGTCAGAAAAAGCGCTCGACATATTTTTTCTGGTCTCAAAATTTGAGGACAGTATAATAAAATCCCATATCCTCTATGTTTTTTAATAAGTGAGTCTCCAAATCAATATCATCAAAAATGGGATACCCTGTACACGTGGCAACTACATCGAATTCGTCGAAAGTTACAAGTCACTTTTTGGGGATCTACTTAAAACTTATTGACATGTCCACAAAGAAATTCAAGGAATGTTTTTGCATGTCCATGATTAACAAAAATAATAAGGGTTGTCTTTTAAGTTTTGCATTTACATGGAATAAGACCGCAGGTAACTATTAAATACTTTATTGTTTTTTGGAGTATAATCCACGAAAATAAATCCACGAAAATAAATACACTTTGCATGCGCTCAAACGAGTTGTCAAAGCTGTAATTCCACTCCTTTGTTGGTACTGTCAAAATTCCTTCTTGAAGGCGTCGGAGTCGACTGCTTCCTCTGGCGACTGAATGAAACCTTTAACCACGCAGTTTATTCTTGATTTTCGGAAAATTATAGAAATCCTCTAACTACTATTAGTTGGGAGCCAAAGCCAATCTTGTCTGCATTTTTGCGTACCATAATGAAACTTGGCACGATTTTAGTGCAACACTATAATATTATTTTTCAATGTGGTGCTCATCCCGGACAAAGTGCACAGCAAAGATACAATGTGTTTTAATTTTAATTGCATCTATCTGATTAAAATACCAGATAAAATTCAAATGTAAAGCTAGCGCCATAAAACTTGGCACAGATTATAAAAACATATAAACTTTTATTTTAACTCATAAAAAAACTAATTGATTTATTTTCTTCCAAGAAATAAAAAATAATATTTTTTTTGAGAAATTTTTGGTGTGGGTTTTGAATAGCAAAAAAAATTGCAAGAGCTTAGTCAGGAAAGATACTGCGTTAAAATTTAATTTGGGCATAAACAAAATGTTTCACTTTAAAACCAAAATCACTGAGTGGATGTGACATATACAGGGGGGTTTTTATAAATAATTCTTAATAAAAAATTTTTTAAAAATGGGAAAAGTAAGTGGATTTCTTAAACCTAACGATATTTTAAAAAAATATATAACTAATAAAAGATCCTTAGCTTCTATGTATCTTTCACAAAAAGATTTTTTTTTAAATAATTAAAGTTCTTTTATGACGACTTTACAAATAAATAAATTAAAGTCAAAGTCACAACATTCCAACAATATAGTATGGGGCCTAAGAGGGAAATTTTGGGGTTTGTCTGCATTTTCGCGTACCGCAATGAAATTTGGCACAGAGGTAGTAGACACCTAGAGATGCCACTTTAGAAGTTGTGCTCCCATGTAACCCAGTGCACGGCCCAGATACAGGCGCGTACTTGAGGTGGGACAGAAAAAATGTATAAATTAAATATGAAACCCATTTCGCGTACAGTTTTTTGTTTGTTTTACCTTATAACTTGTAAATCCAAAAAATTTACAAAAAATAAAGCTGAGAAAACGGTTGGGGTCAAAGGGGGGGGGGGGGGGGCAAAAGGAAGGAGGACATTGTTAAAATTTTATTTCATCTAAAGTGGTCGTGTGGGGTATTGATTTCTAGGTAATTTCGTATTCTGAACGAAAATAGTTATAAATTAAGACAATACGTGAAACTGTTCATATGATATGTCGAAAACTGACACCTTAAATGTACAGCTGGGGACTAATTAAATGGCCGCTGCCGTTTTCAGAAGAGCTAAGATTAGAATCCGAATTTAATAGAATTTTGATATTACCCAACCCAGCAATATTCGACTGCAAACCACGAAAGACGTAAATATCCCTGAGTTAATGCTTAAATTAAATTAAATAAGGGCCTACGTGCAAATTTTAAGAAAACGAGTTTATTTAAAAAATGTAATGGTATATTTAAAGAAATATTAATTAAAATAAATAATAACGCCCTTAGAAGAACTCTAGCGCAATTCTATCAAATTCTAATCAAAAAGTTATTAATTCTAGACATTTACATTTTTGGAATAAATTGCATATTAATTTTAAAAGTAATTTTTTGCAGATAGGCCTTTTTAGCCGCAGAATGATGATTGACGAGTCTGGCAACACATTAAATTTGTAATACCTACAGAATTTTCAATTGGGTAAAGAAATATTTCGTATTTTATAAATAATATGTAATATAATACAGGGTGTAGCAGAATGAAGGTGCGTTTTTAAAATATGAATAACTCAGCTAATTACAAGAATTTAAGTTGAGATGTTACGATTTAACAGTTAGAAAGTGAATTTGCGTTTTGAGAGTAATGTCAGGTAGATGACGTCCGTTTTCTACAATGTTGGAGTCGTTCCTCAAAGTTCCGCATCACACAAATCAATTTCAATTGCCCATGGGCGTAGTTAGGGTGGCATGGGTGGAGGTTAAGCCTTCCCGTCCAAAGCTTGTTAAAATTAGCCCCCCTGAAATTATTCGAACATTACCATAGACACACAAACACAATTCAGAAGAGAAAGTATGACTATAGCCTCCCAGATGAGAACACCTAACTACGCCCATGCCAATGCCCTAACTTGTGCTCTGGGTAGTTATTCTGGGTCTTAAATGATGTGTCCACATCACACGCTTTTGACCAATAGCAAACTCTGACTCTCGACCACTAGCATAGTCGCCCGCTCTTTAGAGTTAATGAATTTTACGCGTTTGAATTGAAATCTGTTCTCCTGCCCTATACCGACTGAACGTTGCTCGGGTATATCGTAGGAGAAGCTAATTTAAAGCTTGCTATTGGTCAAAGGGTGTGTTGTGGATAGTCACACCGTTCAAGACATAGAATAGATACCGTGATAGCTTCTTTCTACTCCTCCAGCCTATCTATTCTCGTACTTGATCGATGTGATAGTTCCCATCACATGCTCTGGCCAATGGCAAGCTAAATTAGCTCCGAACCGTCACGTGGTATGCGGAAAGATCTCTGCGCAAGGTTCTCCTACGGGACGACCGAGAAACGTTCAGTCGGTACGGGGCAGGAGAACAGATTTTACTTCAAACGCGTAAAATTCACTAACTCTGAAGAGCGGGCGACTATGCCATTAGTCGAGACAAGGCATTTCGCACAACACGCAACTGCTCAGAGTTTGCTATTGGTGAGAGCGTGGATCGTGTGATGTGGATAGAGCCTCAGGGTGGTTTAAGGTATTTCCCTTAAAAAATAATAATTATTAGCTGTCGTATCATGGAAACGAGTAAGTCACGACACTTTACCGAGACGGGAGATCACGTGACAACCAGGCCGTACCTGGGGGGATCAATCTTCCCCCAAATAAGAGTATAAAGTGTTTAAAAAGATTTCGCAACAACACAACTAGGCCAAAAAAATAACATCGTAACTATTTGTTTTTGTAGTTATGAAACAGCAGTTATTTTCATTTTAAAAACGCTTTTCCATTCCGCCCCACCCTTGGCGCTAGAAGCAAAAATAAAAATAGGTTATTTAAAAAGATATAAATAATTGTTGGCGCCGCAAGGGAAAAGTTTGAGAAAAGTCCGTTTTTAATGTCGATTTTTGGGGATGTTTTAGTGGTTAATATTCAGTGTTTCAGCGTACAAATTTTAATAAAGTTTTTTCACATACATGGAGGAGAAAAATGCAACATGCTTAGGTATATTGCATACTAGCTAAATTTAAAATGTTAAATAAAATATTGAACGTTTGACAATGAGTTTAAAAAGTAACACAAATTTTCCAATTTCTATCTTGTTAAGAAGAGCCCCCTTGCCAATTCTCGGTGCGCCCTTGGTATCTATCCTGACTTCTAGACGCATGATAAATCTATTTTGAGGGAGCTTGTTCTCGTTTGCTGTCGCAGTTGTTAAGAAGATAGCAAGTCATTGGCGGATCTATGATGTCCGGGGGAGGGAGTGAAGGCGGTTGTGTTACAGGGGTCAAGGAGGCAGCAAAAACCATTTTTGTACGTTTTTAATAAGTTTGACCTCTCAAGTTCAGTGCAACAATACACAGATAAAATGCGCAAAAATTTTTCTGTTTTATACCTTGCCACAAAGGAGCTACGAGGGAATTTGAATCAAAAGGAATTTAAAAAACAAAAATTAGTTACAAAAAACCCAACTTTTTTCTAATTACATTTATGCCGAAACAATTATTATCTATTTGCTGGCCCACCACAATATTTAAAATTGGCTCGAAAGTTAATCCAAGGCTTATTGTTAGTCAGAAATAAATGGGAAATAAAAGTAACTTTTCTGTGTGTTTTTTTTTAAAGTAGGGTTAATGCATTTGGCATTTTTTTTATCAGAACTATAAAGTATAAGTTTTATGTCTGAAACGAGGGGGGCGGTTTGAAAACATGCAGCAGGGTTTGTGAAAATTTAATCACGAATAAGTCACTTTGCAGCCATTATTAATTATTATTTTTATTTGTCCTGGAATGAGAAAAATTAGGTTTATGGAAAAATACACATACAAAAAATATTTGCAAACTAGCTGAACTTGTAGATTTTGATTTTTAATCAGTCCACCGCAGAGCCTTACCTAGGGGAGGATGAAGGGGGGTCAATCCCCCCCGAAATTTTTAGGACTCACAAATAATAAAATATTTTGTAGTGAACAGTAGAGATATGGGCAAATCGCATTTTTTTATGTCAGAATTGACTCTGATTTTTTTGATTTTTGCTTATAACAGCTGAAAACATGCTCAAACTACAGTTTGGTTGTTTATATAAACCTAGCCCACCTCAATAAACATAAATAAATTACATTCCAGAAATATGTGCTCTTTATGTGCTAATTTCGTCCACTTTTTAAAATTTTTGTGCTCCTTTGGTTTCCACGGAAATTAAAAAAAATTATTGGCGTGCTAGCTTTATATAAAGCTAACAAGCCCATACAGAAATAATAAATATTTTTATAATATTTATATGCGAAAATTAGGTGCTTTTTATGTGCTTCTGTTTGCTAAAACAAAATTCCATTTACCAATTTTTTTAACCTTTTTGTTTTAAACGTGTGGGCTGGCTAGGCTTATATAAACCTAGCAAGCCCACCTCAATAAAAATAAATAAAATACATTCCAGAATTATGTGCTCTTTATGTGCTAATTTCGTCCACTTTTTAAAATTTTTGTGCTCCTTTGGTGTTCACGGAAATTTAAAAAAATGATTGACGTGCTAGCTTTATATATAAAGCTAGCAAACCAATACAGAAATAACAAATATTTTTATGCCCACCTCAATAAAAATTTAAAATATTTATTCCAGAATTATGTGCTGTTAATGTGCTAATTTCGTCCACTTTTTAAAATTTTTGTGCTCCTTTGGTTTCCACGGAAATTTAAAAAAATGATTGGCGGGCTAGCTTTATATAAAGCTAGCAAGCCCATACAGAAATAATAAATATTTTTATAATATTTATATGCGAAAATTAAGTGCTTTTTATGTGCTCCCGTTTCCTAAAAAGAAAATTTAATTTACCAAGTTTATAAGATTTTTTTTTTTAATGTGTGGGCTGGCTAGGTTTATGTAAACCTAGCAAGCCCACCTCAATAAAAATAAATAAAATATATTCCAGAATTATGTGATCTTTAAGTGCTAATTTCTTCCATTTTTAAAAATTTTTGTGCTCCTTTGGTTTCCACGGAAATTTAAAAAAATTATTGACGTGCTAGCTTTACATAAAGCTAGCAAGCCCATACAGAAATAATCAATAAAGCTAGAACGTCAATCATTTTTTTAAATTTCCGTGTAAACCAAAAGAGCACAAAAATTTTAAAAAGTGGACGAAATTAGCACATAAAGAGCACATAATTCTGGAATGTATTTTATTTATTATTATTGAGGTGGGCTTGCTAGCTTTATATAAAGCTAGCAAACCCATACAGAAATAATAAATATTTTTATAATATTTATATTCGAAAATTAAGTGCTTTTTATGTGCTTTTTTTAAGCTTTTTTTTTAAATATGTGGGCTGGCTAGGTTCATATAAACCTAGCAAGCCCACGTCAATAAAAATAAATAAAATACATTCCAGAATTATGTGCTCTTTATGTGCTAATTTCGTCCACTTTTTAAAATTTTTGTGCTCCTTTGGTTTTCACGGAAATTTTAAAAAATTATTGACGTGCTAGTTTTATATAAAACTAGCAAGCCAATACAGAAATAATAAATATTTTTATGCCCACCTCAATAAAAATTTAAAAAATTTATTCCAGAATTATGTGCTTTTTATGTGCTAATTGGGTCCACTTTTTAAAATTTTTGTGCTTCTTTGGTTTCCACAGAAATTTAAATAATCTGCCAATCTATGGGCACCTATGGGTTTATATAAACCTAGCCAGCCCACAAATTTACGTGAAAGCCAAAGGAGCACAAAAATTTTAAAAAGTGGACGAAATTAGCACATTAAGAGCACATAATTCTGGAATGTATTTTATTTATTTTTATTGAGGTGGGCTTGGTAGGTTTATATAAACCTAGCCAGCCCACACATTTAAAAAAAAAGCTTAAAAAAATTGGTAAATGGAAATGGAATTTTGTTTTGAGCAAACGGAAGCACATAAAAAGCACTTAATTTTCGAATATAAATATTATAAAAATATTTATTATTTATGTATGGGTTTGCTAGCTTTATATAAAAAATAATTTTAAAAAGTGGACGAAATTAGCACATAAAGAGCACATAATTCTGGAATGTATTTTATTTATTTTTATTGATGTGGGCTTGCTAGGTTTATATGAACCTAGCCAGCCCACACATTTGTTTTTTAAAAAGCTTAAAAACTTGATAAATGGAATTTTGTTTTTAGCAAACGGAAGCACATAAAAAGCACTTAATTTTCGCATATAAATATTATAAAAATATTTATTATTTCTGTATGGGCTTGCTAGCTTTATATAAAGCTAGCAGGCCAATCATTTTTTTAAATTTCCGTGGAAACCAAAGGAGCACAAAAATTTTAAAAAGTGGACGAAATTAGCACTTAAAAACCACATAATTCTGAAATACATTTTTTAAATTTTTATTGAGGTGGGCTTGCTAGGTTTATGCAGGTAGTTTGGTTATGTGTTAAGTATTCTATTTTGTAAAACAAACTAAAATCTTAAGCGTATTTTAAAGATAAATGCGTAACAAAATATTTTTGTTCAATTTCTAAAAAAACCCGTATTTCTTAATAACACCAAAAAATTATTTTATATTTACCGCTCCAGTGGTGTTCTTAATTTAAAGAAATTATTTCAGATCAATCCAAACTAATCAATTTTGTGTCTTTTTAGCTTTTCGGTGGATAACAAAGAGCGGCAGATAAAAGGTCGAAAAAATAAGGTCGAAAGTACAAAAGGTCGAAAATACAAAAGGTCAAAAGTACAAAAGGTCGAAAGTACAAAAGATCAAAAAACAAAAGGTCGAAAGTACAAAAGGTCGAAAGTACAAAAGATCAAAAAACAAAAGGGCGAAAGTACAAAAGGTCGACAGTACAAAAGATATATTTTGATATGATATTTTTCCATAAAATTGTACTTTTTCTGATTTTTAGTTTGACGTTTCTACCCGGTGAAGAAATGAGACATCTGGGAGCAAAATTGCTTTGTAAATAAGGTCACTAAAATTTCTTATCGTTAGTTGTTTTTTATTTGCCGACCAATCTCTACGTATGATACAGTAAAATGCTCAGTTAGCGTAATAGTCTATGGACAAATCAAGTTTCGTGTGCAAGTCGTGCCAACTTTCTGCCGATAAGCTAACTTTGTTAAGGGCATCCCATATATCAGGTTTTGACTTTTTGTCATTCTGGTAAATGCGTTTTTTGAAAGATATAACGGATTCAAAATGGCGGAATGGCGTATCTTTAAAAAAATTGTAACTTTTTTATTTTTTATCCGATTTTCATGGAACAAAGTTTAAAATACTTACTTTGTAATGTACTTAAAAATGTATTGGTCAGAAAATATGTATTTTTTTATATTTGCCAAAAAAATAAAAAAAAGGTAATTTTTTCTTTTTTATTTTATTTATAAAACTATTGGAGCTAGAAAAAAAACTCACTTAAATCTGGTTCAAATGTTCCAATGCGTTAATTAGTTTTTAAGTTATTTCCAAATAACTGGAAAAAAATAGGGGTCTTTGGGGTATATTTAAAAATTATGCTTTTAATGAAAACCATAAGAACTTTTTGAAAGTAACTTAAATTTGTTTAACATACCTAGCAGATCAGGTTTTGACTTATTGTCATTGTGATAATCGCGCTTTTTTTTAAATATGGCGGATTCAATATGGCGGAAAAGCATATTTAAAAACAAATTGTATCTTTTTTATTTTTTATCCGATTCTAATACAACAAAGCTTAAATTACTTGATTTGAAATGTATTAAAAAAATACTTTTTAAAAATTTATTTTTTTTAATCTTTGAAAAAAAACTGGGTGAAACAAGTGACAAAAATGATTTTACTTATTTTATTTTTAATTGACCCCCATATACGGACGTCACTGAAGGGTTTGTCATAATTAAACCCCACTGACTTATACATTGTTAAAAAGAAAATTTTATTTCCTACAATAAAGTATAAAACACATATTTGCCAATTGAGCTTAGTTTCTGAAAAAAATTGGAAAAAACTTGTAACAGAATTAATTTGTTTGGTGATTTGTAAAAATTGATTTAAGTTGTACAGGCCTGTGAAGTTTTAATCTGAATACAAATCTTAAATTATTATAAACGTTTAAAAGGAAATTTTATTGTCTACAATCGACTATAGGTCACAATTTTTGATAGAGAGCTTGGTTTTTAAGATAATCGGGTAAAACCTATGTAGTTTCTTTAATTTTTGTATATTTTCTTAATAAACGGACGCCGCTGGAGAGTTTGTCATTAGCCTGACCCCACTGACTAATACACTGTTAAAAAGGAAATTTTATTTTCCACAATAAATGACAAAATAATTTTTTTTCCAAAAGGCTTAATTTTTGAGAAAATTGGGTAAAATTTAGCGAAAAGATGATAAATTTAGTGATTTTTCAAAATTTATTTTATTTACGGACGCCCCTAAATTGTTATAGATAAAATTACCATTGGCTTATTATACATCATTTAAAAGGCAATTTTATTGTCTATAACAAAGTGTGTATTATATTTTTTGATATAGAGCTCGGTTTTTAAGAAAATCGGGTAAAACCTGTAATAAACATGTTTCTTTTTTAAATTTATTACACTACCTCAATAAACGGACGCCGCTGGAGTCAGTCGTATCTCACTGACTTATACATTGTTGAAAAGGAAATTTTATGGTCTACAATAAAGATTAATACATATCTTTCCCTAACCCTAGTTTTTAAGAAAATTTGAAAAAAATTTAAAAATTTCAGGAGGGGGATTTTGCAGCTAAAATTTTAAAAACTAATACATAATTTTTTTTAAATTAGATTTTACATATTTTTGATCCATTTCTATGTCATTGTGTCTTTAAAGCGTCAACTTAGATACATTTTTAGAAATTCGAACACGACTATATAAGGAGGGGGATAAAAAAAAATTGGACCAAAAACTTGCCCGGCAACATCCAAATCGTTAGTCTATGACCTATTAATGTCCATCAAACAACCATAACAATGATAATAGAAATCAGCTGTTCTACTAGACGCCTCAGCTGTGTAAAGCCGCGCGCTGCCTTATAGGCGTCCGCGTACGGTAATACACCTTCGGTAGTCGTTTTGGTGACAACGAATTGTTTTTTTATTGAAACAAATATAAAATATACATTCATATAAGACTTGTATACACCAAATTAAAGAAAAATGTTCATTCTAAAACTTTTATTTAAACGTTTTTTTTAAATTTTGCTTTGGTGTTAATTAAAATGTAGGTTAAACTTTACTAGCTATACAAAAAAAAGTAAAAATTCAGTTATTTTATTTTTTCTAAAAAAGGAAGCAAAATTTTGAAAAATATAATAGAAAGTTATTTTATTGCGGGTGCTTACTGATTCATTTGCCATTTTTTTGCAACCCTCTACGACTATTTTTAAGAAAGATACATCGTTTTAAAAAGTATCGTGCAAAAAAAAAGTGGTGGGGGCCATATCTTTAAAAAACGCATTTACCAGAATGACAAGTCAAAACCTGATCTATGGAGTGCCCTTAACAAACACGGCTTATCGGCAAAAAGTTGGCACGACTTGCACACGAAACCCCCTTTTAGGCCGATTTGTCCATAGACTATAACCAAAGCATAACATTTGTGGCTCCGACGCAGTTAACATTTCACTTTTTTCCACTCTTAAAAATTTTGTTTGTTAGATACATTTATAGAATTTTGGGGTGTTTTAATTTTTTCCTATAGTTTTATTATGGTTCCTATCAGTCTGCCAAAGCTCAACTCTCTTGCATTTCTGGAAGTGGGCAATGCTACTTTTACCTAACTTTAAATGTATAGGGGAGGGGAGTAAATTAAAATTTTGCGTTTTTTTGATTTTTTCCAGGGGTTTGGTCATAATTTCTATCAGTCTGCCAAATTTTAGCTTTGTAGCATGTCTGAAAGTACAGTAGAATATTAATTATCTATACATGAGTGAGTGAGTGAGTGGGAATTTCGACGTTTTTTGAAATTTCGTAACTACTTTACTACTTTATGAATTCCATGAAACTTGGAGGGGTTGTTAACTCCATGGAGATCTCCGACCGGGCAAAGTTTTAGAATCGTAGCTCATTCCGAAGTAGAGTTTTAGAGAGGTCAAATATCGGCTGAAATGTTTCAAGAAAAGATGGTTACGGCGCGCGAACTTTGCGTGGCACTGCCGTGTCCCGTACCCTCAGATATTTGGGTTGCCTCATAGTAAATTTGGTGGCTATGGGTCAAAACGGGTAGAAACGTCAAACTAAAAATCAGAAGAAGTACAATTTTATGGAAAAAAAATCATATCTCGGAAACTAAAGAGAAATTTAAAAAACTGAGAAATAACTTTTTTTGGATTTAGCTGACTGTCATTTTATGTCATTAAAATTTTTTTGAAAAAATCGTATGGGAAATGGGTGCTTTGCAAACTTTTGTTACACTTGCGTTGTAGCCATTCTGTGAAGCTAACTGTCAAGCGCAGGACAACAAGAAAACCAAACATTAAAAGAGGATAATCGAAGCTATATCACATAGAAAATTGTGTGGAAATTGACTGTTTGGATTAGGAATAAATTTACTTTAAAAATGTCGAAAAAATTGGGGTGGTTCACTTCAATTTTTGTGCAGTTTATTTGACAAAAAATAGGTTACTATCAATCTTAAACTTCAGGGCGTCGGCGTCGCAACGGCAGTTATTAAAAAATTAACTGCCCGACTATTAAGGTAGCTTCTTTTTGTTATAACAAATTTTGTTTAAAATGTAATGCAATCTAAATTAGAAAACCACGTTTCGATTCCTAAGATATAATTTTCTGGGTTTTTTTTTATATCTTAAAATCACTGACTCTGACAAACGTTGACGTTATAACAAATACTGTTGAATCCTAAACTAACTTTGATAACCTCATTCTGCCAGCTGCTGTGGTTTTCAAATTATAATTTTTTAAAAATATTTGATCCTTCTCTTCTACTCACTTGCCTGCCAGCGGCGTAGCGTGGGGGGGGGGGGCGGGGGGCGCGGGGGGTTCGTCGCCCCCCCGCCCCGAGGGTAGTGGCGCCCCATAGGTGGGAGAGACATATGATGATCTTTTTTTTTTTTTTTTTTGGAGACGGCGCGGTTCAAATTTCTATGGCGTGGTTCTTTGTTTTTTGGTCGCAAGATTTGTGAGAGGCGCCTTTTTGACTTTTTGGTTTTTTTTTTGCCGTAAGATTTTTCATCAGTTTTCAGAGGCGCCCTTTTTAGCTGTCGCCCCCCCCCCGCCCTTTCGGGCACGCTACGCCGCTGTCACTTGCGTGCCCCAACCCCCACCAAAACAGACAGACAGGCAGCCTCCATCAAAAAATTTGGTAGTTTTTGGTATTGGAAAAAGTACTTTTTAACTTATTTTGTCCCAATAGTCTTTCTATACCGTAAAATTTCCATGGCTTAAAATATCCAAGTAAATTTTGCCGTATTCAAAAAAATGAGAATTGCCCATAAAAAAATCATAAAAATGAAGGTAAGGAAAGAATGTATAGTTTTTCTTTACAAGTGAAAAAATTGCTTTCAAAAAGATTTCAAATTGAAAATTGTAGAAAAGAAAGTGATCTAAATAAAGCACTTTTTACTTCCAGAAATACTGAAAAATGCTGGGCTTAAATATGGAAATAACTGTGGAACTACTTGATGGGATGGCAGACGAATATTTGTGTGGTTACGGGACACATTATTTTTACCAGAGGTCCAATAACTTTCTTTTCATTAATTTATTTTTGATATTATAACGCTCTTTATAGTTTTTTTTGTATAAAGGGTAAGAATCTGAATGTCGAATGAAATTTTATCTGTCACTTTTTGTTTTGAAGATAGGTATAATAACATCAACTTACCGAGAGATTAACCCTCCAAGCAATTTCTGTTGTAGAGTACCCTTCGTCGGCCAAAATACCAATTTTGGCCCTAGTTACCTCAGAGGAGTCTTGTTGGCCCGGTAATCGCGGCATTTTTTTAACACTCACCTCTCTTTGTCCACAAACAAAACAACACTCCATAAATCACACAAAAAAATCTGAACTAATAGGCTGATGATCAACCGTCTGCTCATGCGCGTCTTTTGTCCTTTCGGCATTTTCTTTTGTTTTTGCCCGGCAATTTCACGTCTGTATGTCTTTTTACTCACTTCTGCATGAATTAAAAAAAGGAAGAAAAACGGTAGATACCGCGCACACAAAATCCTAGACAAACTGTCTGGAGCCCGAAGCACCCCCGTGAAAATGACATACGGAATATAACAGCGCGAACAGCGCCTGCGATCTGGACAAGGGACTAAATTGGAACTAAACATAATGACGTTTGACAGTGTCATCCTGTTCTGTGGTTTGACTGCTGTTGTGGGAAAGAGAGAGAGCCCACCAGAACAGACAGAAAGAGAGACATGCGACACACCTGAATTTATTCTGTGGTGAATGTCATTTTTGTCGGGTGTTCCCCTCAATCTGATTTTTGATAAAAAAACTAAAATCAAATCATTGTGTACTAGATCTGCATATTTTGTGATTCTAACAAGCAGTAGCAGTGTAAAAAAGAAGCAGCAGCAGTATAAAAAACAAGGAGCAGCATATAAAAAGCAGTCAATTCAACGACCCCATACCAGTGAGTTTTAAGGTGGATTTATTGTTCGTTAAAGTAAGGTAAGGGGTAAGTTCATTTATTTAGGCTTACTTCATACTTTCCACTATGAACAACGGAAATTTCTATTTTAAGTAAGGCCGCCTTGTTTATGATAAAAACAAATAGGTTCTAACTTATAAGTCTAGGCTGTTACTATTTCTGAAGAGTTACAGTGATCTATCACTCAGCTGCGACACAGTTTTATGCCAAAAACCACCTTCGCTTAGTTTCTACCACCAAGAAACCAACTACTACCACCTTCTGTGGCTTC
This sequence comes from Aspidapion aeneum, assembly GCA_963576565.1. Lineage (NCBI taxonomy): Eukaryota > Metazoa > Arthropoda > Insecta > Coleoptera > Brentidae > Aspidapion > Aspidapion aeneum. The sequence goes on along the minus strand of OY755044.1, from coordinate 76,865,701 downwards.
TATCCCCAAAAAACCAACTACTACCACCTTCCCCTACTTCTAACCCCAAAAACAAACTACTACTACCTTCGCTGAGCTTCTACCCCTAAAAAACCAACTACTGCCATCTTCTCCTAATCTCTGCCACCAAAAAACCAACTTCTACCAACGCTTATCTTCTACCACTAAAAAACCAACTACTACCTCCTTTGATTATGATTGTAGTATTTGGTTTTTTGGTGGTAGAAGCTAGGGGAACTTGGTAGTAGTTGGTTTTTTGCTGGTAGAAGCTAGGGGAAGGTGGAAGTAGTTACTTTATTGCTGGTAGAAGGAAGCAAAAGTTGGTAGTAGTTTGTTTTTTGGTGGTAGAAGGTAATCCAAGGGGATAGTAGTTGGTTTTTAGTGTAAACCTGATCTGTACCTAAGTGATAGATAGATAGGTAACTGTTTGGGAGTGGTAGCAGCTGTGATTTTTTAGTTAGGGTTTGTTTTAACCTCAAACAATACACTGCAATATCGAAAAGTATAAAAAGGTCATTAAAATTTTGATCTGTAAAATATAGGTAGGGGGGGGGGGGGTCGTACCCCATGAGGCCATATTTTATGTTTGTATTCATGAAATATGTGGAAAATATTAGAAAAACCTTAGCTTTTGGGGGGGGCTGTCCCTGACATATATGCCACTGTGTAGACCCATGTTTGTAGGATAATACATTTTTTTGTTGCATCTTACTGCTTACTTTATGGCAATATGGCTTTGTTTGTTATTGGTATTGCTATATAGCTTTAAAATTCCTGCCTCCCTGCTTAATAAGTTTGACTTAAGCCCTGTTCTGACTACATCAAACCCATGTCACTATAACCGATGATGGCACTTGGAATGAGATGGTTGCATGCATTTTAGAGAAACTTTCATAGTGACAAACCAGCTTTACAGCCCCAACTATAAACTCAACTTTACTGTATCAATTTGATCATGGCACATACCTGTTCTTTTCTGGGGAGAAAGAGATGTGTCAATATGGAACTGAAACAGTATCCTTGAGTTTTATAAATAGCATTTTTTATTGCCTAATACCCTGTTCGGACTGTGCAACTTTTCCATGCATGCAACTTTTGTGTCCTCTCTCTCACTCAGATGATGTTACTTAAAGAGAGACAGAACAAACAAGTTGCATGCTTTGTTTGGAAATAAATGAAAATTTGTTTTATTTTTAAGTAAAACAAACACTGTTTTTTTAATTTTGCAAAGGCAGCTTTGTGTTCCCCTCAGATAGTACTAACCAAGTGGTAACAGCTAACCTGTAATTTGTACTGTTTTACCAATAATGCCATGTAAATCTTGGGCTAATGCCTTGGGCGCAGCCAGGGGGGGGGGGCCAAACCCAAGATTTTTCTTATATTTTTTCCACATATTTCATGAATAAACACAAAAAATAGCATGAAATACGACATCATGAAGCCTCGTCCCCCCCCCCCCCCCCCCGAATGAATGAACCGAACCGAACCCCCCCCCAAGACATATTCCTGGGTGCGCCACTGCATAAGCTGTAAAATAATATTTTATTCTACATAATTACCGGACAATGTAATCTCAAAGCTAAATTTGTATTCAGGGTAGTAATGCTATGTTTTTTGAACAGGTGTCAATTGGAGCTTCAGCAGTCATGTTTTTTAAGGTGTTTTATAAAGTTTCACTTAGTTTTATTTTAATAAATCTAAATTTTTTAACAATCTTAGTGGAAAGTTTGGTTTGGTGAAGTCAAAAAATAATAATAATTTCTTATGGTAGTGATAGTAGTAATTATTTATTTTTCGCAATTTTTACTGTAAAATCTTTTAAAATAAAAATTTTACAAAGTTTTTTTTTGTTTTATTTATTTTTATTTAATTATTTTAGACAGGTTTTCTTTCTAACATAAAAATGTTTGTTGGTCCCCCAAAAGAGGATTCTATTCACAAACAATATTTTATAGCTTGTGAAAAAAGAAAACAACTAAATAATTTTTTTTACATGTCAATTGTAATGTCAAAAAATGTTTTTTTCACTTGTTGACACATGTAAAAAAATATATATTTTTTAAATTTTTGAATATGGTGGGGGGTGTGACTGTTCTATCTGAAAAAGGTAGTTGTTATTTTGTCTGCAAATTCTATTACATGTCAAAACTTCAGAAATCTTTAAACTAGAACAGGTCATTATTCACATAACTTATATTATCATGGCATTTTTCTAAGTAAGGCCTGGTTTACCCAAAAACTTAATGCACAATGAACAAACTCATTGCTTAATTTTAATATCTCTATTTCCATTTCCTTAGTATTGTAGACATAAAGTATAAACACTAAATCTTTCCATTGTGCATTATGTTATGGGTAAATTAGGCATAAAATAGAAAGTTCACATTACTTTGTTAAGTAATCTTATCTACAGTTTGACTAATGGTATCCGACCCTCGGAACCAAAATCAAAAAATATATTTTTACACAAAACATAAAGCCCAATTGTGTAAAATTCAAAACTATACAATATTAGGACATCCACAAAATCATATAAATTCATAAAATTTGACTTGTGTATTGTGTAAAAACATAGTTTTTGATTTCCGTGCTAAGGATCAGATACTATAAGTCAAACTGTATATACAAGTGGCCCATTTTGTCTTATTTTTATTACATATAATAGTGAGTTCATATTGCTCCAATGAAAGCTCCTAATTGTATTGTATTTAACATTTGGGGATATAGTGTGCCTATATTACCTAATGAGTTTGACTACATTCTTGAAATATGTAATGCTCAAGGGGGAGAGGATTTAGCCTTGCATTATATTCAATGTGCTTGTTTTTTAATGGGGGAAGCAGGCATATTTTTGTCAACCGCTACAAAAAACTGCAGACTACAACAAAAAAATAAATAGGATTTGTATTATAGCACTAGTGCAATATTGAAACATTATTTGTAATGCATGTAAGCCAAAATGGGTTATATAGGGTGTAAAATTCAATAAAATATTTTTAAAGATAATTTCCTAGAGTGATTTCAATACAAAAAGTTTATATAAACAAAGGTCTACAAACACTTAGTAGTAGAGATACAGGGTGTTTAAATTTACTTTTTTTATATAGCTTTTACAGTTTTTGTGATATTTAGCTCAAATTTGGCTCGTATATTTACTTATAAGCACTACAAGTTAAGGCATGTCAAATAGGTTTTAATTAATTTGTTGATTTTGATATACTCGCCATACCATACTGGAGCATTTTTTATTTTATGATAGCAGCCTTTGGTGCAACAGCGATTTTCTCTAAAATGGTTAAAGATGCAAAAAAATTTCAGAAAAACAAAAAAGTTTGCAAATGAAACAAAGATTTTATTTCTTGTTTTAAAATCCCTACTTCTTCCTACCAGTGGCTTAAAACAAAAAAATTCTGGGGGAAAAGGCGACATGACCCCTGAAAAAGGGTCACTCTGTACATGTTTACTATTATTTGGCATGTCTAAAAGTGTAGTGCCTATAGCTTAATATGCCAAATTTGAACTAAATATCTCGAAAAGTACAAGAGCTATAAAAAACTAAATAAAAGAAACTTTAAAACAAGGCGTTTAAGGTTATATTAAAATTTTGCCTTGAAACCACTTAAGGAATTCAACACTAAAATTATGTTATTGAATAATGAAACACCCTGTATAATGTGTATTTTATAAAAACTTATTTCAATATGTAAATAAACAGTGGCAGAACTACAATGCAGCAAGGCACAGGGTTGCACAGTGATAAGTAAAAAATGATTTCAGCGAAATTAAAAAGGTTTAGTTGGTGGGAGTACCTCTGCCCTGCAGAAGGTCTTGCTGTGTGGTGGTTCTATCACTGCTTGTCTTGCAATTCATTGCAGGGAGAAAGGCTGATCAATAGCAAAAATTTTGTACAAATCTTTACATAATCCATGTTTTTGTTGGTCCTGTAAGTCCTTCTTGGTCTTATTTAGGTATAAAGTGATGAAAAAAAAAAGACAAAATGCCTAACGAATAATACCAAACCAAAGGTCCTGCCAGGACCTAATTTTTACTGATTTTTATTAGTTCGAAGCGCATTGATCAGCCCCTCGGCGCAGGATCTGTCCTGGGAAGGGTTTTAGTTGAGTGAACTCTCTATCCGGAAAAGTGTTTATTCTATAGTGTTTTAGTTCAATAAACTGTGTCTATCCCGGAAAGTGTTTTAGTTTACTATCTACTCAACACTGAAATCACAGTTCATATAAATGTATCTTTAGCAGTAAAAAAGCTGGTAAGTACTATAATATGTTTATTAATTAATTTTTAAATATTAATATAATACTGTTCATTGAATATCAGCTGCTGATGGTACAAAAAGTTTGTTTTTGTTTAAAATGAATTTTTTCAGAACCATTTCATATAAAGTTTTGGTATTTTCCATAAATTTTGTAAAAAAAATTATTGTCCACAAAGTTTTACTATTTGACGATATTTTTATGCAAATTTGATGGAAAAAGTATGCGAAAAGATTTAAATGGGATGGTTCTGAAAAAATACATTGTAACAAAAACAAACGTTTTTCCCATCAACAGCTGATTTTCACTGACCAGCAAATTTATTTTAATAAATATCAGCTCAGCTGGTGTTATGAGATATCAGCTGATTTATTTTGACAAAAATCAGCTGTGTCCCGACATGTTTGATCTAGACAGAGAGCTGTAGTCTTCTCTCTTTCTGGACCGTGTTAAGGTTATTCTCGTGTGACCAACGGTTTAACACGTAGTTTGCATTTCTTCCCTTTGGTGTTCTGTGGCCCGAAGTGAATAAAACAGTGTCCCAAAACCAAGAGATCAAATTAAAATAGGAGGTAGGTATTGCTGTAAAGGACAAATAAGTTTAAAAAGTCACTTATTTGGATTTTTGATATTAAGGGTGAGCATTCATACCATGGGAACTTTGCTACAGTTTTTGCATATTTTTAGTGGTGATTGCCGGTGAAACATTTTTCCTTAGTCGGTTGACTTCAACTCCCATAGACAAATGACTTCGGTTCAGTCCGTTCAACACCTCGATGAGTTTCCTTTAAATACATTATAAAAGAACATAATATAATCAGTGACGGATCTAGGCCCCGAAAATAGGGGGTTGCCCAAAAAAAATATTTAATTACTACTTTTTGCAAATTAGTTATGTACTATCAGTTAATTCATGAGAGTATATACCAGGTGGGCTAAAAAACAGGACAAAATGATTTTTGTTATAATATTCTAATATTCGAACTATACTACCGATTAAATAATAATGATCTTAAAATCGGTGGCATAGTTCCACGGTAATTATGTTACTTTAGTGGACCTTTTTAACAAGAGAGGGGTTCGGTTCGAGGGGGGCGGCCCCCTCCCCAACGCTAAGATTTTTATGCCACATATTACATGAACAAACAAATTAAATTCCATAAAATACGGCATCATAGGGTTTCGCCCCACCCCAGACATATTCGTCGGTGCGCTATTGAGCCACATCTTTAACCCATTTGTTCTCAAACAGTGGCCGATCTAGGCCCTTAGAGTTGGTGGAGCCCAAAAATAAAACTAAATTATGACTTTTTTGCAGATGAAACTGGAGTCGGGCAAAGGTAAATTCGAGGAAAAATTATTTTTTTGTTTTATAGTAAAAAAACTTTACGCGTTGCAAAAACGTAGTGCGACGGACAAAACATCGAAACACAAAATATCGAAAGTTCAAAGTGTCGAAACCACAAAATTACAAAATATCGAAAAGACAACATATCGAATTACAAAATGTCGAAATGCAAAATAAATGAATAAAACCCAACCTAACACGATCTGGTCAGGTTAGATTTTGTGTAATAACATAACCAGGACCTGTTGTATATTAACCTAACTAGGTCAGGTTTAAAAACTATTAATATTATACAAAACAGACTAACCTAATCGGGTCAGGTTAATGTTTTATTCATTATAATAACCTAACCAGAACAGGTTTTTTAATAACTTCGTCATTTTGTACTTGGTCGTCGTCCCAAAACGCACTAGAACAATATAAAAAACAATATATTTTTCCTGTCTTTTTAAGTGTTTAATATTTATTTAAAAGGAAACAGCTACTACTAACACCTTTAACACCAACATAAAAAACTCAAACTTTTAGGGGGGCTCGGGGCCCGGGCCCCCTCCAAAACCTTCAGATTTTTTAATGAAAATAGCATAAAATACGGCATTATCGGGTTTTTGGCCTTCCCTCAAGACTTATTCCTGGTTGCGCTACTACTCAGTTACACGTATTTGAACAAGAGAAATATTAAACACGATCTTCTCGCACAAATTTGATTTTAACCTTAAGATGCACCATCCCAAGGCTTATAATCCATTCTCCCTCTTTGTTGTGTTGTATGTGAAGAACAAGGACTTAATCGCGATTAAACCCATAATTGCGATTAAGTGCTTACGGTGCATCTGAGGGTAAATAGTTTAAGAAGCTATCATTACTGAATACTGATACAATTTTGGTAATAAGAACGCAGGCGAAAGTTTTTGCTTTTTTAGTTGAAAAGATGCACTTGTCCGATAAACTATTACTTGGTTTTTACCAAACTTGGGAAGAGTAAGTACTCTGTTACCCCCCTTTGTATACGCCGGTGTTCTTAATAATAACAAATAAAAATTTAATTTAACGTTTTTTTCAATATGGTCTCTATTTACGTACAGGCAGCCTACAGACCTAACACGTTTAGATGCGTCCTGCAGGCCGGGTGCCCCGCGTTGTAGACACAGCCATGATCAAACTAATAAAAAAATAAGCGGGCAACGTTCGAAATTACGTAAATATGCAGCCCGCATACTGCACGAAAGATGCACTAAAGATTTACCTGCATGAAACAGACAAAGAAAAAACCGCAAACTCACAAAGAAGGGTGATTCTTGATCGCAAAGCGTAACGTTCGAAATTACGTAAATTGTCTCAGACTGACCACTGAATATTTAACTGTGTGACACAAATAAAGAAGAACATAATAGGTATCACCAAATAGCCTATTCTCGATCGCAGAGCCCTCAACTTTCATTGATAAATGCAAAATCACTAATATTTTTAGGCTGTATAGTTTGGTATAGTAATATAGTATAGCGCCAAATAGATCCATTCATGCTTTTAAATTAAAGGGACTAAATAAAAAGTCCGAAATTCTCATCCCAACTTGGTAGCGGCCATTTAATTAGTCCCCGGCTGTACCTGTTTTGAGATCTACGCCAGAGAATATTAAAAACACCTAACCAAGCCTAACTTAATAAAATTTGATAAATTAAGTAAAAGTGGAGTTTCTGAAATTTTTAAACTTTAATATACAGGGTGTTCAAAGTTAAGTCGGCACTATTACTTACTTCGTTAATATTAGAGCAGCTACAGGGTCGGTTAAATAGACAAAGTTGTGGTATTTTTTTCCCCTGATTAGTAGGCGAGTTATGAAAAAAAACAACATTTTCTAAATGGGACATCCGGTATAAAGTTAAGCCAATAGAAAGAACATTTCGCTTTAAACAAAAGTTATTTTATGACTTTTTCTCTTAAAGTCAAAAATAACGAAGTTATTAACAACTTTAATAATCATAGGGGATATGGGCTGTGGTATTTCAATCTATCGAAACCTGGCTTGGTTTAAAAAATCGTTAATATTTTTTGTATTTTTGGCTTTATGAGAAAAAGTCCAAGGACAGTTTTTGTTTAAAATTAATTTTTCTATCGATTAAAGGTACTATATAACGGGTGTTAAAGCCAATTTTTAATATTTTTTTAATTTTACTTTTTATTGTAACTCATGTACGCGTTTTTTTGACTTTTCTTTTATTTCCAAAATTTTATGTCTTAGTGCAATTAAAATTTTTTCATGTCTTAGTGCACTTAAATGGTGCCAAAGAAAAAAAAATCTAAATTTTGCGTGTTTAAAATTTTTTATATATTGACAAAAGAAACACCCTGTATTTTCTTAGCGTTACAAAACTAAGTAACACAGTGCACACCACTTTAAAAAGACGTGCCCCGAGTTATAAAAAGTAGTAAAATTAAGAAGGTATCTTAAACTGCATTACCGGTATGAACAAAAATTTGAGACTACTACTTTTTACATGATTTTTTTAATACCACCCTGTATCTTATAACATATAATAAAATTACGCAAACTTAAACTTTTGTGTTATAGCCTGAGGTAAGTCCACAAATTGTGCCAAGTTTCTTTGCAGAATTCCTATTAACGCGGTAGCTACAGGAGATAATGTAAAAAAACAGTAAAAATGACAGCAAAGCAGTTGTGGCCTAGTATATACGTTCAGAAAATGATAATAATATAGCGCCTAATACAAAAATAGAGTCCGATAAATGGTTTAAAAAGTAGAATATAGTAATTTCAATGACATGTTTATTTGACATATCTAGAGTATTTTGAATTTTTAGCACTAAAATAAAAAATTACGAAAAAACTTTATTGTATAGTTACTTTTTAACACTCTGTACAAAATTTTTTATTTAAGAAAATAAAAGCTGTACGAGTATTGTTGTAATGTGCTAACTTTGAGTTTTCTATAGTGATTTGTAACGTCATAAAAAAATATTTAAAATGATCATAAAAATTTTACTTAATTTTAAAAATCACCCTGTATTTTTAACAGTTTAACCTACCTCTTTTTTCTTTGTATAAAATATACATAAGATCTAAGTATCTCTTATTCGTTATATATTTTTTTACAATATCGTTATGTCTAACAAATCCACATACTTTCCCATCTTTTTAGATTTTTTAAATTTAGAATTAGTAAATAAAACCACCTTGTACTTCGAGCATGTATATGTCACACCCGTCCAGCAATTTCTGTTATAAAGAGGAACAAATCGTTTATACTTACATTAAATTTTATCGCCGTATCCTGCATAACTAAGCTCCTGTATTTTTTTTTCTACTCGACACCTACACCTTACACATTTTTTATTTCTTGAAAGAAAATAAATCAATATATTTTTTTTATTGCTTAAAATAAAAGTGTATATGTCCTTATAATCCGTGCCACGTTTCATTGCTCTAGCTTTACATTTGAATTTTATACAGAATTTTAATGAGATAGATGCAATTAAAAATAAAACATCCTGTATCATTGCTCTGCACTGGGTTCTAGATGAGCTCCACTTCGTAAAATAATACTATAGTGTTGTACTATATTCGTGCCAAGTATCATTACGGTACGCACAAATGCAGACAAAAGTGGCTTTCCATTTTCAAAAATAAAAAGAGTGGTAAAAAATAACTACACAATAAAGTTTTTTCGTAATTTTTTATTTTAGTGCTGAAATTTCAAATAACTTCAGATATGTAAAATTAACATCTTATTAAAATCACTATAATTTTCTCTATAAGCTATTTACTCGACTTTATTTATTATTTTATTTCTGAACGTATATACTCAGCAACAACTACTTTACTGTTCTTTTTACATTATTTATTGTAGGTACTGCGTTAAGTAGAATTAAGCAATAAAACCTGGAACAATTTGTCGAGTTGTCACAGAAAATAACACAAAAATTTAAGTTTGCGTGATTTTGTAATGTGCTGAATGATATAGGGTAATGTTAAAAAAATCCTATAAAAACTAGTAGTCTCAAACCACCTGTTACAACTAGAAGAACGTTATTTTAATGTGGTGTATGCCATTTTACTTAGTTTTAAATTTTAAAAAAAATACAGGGTGTTTCTTCTGTCAATATATAAAAAGATTTTACCACGTAAGATTTTTGGGCACCACTTAAGTGCACTAATCCATTACATTTTTAAACCTCTAGTAATACCCTATAAATGCTTAATAATAGTAAACATTAAATTATTCGTTAAACTAAACGAGAAATTAGAAGATGTTTAATGATATAAATATTGAAAAAATTCACATATTTTATGTCCACGTTATTCCTAGCATTTTTTTTAGAAAATATACAGTAGAAAGTTTAAACTGTTAATTTAATATGTAGAGCTGTTAGTTAGAACATACAGGGTTAAAGTAGGTAATATTGCCAAATTCATTATTATCAAAACTACAAGGTCGGTTAAGAACAAAATTAGGCAATCGATAGAAAATTTAATTATAAATAAAAGCTGTCTCATGACTTTTTCTTATGTGTATATGCGGGTTCAAGTCCCGGCCGAGGACAACTTTTTTATGATTTTTCTTTCTTTAATTTTACTTGTTGTTTATGGTTTTAGGTTCCTGCATTATTTGCAATTTGTTATTTGAAATTATATTGGCAATCGCCCATTGCGATCAGAGATTTTAACACACGAAAAAATATTTTTGAGTCACTGTCGGTTTTTCGAAAACAAGCTTTTCAGAAACACTTATGTCAAAGAAAACCTAAATTTCGAATGACATTTTTTTTAAATCATTTTTTTTTTTAAACAAATATTCTAAATGACGGTTTTTTTGAAAACAATTTTTCGCATGACATTTTTGTCAAAAATGTAGTTTTCGAATTATCTACATTTATTTAAAAGGTATTTTATCTTTTTCTATTTGTTAAGTAAGTATGTGAATTTTTATTTTTCAAAATAAGCATATCACCAAAAGTGGGACATGTGATGACAGGAACTGGGACGTCATCATGACGAGCTTAGGGATACATGCAAATACTTTGTTATTTTTTAATAAAATTTTTATTATTAAAAAAAAATAAATTAGAAAACTCTTAAGTGAAGTAACAATCTAAAATATTTATATCATTTAAAAACTCACGCATTTTCTCTATTTAATTTTAAAATGATAAATTAGTTTTTAAGGGACTTGAGGTGACGAAAGTTGGGACAACTACCTTGGCGGTACTTCTTTATAAGCGCGTGGTCATGCCTCTTCGTCATTAGAAAAAAGATTTATCTTCTTTGGAAGTAGCAATTAGAGCAGGGGCGGGTCTAATATTTTGGTTGCCTGAGGCAAATGGAAAAACACTGCCTCTCATTTCATGCACCCTAGAAACTATAATTCGTTTTATGCGCTTTAGAGATTAAAAGAAGATAATTTTCACTCCTTCGTAGATTAATAGCAACCGCAACACTCGGACTATAACATTCTTGCCTTAGGATTGAATGTGCCCATTCTTTAGGTTTTCAATGTACTATTCTTATCCGATCGTAATAAAATGATCTCCCAATTTTTTTTATAGCTCTAGTAATTTCTCACTCAACCATTAACCCAGGGATGCAACTAGCCAGGCCATTTTGGGAGAGCTTGAGCCACAAGCGTAATATCTAGACACAGTGTCGTACACAGAAATTATTCCTTGGGTGGGGGCTTAAGAGCGGATAGATACGCAGATATGCATACGCCACTGCTAGAGAAAGTGAACTACTACAGAAGGGGCTGTGAGATGGCTTAACAGATACTAAGAGAGAAAAGAATTGTAATATATAAAAGTACAAGAACAAAAAATTTCGCCGCAGGCAAAAATTTTAGAAAAATTAATTATCTTTCGGAAGAAATCGCGCCGCGGAAATTTTTTTCGTAAATAGAACGAGGACAATAGCATCGCAGGCGAAAATTTCTGAAAAATTAGGTTCTTTTTGGCAAAAATGGCGAAAATGTTTGCAATACCTATAAAAAATTACTGGAAAATTGAAAGTTGCGTGGCAGGCAAAAATGTTGCAAAATTCAAACATAGTTCGCAAAAACCCGCATTGTGGACAACATTTTGCAGATGTAACGTAATAATGGCGCCGCAGCTGAAAATTTTAGGAAAATTAAATCTTTTGTTTTTGGAATGCTAATATTCTAGTTAGTTCGCCTCTGATTCTCATATCGTTTAGGCATGCCAATTTTGAGTTCGAGGAGGCTAAGTCCCGCACAATTACACCCTCCATTTCGTGTAAAATGACACTAATAAGCATATCCCACTAACACAAAAACATTTTAATAACCTAAAAATAATGTTTAATTGAAAAATATAACGTAAGGTTGGATGTTAGTTCTAACGTCATATTCATAGTGAAAAAAAAGCTTAATAACCCGTTTTCTGAAGTTAGAAAAATAATCTTATGTTTTTCTAACATTAAAAATAATTATTTTTCCAACATCAAAAAACGAACGTTTTTTAATATGTTTTTCGAACGTTAAAAAATTATTGATTTTTAACAGTGGAAAATAAATGTTTTTCTAACATTGAAAAATAAATGTTTTTTTAACAATGAAAAAATATATTTTTTTCAAATATCTCTCAAGATAATAATTAAATAAGGTAAATAAAATTCTTCTATTTTGGAAAAGCAGAGCAGCAAGAGTCCGTTGAGGTTTTCGTGAACTCGACACTCAGTAAAGGAAATTTCGATCCGTAGCTTCTGAAAATAAAATTTAAAATTATATGTAAACAATAATTTTGTAGTAAGTGCCTCGCTACGAGGCCAAACGAATGCGTCGTTCTCATTCATTCTCAGGTGAATACAAGACAAACAATATTCAACAGAATGCATGTTTAAAATTCGCACTCTGATCGGATGGGGTCCTGTGCCAAGGCATTCGTTTGTCCCGCTGCGAGGCTTGCGAATTCTTCCAAAAATGAATACGCGGTTTAAGGTCCAGCGGCTAATCATTCGCGGTGAATTGTCGCATTCCCTATCTGATTACCTGTAACGTAGGTATGCGATATTCCATACAAAACATTTTTTTTTACTTTTGTTTACTTTTCTTAGCTAATTTTGTGATGCTTCATTTAAATCACTGCATACATATTTGTTGTTCTTTCTATACCATCTTTTCCAAACAACTGGTGTATATTCCTATCCAAATTTGTATTCACTGTCATGATTAATAATTGTGTTTATAATTTGCCATGTTTGTTTCTACAAAAGGTAAATATTTTAACCAAAATTGCACAAAGCGGCCCATTCTGGTAGTGGAACTATGCGACAGCGCCCTCTATAGAATAATTTTTTTTAATGTTTAAAAAACAAAACATTTATTAGTTTCATATATCTTAAATTCGACGTTAGAAATATATATTGATGGTATTATTTTTAATGTTAATAAAATTATGGTTTTTTAAATATTGGTTTCTTAACGTTATTAAAAAATATATTATTGGTAATGCTTTTACATGAAATTTTCGTTAGGATTTTCTACATGTTTTTTTTTAATGTCAAAAGTTGAGTTAATTTTAACACAAATTTGTGCATTTTTTACGATTTTGTACTTAGGGGATCAACCAAATTTATTTTGCAAACATTCCAACTGAAATATACGGTTTAAATAAATACATAATCCTATTATATAATATAGGAACTATATGCTGACAAATCCATTTCTCTGGATCAACTCGTTTTTTCAAAAAGTTTTGTGAGGCTTCACCTTATTCTCTGCAAACTCATCTATCAGTTTCTCATACTTCAGTTTCTTTTGTACCACATAATTTACCTTAGTCTTTTAATAGCAGATTATTTCATTTTTTAGAGACTTTGGTTGCATGCCCTCTGAAGTTGGTTGCCTAAAGAGGCTGCCTCGTTTCCTCACCCTTAGGCACGCCCCTCAATACAGTTAACAACACAAAAGTGAAACTTAACGTTTGGCAGCTAATTGTGACCTTACAGATCACTCCTATTTACAGGATGAGTTCTACGTAATAGTCCAAAATTGCAGGATCAATTCAGGAGCTCAGAATATTACTATTTGTTCTTGTTTGCCTTAGTCTGAAAGTTGATAGTTTAGAAGAAACAGGGTGTTAAATTTATTTTTTAAATTTCAAACTTTGTCCCTAGCAAATTGGTTTTTAAGAGGGCGCCACTTGCGGTATCTCTAGTGCCTTTAATTTGGCATATATTTTTTGTGGCCTAATTTATTACAAATCTGATACCATATTTAAAATCCTTAAAGACTTTTATAAATAAAGGTACACTTGTTTAAACCCTCAATTCCCAACCGTTTTCGAGAAAAACAATAATTAAGAATGTCTTCGGCAAAATATGATTAAGAGCACTTTTCGAAAAAGTGGAAATAAAAAATAACTAAATAAAAATTTAAATCAATCTATTACAATACACATTATGGGTAAAACGACAACAAGTACTTACATATTTCAAAATGGAAAGACAATAGTTATTTACCTAACAAGTGCGGAAAGTGATACTTTTCCGCACGCGACGGAAGTTGCACGAACGACGCGGAGCGGAGTTCGGGCAACCGTCAAGGGCGGAAAAGACATTTTCCGCAAGTGTTAGGTACAACATTTTTCCTATGAACGTGGAAATCGTCAGTTTTTTAGAAAAAAAATAGTTTTTATCGGACAATTTTTTGGTCTTTTAGGTTAGAACACGCCAAGCACAAAGAATAAGGAATGAAATTGATGCATTCTTCTTTAATAACTTAAAAATAAAGTTATAAAAAATGAGTGCGGAAAAGTTACTTTTCCGCACTAGTGCGGCAAAGTTACTTTTCCGCACTCAAAACTATTTGATGTAATTTTGCATAAAATTAAATAAGAAACTAAAGATTTGTTAATATTTTCTTTATTTTTTAAAATAATAACAGAAAAATCGGAAAACTTTAAACTAATTTTACTATTTACTATAAAAATTAAAATTGAAGCTACAATTTGTAGCGCATTGCAGGTTCACTGCTGAGTCAGCTCCTTTTAAATGTGCTTTCATTTCACTGGCGTTTATAATTTGGCCCGTTTTTGAAGTAAAAATATGAGATTCCTGGATTTTACGACACTGGAACTTTCTTCTTGGCCTTGATAAATAATGGAAGATGGTGCCTCACTTTCAATGTGATCTAGCTGCAGATTCTGATACATGTTGTTTAATGGTTTTTTTGATAAAATGTTTTCCGCAATTTTTTTCTTATTTTGTAGGGAATCCTCTATATAGGATTCCGCCACAGAAGTGGACTTCCAGCCCCCATGCCTTTTAATATTTGTGATATTGCTTCCTGCGTCAGCTAGCATTGTGGCCGATGATCGTCTAAAGCAATGGCCGGTGTACATTTCAGGATTTTTGAGGCCCAGATATCCTGCAATGTTACTTGGCATTTTTCCAAACGTATTAATGCCGACGCATTGATTACCGCACTTTCCAGCTTTGTAGTTTAGGAAAAAACGATTTGTGGTGCAGTTTAAAGGACGTAACGACTTGTATTTTTTATATAAAGCGATGTAGCTGTCTTCGCAAACCACAAATTTTCTACATACCTTTGTTTTAGTATCTGGTATGGTAATCAAGAGAATGTCGTCTTTTTCTTCAATGTTGTCGATGGTTAGTTTCGTTAGTTCTTCCCTGCGACACGCCCCAGCTACGCCGAAGATGGTGGCAACTTTCATCATGAGATAAACCGAGTCTGGCGCTTGGGTCAAAAATTTTTCCGTGTCCTCCTTTTCAAATATTCTGGATTTTTTTGGTTTAAAGCCTTCATTTTTGCGTTTTAGAAAGGCTGTCAATTTACAAAAATTTTTAAGATCGATGTTATGTTTGACTTTAAGGACCATTTTAACCATGGAATACTTGGACCATAAAGTAGAAGGAGAGAGTTTCTTCGATAAATAATAAAAATAGGCCAATATTACCTCCTCTTTTGAAGCAGCCACTGCTAAGGTCATACTCTTGCTTTTACACCATGATTCTAAAGCTTCGTATTCTTTGTTGTATCTTGGCGAAGATTTCTCGGGTATCAACGATAGTGTGGCCGCATTTGCTGCCTCCAAAATCTCCTGGGGCGTTTCCTGTTCGGAATCTGAGTCCATTGGGTCAAAAATAGTGGATAATATTATACTATAACGACGCTGCAGCTCAAAAAGCTATCAAACCGTTTGTTTGTATTTTAATTTGTTGCTATGGTATCTAAACAGTGATGCTATACTTACTCATAGCCACCTTAAAAATAATGACATCTACATGTTGGGTGTCAGTTCTGTTATTCTGTTAATAGAGTGCTTGACAAAGTAAAAAACTGTCATTAATAAAGGCAGCTTCTAAAAAACTTTGCTTATTAATAGAGTACCTATGAGAAACAATAGTAATACTCACATAATAAATATTGCAAAAAACTGTTTACAGTTATTGCAGTTCCATATTTTCATTAAAACTCATGTAAAAACAAAATTCAAGGGGCAGTGCGGAAAAGTAACTTTTCCGCACTAGTGCGGAAAAGTGCTACTTCCCGCACGCAAAAGAGTGCGGAAAAGTACACTTTTCCGCACGCGAGTAGGAAAAATATTTAATGTGTCCGCTATTGCATTCAGTACATTTATTTAGACGTTTGCTTAGAGATCGCCTAACAATAAATAATTGTCTTTTATTTTTTATTTCTTCCACACCAGTAACAATTTTCTCTCATAGTTGTTGTCGGGTCATTGGAGTGGTTTTATAAACAATATTTTTAAGGTAGCCTCAAAAATAAAAATCCAAAGTATTTAAATCGGGACTTTCTCCAGCAAAACCAATCCAATATTGCGGAAATTGATTACTGAGATAATTCCGTACATTTAAGAAATAATGAGGTGGTGCCTAATCTTGCATAAACTATATACAGGGTGTTCCAACTAAAAGGTAACAGACGTGTTTTTTGGTATTTTTTGTGTGAATTTGGAGAAACGCTCGGACACGTCGATTTTGTTTGCGACGGGGACACCTTTTGGCTACCTTGAAATTTTTGTAGTACTCATCATCTTCGAGGGGTATACTTTACCCCTATATTTTAAATAGGGAAAGTGGGTCTAGTGATACCTTGTTTTGAAGGTCTCTTGAATGTCTTTACAACCGTGTAAAAATTTCAAAAATCTATCTATTAGTGTTTGAGATAATTGCCTTCAAACTTCCAAATTAACATGGACTGATAAAATAAAAATTTTATCAGAATTTTATATTTTTCGGATTTTATTTTTATTTTATCATTCCATGTAAAATTTGAAAATTTGAAAGCTAATATCTCAAAAACTAATGTATGGATTTTCGAAATTTTTACACGGTTGTAAAAATATTCAAGAGAACTTTAAAATAAGGTATCACTAGATCCACTTTCACTATTCAAAATATAGGGGTAAAGTATACCCCTCGAAGATGGTGCGCGCTATATAAATTTCAAGATAGCCAAAAGGTGTCCCCCTCGCAAACAAAATCGACGTTCCCGAGCGTTTCTCCAAATTCACACAAAAAATACCAAAAAACACGTCTGTTACCTTTTAGTTGGAGCACCCTGTATTATTCCTTATATTAAAAGAAGTATCATCCAGCAGTTCTGGCAAATAATTTTCCAAGAACTTTAAATAAGAGGGGCCATTTAAATTTGGCGGAAGCTCCACAGGGCCAATTATGTGATCACCAAGTATAACATACAACATAATTTTAAATTCAAGTTAAAAATGTTTAACTTTTGGCAAGTGTGGATTTTCAACCTCCCAATACTGACTATTTCGCCAATTAAAAACTCCACGCCTGTTAAAAATGACTTTCGTCAGTGAATAAAATTTAATTGTAGAAGTCGGATCTTCTTGCTACTTATTGCGTATTCTTACTAAGAATAACAAACGTGGAATTTCGTACCCGTGAATTTAAAAATCAAACAAGTTTCGTGGCTAATCGGGCAAAAAAGGAGTTTTTTGTTTCCCTTATATTTTTCCGTGGGTAGCCTGAAAGCTTAACCTCACGGGGGTCCAAGATCTAATGGACACCTAATAAGTGTTGACAGTTAACCGTTTCGTCCTTATGGGACTCCTCAGAAGACTGCTGGTCAATGTGACAAATCTTACGAAGTTAATCAGACGGTTTTGTCTCTAATTAAATGTAATTAGTGAGCGAACTATAGCAAGAGGCGCCATCTACCGAGATACGAGAGAAACAAAAAACTAAAAGCAGGCAAAAACACTGCTATACAATATCGAACAATGAAAAGATCGAATGCAAATAAAAGAAAACAACTATAGTCCGTGACCTACGACAGCTCTTTGTCTTTCAGGCCGGATCAACACAGATTGCATTTTTACCCGTCTTCAAGACGGTGAGCGTCAATCAACGGAATTTTTAAGCCAAATAATACTAACAAACGTGGAATTTCGTACCCGTGAATTTAAAAATCAAACAAGTTTCGTGGCTAATCGGGCAAAAAAGGAGTTTCTTGTTTCCCTTATATTTTTCCGTGGGTAGCCTGAAAGCTTAACCTCACGGGGGTCCAAGATCTAATGGACACCTAATAAGTGTTGACAGTTAACCGTTTCGTCCTTATGGGACTCCTCAGAACACTGCTGGTCAATGTGACAAATCTTGCGAAGTTAATCAGACGGTTTTGTCTCTAATTAAATGTTTTAATTTTTTTCTATAGTTTTATCTTAGTTACTATCGGCCTTCTAAAGCTCAGCTCCCTAGCGTCTCTGGAAGTAGGCAGTGTTTATTTTACATAACTTTACATTTATAGGAGAGGAAAGTAAATTATAATTTTGGTATTTTTAAATTTTTTTCTATAGTTTTATCCTAGTTCCTATCGGTCTGCCAAGGCTCAGCTCTCTAGCATTTCTTTTACATAACTTTACATGTATAGGGGAGGAGAGTAAATTAGAATTTTTGGGGATTTTTTCCAGGGGTTTGGTCATAATTTCTATCAGTCTGCCAAATTTCAGCTTTGTAGCATGTCTAGAAGTACAGTAGAATATTGATGATCTATACTGCCGTCCTAAGTAAGACCCACCTATCTGCAAAAAAATCGAAAATGAGTTAGGAACGAAAATTGCTGTAAATAGGTAATAATTTGTAACTTTCTTTTTGTTTTATTACTTAGATATTGCTATTAGAAACCCATAAACATTTACCAAAAAAAATATATATTACTATGTAACTCTTGGCAAGCATTTAAACTTTAAACTCGCTTTTCTCGAAATAAGTAAAAACGCGGATAGGTGGGTCTTACTAAGGACGGCCGTATACATGAGTGAGTGAGTGAGTGGCAATTTAGACGTTTTTTGAAATTTCGTAACTACTTTACTACTTTATGGAATTCCATGAAACTTGGAGGGGTTGTAACTCCATGAAGATCTACGACTGTGTAAAGGTTGAAATTCGTAGCTCATTCCGAAGTAGAGTTTTAGACAGGTCAAATATCGGCTGAAATGTTTCAAGAAAAGAACGCGCGTGAACTTGGCGAGGCACAGACTCAGATAGATAGATTTTGCGACCACTAAAAAACAATCAAATTTGGACCAAAAAAAAGCTTTTATTAAAATTGTCCCCACATTGGCAGTGCATCAGGAGAAACAATCTTTTAGTGCATACCCCAAATTCTAAGCCGTGATTAGCTAATTGGGACAAAACGCGATAATGGTGCATACCGGCATAAATCCTGTTTGCAAGTAGCGATTAGGGTGAACAACAAAAAAGTGAAACTTAACCTTCGGCAGCTGATTGTGACCTTACAGATCACTTCTATTTATATGACAAGTTTTAACGTACACATCTAGAATCTATTCGTAGAACATCTAATTTTTATAAAAGTGCTGCTTATTAAGAAGCTATCAATTCGTCAAACTATTGCATAGGTCAAACAAAGTCCTTTATTTTGAGAGCTTTAAGGAATAGAGCAAAAAAAGTTACACCTATAAACTATAAGGAACGCAAAGATAGTGGGTGATATCGGCTTTAACTAATTTTAATTTAAGGACTGCTTTTCAATTCTCTAGAAATTCGCTAATGTAAAATAAACACACCGAAGTAACGAGTGTACTCTCGACTGAGATAATGAATGATTAAGCACCATCTTTTGAGACTGAATTGAACCTTTTAATAAAGTTGACTTATAATTTGAGAAGCGACGCTCTAGGACTGAGAAAGTATACAAAGGAATTTCCCGGAATTCCCCCAGGCTGGGTAATTTATTAAATCTTTTAGAAAAATAATTCTTACCGCCTTTGCAAATAAACAGTCATTTTACAGGGTGATACAAATTGGGCATTTTTGGGGGCTTTTAACGGTACTTTTCAGGCAGATCGAGCAAAAAACTGACTTCACGTTGTGATACTCAAATCTTAAAAAAAGGTGAGAGCCGTTTTGTGTTGATATTAATACGTTTTTGAGCTATAGGGGATTTTTCAAAACCTTACATCTTTTTAAAAAGCTTTTTTATTTACAAAAATGTAATTTTGGTGTAATGTGCTTTTTCATAGATTTTTTCAACTTATTAGCCACCTTTTATTTAATTTTTGAAAGCAGCGTTAACTCTCCCTTTTTTAAAGTGCATAAAAAAAAGATAGGTAACCAAAAAAAGGTCCTCATCCAATTTTTTGTAAATTTTAAGACTTACCTACTGTTAGGTACTCTCGTGTCCTATTAAGTCCTGTCGTGTCCTGCTGGATTCATTTGTCCCCACTACCCAACAGCAGATACCAAAGATCACCGGTGATTCTAGGGAGGGGGTAAAGGGAGTAATTACGCCCCTAGAGCCAAAGCTCAAAAGAATATGCAAGGTTTAAAGGCAGGTATGTACTACATAAAAGTTAAATGCTGAGAAATATAATTTTTTTTTGATTTGTTTTTTTTTATTTGTTTCATCGAAATCACGGATATAAGCACACAGGAAAAAAAGCGCACAGGAAAAAGACACACATGGAAAAAATCGCTTGCAGATAAAAGAGCACACAGAAAATAGCTCACACGTAAAAGGCGCACAGATGAAAAACTTAACTTAAACAATAATAGAAATTCAAAAAAAAATTTTTAAACACACATACCTAATAAAAAGTTTCAAAATTTTATGTAATTTTCAATACTCTCTTTTTTTGTGGGACATTTTGAGTTGATCAAGTAACCTAACCTATTAATTTTGTACATGAAACATTTGAGTTCTAAAGACTAAATTTATTTTATTTGATTTTTTTCCAGGAAAAACATTTTCATTTCAGTAGCTAGGCATAGTTTTTTGTGCTAATTTAATGTCCCCTAAAGATGTAAGTTTCTACTTACGAAACATGTCGGGACTATTTGTTTAAAACAAATTAAAAAAATTAGTGGAGGAAGACAATAACCTGTTTGATTTCCTATTCAACGACTCCACCATAATATGGACTATTTCGTAAAAAAAAAATTCTGTTTAATTTCCCTGCGCGCTCTTTTACCATGTACACTTTTTTCCTGGCGCGCTTTTTTTATCTGCGCTTTTTTTGGCGTGCCGTTTTTTCTGTGTTGGCTTTTTCCCGTGCGAATATTTATTTTTCTTTTTTTTCTGTGCGTTAATTTACGGTCACCGTTCCAAAATTACCCGCTCCCAGACTTTTGCTCCAGAACCGCCAAGAAGAACTACTAAAAATGACGGAAGAACTGGATACAGCAACTAAAAATATAGGCTTGAGTATGAACTACACTAACCTATAATCATAACAAACACAGATGAAGATAATATCACGATCAGAATAAACCAAGAAAAAATAGACCAAGTAGAGAAATATATAGATATATATATGGGACAAATTATTAAACGAAAAAAAGAAAACCAAACAACTGAAATCAAGGGACGAGTAAGATTGACCTGGGCAGCATTCGGTAAATTAAGCTATATATTAAAAATGTATAGTGCCTGTACCCACCCATGGATCCCAGACCTAGACACTTACAAACTCGAACATGGATAAGGTAACAAAAGCACAAATATAAATGCAGAGACAAATGTTACATGTGAAGCTAACAGATAAAAAAATGAATGAATGGATAAGGAATAAAACGAAATTAAGAAATGCTAGAGGAGAAGTGGCAAAATTAAAATAGACATTTTCCGGTCATAATATCAGACCGAAAAACAATCGCTGGAACAAATGTTATTGTACTGGCGACCTTAGTAGGGGAAGGCCCCAAATCAGATGGGCGGACGATTTAAAGAAACATGCGGGAGTTAGATGGAACACGGCAACAGACAGAGAAGAGTAAAAGATATTGGGGGAGGCCTTTGTCCAAAGATGGGTCGAAGAAGTTTTAATAGATTTGAAGTATTCAAATACCAAACTGCAAATAATACAAGGACCTAAAACCATAAAAAAATTGAAATTAAAAAAAGAAGAATTATAAAAATGTTTCTCTTCGGCCGGGACTCGAACCCGTATCTATTGCTCTGTACGCAAACGCTCTCGTATTAAACCACCAAAGATCATAGAAAAATTTTCGGAAAACTTCTACCTATGCATGTGTGTGGTGTCTCAATCCAAGAACGAGAAATCCTCAGGGTATTAAGTCGACCATGCCAAATCAGCTGATCTTTTATAATTCTTCTTTCCCACTGTCAAAGGTATGAAAACTCAAATTAGACCTAAAGTATCAACGTCTGAAACCATGAGATCAGCTTTTCCGTGTGTTAAAATCTCTGATCGCAATGGGCAAATAATGCAAGGACCTAAAACCATAAACAACAAGCGAAATTAAAAAAATATCGAGGAAAAATAAAGGTCCAGAATATTTATTTATCAGTATCATTCATAACAATTTATCAAGTTATTGTTTTGGCACATGTTTTGGACTGCTCGTTGTGCTGCGCCTGATGAGCCCTTACGTTTTATTACAATCAAAAAATTTTACTCAACAAATATATATTATATTTTTAAAAAAAACTATTTATATTCTCTATCCATATTTTGAAACAGTATTGGCTCTAAATGCAAGACCAAATTGCTCTTGATTTGACACCACATCTCGCTAACTTCATTTAAAAAATCCTTGTTAACAGTCTTCTCCCATTCGTCCCATTTCCACTTTAGCAGTCTAAAACAAAAAATATATTTTAGCGTTCTATCCTGGGAAAGCGTGACTTGGCAGTAAAGGTTAGGCTAGGTTATATAAGTAGAAAGGGCACTCTGCGCTAATGTCACGATCAGCTGTTTAATTGTGGCTCGAGAACAAGTAAAACCTTTTTTCTTGAAGCGTTATGCTAACATAATTAAAAACAAGATACTATTATACAGCAATACTTTTCTAATGCGAAAACCATATAGACCAGGCAAAAATTTATGAATTCCAATCAATTGTACCAAATTTTGTACATACAAGGTGACAATTTAAAAAGGATCCACCTGGATTTTCTCAAAAATTATCAGGAAATTAAAAAAACGCCTAAACACGTCGATTCTGTTTGCAAGGGGGACACTTTTTGGCTATCTTGAATTTTTTGTAACACGAACCTCCTTCGAGGAGTATACTTTACCCCTATATTTTGAATAGGGAAAGTGGGTCTAGTGATAACTTGTTTTGAAGGCCTTTTGAGTGTCTGTCCTGTAAAAATTTCAAAAATCTATCCATTGTTTTTGAGATAATTGCCTTCAAATTTAACATGGACTGATAAAATAAAAATTTTATTGAAATTTTATATTTTTCGGATGTAATTTTTATTTTATCATTCCATGTTAAATTTGGAAATTTGAAAGCAAATATCTCAAAAACTAATCGATGGATTTTCGAAATTTTTACACGCTTGTAAAGATATTCAAGAAAGCTTGAAAACAAGATATCACTAGACCCACTTCCCCTATTCAAAATATAGGGGTAAAGTATACCCCTCGAAGGGGGTTCGTGCTACAAAAATTTCAACATAGCCAAAAAGTGTCGCACTTGCAAACAAAATCTATGTGTCCTGATAATTTTCGAGAAAATCTAGGTAAATCCTTTTTAATTTGTCACCTTGTATATGCAGTACCTTTCCACGGTTCCAAAAACCTACTTCGTTAAGTTTTTTGTTAACTTCTATGTGGCACAGAGGCGATTTACTACTGATATACGAGATTCGTACAAACATAAATTTCCAATTCATTAAATTTCTTCACAACCCTGTATATACTACCTAAATTTAATTAAAACTGTTAAAATTTCTAATAAAATGATGCATTACATTATTGCAATTTTATTTTTTAGTTTTTTAATTCTCAAAAGCAGAAAACACAAAACAAATAATACTGTTTAAAACAAAAAGTTTTTGTGATCTCTCTACTACTAAAAAATCATTAAAAACAGATAAAATATTCTACAGGGGCTACACGATACATTCTTGCGCTGACAAAAACAGAACAAAATCGCATTTTCTTGAAGGTATTGTATTGACTGAGATTAAACAAATTTTCTTTAAACCCGTTTCAGTTATATAAATATGGACGTGTAGCATATGCCTCGGCATCTTCTTCACTTTTACACTTAATAACTGTGGTTCAAAATTCCTGCCTGCGAATTATTATAGGTGCCTACCCCACGAGTCTTGTTGAAAGTCTTCTGTGTGAAACGGGGGAACCCCCTCTAACTCTAAAAAGAATGTACCAAGTAATGTCTTTCATATGCAGGTAAAGCATTAAGTAACTACTCAAATCCAATCAAACAAAACCTCAAGGAAAACAATTTTGGGCACATTTACCAACAAAGACCACACGCAACTCCATCTTTTTACGAACGGACAAAAAGATATCAAGCTCAGGTGGAAGAAATGTTACCTGATTTTTTAATATACGAACCACAGCAACCACCATGGTATATTGGGACCCCGAAGTGCATTTTTTCCATGATACAGTTTGATAAGGCTAACACAAATCCAGATCTAATCAAAAAAGAACTTACAAATATAACAGAAAATATGAAGGCCCATGTCAAAATATATACAGATCGAAAAGCTTAGAGGGTGTTGGAGCAGCAGTTATTATAAAAGATACCGAAATTCCTAAATTCCAGCTAACAAAATGTACCAGTGTGTACACAGCAGAACTGTATGCGATCTATGACGCGTTAAAGTATATTGTTAACAACAAGCTTAATTTAGCTTTAATCTTGTCTGACTCTCTAAGTTCAATTCAGTCAGTTGGCTCACTCTACCCAAAACACCTTGTAGTCCAAATGATTAAAGATATAAGTCATTAAAGGTCGTACTTATTTGAATCCCTCCACATGTCGGTATCGTAGGCAATGAAATGGCGGACCAACAGGCGAAACTGGCAATAACTGATGGTGACGCTCTTCTATCAATCAAATAGTGTGGAGTGATTTTAAAATGTTTATTAAATTCAAAGTGCTAAACATCTGGAAAGATCATTGGAACATGTCAAACTCTAAGTTACGTGAAATTAAACAATCAACGAAACCATGGTCGTTCTTGACCAAATCGCGAATAGTGCAAGTTTATCTATGTCGACTTAGAATAGGTCATACAAAATTAACGCATAAACACATTAAAAAAAAATAAACCCCCCCGAATGTGCACAGTGTCGAGAAATTATTACAATAAAGCATATATTAATCGATTGCGTAGCGTATGTAAGCGAAAGACAAAAACATAAACTATCTGGAAACATCAGTGTTTTACTAAACAACAAAATTGAAAATAGAAACAGTGTGATTGCGTTTTTTAAAAGACTGTAAGTTATAACAATGTATTGTTACGGGTTCACAACGAAAAATTAAAACTCGCAATTGTTGAAAACAATATGTCAATTTATTTCGATAATTATGTACAAAAAAAAAACACGCACTTACACTTACTAATAACTCGCTGATAATTCACTACTATAATCGGTCTATTAACTTCGTGTTAATATCTCACGACCACTACAGTACGTTATCTGTGACTGACTGCCTCATGCACGACGTCCGGCCTTATATATGAGGGCTGCCTACTATTCGAGAACCCTTCCATCCTTGTTCGATTCGGACTCATTCCAGCCCTTTTCTAGACTTTCGCAAACCAGTTTGTCACAGATAACGCAACTAAAACCTAGATTAAGAATACAACCATAAAATACGTCAACCTAATACTACACTAAACCCAAATAAATTCTAACTATAAAATTTAAATACTTAAATTTGTAACACTATCCTCCTCTTCAGGTTTGATCAACAACTTTCATCTTGGACTTCGGGCTTTTCTGGATTCGGTAGACTACATCATTAATTCTCTTAACAACTTTATAAGGCCCTTCCCATGGTGGTGTCAACTTAGGTGATCTTCCTTTCTTGCGTTGAGGATTGTATAGCCAGACTTGATCAGTCTCTTTGAACCCTGAAGAGTTTGCTTTCAGGTCATATTTCGCTTTCATGCGGTCACTGGCTATTTCTATTCGCTCTCTAACCACTTCATGGATATCGTGCAGCTTTTGCCTTAAACGTTCGACATAGTCATTAACCTCTAAGTGTTCTTCTTCAGGTGAACCAAACATGATATCACATGGTAAACGCAGTTCTCTACCAAACAGGATACTAGATGGAGTAGCTCCTGTCGTATTGTGAATGGCGGTTCTATAGGCCATCAAAAACAATGGAATATATTGGTCCCAATCTGTTTGGTGCTCATCCACAACTTTGCACAGATGTTCTTCTATTGTTTTATTAAATCTTTCAACCATGCCATCTGACTGCGGATGTAAAACCGTAGTCCGTGTTTTATGTATTCCTAAAAGGTCACAGAGATTCTGGAAGAGCTTCGATTCAAAATTTCTTCCTTGATCTGAATGTAGTTCCAAAGGAATGCCAAATCGGCTAAAAACATCATTTACCAGAACTTCCGCAACTGTAGTGGCCTCTTGGTTAGGCAAAACAAAAACTTCTGACCATTTGCTAAAGTAATCCATGACAACAAGGATGTATTTGTTGCCTTTTTTAGTTTCTGGAAATGGTCCGGCCACATCAATAGCAATGCGTTCGAATGGTAGACCTACGTTATATTCTTTCATTTGACCTCTGGACCTTGTTTTGGGACCTTGGCTGGCTGCACAAGTCGAACATCGGCGGCACCAGTTTTTCACATCTTGAAAGTAATTGACCCAATAAAATCGGTTTCGAATTTTGTCCATGGTTTTATTTATGCCTAGGTGCGCGCCTGATTTTCCACCATGGCATTCGGCCATTATATTGTCTACCATGCTCCTAGGAACCACTACTTGATTAACCACAGTAAGGCCATCGGCACTTTCCCAGGCACGTTTAAGGATGTTTTCCTCTACTATCAGTGAATCCCATTGTGCCCACAGTGATTTGAATATCACCACTTGGTTTGCGATATCTTGCCATGATGGTCGTGGCTTGTTTTCTTCTTTCAATCGCAAGATAGGTCCTACATCTTTGTCGTTAAGTTGTGTGGTTCTAATCGAAGCCGACATCCATTCTTCATCTGGTTCTAACTTTATCTGGCGCACGTAGGTAATTCCTTCTTTCTGGTCAATTTTCCTGCAATGTTTACAATCCTCAGGGCAAGGTCTTCTGGACAATGCATCTGCATTATTATGCACCCTTCCCGCTCGGTGCTTAATTTGATAATGGTATTGTTGTAGCTTTTCTATCCATCTCGCGACTTGCCCCTTAGGTTGTTTCATTTTCATGAGCCACTGTAACAAAGCATGATCCGTTCTAATCAGAAACTCTTGTCCGTAGAGATATTTGTGAAAGTGATCTACGGATTTAACTATGGCTAGGAGCTCCTTTCTAGTAACACAATAATTTCTCTCTGGTTTGGATAGCTTCTTGCTGAAAAATTCGATGACCCATTCTTCTCCATCTTGTACTTGGGAGAGTACTGCTCCTATGCCATCGTTGCTCGCATCAGTATCTAATATGAATTTTCCTTTTGGAATGGGATATGCAAGAATCGGACTAGAACATAATGCTGCTTTTAGTCTTCTAAATGCTTGGTCACATTCGGTATTCCATTTGTAAGAAGCTTTATCTTCTGTAAGTCTATGTAATGGAGACGCTATTTTGGCGAATCCTTCTACAAATCGTCTGTAGTATGTACACAGACCCAAAAAGCTACTCAATTCATGTTTGTCACGAGGTTGAGGCCATTCTTTTATTGCTTGTAACTTCTTTTCGTCGGTATGGATGCCTTCTCGGGAAACGACGTGACCCAGGAACTCAACTTTTTCTTGGAACAGAAAACATTTCTTTGAGTTCAGTTTAAGATTTGCGTTCCTGATTCTTGAGAATACTTCTCGTAAATTATCTAGATGATCTTGAAATGATTTCCCCATTACTATGACATCATCCAAATAGACTAGGCAGGTTTTCCAAGTAAGGCCTCGTAGAACGACTTCCATTAGTCTTTCAAATGTAGCTGGGGCATTGCACAGGCCAAATGGCATCACATTAAACTGATAAAGTCCACTTCCAGCAGAGAATGCAGTCTTCTCTTTATCTCTTTCAAAGATTCCTACTTGCCAATACCCACTTTTCAGGTCAAGAGTAGAAAGCCAATATGATCCTGCCAATGTTGTTAATGTGTCGTCTATTCTTGGCAGTGTTTAACTATCTTTCTTGGTCACATCGTTAAGTTTCCTGTAGTCGAAACAAAATCTAGTACTTCCATCCTTTTTAGTGACCAACACCACAGGAGATGACCAAGGACTTGATGACTCTTCAATAACACCGTCGCTGAGCATTTTATTAATGAGATTGTGAACTTCTTCTTGCTTGGCCATTGGTAGTATTCTTGGGGGTTGTCTTATCGGTTGGGCATCGCCAGTGTTGATAGCATGTTGAATAAGGTTTGTGCGTCCCGAACTACTCCTAGTTTCGAAGATATTACTTTGTTCTTCTATAAACTCTCTCGCTTTACTAAATTCTTCTAGAGTGAGATGTTGCCAAGTTGACTCAAATTGCTGAAGTACCTCCATTGGTAACTTGCTTGTATCCTCGGAAGTTGGCTCTTCACATCATGTTACTTTCTGTACTGGTTCAAATAATGCTACCACCTCCCCCTTATTAATTTTGACACTATTTGGGAAAATATTGGCGACTCTAATCGGGATGTCTTTATCGGTTTTAACTAGTGATTTTGCAACGAGGTAGGTGTTGGGTGTGTTTTGTTGGCTTATGAGTCCGACGCAGCTTGATGTTTTACTTTCTAGCTTCCCAAAAATTATGGTCTCACTGTTACCGAATAGTCTTGTTGTGCATACTGCCACCACCTTTATTGGTCCTTTATTGATGTGACTATTTGACAAAATGAACTCTTCGTTAACAAATCTTAGGGTATTAAGTTTATTATCAAACGCAAATCCATGTTTACTTATCAGGTCCATTCCCAAAATAAATTCGTCTTCTATGTCTGCAACTAATACCGAGTGGCGAATCTTCAACCTCCCCAACTCTAGGTCTATGTCTGTCTGCCCCAACACGTCGGCGGATTCTCCAGTCACAGTTTTAAGTGTTATTTTCTTTTCTGTTGGTCGAATTTTATATCTCGTTGCAATTTTGAACTTAAGCAATGATATGGCAGCACCTGTGTCTACTGTTATATTAACTTTTCTTCCATTAATAAGTCCGTCGATGTTAAGACTGTCAGCAGTATGTTTTAAGCTCTTGATAGAGTAAATTTTGGGGGCTAAATTCTCATTAGCCAACACCCGCCCCTCTGCGTTGACTAGTTTTAGTTTTTCCTCATCTCTTCTTCGGTACTCTGTCCCACTAGATGGTGAGCGAGACCTCATTTGGACACGACAATCGCGTTGAATATGCACTGTACGTCCGCATCTGAAACACTTTACATTTGGAGGGGATCGTCTGCTTTCTTTCAAAGAATCAATCTTCTCTATCAGTGACTGAAACAGTTGGTTTAGCATTTTTAAGTTGACCTCCTCTCCAGTGCTCATTTCTTCTCCCTCCTAAATTGAAACAGCTCTTACTTTTGGCCTGGACATATTATTTGATGATTCAATTTCAAGGGCTCAAATCAACACTTCAGTGCTGTTATGGAAGCGTTCTCGACGAAGTAACTTTGCTAAGTCCGTGTCTCGCAAGCCGTTAATAAAGCGATCTACCGTAAAGGGATCTCTGTAATTTTCTGGCATTTCTGGGTAAGCCAAGTACATCAGCCTCCTGATATCCGCTTCATACTCTTGTAATGACTCCCCTGCTCTTTGTTGGCGAATATTTAATTCTGACCAATGCAAATTTCGTAAATGTTCATCTCCATATCTTCTTTCTAACGCTGCCACTAAAGCATTGTAACTCTGTTTTTGTTCCGCTGGAATAGACCGTAAACGTCCAAGAGCAGGTTCTCGTAGAGCTACTAACAAAGCTCTCGCTTTTTCGTCATCGTTCCAACTATTTGCAGCGGCGAGAGCTTCAAATTGTTGTTTGTAGGTAGACCAGGAAGACGTACCATCAAAATTTGGAGGCTTAATGTTTTGGTTGGAATTCACAACACATCCCTGAGCCTTCATTTTGTTGTGTTCTTTTTGGAGCTGTATAAGCTGTTTTGACACGTCCTGGAATTTTTCTTCCATGGTTTGAAAAACTTCTTCTCTAACATTCTGTAGTTTGGTCTCCACTTTTTCTTCTACATTCTGCATTCTATGAGTTATGTCTTCCTTAAGGTCTTCGGTTGCTGTCTTGAACTCCTCTCTCAGCTGTTCAGAGTTGCTCTTCATTTGATCGAAGTTTTCTTGAATGCCATATAATCTTTGCTGAAATGTCTGTTTCATGTCTTTCTGGTTTTGTTCCATGGTCTGCTTCATGTCGTCCATGGTCCGTTTCATATCCCCTGGTTTTGTTCAATGGTCTGTCTCATATTGTCCTGATTTTGCTCAATGGTCTGTCTTATATCGTTCTGGTTTTGAGCCATTTGAGCTGCTAGAGCCTGCATCATTTTAGTTAGATCTTCCATCTTTGCCGATCCTTGTCTAGTAAGCATCAACTTCCTGATAAATCACTTAAAACGTCTATTTTAGGGCTATAAAGCGAATGTCGAAGTCGGTTTTTCAATATCTCTTCCAATTCTTAAATAGAACCTAATGGAATGTTCTGGAATATACTGGTAAATGCTACTCTTTCTGCTACTAGGCAAATGTAGAAGTCACTTTTTGATTATCTCTTTTGGTTCTCGAATAGACCGTCGTAAAATGTTATGGAATATTCTAGAAATAATTTCTAATTCTTACTTTTAAAATAACTAAGCTACTGCCGAAGTCGGTATTTGTATATCTCTTCTAGTTTTTGAATAGAACGTCGTAGAATGTTATGGAATCTTCTAGAAATTCTTTTTAGTTCTTACTTTTGAAATTACTAAGCTAATGTCGAAGTCTCTTTTTGGATATTTCTTCTGGTTTTCGAATAGAGCGTCGTAGAAAGTGATGGAATGTTCTAGAAATTCTTTCTGATTCTTACTTTTAAAATTACTAATCTAATGTCGAAGTCGGTATTTGTATATCTCTTCTAGTTTTTTGAATAGAACGTCGTAGAATGTTATAGAATATTCTAGAAAATCTCTCTAATTATCAATTTTTGGACTGTAAAGTTAATGTCGAAGTCGGTTCTTAAATATCTCTTTTATTTTTTGAATAAAACAATATCAAACTTCTTCGAATATTCTGGAAAAATCACTTACTGTTTTTCTGTCCAACTGTCCTATCCGGTGGTAATATGTAAGGGTAGTCTTTGCACTATTCAGTTCCGAATATTCTGGCAAAATCACTTACTGTTCTTCTTTTTAATTGTCCTAGCCGGTGGTACTGTGTAAGGATAGTCTTTGCACTATTTATTTCTTTTAATCTCACTTCTGACACCAATTGTTACGGGTTCACAACGACAAATTAAAACTCGCAATTTTTGAAAACAATATGTCAATTTATTTCGATAATTATGTACAAACAAAAAACACGCACTTACACTTACTAATAACTCGCTGATAATTCACTACTATAATCGGTCTATTAACTTCGTGTTAATATCTCACGACCACTACAGTACGTTATCTGTGACTAACTGCCTCATGCACGACGTCCGGCCTTATATATGAAGGCTGCCTACTATTCGAGAACCCTTCCATCCTTGTTCGATTCGGACTCATTCCAGCCCTTTTCTAGACTTTCGCATACCAGTTTGTCACAGATAACGCAACTAAAACCTAGATTAAGAATACAACCATAAAATACGTCAACCTAATACTACACTAAACCTAAATAAATTCTAACTATAAAATTTAAATACTTAAATTTGTAACAGTATATATACTACCAAGATTATATTATCATCGTGCGCTAATGACCCTTCGTGGTCTATCCGCTAATTTGAAGAAAAAAAAAGATTAAGCAAAATTTTACAGCAGAATTATGGTGCTTTTACAAAAAAAATATTCCAGATACAAAGTTGAGCCATGCAAATATTCAGAAATTTTAAAAATGCTTATTTGGTGTCTTTTGATTTTATTTCAATTTTGTCCGTTTTACCTGATAACATTGCCATTTCTACTGGGGATTTTAGCTGGTAATATATTTTTTTCCTATATTTTTCTAAATAAAATAATATTACATTTGTCTATCTGCGCGATGGCGCTTTATATGCAATTATTTATTCTAGCAGGCCATGTTTTTTGAAAAAAGTACTTCTTTACCGTTTTTAACGTTTCAAAAATAGCATCCCGATCGGGATATTTATTTATGAAATTTGATTTAATTAACACAAATATTATGGTTGACGAGCAAATTTATAAATTACCTGTAATTTTGCATATCGCCATTTCTTCTTTTAAAGTTATTCCAAAATCGACGTTTTTTTTTTAATACTTAATACAATGTAACTAAATGCCTATTTTAACAAAATATGTACAAAGTTAAAAATCAGAAACGTAGACGATCCCAGTTGACGATTATTTGCCCGTTAAAATTTTTACCTACTCGCGTGCGGTAAAGACAAATAAATAATAAAACTTTAAAAATATGAAACGAAGAAAATATTACCAGATAAAACCTCCAGTAGAGATGGTAATGTTATAAGGTAAAAACAGACAAAATTAAAATGAAATCAAAAGACACCAAATGGAAATTTTTAATATTTCTGATTATTTGTGTGGCTTATCCTTGTAACTGAACCGAACCAACCTCCTATAAACTGGTACTTAATTCATTTAAACGGTTTTAAAGAAAATTTGATTAATCAGTCAAGAGAATCTTCAAGAAAATGCGATTTTTCTCTGTTTTTGTCAGCAAAAAACTTATCCTGTTTCCCCTGTAGCATATTTTAATTTGTTTATGAGTTTTTAGTAGCAGAGGGATTCCAAAATTCTGCTTTTAGGAATTAAAAACCAAAACAGATTTTTTTTTAAAAACCGCAAATTTTTTGGAAAAGCTAAAAAAATGGAATAGTGTAGCACACGATTATATTGAAAATTTTAACAGCTTTCGAAAAACGTAGGCAGTCTATACAGGGTGGTCCTGGTGATGAAAAAATTTAGTAAATAAAAAACTTATGTTTGTACGAATCTCGTATATCAGTAAATCGCCTCTACGACACATAAAAGTTTAAAAAAAACTTAACGAAGTAGGTTCTTGGAACCGTGGAAGGGTACTGTATATATGTACAAAATTTGGTACAGAGGTACGATTGTTTAGAAATCCTAAATTTTTGCCTGAGAACTTTGCTGAAATGTTAACCATAAATTCACAATTAAAGAGACCAATCAACAGGAGTACTATAGTTAAATAAAAAAGAAACACGCCCTCAACTAGAGCCTGTATTATTTAGTCTAGTCTAGAGGTGTATATAAAATAAGTTTTTAAAGGTATAACTATCTTTGAAATGACATTTAGTAATTCTTCTGTTAGCTAGTGAAAAATAATTATTTATAAATAATAATTTCTAAAATATATTTATAATTATTTATAAATAATAATTTCTAAAATATATTTTTATAATCTGATATTGGTTTATAGCTTTAGATAAAATTGAAAATATTGATAATAATATTTCAAAAAAAAAATATTTTCGTAAGCATTTGCTTTACCTCAATTAACAGTTTTGTTGGTGCAGCTTGATTGAAGAAGCAAAGGGGTCTTTACCAGATTTAATCAAACCCTATTATTGTACTTTTAAAGCTGGAGCAAGAACGCTTGAAGTACGCGTTTACGTAAATACTTTGTTTTGTGAAAACCAACTAGATTATCCTATGACTCGATTATTGTTAGAAGTTGTGTATTATTGTCGGGGCTACAAATAAACAAAACGGCACTTTTTTAAATTGGTTAACCCTCACTATAACACCCTTTAGAAGTTCTTAAAAAATTCTGATTTTTGGTAGACAACAACATACAGACAGACAGACACCATACATACATAAAAAAATTTCTTTTAAAAAATCGCTCACCGCCACTTCTTACTGTGAAATCTACATTCCAATGGACAAAGTTTAAGGAGTTTAAAAAAACGTAGGTACCTTTTCAAAAAATATATTACAATCTTTAAAAAACTCAGAAGAAGTTTACAAATCTCAGTATATTTTTCTACCAGTTTTTCTTGTTCTTTTATTAATTCATTCTCTTCATGTTCGTCTTTATCTTAATTTTTTAAATCTATAATTTCATCTTCCGTCTGCAAATTATCATCATCCGAACCAGAGAGAAAGTCAATATGTCAATGTCAGAGACAGTATCATTTTCTAAATAGTAAAGAATGTCCTCCTCAGTAATCTTTCTCTTTTGGTCCTTTCTTGGTTTTGACATTATCTGAAAAAATAATCAATTTCATGTCTTTATGCGGAATTATAAGGACAGGAACAATAATTTCTAAGAATTTCTTCATATTTACTACAAAAATGTGTCTTTCACACTTCAATCAAAACAAAAAAAAATTAAATTTTTTCATATTTTTAGACCATCCATTTTTTCTAAATTTATATCCACAAACTGTGTTTGTCCATTCTGATGTATGTACAAGAAAAATAAATCGACTTCTGGGGATGTTACGTGATATAAAACAAATAAATCATTTAAAAATTATAAAACTGAAATGTATACTCACCAACGATAAGTGGAACAACCAATAAATTTTTTGGAAAAACACAAAAAATACTGCATAGCTTCAAAACCACCTGTTCATAGAGTAAAACACTGGTCACTAAAAAATGGTCCAGATCAGCTTGGCAAAACTTTGCACAT
This sequence comes from Aspidapion aeneum, assembly GCA_963576565.1. NCBI lineage: Eukaryota > Metazoa > Arthropoda > Insecta > Coleoptera > Brentidae > Aspidapion > Aspidapion aeneum. The sequence continues at coordinate 76,830,847 of OY755044.1, read as the reverse complement.
ACGCTATCTATTTACATCAGTCTAAATAATATGCACCGTCTTATGTACATAATAAGTTCACCGATCGCTCTGAATATATAACTAAATTATTTGTATGGCACAGTAATCAGTTAATGTAGTTAAAAATAATAGTTTATTTTTTATTAAATTTATGTTTTAGTATAACACTGCTTTCAATTAATATTATAAATATTTTCGTTGATCATAAGTTATAAACCAATATCATTTTTATTTATTACGTTTTAGAAAGCGTTATCGTAAAAGGCATTATTATTCTATAAATAAAAAAATGGGGCATGTCCATGCATATATTTTTTTTTTAATATTTTATTTTAGCAGCTATAATAGTTTTAACTCAATAGTGAAATGACTAAGTGTGGTTTAGAGATACTTGACCCATCACAAGCATTTTCCAAAAAAGGAAATAACAAGATACGCCAATGCGTTAAAAGTAGTTGGTTCATGTCATTGGACTATGTCTAAAAAATAAACTCTCTTTGGACGGTTTATTGCGAAATATATAATTTCAACATTTAGCGCCGGTACACACACGCGTTTTTCTGCAGCGCGACGAAGCAGCATTAGCGCAATTGCGGTCTCTGATACTATGAAATAAATGGCGCGTTCGTCTTGCGTACATTATGCAGAAAAACGCGGTAACGCTGCGTCACCGCGCTGCAAAAAAACGCGTGTGTGTATCGGCGCTTAATCTTGCGCTCCTGTGATAGACCCCTCTGTCCAACCCCGAAGGGCCACCGAATTCTAACCTAGGTTTTTATGATGTTCTGATATGATTCTATAACAAATCAGAATTTCAGAAAAATCGTCTAGTGTCGGCGCACACCTATATTTAGGTGCGAGTTTCTTTTCATATCCATTTGAAATTTATAGAGCTGTCAACTGAAACTTGCTTTATAACAATTTTTTTTTATCGAATAATCTAATAGCACGGATTTCTTAACTTCAATATGGATAGATAAGGCTTGTTATAAGAAATCACTGCTCCATGAGTTATGGATGTTATTTCTGGTACAGTAGCCGACCGGAATTCCGTCACCTTAAGCCCCTTAGTATTCATGGGCTGACTTTTGAGATGATATACAGTGTTCTATGTGTTATTAAATTGAATCGTTTTTACTTGTGCTGGAGGTTTGGTCAGGAGCAGCCTAAACTACCTACTGTTATAAACAAGACAAGCACAAAATTGCAGTACCACATACAGTTAAAGGAAGTCCTTAATTTAAGGCAAAAAATAAATTTGGTGCCTATCCTGTGACCAACCAGGAATGCCATCAGAATAAAACGCAAGACAAAAAGTAACCAAAAGCCAAGAAGACATACTAAAAAGGAGAAAACCTTTAAACAAGAAACAACAATCTTTATTAGAAATATATCCCAAAGGAAAAAACATTCCAACTCAAAAGCTACCGAGGAGGCGGAAGGACAATGGCAAAAAAGTCTCAAAAAATTTGCCATTGTAAATATGCAACAACACACTTTAAAATTTTTGCCTCCCAATTTACAATTTCTTTCTAGATTCATTGTCAGCAGTTTTAAAAATACTCTGCCAATCTATGGGCACCTAAGCTCACACTAGGTACTATAGTTATAGTGTGAGCTAATATAATCAAAAACTAAAATATATTTTATTCAACTCCAGACTCAATTACCTTTCGTTTGATACCACACAAGCCATGTTTTGACTTAAACTCAAATTTTTTTAATCTCTCCCCACCTTTTTAAAAAAAACTAAAATGTATTTTATTTAACTCCAGACTCAATTACCTTTCGTTTGATATCACACACGCCATATTTTCACATAAACTCTAATTTCAAAGTCAAAACAAAAAAGTTTCAAAATCATCTGAAACGCAAAGATATATAAAAAATTTTGAAATCGGAGCAACTTTTTTTTTCTCGAAAAAATTAGGATCACCATAGCTCACACTACAGTAGTAGTGTGAGCTAAAATCGAATACCCAAACAAGCAAGTAACCTACCTTAAAAAAGAAGCAGCCGACACCTACCGACCTACCACATCATCAGCATTATTTCAGCCAGTTGACAAAAGTATTCACACACTCGGTCACTCATCCCTGAGAGACCGGAAAATGTTTAATAACAAAATTAAACAGATTTTCTTTTTTTACCATTTTTCATAAATCTTAATTCTTAGTTAAATTTATTATTTATACATGTAGATGATCTTGAGAAATTAGGTTTTGAAAACATAAACCAACCTTCTCAGGTTTACCTATTTTAATTATATAAATTATTTAGTTTATAAAACAGCACAAAATATTGAATTTTATATTTTATAATTTATCACGAACTATAAAAAAATTTTAACATAAAAAGAAAAGATTTTCATTTGATAGTTATTCTCACTATAACTACTTAAGTTTACTGTACCATAAGCCTTATTGGTCATCGCAGGGTGTGAGCCTGCTCCCTGGCAGTAAACTCTTTACTTTAATCCCGCTGCTTAACCAAGCCGAGTTAAACAAGCGTAATTGTCAAGCACAGCTTGCACAACTAGAAATCGCAATCTGCGAATGACAAATAAAGATAATGACAATTTATTGTTTAATTTGTTGATATGACTAATCCAGCTTAGGTTACTAACTAGTGTTATCCCTAGCAAGGTGACCGAAGACTTATCAGAAGCACTCAATGTTGTTGAGAATTTAATATCTTGGGTTTTGTCCAAGTTTAATTTTAGACAGTTGTTGGAGAACCTGTTATCGCTACGATCTTTAACCTCAGTTACATGACTTGTAAGAGCTTCCATGTGTTTATTTTTTAATACAATGGTTTCATCATCTGCATAGTTTACGCTTTCATCTGGTAAGAGGTGGTAATATAGGTAATTGATATACACTATGAATAGTAGCGGTCCCAGTACTGAGCCCTGTGGCACACTATGTATGTTTGTCAGATGTACCATGAAATGAACCGCATTGTTTTCTGCCTGTGTAGTATGATTTGATAAGTTGAAGGCTGATTCCACGAACCCCATATCTTTCAAGTTTCGAGATTAGTGAATGGGACACACATTCTCTAAAACGGTGCATTCCCAGCGAATTTTCCAATTTTCTTTATAGAAACCGGTTTTTACATTTCTAAAGTCTTTCGCTTGAACCAGTTGTTCAACTTTTCACGAAAACGATGCATTACTGCAAAATGTTGTGAATATTTCTAGATTAGGTTCGGTTACAGCGGACAGACCTGCAAAAAACCTGATCACCCTATTATTATTTAAATAATACAAACTTTCTATAGAGTTCGGTCTCCTTAATAATTGCGTTAATGAAATCCAGATGGCGGTCCACTCGTGTGTAAATAGCGAAAGATTTTTGATAACTTCCAAAAGAGACTATTCCTACTTGAGTTTTATGACAGGTCACAGGTCCTCCTGAATCACCTACATACAATAAAAATAAATATATCTATTAAATGTTAACATTGACGATATACTAACTATTTGTGTAGACTACTTTTAATAAAAGCTTCGTCAACATCGGTGACTAATATCAGAGCTCTTGTGAAACAGATAGACAGATATTGAGATCGCGCGACCAAAACCGCACCGGAACAAAAACAGCGGCTGACCGAAATCTCGCGAAGTTGTGCCGAAGGCCAAAATCGCGCTTACAAAAAATAACGGGTAAACCAAAACCAGAAACGCGCAAAGCTTTTTTTTGAAAATTAACCTAAACTAAGCAATACAAATCGTCTAAGGAGTCCTAACCTAACTTATTTTTGAAACTATTTGAAAAATTAAATAAGTCATGTTGCTACAAAAACTGTCATTGTCTTAAAGAAAAAGATGCTGATAACTCACAGACCGTTTTTCAGTATTTTTTTTTGTTTTGGCTCTAGATGATCCCATTTAAAAATGAATCAAATCCATCGGACATAATCCGAAGTAAAGGGTGAGGGTAATAAATAAATCTTTACTTTATCTGTCCCTGGTCCTGATACAAATATTACTTGCACGGTACCATATTAAGGTAACTGTGCATAAAGATTAAAAAAATACATTTTAGTTTGTTTTGTTCAGTGGTGTTACATCGTTGGGGGAGTTGGCTGGAATCTCTAATCGGACGCGTTCCAGAGTGGCGACGGATAGGGGGTTATTTTCGCAAACCAAAATTTGTAAAAATTACATTATACAATAATTGCGTGAGTTTAGATGCCCATAAATTGGCAGAGTATTTTATTTATATGTAAGTAGGTCAGTTAGGTCTACAAACACTATACATTGTGTCTAACCTACCACACAAAATTTTAGAAAAAGCCCTATTCACGTAAATTTAGTTTTAAATGGAGACATTTTTTGCAATCTTAAGATATTTCTAACAAGGAACTTTATTCACCTTTCAACCACTAAACTTTTTTTAAACTTTTGCCTCTGTATTTTAAAGATATTTAAAATGCACTCTTAAAACAAACGAGATTTTCAAGTGGTCTATGGTTTGATTATTAGTTCTCTTCGTTTAAATGCATTTTTACTATTTTTGAAGTGTAAACTTCTTTAGGCGCGATTGGCAGTTCTTGTGGGTAGTGAATTGAACTGAGCCGTCAGGCTCGGCTATGTAACGCTCATTCGGGTGATGTCGGCTCGAGTCGACATTCCCCGAGCGAAATGATGATGCAGATGAAGGCCAGTATTATTAGTTTCGCCTTTTTGAAGTTTACACTTCTGCCGTGTGGTCTTAAGCACACACAATTTTTGACGTTGACGTTTCTTGGTGAAACGCTCTCTGTTTCATTCTCGCATTTAAACAAAGAAAACTAATAACCGAACGGCTGACCGCTTGAAGAAGTTAAACTGTTTTTGGCGCTCGGCGCGTTTTATATTTTTATACTCCTAATTTGTTGTTATTTTTAAGTTGCTACACTTTAATTATTCATTTATTTACACACCTTTTAAACATAATAAAAACTGTCAAAAACATGGTCGAACCTTTTCTAGAACAAAATTTGCTCTTACGAATATTCGTTACGGGTTACGGGTAGATCTCATAAGATGTCTATCAGGGGAAGTGAATCGACCTCTGCCTTCCGTAGATTTGAGGTACTCTCTGACCCGAAGGGTTAGTACCATTAATAATATATATTATAATCTATAATCTTTGGTACCATTGAGTTGTATAAGACCCTGAAAGGGCCTTTAGAGACGGAAAGACAAGGCATTTTCTGTTGACCCCATCTAACTTGGTTTCTATGTGCAGGTATTTCTTATACAATAAAAAAAGAGATAGAAATTAATGAACATGTGAAACGGACAAAGATAGACTGATTTTGCATGCTAATAACACCCTGGATAATATATGGGTACTTTTATCTCTTTCACACTGACAGCATAAGTGCGACAGAAAAGCAGCTGGCTAATTTTAATCCCCAAATGCCGTATTTGGAGATGATTGGACCTGCTTGTCATGTTTTACAGGAAAAACTGGGTTTCTGTGATAGACAATGTTGTCTAACTACGGAAATGATTTTTTTTTAATTTCGTGCGGGAATATTACAAAAAGAAATCTCAAAAACGTTTAAAAACAAGTTTAGAAGTGACTATTTAAGTTCAACCAATGTGCGAAATTGTTTTTTATGCAAAAGAAGAAAAAAAATCGATGATAAAACAACATTTCATGGGTAAGTCGTCTTTACGGCTGGTTTTTAGTAAAAAACGAGAAAGTTTAGTAGCGTCACGATAGTGACGATAGATGGTTTTTTCTGCGACCGTGCGATTTTACCCTCACACATTTTAATTCAGAAAGTTATGTCCTGTAATGTGCTACGCCGGGCCAACTCGGCACCGCAAACTGGGCGCCGGACTAAAATATTTTTTTTTTGATAAAATGTGCAGATGAAAAACAAAATAGATATTATCTCATTATTTATGCAAAAACATAGTTAAAAAATCCTTTACTTAATTTTCTTGAAATTAGGTTTTGTTAATTAGAGTTAAATCCATTAAGTCGAGTGTTGAAATTTGGTAGTTGTACAGTTCGCACATATCTGGTAATATAAAATTTAAGTTTTTGATTACAAGAATGGCGGATCCAAAATGTCTTTATTTTTAAACCGATTTGTCTCAAACTTAAAAGCTTGCAGTGCTTGGGATCACTTAATACAGTTTTATCCTTAAACATAAAAAACTTAAAATGGCGGATATGTATCAAATATGGAACTTGGCGGTGTTTAAAGTCGCTGATTATGATTTTTTACTCAAACTCATAAAAAATTCAAAATGGCGGTTCCAAAATAGTGGATTGAACTTGAAAAACTTGAAAGTTTGCAGTGCTTGAGATCACTTAGAACAGTTTTATACTGAAACTTAAAAAAAAGTTAAATGGCGGATTTAAAATGGTGGATTTTCTTATTTATGCACTGATATGTATGAAATATAGAACTTGGCTATGTTTCAAGTAGCTGATTATGGTTTTTTACTTAAACTTAGTATAAATTCAAACTGGCAGATCCAAAATGGCGGGATTTCTCATTCATGCACCGATATGTATCCAATATGAAATATGGCGGTGTTACAAGTCGCTGATTATGATTTTTGACTCAAACTCATAAATAATTCAAAATGACGGATGCAATATGGTGGACTTTCTTATTCATGAACCGATGTGTAATATAGAAATGGGAGATGTTTCAAGTCGCTGATTATCATTTTTAACTTAAACTCATAAAAAAATCAAAATGGCAAATCCAAAACGACGGACTTTCTTATTTACTAACCCATTTGTCTAAAACTTGAAAGATTGTATTGCTTAAGGTCACTTAATACAATTTATGACTTAAACTTAAAAAAATCAAAGTGGCGGATGCAAAATGGCAGATCTTTCCATTCATGAATCGATATGTATCAAATTTAAAACTTGGTGGTGTTTAAAGCCGCTGATTGTGATTTTTGACTCAAGCTTTAAAAAAACAATGTAATATTTTAAGCTTGAGACAAATCGGTTAGTAAATAAAAAAGTCCGTCATTTTGGATTAGCCATTTTGATTTTTTTATCAGTTTAAGTCAAAAATGATAATCAGCGACATGAAACACCGCCAAGTTCCATATTTGATACATATCAATGCACAAATAAGATAATCCGCCATTTTTGATCCGCCATTTTATTATTAGTTAAGTATCAGGATAAAATTGTATTAAGTGCTCTCAAGCACTGCAAACTTTCAATTTTGAGACAAATCGGTTAAAAACTACAGAAATCCGCCATTGTGGATCCGCCATTTTGATTTTTTCATGAGTTTAGGTCAAAAATCATAATCAGCGACTTGAAATACCGACAAGTTCCATATTTGAAACATATGGATGCATAAATAAGAAAATCCGCCATTTTTGATCCGCCATTTTAATTTTTTTTAAGTTTCAGCATAAAACTGCAAACTTTCAAGTTTAAGACAAATCGGTTTAAAGTTAAAGAAATCCACCATTTTGGATCCGCTATTCTTGTAATAAAAAACGTAAATGGTATTATTACCAGGTTACCAGAAAACTACACCTACCAAATTTCAACACCCGACTTAATAGATTTAAGTCTACTAAACAAAACCAAATTTCAAAAAAATTGCATAAATGATTTTATGTTTTTGGCCCGGCGCCCAGTAGGCGGCGCCCAGTTGTCCCATTCCGCATTAAAAATTTTTTGTTCCGAAATTTCATCTGACTCCAGCATAACTTGTAGTTCACCCAAGAAGAGAAGGGTTAAGGAAGACACTTGTTCAAAAAAAGAAAATATTTGACCTGGAAGGTACAACATTTGTAAAGTTCTAAGATGAGAACAATAATTTTAATACATCCACTGCACTTAGCATGCTAATAAATTATTGTTACCCTTTTTTTCAGTAAAGAGAGTTTTGTAAACACATAGACAGATAGATTTAAAGTTAAGTAAGTATTCATTAATTATTTATTATTCAAAGACAGAAAATCGTTGATAAAAAATGCTAGTGGCACAAGACAAGCCAAGAGAAATATTTTTGCGATGTTGCATGAGTCTGAAGTTACCAAACCGAAATTCTATTTTTATCCCTGTCTTGCTCATTAAATGCTTACTTATATGTGGTCAATTGCGATAAAAGCTTGATATAATGGCAATTTAGGCCCATGCCCGTAGGGTATAGAAGTCAATGGTTAGTACCTGTCTAGGGTCCCTTTCCCAGGGATATGGGAGAAGACCACACCGGTATGAAAGGCGGAGAGCGAGGACCTCTGTACGGCGGACATAGCGTAGGTGGCAACCCTTCTTTTTGGGAAAAATATAAAAGAAAAAACACAGCAGCGCCTGACTTATAATGAGCTGTTGCAACCAGTGTCTGTCCCAAAGCGGGCGGCTGAATACAAACTCCCAATACGACTGGCAAGCGTACCCCTCAATGGGAAAAATCGTGGCGAATTTAAAAACGAAATGTATTGGTCTCCAGGCAAGGAAACTCCGAATTCCACACCTCTACGGTTCATCCTGCCTCACGGAATCTGGAGGAGGCAAAAGTGTGTTTATGAAAAAAAGCATCCAGTGTTCAAAAACAAAACAAAAACTAGTAAAACTAACAATAGGAACATAAATGGACTGGAGGAAGAAGTAACAAGGATAAAATGGGACATTGTAGGCTTGTCAGAAACCAGACGAAATTCAGAAAATCGGATAAAACTGATCTCCGGTAATGTACTATATCATAAAGGTAAAGTTTTTGCAAGTCAGTTGAACAAAGGTTAAAGCCGACCATCGGCATATCATTTAAAGAAAGTGACATGGGCGGCGGTAGATATACTCATAAATATTGACTGATTTATTTTCTAACTCTGCATACTGCCGACTAAAGGGGTCCCGAAAGAAATACCTGAAAGCAATTAAAAGCTCGTCTGAAAAAAATCTGCCAATCAGGTTCCGTGTATCCACGTGGGCTGAGTCGGTCTCAAAACAAATACTTTGTCGTCGGACCGCAAAGAGTCGCGGCTTTTCTCTGTCGGTAGGGTTGAAATCATATTGAAATTGTGCCGTCTAGCCACCTGTGCTGGGTCGGTCAGAAAACAAATACTTTGTGCTAAAGGTGCGTACTGACTTGCAACAAATCACTCCAAACGCGCAAAACACTACGAACATTCCGATCTTTTTCCTCCGAATGCAACAAACATTCGCGCGCAAAAGATCGTCGTGTTTGCAAGGTCATTTGAAATACCTCCTAATACGGGGTTCTAACGATTTCGTGAAATTTTGCTTGATTCTGCCCTTCAAAAGTTATCCAAATTCATATAAAATCTTCCTGGTATAATTTCAACCCTACCGACACAAACAGCCGCGGCTCTTTTCGGGTCCGACCAAAGTTTAGGCCGCGACGTCACTAAGAAGAAATGAAAACAAGACTTCCAACACTTCCCTCGCGGAAATCACATAAACTACAGGTAAATATAAATCGAACGGAAATTCCAGGATCCTTGTATGTGGGCATATCCTCAAAAGGTGCGCTTCTGTAGAATATGAAATGATGATTTACATAAAGTTAATTTCGTTTTTTTTAATATTATATATTCTTCGATATGATTTTTGAAATTGCGTAAAATTTCAAAAATAATTTTTCGCACTTTGATATTTTTTAATTTTTAGCTCACATGTATGCATACAGACAGACAGACATACAGACATACAGACATACAGACATACAGACATACAGACATACAGACATACAGACATACAGACATACAAACATACAGACATACAGACATACAGACATACAGACATACAGACATACAGACATACAGACATACAGACATACAGACATACAGACATACAGACATACAGACATACAGACATACAGACATACAGACATACAGACATACAGACATACAGACATACAGACATACAGACATACAGACATACAGACATACAGACATACAGACATACAGACATACAGACATACAGACATACAGACATACAGACATACAGACATACAGACATACAGACATACAGACATACAGACAGACAGACAGACAGACAGACAGACATACAGACTTACAGACATACAGAAATACAGAAATACAGACATATATATATATATATATATATATATATATATATATATATATATTATATATATCTATATATCTAAATTAAGTAAGTTTATTCAATATTTAGAGTCATTTAGAATAAAACTGTAGGTATTGGTAAAAGGATAATAACAATATTAAATAATAAAGATAACACAACAACTGCAAAATAAAATGTCAGATGGACAGACGGACGGACAGACGGTTAGACGGTCAGACGGACAGTCGGACAGACGGACAGATGGACAGACGGACAGACAGACACCATAGCTCACCCTACTTATAGTATACGTGTGAGCTAAAACATTATACTTGGTATTACACTGGTCCACTGGTCGGGTCCCCGGGTGTCGCAAAGAGGTTTTTTTTGTGGACCAAAATTAGTTAAAATTACCTATATGATACATACATTAATTGTGTTAGCTTAGGTGCCCAAAAATTGGGAGAGTATTTTATTTGCAAATTATTTTTGATTATTTTTCTTTATTTACTATTTTTAAAATTCTTATTATAATCGGATTAGTAGTTTACTTTTCTTAAATGACATGGTGGCAAACAATATTTCAACTTACCCACACACCGATTGATTTTTAACGCTGCACAAGTCAAATTTAGTGGAAATTAGGAAAAGTGATTATTAATCAATTCAACACTTCCCTAATAGCAAGTAGGTTATCGTAGTCCACGTGGAGTGAAAATCTGCAATGCACCAGGTGTACAGATGCAATGTGATTGGCTCATTTTTCTGAAATTACGGTTTTAATTGGTATATAGCATTTGCTCTGCGTCCTGTCTTCTCGCTATTTTAAGTCAGTATCACCGTCAACCGTGATGGACGATGACGACACGGTTGTAGCGGCCGGCGCTCTTCTGATTATTGAGAGTTTGAGAAGAAAAAATAAAAAAGAGCAGCGAAAAGAATGGTCCAGACGTCTGTATTTACAAAGACAAAATTTAAGTTTACTGAGAGATATGGACTAATTACATTTCAAAAACTTTACCAGAATATCTGCAGAGGATTTTGAAAACTTAATTTGTCTAGTGGGTCCTAAAATATTCAAGAAAGATACTCAAGTTCGACATGCTATACCTGTTCAAGATCGCTTAGCTATTGCTCTACGTTTTTTAGCAACAGGGGACTCTTTCACTAGTCTACACTACCTATTTAAAGTATCAAAACAACGAGTTGGTTTTATAGTTATAGAGACCTGCAATGCCCTTATTGAAAAATTGAAACATGAAATAAAGGTAAATATACCGGGTGGCCCAAAAAAAAGGCATGAAATGATTTTTATTATCACTTTTGAACGAATTGGTCTGGGTTTTGACCAAAAATATTTTTGTCCGCTATCAAATTCCAAGATGGCACACAGAATCAAAGGTAGGGTAGACCGGGTACTGCCCATTTTTTATAAATGTGTTTTCTTTTTTGTTCTGTCAATAGCTACAACTTTAGACATACAAAAACAATATGACACAAATCCCTAAAATTAAAAAAACTTTTGATTGTTTGTAAACGGCACTTTTTACATATATATGAGGTACATATTTTGTCACATGATGTAGGAGTTAAGGCATACAAAATTTGCTGTAATTACTTTGTAGTCCTCCCTGGTCCTAGCTAGAGACCCTGTATCTATGACATATTTTAAATATGTCATACATACAGGGTCTCTATTTAAAATATGTCATGTCCTAGCCATCTCGCCGCCTGTCATTCCCCCTCACCCTCTTCAAAAACCATATTCGCATAACTTTCACAAATATGGAGCGATTTCAAAACTTCTTTCTGCACACGGTTTAAGAAATTTTCAACAGCATTTTACTACTTCCCTCTCCCTCTCCCTCCCCCACCTTGACTCAATGTTTGTAGAAACGCACCTATCTACGAGTAATGCTAAATGAATGATAAATGCATTCTTTCTATAACGCTGAATAAGAATTAAAAAATGGATGTAAAAAATAAATTAACAAAAAACACCCAACTGCTAAATCTACTTGCTAAAATTACCCAAAAACCTAATTCATGAAAATACAAAACTATAATTTTGTAAGTGCGCTTTGGGCATCAAAACTAAAGATTGAAGCATATCGTACATTATAAGTATATCTATTACAGTTTGTGATACCTATCAATTTTATACTCAACTGCGACTATAGTAGGCACAAGTAGAACTTTGAAGAAGTTTGATGTTTTTTTTATTTATTTTTTTATTTATTTTTTTTATAAATAAGTTTAATATTTATTTATTATTATTCAAACATATTAACTAGTGGTAAAGTTTTTTTTACTTAGTAACTAAACTAAATGAACCGAACCGCATAAATTAATTTAAAAATTTTTCCTCAATGTCGTAGTTTACATATGTTTTGTCAGCTGAATAATCAGATGCGTATTGAAATTAAGGATATGAAGGTTCAATACTTTTTGAGCGTTGTGCGGGAGATGGATGGTCCATTCCATTTTTTAATTGCCAAGTAAAAAAAAACGACCATACCCACTGAACAAACAAGAAGGAATAAATCTCTTTGTGGTATTCCGATTTACCGACAAGACTCGGAAAATGTTTTGCGCGTTCGCCGTGACGTATTGACTTGCAAAATTTGTTGCAGCGCGGTCTGTGCTTTTGAAGTACACGTATTCACTCACACACACTCCGCGCATTTTCGCCGAAAATGTTTGTCCTGTTTGTAGTGTTTGATGCGCGCTGTGTTCCCAGATTGCAAAAACACATAAGCTTTGCATAGACACGTACTCACTGAGCGAACATTTTCGGCGAAAATGTTTGGAGTGTTTGTAGTGTTTTGTTGCAAGTCAATACCCACTTTAAGACCGCCAAGAGCCGCGCCGGTTCTCTGTCGGTAGGGTTGAAATTGTACCAGGAAGATTTTGTATGAATTTGGATAACTTTTGAAGGGCAGATTGAAGCAAAATTTCATGAAATCGATAGAACCCCGTATTAGGAGCATTTCAGGTGACTTTGCAAAAACTATACCGAAGATAACCTCAACTTCGGAGTAGGATTCATAATAAATAAAGCCATAAGTAAACACGTCCATACTATTAAAGGAATCTCAGATCGCGTTACCTATTTTACACTGAAAATGAAAACAACATCACTTAAAGTTATTCAAGTATACGCCCTCACTTCTACCTACGGTGACGAGTTATAATTTTAGTTATAAATACGTTTATTCAAATTTAAAAGTTTACAAGAATTCTTACAAAGATTTTCAGTTAAATTTAATTATTAATAATAAATAAATATTTAAATAATTACAAATAAACCCAAAAGAAGTCATAAAAGCATAGTCATGCTTGTTGACTTAAAACAAAATTATATCTAAGTAATTTAATTTAATTTAGTTGGCACATCGAAGCATTGTATAAAGACATCTCAAAAGTTATGGAAGAACACAAAATCCATCTTACCCTAGGAATCGAAGATTTTAATGCCAAATTATGTAAGAAAATTAACATAGAAGAAACTCATAGGGGATTTTGGATATGTCGAAAGGGACAGGGATACAACCTGAATAAATTATCTAGAGGTAAAACATTATATGCAATGAATTCGTTCTATAGAAAGATCCCGCAACGAAGTTGGACATTGCTCAGCCCTCATGGAATAACGAAAAACGAAATTGATTACATACTGCCTACTGATAAAAACATCGTTAGCGATGTAACAGTCCTAAACAGCTCGACAACAGGCAGTGATGACATACTGGTCAGAACAAAAACCGGTATTGACAGCAATTTTGAAGAAAAAAAAATTAATAATAATAATAAACAACTAACATGAATAAACTAACACAAAATTAAGCTATTTATAAAGAAAGGCTAAAGGAACATATAAACCAAAACTTGGAAAGGTGCGTAAATAAAAATATAGATGAAATAAATCATACTCTGACAAAAGCTGTAACCAAAGTAGAAAAATAACAAAAAGACAAAAAGAGAGAAAATTGTATATCAGAAGAAATAAAGAAACTGCCGGAAAAAAGGCGGAACCTCGAGAAAGAAGGAAAAAGAACATCTATAGAATACACAGAAATAAATAAAACTATAAGAAAAATGATAAAAGAAAATAAAAGAAAGAGCCAAGAAATAAAAGTTAAAAGATTTATAGATAATAACAAAAATATTAAATGTCTAGGTAGATATGAAATGAAAATAAAGGATATGGACGGAATAGAAATTAACGTTAAAGAGGATATCATAAATATCATACAACTATTCTATACAGAACTATACCAAACAAAAAGGGAACCGTCGCGAAAAACCACGAAGAGACCCCAAACAAAAATAAAGAACATAAACTCAGAGCTACAACCTGAAATAAGCAATGCGGAAATAAAGTAAGTAGTAACGGCAGTAATGCTCAAGTACGATGGTAAAAATGTAGTTAATACCCTCCATATTCTTCTAAAACAGATACAAAAATAAAAAATAATCCCAAACAACTGGAAAGATCCATAACCATTATTCTACACAAAAAAGGCGATAGAGCAGACCTAAAAAGCTATCGACCTATAACACTCCTCAATGTAAATTTATCAGCATTTCAGGATAATACTAGCAGATAGACTAACAATAAAATTTGACGGATATCAATCAAAGGAACAAGCAGGCTTCAAAAAATGTTTCAGTACAGTTGACCACCTATTAACCATGAAAATACTAATAGAACGAGCCAACGACTACAACATTTCACTATATATTGCCTTTATAGAGTTCGAAAAAGCTTTCACTAGAAGTGACTACTGGTCATTGAAAGCATATTTAATTAATAGTAATTAGATCACAGATATAGAGACTTAATAGCCAATATATATATATATATATATATATATATATATATATATATATATAGCGTAGCAACAACATCAATCAAAATTCACGACAGAACCAAGCCAAACCGCTTAAGAAAAGGTGACAGCAGGGTGACACAATATCCCCTAGACTATTTAACCAGGCCCTAGAAGATGTTTTTAAAAACTTAGATTGGGAAGAAATAGGCACAATACTTAAAGCACCTAAGATATGCTGATAATATCACCTTAATAACAGACAAGAAGAAAGAACTGATAAAAATACTGGAAGAACTAGATACAGTAGCCAAAAATATAGGCTTGAGTATGAACTATATATAACACTAAAACACAGATGTTGATATCACGATCAGAATATACCAAAAGAAAATAGAACAGGTGGAGGAATATATGTACCAGGGACAAATTATTAAACTAAAAAAAGCTGAAATCACGAGACGTATAAGATTAGCCTGGGCAGCAATCGGTATATTAAACTACATATTAAAAAATAAAAAATATTCTCAGTACCTCAACACGAATGTATATAACCAATGTATCCTTCCTGTACTTACCTATAAATCCCAGACCTTGACACTTATAAAATTAAACATTGATAACCTAACAAAACCAGCTCGTAAAATGCTCCTGGCTCCTGGCAGCAGCGTATCGGCATTTATAGAATGCGACTTAGGTTGTTCTGATTGGCAGTATAATAAAGCTTGGAGCTACGGCTTGTTTTAAATAACAAACTATGTTGCGACTCAGAGCAGAGGTTAGATTAGGTTAAGTTAGGTAAGACTGAGACCTATCTCTATTCTAAGTCGCAGTATAGTTTGACATATAATTTAAGTAGTAGCGCGATATCAGGGTGTAGTGCGAATCGGAGCATAGCCGCACCCAAATAGCAGTATATAATGTACCTCTCTACCACCGCAGCAATAACTATTTTAAAATGATGCTCAAGAAAGAGGCCCATATTTGAGTGTGTTTGACCCATGTTTTTTACCCTTCCTCTTCCTTACCATTAAGTGCCATCCTACCAACCGTGGAAGTACACATGTAGTCAGCCAGTTCATGGGGTTTGTAGTCCAAACTGTGTTCTGTAATACAAGTACTCATTTGCGACACAGGGACCACGTTACATCTTAGAGCTAAAAAATAATTTTACAGTAGATATATCAGCGTATCACAGAAAACACTTTTGAAGCCTCTCGAAAGAGCAATATAAGCAGGCAACCAGAATCTTGATAAGGTCGTGCAAGACCCCTACAGTAAAAACTCGACCTGTGAATATGCCAATCAGTTCTATTTAACCAAAGGGCTTAACGTCAGCAATTATATTAAATAGGTTGATTATCACCAAGAGACTTATTTAAAGCAAGCTTTAAAAATGTGGAATTAGCTCAGATTAGGTCAAAAAACCCTGAAACCTGGAAAAAATAGATGCCAGCTGTATTTCTGTATATTTATTCCTTAGCAGCTGAGCACATTTTCTCGGCCAAAATCCTTCTTAAGCTTTGCTAGAAATACGGCCCCAGAATTCCTAAAAATCAGTTTCGAAAACAAATAACTAACAAAAAAGAAACTAACAACTTTTAAAAAAACTTAAGAAAAAAAAAACGCAAATTTATTTAATTTATACGATAAAATTAGGAAAAAATCTAACAGTTTAAAGAGTATATGTTTAAAAAAAAATTCACCCTTTAGGTAATTTGTTTTAAAATATTAATACCTTATAATAATAAGCTTGATCCCTACTTGTACGAAACACTATGTACTTTAATTAGGTTTTTGTTTATTAAAAGTTAAACAGCTTTAAGTAAAAGTTAGGCCAATGGTCAATAATAGATAGCCCGCCAATGAGATTAGATATTAAAGCAATTTTCATTAAATTTTAAAGTAGTCTTCGAATAAACTTAAAAGTGTCAAAGGACAAAAGAATGGAACATTAGGATAGTTTCTTCCAAATTGAAACTTATATACAAAGAGATGGCTTCAATTAGCGCTATCTGTCCAGTGGCGTGCCATAATTTTTTAATTCATCATTATTAGGTATTAGATTTATATTTTACTCCTCCTAAGCCTTATTTTTCTTAAAAATAAATATTTTTTTATACTTATTATTATTATTATTATATATTTCATTACGTAGGTGCATATGAATCTAGAAACCTAAAAAAATACTAATTGACTTTCTTAAAATTGCAAAAATCCAAAACCATTCGTTATATCTTTAAAAACTCCACTCAGTTTTTTATAAAAAAATTAAGAAGGAGCAAATGATACGCCACTGGCTCTTTTTGATGGTCTAGAATGTATATGAAACGTGCGTAGTTATCCTGTTTGAGTCCAGCGATAACAATAGAAGCCCAATAAAAGAGTGTGTGTGAATTATGAATGGACTGGAGTCGATTTCGTTAAACGTACCAGACGAGTACCGTTTTTGCTTGCAATATTAAAATTTTGTAAATTAGCTAAAAATGAAGACCACCCAGTAAGATCAAAGTGCTGTAATCAGAGGGAGATAGATTGAGTTGAGCCATCTCTTTTGCGCCTCATTTTATTCTGGTCGAACTTGTACATAACATTGTAATAAATACTCGTATTAATATGTAATTTTCCGATGGTTGCCTTCCTAGCGCTAGCAGCAATTGCTAGAAAAATTATTCTTTTCGACGATAAAAAAAAATTTGAGATTAAATTTTCAGATAACCTAGTGTACAATACTGTAAAGAGCTAATTAGATTTTGGTCAAAATCTATTAATGCTAATTGAAACAATCCGAGTGCGTAAAGGCTTCTTTGCTAAGGAGACATGAAGCTACCAGTGAACCGGGCAACTACTGTAACCAATAGGGAACGCGATATCAGCAGAACGTAATCTAAGCTGAAGCAGGGAGGTGGGGAAACGACCCTTAATAGGTATGAAAGTGAAATAAAATGAGCTAAAGAGAGTTATGGTTGAAAATAAGACTTACCTTGATGGCTTTCTTTATAAGGAAATGGGTATCATAGAAATGGAGTAATTCGATTAGGGCTTGTCTTCTTGGGGCGGTCATAACTCCTTTTGCGCTTTACTTAGGTTTTGTGTTTTAACGGCACTTTATTATTTTTAAGGCACTGCTAAATTTTGCCCAATCACAGCCTAATGATCTAGTATTTAATTAGGTTTAGTTTGATCCTAATTAGCAAATAGTTTTAGATTGGCAAAGGTGGAAGTTAATGCCAAAGGGAGGCAAGGATCAACCCTCTTGTAACGCCTCTTGACGAGCGCAGTTTTTTTAAAATTGAGTATGTCTATGACTGAGTCAAATAAACAATGATTTCACACTAACTGAACACTTTCTTTTTGTTGGTTTATTTCAGTTTCTCGCTTATTGACTCCATTCAAGGTAGATATTTTAAACGGGTCAGTTTAGAGGTGATAATTAAACGGAATATCAGGTGTGTGAAACAAGGACACACATCGAGATTTGGAATTGCTCCAGTTTTAGTTTTAATACTTACTATTAGAATGTGCAAAAAACATATCTGTTTTTTATCCCAATGTACCGAGTGTTATTTATTCTTAGCGCCAGGTCGAAAACAAAGTTCAAAAATTAAATAAACATAAAACAAAAATGTTTTGTAATTCAAAAAATGTAACTAAGGGCGTGAAAACATACCACTAATGACAAATTGAGAATATGCTTACTTTTTAACTAAGCATAACATCAATATGCGGTTTGGAATATAGTACAACATTTTTCTCAATAATTTGTATTGTTACTAAACACTTCGTAGGAGCTTCCGTTTCCAAGATATTTACAAAAACTATTTTCAAACGGTGCAGCGTGCAGTTTACTTGAAAAATACTAATGCTGGGATGGTATCAGATCCGTCATGAATCCATTTATTATATCATAACTTTTTTGCCAACGTCTTCCAGATATAATGGAAACTAAAGCTCTAAGTATAAATAAGTTTAATGAATGATACAACGACTATTCGGAAATACTTAATGTACCTATATTTATAATTTCGAACCCCAAAAAACTACCCTTACCTTCCATTTAGTTTATTTAAATCCTTTTCTACCATGAAAGTTTAGTAAAACCGAGTAAAACCCTAATATTGCTAAAACTTTTATACAAATTGCATTAATATCGGTTTGCCTGCTATGTAAATTGTTATAAAAGAGTGCATACTTGCGCATATTTTAAAGCTGTTTCTACCCAGAAGTTGAGTTTTTTTTATATATCGTCACCCTAATTCTGACACGTCGTAACCCAACTCAACAAAATTTTACAGGAATAAGAAAAGTTAGCGAGAATGACCGTTTTATTTTTTTTTTGGTTGCGAGGATTTAGCCGCATATAGCTATGCATAATTACCACCCTTTGATGCAAAAATATTAATTTTCATTTTTTTGTGGATTACGACGTATTAGAGTTAGGGTATCGATGCTTTTTTTCCCGTAAAGTGCCTAATTCCATAAAAATATTTTTTTCCATATCCTGGCGACCCGGCTATTTTTGTCCATGGTCTTAACTTTTACTTAAAGTTCTTTTTCTTTAAAGAAACAAAAAACTTATAGATAGAATATATATAGATATATCCCAGTTGCTAAGGAAGAAGTATACAAAAATTCAGCTTGCACCTATGTATGGTTAGTATGATTGCACCTATTTTATGATTAGTATGGTTGGCATCATTGAGTGTATAAGGGCCCTTTATAGAAGTCAATGGTTGGCATACACACTGTAACATTGATATTCATTTAAGAGAAGCGAAAGAATAACTGAACGGTCCATTGCGTATATTTGCCTTACAATATATTATTATTATACTTTAAATCGACTTTCAGGTGGATCGAAAAATGACTTACTTACTTCCCGTCCCTGTCTTCAAATCCAACAGACCCCATCCAAATATTTCTACCGTGTTACAAAACTCACATAATTCTGGCCCCAAAAATTCTTCGGGAAGTTTGGCTAGTGTGTGCCTCCAGTGGACTACATTGGGATTTATTTCAATTTGAAGAATACCGATATCATATCTATGAAATAGTCAAACAAAATATAAGGGAATTGTACACAGAGTACAACCCTGTAGCGCAATTATCATTACCAGTTCAATAAATTTAGCTAAGAAATTTTTCTCGATATGGCGACATTTACACTTTTCTTTTCATACGAACCATTCTGCGATTTGACTTAACTCCGTTTCGGTGCGTTTACGTTTGACCATACCACCCAGTGGCGTATATACGGGGGGGGCATGGGCCCCCCCCCCCGAAGCTAAGATTTGTGTGGATATTTTCCACATATTTCATGAATACAAATATAAAATAGCATAAAATACAGCCTCATGAGGTCTCGGGCCCCCCCTCAAAACTGTCTCGGGCCCACCCCGAAACTTTTTTCTATGTACGTCCACTGATACCACCATACCATAACTTTCGACTTTAAGGATCGACGAAAATACTTCGTTTCATTCAATTTTTTCCTCTACATTAATTTCTTTTTTTACGAATCGACAAAACTACGTTTCGATTAAATTATTTTCCCTACTACCACTTCTACGTTTTGAAAAAAAAGTTTCAATGTTCGTGTAGGTCGCCCTTACCTCATATACAACATTTTAACTGCTCTACCCAAATGGTTTCCATCCAATATTTTGTATTATTGTATTGAGGATGAAGCCATTGTTTTATAACAGGGGTTCGTTCATTTTTGTGTTCATTGTCATTTTCTAAAAAAAAATATATACAGAGATACCTTTTTTAGAACCTAGGACTTTAGACCATTTTTTTTATACTGGAACTTTCCATCCAAAGCTAGGATCAATCGCCCAGTCGTTTTTAGTAAAATTTTTGCTGATATATGCCTTAATGGGACTTTACAAAAACAACCAAATGCCGAAGTGCACGACCCAACGCGCTATACCTGTTGGCCTACGGTTCCCATAGATACATAGATACCTAATTACTCTTCCTTTCACAAACAACGCATACATGCATTCTTCATATGCCAAAAAAATTTGATTTTTAATAGTCTACTTCAATTTTCAATTTCAAACAAGCTTTATTGTCGGAAGAAACTAGTCTTATTGACAAAGCAAAAAAAAATATCTTATTGTCTAAAAGTAAAATATAAAAATTATAAAAAGTTAAATCTGTTATATACCTAATAACTACAATTTTAGTGGTATTTCTATTAATACTAAATTTTGAAATGTTATATCAGGTACATGTATAACAGTCGAAGCAAAACAAAGATCAAAACAATAAAAAGTAAAAAAAAAAGAAACAAACCACAAGAAACAACAAGCACACCCATAAAATAAGTTTGGACATTTATTTTATAAAGGCCAATTTATTATGAAATTTAAATTCTCCCTGTAGTACTCATCACAAATTTTTAAATAATTTCAAAGTTTGCATTTGTCTAATAGCTAATTGGCAAATGATTATAAAATCTTAATGCTTTCATAGATCAATGAGTGTTTTGTCAATGTTAATCTTGGTATCGGTAGTGGTAGGTTCTCAGATTGCCGAGTAATAATGTCTTGAATTGATATGGTCCTCCTGTTGGAGTTTCTTTTTATGAACCAGGCTAACAGTTTCGAGTATAAACAGACACAGCAATGTTAAAATGTTTGAAGTAATAAAAAGGGGTCTGCAGTCTTCGCGAGGCGCAGCATTAAACAACGTCCTTATGGCCCGTTTTTGACAGAATAAACACTGATTCAAAAAGGGTGGCAGAACACAGGCTCCAGAAAGCCAAACCATATCTTAGGCCGAGATTCAAAGAGAGAGAAATACATCATTCTGGCAGACTCAAAACTCAATTCCTTTCTAACTACACCAATAGCAAAGGACGCTGATGATAATTTTGAACTTAGGAGGTTAACATGTTCATAAAAATTTAATTTTTCATCCACCATCATACCCAAAAAGCTTAACAAATGGTTTGTTACTCAAGCTTATCTCAGAAATAGAAAAACGGAAAGATAATATATTAGTTTTACTTATGTAAAGCCAGAGCAGATTGCAGTCACACCATTCCTTGATTTTCTTAATATCATTTTACATCATATGTTTGAATTAAAGCTTTTGGGCCCTTCCACAGAATGGTCGATTCATCCACAAAAATGGTAAACTTTCCCCCTATGTCCAAGTAAGCTAAATCATCAACATATAAACGAAAGAACATGGGGCCAAGCACTGATCCTTGAGGTACGCCTCTGGTTATATTCTGGATCTTTGATTGGCTAGAAGTTTCGCCTCTTTACAGTTT